>OZ043915.1:14283549-16683549 GCA_964056405.1 Acronicta alni | reverse complement strand
AAATCATCTAAAATAATAACGTTTAAAATTTTCAGATTGATCCGACAAGAGACAGTGCAAATATGATTATATCAAACGCGCTGATGTATATATTCAGAGGATTACTTAGCAGTAGAATGAAAAAGCATTGCGAGCAAATGGTTAACACTGAGATGCCTAATACACGATTCAGTATGTTTGACGATATTTTTTTTATTGTAATAAGTTTACAAGCTTACGGGCCGCCTGATGGTAAGCGATTGCAGTAGCCTATAAACGCTAGCAACTCCGTTATTATCATAAGCCAGTTGTCATTTTGAGACGTCCAATAATGTCACTGGCTACATGGCCATCCAAACTGGAACACAATTACGTTAACTAATTAAAGTTTAGCGGCAGGATATTTGGCAAAGCCAACCAAGTAAAGCCACCAACGTAATATGTAATTTTATTTGATTGAATTGTGAGTAACGTGGTCGCTATGGGTCTCGTAAAGAAGCTCAAGGTCACTTAGCGAGCTATGGAGAGAGCTATGCTTGGTATTTCTCTATGTGATCAAATCAGAAATGAGGAGATCCGTAGAAGAACGAAAGTTACCGACATAGCTGAAAGACTTGTTCTCGAGTGGAGACCACGCACCGGAAAGTGCAGCGTGGGATGGCCTCCAACGAGATAAATGGACGACCTGATAAAGGTCGCTGGAAATCGTTGGATGCAAACGGCTTGTAACCGGTTCTTGTGGAAGTTTATGGGGGAGGCCTTTGTTCAGCAGTGGACTTCCTGTGGCTGATATGATGATAATTATTGTGACGGTGGTATCGAATCAGGCGGATCACTAGATCCTGCCACCAAGTGCCAGCGCACTTGCTTGCGCACCAGAAAAGTGTGTTATAAAAAGTCAACGAAACCCAGCGGTTTCGTTGACTTTTTATAACACACTTTTCTTCGCATTATGCAGAGAAGAAGTTTCAATTTCATCTTTCTAATGTCGTACTAATAATTATTTTATTTTACTTTCAGATCATCATTCTTGGTTTTATTTCTGGCCCATTTTTTTCTCCCAATTCTATCTGGGTGATTTATTCAGCACATTTTATTTCACATGCAATTTTATGACGGAGTTATGTACTATTGTAAGTAATATCTATTGTACACAATATTGTTATATTATTATATTGGTTGATAACATCGCATATCTAAATTATTTGCCTCCAACGAAGAAATTTCTGTTATAAGGCGCTGTAGCAAATATAAAAAAAACTACTTCTTTGGCACCTTAAAATGACTCGCAAGGACTTAAGAAAATAATAAAACTAAGTAACACTAAAGGTAAAAACAATCATAGAATACTGACATCAATAAATAAATCCAAGGATTACATTGAAAATCATAAATGAAAGTAGAAATTGCCCTTCATATGAATGAAAATGAAAATGAATAATCATATAAAAGAAAAATGTTTCAGGTGGTGACCTACCTATGTATTACGGAGACTATAGTCTACGAATGGCCTAAGATTAAGCGCTGGATGGTCATACTGACATTCACTATTACTGGGATCCTGGTGTATCGTTTCACTACCCTTGACGTAAATATAAAACAACTTTAAAGTTACACTAAAATTTTTTTGCAGAAATTAATTTCTGATTCGTCAGTTTTTTTATATGGATGTAATATTATCAAGCCTATTACTGTCCCAAACCACAGCTCTTCTGTCAGAATAGGTGGAATAGTATTCGCCGGCTGTTGTGATAATCTCTTAGGCATGGAGGTTTCTCCACGATTTTATCCTTTACCGTTGGAGTGATAAATATTAATACACATATCAAAAAATTAGGATCCTCAAGCTCAAGCTAAGGCAGATAATTATGTGCTAAACTATACCCACAGTTCATTGGTAGAACCTAATTAATAGGGTCGATCCTATTGCCATTAACCGGGCACAAATCCAAACTTCGTTTCGGAAGCTATAAATTTTGTTTTTTAGTTCGACCAGAGAGCATTTATTTCCCTTGACTCACGAGTCATGTAAAAGTTCGTTCTACGCCTGCTACTGCAGTCTATTATCAAATTGTCTAATACTTATAACATTCTTTTTCAGTCCAGAGCAGTTCTGTGGGCATACGGCAAAGGCATAGTTACTTTGATGGAAACAGTATTTATTTACATATTATATCCAATATCAAGACTGGTCGATGATTTCACATTCCATTATGGAATTCCACCTACTCAGTTGAGAATTTTAAGCATAAGATTAGTGCCTGTATATTATATAGTAAGTTTGCAATTTAGTTCATATATATTTTTTGTTCACATATTACCGTGAATAGTTAGTGGCGCGAATTATTATACTATATTTGAATATGCACAAACTTTTATGAGTCTATTATAAATCTTAGATAGAACAAGCATACACAATTACATAGTACGAGAGCCCACGACCAAAACCATGTCTCATAGCAATACGGCAAAAACCCTGAACCTGAACCTGAACCCGACTAGGTGTGTAGTAACGGTCGAAAGTGTAGCAACTGCGTGGGAGGCCATTTCTACTGTGTCAAAAAAAAAAGACAGTCGGTATTATAGCAATACGTCTGATAGTGAAAATGTACATAGATTTTATAATTGTATTACGAAAAAGTTTGTTTTCAGACATTTTGCGCGTAGCATATAGCCTGAGCGCATTTTTGAAAATGTCAACAAATTTAGCCGACCTGTATCATAGCAATACGGATAATTTTTTTTTTTCAACTTTTCGTATTGCTGCCATGATTACCAAAAACCTGTTTTCAGACACTTTAAGTGTAGCATATACTCCCAAAATAATATCATCCCAGTTTCCTTTTGTGCGATTTATTTCAGTCCTTCAACTTCAATGTTACGGTTTCGGGTAAATTCTTTGTTAATTATCATCTAATAAATTCAGGGTCGCAACGTATTCATTGGTTTGTAACAGAAAAATTCAAGATGCCTCAATACGATTTTTAAATGATATCTGAGTATCGAAAAGTTGTCTGATAGAGAAGGTGCTACACTTAATTTGTCTAATAAAAGTTTTTTGCACATGTGGACAACTTATTTTATCATGTCCAACAATTTTCAGACATATTGCTATGATACCGATCGGTAAAATTTGTCAACATTTTCAAAACGGTCTCAAAATTTAATGCGTTCACATTTCCGTCTGAAAATTGTTTTGTTCGCATCAAATAACCGAAATTTACTAATAAAAAAGATTTTCAGACGTATTGCTATGAGACATTTTTTTTGTCTCATTTTTAATTTTTTTAAGTGATTTTACGGGTTTGCGCTACACCACTAACGAAAAATATGTTTCCGGTATCTCAGAACTATCATTCAACTACAGTCTGCAAATCAGACATATTGCTATGATGCAGTTCGGTAAAATTCTTTGACAATTTTGAAAATTCGGTCAGATCAAACGCTACGCGGAAAATGTCTGATATTGGTATTTTCGAGTTCAGGATAATCGTATCTATCGATTTGATGCGGTTTTGGCCGTATTGCTATGAGACAAAAATTTTGGTCGTGGGCTCTCGTACACACATCAAAAAAAGTTTACGATCACTTTGAAAACTCGTTTTTTTTTACGGTAGATTATAATATGATTTCTTCTTCGTTTTAGATTCTTTCAAACAGGGTATTTCTATTTAAAGAAAACGGACAACAAAGATTATTTCTTGATAAAGTTCAATTTAAAAAATTATATCAGCTGATGCTGGTGATCGCAAACTTTTTTTTGATGTGTGTATGTATAGACACCGCATGATTGTGTACATTGTTATTTCATAATCTATCTCATGAGATCTTGACGAAAATAAATTTATTATGCGATATGCCGGCAGGGGCCTCGCACAAGGTGACCCTATGTCTCCCATCCTTTTTAATATATCTACAATTAAAGTCAGTAAAGAAATAAACAACATCTTTATTTGCCAGTACGCTGACGATTTTGTTTTATATACTTGTAATAAAAACATGACAGAAAGTGTAAACAATATTCAAAATGCACTCAACGCTATAGTCATTATATTATAATCATTATATTAGAGTCGACAATGTCAACCCCAATTGATCTAATAATTAGATCAATTGGGGTTGACATTGTCGACTACTAAAACCAAGTTGTGTTTATTTAGCAGAGGACAGAAAAATCTCCAGTTACCTATCTTAATTAATAACAATTCTCTAGAATTAGTCACATCATATAAGTATCTAGGTTTCTGGCTTGATAGTTAAAGTAAACACATTAATGAACGTTACCAAAAAACACAAAGACAGCTTAATTTGCTTAAAGTCTTGGCGGGCTCGACATGGGGGGTACATCCAAAACATTTGCGTAAACTTTACCTATCATTAATTAGAAGCAGGGTAGATTATAGTTCCTTTTTGTATGATAATAGTAGCAAAATTAATACTTATAAGCTGGACAAAGTTCAGAACCAAGCATTACGAATTATAGGTAGTTTTATAAGAAGCACACCCATACATGTGATGGAGTCGGAGCTTTGCGTTCCTCCACTGCATTTACGTAGAAAATATTTAGCATGCAAATTTTGTCTGAAAGCTTTCTCTCAGTCTGACAATGTTACTATTAATTTGCTATCCGAATTAAGTTCCCTTTGTAATAATAGCTATTGGATCAGGAAAAAAACACCTCAACTGGTAGACATTTATAATTTGTTAAAAAACGAGGTCATGTCATCGTCATCACCGTTAAGAATGTTTTCTCTTAAAACATGGGTGACTAACATCAATATCAATAATGTAATCAAATTTCACTTAGACAGTGTAGTTCACGCAAAAAAGAACCACGATTACAACATTTTAAAATCCAATGCTATATCCGAGTTGAGAGAAAAATATGACGGTTGGTATGTCATATTTACTGATGGCTCAATAAGCGCAAGTGGTCACGGTGCTGCATTTTATGATCCTCATGTAGCAAATACTTCTTACAATAATTGTTTTAAATCAACCTACGAATTTTCAGTTGTGTCGATGGAACTCATAGCAATTTTAGAAGCACTTTTGTATTCTCGAGCAATTCAACAGAACAAGGTTTTAATTTGTTCCGATAGTAGAAGCGCTTTATAATTATCATATAGCTCGATGCGCCTCTGGTGGCAGAGCTACATCGATAGCTTATGATATCCTCTCTGAAATTTTTGAGAACAATTTAAGGGGCACTCAGTTGAGATTGCAATGGATTCCATCACATATTGGCATCAGAGGTAACGAGGAGGCTGACATGTTGGCGAGAAAAGCAACAGTAGATAGAAAAGAGGTTCTGAGTTTACCAAATTACACTGAGTTGCTGCCTAAATACAAAAAGTACTGCCATAATAACTGGGCGGAATATTTTAATGAGAGATCTTTGGTAAAAGGAATTTGGTACTAAACCATACAAAGTGAGCCTCCTCGAATACCATGGTTCATTAATATGAGTTTGAGTAGGTGTTTACTTGTAACAGCGCTCAGGTTAACAGTTCCTCTAAACAAGTTCGCACACATGATGAGGAAATCAGCTTCTCCAAATTGTGATGTGTGTGATGTTATTGAAGACGTGTATCACCTGTTGGTGGAATGAGTCCGTTACAATACCGAGCGAGAGCTCTTTATAAAAACTTTCTACTTGAGCAGAACTAATGTGGGTATGTTCCACGAGATGTTGTCCTCTCCTTTGTCTGAAGCCGCTAAAGCGCTGTTTATGATATTTAGTCGTAAGCCATAAATTGTAAGTAGATGTAGTTGAATTTAAGTTAGGTTACGATGGAATTGACATGTACTTAATGTATAAAAATTCCTTAAATAAATAGAAAAAAAAAAGAAAAAAAAGAAATCTCATGAGATTGTAAACTATCGATAAATTGTGAACTAAACCTTACTGTTTACAATTTAACGATTAATTTTCATTAGTTTTTAATAAATCCATGTCAAACGACCAAATTGTGAACCACCTTCATACTTGAATGCGACTGGTTGATCGTCATGCCACCATCTTTAGCTGTTAGGTTAGTAAACTGCACTTCTTTGGTTAGTCACAGATTTATTTTACTTCCACAACTATTTAAATCTTTGATTTTCACTATATGCAATACTTATATACTCGTATGTGTTTGACGTTAACAAAGTGAAAGAAAAGAATTAATGTTATTTTAGCGAAGCAAAAGACTTGCTTTTCAATATTGGTGTTACTGCCATCACCATAAAGTCGTATAGTCAGAATGTGAAAGCAAACTTCGACCTGGCGGGTGGGACTCGCGGTGGCTTTGTGGGTTTGTGGCGTTTGGTGTACCTAACCAGAAGACGTAGATTCAAATCCTGCCCGTAGTCGAAATTTTCCTTCGTAAAATAACTTTAAAATCTTAACATGGAGAAAGCCAAAACAGACAAAAAAAAGAATTAATGTTTTATTTTATTTAATGTTTTCGTGACACAAATTATGTATTACTTTTAGCTTTCTGTAATCCTTCTCCATATTATTTTAAATAGGTCAATTCCTAACCCTTATTTTTAAATTACGGGTAATTCTTATGGATCGTCCGCCACCTGAAGAGGCGGCCAGGTATGTCGAACTCGTACCGACTAAAAACCGTATTTGCCTTGTTGGTTCGTTGGGTTCCGTGAAATTCGACACAACCATGGCAGGCTTTGGTCCAGCCGTCTCTGGACCCCTTCAATTCCGCAATGGTGACAACCGGGCGTTGGCTCCCGGCGTAGGCGACACAATTATCCATAAGAATTACTTCTCGAAGCACCCATCTCCCGAGAGTACTTGCATCAGCCGGAAACTGCTTGCATGTGGCACCTCTCCAGCCACTGAGTCTTACCGCCACTCTCGTGGCGTACCCTAATCTCAAACCCCTGCGTGCGCGCAATACACTTATAAAGGGTTACAACGTTTTCTGTTCTCATATTAATAAATATAGAGTTTATAGGAGTTCTAGCAGAGGTAGGGCATAGTGGGAGTAATTCTACTCAAATTGGAGCTGCACGCCTGGGGAAGTACCTCCGCCTTGCAGAAAATCGAAATAAAATAACACTGCTTTGAGCTGTTTTGTGTTTCTTACGGCGAGCAAGATTTCCAGTTGAGGAAACGTTGTGTTGCCAGTGGGGGGACTTTGACCCTTACACTGCCAACCCAACTATTCCTCTTTCAATACAGGGTTGGCAATGCTCAAGTGATACTCCTGGTATTGCAAGCGTCTATAGGCTACGGTAACCGCTTACCATCAGGTGGGTCGTATGCTTGTTTGCCACCTTAGTAGAATAAAAAAAACATAGATTTATTATAATTTAATTTTCTTATCTAATATTGGATGTGAAATTTTCAGTTTAAAGTGTACATTATGTATTCCGCCCTGTGGAACATCATTACCAATAATCCTGAGGTTGCTGCAGATGTTCCCCACTATTTCTGGTCCTGGTCGATATTTTTAGTGCCCATCGTTTTGGGGATGTTGTATATCATTTACAAGTATCTCATCATACATAGAGCGGTAAGTATTATTTAGTTTTCAATGGCTCGATTTCCCCTCACGGAACAAAATATATTTGTTTGGCCTAAACGCTGTAAACGCACCAACCATGATTTATTCTAATGAAGAGCAACTATGTAGCAAATAATTATGAGTACATATACATGGTTAATTTTCAATCACCGGCCAAAATTACCGAAATTGTTCGGAATCGATAATATTTTCGATATTATGATTTTTTTTTTATTCCTGTCCGCCTCTGAAAAACAGAACGCATAGATAGGTACGTTGATACGTAGGTAACTACGTACTCAACCGCACCACACGTAGGTAGTTAGGTACCTACACGGATCTCCGTGTAGGTACCTAACTATCTAGTTAGGTACCTACACGGAGAGCGAGGTCGTTGTCCTTATTGTGTATGAAATTAGACTTTTATCGGACATTTTTATATGAATTTTTTACAATGTTGTTAGTTAAATATTTTTTCTTTCTTTTCTTTTTTCTAATTAATTTTACAATACTGTTTAAAACACACTTTGGGTTATATCTTAACTTCTTTTTGATTTTGGCTGGTCTTTTTCACGGTTCCAGTTAGTTCTTTTTTCAGTTTTTAGTTTTATTATCAATATTTTTAATGCTGTATCTTAACTTGCTCCTCGGAGCCTTTGCCCATCTATGTTGGGGTCGGCTCCCAGTCTAACCAGATGCGGCTGAATATCAGTATTTTTCAAGAAGCGACTGGCAACCAGAGCTCCGCAATCCAATTTCTGACAATATCTTGACGGTAGACTAGTAAGCAGGCTTTTTGGGCTTCTGACTAACGACTGTCATACTGCCGTCCTTACGAAAAGTGCAATAACTAGGTTAAACATGATTTCGAGAAAAACGCGGGTAATTTTTTTTTTGTTGTTTTGTTTTTATCTCCGTCACTATACACGGTATCGAGTTGAAACTTTCACTACATGTTATATAATAATGTAGAGTATATTATGTGGTACTTAATGTTTGTTCCCGCATTTATTCGCGCTATAAAAATCAATAAATACTATCACTATGTAGAAAGAATGTTTACTAGTCATAACCGCATTATGTAACCTATTTATTGCATTATTGGTTAGGAAACCACACATGATGCATTTTTGAGTACCAATTAGTATTTTTTATGAACTGTTTCCTAACCAAAGGTGCATTAAGTTTCTTATTTATTGCGGTTTTCATTAGTAAGAGACAAGTTTAAATATCATCTTAAATGCAATAACTCAAATTTATTGCACTGATAACTTTACTAGTAAATGAATATTACAAATGACAAAATATGCTAATTTTTTATGTAGTAACTTTACTTATTGCAGATATAGTTAAATTACTTAATAATTTAAGTATTGTTATTCTTATCTATCAGTCTTGATAAGTATATCTTAAAGCACCGACCTAGATATTGCAGGTAGTCTTAGTATTAAAACCGGCTTCGTCATAGATACGTAAAAACTGTCTAAGAAGAATATATATATATATGAACCGAGTATTAATTAATTTTTACCTTGCAATGAGTATCTTTAAGTTTGCCCTTATTGTTATTATTAACAGTACCTATGCTAATTATTTTATATGGTAATCTGTGGATAACGTCGTGAGTAATGTATTTGTTAATTCTATTAGTTTAGTACTCCTATCATGTGTAATATCTATTATACTGCTGTTTGTTATCCCTAACAAATAAATAAATAAATAAATATATAGATCTCGTTTTGCAAATTCCTAATATGTACTTAACTCAATTCGGCGCAAAACTCGAGTTATTGCACTTTTCGTAAGGACGGCAGCATAGGTGTTCACATGACAGCCGGGACCGACGGTTTTGCTTACCCTCCGTGTTGGTTCTCTATGTGTTATTGTCACCCATCCATAAACTAACTGCGACTAGCGCAGCTTAATCGTTCAGATTGGTTGATCAACTTGATTATGACTTAATCATGAGCCCCCATGTTAGGCTATGGTAATATAAATATTTAAAAAACCTTTTTTTGACGTGTAAATCTTTTTTATTTGTAGACCTGGAACTACGTATTGCGGCCGGTGCCAAAGTGGGGACCGCGCGATTTTTCAGTAAGGCAATTAAGAAAGCAATTTGATTCAAGATTCGTAAGTAAATACGTTGTCCTTTTTTAAAGAACTAGCTACTGATACTTTTCGAATAATACAATCAAATAACACTGTCCGACTTGGGAATGAAACCCAAAATCTGACGCTCTGCAGCTGCGCTTTCGGCCACTTGACTAATGTGTTAATAGTTCGCATACGTTGGTCACACCAATTAATTTTATAGTAATGTTAGAGCTATATTGATTACGTATTATATAATGCAAAAAAGAGCGTAAACATTACTTAGCCTCTGTATTCTATCATAATAATAATAAATAACTCGACTTACATCTGAGGAGGCTTTCGTTAGGCGGCTGGGTCAAGGATCTGATGCAGAAAGAGGTACTCCTAGATACGGCACGCACCGTCAGGAGGTTCCTCTCGCTGGGGCCCTGACCAACGGTAGCTTGCATACTGTTCCAATATGGATAATAATAAATAGTTTTATTTGAGAATCTGTCTAAAAACGTTTGTAAAGGTTTAAATACAAAAAGAAATATTAACAAGTTAATTTGAGGTATTATTTTATACCATTGTATAAAAAACCAGTTTGTTCACTCTTTAATGACTTATAATATTATAACATAAGGATTAGTAGGATATACCGAATACCGATATACCTGGTTACACAGTGGTTTTGCTCCTCTGTAAAGCATGTTCCTCTTACACCTTTATTGGCCTGGGTGTGCGATAAGATCGAAAATCTAATAAATATGCCTGGTTAAAAGTTTTTGTTCGCTTGTAAAGTTAGCATATTCTGTTACGCCTTTATCGGCATGCAATTTTTACTGTTTTTTCTAAAGGTTATTTTTAAAAGAAGATTCGTGCCACATCAACCTCTTTACCGACTTAGGAGTTCAAAAGTCACTTTTAGAATAATAGTGGTTACCACCTTGCAGGCCTTGTGTGGACTTCAAATGGAACCTCGTGGTTCCCTCACGAGGTTTTCCTTTACAATATAACTCAGTGTTATCCATACCTGTGCCAGCATTCTATTGATAATATATTACAAATTTACAGGGCACTGGTAGAACCAGTTACCTTATATGGATAATTTGACGTTATTCTTACATTTTTCAGTACATCAGCTCGGAGGTCCCGAGACTTCTTAGCCGCTACCTCTTGTCGAAGAGAGATTCAAAGGTGTATAAAGTGGACGTCCGTTACGACGTCCAAAGGAGGTCTACTGTCAGCAAAGCGGTCGGTTTCGGAGGTGAAGACAAAGTGAAGGTGATGTGACTTTGTAGAACTTACTTCTTTTGAGGTGGTAGAACTCAACTGCTGAACTCATCTAAGTTTGTACCACAAGCCAATTATTATAGGTACTGCTAAGCAATGTTTCGGTTTCAAGATGACAACACGCGAGCGGACTGGTGTTGTTGGTTTCTATAGGCTTCGGTTTCTGCTTCACATAAGGCAACACGCAAGCTCGTTTGTCATTTTATTACGATAAAGAAAACAGAACGTATGAAATTGGCATTTTCAGAATAGGGGCATATTTTAAAATAAGAGCGTCCTTAGGAAGCTAATTTTATGTTTTATTGTAAAGTAAAGATACTTTTAAACAACATTAGTTGGTTTTAAGTCATTTGTTTGTTAGTTCCACGAATTTTGAAATAAATAATTATGTGATCTTGATCTTGTGGTATCGTGGTATCACACAGTACGTACCGTACCGTAGGTAGGTACTTTGCAAAAAAAAATGACATGATTTCGTAATATATTGTTACATATTGATTTATTTACTGTAAATTGTTTTTTTTTTAATATTTTACACAATGATTTCAAGTGATGCTCCGTCATACATGCGACAATTGTTTTATTATTTATATAGAAGCTAAAATTATGTATAATATTAGATTTTTCACAAAAGGGAAGAAAGTGACACATTCTATCGAGTGTGTATGCAAACCATACGAGTTAGTAATCTGTACTTTCCCCCGAGTGAAGCATAGCACTTTTTACTTCAGCTACAAGGAAAATAAAATGATTATACTTCGTTTTATATATTATACAGGCTGTTACAAAACTACCCGTAAAGCCAAGAGGAGGTTATAACGTGTCCATTCACAATATTTGAGAACCGTAGTAACGCTGTATGACATACCCCAAAAAAAGGAAAACAACAACATTTATGAATAAAAAATAGAAAAACTATTAAAGTAGACAATTATTAGGTAAAATAGGTACGTAGGCCTTTCTGTTAAATAATCTGGTTCCCTTACAGGACAGCTGACAAAAGCTTTGGCTTTGATAAATTAATTATATTTTTTACTGGATATTTTGTAACACGTTGTATACCAGAATATAGAGATGCTTCTCTTAGAAGTGTAATATCATAATTTAAGCAAACTTGCATTTATCTAGTAAATAAATCGTATTTTTGCATTACTTTGCTTTATCTAAATTCAATATTTTATCTATATTAAAAACAACACGTTTTTAATGGACTTTCATACAACTTTACGGCTCTAGAGCTATTTTCTCCCTCGGTATTACAGTAGTAATGTGCCTCTTTCCGAGTAGGTGAAGTAAAAATATCATTTTATTAGCAAAACTCAAATTTTAGTTAACGATAAAACACGTTAACTTTTATCATCGTAATATTATTTAATGTTTTTTTATTAATATTGCTGATCTAATTATAATATTTTGCCATGTTTGGCTTGGGGTCACTAAATATACAGATGGTCAAGCTATCCAAAACTGTCAAATTTTTCCAATTGAACATGAACCTTATTAGGTTTGTATTAAAGTTGAAAATCAATCAAAGAAATTTGTCAGATTGTGGTAGCTTGACGTACGGGCCACTGTACATAAAAAAACCCGCAAAATGGCATCAAGCGCCATCTTTTGCACAAATACTCAAATCAGAGCAAGTATCAGATCATGTTCAATTTGCCCAGTGAGCAAAGATTTGAATATTCTATTTTAATATTTTCTTGTGTTATTTTATCTTAGAATCTAGTTTATTATATTTAATTATAGTTAATAAATTATATTATAGTTAATAAATTATTTTAAGGTTTTTAATAATTGTTTTGCTTTGTGTTCATCATCTTCCTAGTCTTTTTTTTCTAGTCTTTTTTTTTTCCTAGTCTTTTTTTATGTTAGTGTCGGCTTCCAGTCTTACCATAAACTCAGCTGAATATCACTACTTGACACGAAGCCTCGTCCTTGCTACTAACCGTTGAGGTCACTTCACCCCTACTCCCTAAACACGAAGTCCGTAGTTACGACCTTCGTTACGGGCGTTTCGTACTCCGTATCACCTACGGACGGATGATTCGTTCGGTTCCCGAACTAAGAATGAATGACAACACAATTTGACAGTTGTCCCTACTCCCGATGTGTTTTTACCTGTTAGAAAAATTGAATTTGACACTTGTTTTATCGGATTCCGATGTTTCGGAGAACTTTCGAACGACTCGGTAACTTCGTTGACGGAGATAGGGAGTAGACCCTCTGGCTACAGCATCAGTTTAAACTTTTAAAATTACCAGCGGAATTACAAGTTCTGGACAATCGAATTACGCAACAAGCAGTAATGAGTAAGCAGTACCTATTTACACCTCACGAGAGAAAGCTAAGAACACCGAGTAAAAATGTTATGTTTAATTTATATACCATCATGCCTGCCTCATTACTTAGTGGTTTTAAGTGCGACAGCTACGTTTGAAGTTTTGGGTTCGATTCCTAGGCCGAGAAAAGTGTTATTGGGTTATTTTCATTGTTAGTGTTTTTTACAAAATCCTTCGTAATGTTGTCGTAGTCGTTTTTCTTCTACGACACTGGCCGAGCAGTCGAAACGGACATATCGGTATCAGCCGGGAGTTTTTATTTGTAATTTGTATGTGGCAGGAAGAAATTTGTAGCCGGGTAATGGCAATAAGCTGTTAACAATAAGCTGCTGGGGCCTAAACACTGGGAACTATGGGTATATCCTCACCTCTTACCCTTCGGGTAATACTACAGACGTGACGGTATATAATTATGTTACGATTTCTTAAATTATTGTACACAAACCAAAACGGTCATTTTTTTACAATAATTCAACCATCACGAGATCCCGTCTAATTCATATTTTAAACATACAAAATTTTCGCAGGCAGATCGCTCGGCAGCACATAAATATTTAGCAGGGGCCCACTCCATCGTGTCAATGCAAATAAATTCAATTCGGTTACAACAATCACATTGGCACTGATGTTAATTAAATCCGTTCGGTTCATTGCAAATTTAATACTAAACTACGTTGTTCAAATAAAACTATTATTTCAGGATTTTATAGTGTTATATTGGTATCATTAATCCCGAAGATTTAGAAGAGAAAAGCAGTGATAGCCTAGTGATGGCAAAAAGTTCACCAGTGGAGACCACGCACCGGAAAGCGTAGCGTGGGACGGCCTCCAACGAGATGGACGGACGATCTGGGAAAAGTCGCTGGGAGTCGTTGGATGCAGGTGGTTTATAACCGGTCTTTCTGGAGGTCTATGGGAGAGGCCTTTGTTCAGCCCACTGCTGTAGCTGATATGAAAGATGATGATAATATGATGATGAAAGGCGGGTGTTTTGGAGGTTTCTTAAAATACAAAAATTATATTATAAATGTACCTAGTAGTCTATCGTTACCTCCTCAGTTATTTTACGTCTTGGAACCAAACGGTATGATTATCTTTCCTACCAAAATGAATTCACTCAACATCTCAATTTTAGATTAAAGTAAATATAATTACTTTGGACAGTCTTAACGATGTCCCGCAAGAGATATAGGATGAATAAGATCCCGATTAAGCCCTCAACGGCCTTCCTAATTAAATATCCCTCGATACCCCCGAAACACTGAAATTTAATTAAATTTATGTTAATTAATTTAATTTTAATGATTTCGATATTCAACGACTTTTTGGTGTATGACTTCGTAATTTTCGATGCGATATAGTTTTTTTTTTAAATTTGTGATTGCATTATAATTATCATAGTTTTTAAATGTATTGGTGATCTACGACAGACACGCTTCTGCTTACGGCTACTAATAACAAACTAGTCGGTAAATTTTCTTACTAGAGACGATTTTCACATAGACATATAATAAGGTCCCGACAAGTAGGTAATATTCAAATTCTATCTGTAGATAGCAAATATAATTCGCCACTACCATGACAGGATGCGGTCCAGCCGCCGCTTGACCCCCTCAATCAGCGAGGCCTGCCCTCGCATCTTATTCAAAGGCACATGGGGCCAGCCCTAAGTAGATTTTCAAAGTAGCTATGTCAATAAATAGTAGGTAGTTTCAAAACTATTTTTACAATACAATCTAAATAGATAAATATAGACGCAATATATTATCCCGGCCAAATTTTATGCAATTTCACCAGCAATTTTGGTGTCATAAGGTAACAAAACAGTTTAAGAGAGGTAGGGCATAGTGGGAGTAATTCCACTCAAAGTGGAGCTACCCGACTGGGGAAGTACCTCCGCCTTGCAGAAAATCGAAGTGAAATAACAGTGCTTTGAGCTGTGTTGTGTTCGTAACTGTGAGCAAGCGTTTGCCAGTGGTCCGCGAGGATACGTTGGCAGTGGGGACACTTTGACCCTTCTTTCGTTTTACAGTGTCGGCAACGTACAAGTGATACCCCTAGTGTTGCAAGCGTCTATAGGCTACGGTAAACGCTTACCATCAGGTGGGCCGTATGCTTGTTTTCACTTTAGTGGTATAAAAAAAACAGATACGCAGACAAACATAATTACCTACTTTCGCACTTAATAATAATATGAGCACGGTCATGATATTATTATCTTTAAAAAAACATAATATCTATTATATTGATTTCTGACATTTACGCGAATATTAAACATTGAAATAAAACTACTTTTTACGGATTTTATCGCGTATATTGATTGATACGGGTAGACTACCCGTGACCATGGACGCTGTAAAGGGTCCGAAACGTCGGGATTAATAATATCAATATACGCGATAAAATCCGTAAAAAGTAGTTTTATTTCAACATAATATCTATAGTTTACTTACAAGTAACATCGACCATTTAAAAACATGAGTTATACATAAAATGCACCATTAATAACTGTTCGCCAGCTACGACCATTATTAACCAACCCGTTACCTTTAATTATGACATAAAACCTAAGGGTCAATAAAGTGCTGGCTTAATTTCCTATGACTCCAGGGTTTACTTCGAAATTACGACTATATTATATTAAGTAGCTCGCGGAATATATTTAGTGTGGGATGAATTTGATGGATTTATTTAGAAAACGAAGTGGAAGACTATATTATTTATAAACAAAGGATCTCCTGTGAAACTACACCCACTAAAGTATCTTCTTTTATTTTATAACAAAAACATTCTGAGCTATTTCATATTTTTTCTAGTCTATCTTACGATCTTACAAAGTGCCAACATCACCAAAACAGTTTTACCAACCTTACTTTTCTTAAATATAATTACTAGCTTATATTATAAATAAAACTTATTATTATTACTAAAACCCACATGTTATATACGATGTATAGCAGAGTATATAGTTCACTCCTTTAGGAGGAACAGCCTTCGTTGTGCATGTAATAACTAAACGTTTGCTTAATTCCTCTAATATATAGCATTAAACCTACATAATGATAAGTATGTTTTCCTGTATCAGGTGCATGTACAAACACACATTTTTCACACAAACAGACACCCACTGCCGATGCAAACATCGGGTCTGAGTGCATAACTGTAGGTATAGACGATTATTTTATTAATAGTATTGATTTAATTTTATTACCCCTTGTAACTATATGGGTGAGTTTTCCTGAAAAAATAATAATAAGATAAAAGATAAAAAATATTTATTAACCGAAACATACATTTGCACACTTAGTTTTTCCATTGGCCCCAAACTAGGCAAGCCTGTATCTTGGGTACCAATTTAATAATTACAATAAACATAAACTTCGGTGTATGCTGACTAATTAAAACAAATAGGGGGAAAATCTATACTTAATTAACAAAAAATAAGAATAATAAAAATATAATGTGTGGTATGTGTGTGTGTGTGTGTGTGTGTGTGTGTGTTTTAGTGTGTGTGTGTGCGTGCGCGCGCGTGCGTTCGTTGTTAAACAATTTTGGTTGCTTTGTGTGCGTGGTGTTAATTATGATATTGTTATATTCCAAGTTTGTAATATTTTAGGAGAAAAACTTGATAGTAATACATCATCATGACCTCCATTTTATCCCACTGTCAAGCTTTCTTAGATCTTCAAAGGGCTCAGGTACTCACAACCGGCGTATGCATGACAGGATGTTTCATCTTACCACTATGGAAAAACTGCGTATGTATGTAAATGCCACTTATTAGTTCTGTGCATGTCTCAATTCTAAATTCAAAAGTAATTTACTTACTAAAAAAAAAACTTAATTTAATTCTAGACACGCATCAGTTAATATTAAATGGTATTTATTCTATTAAATTAAAAAACAACGTCATATGCTAAAAAGTTACATTGAATTGTGAAGGGTAATTAAAAAGAATAAAGTACTAGTATTAACCTTCACATTTCCCCTTTTACTATATCTTCTTTGCAGTTTTGTTATCACACCGATAGATAACCTGTCAGCTTCTACCATTCACCGATTCTGTGCTCGTCTCGTTCAGGGATAGGTATTATAATATTTCATTGTGTTCGAATTGTCTTTCTTACGTGAATAGGGTTGTTAATTTTTGTGACAGTTTTATTTACTAAATCTGTCAATCCTTCCATCGTTCCCAATAAGAAATAGTCAAAAAGATTTGCATAACGATGTTGAAGGTAAATTCGTCGATTAGAATATAGTTTTTTTTAAATTAATTGCGATTCGAAAATGCCTCGTTAATCTATGCGTGACTGCTCTGCTAGAGGTCCTGGGTTCAATCCCCAGTTTTATTGGGTTTTCTATGAAATTCTCATTACCTGCTCTGTGATTTGATTTGTGCCCGCTTAATGGTTCGCCCCTATTACATGGGATCGAAACATAGGGGGGCGAACTGTGGGTGTACATAGGTACACTCCTGCTTCACCCTTCGGAGAATACAGGCGTGATGGCATTATGTTATGTTTATATTTATGTGAACTAACATTTTAATTTGTTTAAGCCTCACGGAAAAAGACGTTTTATTGCCAATATTTTTAATAAAAAAAAAACAACACAAAAGCTACAAAAGAAGATATATATCAATTTACTGAATTAATATACAGCAAGTGGTATCCTTTGGACAATCGGTCGCTATCCTGTCAATTATGATTGGATTGCAAGGGTTTGGTCCAGGTACACACTGACCTCCTCGCTTCTGGCATCTTGTTTCCTTCTTCGATACTGAAATCAATTTTTGTATGAATATCAGAAAAAATAAAGAAAATTAATTAATTTCAAGCAAAAATTTACGATACATCACATACACATTTAAAGTACAAAAGGACACATTATATCCAATTCTATTTAAATTATTAAAAATCATTAGTGCCAACTTATGTCTAAAGATAAAAAAAAAAAATTATGTCCGACAATGTGAGTAAACATTATGAAAACAAAACAAAAACAAATCTGAACAAAAATAAACTCCTATAAGTTTCTTTTGGGACGACATAATTATGACTATGTGCCATTGAGCTCCCTAAAATACAGTCGAGTTACACAATGACTGCTGCATACGTGCTGTCAGCTGGGACTGGTCTACTCAAAGCCACTATGGCTCTTTCTTCACACACTTAACACACAAAATTGCTACTATTCTATGTCTGGACTTTAAAAGAGACTATGATTCTCTGAGTTTGTTCGGTGTTTCTTCTCAGAGGTCGTCAGTTAGGAAATGCCGGAGCCATCTAGCTTAAAATGTTAAACATTGAAATGTAAAAGTGTCTTTAAAGATCTACTTACAGAAATAAATATCATTCATCATTATTTATTTATTTAGCAGTGATAACCTTGTGATATGACCATTGGACTGACTAGTCAAAGGTCTCGAGTTCGAATCCGAGGCACGCACCTCTGACTTTTTGAATTCATGTGCGTATTAATTAATAATTATTCGCTTAAACGGTGAAGGAAAACATCGTGAGGAAACAACGACGACCTCTTTGGTCTAGCGGTTCGAGTCCGGACTGCTGATCATGGGGTCGTGGGTTCGATTCCCATAGGACACAAATATTTGTGCGGATAAAACATGAGTATTTGTGTTTATCTGGGTGTTTCTTATGTATTATATGTATGTATTTACAAAAAAAAAAGTATATAAGTATTATATCCATTGTCTAGTACCCATAGTACAAGCTCTGCTTAGTTTGGGACTAGATTGTGTTGTGTAAAATGTCCCAAAAAATATTGTTATTGTTAGATATTGTTAAACCTACATGCCTTAGAGATTTTTCTCGACGGTGTGTGAAGTCTGCCAACCAGCACTAGGCCAGCGTGGTGGACTACAGCCTAATCCCTCTCAATCTGAGAGGAGACCCGTGACCAGCAGTGGGACAAATATATGGGTTGATATATTTGCTTATACATGTTGCGATATTTGCTTGAGAATAGGTTATTGCTCAGCATTAATGCTGAGGTGTTGTCACACCAACATCCATAGCGCTGGTTTTCAGCGACTAAGTGACTATAATGATGAGTTTTTTTGGTAAAACAAAAATGTAGTAACTTTAATTTTTTTATGCTGACTGTCGGAATAACCTATCTTTCTATAGCTTTCCCTGCTCTTTGTCATTAACCGAATAAAGTTCCTCTTTAACTTACATGCAAAACAGCATTCGACTCCATTACTCCGCTGTCGAGGACACAACCCTTTTTCCTCCGTCAAACGACCTTCGGGGCAGTCAACTGCAAGGGTGCAGATGCCTCCTTGTGAAGAGCACTGGCTTTCTTGCTGAATTTTATCTATTTCTTTAACTGAAAAAATAAATATTATTGACAGTATTTCTAAGTTATTGCGTGCGAAAAAAGCGAACGTAATTAAACCTAACCTCCTTGTAATAATCCTGAATATTACCAGTTTTATTTCACAATCATTATAGCTGTCACTTAATAGGTAATATTATGTTCAGTGGATACAAATATGGGCTGCGAAGTAAGGTTTCCGGTGAGATTCCTAAGTCGAGCATTATTATACTTTTCTATAAAATTCTCAGTTCTCATTAGCCTAGTGATCCTGGGCGCGACTGCTTTGCTTAAGATAAGCTGCTAAGCTTTAAGATTCTGCTCAAATAAAGAATTATTATTATGTCCTTTATTATTCTTGTTTCATAAATTTTACATTTTTAAATATTTTTATACAATAACAAAAACATTTAAAAATATAAAAATAGAGGCCCACCGGTATCGGGAACAGGGTCCAAGCTACTGGCGGTCAGGGCTCCAGAGAGAGGAACCTCCTTATTATTCTTATTATAAGTATCATATATCACAATATTAAATAATAATGTTATCTTCCCAATATGCTTCTTCTCTAACTAGCAAATGCTTTGAGCCTCATATAAGCATACAGCTGATTATAAACTCTTCCGTTCTAAATATGAAATTCTGGACTAGCATAATTATCATCATCATCATCATCAGCTCATATTCGTCCGCTGCTAGAGTAGCCTTCCTTTGAACTGAGCTCCCTAAATAATGGTTAAGCTACTGACCAATTAATGCATGCCGTCAGTTGGGACTGGTCAACTCAAAGCTGTTGTGGCTAAAGAGCCAAATTGAACTGTAATATTGATGAACATTGGAAGAGAACTGGCAGTTGAAGAAAGCTTAAAAATGCCAGTTCAGGCCCTATAATGTAAAATACATGAGTATTCGACATGCCTAAATACAGTTGCCTAAGTACTGTTACCGGTCTGGGCTTTAAAAAGTGATCATGATTTTCTGGGCTTGTTTCGGTGTTTCTTCTCATAGGTCGTCAGCTAGGAAATTCTAACGCCATATAATATTAAATATTGACTTGTAAAAGTGTCTTTAACAAAACCCCGATCAGCTCTATCGTCGTTCTTCAAGCAGAACATTGAATAAGCAAATAAAGAAAGTAAAAACATTCGAATCACATATTAAAATGCTAATCACATTGATTATTCATTAAAAAAACAACTTAACTGCACACATGCAATAATTAATCTGACCTTTATTCCGATCGAATAAAGTTCAGAACCAATAAAATTAATTCACCGTCCCCAAACGCTTAATTGTTGTCGCATGACTGAGTGCGATCATTGAAGACATTGTGGAACGATTGTGGATGTTCCATTGACTAGGAGTATCAATAGATGAATAGCGCTTCTCAAGTAGGTAGGTATGTACAATTGATTCGATACCATGATTGTCAATATTAACTTATTGGGTAACAATGATCGTGTTTGTTGTTTGTGCAAACATCGCACTGGCAATGAGCGAGTCCGAGATGTTTAGACGACAATCGATATAAAATTACAATCGAGTCCATGATTGTCTCGGTATTGTTTTAAAAATCGAGATGTTTTTTAATCGTTCCGAGTCGACCGACTCAACCAGTAGCTACAAAGGTATGCTAGTTGTTGCCTAGTTGACTCAAGACTCGTATCCATCATCCTATAGATTAGTTAAACGCGTTACCTTCTTCAAATCCATTACAAGAGATAATCATGGAGAACCATCGAGATGTTTTTACAATCGAAACAATTGAACAACTGCGGACCCGCCGATCGTTACATCGCATTGATATATTGTTGAGTAAGGTATCTAGACTATGTAACAAGTTATATAACGATTGTTGTGTAACTTGCCCATATTGTTCGACTAACAGCACACATACCAATTTTATTTTTGCTAAAATATTTTAATGATTTTTTTTCTATCGACCTTTCGATGGACTTATATTATAAATGTAAATGTGAGTACTATGTAGGCTAGTTTACACGTTTTCTGACAGTTTTGAGTATCTCACATGGTCTACGCAAATATCTTACTGATTTGATATCGTCGTGCGACGGGTCGTTGAGCTCCCTAAATGGTTGAGCTACACGATGACTGATGTATGCGTGCCGTCAGCAAGTAACTCTTTCTTCAAAACGCCAGTTCAGATTTGCCTACATTGTAGAACACTATGATAAGCACTGAATACTGTTATTGTCTGGATTCAGAGACCATGATGCTCTGAGTTTGTTTCGGCATTTCTTTTCAGAGGTCGTCAGCTAGGAAATGCCGGCGCCATCTAGTATTAATTAAATATTGACTTGTAAAAGTGTCTTTAAGATCTATTAGCAAAAATAAATATAATTTATCATGACTATTAGATGCACGCATAGACTGACCCAGTTTGAAGTGCCTAATCATGAATTATTTACTACATAAATACTTGTCGAGGACATCGTGTTGTAAACATGAAGTCATCTTAACCAAGTTTATTGAACTAACCTGTATGATGTTTTATTTTAAACTAGCTGTTCCCGCGGTTTTACTCGAATCGCAAAGGATTTCTTAAGACAAAAGTTAACTTATGTCTTTCTCCAATATGATATCTATTTTTATACCAAATTTCATCAAAATAAGTTTAGCAATTGAGGCGTGAAATCGTAACAGACAGATAAATAGACAGAAGTTACTTGCGCAATTTTTATGTTAGTAGGGTTTTCTACACGAGACGTCTCTGTCCAATGTTCAAGTTTCGGACTGCTGATCACAAGGTCGTGGTTCGATTCTCACAGGACTCAAATATTTAAGTGATGAACATATGTGTTTCTGTTTGTCTGGGTGTTTCTTATGTCTCATGTCCTCAGTCTACCCGTGACCATGGACGCTGTAAAGGGTCCGAAACGTCGGGATTAATAATATTAATATAAGGCGATAAAATCCGTAAAAAGTAGTTTTATTTCAATGGATTTTCAGGTTTAATTAAAATAGTGTAATGCCAACAAGGTCTTTTAATGGTTTATTTTAATTTAGGAACAATATTTCGAGTCCCTTTTTCCAACAAACTATAATAATATTAAAGCTAAAAACCCCTTTCAAAGTTTTGTTTTGATTCATCCCTGCCCTATTCACCCCATTTGACTGTAAATTTTTTTAAAACAATTACTTACTTATAATACATAAGAAACACCCAAACAAACACAAACACTTATTTTCATCACATAAATGTTTGTGTCCTGTGAGAATCGAACCTACGACCTCGTGATAAGCAGTCTGACACTCGAACCACTAGACCACAGACGTTGTCAAAATATACTATAATTATATTAGTCTTATCTCAATCAATCAATGGTCATTTCGCGAAAAAAATACTACATAATGAATTTTTAGTGTAAGTGTACACGTATGTATGGTTGTAATTGAGTACAGCGATTATTAAATGAGCAATTTTGCACCAATACTTACAATCTTTGTGAGCCGCAACGATTCCTATACACAGAACAATGACAGTAATACTATACATGATCACAATGGTTTGACACACGACCGCAACTCGATTGATATAGACGCAGAATGAAGCATCGGTATTCTAAACATGTTTGTTTTAATATCGCTCGCAGCTAGTTCCTTTATCAATAACAACGGGTTTTCCAGATAGGATGCACATGAATTACTCAATTAAATGGTGTTTGTTGATTGGTTGAAACCAAAGTTTATAAGGGTTCACTCATTGTACTTCCCGAAAGGTTATATACAGGTGTACTAAGTGTAGGTCCGGTTTAATATGGGACGAGCCTATTGCCATTCATAATCATAAACTCATATACTGTCCCACAGATGGGCACGGGTCTCCTCTCATATTGAGAGGGATTAGGCTATAGTCCACCACGCTGGCCTAGTGCGGGTTGGCAGACTTCACAAACCGTCGAGAAAAATCTCTAAGGTATGCAGGTTTCCTCACGATGTTTTCCTTCACCGTTTAAGCGAGTGATAATTAATTATTAATACGCACATGAATTCGAGAAGTCAGAGGTGCGTGTCTGGGATTCAAAGTCGAGACCTTCCACTTGGCAGTCCAATCATACCACTAGGCTATCTAGGCTATCACTGCTATTGTCATTAACCGGGCACAAATCCCATAACCGAGCTGCTACAGACCAAAAAAAAAAACACTGCTCGATCTTGGAACCGAACCGAGGAACGCTAGCGTAACAGTTGTGCTTGGAACCACTAGGCTAATGAGGCTGTCAATTTCAAATAGCCAATAATTTAATCCAATTTTTTAGTAAAGCCCGGAAAAAAATTCTGAGAAATGCAGGTTTCCTCACCGTTTAATAGAGTGATAATATTAAGAAATAATTCAAATTAAAAATGCATTTATTTTCTCATCACAAATGGTGTTGGTAATACAGGTATACTATATCATATTATTTTAATACATAAATTATTACGAAGTAAGAGGTGTGTGCTTTGGATTCAAAATCGAGACCATTGACTTGGAAGTTCAATGGTAATATCACTAGGCTTCACTTAGGTACAGACGCCAAGCTATCCAAAACTGTCAAATTACCCAATTGAAAATGAACCTTATCACTTTGTGTTAACGTTGAAAATCTATCACATGTGACACATTGGCTTTTGGTCAAAGTATCGTGCGTCGTTATTTGTGCGAAATAAATACTTTTTATTTCTTTCTTTCTTTATCAATGAAATTTGACAGATTGGGGTAACTTGATGTGCTGGCCTCTATACATAATATGTGTATGACTTCCTTACTGATGCACGACACTGGTGTGAATCCTGAATTATATTAGAATTATGTTATTCTCCAAGCCTCAGTCCAGCATTTATTCTTCGTTTATTACAATTTTTGTAAATTGTTTTCTAATCACGCCGCTTGGTAAATGTTGTTTGTATTCTCATGTGAAAGAATATAATTCTTTATGAGAATAAAGTTTCTTTAATCCGACTAGTTCTGTACCTATCAATCTTACTAATAAGGCACAAACACAAGGTATACTAGTATTGAATGAAGTAGGTACTTCGTAACCAATCTATTACATAATTATTTACCGTTGCATGTTATTGCTTAATTGATTTGCATCGAAAACGCTGTACAATTTTGATATAAATTTATATATCGGTTCATTAATTATTTTTTATTTGATGACGAAATTCGAGTATCGGACTGAATCACGAAGAACCATTGCTACTCGAGGAAACGTTGTATCGACAGTAGGGGAACTTTGATCCTTATACTGTCAACCCAACTGTTCCTCTTTCGTTTAACAGAGTCAGCAACGGGTAAGTAATACCTCTGTTGTTACAAACGTCTATAGGCTACGGTAACCATTTACTATCAGGTGGGCCGTATACTCTTTGCCACCTTAGTATTAAAAAAAAATAATCATAAAAGGCCTCCAGAATGAATTACAGTTTCCATCGTGGTTACATTAAGGAATAGTTGCAGTACCCCTACAGATCGGTGGTGACATAATTGCGGACTGTAATCCCTTATCGTTGGTGACTGATGGAGCCCGCATAGTCGTCTTGTATCACCTGAACAGAGTGATTAATGATCGCCAATGTTGGTTTGTGTGTGGGAGCGGGACGGATAATGTTTTTATAAGGGCTTGGAGAGAGTACGTTGGTTGAGAAAGCGAGTTTTGAAAGAGGCACGAAAAGAATTGACTGCCTCTTGTAATAGGCTAATCTCTAAGTGTGTTTGCTACGATAGAGTTTCTGGGTTCAATTCCTAGATCGAGCAGTGTTATTGGTTGTTTCTACGAAATGCAAGGCAAGATATGACCCCCAACATCAAACTGGGTAACAGTTCGGAGTTTGAATTGATGTCCGGTTAATTAATATACTTAT
This sequence comes from Acronicta alni, assembly GCA_964056405.1. Classification (NCBI taxonomy): domain Eukaryota; kingdom Metazoa; phylum Arthropoda; class Insecta; order Lepidoptera; family Noctuidae; genus Acronicta; species Acronicta alni. The sequence continues at coordinate 16,658,135 of OZ043915.1, read as the reverse complement.
ATAATAAACATAATTATAATTCATTGACCAGTTGATTATTGTAGTTAAGCAGACCACTGCCTAACGCTTTGGGGAATACAGTCACATTTAAAGGTCCAGTTGAAAACCAGCGTCAGGCAGCTCATTAGTGGTTGGAAATTTAGCTGAACTGAAGCCTATTTGACGCAGTCGTGGAGCACACAGTTTTTTGTTTTCTTTCATTATATTTTTTTTTATTAATATGACATTGTCAAAGGTCTCGAGGTCGAATCTAAGGCACGCACCTCTGACTTTTCAAAATCATGTGCGTATTTATAATTAATTATCACTCGCTTAAGCGGTGAAGGAAAACATCGTGAAGAAACCTCCATGCCTGAGAGATTTTCTTGACGATTTGTGAAGTCTGCGAACCCACATTAGGCCAACGTGGTGGACTATAACCTAATCCCTCTCATCCTGAGAGGAGACCCGTGTCCAGCAGTGGGACAGTATATGAGTTGATGATGATGATGTGTACATTGTCTATGAATGTGTCAATAAATATTCTTCATTATTTCTTTTGTCTTTATAATAAGTACCTAAGTATTTATTTTTTTGAGACATTTACATTACTAGACGAGCTAAGGAGGAAATGAGCCAGATTATTATTCGAAAATTTAAAATCGCTATTTATAACAATGTGTTATCAGTCTTAATCTCCTTACTAGTGACGGATAGGACAAAGCACCCGCTTACATCTGTAGTTATATTATAACCGAGTGATCTCTCGTCACATCCATAACTTTGCAGCGTAATTGTGTTATGTGTATCTATGTAGTAGGTAAGTATGGATTGAAGTTATTTAGCGAAGGAAAAAGGCAGGATTCGAACCTGCGTCTTCTGGTTATGTACACCAGATGCTATGACCACTAAACCACCGCCATGACGAATTTTGCCTTCACATTCAGAATTTTAATCTTTATGGTGACGTCAATAATACCTATTGAAAAACAAGTGTTTGCTCGCAACCGACATGAGTTACTTTACAGTTAGTTCAATTTCGAACGATGCTTCCTTACCTACTAACTATCAGGCATTTTCCATGCTAATATTTTAAAGTTTAGCATTAGCATGGAAAATGCCAAAAAAATACAAAAAAAATAAGTAGGTATGGATTGTTTATAAACTTATATAGGTAATGTTTTGATTTCTGACACACACGGATATTAGACATTGAAAATCTCTTTTTACGGACTGAAATAAAACTACTTTACAGATTTAATCGCGTTATATTGATATTATTATTCCCGACGTATTCCGATACGTCTATTTACGATACTTAGTCCGTGACCATGGACGCTGTTCATTTTGACTTTGACCCTTATACTGGCAACCCAACTATCCCTCTTTCGTATTACAGGGTCAGCAACGCGCAAGTGATACCCCTGGAGTTGCAGGCGTCTATAGGCTTCATAACAGTAACCGCTTAACATCAAGTGGGCCGTATGCTTGTTTGCCACCTTAGTGGTACAAAAAAAGGGTCTGAAACGCCGGGTTTAATAATATCAATATAACGTGATACAATCCGTAAATAGTAGTTTTATTCCAATATCTATTCGCGTAAGTGTACTAAATCCACACAAAGAAAGGGGTATTTTTTAAGTTTTCCTTTTCAAGTTGAAGCTACATTACAATTAAGCCTTGCAAACGAGAAAGCAACTATTCACAAACACAGAATTATCTTCATTATCACGTTCACACGTCTCTAGAGATTTATTTGCGTTCAAAATTATGTGAGAGCACTTTCAGTTTATTCGTAATGAGTTTCAGTTTTGTTTGTACGACTTGTTCAAATTGGTTTAGAGCACGTATTTTGAATATATTGAATATCTATATTATATATAAAAATCTCTATTTCCCTTGGTCATCGCATCACGCGTGAACGGATGGAACAATATCGCTAATTATTTTTTTGTTGTGTTAATTATTGTCAGGATAATGTTTCTTATGAAAGAAAAAAATAAAAACATTGTGCAGGAAATTAGAAAATTTAAGAAACTTAACAATTAGATACTTTTAGGTAAAGTCTACGCAGTCGAAGTCGCAGGCAGAAGATAGTATACAATATAATTATATTGCATTCTTATAGTTTTTTTCTTTATGATAAAATTACAAACAAGCATATAGGCCGCTTGATAGACGTCAGCACCACCAAGTGGTATCATTCGCGGTGTTATCTTAAGACCTTAGTTGTGAATTGCCAGCTCAGTAATTTTACTGTCTACATTAGCGTTCAAATTGGAACATAATTATGTTAGCACATTATTGCTTACCTACAGAATATTTGGCATTCGGTGGCACCACTTTAGAAGAACTCTGCCGCACGAGCCGAGGATACCATTCTGTTTACAGTCCATTGCTGCACGCTAGCTATACAGTCTGTTCATACCACCCTTCTTCCGTCGGCTTACGTATGTACCTATATTTATATATTACTATATTCTTATGTACCTATTTTAAGTATGTATTTACAAAAAAAGGATATAAATATTATATTATCCATTGTCTAGTCCCCATAGTACAAGCTCAGCTTAGTTTGGGACTAGATGGTGTTGTGCTAAATTCTCCAAAAATATTTTTTTTTTTTGCAACGCAACAAGTTTGATATATTGTCTCTGTGTGTACGTTTGTTACATTAACTACGCGATTTAACAATTGCATTATCACGTTAACGTCGGTCGTCGGCTATTACAGGGGGGCGTGCCAGTATTTATGCCAGTGCGTGCGTCATACTGCCAGTATTTGTGTCAGTTTGCACGTATCAAACTATAGATAACAACTTGCGAGCATGGATCAATTTTTTTTAATATCCATATGTTCGTTTACCCCTTCTGTACTTAGTTTTAGTGTGTCTTATACGACGTAGCAAATAAACGATTTTTCTTCCTTTTTTGCTTCTTTCCATACGATAGAATTCTATATTTTTATCATAAACGGTAGCATGTATCAGGATATCAGTATTGCCCAAAAACTGAGTTGCGAGGTCGAGGGTTGCTTCGTGTCAAATATTACTACTTATGTTCAGCCGAATACACAGGTTACAGGTTAGAGTGTAAAATAGTTGGGAAAAGGCTAGTACGATGATGTTATAATTCCCCCTTATATTTTATTTACCTTTAAAATAAAATGGGAGTCATTATACTCATAATTATTAACAACTTTCACTATACGTCCAACGCTAAAATCGCGAAAAAACACAGCCGTTCCATTTATTTTGTCAAGTAGGTAATTAATAAATGAAGACACGTTTGGAGCAGCCTCTGCACGATCGACTTCAGCACCACAGGTTACAGTTTCGATATTTAAATAAAAATAAGGATGTATAAATCTTCTTAAGTATTCTCATAATGCAACGAACCGATTAAAATGGAGAAGCATGGCGATATCAGTAATCACCGCCGCCGAGAAGACTGACGAAGTTGAAGACCCACCGTGTACGGTCGGGGTCATAAGTCCAGTAGCAGTTTCACAAATATATCGCATCAAAACAAGTCGCACTTACGACCTTTTTCTATAACAAACATTTTGCACGTATACACGATCTCGTATATCGTGCTCTTCCATCATTATATAGACAGAAAGAGTGCGATATAATAATCGTTTGCCTTAGTGACAAACGCCGTAGTTATACTTTTTGACGGGTAAATGTTTGCATTGAAATCACTCACACATGTGTGTATACGTGCAGTACCGTGCAAGCGAATATGGTCGTTGACGTGCTACTGGACTTATGGCCCCAGACTGTACCACCATCATACCAACCTCGACCACTCTGTCAAGAGTGCCAGATTAAGAAGAAAAATAAATCTTCTTAAATAGCCGGCTTTTAAATTTATATTTAGTCTCAAAGTAAGTTTTAAGCAAACCCTAGTCCACGAAATTTTGGGTAACAAAGTATTTAAAATAATTTAATCTCAACACCCAATTCCTATTAAGTAATACTCGAAAGCCTATCCAAACAATAAGATAGGCTTTGAAATAACGGCCACTTAGATTTAAACTCTATTCAAATAGCCACAGAGCATAAATTAATCAATGTCATAACAAAAGGCTAACAGCAAGCAATTGTACTAATCTAATTTCGAACCAATTTAAACTTGTTTAGTCATTTTAACTCTACAGATAAATACAGTTTAATTGTTTGTCTGGCCTTTAGAAATAATATTCTTATTATTTTTACCCAACTGCTGAAGGCGGGTAATGTTTTCATATTCATATTCATTTATTGCATTCCATAATACCTATGCAAAAATATAAAACAGATGGTAGGCTTAAATCTAGGGATCAATCATGGACCCTGTTGGGTCAACACAACACAGCTTAGTAGGAGAGGGGGAGACGTGTATATTTATTATAATAATTTTGTTCTATTTATATTGTCCAAGTTGAAAACAATATTATTTATTATTATGTATTTCATTTATTATATTTACTTATTATTTTAGATTTTAATTATAGTATTTTAATGCACTATTTATTTTTTATCACTATTTATTTTTCTGAGTGTATGCATGTATGTCTTATTCTTTGGCACGCTCTACAGACTAAACCGTTAGACGGATTACATAATTATGAGGCCACAAAAAAAAATAAAAATATGAGGTATGACGTCATAAGATTTGTCTCAGTTATAGGAGTGATATAGAGTATATTATTCTAATTTAGCACCTTTTTGGGAAATACTCACGGGATTGGAAAAATATAGAATCGAAATTGGGAAAACACTGTGGAACACAGCTAATTTGTATTATGGTATATAGTGGTTCAATTTGTAATTCCATAGATAAATTTGGGTTATTTTTAAATTTAAACTTACACAAATTTTACTAGATTAGGTATAACGATTACGTTAGTACCTACCTGTTTTTCTCACGACACGGAGTTTCTCTATTGAGAAGGTGTATGCGTATGGGCTAAGAGGTTGTTTGTTACAGAATAACATAAGATCTATACTAATACCTACTATAAAGAGAGAGTTCGGACTTTGTGAGATTTTGTTTATATGTACATAATATATAATTATAGGTACACAATCTTAGAAGAACCTGGTTTCACTACACTGCACCTATTTAAATAAAATTCACCACTTGGAAGGTACATTATTAAAGATGGACATGACATGGCTGCGAATACTGACTAGTATTCAAATATTCTAACTAGACTTAAAAATACTGCTACCTTAAACATTTATATAAAGGTATCTGATAAATCAGGTACCTTTCTCCCCTTTAAAACTGGAAAGCGGCGTTCTCCCAAACGCCATATCCAAACGACATTTGCCTCGCGTTGGAAAGTGTTCAAAGTTGAGCGTTGCATCGCAGATTGTGAACTGAATAATAATGAAACTCGCCGCGTCAACCAAACACGTTAACTGTTTGTAGAGATACTATGGATTGGATGCGGTATGTAGTTAAGTTATTAATATTATTATATAGTAATATAATAATAGGATATAAATTAACATCAGGTGAACTGGCAGTCAAGCGTAGGCAAATCAAGAATTAAAAAAAAAGAAGCCCTAACCAGAAGACGCAGGTTTGAATCCTGCCCGCGGTCGAACTTTTCTTTCGCTAAATAACTAAAATCTTTGCATGAAAAATGCCAAAAAATAGAAAAAAATAGTTAGTAGGTAAGGTTTGACATTAAACTAACTGTAAAGTAAGTCATGTCGGTTAAGAAGCAAAATAAACTTGCTTTTCAATAGGTGTTATTGACGTCACCATAAAGACGTAAATTCTAAATGTGAAGGCAAAATTCGTTATGGCGGGTGGGACTCGCGGAGGCTTAGTGGTCTAAGTGTCTGGTATACCTAACCAGAAGATGCAGGTTCGAATCCTGCCCGTAGTCGAATTTTTCCTTCGCTAAATAACTTTAAAATCTTAGTATGGAAAATGCCAAAAAATATAAAAAGATAGAGTGATAATATTAAACGAATTTGTCTAATTAAGAGGCTTGCTTTAAATTCGAAGTACTGTAACGAGTACTTCTAATCTAAAAGAAGCTTTATATCTTACTTGTCGATAATTATTATTGTGCTGGCTGATCTATAATTGTTTATCATACGTTTAAATGGTGAAAAAAAAATTGAAAGGAAATTTGAATATCTGAGAGATTGTCTCGACAATGTGTGAAGTCTACAAATACACATTAGGTCACAGTGATACACTTTAGCATAACCTCTCCTTCTAGCGGAGACCCGTACCCAGTTGAACACTAAATAGGTTAATGATTAGATATATTCCGGTAAACGATTACGATGATGACGATGATCACATCGCTAAGTAATAACTACGATGATCAACCGATCTACAAGGTCAAGCTGCGCTCGTTGCGGTCACTATGTGGATGGGTGACTATTCTTGATACATCTAGATGCCTCCTCCGTGCTTTGGACAACATTTAAAGCCGTTGGCCTCGATCGTCATACGAACACCTATGATATTTGTTAGGAGTAATCAGAGGCCAAAAAGTCTGACAACCAATTTATCTTCAGAGTACTTACCCGTATTGCCCAAAAAAAAAAAACTGATAACGCTTCGTAAAAAACACTTGATATTCAAATGCATTTTGTTTATACTGGGAAACTCCAACATGATTGGGAAAAGATCACTGGGCACACCGAGGAGCCACTAATAGTAGTCGCAGATGGGATAAATATATAATTAACCAAGATACAGGCTGTGCCTAGTTTGGGGCCCACGGCTATCTCTACCTTTGTATTGTCAATTTTCATTGTATTTTCTATCTCTGTATGTTACCTTACTTTGTGTGTGTTAATAAATTATTATTAATTATCTTCACGGCTATGTCCCCAAACATAGCCGTGGGGATATGGATATGTGGAGAAAAGAAAGAATTAAAGCAAAGAAAAATGATTTATTTCCTCAACCAAGGACACACAGAGACAGATATAAAATAAATATTAAAAGTATACAAAAACATATTACAATTTACGGATTTTATCGCGTATATTGATATTATTAATCCCGACGTTTCGAACCCTTTACAGTCAGTCTACCCGTGACCATGAACGCTGTAAAGGGTCCGAAACGTCGGGATTAATAATATAAATATACGCGATAAAATCCGTAAAAAGTAGTTTTATTTCAATGTATAATATTCGCGTAAATGTCAGAAATCAATACAGACTCATAATCCTAACTCTGGGCTTATGATAACGTCACCAAGTATATTACCAGGCTATAGGATAACGTCACTAAGTGGGCACTACCACATCCAAACTTTGGCACATCGGCTACCACCTTACAATGTCTTATTTCAAAATGTAATATGGAAATTATATCTCGACTAGTTTGCACTGAAGCGTGCTTACATTGTAGGTACAAAAGGTCGTTTATGACTCTTTATCAATGTTATCATAACCAAATCTGTACGCCACTCCTCGAGTACTTTTTGGTAGATACTTACAAAATTATTTTATGTCGCTTTTGTTTCTGGAAGCTGTTGAGAACAAGTTGAGAACAGTCTGTTCATGATTATCGAAGTGAAATAACACTGCTTTGAGTTGTGTTGTGCCCCAGTTTCATTACGGCATGCAGTTAGTCCATGTTAAACAGATATATGCAAATCACATACGGTGCCGAAACGTGGACAATGACAGTTGGCCTGGTCCACAAATTTAAAGTTGCTCAGCGAGCGGTGGAGAGAGCTATGCTCGGAGTTTCTTTAATCCGCAATGAAGTTATCCGGAAAAGAACTGGAATGACTGACATAGCTTTCCCGATTAAGCAAACTGAAGTTGCAGTGGGCCGGCCATATCTGTCGACGGACCGATGGCTGTTGGAGCAGACGAGTCATTGAGTGGAGACCGCGGAGACCGGAGAGACGTAGTTTGGGACACGCCCCAGCCAGATGGACCGACGACCTCAAGAAGGTGGCTGAGTCAGACTGGATGCGGAAGGTGGAGAACCGGGTGTTGTGGCGTGATTTGGGAGAGGCCTATGTCAAGCAGTGCACTGCAATAGGCTCACTTGATTGATTGATGCAAATAATATTAAAAAAAATATGAGAGGTGTCAAGGGACACCCGGATGGAACGAAGTTCCTTTCATTAAAATTTAATAATTAAAAATAAAAAAACCTGTATACACTCAACAATTCACAACGCGCGAAATTCAAATATTGTCATTCACTCAATAATTCGAAATTGTTGACAAGCAATAAGTGTCGTGACAACTTTTCGTAAGAATTTTTTCCGTCTAGCCCCCTTTCACAACGCGCGATAAGGAACTTCGTTCCATAGCGCGCGTACTAATAACTATCGTGAATGTTTGATGGTTTTAGCGTACATGACAAAAAATTACAATGTTATTTTAAAATGTGACTGCACTCAACGTTCCACTCAACACTTAAACCAACACAAATAGGTAGTACTTTAAAATATTTTTCATTGCTCAATCAACCTTTACTAATGAAACATGCTTTTGATTAAATTAAAGTCGAATCTGAGCGCTTTTCAATCGAATAAAACATTTTCTGGAGAATCGATATAATTATTGGCTGTGGTAACGCTTCGATTCAATGCAATGTAAGGGTCATTACCCGTTGATGTGTTGTTAATTCAAATATCGAATTTCGAAGTGAAGTAACAGTGCTTTGAGGTGTGTTGTGTTCCTTACGGTGAGCAAGATTGCCAGTGCTCCACGAGGAAACGCAGTGAGGAGACTTTGGCTTTTATACTCCCTACCCAACTACTCTTCAATCTTTTTATAGGATCCACAACGCGCAAGTGATACCCCTGGTGTGGCAAGCGTCTATAGACTACGGTAACCGCTTACCATCAGGTGGGCTGTATGCTTGTTTGCCACCTTAGTGGAATATAAACAAAAAGTATAAACATAGTATGTGAGAGGACATTTGACATGATTTCTTTAATCCTGTATTACAGAAATCAGTGACTTTGAGCCCAGCTCACAAAAAAAGGTACTTTAATATAATTTTGTAACATTTTATGTCAATAAGGGTTTCGAAATATAACTAAATTAATAATGAATATTCTTGGATAATGTTTACACAGCACCAAGTCGTGTGTCATAGTACCAAACTAAGCTGAGCTTATACTATGGGTACTAGACATTAGATACTTATATACTTTTTATGTCTTATGTATTATAATGTATTTGTAAATACATTATAATACATAAGAAACACCCAGAAAAACACAAACACTACGTTCATCACATAAATATTTGTGTCCTGTGGGAATCGAACCCACGACCTCATGATCAGCAGTATGATACGCGTAACACTAAACCACAGACGTCGGAAAACTTACCTGTGTATAGAAATTTTTTAACAATACAAATATAAACTCACTCGCTATAAGTATTTATTCATTCAATACGAACATTTCTTTAACCAAACCCTTTCTTCGCCCCGATAAATTTCAAAAACGACATCTCAGACACAATAAATACACTACTAAAAATTATCCAGCGTAAACGTTCACTCATCCACAAACATCCGTCCCATCCATTAACCAAAGAGGTTTTCAGTAAACAATGTGCCTCTGATATGACATCGTATTTCGTTGGACCTCTGTATTTTTCAAACATCCACAAACATCCATGTTTTCGTGCCGTGCCTGGTTGACTTTTGCCGGATTATTGTTTCCTCGAATTCATCTGCCCTGATGTTTATTTCTCTAGGGTACTCTATTGAGTTTAATTTAGCTGTCGGAACCGTTATTATATATTTTTGTTTTAAAAACTGAAGGAACTATTTTGTTTTTTTTCAAGGTTCTTTTATAGTCATTGTAGGCGAGAGCGGGTACAGACGCCAGCAGATCAAGCTATCCGAAACTGTCAAATTTTCCTAATTGAATAGAAACCTTATCGTTTTGTATTAAAGTTGAAAATGAATCAAAGAAATTTGACAGATTGTGGTAGCTTGATGTGCAGGCCTCTGTACAAAAGTAACGACGGGTTGAAAGTAACAAACGGATCTGTAGGTTTTCCACTGGCCAAAATGTCGCCTCGCTGCCATCAGTATATAGCTAAATGATAAATGATATTTATTTCTGTAAATAGATCTTTTAAAGACACTTTTACAAGTCAATATTTTACATATTTTTTTTAAGCTAGATGGCTCCGGCATATAGTTTCTCAGCAATCATGCGAAAACTATCGGCATCCTTGCTACGCAGGATTCGTGGGAGTGCCAATAGCATCCTGAGAGTGATAGGTAATAGTCAAGACTGTGTTTTCCTGGAGTATTGGACACACATGCATAATTGCGGTGCCAATGCTGCAGGAAAATATATGAATTAAGACATCATAATAATTATAGTACTAACATAGTTACGTAAGTTGTGTTTTACTAACAAATGATATGGAAAAATATTTCTGAAATAAATGATTATTATTATTTCCTAGCTGACGACCTCTGAGAAGAAACGCCGAAACAAACTCAGAGAATCATAGTCTCTTTTAAAGTCCAGAAAATGCATAGTAACAAAACATGTGTCTTACAATGTAGGGCAAAGTCGGAAAAGCTGGTAACGTCTCCTCCCGCTTGCATTGCATCGCCGCGATAGTTAACTATTTGTCCCCGCTCTCCTATACATATATAGCTGAGACGAGATAGTCGTCAAATGCAAGCAAATATAGCTAAAATTGATTGATCTAATTTTCTAGGAATTATTTTATTAAGTTGAAATCTACTAGAATTAAATAATGTATACTATTCTAAATAATAGTTTGTTTACTGATTTGAATGTTAAATTTCAACATGTTTCTTTCTAAAGTCGGAAAATCAGTAAGTACCTACCTACATGCAAAAAGAAAATGTAGAACTACCTAAACTTACATACCATTACGCCTGTATTTTTCGACGGTTTAGGCTGAAGTACACTTATGGACACCCACAATAGCCGGTAATATGTTTAGGTGGGGTGTGCTTTTCCTAACTATATTCGACCTCCGCAACCCAATTTTTGGGTAATACCGATACCCTGAGGATAGACTGGTTTTCAGGTCTTTTGGGCTTCTGACTACAACTAACGATTGTCATAGGTGTTCGAATGACAACCGGGACCGACGGCTTTACGACTCTCCGAGGCGGGTGCGCCAAAGTTCACCTAAATTTTCAACTCCGATAGTTGGAAATCCGAAAATGTTCTTCCTAACATTTTTCACCCTAACAATCACAATTCCTAACTACTCTGTCTCTAATGTTCATAATTCCGAAGCATTCAACTTCATAATGTCAGTAGCAATAAACATCTATTATACTTTTATTTGTTTTCCTATATTTTCTCAACATAACCATCTTTTACACTATTATTCAAAGTCCCGCTCCAGTCATTAGAACTGTGGCCACAACGCACGAGCCGAGCGAGCGAAGCGAGCGTGCCGCGGGAGCGGCCGGCGAAGTGTCAGAACCGAATCGCTCCTATAGTTATTGGTTTAGGTCCGGTTAAAACTGCGGTATAAACTCCCAGTTATGGTAATTATGTTTAGGGATAAAAGCGTTATGATAAAAAACAGTAGGAGTTTATATATGTCTACATTAATGATATTATTAATTAAAATTTTCGGAAACATGAGTGTTATGAACATCGCCGGTAGCACTACAAATAGTATGAATGAAAACTTTAGGATGAAAAATTTTAGGAAGAGTGATCATTCGGATTACAAATCATTAGGAAGAACAATTTCGGGTAAAGAACTTTAGGTGAGCCAATATGGACCCCTCCGAGGCACGTAGAGGTCTCGATGTGTTAAGAATGGTCACCCATTCACAGACTGACCGCGACTACCGCAGCTTAACCTTGCAGATTGGTTGATCACCTTAGTTACCTATTACTTAGCCACGAGCACGACGAGTATGATTTCAATCACAAATAACTTAGACACCAATGGTTTCCTAAATAAAATAACCTAAATAACAACAAAGTTAATAATGTTGCTATGAAAAATGGAGAAGTCGATCAAATTAGTGGTAGCTCATTAAAAAGTACATAGTACACAATTAGTCACGATCAGGAGGCATTCGCTGTATGTGCCGGAGCTTTACACTGAGATTAATAGCTTTGCAAGCAGCGAGAACGAAGCGGGACTTCGTAAAGCCGGTGTCAGACTAGTTTATTTTCAGTCATAGTGTAGCGACATCTACCACGCTTCATGGAACTACGATGAACAAATCCTGAATCGCGCTATAAACATTATTTTATAGCGCGATTCAGGATTTGTTGATTTCAACAAGCATTACTAATGTAATGCTTGTTGAATATACAGATGCCCGACAATAACCGTTGGGCCCAATCGCCCAAGCTCGGAGGATGATTATTTTGGTATTAATAGACCCGACGTTTCGGACCCTTTCCACCGTCCATGGTCATAAAATGAAAATGCATGCATGAAAATTAACTTTATATCGATGTTTGAATATATTCGCACTAGTTACCGATATCAGTTTGAACATTTTTTTAGTAGCTTAGAGACTAAGTAAGTCAGATACGTAACAGACACACTTATCATCATATAGGTTACACTCTTCTGAACTCGCCTTTATTCCAACATAACTATCCAAACTGGGCTACAGAACATTATTCGTCTCTACAAAGTGCTTTTGAATCTTTACGAAACAAAGGGAAGGTGGGAATGTATTCCATTGGATTACTTGGTATGCTAGTGAAATATCATCATCAGAGCGACTTTGAAGTACAGAGAAGTGTGTAGTTTTCGGAATTGATAAATTCTTCCTTGCAAGAAAAACCATTATTTCTAAAAGTTTAAAAGTATCTTTTTGTATTTTTTTTTGCATTTTCAATGCTAAGATTTTTAAAGTAATTATTAAGCAAAGGAAAAATTCGCTGGTGCGTCTGATGTCCCTAACTAGAAGACACAGGTTTGAATCCTGCCCGCTGTCGAATTTTTCCTTTGCATTTAAGTGTTACAGGGAGGTTAAAGATGTCAGCAAACCCGCAATTTTTTTTGAAGTGTGTCAAGCAAAGTACAGGAGGGCCACCAGTGCGTTTTTTAGATATATCGTAAAGATATAGAAGTCTGAAAACATAGTAGATAATATATTCATCGTATGAAACCCTCTCCACGCGAGTTCAACATATCGTTTATTTATTTAATATGTTTTACAGAAAGGTTACAGACTCAAGCAAACAATAAATCAAATCATATAGGTAGAATATTTGTTAATTACAAGCTTCCACGTGACGTAATTAACTGGATTAAGTTAGGTATAAGTTAAAGTCAAAGACAGAAAATAAAAAATAAGTTTATAATAATATATATAAGAAAAATCTAATTATTATTTATTACAAACCTTTGGGAAGAAATTGTCTAAATGATAGTGAAACCCGTAGTAGAATCCATTGCGTGGTTTATAAGAATGAAGCGGAGAAATATCACGACAGATGCAGAAAGCGACTTTGTTTTATACTTTTTAATATGATATAATAATAATACATAATGTATATAATAATAATAATAATACATAATTATATGTATGATTAGTGATGAGCGAGCCACCGAGTAATCATACAAAGTTTAATTTTACATAGCACGAGTCTCTACTGACGAGATCTTTGACCTTTCTTAACTCCCTTTTACTTGTACACCCAAGGGGGATTACAGGGCATGTTACTACTCACAAATATTAAAGGTTATAATACCTCTTGTAACTGTTCACATGAAACAAAATACGTAGATGATGAGGCTCGTGGATGAGTACTAGCAGTTTCTTACATATTATAAGTAAGTATTTACAAAAAAAATGGTAAGTCTTATATCCATTGTTAGTACTCATCATAGTACAAGCTCTGTTTAGCTTGGGGCTAGATGGTGCTGTGTAGAAATGTCCCAATATATTAAATAGCTACGTTGTTCAGTCTATCTATGGGTTGTCCACCATTCTTAGTATGTCGAGTGCCCTCCGTACCAGGGGGTCTACTCCCTAAGCACGAAGTCCGTAGTTTCGACCTTAATTGTTACGGGCGTTTCCTACTCCGTATCACCTACGGACGGATGATTCGTTCGGGGCCCGAACTAAGAATGAATGACAACACAATTTGACAGTAGTCCCTACTCCCGATGTGTTCTTACCCGTTAGAAAAATTGAATTTGACATTAAAATTTGTTTTATCGGACTCCGAAGTTTCGGAGAACTTTCGAACGGCTCGTAACTTCGTTGACGGAGATAGGGAGTAGACCCTCATCACTCTTTATATTGGAGTATACCTATTATAATATTATTGTTGGTGGTAGACAAAAGCCCGTAAAAACTGACAACCAGTAGGTATATAATCCTTAGAATATCGTTATTGACAAAAAAAAATTGTTGTATAGGTGGTAAACACATCGTGTAAAATACTATTCAGACTATAATATTCACTGGAAGCCAACCCCAAGTGATGAAATATCACCATAAACCCATTTACTGCCGTGCTAGGCACGGGTCTCCTTTCATGATGGGAGGTGATAGGTTATAGTCCACCACGCTGGCACCGCCACCCGCGCTAACACTAGGTAGGCAGACTTCACATGTCGATAAAATCTCTCAGGAATGAAGTTTTACTATACTAGTTAAGGTTACTCACGGTGATTTTCTTCACCGAGCGAGTGATAATCTCTATCTCTCTCTCTCTCTCTTCTCAAAGATGTTTTTTGTCGGTATCAAACTCCAGGCCTACGACTTCGGAGTCTAATGGTCATATCACCAATGGTCAGGAAATCATATGCTTTTTGTTTGATGAAAGATATCAAATATATAATATAACCCTATTCAAGCACAACCCTTCCCTCAGATATATTTTTGTACAAAATATTTGACCATTTTTTGCCGTATTTTCCTTCGCAACATAAAACTGTTAGAATCGCATTCCAGTGGCTCTTCAACGTCGTAAGAGGCCACTCGGCCGACCCGTATTTTCTACCGACCGATCCATATCCCTCATATTATATATGGTTACCCTACACATAACATAATGTTAGGGGTAGTGTGTATTGATTCGACTTTGTAGTGCCCTAAATAATGATCGGAATTAATTCTTTTTTTTTTGGTGAAATAGCAACAAAAAATATTTGTCACGGATTTAAACCGTCTTTTAAATAACTTGCCATCGTTGATATTTTGTAGTATTCATATTTATATTCATTAATTTGTTAGGTATGTATTTATTATTGTTTATATTATGTATTTTTATTTTATATAGTAGATTTATAATATTACATATGGATCAAAGTTTGTCAACAATTAAAACAAAACTGAAAAACAAAATTGATTAATGCATCTGCCACGCTTTGTCTCTGTATCACCCTATGATTGACTGGTAGATAATACTTTTAGCATTAAGTCCGCCTGATTTGTTGTGCATAATGCATTAAATAAAATAAATAAATACGGGTATAGGTATCTTTCACGAAAACTTTCCCGTCGTCAGTATGCTTCGCTGAACTTGGAAATCAAATCCAAGAATCTCACTCCACTCTCACCTACAAGACTAATGGGGTTATTAAAAATAAACGGCGTTGTGTTTCGGGTAGTTTTATTCCCTGTTAAATGATTGAGTCGAACGACGCCGATACGCACGTCATGCTCGTGAACGGGTGCCGTCTGTTGCGGCTGGTCAGCTCTTACTGTCAATGACAATCTTTTATTTTATTATTTAATTATTATTCTAGATTAATTATTATTGTACACATCAAACTGCATTTATCTCACTCATTCAGAAGAAAATTGTAATCCAAGAATCCACACTGTTATCATGTTTTCTTTTAAAGGAATATCTATGGAGTTACTTGCCGGTTTGTCTCCATAAGACTGAATTGAATTTTTGGAACCGTCCAGTTAGGATTGACTTTTCAAAAGTGCTATTTTAACAGTATGATTGAAATAAAATATTTGACTTGACTTGACTAAACCAATTAGTATGAAAATAATTAAATATGGATCAAAATTCAACTGGCTCGTGTTCTGAATATTCATAACAAAATTCACCTAACGAGCCACCCAACTTTTACCGACCTTCCCATCCCATTTTCTAAAGCACGTCCTAATCAGAACTATACGGTACCCCACTCTAAGGTGAATTAAGATTAATCACTGTTGACAGTAGTTTGAGGTGCTCTGATAGGGAACCCTCGAGGATGTCCGAAGTTAAACGAAATATGTCTCAAACAATCATGTCGACGCTTTGTTACTTGAAGGGGTTGGGAAGACAAGCGAGTTAAGGATGCTTTAGAATGATTTGAGCTTGATTGCTAATGAGGTTTTATTTAAAAGTAGGTACTGTGGGGATCATGGGAGCTGAGTGTAAATGAAATTCTGGGCTTACCATACCAGAGAACTGTATTCTTCATAAGTCAAGCAAAATCTCAGATAACCATCAATCACTTATTCACTTCAATTTTCTACAAGGCGGTACAGACGCCAGTATGTCAACAGGTCAAGCTATCCAAAACTGTCAAATATTCCCAATGGAAAATGAAAGTTATTGTTTTGTATTAAAGTCGAAAATAGATCAAAGAAATTTGACAGATTGGGGTAGCTTGATGTGCTAGCCTTTGTACTTCTCCAGTTGGACTGGACTTATATCTTATTTTATTTTTTATTTTTATTTATTTTTTTACAACTAAATGCTATAAATATATTTTATTCAAACCATAATTTTTACCATACATTTACCATAATTTAAAAACTAAATTTACTATTAACATAATGTACAAAAAAAAAAACTATAATATTTTATTTTATAGTTTATTCAGAAATTATACGTACATACCTACATGTTTCACTTGTGCACCTAAATTAATGTTTCTTTCTTCTTCGTCCAGTTACAAACACCATCAATGTTAATTCACCAAACCAAGCACTGATAAGGTTGGCAATCTCTCCAAATTCCAGCTACGTACAATTATAACATAACAGCTTAAGTGTTAGGGTCGAACTAGCTCGATTAAATCGCAATTCAAGTTTCGTACAATAACTTGCTTAATAATTAGGTACTATAAGTAATGATATACATAGAGTAGCAGATACAGTGGGATCATTACAGACGAGGCGCTTGAAGACTAACCGATTCGTGACGTCACGCAGAAGGTACTAGCTAAGCATTCGGTTTCTGTGT
The DNA here is from genome assembly GCA_964056405.1 of Acronicta alni. NCBI lineage: Eukaryota > Metazoa > Arthropoda > Insecta > Lepidoptera > Noctuidae > Acronicta > Acronicta alni. Next base: position 16,641,014 of record OZ043915.1, on the reverse strand, counting down.
CACGTCACGTCACGTCACACGAACCAATATTTGTATGACCCCAGCAAATATTAAAATGTTTGATGAATCACAAAATGACAAGTATAGATTGACCTCTGGTTGTACAAAATGCCTATATAATACGGGGTCAGCTTATGCTGGATATGTGTTTCGGGATTTGAGGCGATAAAAATTCGCAATTTTGGCGCCCTAGAAAGTTTTTTCTGGTCTGGGTGTTTCTGTATGTGGAAATTCGTATTTATTAAATGCAACCACGATGTAAGAGAAAGCTCTTGTGTTGGGCATTAAAAAATATCTGTGATGAACATGGCAAAGGACATGAGTTAAAATTTCTTCAAAAGCCTAAAAATTTGTCTGTCGGTCGATACCAGGTGTGATGACAGTCGCTTCATGTTAGATACTGACATTCAGCCGCATTTGCTTAGACTAGAAGCTGACCTGAAAATTGGGAATAGGCCAGGAGAACAAGATCCACCTATCCTATCAACAGTAACAAGCTAAAATTCAAACTGTCAATCTCTCAAATTTCTCTACTCTGTGTCCCTTCTCCGGTACACATAATCTGCTTAGTTATGGAATATTAAGTTTGTACTCACTTGAGACAGCCCAGCTTAACAGGCGCTGACAGATGACGTCATCTTACCTAATTATAATAATTGCATTTATATGTTGGAGTGTGATATTCAAAATTGTATTATATTTATTGAGTCAATTAAGTATGTAAGTGTTTTTGGCACGATTGGTGTTGGTGCCGCGGGTTCTGGAGGATCCGTTGTGAACACCATTTTGTTTCGTCAAATGAAACTTTGCTAACACGTGCAAAATTTTACAGAAACATTCATAATTCTTAAGTGTGTTGTGTAGTATGTTACCAAATTGAACAGATATTACGACGAGTAAAGGCATCCTCATTATACCTCTCGCATGCGAGTTGAAAGAATTTTCAAGTAGACTTGTTAGTACAAGCAAGCGGTAAAATGTTGACGACCTATAAAAATAATTAACTGTCTACTTGAAAGAGAGAATAGAGATACCTATCTAGAGAAATAAACATAACATATAATATGTCTACCATCACGCACTCATATTCCCCGAAGATTATTAAGCAGATGTGTACTATTATAGGCACTCACAGTTCGCCGGTATGTTTAGGTGCCTTGTAATAGGGCCGAGCCTATTGCCATTTAACCGGGAACGGGAATATTAGATCTGCTTTCTAACTGTGGTTGATTTTATCAAATTCTAAATATGAAATAATTATATATAAATATGTATAATATGGCTCCTTTCTAGTCTCTAAATGTACATAAATAAATAAATAAAATTAGCCAATGAGGAGGAAAATGTCAAAAAATTTGATCAAATCTTGGATAAATATATTAACCCAAAACATTAATTCTTACCAGTGTTATTACACTGGTCAAATGTTTAAAAATTACCACCCCTAGACATATTCTAGAGCATAAGGTCCATACCAACGACATTTATTATCTAACTTACCGACCAGGTTTTCATTTGTTTGTGTTTTTTATATTTGCCATTGTTAGTAACTAGCTTCTTTTCTTTTACTGCCTTCTATCGTTGTAATTTGGCTAATTAACTCAAAATCGATATAAATTATAGCCTATTTGTTATTCTGATGTATAAATAATAATACTGTAAAGTTTCATCTAACTCCGTTCAGCGCCTGTAGACAAGTGGCAATCTGACTGAAACAAAAAGTATGGAAATGACATAAGCTTTCGACAAATCGGGCGATCATAGATGTAGTTCCCATACATTTTGTTTCTATTCGTTCATCGATTCGATTGTCAGATTGTCACTTGTCTAAGCCCCCAGTTGTTTTAGCGTGAAAAAGTAACAAACATTCATCCATCCATCCTAACAAACTTTCACATTTATAATAGGATTTTAATGTCGAAACCTTCTATGCCTCTCTCTGTACCTTAACAGTATCACAAACGCTAGAATGGGTTGTCTCGTATTTTTTTAAAATATATTTTCCCGGTTTTCCCTAATTCGTTAAAATTCACTGTGACGTCATGTCTTGGAAGAAGTACTCTGAATTGCTCATTCCTTGACATTTTTATAACTAATTGGATTGTTATTTAAGGGTCCAGTAAATTAGGGAGTATTGTCGTTTGGATGTAAAATTAGAGAGTATTGTTGTTGTTCATCTCATGAAATGATCAGTACTTAATTATTATTATTTATTATTTAGCTGTTATCGTCCCATTGTAGGGCAAAGGCCTCCCCCGCCTTCCATTGCTCACGGTTCGAGGCTATTTTGGGGTAATCCTTCCAGAAAAAGTCAAGCTCATCCCGCCATCTCCGTCTAGGCCTGCCGCGCTGTCGTCTGCCGTTTTGTGGGACCCGTTCGGTACTTTGTTTAGCCCACAGATCAATTGACATGCGACAGACATGTCTAGCCCACTCCAGGCTCCTAGTTCCACTTCAAGCTAGCAGCCTTTGGCCTTTGTCAGCGATCTGGGTTTTGGTTTTGGATCAGTACTTTATGTTCATCAAAAAATTTTAATACAACATACTGCTTCATTAGTCTATGTTCGCAAGCACGACTGCTCAGCTTGAAACCCTGTCAATCAAAGTATTATTGTTTTTTTTCTATCTATTAAATAGAAAGTTTGAATTTGTGCCAAATAGCAATAGGCTATATTAAAAACATACAGGCGTACATCAGTACTTCTCTGCTTTACCCTTGCGATGGTAGGTTATATTTTTTTTTAAGATTATCTAGCAAAGTATCGTGAAGAAACCGTAGCTTAAACTTAGCTTTGTTTAAAGTCGGTAATTAAGTGCTTAGTGACGGACCGTTAGCCGTAGTTGCAAGGGCCATTTAACTCTTTCCTGACAGTTGGCTTCTACTGCCGAGGTGATATTGTTTTTAGGGTTCACCACGTGACTGTAAAAAAGCCAGAAAAACTGTTATACGGTGATATTCCACTAGTTTTCCTTTGTCTGCTTCGATAGCCAGTGGTCCTAAAAGTGACTGCTACGCTAGACGGCGAACAGTGTGATTGGGTTTTTCTGTGAAATTCTCAATTGCAGCACAGAGGTTGGATGGGTAATGGCGATAGGCCTGCCCTCTATTACATGGGACCTAAACATACCGGTGCATTGTGGGTGTATAATTTATATACCTCTGCCAATGCTTCTGGGAGTAAGTAACTTACAGGTGTGATGTGATTTCGAAACATCAGAGGTATGCCTCTGATGTTTAAATGGATTTGAACTATAAACCTGTGACTTGGCAGTCCAATGGTCATAATTATCACAGGTTTTTACTACTGTTTCTTTTATACCACTAAGGTGGCAAACAAGCATACGGCCCTCCTGCTCCTACGGAAAGCGCTTATCGTAGCCTATAGACGCTTGTTACACCAGAGGTATTACTTGCGTGTTGCCGACCCTGTCAAAATCTTTTCCACCTTTCTTGAAGAACCCTATGCCTCTCTCGGGAAAATCTCGGCAGAGAGCTGATACTGTTACCAGGCTATCACTGCTGCTGACCGAAAAGAATTCATATTCATATTCGATACTGACGAATTAGTAGCCATTGAATAGAAACAGTGACAAATGAATTGAGAGTCCCTTTGATTATATACTTGTCTAGATGGAGCAATGCAAACAAACGACACGCGAAAACTGGGGCCAAATTGCGTGATATGTGTGAGTACCGCTTGTGTACTTATTGTAGTCAAACTGTCAAGGTGTGCGTGTTTAGGGATGCCTGCTCCAAATTATTAACTTACCTTTTCTCCATTATTTAATGGGATGACAGTTAAACGAAATAGGCTGAATAAAGTAATTATTTTGTAGATTAGTGTTTTATTTATTTTAATAAAAACAAAAAATACAATGAAAAAATATATACAGCAATTTATAGATCAAAATCCATCTCTTTGTATTTGTTCTCGAAATAGTTTTTTTTTATATTTCATTTCGTGTCCAGGCAAGTTATCATTTACTGATCAAATAAATTATGTAGGTAATTATTAAAATAATAAAATTTTCTCATCGAAAGATGATGACTGATATTTGCATTTTATCTCCCATAGTTTCGCCAAATCTCCCTTGTAATAAATTGACAACACCGGCTAATCTGTCGAACCTACAAATTAACGAATTGAAAAATCATGTTTTCATAAAATAATAGAGGTTAAATAACAAAACTTACCGATTTAATGTGATCTTAGTGTAATTATACGGTTTTCCCACATAATTGCGACAAAATTTGACAGCACATACCGACATAATTAATTATTTTTCGAGAACTCCATACCCTGAAGTGATCCAAATGACACTGACGTAAGTGAGAAGAGAGTCTACCAATTTTAGTAGACTTTATTTGGGCCGTTCTGTACGTGTCAATGTGGCATCTAGACAAGTATATAATAAAAGGAGAGTCCATTACAACTTTGAAAAAAGAACTAGTGAAACTATTAACAATAGTAGAAAAAATATATAAAAAGATCACTCACGCAAACTGATCGCAAATTGAAACCTCACTTTGTACGAAACTGTTTTTGCTGGTTCTCAAACGCGATGTCTTCACATAGAGTTGATAATTGAATAGATGTGACAGGTTCTAATCTAATGTATTGAAGTTAAAAGGAATCTGATATGCCCCGCACATACCTGGACAGATAGGCCAGCATTGTAACCCAATGGTTGTCTGAAGACCGCTGTCAACGACGTGAAAGATACAGAAAATGCTGGCAGGAAGATTTAGATGCTTTCCGGGCAAACTGGCCTTATGTCTGAAATAATGTCAAGCTATGTCCTGAGACCTGATGATAGGCGTAATGTCAATATCTAAATTATGATATAACTACGCAATTTATTATTTTTATTCATGACGGCTTCACAAAATTACAATCTTAAATAGGTAATATTCAATTTATTTCTACCCGTTACACATTCATTCATACTTTATTAAGAGCAATCATATCTGAATCATTTCAAATATTTAATCTATATTCTATTTTTTCTTTTACCAGTGCGCCAAAGTAAAATTCTGAAGGCCCGAACGCTTTTCATATCACGCCTTTTTTATCTTTTTGTACTCATTCTTTCTTTTATGAGGGAATTTTATTTGATGCTCTTCTCTGCGATTTATACGTAATGGTTGAACGTATGGGAAATATTGTATCTTTACTTTATTTCTTTGTAAGAAAATATTTCAATAATGGTGATACTTAAGGTTAAAATGGATAAGAGGCAAAAAAATATCAGATAATTTATAAATAAATATTTGTTTAAAAATATAAATTTTAGAGAATGAAAAATTCGATTGCTGTCCTGAAAAGTAGGGTTTCGGTTTATACTCCAAATGAACCCAAAGGTATCGATTTAGGTATTTTTTACTATATTCGGCATAAACATTTTTATAGTAATACATTTTTGAGAAAAAAATATTCGATCACAGGCAGGGTTCGAATCTGCGTTCGTCCGGTTAATTTAGTCGGCTAAGCGTTCGATGTACTTAACTGTAGTGATGCAGATTCGAATCCTGCCTGAGGTCTTATTTTTCTTTCTCTAGAATTTGTATCTTTAAAAATGTCTAGCATGCGTTAAATGTTAAATATAATAAAATATACCTATATTTAAATATTTGTTTAATGTCTTTTAAAACAAACACAAACGATTATAATAGGTGTTTCGCATAACAACCAGGAACTATGGCTTCCCGTACTCTCTGAGGCATGGAGGAGTCTTGATGTATTAAGAATGGTTAACTATCTACAGACTGACCGCGGTTAGGGTAGCTTAACTTTGAAGATCGACTGATTAGCGTAGTTTTAACTTAGCCACAAGCTTGAAACAGCTTGAACCTTTATATTATACCACTTTACCTAGTTCTATAGAACGAGATTTCCAGGCTAAATGCGATTATAAATCTTGGAGCCACAGGTAGCTTGTAACGTGTTGAATTGGGCTCCAGATTAGGTCTCCTATTCATCACTGTGGTGAAAACCAATTGAACAAGACCACAGCTGGGAGATTTACAACCCTATCGCTGTGTAGATTGACATTTTATTAAAGTTTGACTTTATTTATGTTATACGTTCCTTATTGGTCTTCTGCAAGAAACCGCCTCAGGAAGGAACACATATTTGCTGGATATTCAACCACCAAGTAGCAGTGCACATGTATTACTTTCCGGTCGGAAGGCAATGTTTCCAGCTATAATTACAGGGCAATAGAGACTTAACAGCTTGTCTCAGGGTGTTGAGCACAGTGTAGTGCCACGCAGGACTTTAATATATTCAAACTCCTGATGGGCACTGCAATTTTTATGGGCAGGCGTTAATACTTAACACTGGTGTGTGTCTTGCATTACATCATCCAGCCATTATAAAGTTGCCTTGAAGAAATCGCTGATCGCGCTAAAGCTGCCTATTGTATGTTTTTCTGTATAGATTGTTTTGTAATGCGATCTTTATTGTACACAATAAAGAGTATATTACATCACATAAAAAAACGTGAAATACATGTTTATTCTAGCGAACGAAAAAATCAATCTCAGGTACGATATGAACCTTTATCCTTCCGGTTAAATAAACCAGAATTAATGGCATAGTAATATTATGTTATCAATAGATGTCGCTGATGGCACCTAAAGACATATTATCTTGAAGAGATTTTTTTTTATTCACGATAGGTCTATGCTTGACCGCTAGTTCGCCTGATGTTAAGCGTCACTGCTATCTACGGAGCGCGCTTGCCTAGAAAAAACCGATTCACTCGAGATTTAAAGACACCCAAATTATAGTAGTTAAAAATATTAGCAAGACCACTGCCTATAATGTCAAGTTTATAGACAGTGGTCTCGGAAGTTGGCTAAAGCGTCCAATTGATCGAGTTCAATTTAAAATGACTTTGAAATGTTTAGCATGCGTTAATGTCAAATACAATACCTATAAAAAATCGCTTTAAAAAACATCCAAAAACAATTTCAATTTACAATTTGCAAAACAGGTTCTGAACTATAATTACCCCGAAATCCATTAAAAAACAAACCTAATTTTTCGTAATAATTTAAGTAATTTACTGACGACGACGTTTTGATAGTGTACCGTTTATTATTTCCGTGTACGATTAATTCACGGAAATATTAAAGTAAAATGTTACCCTCACTTCCGTTGAAAGTCTTATCTGAGTACCGTAACAATGACACGGTGCTTAATTTATAATTCCTGTTATTTCATTATAGGCAGAGTTAATAGAGAGAGAGAAAAATATATAAAATACATCCTACCTACCTACAGGTAGGATGTATTTTATATATTTTTTGGTATGTTTTAGGTCCCAAAGGAGCAAGCCTATTAATACCTTAAACTGAGCACAAATCCAAATTGGGCACAAGTACAATTAGTTTTTTTTTTCCTAGTATATTTTAATAACATGAAGAGAGCAACCCTTACAATAGACTGGAGACAAGTCCGAGCTGCTATTGAGAATTCAATAGATAAAAAAGCCCCATAAAACACTTTGTTCGACCTGAGAATGAAACCAAAAGCCTTATAGTTTATTGACTTATCGCTGAAACGGTGAAGGAAAACATCGTGATAAAACCTGTAGCATGCGAGACTTCCTCAATAGCATTGAGGATTTGCCAACCCGCACTAGGTCAACGTGGTGGACTTAACCCCTCTAATTAATTCTAAGAGGACACCCGTGCTCAGCAGTGTGACAGTAAATGGGCTGATGTTAATACCCTTAAATATAAAGACTCCGGAGTCTTTATATATAAGAAGCTATAATTCTATGTCATAAGGGATTTATATAATTTAACGAAAAAAAGTACACTCCGACTCCAAAACAAATATCTGTGAATCACACAAAACTCTGCCATGAGTGAAATTCGAACCCACACTTTCAGCGAAATTGTAGAGACGTAACCACCTTAATCGCTACGATAAACGTTCAGTCTAGATAGCTATCATATTAATACCATCTAATATTATCATAAAATGCGAGTACTCTACTAAAGCTAGCCTAGCACTCAAAGCCGTAAAAAGGTCGAAAGATAAGTCCGGATTCCTTTGTAAACACAATCTAAACCTGCCTTACTTTGGTCCTTCGAGCCGAATACGTGTAATAAATCTCTAGAAAATGTTTACTTCGATATGAAGATAAATGTTTGTATACTGAAGTCGGTCCGACGATTTTGTAAGATTCTGTAGAAAATATGCGTAAAAGCATTGAATACCATTGTTGCGTAATGAACTGTAATTATGAAGAAATACCTTATTTTTGTTTACGGAAGGAAACTATCAAAGGGCGACTGGTCTTCGGGATATATAAGACCGGGGAGTGTAGGATTCTTACCGATGATAGCCACCATCAGCACATAGAAGACAACCCCAGAATCCCCGCTATGCAAAACGTATAAGGGCACATCCCTGCGAAGAAAAAATATCAATAACATGGAAAGATATATACAATATTGTGATTGTGATTTCAAACTTATAAATTAATAAAAAACGTTGCGTCACTCTGATTTACAATAGAGGATTTTGATAAGACTTTTGTTAATAATTTATACATAATATAATTAATAGAGGATTAAGATATTAAAATCCGTTAAAAGTAGTAAACTATATTATAACCTGATTTATATAGACCTTGAAATAAAACTACTTTTGACGGATTCTATGGCGTTATATTAATATTATTAATCCCGACGTTTCGGACCCTTTCCAGCGTCTAAGTATGTCACGGATAGTCTACCCGTGACCATGGACACGATAAAATCCGTAAAAAGTAATTTTATTTCAATGTCATATTCATTATGTCAATCTTATATTCGCGTAAATGTTGTGACCTGTTTTCAGATATAGAATATCATTTCATTTAATCCCATTTTAGTCTTTATATCATACACCATGAAACACCCCCAACTCTATACGTAACACAGTAATAGTGTTTCGTTGCCGTCTCCTTAATCATCCGGTCTTTGGGTCCTCGCAAGCTTTCCTTTGTGTAAATTCTAACAAAGATGCCCCTAATTGAAATCTATTTGCTGGTACAGAAGGGAAAGTAATAGGTCTGAAGCTGTTCACTCTTGCTTTATATAATGTATGGGTACAGTGTGAGTGCAGAGTAAGTAATTAAGTATGGAGAAATTAAAGTTGTTACATCATCTCATCATCTCGGTCGGTTGTAATTATAATTTTTGGATTATTCAGAAAAATACATACACAATTGGTCTACTCAAAGCTTTCTTCCTTTTCTTTGGCTTTTTTTCAAAAGACCATTTTAGACATTGTCCTCCATGGTGACGCTCACATTATTTTATATTATTATGTCAGGACTTTAAAAGAGACCATGATTCTCTGAATTTGTTTCGGTGTTTCTTCACAGAAGATCGTTAGTTATGAAATGCCGGCGCCATCTAGCATTAGAAATTCAAAACATTCAATTGTAAAAGTGCCTTTAAAAGATCTATTTACAGAAAATAAAGTCATTGGTGCTCCCGTAATTATTTAGAAGAAATAGGGAAAACCGCTAGGAACCCAATTACACTACTGAATCTAAGACTTGTACTAGGAAATTGAGGCTATTATTAAAAACTAGCGATTTCACTGGCCTATTTTTAATTTCTTTTAATTAAGGGTGTACTACCCGTAATATTATGTGGCCCGTAACCTTCTTCAAAAATTTAGCTATCACAAGCAAAAATATTTTTTCAAATCCGATTGGCACTTTCAGGGATTAGCACGTTCAAACAAATAAACAGCCATTTCAGTACGTCTGCTGAAAGATTTCTTTAGGAAAAAGCAGTACCTTTGCAAGCTATTTTCTTCATTCTTGTTTCTAAATGTGTAGATAAATAAATAAATAAAAACTAAACTCTTCAACTTTATTACATGAGAAAAATTATGCTTCTCTAGTTGATCACTGTAGTAGCTTCTAAAGAGACTGTGTAGTTCAAGTGTGCTCCCTTGAGCGATCAACCCTTTATATCTAAAGTTAGATAATAACACTTCATTTGTATGCGCATCTTTTGAATATTAAACAGTGCAGTCTCTTTATTGACAAGCTGCTTCGAGATGTTGGCGAAGAATATGAATTAGTTGGTAGTTGATTCACGATGCAGGTACTAGGGACATTATTTAGAAACAATTCGTATGAGATATTTAACAATTTATTTAGAATGTCGTTAAAAAGCAATGATACCCTATAACCCTAATGATATGACCATTGGATTGCCAAGTAAAAGATCTCGATAAAGACTTTTGGAAATCATACGCATCACTCGCTTAAACGGTGATGGAAAACATCGTGAGGAAACCTGCATACTCGTACCTTTGAGATTTTCCTCGATGGTTTGTGAAGTCTACCAACCCACACTAGGCCAGCGTGGTGGACTATAGTCTAATCCCATGCAATATTGTATTTTTACGCAATAAGATGATCAATCCATTTTAAAAGTTCTCATAAAGACTAACGTATAATATTCTGCTTACCACAACATCCGTGTATTCTAATCATAAAATAGCATTTCCTTTATAACATTCTATCAGCAACACTGACGCTATAAAACACGAATCGTTGGCACGCATCAGTTATTGTAATCTCACAGGTGAACAGTTGTGTAAATACATATCAGTAGTACAAAAAAAATAATCTATAAATCTGAGAATATGAAGAAATTCTGACTCAAATAATTATACACTTACACCATTTTCCCAAAGGCGTAGGTAGAAACCAAAGAATCCAGCCACCCACATTACTGAAATATTTACGGCTTAAGACGTTTATATCTCATAAATATTTGCATAAAAAATATGACAATGGCTATGACACTGATTGTTTGCAATAATTAAAGTTAATCAGCAGTAGCGCTTACTACAGCGCTACTACTAAGTTCAATTCCAGGGTCGACCTGTATTTTTCTATAAAATTCCCAATAAAAGCTCTGAGTTAGAATATTTAATCCCAGATTTCAAAACGCTCAGTCAACTGTACCTACAACTTTAATGAGTATGTATTATAGAAGGACGTTAGTGCCATCGCGCATTTTTGAGAAATTTTACCCCAAATATATACCTGTCTAACAAATACAGGTTTAAATTATGTGTTTAAAATGTCATTAGGTAATAGAAGTTTAGTGTTTAAGCATTACAGAATAAGGCTTTCAGGCTGTATTTTGGATTTTTCCAGTGATTCATTATAAAAAGTAAATACATCGTCTCTTGTACTACTGCATATGTTTGCACTATATCATCATAACTCAATCCAAGCGGGAGCACACGACGCGATAAAACTGCGCGCTATGTGGCGCAGACTAAAAAATACAATACAACCATGGCTCGCTGGCTCCTTACACATTTTATCTGTAGCATATTGGTGAAATCTTTTCAAAACAAGCCAAAATCGGCCGTATTTACATCCAAAATAAATAAATATGGGCAAAGATGTTATTTTTATCTCAAAATAAATTCTTAGGGTGGCAACCCGTTCGAGGAATGCCCCGGGCGGGGTCCTTCATCGATAGGCTACGGTATATTATATTTTGGGGCATATGCTACGTTTTCAGTTTAGGGGCTATTTTACTATTTCCGAGTAAGAAGAGTTCTCGAAATAATAAGTCCCGATAAATAACTTATAACAGTAGTTAATCTTTAGCTATACATATAAAAATGAATCCCTATTTCCCTTGGTCACGCCATAAATTGAAAACGACTTTTCCAATTTCATTAAAAAAAATTTCTTACGTTCTTACGGAAAAAAAGTAAATTACGTAGGAAATTGGAAAAAATCGGTAAAGTCCACGCAGACGAAGTCGCGGGCAGAAGCTAGTTTCATATAAATTCAGTTCCATTTTTAAAATTGTGAAATAGTCACCATGAAGTCTTTTCCAAACTTTATCTAATCTAGAGATAAATCAGAAATGTGTTGCTTGGGAGTTTGTTGCGCTCTTTCCAGCTAAAACACTAGAAAGCGGTGATGGGCAGGCGTTTTAAAAATGACGTTCATAAAGTACTACCTCGTAGTCTATCTTGAATAGATTATTTTTACTTCGACTTTGAATGGGTTATCAGGATATCGGCTTTCTGACTACCATTATTGATTGTCATATTACGTGTTCATGTGATAACCGATGGCTTAATGTGCTCTCTGAGGTTTATTTTATTTATTTATTTATTATACTCTTTATTGTACACCAGAAATAGAAAAACAAAACAAATTATATCTAACAACAAATGTACAATGGGCGGCCTTATCACTTAAAGTCATTGTTGAAAACCAGCGCTGTCGGTGTTGCATCTCCGCAGCAACATGCTGAGCTTTGACCTTTTTTCGCTCACGCGATGCTCATCCCTCTCTTTTATTTAAACCTAGGGCTTAAATTAATTTAATTTATCGTATTTAGTATTTGTTTGGTTTATAGTTTAGTTTATTTTTTTTATTTTTTTCTTATGTTGCGTCGTGTTGGGCGAAAATAAATACTTTTTCTTTCTTTCTAAAGTGATTTTTGAAAGTTTACCTCGGAGACAATCCTTAACACATCGAGGTACTTCACGTGAGACACAAATAACCAAATAAGTTTGTGCTGGTGAAATAAAAGATTTTTCTTTCTTTCTTTCTAACACATGAATAAGGATGATGATGAATGGGGATCAATAACTGAAAAAGGATGATCACCCACTCATAGATGGACAAATCGTTGATAATATCCAAAATTATTATTGGCGTCATTTACCTAAAAAAAGCTTACCCTGTGAAAATGACAGAAATAAATATTTTATTTAATTTCGTTTCGTTGTCGTTTCATTTCATCATTATTTAGCCACGGGCTCCTATTATGTTTCATCGTATATTATGTTAAGTTTAATTGTATCCCATGTTGATACAATTTTTCTCAATCCTGTTTAATCATTCTTTCTTAGCGTGTGTCTACACTTAATAACATACATACCAAATTTCAAGTTTCTAAGCGTACAACAGTGAGTGACGAAGTCGTATTTCACTTTTATTTCATGAAAAACAATACCTACTCCGATACTTTACTACAACATTAGGGGTCTAGGGATTGTACTCGTTTGTCTTCGTCAAATCCCGAGGGATTCAATGCCCCACTTAACAGAGACACCTTGAGGTACTTTTTGCGTGCGCTAATCTATTAAGTCGGAGATAGCCAGCATTTTCTTCGATAGCCGATTTTAAAACGGTGGCCATCTTTTTTTAAAGCATTGATTCGGATGGTCAGGCTGATTGTTTGAAGTTTTTTGTTTTTTGAAAATACGGTTCTTCAATTTGTTTTTCTTTGAGTTTTGGATGATTTAACTAATAAGACATAAAAACATACCATCATACCTTATTTTATAATGTTCTTGCTCGGCCTATGTCCCGTGAGGCTAAATTTATTTACACATTAGATAACATTTAAGCCACTGCTTTTTTTAAGTAGTTTTAGTATTTTTCGTGTGTAAACTTAAGATTAGGTTTATGATATAGAACCTAGTTATATATAAAAGAGAAATTCACATGACGGAGGTGTTTTTTAACCTACAATCGCAACTAGATCCAGCGCAGTGGTAACCAAACATAGTGGAGCAATGTTTTAAGCTTTAATAGCCCGGAGCTTCGTACACGTAATTAATACCACACAACCTGCTTCGTCAAATAGGTATGTGGTAAGCAGGTGAACAAGCTTTATGAGAATTTATCCAATAAAAAATATTCATTTATTATTTGAAAAATCAATTTATGTCTTTTTTCGTATAATAGTTAATATGTAATATTATTTTATGTCATCATCATCATATCAGCCACAGGAAGGGCACTGCTGAACAAAGGTCTCCCCCATAGACTTCCACAAGGACCGGTTACAAGCCGCCTGCATCCAACGACTTTCAGCGACCTTTACCAGCTCGTAAGTTTATTTGTTATAGTTTTTATGCAGTAAGTTGTAATTTAATGCCACCGCTGAGTGATGTCACACGTCATCTAGGCCCCACTGATAATCAGTGCTCTCATCAATGTTGAGTGGGAACCTTATTGCAATTTGCAATGAACAACGGTGACGTACAGTACATTCTGTTTATATATAATATCTGTATACATATATTGTACCTACAAGCACAAACTTTGTAACAAATGAATGTTGTGTACAGTTATAATTGGACTTCAGATTTAAGTATTGTGTTTATTGAATAATCGAGTGTTATTAGTCTGTAGTCTGTTAATGTACAGACGCCAGCTGGTCAAGCTATCCAAAACTGTCAAATTTTCCCAATTGAAAATGAACCTTAATAAGTTGTGTTACAGTTGAAAATCTATCAAAGAAATTTGACAGATTGTGGTAGCATGATGTGCTACCACAATCACTGTACCATTATTTATTCACTGTACCATTTGAATAAAATAAAATAAAACTCCTTATTTTTTCTTTGCAAGCGGTACTACTTGCTTTTTTATGGCAATAAAATGTTTTTTTTCTTTCATTTATTTTATATTATTAATCTTATTGGTGTGTAAAGAATATACTATCTATATTATAAACACAAATATTAATTTGTCTATAACAAAAGCAGATACAAATCTGCCGTGTTTGGAAAAGCGTAAACGTTTGAAAAACGGCAGGTAGGTAGCTACAAGCAAAATAGGGAGGTGCAGAGACAGCGTTGCTACAAAAGCAACTAAAAATACTAGTTAAAAAGCGTAGTTTTAGCTGGGGAATGTTTGCCCGACCCACTTTATTAGGCCCGGTGCTCTTTAGGGCCACGAACATCACTATATTAACGGTGATGAAATTTTTTAAGCGATTTTGTTCGATGCAAAACTCATTGATCGATACTATAATATGGAAGCGAGTAACAAATTATAACAAACAATTATCCATATTTTATAATACCTAACAATTTAAAAAAATAGTAGGCATAACTGAAGTATGTTATTAGAAATTGCATTTAATTAAAGTAGTAAAAAAACAACTGAGATGACAAAAATTGACTTTGTAAAAGTGTCTTTCAAGGATCTATTTACAAAAATAAAAATCATTTCAACAACTGCCTGATGGCATATAGCAACCGCAGCTGATAGACGCTGGCAACACCATTGGTATCACTCGTGCGTTATTATCTTGAGACCTCACTTGTCTTGTTAAGCGTCCTTTGACGACCTCTGTGGTCTAGCGGTTCGAGTGCCGGACTGCTGATCATGGGGTCGTGGGTTCGATTCCCACAGGACACAAATATTTGTGTGGATTAAACACGAGTATTTGTGTTTGTCTGGGTGTTTCTTATGTATTATAAGTATGTATTTACAAAAAAAAAAAAGTATTTAAGTATTATATCCATTGTCTAGTACCCATAGTACAAGCTCTGCTTAGTTTGGGACTAGATGGTGTTGTGTAAAGATGTCCCAAAAATATTATATTTGCCCTGTTATTTCACTGAATACATATACAATGTTAGCACATCTTACTTAGTGGTTTCAAAAATAATATAGTAAGTACTTATTTAGTGGTAGAATATTTGGTAAAGTGATGGTGCAGACAATATTAGGTCAAGTTATCCAAAACTGTAAAATTTTCCCAATTGAACATGAACCTTACTACTTTGTATTAAAGGTGAAAATCTATCAGAAAATATGACAGATTGGGTAGCTTGATGTGCTGGCCGCTGTACATACCAACCCAGAATTATTTAGAATCAGAATTCTACCTCACAATGTGTTTAAGCCCTTTAGATTATCTTTAAGTTCTTATTTGATCGCTTTCCCGCGTCTTTCGTGGCCCACAAAATGTTCGCTGAGTAGTTTCCGCACACCCGCGGTTTGTTTATTTAAAACTTTTTTCTCCATGAGGTGTGGTCGGCTGTCTGCAATTTGATGACGTCACTGCTCGCGATATGACGTACGCATTCGTAATTCAACGGTGCTGCCAAAAGGATTTTCAGGGTGTTTTATTTTGGGAAAACGAACATGAACTCTTGTGAAACAGTTATGATAATGTTTGTGTTTATTCAGGTTATGAATAACTAGTTGCTCGCGGCTTAAAAAAGGTTTTTTTTTAACTAAACGCTATGTTTGTTTACTTTTTTAAGGAGCTAAGCTTTGTTTAAGCAGGGATAGGTTAGCGATAAGACCATGGCTGTTAAGTCATCACTGATTTTTCGATTTTGAATCCATCAGTTTCAAAATTATGAACATCCTATACAATATTGTTCTGAATAGTCCTCGAGAATAATGCGATTATTAATTCAGAATAATAATTACCTACTTAAACAGTAAAAGATTGGCATTGCCAAAAAAAACATCTTATCCATTCCATCCGGGATGGATTCATATACATAGATCAATGACCTGAAATTTTCTCTTTCAAGAAAGGGGTTATTCCAGTCAAACATAAAATTATTATTATCACAGCAATAAATTACAAGAAAAGCATCCATTAATTATTCATTTCTATTTTACGAAATGGAACAACTCTCAAATTTCTAAACTATTCAATTTTTCATTTCTCACTTGACAGGTACATTTCTCTTGAGGTACCTACCAGAATAAAATATTTTTTGACAGCGTCAAATTTAGTACTGGCAAGGCTATTTCGACCGAAGACATTATAATTATAGTGTAAAATAATTTATCACGAATTTTGACTGCAAAATTGTTTGATAAATTATTAAAAGTTATAAGTGTACACACTGTACATAGTTGTGTATTATTTATACATATATTTATGTATTACTAGTATGTCACGTTTTAATGAGTAATTTCTTGAAGGGTAGCGTTGACCGTTACCTGACTTGAGGTCTAGTCAAGTAGACATTATAATTTTAGTATAGTATAATAATTTATCATGAATAATGACTGCGACATTGTTTGATATATTTAAAAGTTAGTGATACTTATCTATTTTTTATATATTATGCTAGGTAATAATGAGTATTTTCTTTAATTTACCGTTTCAGTTCATCATAATCTGACGCGAAGCCTAGTAAATTAGCCATCTACTGTTCGAATCGACACAAAATGTACGAAAATTATTTTTAAACCTAAATCGCCCGATTTACCAAAATTTCTATTGGTTCGTTGAATCGAGTTCAAATTCAAAATTCGAATGTCAGATTGCTTTTAATTGCCTACAGGCTGAAGTATCTGGTATCAATATCCTATTAATAATATTTAATATTAACTTTTATTTAGCAATAATGTCGAAGAAGTCATACTACAGGTAGGTACGTTACGTACTGCGCCTGACAGGGATGAATTTTTGAATGGAGTATATAGTATTAGTGCACGTAAGAAATCTCTCTTCTACATTCCCTCTGCCAAGACTAATTATTGTATAAATACCATTGTTAGGAGATCTGGCCGTTCATCAGGCTTAGTATCCTATTATTGTGACTTTCTAGACGTTTTTCACTTTTTTTAAGTTCAGAAAAACTGTGCGTGACATTCTGGCATCAGATGCATGCTAGATGACCTATTTTTTCAAAATTTTAGTGATTTATTTATAAAAATATTATTGTATGCGTAATAAACATATAGATGTGTTGTGTGGAAACTGTTTTTGGATCATGTACTATAAATATTGTACATTTTCTTGTTATATTGTAATCTGTTAGTTTTCCAAATAAAAAAATAAAAGAAGAGGTCTTGCTGCACCGAAACCAAAATAAATTAGGACAAGGGCAGGAGGAGAATGATGAGGGGCTAGTCCACCCAGTTTCGTTAGAAGAAAAACGCATTTATTGCGGAAAGGTCCGTACAACACACAGATGAAAAAAAAAATATATATATTATATTCGGAAAACTTACAGCTAATACAAAAATTTATAACACTCGTTAAATATAATATTGACATGTTTTCTTATGGAAACATTCAATTAAAATTTGAAATGTAGTCGATAAAACTTTAGAGTTCTGTGTGCTGAGAAACACTGCCATTAAATGTATCTAACTTAATTTTATCTATAATATTATAATATAGATAAAATTAAAAATGACCATATAAAGCAAAGGTCAATAGGACGTGCTGTTAGCATGCTTGTCCCGAATGGATTTTATGCTGGGTTATGGTAATGAGAAAAATAGCATTTTATTTACGGTACGAAAAATCCTCAGGGAGTATGTATTACCTGGAGAAGCAGCAGGGTATGTCGGCCTCGTACCCACTAATAATCACACTTACCTTCACTCGCAATAGGGCAAGCATCGTGGCGAATCTGTGAAATTCGCCACGACCATAAAATTACTTAGATATTTACCTACCATGGAAAAATTCTAAAACTTCTAAATCCAAATATTTTCTCTGCAAATAACAGGCAATATTCTTCTTCTAAAAATTGTGTCAACTTGATTTATACGTCACTGAAAGTACTTACGTTAAAAATTCGCCGATCCGGTCGTTGACCTTGCCATCAATCTTCGTCATTCGCATTTTGATCCTCTAATTGTTATTTTTTTTCCATAATGATTAATGTGAGGTTTTGAGAACTAAGACTTCGTACCTTAGCTTAGCAATCAGGATAGAAGCGGTAATTTCTGTTGATACGGATTTTCCTTTTTGAGGAAACAGGAAAGCCGACGATTGGAGTTCCCTTTTTTATCATAGAAGAAGTGTACTGCTGTAGACTCATAACTCGCCCGTTTGCTTAATTTAGGTCCTAAAAGTAATAACCACTAGAACGTCAATGCCGCGAACTGTCAAGCCACGGATACGTCACGATGTACTTAAGTGTAAAATCTCGATTACTCCAACTTCAAACTACAGGCTAACCGTCCGTACCTCTGGCTGGATTTTTCTTGTGTTTTATAGGTAGGTATTTATCTATGTATGTAAAAAAAGTATGTAAGTATCCACTGTCACTCATAATACAAGTTCTGCTTGCTAGATGGTGCTGTGTAAAATATTCCAAATATTTATTTACGATTTAATGCAACAATAATTCAGTTTCCCTTTTTTAAATTAAGTTCCTATAAGTAGATAAAAAAATATATTAATATAATAATATATTTATTTAGATAGATATTAAAATAAGGGTCTCATAAATTCCCGAAAATAAATAAAAAAATGTTTGTACATATTACTTTTATGTATTTTACCAAATTTTGAGAGGAAGTGTCCTTCAATTCCCATAATGAAAAATTCCGATTACATACTTAAATTCCCTTAGTACAAAAGGCCGCCCAACACAGGGATTAGAATCACCCGTGTATCGCAATCAATCATTTTTTCGCGTGACGTAGACGCGCCTGAGGTTTTTTTAATATGAAACATGACAACGTATTTTGTCACCGATATAATGAATTAATGGAGACATGAATTTGAATTTCGAGGGGAGTTCGATATTTTGATAAAAAAATGATTTGTTTTTAGGGTGCACGCAACTGTTTTATTATTGAGCTAGCCATTTTGGAAATGGAATGGGTTATTTTTGAAATACCCCATTCCATTTTCAAAAAAATGGATTATCCATATCAATAGTCTTTTGAATAAATAAGTGGGACATCATTACGCCGCCCCTAATCCCAAACTGAACAGAGATGGTACTATCGGTATTAGACTGTGGATAATAGTTAAATAATTACTTTTTATAATACCTACATAAGATTAACCCCGTAAATAACAAATAATGCGTTGCTTATATCTACACAGAAATCAAGAGAATCGAACCAATTGTAGACATCTATCGCGCTACATGAAACTGCGAACAAAATCCCGAATCGCGCAATTATCATTCGCAACGCAAGTTGCATATATAGGTACAGCCCCCCGATATCAACCGTCGGGCCGTGGCCCTCCAGGCAAAACACCCGCCTGGTTGGAGGATCCTTTCTTTGGTTGGAGAGGGAATACACCTCGCCTCTCCATAGTATACGAAATATATATATCTTCTAGTATACGAAATGAGCCTAAAAAAAGTAAATTTGCAAAATTGCTTAAAGAGTTCCTATTAAAATGCCTTTAACAGTACACCTATTTTATACCTACTACCCACCTACCATCATTATTTCTGATACATTGTTGTTACCATTGCAGAAATTGTGTAATTGTAGAATGACTACTAAGTTTTTATGTTTAATGCAATAAGCTAAATAAGTTTATATTATTAGTGCGAAAGTTGTTTTCTGTACCCACAGACAAACCGTAAAGACGGTTTTGTGGGGCTTTGCATAACTTTGTAATTTTTGAAAGTTTTAATAAAGATACATACATACTCGTGAAGTTTCTAGAAATTCCCAATATCATGCATAAGGATAACGTTACTACATACAGTATATATTGTTTGGTAAAAGTTAAGGTCTACCTTAGTATTTTTACCAAACGTACTGTAACTGTTAAAATTAATATAATTATTATACATGCCATCACGCCTGTATTTCCCGTAGGGTTAGGTAGAGGTGTACTAATGTACAGTCAGCAACGAAAGTCGCTGAACACAGCTAAATTTTAAAAACATCACAGCTCGAAAGCTTGTGAAGAGTTTTTTTCTATTGAGGTAACCTTAATATTTAATGGTCATCTATGCAATTATTTCGAATAACCTGTACAGGTCAGTAACTTCATACTTATTAAAAATCATATTGAAGATAGCAACTTGTTCAACGACTTTCGTTGCTGACTGTACACCAATAGTTTACCAGTATGTTTAGTTCCTATGTAATAGAGGCGTCTCTATAGCCAAGCAAAAATCCAAACTCCGACCTGCTTATGAGAATTTTAGAGAAAAAACCCAATAACAGTTGGGAATTGAACTCAGGACCTCTAGCGTAGTAGAAACACATTCCCTGTCCTAGAACAAAAGTTAAAAATGTATTTGTACCTACGTCCAGTACGCTCTTTTGAATTTTTTTATAGCCTTGTTATCTCCCCATAGTGTATGAGAATGTTTTGACTCTTATTCATACGTCTAGTGAAATAATTAACAACTAAAACATGATTATTGAATACTGTTACTTTAAAAGAGACCATGATTCTCTGAGTTTGTTTCGGCGTTTCTTCTCAGAGGTCGTCAGCTAGGAAATGCCGGCTCCATCTAGTTTTAATTAATAATTAGTAATAAATGTCATTGATCATGTAACAATAAAAAATGTAGGGTAGCTGTCAGTAATTATATCATCAAGACGCCCACCACCTCAGTCTACCCGTGACCATGGACGCTGTAAAGGGTCCGAAACGTCGGGATTAATAATATCAATATACGCGATAAAATCCGTAAAAAGTAGTTTTATTTCAAAAAGCATCAAATTTACTTTTTCAAAGTCAAACATTTTATTTAAATTAGACCATTACAGCACTTTTGAAAAGTGAAAACTAGTTGCACGGTTCCTAAAAGTGGGTCTAATGGAGAAGAACCAGCAAGAAACTGCATAGCCACTCCTTAAAAAAAAATACATGGTTACAGTGTTCATCTTGGTTTACAATCTGAATAGTTCATGAGAAGAATGCAGTTTTATGTGTACTAATAATTTAATCCAGTATAATTCTCAACCAACATACTGTCCCACTGCTGGGCACGGGTCTCCTCTCATATCGAGAGGGATTAGGTTATAGTCCACCACTTGTTGGTAGACTTCACAAACCGTCGAGAAAAATCTCTAAAGTAGGCAGGTTTCCTCACGATATTTTCCTTCACCGTTTATGCGAGTGATAATTTTTTTTTTTTTGGGTCATTTTACACAACACCATCTAGTCCCAAACTAAGCAGAGCTTGTACTATGGGTACTAGACAATGGATATAATACTTATATACTTTTTTTTATAATTAATACTTATAATATATAAGAAACACCCAGACAAACACAAATACTCATGTTTTATCCACACAAATATTTGTGTCCTGTGGGAATCGAACCCACGACCCCATGATCAGCAGTCCGGCACTCGAACCGCTGGACCACAGAAGTCGTCAATTAATTATTAATATTATTAATACGCACATGAATTCGAAAAGTCAGAAGTGCGTGCTTCGGGTTCGAACTCAAGACTACTAGATTATCACTGCTAGTTAATCCAGTATAATAAACAGAAAAAAAGATTGCTATTGACAGTAATAGCCGACTTGAGCTTTTGGATTATGACTCCAAACAGAATCATGGACATATGAGTTTGGTACAGCGGCCAGCACATTAAGCCCAATCTGTCAAATTTCTTTGATAGATTATCAACTCTAATACCATATAATAAGGTTCAGGTTCAATTGAGAAAATTTGACA
This sequence comes from Acronicta alni, assembly GCA_964056405.1. Classification (NCBI taxonomy): domain Eukaryota; kingdom Metazoa; phylum Arthropoda; class Insecta; order Lepidoptera; family Noctuidae; genus Acronicta; species Acronicta alni. Next base: position 16,618,817 of record OZ043915.1, on the reverse strand, counting down.
GTTTTGGATAGCTTGACCTGCTGACTTCTGTACAAATGTGACTGCTTTGTAGTCATTGGGCAGTGAATGTGCTAAGCTACTGAGGTAGTTGAAGTTAATTTCTTATTTAATAAAGGCAGTAAGTGCATTAACAGTGTCTTCACGCCTCGCTTGTTACCTGAGCAATAAGCATTAAAATGCTTGTCCATTAGGCGTGTAATGTTACCTTGTTGCCGTGAAATATGAATGTACGTTGAGTTTTAGTTTTAGTGCTATTATTTTGTTTGAAAAACTTTTTAATACTCCTATTTACTCTGGTTCGTTATTAGTGGTCGTAAGTGCGACTGCTACGCTTGAGGTCCCAAGTTCAATTTAAATTTAGACATTTATTTGCCAAACTAAGTGTACATTATAGGTGTTATATAATAACATAGTTCTCTTAAACATAGTCGCTTTTTTCAGGCACTGCAAAATTTGAGGGCTTTATATTACAATTCCCAGGTTGTGATGTGTGTGTGTTATTGAGTTTTTCTATGAAATTCATAATAGCAGCTCGATGTTTATGTCGATGTTAGTACCGTAATAGATTCACCTCCTACTACATGGGACTTAAATATACCGGTGACGTATTGGTGTAATGAATTAGGATACCACTGCCTAACCCATTGGGGATTACAGGCGTGACGATATGTTATGTTTTATAAGATTCAACCATATTGTAACCACTACAATCGACGTCTAATGAAACCAAGTCCGTCCTTGAATAACCCTACCCTCTTCCCTAAGCCTTAGCAGCACGGAAATTATAATATACTAATACTAAGCAGTGATAAGGTTACTGGATTTTGGAGAGCTCCTCGAGAATTTCATCAACGTCTGAGCCTTTTCCCAAATATATTGGGATCGGCTTCCATCGTTACCAGAAAGAAGCGAAATCAGCGTAGGCAGAATACCAGTATTTAACACGAAGCGACTGCCACGCCATCAGATTTTTGAAACCCAATTTCTGGACAATTCTGATATATTGATTTCTGACATTTACGCAAATATGTCCAAAGAATCCGTAAAAAGTACTAAGCAGTGAACTACTTTTTATGGATTCTTTGGACAGTAAGTAAAGGGTCCGAGACGTCGAGATTAATAATATCAATATAACGCGATAAAATCTGTAAAAAGTAGTTTTATTTCAATTCTGATATTCTAAGGATCAGACTGCCTTTTTGCGGGCACTTCTAACAATTGTCATAGGTATTTGTATAATAACCGGTACTGACGGCTTTACGTGCTCTCCGAGGCACGAAGGGGTCCCAATGCGTTAGGACTGGTCACCCATCCACAGAGTGATTGCTACAAGCGCAGCTTAACCTTACAGATCAGTTGAGCGTACTTATTACTTAGTCGCGAGCCTTTGAGCACTTCGTTGTCCAACTCGACAAATGCCGTAAACCTCGAAAGTATCCGTGGTCGTTGACGCAGCATGAGGTTGTAGCTATAAATTGTTGTCCAGGACTCGAACAGTTGTTACATCGCTTAATGGTTGTAAACGTATTATTTAGTGGCCAGTTGCCGGTTAAGGCTGGATACAGACGAGCGACTATTTTTTAGATAAATTTTGGCGAATAATAAAAAATTAAAGAAGAAAAAGTGTCATTATTTTTTTTAATGTAAACATAAAATAGAGAGTAATGATAACTTTTTTTGTGAAAGAAAAAATAGACCTTATACAAAATCCACTCTCACTCACACTACTGCAGTTGGATATACCGGACGCTTAGCCAATAATTAACCCAACGAGAATACTGCCTGTGCCATTTCCTTCTAGGCCTCAAAGACCAAGTAGAGCCGCCAGTTCTAGTTGTCATATGAATTTCTATGACAATCTATAATAGTGGTAGGCAGAAGCTAAAAAAGCCTGACAACCTGTCTGTCTTTAGGATATCGATATTGTCCAGAAATAGAGTTGCGGAGGTCTGGTGAATCGTTTCATGTTAAATACTGATATTCAGCCGCATCTGGTTAGACTGGAAGCCGACCACAAAATGGTTGTGAAATGGCTAAGAAGATAACGACACATGTTTCTATGCCTGCCATGATGTCGGTTATTATTTAAGACCCACTGCGTAATATTTTTTAGGCTATAGGCTAAATCGGCGGTCCCTACGTACAATCTCCGAAGTGATACGTGATCTGAATATTTTGTTACATTGACCACCAACAACTATCAAGCCACCATACAATATAGTTAAGTTAAAAAAACTAGTTTATCAAATTAAGCTTTAAATTCACACACGAAATGTCTATAAGTATAACTCATTAGATATGTTTTGGAAACATAAATAAAATAAATAGACTGCTTACCCACTTTGACCCAGGACCTCTAGCTTTGCTTCATTAGTCTAGGACCACTAGACTAATGAAGCAAAGCTAGAGTTCCTGGGTTAAATCCCCAGGTCAAGCAAAGTGTTATTGGGTTTTTCTATGAAATTCTCAGTAGCAGCTCGGAGTCTGGATTTGTACCCAGTTAATTTCAAGAAGCTCGCCCCCTATTACATGGGACCTAAACATACCGCCAAAATGTGTGTAAGCATTGGTACACCTCTGCCTAACCCTTTGGGGAATGCAGGCGTGATGGTATGTATGTTAATGTAAATAAAATAAAAAAAAATCTACGTTACGATTTCACGCATAAGCCACTGCACCGAATTTTGATGAAAATATGGTACAGAAACATTAAAGGCACCTGCCTATTATCTCAATAGGCCATTTGGTATGCGACTGAAACGCGGGAAACAGGTATAATAGTTACTAGTTATATATCTAGTGCTATAAATTAATATAAGATTGTAACATCGACTATTCCTAAAAAGTCGCATTAAGTTGTCGACAGTCTGCGTCTCTCCTAAAGGTTATAAACGTATTATTTAGTGTCCGGTTGGTTTAAAATGGTACGTTGTTCATGGAGTTCCTAATGTTCTTTGTTTTATAATTGTTGCTTTTGGTACACTGATGGCATGTTTTGAAACACAGATTCTTCATTTTGAAGAAGAACGGTTGTTTTGAGAGTTCATTTTACTTTATGGTGTAGATTATGGAGTATACTTACAACAGATGGTATAGAATACAAAGAGTACTACTTTCTCTCTGCTCCGTACGAATTGTTGTTACCAAAATATGGACGTGTAACATAAATAATTGTATGGACTCATTTCTATTCTCATGTGTCGAATTGTAAAAATTCCACAATCCCATATATCAAAACCATAAATCATTAACTAAAAACAGCAAAATTCTGTATTATTTCTAATGCCATCTCACTTCATTGATATCAGCTTTATATTCTAAATATCTTTACTTATAGAGGTTACAAGGAAACTCCCATAAAATAATTCTATCAAGTCAGTACTTTAAACGAGTAAATCCTTCGGGCGTAAAAGTATTTCCACATTTTCTGGAAAATTCTACCGCGCTCCAGTATCAAAAAAGCGTCAAACTTTAATATCGCATTAACATTACTCCCAAAAGCGGTTCAAGTTATAATCTAGTGTCTTGAGAGGCCCACATGAGCCATTATTGAATTTGGAGGGGATCCAAACTTGAGATTTGTGTCAGCCAAGTGGCGGTGCCAGATTTACGCTTCGCAATCGTGTTATACACCATTAATTCGCTTATAATTGTTGGTATGTGTCTTCACGTTGAGCCCCTTGTGACGTAGGTAGGGATAGGAATAAGAGAACATGTAGGTGTACATGTATTTATTAATTGAATGGATCAGCTAGAGCTACCCAATGTTAGAAAGACAGAAATAAACTTTTATTTGATACAGTCCATATTAGCGACGCAAATTTAAATATTATAGGTATATCTATTACATATTGTTTTAGTTATTAAGTATTCAGTTTGTTTACATATTTAATAAAAGGTTCGGAGTGCACAAGTGTACGTCCTGGCGCCAAAGGGGTAGGCAGGGCACGCAGGGCGGGTCAACCAACGCCGTACGCATAGCCGTACACATTATGGGCAGGTCTTTTGCTACGCGCAATCCGGACGCACGTTTGGTCGCGACGAGGACATAAAAAGTCAAAAACTGTGTTGATCATTTCCTCTTCTCCCTGTCTTCTACAGTCCAACAAACGAAGATCTGCAAGCTTAAGCTGCGCTTGTTGCAACAAGAGTGTGAATGGGTGAACATTCATAATACATCGAGATCTCTCCAAGCGTCCGAGAGCACGTTATGTCGTCCTAATTCTCATAAGAACACCTATGATAATCGTTATTAGTTACAAGCCCAAAAAGCCTGTCAACCAGTCTATCCTCATGCCTTGCTACAGGTTCCCAAGCCCACACTGGCACGGAGGCTAGCATTTATATGGAAAAGAACATGATTTTACTTACTTACTGAGTACCTAGTTAAGAAGAAATGGAACAACACCAAGAAATATTCTATGAAAAAAAATACATACCATCACGCGTGTATTCCTCAACGGATTAGGGAGAGGTGTAAATAAATGATAAATTATTTATGCCAAATGTACACCTACAGTTCGCCGGTATGTTTAGGTCCCATTTAATAGGCGGAGAGTCTACTGCCATTAAACCAGGCACACTACTGAGAATTTCATAGAAAATCGTATAATACTTTGCTCGACCTGAGACTCAAGCCCAGGACTACTATCGTAGCAGCCGCGCTTACGACCACAAATCTAATGAGGCAGTCACACTCTACACTATAATACGAATTGAATTAAAGCAATAATAATAGCTACCACAACAGTTTAGAAACAATATTAAAGCCTTTTAAAAGTAATAGGGAGAAACGCATTACACAAAAGAATGTATATAATAAGGCTTACTACACACAGAATATTAAAAAAAGCAGTCTAGTACCCAGAGTACAATTTATGCTTAGTTTGAATCTAAGTAGATGGTGTTGTGTATCCTAGTTTTTTTTTTTATCAAAAGCGGACAGGACTTGTGCATTATTATGATTTGCGTCACGAAAAACTCAAGTACCATGATTCTGACATGAAGGAATGCCGAGTATAATAATAACAGACTGTTATAATCATTACTTTGTTATTTTACTTACTACATAATTGCTTGGTAAAAGTATCAATGACTTGCAGTGATAGTCTAGTGACATGACCATGGGACTGCCAAGTCAAAGGTCACTAGTTCGAATCTATAGCACGCACCTTTGACTTTTAGAAATCATGTGCGTATCGCTCACACGGTGACGGAATACATCGTGGGGAAACCTGCATGTCTTAGAATTTTTTTCGACGGCGTGTGAACTCTGCCAATTCGCATTAGGCCAGCATTGTGGACTATAGCCTAATCCCTCTCATACTGAGAGGAGACCCGTGCCCAGCAGCAGGACAATTTGAGGTTCATGATGAGGAGCAATAACTGAGGTACAGACGCCAGCAGGCCAAGCTATCCAAAACTGCCAAATTTTCCCAATTGAATATGAACCTTATCGTTTTGCAATAAAGTTGAAAATCAATCAAAGAAATTTAACAGATTGTGGTGGCTTGATGTGTGGCCTCTGTACACAGATGAAGCAACCTGCCATCAAATCTCCGCAACTCAATATCTAGGCAATACCGATGTCCTGAGGACAGACTAGTCGTCAGGCAGACTGATAAAATGGATAGTTCATTTTATCTTCTTCTGAGTTTTTTCCCAAATATGTTGGGGTCTCAGTCTAAACAAATGGGGCTGAATATTAGTATTGCAGATATGGAGCGACTTACCATCAAACCTTCGCAACACAATTTTGGCCAATACTGATATTCTAAGGTGACGGTCACCCATCCACAAACTGACCACGATAAAGCAGATCAGTTGGTTTCGTAGTTGGATAGTTTAATTATTTCCTGAAATGTTTAAATGTACCTTTCTTTCTGTAAACACGTGAATACTGTGAATCTGAAGTATTAAGTTACATTATCAACAAGCCGTAAACTGCGGTCCTTTTTCTTTCGTTGGATTTAAGGCAGAGCACAAGTCTCAGAACTGACCAATGTGATAAATTTGGAACTCTTCAAGTTACTAAGTAAGTTACTTCTAAGCATGCGTGCTCCTTCGTAGACCGTATAATCTTTTAACATCAAGTGACGCAGTAGTCAGACGCAAGCCAAAAGGAATATAAAACAAATACCTATGTGTACACTGCCTAAGACAGAACCTTTTCAAATCTAATATACTAAGAAAAGGCTTTGTAAAATATTTATTGAGAGAAATAACATTTCTAAGAGTCACTATTGCAGTTCATACACCCGCATTCACTTTTATTTCCATTGTCGTCGGGAAATATGAAAAAAGTTAATGTAAAAATTATTCAAGAAATGACAATCCCTAGTTTTGCCTCAAATATAGCGGCAAGTTTGGTCACTATTGACAGAAATAAAAAAAAAAAAAATTGCGTTTTACTGTATAAATCGTAACTTTTTAAATACTTATAAGCTCTCAGGACTATTCGTATTATCCTATACGACAACTTTCAATCTCTGACTTTTTACAAAATACAATAAATAAAATGCCATACTTACCTACTTATTTCAAGTTTTTTTTTTATACCACTAAATTAACAAACAAGCCTATAGCCCACCTGAAGGTAAGTGGTTACCGTAGCCTATAGACGCTTGCAACACCAGGGGTATTACTTGCGCGTCGCCGACCCTGTGAAACGAGGGAGGAGTAGTTGGGCTGGCAGTATAAGGGTCAAAGTCCCGCCACTGCCGATACTACGTTTCCTTGCGGAGCACTGGCTGAAATATACTTGCTGAAACTTTCTAAATCTGTATTTTGTAGTACGAGTAAATACCCCGACCCCAGCGTTTTGCAATGTACTGTTTGTTGACATATCTTGTGTTTTCTTTTGCTACCGCGAAGTTATTAAGTAAACAACGATAAATTTAAATATTTTTAATTTTGTATGAAAGTAAAATCTAATGAATATAATAAATTTTCTAAAACATAAGTTGTTGTTTATAATATTATTAATTATATTCCTGCGAGATTATTAGTGTTTTATAAGTAACCCTGTATAAAAACAGCTCGCACACTAGGGAGAAACCCTGTGTTGTGACCTAAAAACATACAACACCTATAAAATATGATTAGGTAATACTAAAAATACTCAAAATGACCTCGAAACGGCTGAACAGATTTTGATAAAAAATGCTTTCAAATTAAAACAAAGCCACAACCAAATCATTCTGTTCTCCCGTTTAAGAGCTATGATGACACAGACAGACACACAGCGGGCAAACATATAACACCCCTCCTTTTTGCGTCGAGCTAGCTAAATTATACTGTAGGTAATATAGGTATATTTTTCAAAAGTATATAGTGTATTTGCCAGCCCTATCTACCAGTGAAAATATAGTTTTATTTCTATGTATAATATTCGCTTATTTTTTTTTATACGTAATTACTACATTTTAATAAAAATATTTTATTTATTTATTTGCCTCTTTGGTCGGGTTTTACAAGCGCGACTATTGCGCGTGAAGTCCAGGGTTCGATTGCAAATCCAAATTTAATATTGAACACACGCTGTATTCCCAGCCCCAGAAATTAATATTCTCGAATATTCGAAATAGGTTTCGTACAGTTGATTGCCAACAGTTTCTATCAACTCAATACCCGTTCGGGAAGTTCGCCCGGCGGGAATCGAACCAGCAACCGTCAGGTACTCGCACGGAATCCAATTTGTTAACTATTTGACAGGTGAGCGACGTCTACAAGGATTGCCTGCAGGTCAAAGTTAAATTAAAAAAAGAGATGTAATTTGATTTACCAGAATTTTGTTGTGGCTTCAATTTTCAAATGAATTATGGATTATGGATTTGTTGAAACATGTCAGGGGTTACGTAATAACTAAGCTGATCAACCGATCCGCCAGGTTAAGCTGCTCTTGTCGCTGATAGCAGACGCTCCGTGAAAAATGCTGATGTTCTTTTTTTAACCCCCGACGCAAAAACGACGGGGTGTTATAAGTTTGACATGTCTGTCAGGGTGTGTGTGTGTTTGTGTGTGTCAGTGGAATCGCAGCTCCCGACCGGATGAACCGATTTTGATTTTTTTTGTTTGAAAGGTGAATAAGTCGGGAGTGTTCTTAGCTATGTTTGATAAAAATCGGTCCAAGATGGCCGCCGGCATAAAATGGCGGATTACATAGTTGTTTTTCACAACTCCTTCAAATGGGTATCAAATGCTTTCATTTGATACCCATATTGAGGGCTTGACTAGTAGAACACTATGATAAATTTCAAGTAGGTAATGTCGGAGGTTTTTTAAATTTTAATGTTATTTTAAGCATAATAGGCTTGCGTTTGACCACTTCCTCACCTGACGTTAAGCGATAATGCAGTCAACGTAGGAGCCTGCTTGCTTAGAAGTAACATAATATTCACTAATGACCTGAAGACTCCTAGATTGCTACTGGGTGAAAACACAGACACAGAGAGCAAGGAAATTCACTCTTTATTGATACGCGAGAAAAGTAGAAGTATAGCGCTTCTTGTGTAAGATGGAATATCTGTAATATGACGGGTAATGCCTTTTGTCTGGTTGTCCGATGAGAAAATGGGCTTAGGGGAATGATGTTCAGCCACATCTGGTTAAACTGGACGCCAACCCAACATAGTTCGGTACATACATACATGCTCATGCCTTTTTTTAAAGGGGTAGGCAGAAACTGAACCGAATTTGCTAAGATTCTTGCATACTTCTTAGTCTTCGTCCACACTCATCTTGTAACACTCATGCACCGGTTGCGATTTAAAATTTCGATGTAGGTATGTATTTCTAGGGCGACCGTTCCCTCCCCAAGAGATGCTTGAGACGAAAACACGCGTGCCTTTGATTAGGATGCGAAGTAAGACCTCGCCAATTGAAGTGGTTCATCGGCTGCTAGACCTGAGCCTTGAGGTGAATTTTACGGATCCTATGGCCATGAATATAGGGCTAATTAAGGCATGCGCGGTTTTTAGTTGATACGATATTCTGCCATCTACCATCACCGAGGTGGCAGATGATCTGTGAATATTTGCGATAAAAAAAGAAAAAAAATGAGAGATGCGGCCCGGCGCTTTGCTTGACATTTGTGTTATAAATCCCTTTTATCAGTCGCCTTTCATCCATTCTCTCAATATACCCCAATCAGCATATTATTCTCAATTTTTGTCACTAGGTACATCGTCCTTTAAACCGCAACGTTGCTTTATCACACTGTTTCTCAACTATTATTTCAACTTACACTAACATACTGCAAGGAACACTATGCCACAGCATATAATATTATAATATTACATACATAATTCTACGATAACTAAAATTCACCAAGGGATAATTCCCTTATTATACGTATTATCAATTTTCATATCTTTCCCTTAGGGAATGAAGTGGCAAAGGCTAAATGAGCTGGTATTTTAGAGCTAGATAAATGCTGATAGTTGGAGCTCAGTTTAATAATGGACTTAAAATATATTGTCATTTAGGCAGCAGTATTTCATGCTTATCTACCCACAGAAATCTGAGAGGAATTTTAATTATGACTTAGTTATAAATAAAAAAGTAATAGAAATATTGTATTACAGTTATCCAACAAAATAAATCTAATTTTCCAGAATATTCTAGATCTATCTAGGCTAGCACAGGGAAAAAAACGAACCACCATAACAAGCGCTGCGGCGTTTACACAGTTTTCTCAGTAGCGGAGGTTTTTTTTTTTATATTATGAAATATCTAGATAAAATTCAAAAAGTAGGTATTCTGTACTTACTTCATTATTATATCAAATTTCAATAAAACGAGTAATTTGATTTAATATGGAACCATAATTTCACCCTGAATCGTCTTGAATATTAATCTATGAATATAACGTAATTTCATACAATTTTATTAAAAACCTTGCGCGTTTTTTTTCCAAAGTTCGTTGCTACTCCAAGTCACGTGTAGCAAATAGCGCGTTGACACTGCTAAGTAGATTTACTTAATGCACAGACTATTATAATAAGATAGATTCAATTAAAAACTTACTTTCAGCTAATGCACTTATATTAAATAAAATTGAATGATACAAAATATTATTGAGTTTACTTTTTTGGGTGTTATAGAATGCAATGAACCCGGTCAGACATACCATCATATAACATATTTACATATTAAAGGGGGCGAGCCTATTGTCAACCGAATATAAATATATCAAACTCCGAGCTGCTACTGAGAATTTCATAGAAAAACTCGATAACAGCTTCTAGACAAACCAGAACTCCTAGTGTATCCATATCGATAACAACTACAACTAAAGAAAAACGAAATTGACGTTTTACGGCTGCCTTTTGCCTTTTTCATCATCATTATCGTCATCAGCTCCTTTTCGTCCACTGTTGGACGTAAGCCTTTTTTAGTAAACGCCGCAGAGCTTTGTGTCCATTAGTGTACTTACTGTACATATTGTGTGCATAAGATGTCAACTTAATTTGTATTAGTTTACCGCTTTCTTGCCTGCGGTCGTGGCCATTGCTGTTCCGAAATTGACTGCAGATTGCATAAAAGCTGTAAGCTTCAGTCATTTCCAAACCTTCGCGCGAGACACTTTATTTTGAGACGCGATACGTGAGTGAAGATAAACGACTTGATGAAAGGAAATATTACATGCAGCGTTAGCCCCGCTCAGAATAATTTTCATAGATATTCAATAGGAACCAGTAGTGTTTGTGGTTTGCAGTCCATCCTGGAACTTGAAAAGAAATATACTGCTCCGTATTCTCTTATGAGTGAAAAAGGGACACCGTTTATTAGTCATCACCCATGTAATATTTACGTTAATTAAGTCTTTATCTTCAAATAGAGTGCACCAAGCTGCTAATAACCCTTTAAAAATTGCTTAACCCCTAGAAATTTTCCACGTTTCAAAGTTTTGAACAAATTGCTGCAGACGCGTGTCGGGTTTGCTCCACGTAAACTTTAGTAATTAAGGGTGCTCTGCGTTGCTAGGTGATCGATGCGCTGCCCTTATTATTTTATATATTATTTTACCGCTTGAAGCGGAACTGACAGGCGTTAGCGTTTTATTGGCTTCGCGGTGCCAACTATTTGTCATGTTGACCTAAGTACGCATTCCCTAGAAGTGTTAGTGTGAGAATTGAATTGGTTGTGGATGTTAGAATTACAGACAGTACCTATTGTCTGCTGCTGGGTTGGTACCACTGCATTTCCACTAAGTAATCATGTTCTACATAACATTATCGTTCCGGTTTGAAGGGTAATGCTGCCAGGAAAATTACTGTAGTAGTGTAGTACTTCTCAAGATGACAACGCGCGAGTTATGTTACTGGTGTTGCTAGCATCAATTAGGCTAAGGTTGCCACGAACGTATGTTTCATTTCACAATCATAAAAAAAATTGATGTGATAAGTAAATTTAGTAGAAATCTTTGTCATAATTATTGTTTGCTTATTTATTTGTTTTTCTGCGTGGCAATCTGTCATAGTGAGTATTGTTTATTTAAAATGAACGATAGACGCTTGCGTGTCTAGCTTCTTTTTGTTAGCTGATTTTATTTCTTGAGATGTGTCTGGGATTTTTTTTAAGTAGCCACTCGTTTCCTAAAAAGTAAGATTTGCAAACGATTTCGATCAAATCGCTATGAGTTGTTTATACAAATTACAAGCCACGTTCAATCTGAGCCAGGAGGATAAGTCTACGTCAGACAGTATAACGTAGATCGGTAGTACTGATTGGAATCTGGATAATCCTATAGGGTAAACGAGCAAACACTAATAACATATTATTATATACTAGCTGTTTCACGCCGTTTCACTCGCCTCCCAGAAGACTATTTAAAACTAAACACAGCTTAAGTAATTCTCTAATGTCCAAATTTATCTGTACACTTAATAAAATTCTTCAAAATAATAAAATTCTTTGGTTTATGCGTGACAACGTAACAAGCAAACATTTTAGCATATAAAATATTACTAGGTATACTTAGATATTATGGCACTACAATGTATAAACGCAATTATTTTTAAGTGGTGTGAGAGAGAGAGAGATAGCTCTTCATGTGAAATAGCATGATTTCTTTCTTTTATCTTAAAATTGACGACCTCTGTGGTCTAGCGACTACTGATCATGGGGTCGTGGGTTCGATTCCCACAGGACCCAAATATTTGTGTGGATAAAACATGAGTATTTGTGTTTGTCTGGGTGTTTCCTATGTATTATAAGTATGTATTTACAAAAAAAAGTATATATCTATTATATCCATTGTCTAGTACCCATAGTACAAGCTCTGCTTAGTTTGGGACTAGATGGTGTTGTGTAAAATGTCCAAAAATATTCAGATTCGCATCTAGAATTAAAAATAGAAAAACTTTTATGTTCATACCGACGTCTTTCTTTGATATATTTGACCTAGAATGTTATAGTGATGAGTTCCAGAAAAAGTAACTATCATTCAAATGTACAATGATTTCATTTTAATAATAATTCAACAGCATACAATAATATTAAATTAGTAATTTCAAACGGCGTAATATGATAATGACTATATTCTTTAATATTTTGTGTTTGTATATTCAGAAAAGAATACTCAACTATTCTTAAAACTTTTTCTCATAAATTTCCTCTTTGATCCAGTGGTCTTAAACTTGACTGCTGATTAAATCCTGAGTTCGATTCCCAGGTAAATTAATGTTAAGTAATGGGATTTTCTATGAAATTCTTTGAAGCAGGTTGGATTTTGGATTTGTACCCGGTTAATGCCCGGCAATAGGCCCGCTCCTTAATACATGGGATCTTTCGCTAAAATACCAGCAAGTGGGTGTTTACTATACCTCTTCGAGGATATATATGGTATGTTATTTTAAAATCTCCATGCATGATCTTCCTTCCCGTAACACTGTTGGGTGGTTTTCGAAGTACGAGTCTATAATAATTTAACTCCAACTCGTACAAATTACTTCACCTGCTAAGTTGTTCTACCAAGTCCAAGTTTTGCAATTACGCAGTCTAACTGGAACAGCATTAATGGACCTAGCTGCGAGGCCAGTGGGAAGAGTTGGTTAAAACAGCTAAACAATCGCTGCTAAGTTAAATTGCGGCGAATAGAATATAAGACAATGCATGTTGTTACGGATTTTCATACTATACTATACTTGAAAACTATTTTTATAGTAAACTAGCTTGATGTGTTGATGTGTGACCACTAGACGACGTCTATGGTCTAGTGGTTCGCGTGTTGGACTGCTGATCACGAGGTCGTGGGTTTGATTCCCACAAACCACAAATATTTATGTGATGAACATAAGTGTTTGTGTTTGTCTGGGTGTTTCCTATGTATTATAAGTATGTATTACCAAAAAAAATATGGATAAGTTATTATATCCATTTTCTAGTACCCATAGTACAAGCTCTGCTTAGTTTGGGACTAGATGGTGCTGTGTAAAATTGTCCAAGAATATTTATTATTATTTAACTCGCACCCTAAGGGCATAATTATGTTCTTCTCCATGGCCCAATCTATTTCGGTACCAAAATTGATTCAATGGTTAAGGCGTGAATATAACAAAGAGTGGGTAAAATAGACTCGCCTAACTGCGCGGAGTGTAACATGATCGATGATATTCACCACGTTTTGCTTGAGTGTGTCCGGAACGAGTCCCAACGAAGACAAATACTTGACAGCATGCAGTACAATATGGGAATATGCAGCAGCTTTTTGGCCTCTCCGTATTCGGAGGCGGCTGGGGAATTGTGTACATTATATAGGTATAGATTGAGGTGCGGAGACACTACTCAACATCAGTTGGGCGGTACCCTATAGCACCTCCTAAATTCTTAATTTATACAGTTATGTGTAGATATGTAGTGTAGTACATTGTAATTTACCGATGTCAGAGGTATGTATAGTGTAGGGTGGACTCGTACCGACTAAGAACTGTACTGGCCGCCAGTTATTTTTTCCGGGTTTGAGTGACTTTATATGTGAGAATTGGTGTTTAAAGAAAATCTTAGCGTAGGTGTAGCGTCTAGAAACAACAAGGTCTCCATAAGTCTATCAAGTATTTATTTATGTATTATTATTTATTTAATATTATGTACACAGTAGCACTTAAGGGAGACTTTATGCCATGTGACCTTTTCTACCTTTGAAAAAAAAATAAGGTGTGCTATATGTAATGTGTAATACATATTATAATTATTTATATAACCCAGATATAGCATAAATACGGAAGCTGTTTTTTTTTTCATTGTAACTAATAATTTGTTTGTTAGGAGGCGGTAAAGGGCGGGCGTTTTGGGGGCTGTTCTAAATGTAAAAAATTACGTTCTAGTAGTCTATCTTGAATAAATTATTTTGACTTTGTGGAAATTCATCAATTAATATCAATCAGTGCAGCGTTTGGAAGTCCTTTCCAAAGCACTGTATTTTTATCGAAAGTTTATAATACAGTGCATAACTAAATAATAATATATTTATTTATTTTAATGGACTATGTAAGCCCTGTAGCCTGTAGCTACAGGTTAGTTTAATAAATTTAAATGAAAATTTAATAACAAACAAAACAAATTATGAATGACAATGTTCGCCTTAAAGATAAGACACTGGAACCAAATTTTCCGTAGCATTGCAATAAAATCTTCGAGCCAATAAATAACGCAGTAAAATTTACAAAATATTAACATTGAAGCAATATTATAAATCATTGCCGTTAACAATGGTTTTCATAATAAATGGTGTCATTTGACGGCGTGTAACTTTTGCTGAGTTTATTAAATGTAATTGTTTCTCTACCATGATAAATGATACACACTGCTTTTAAGTGCGCCTTTAATTATATTTATAATTAACTACCTCAGCAGTGATAGCCTAGTGATATGATCATTGGACTGCATAGTTGCAGGTCTCGAGTTCGAATCCAAGGCATGCACCTCTGACTTTTCGAATTCATGCACTCGCTCAAACCGTGAAGGAAAACATCGTGAGGAAACCTTAGAGATTTCTCGACGATGTGTGATGTCTGCCAGCCCGCTCTAGACCTTATAGATATGGGTTTGATGACTATGACCTCATTCGCCTAATTTGTTATGCATACATATGATAATCGCTAGTGGCAATCAGAAGCCCAAAAAGTCTGACAACCAGTCTATCCTTAGCATTTATTTATTTATTTATTTAAGGTTGCCAACAGTCGTAACAATATTTACAGATAATGGTACAGTCTCAGGACTTACAGGCTAATTGCACAACCACTTACAGGCAAACACCATATGTATTTGTAGAAGACAAGTTAAGATTAAATTAAAATTAAACTAAAGTTAAGTTACGTTAAAATAAAATGAAATAAAATTAAGACAACATGGTAACAAATTACTTATTAGTTGTGATTTTTTTTTAAATTTATCTTTTACTGTCTAGGTCTGTCTGTTTTAGAAAATGTTGCTTAAGACTAACGCGTAATTTGTTTAGTGTTACATTGTGTATATCTATATCTATCGACTCACTGCACTCATTTAAAAGATTTTTTTAGCATATCGATATTACTCAGAAATTGGGTTGCGGAGGGCTGATGGCAGTCATTTCGTGTAAAATACTGATATTCAGCCGCATCTGGTTAGACTGGAACCTGTCACCAACATAGCTGGGATAAGGCTCGGAGATTGATTAGCCTAATGATTTTTGCATGATTGATATGATAGAGATCCTAAGGTGGGTTTGATTGTTAGGATATAAAATTCCCAATAATAACTCAGAGATTGGATTTGTATATGGTTAATGGTAATTTACCCCTGGTATTACAAGCGTCTATAGGCAACGGTAACCATCACGTGGGCCGTATGCTTGTTTGCCACCTTAGTAGTATTAAAAAATATATACGCTCGCCCCCTATTACATTTATTATTATTACTAGCCCGTGCTATCCCACTGCTGGGAAAAGGCCTCCCTCCATTCCTTCCAACGGTCGCGATAGTGCGCTTCTTCTCTCCAGTTCTCAAGGAAGACATCCAGTTCGTCCCGCCATCTCCTTCGTGGTCTGCCGCGACCCCGTGTCGCTGTTTCAGGGCACCAATCCTGAGCTTTTCGGGCCCACAGCTCGTTGGACATGCGACAGACATGTCCTGCCCAGTCCTATTTAAGTTGGGCAGCCTTTTGAGCCACGTCAATAATTTGTGTTATGGAGCGCAGTGTAGTGTGATCTGTTAATTTAACACCTAACATACTGCGCTCCATAGCACGTTCGCAGACCTTGAGTTTGGACTTTTGGACGTTTGTCAAAGGCCAAGTTTGTGCGCCGTAGGTTAAGATGGGGAGAATACACATCCCTATTACATGGGATGTAAAAATACTATACATTAGTACAACTGTACGAGTACCTAATCGTTCCGGGCATACAGGCTTTATGGTATGTATATTTATAACTAAGCCCATTATCTGAAACGTGTGCACCACTATTTCTGTCACAATTTCATCGATTACGTGATGCTGATCACGAGATCGTGTGTTTGATTCCCACAAGACATAACTATTTATGTGATGAATATAAATTGTTAACTTTTTTAAGAGATAAATATATTTAGATATACATAATTAAGACACATGGGCAAATACAAACGCAAAAAGTACAGAGGCCAACACATTAAGCTACCACAATCTGTCAAATTTCTTTGATTGATTTTCAACTTTAATACAAAACAATAAGGTTCATATTCAATTGGGAAAATTTGATAGTTTTGGATAGGTTGATATCCATTGTCTAGTACTTATAGCATAGCTTTGTTTAGTGGGACTAGATGTTCTTGTGTAAAGTCCAATTATATTTTACTAACACTTAAATGTTAACCAAGTACCGAAAAACATCGATGTGCTTTCGCTACACGCCTTTATTGTACAGGCTTAAATGAATTTCAGTATATTTTTAAACCTGACAAGCAGTTGAAACACAATTTATTAACGTATCGGGTTTTAAATTCACATACGTGAGTGATTGTTAGTTGTCACAGCGAGCACAATGAGGCAATTAGATGCTGTGCCGAAAATGCTCATGAAAGTTTGCCTATAGGCCGGTTTTTATAATAATCTCGTTGTAAACCCACTTACCTGGAAAATAATATTATTTTATACTACGAAGGTTGCAAACAAGCATAAATGGCCCACGTGATTGTAAGCAGTTACCGTAGCCTATAGACGCTTGCGACACCAGTGGTATCACTTACGCGTTCACTCACCCTGTAAAACGAAAGAGGAATAGTTGGTTTGGCAGTATAAGGGTCAAAGTCTCCCCACTGTCAACACAATGTTTCCTCGAGGAGCACTGGCTACTTTGCTCACCGTTAGGAACACAACATAGCTCAAAGAAGTATTATTTCACTTCGATTTTCTGCAAGGTTGAGTATTTTCCCAGTCAGGCAGCTCCTATTTGAGTGAAATTATTCCTACTATGCCCAACCAAAAATATAAATAAAAATAACATAACAGGCCTGAATAAATAAGGATTGCCGTGAATAGACAACATTCTGTCATGCCTGTCAGCGTGCGAAAGACGACACGATACGCCTTTTCACCGCTTGGAACGTTTAATACCAAGATGCAGATTTTAGCTACATACATATTATAGATTTAGCTGGTCCACTACCACCTACAGACAGAAACCGGTATTGTCTTACCGCCGTTGACAGGTTCACACTTCGACTTGAAGAAGAAGACAGAACTGCTGAAATTGTCGACAAGTTTTTAGTCTCCAACTGGATAGTAAATATAATATGATAATGTAGTGGCCATGCCACAAATGAAAATTTTTTTTTTAAATCATATTTTTGAAAGTGTTAATACTAAATTGAGTTATGATATTTTCTTCTTACTTAACTACATTATATGCAACACCTACCTTAGCCTTTACAAATGCATTGTGAAATATGAACTTAAAGGCTAAAGTAGTAGCGTATGAATGTGAAATATAATTCTTTTCAAATGTAATATGTGAATAAATCACATTTGTGACTTTAAACGTTTTCTCCAGCACTCTTTTATTCAGGCTTTCCTATTCATTGCAATTTACCGCCATTTTGAATTTGTTCACTGTAATGGAGACTAAAAAGTTTTAACTTAGATGTTAGCTTTAACACCCCAGACACTATAGAAATATTTTTTTTATTCTACTAAGTTGGCAAACAAACATACGGAGCAGTCGTAGGGCACTGGCAACACAAGAAACACAACACAGCTCAAAGCAGTGCTATTTTACTTCGATTTTCTGTAAGGCGGAGGTACTTCCCCAGTCAGGCAGCTCCAATTTTTCCATGTGGAATTACTCCCACTATGCTAGGGCATAGTGGGAGTAATTCCACTCAAATTGGAGAGAGGTATTCCTCTCTTAGAATTTTATTCATTATCAGCCCATATTCGTCTATTGCTGGACATAGGGCCTTTTAGTGAACGTCACTGATCCTGATGTTTAGCTATTTTCAACCAGTCGCTGTCAGCTACCTTTCTTCGTAACTCCACCTGCCAGCTGTAATGTTGCTTAACATCCAGATACCATCACCAATAGGGGGTGAATCTATTACCATTAACCGGCAGAAGTCCAATGTCTGAGCTGATTCAGAGAATTTCAGAGAAAATCCCAATAACACCGGTCGACCTGGGAATCGAATACAGCACTTTAAGCGTAGCACGGAGACACTTGGCTAATGATGCAGTTCATATTATTATTGATCTGTTACCACCCTTGTTAACGCCCGTGCGTTCGAATTTCAAACTACTTTATCACGGTACCTACAAACACAGAATAAATTAACACCCTTTTCCGAACGAAGTTAGCTTTCATAGTTTTTATTGTTGATCTTTCGAAGCAGTGTGTCCCAAATAATTTTATATCAAACTTACCGCATAAATTAAACTTCTCCACAACAATTTGAAAGTTGCCAGTGTTGTTGCTGTCACCCTTTATGTTATCATTATTTATCCCTTATTTCTATTGAAATAGAGCTCATAATCCGAAAGAAATTAATTATAGTATTATTAAACCTTACTAATTGATTTTTCGCAGAAAAGCTGAGGCTGAAATGCTGACAGTTACAGAAAGTATTGGAGATTTTATATAGCAATTAATTTCTGTGGTTTGATGGAAGTTTACTGAAGAGTTTATTTGTGGATATCTGTTATAATTCTGCCATGGTAAGATTAAATTATAATATAACTATATCATTATCATTTTCATTTACTATATCTGCCTCGTTAATTTAGTTTTCCTAAGCTCGACTGCTACGGTAGAGGTCCAGGTTTCAATTGCCCGTTCGAGTTGTGTTATTGGATTTTCTTCTATGAAATTTTCAGTAGCAGCTCGGAGTTTGGATTTGTGCAACGTTAATGACAATTGGCTCGCCGCTATTACGGGATGGAATCCCCCATAGACTTTCATAAGGACCGGCCTGTATCCAACGACTCCCACCTTTACCAGGTCGTATGTCCATCACGTTGGAGGCCTACTCTACGCTTTTCGGTGCGTGGTCTCCACTCGAGAACCTTATTGCCTCAGCGGCCATCAGTTCAACGAGCTATGTGCCCCGCCCACTGTCACTTCAGCTTGCTAATCGTTTCAGCTATGTCGGTAACATTTGTTATTACACGGATATCCTCATTTTTTATTTGATCAGGTAGAGAAATATCAAGCGTAGCTCTCTCCATAGCTCGCTGAGTGATTTGATCTTTTGTATGAGACTTATAGAGAGCGGTTACGTCTGTTCCGTATGTCATCACTGAAAACTCATAATATAGGTCTAAAGAGTATAAAAACGTGTCATTTTACAGGCATTTTCAGAAAACTAGGTCTATTTATGAGATTTACAAAACAAGATCGTCCAATTTGTAAAGGATTTTCCCATTCATTAACTGACCGTATCAAGGGTATTAACAGATTCATGAATATCACATACTATACACCTTCATACTATACCGCTTTAAAGTGCTAGTTCTACATATAATCTGTCCATAATTGCCCGAAGGATTCCATTACCGAGCCCAGCCTAAACTAAGGCAATATTAATAAAATATACTTGAAGTATGAATTAGTTAACCTTCAATAAGTGTAATCAAAATATTTTTATCGTCACCATATATATATCTGTATAGGATGTGTGCCATCAACCTCCGCAACCATATTTCTGAGCAATAGCGATACCATTAGGATAGACTGGTTGTCAGACTTTTTGGGTTGCTAACTACCATTTACACGTCTTATGTGTTCGCATGATAACGGGCACCGACGGCTTTACGTGGTCTCCGAACTCAAGGTGTGTTAAGAATCGTCACCCATCTATAGACTGATCGCGGCTGGTGTGTCTTAACCTTGCAGTTGATCAGTGTAGTAGCCACGAGAACCCCATGAACATCTAAGAAAGCGATAAACATTTTATTTTATTTTTTATCTGCAAAGTTCTACCATCAGTTTTGATCATCATTTTAAACCTTGTCCCATTAATACTGTCAGTCAAGATCTATTTTCCGCTGCATTATGTTATTCTATTATATATAATTGGATCAAAGGCATGGCTTATGCACGGCTTGTAATGAAGTGATTTATTATAATCGAATACTAAATGGTCATGAGAAATGATGACCAATTGCTTTGGTGACGTCAATTAGAATTTAAGGACGAGATGATGGAGGATGCTACTACTTAATTGCTGCTTCTTCCTCTTAAATTTTATATATTTACTCCTATTCGTATTTTCCATGTCACTATGTCTCTCTTTCTTCTTTTTTTTTAAGATAATGTACAGAGATTGATCCGGCAAGCATGGCTGAACCAGTAGACCAATTGATTGCCGTAGATAATACTTAGCCACGACCCCGTTCAGGCAGTTCCAATGTTTGTATGATGGTGGATGAAGTTTATACCAGTTGTATAAGGCGTGATTTTACCACTAATCTATATACATATCCAATACCTAAATAAGATTAAATCTTTATTATAATTTACATTCCGGCTGTCAAAGTCGAACAGGAATACATAAGTTGGAATGTGTCAATTGGATTTTAAAATGGCTTCGACAAAAGAAGCTACTTATAAAATTCAAACTTGATTGAATAGATCATATTTGAACTACCGTTGGACCACTGGTACATACCATTTGATTGGTACGTACCAGCCATACCATTTGATTGGTTTGGTTAGTACTTACTTAAGGTAATATTTGAATCTAACGTTTTATTCTGTTTTGCATTGTGTCTTGTGTGTCTGCTAGAATAAATTTTCTTTCTTACATTATTTTGCAAAAGATCTTTCCCAGATCATAGTCAACAAGAAAATACCATTACCGACTCCGCAATACTCATACCATAAGCCCTTCAGAAGCTATAAAACCATTCGTTCATTTTCTGTAGGTAATCGTAATTGTGTTAAGATACACTCGCCGTTTACATTGGTAGCTATTTTATGACGGTTTTACGACATACATAACCATGGATTAAGTTAAAAGTGTAATAAAATATCAGCTCGGAGACATTTTAACGTATTGCCGCGTCTATACATTGTTGTGGAAGGTAATTTTGTGTGGCGGTTGGTACTTTACGTTTTATATTAGCTTACTGGGTTTTAATATTACTCGCTGTTGCCCGCGGTTTCACCCGCAACTAAAAGGGTTTTTTGAGACAAAGGGTAGCCTATGTCCTTCTCCAAAGTTTAATCTACCTTTGTATCAAAATCTGTTCAATGGTTTAGGCGTGGTTTAACGTGACAGATATTTACTTTCACATTTTAATATTAGTAGTGATTACCTCTTCATCAACTCATATAATGTCCCACTGCTTGGCATGAATCTCGTCCCAGAATGGGAGTAGGGTAAACTCCTCACCACGGTGGGTTA
Organism: Acronicta alni; assembly: GCA_964056405.1. Taxonomy (NCBI): domain Eukaryota; kingdom Metazoa; phylum Arthropoda; class Insecta; order Lepidoptera; family Noctuidae; genus Acronicta; species Acronicta alni. The sequence goes on along the minus strand of OZ043915.1, from coordinate 16,596,959 downwards.
ATGCGGATTGGCAGAAATTACATGCCATCGAGAAAATATCTAAGGTTTTGCGTTTGTGCGAATCATTGTTTAATCTTGTCGCTTGTGATTGTTATATTAAAAAAAATATATGTTATATTAAATGTGTGAAATAAATGCTCAACATTTTTTTGTAAATATTGCAATGTATAAACCAATGCGTTTGTGAATTACCTGTGCGGATGTTACTTAAGCGTTTTGTTTTGTCGCTTGTGATCACTTCACAAAGTAAATATATCGAGGACTTATTAGACTCTAGCTGTAAACATAGTTTCATGTTTACAACTAGAGAAACATTTGCTGTACGGCGTTTGGTTTCTAATCTAAGCGCCATACAGCAAATGATCTTCTAGTTAGGTACACTTTGACACATTCTAAATGGTTTAAGTACATTGCGAACTTAGTATACATTCTCAACTCTGGCTACTGAAACATCAATACAGCGTAAGCGCCAAGTATTGATTACATACATTCTCTTTGTATAGCACTGTTCAAGTGTGACTGAAGGTGATTGAAGACAGATTGGTTCAATTTGAGGTACGTTGTGCGATTTGAATGGTAAGGCTCCAGGATTGTAAGTTGATGTAGAACATTAATAGATGTATTTATAGACTTAGAGTATCAACTATTCGAATGGAGCTTAATTACCTTTACAAATTTTATTCATTGAATTGTTTGTTGTCGGGATAATTTCAAAATATGTTAAAGAAAAGAAAATAAGCGGCTTATAAAACATTCAAAGATAAGTTTAAGTATAAATTGATATTATAAAAGGAACCAAACGCCAAAAAAATATACATTTAGCTACCCTATTAGACAATTTGTAGGCAGTCTACTTGCCTAAGAAGATTAGTTATAATGTTAAGCTTGTCCTCTCTCAGAAAAAAAAAGAAACAAAGAAAATGTTTTTAACAATAAGCTTATAATACTTACAAAATTAACCAGTTAGTAGTGTTAAAAGGACCTGGGGCTTAATTAAACATTAACCTAAAATTGAATCGCGATCAGTGCTAGACCATTTGCGTCAAACGGCTTTCCGTAGCTATTCTAGAGATTTTCAACGCCCTACTCTGAATTTTGTGGTTACCATTTCTACAATTGTCCATTCTACATACTAAATGGTCAATCACAATATTTCCACAACGCTTGTACCCGAATCCAATTCATTACTCGAAGTTTATAGCTCCAGATTTAGCTCACAATCGGTTGAAGTTGAATCGTAAAACCCGTAAAGCAGTAACGAGCGATCGGTGTACGCACCGAATGGTATGTCGTTTGTGCCCAAGTGACATATTGTGGTAACTCCGGTGGAATAAATCACCCACTGTACCTGAATGGACGTGGAGGGATTCGACGTAAGAGTTGCTAGATATGGCTTTGAAGAAAATTTAAAATAAAATATTTTTTATCTTACACGATGACAAATAAGCGTGCGTACAGGATGCCTGAGGGTAAGTGGAAACGGCAGCCGGCGCCAGTATTAATAATTAGGGTTAGGCAGAGGTGTATCAATGTACACCCACAGTTCGTCCCTATGTTTAGGTCCCATGTAAAGTGGCGAGGCTATTGCCATAAATCGGCCACTATTACAAACTCGCAGTTCGGAGTTTCGGACTAATAATTTCATTGAAAAACCTAATAACACTGCTCGACCTGAGGATCAGTGATAACATTGAGACTGTATAAGGGTTGATGATGATGATGATCTGGGAATCGAACCCAGGACTTCAAAAGAAGCATTTGTACTTAGGACCGCTAGACTAATGAGGCAGTTAGCAGCATCAGTAATCCACTGGCTGCATTACCCATTACAAAAATCACAATCTGCATAAGTTTCTAAAAAGTCTATTACTAAATCGATCCATGTTTAAAACAAACCCTTCCAGCACACTATTATCATGGTTACTAATAGAAACACAGTCTATGCTATATCCTGGGTGTGTCGTACGGCTGATCCATTTTTTTCATGAATTATGGCACTCCGGGGGATATATGAAAAAATACGAGTGCGCAGTGTGACGTCATGGTAACGAGCGACTTGTTTAGATGTTTTTGTATGTGTAATCAAATTTCTAAGTCCAAGATAAGGACAAACCAAGAGTTTGGTGAGAAATAAGGACATTGGACCTTCATTGTGACTTCAAAAGATTTGTTGTGAATCAAATAAAACTTTCTCTTTGAATTTATACTCCTTGTATGTTTTTTCCTAATAGGTAATATCTGAAAGTCTCTCGTTTCTTAAAGTAAAGCGTTGCGTTGGTAACTGCTCTACAGTTTATACTTTAGCAGCTTTCTTTGTTTTAAAGTTTGTTTTTGTCTTTGATCAAAATGAAAGGTTTAATATTATTAAACATTATTGTTAATTGTCCAGGACCTAAGGATCCGATGAATAGTTTTGTGTTGGTTAAGCGTGCACCATCTTTGACCGCATAAAAATAGGCGAAGCAGCAATCAAACGTAAGAGAATAATAAAATAAAATATTAAATGAAACAAAAAACAAGCATGCGTTCAATTGGTGCTATTTAAGTTGAATTTTTTTGTTTCATGTAAAAATTTATTTTATTCACGATTTTTATTTTTTACGAAAATAAATTTATGCGTTATTAATTAATACCCATAATGTTATAAGATATTCTAGCAGTCCGCTGCTGAATTTGGGATTTTACAAAACACAACCGCGTCTGATAACCTTTTAGAGTTGTATCAGGTATTCTTTGCAGATACAGAGTGGTCTTAAGCTTGTGTTAAGAAAACAGCCTAAACATTCACAAATCATTGATTAGTTTATAAGCTCAATTTTTCGTCTGTTATTTTCTCTACCATAACGATGATGACATCAACTGAGGTTGGTAGCATGGTAATTACAACCTTGTCCCTCAAATAATCAAAATTGACATTATTTATTTCCATTAATTATTTATTATTTCCGTAATCAAATTGTATTGTTCTATAATAAGCACCCTACTTCAATTATAAATAATGATAGTAATCATATCGTTCGATGAGTTGATTGTCCTTATGTAGTAGGCAATTTCCAAAATAACCTATAATGATTTCATTGATCGAGTTTCGAACTATACGCTTTTTATAATATCTCGCCTGTGTTCCTGGAAGAGTTAGGCAGAGGTATACATGTACATTGGGTCATGGGTTTGTTTTAGGTCTCATGTAATTGGGTCAGCCTATTGTCATGTAACCGGGCACAAATCCAAATTCAACTACTATAAAGAATTTCGTAGAAAAACTACGTACAATAAACATTATGCTCGACATAGAAATGGAACTCGAGACCTAATGATCAGAAGCTCCGCTTGTGGCCATTGAAGCTGCTGCAACTTTCTAATTCAGTTACTGTTTAAGAATTAAACTACCTTATTGAAACATGAGAAAAATAAAAGGAAACACAATAAAGTGCGTTTCAATCTGGCTAGTTCCATAGCGAGCAAAAAGTTTAGAATTAGTTTGAGATTTAGTTTCAGTCCCTGACAAAACCAGATTTCTATATCTTTTGGCAACGTATAACCCAAATATAACTAGACTGCAAAATAATAGCTTCATATCCAACTAACAACCTATACGAGTTTTTGCTCTTTGAGTCTGGTTTAATGTCGATAAAAGTTATTTTTGATAACAAAGGGTCCTTTTGTGAAAGATTTTTTTGGATAAAACGTAATTCTAATACAGAGACTTCTGTTGGTTGGTGAAAAAGGAACATTTTGGTAGGTATACTTTTGTATACATATAAAGATGTTTTAACCACATATACATTTTTCAGTTCAATAATCATTATCTTTTTATTTGTATTGCTGATTTTTCATGTTTTTTTTAAGATGTAATGAATGTGAACGAAGCAAAAGAAGTATGCAAGAATCGTAGCAAGTGGCGTTCTTTAGTTTCTGCCTACCCCTATGAAAAAAAGCCGTGTGTATGTATGCTATTTTCTTATCTCTTTTAGATAAGTTAGAGTCCGTTAGAGTCTGATTAATAATCAAGGTGTTTAAGACATAGTTTCTAGTTTTCTATCTCTTCTATAAATAATACTATTACTTCATTATTTTTAATCAACAATAAAAGCTTACTTAGTTTCTATCCCAAACAAATTGTTATATCACATTCGTCTTCATAAATCCCCTTAAAATTTTGCCCGAACCATAAGCGTCTTTAGTCTGAAGATAAATAACACTACCCCCATCCACTAACCCCAAGTACCAGTTATAATTTCCACTCAATTGACTCTTATTTATGTAAGGACCTTAGATACTGTTTTCCTTTAATTCCCTGATGAAGACGGAACAAGTTCTCTGTGTAATAATTTTGACTTATCTAAAGGGGCCAAGGTTAGACCCTTGAGGAACCCCTTGAGTTTTATAGTATAACGCCCTTTGGAAATCTGGGTTAGGTTTAATGAGGGTTGCATTATGTGAGATAGTTTCAGACTTTCAGAATAGTATAATCTTTTGTATACAATCGTCTCGGAAAGTAAGGAATTATAAATATCATCATGCTTGTATTTCCATACGACCTGGACAGAAGTGTACTTAAAGGACCACAGTTTTCTAGGATGTTTATTGGTCCCATGTAAGAGTGATCGTATTGCCATTATACGTGTACAAATCCAAATTCAAAGCTGCTACTGATAATTTTATATAAATACGCACACTTTAGATGACCTGGGAATAGTTCCCGATAACTTGTAGGGAATGCGATAACAAATGAGTTTGACAAATTGGTTGGCAAACAAAGCAAACCATCAATGAGGCTGTATTTGTTAAAATGCTAACTGAACCATCCTAGCTACTGTGAGGATAGATTCTAGTTTGAAGCGGAATTCTTTTTTACTGGCAGATGTTTCATCGGAAGTAAATTTGTAATACTGATACGTCGTATTTCACGTCGATCTATCTGGAGTATCGTGCGCTACGTGTCGTTGCATTTCGTCAGTCATTCAAAGACAAAGTTGAAAAGTTATGTACATTTCACCAGCACCCGGTGTCAGTAGATAATATACCGGTTTATTTAGACTGATAGACCTTTTTTGCGAGGAAAAAATACTGGAGGCCGAGGTGGGATTTTTACCGCACTAAAATCTCCGATGGCTATCAAATTTTATTTTTATATTTCGCCATTGGCACGTCTCAGGCCGGGAAAGACTTCCTTATCCCATGTTTTTTCGGTGCATACGGTGGCACGAAGTAGTCATGTGCTACCATCCATGAGACCACTTGACGGACGCCCATATCCCCTACTCTTTGGGCCCATGCCCGTCGAAACCTCATGCGCGTTATAGCCTGTTGTATAAAATGTGTACAAGACTCATGGTTACAGGCTTACTAAACTCATAAAATGCTATCCCGTCACTTTCCCGATCAAGACCTCTAATAAAGTCTTCTAACATTGTTATTGTGAATATATAACAAAGACCATAATATAGTGACATAGTTTGAAACTAGAACTATGCGGGACTATACAAGACTTTGGCAATAAATCATAGTCACCAAGTCTAGCTGGCTTACTGTGGATGACTGTTACACCGAAGCGTAACAGAACAATATGGCAGGTAAACTTGATGACTAAGTTTAACTTAGTTATAATGCATGAAAATATTAATCTATGATAATTTGATCTGTAATATTTTATTTATTTATCTTTATTATTAATGTGATTGTAAATATCAGGCAATTACAGTCAATATGACATCCTTTTTTGGTATAAGTCTAATTATAATAAACATGTTTGTTTTTTTTCTGAAAATAAAACAACAAAACATAATTTTATTATAATTCATAACAAACATAGGCATCACTAAATAAACAAGGCACGAACATTAAATGTGTACATATTTTGATGTGTAAATATTTCATTTTCAATTAAATTTATAGATAAACAAGTTACAATGTCAATATTTTTCAACAAACAAATGAAAGTGATATATTTTAATATGTACAACGTTTAAAACATAAAAGCTTGCACGTTATTTTAATATCTCATTGAATAAAACATGGAAGCAAATGAAATATTTTATTCAACATGAATGTGTGTGATATAAATATGTATGTTTATTAATTTATGACCGTATTTTTCTCCAATATAATCAAAGAGGGAAAATCAACATTATTTAAATATTACATCATTATTATATTTAACTTTCCACATAAATACCGTTGCAATAAACCCGTTTAGCTTGTTTCAAGCGAGCGCAATGCATTTTTATTTAATTTTAAAATTAATTCTTTTTCTTTTAGACTACAAACTATTTTATTTTGATAGTTAAATACGGTACCTATCGGTATATTTTAGACTTTGAACCTATAGAATCCATTTAACGAAAAATATTGTGTATCTTATGTCTATCAATATAATTATGTGAAATATTAAATTCATATTTGTTTAACTCCCTCGTTGGTCTAGTGTTCCAAAGCGCGACTGCTAGCACTAGAATCTTGGGTTCGTTTCCCAGGTCGAACAGTGTTATTGGGTTTTTCACTGAAATTCTCAGTAACAGCTCGGAGTTTGGATTCGTGTTCGGTTAATACCAATAGGCTCACCTCCTAGTAATAAGAGACCGAAACATACCGGCGAACATTGGCCTAACCCTAAAAAAAGAATTATAACTGCTTTGAGTCGACTAGAACTAATTGACGGTACGTGTGTATCAGTCATCGTGTAGCTGGACCATAATTTAGGGAGCTTAACAACTCATTGCACGACGATACCAGGTCAGCATAACCTTTGCGTAAGCCTCTATTTTACAATTACAATATTTATTTATTAATCAACTTATACTGACAGTTTATACTACACATACAAGTAATCGGTCTTACTCATAATATAATTCTGATACAATACAATACAATAAATTATTTAAATTATTATTTTTTTATGTTTTTTTTTAATTACTTTTGGGACATTTTACACAACACCATCTAGTCCCAAACTAAGCAGAGCTTGTACTATGGGTACTAGACAAAGGATATAATACTTATATACTTTTTTTTTTGTAAATACATACATATGATGCATAAGAAACACAAAATTAGGAAATAAGAAATTATTAAAGTTATTTAGAAAAGGAAAAATTCGACCGCGGGCAGGATTCGACCCTGCGTCTTCTGGTTAGGTACACCAGACGCTATGACCACTAAGCCACCGCGATTCCTACCCGTCATGTTGAATTTTTCCTTCGCATACTGAATTTACGTTATGGTGACGTCAGTAACACTTATTGAAAAGCAAGTTTTTGTTTTTCAACCGACATGACTTACTTTACAGTTAGTTCAATGTCGAACGATGGCACCTTACCTTCTAATTATCTTTTTGTATATTTTTTATCAAATTATTTTTTATATATTATTATCAAATTGTGCTAGTTCTGGCAATATATTCTAGGTATGGAGTAGCAGTACTCAGGAATATTGTATAATACTTATAAGTATATTTAGCCTACAAATGGTACCTACTCAGATTTACATTTTCTTTTTATATATTATTAATACCCTATGAATATATTACCACTAATGTATTACGCGTATTTTACTAGTGAAGCTTGAAGTAGTTTCAATATTTGTAGACACTTTGCTTGGGTACACTTGAAGTCATATTCAGAAATAAGATATTTTTAATATTTCAAGCTCAATTTGCAAAAAGGTACCTATGCAAATAAGAGAACGCAAATAAAAATAAATGGCTATTTTCAAGAAATTTAATCAATTTAGCTAATCTATAGATATTATTATAAAATCTTAAAGGATCTGTAGGTACGTCTACGTTGAAGATACTTAAAAAAAAAAAACAAATAAGTTAAAGTAGGTACAGAGGCCAGAACATCGAGTTACCCCAATCTGTCAAATTTCTTTGATCGATTTTCAACTTTAACGCAAACGCAATAAGGTTCATGTTCAATTGGCAAAAATTGACAGTTTTGGATAGCTTGACTTGCTGTCGTCTGTACACAAAAGTCCCTGAACACGCAAATATGATTTTCGGAATTCTTTTCTGATTGTTAGACCAGTGTTGAGGCATCTATTTAAAATAAGTATACATACCATCACGCGGGTGTACTAATGTACACCCACATTTCGCCGGTATGTTTAGGTCCCATGTAATAGGGGGCGAGCCTATTGCCATTAACCGGGCACAAATCCAGACTCCGAGCTGCTACTGAGAATTTCATAGAAAAACCCAATAACACTTTGCTCGACCTGGCTCGACCTGGGGATCGAACCCAGGACCTCACGCGTAGCAGTCGCGCTTAGGACCACTAGACTAATGAGGCAATCAGAAAATTATATTAAAATAAGTTATGTAGCTATTTAGCATAAGCTTCTTCTCAGATTGATAGGAATCAGGCTTATAGGGTATGTTGGTCTAGTACAGGTTGGCTTCACGTATCTTCAAGAACTTCTTTTTAGAAGGCTCGTTTGGCACAATGACACTGCTTGAGGGATTGATTGTTGCACGCAGTTGGAGTCGCAGATTTAGAATTTATTGTGATTAATTAAAACCTCTTTCTAAGGCCGACAACGCACTTGCAACCTCTTTGGTGTTGTCGGTGTCAATCACTGACCTCTATGACAAAATCCATCTCACGAAAGAAGTTCCGCAGACGCAACGCCACTGTCATACGACGGAATATTGCTATTTGCTAAACTCTGTTGTTTTAGACTCTCTAAAAAAATAATATTTAATCCCTGTGGGATGAATCTGATTTTATTGTTTCAGTAATTTATTGAAATTGATATAATGTAAAGTTGTCCGATTTTTCAAAATTAGTTCCACTAATTTCCGTGGGGATTCTTTCGTGAGACGGACTTTACATGTAATAAAGAGGTCAGTGGTGTCAATGTGCGGCGGTGATCACTTACCATCAGGTGACTCGCTTGCTCGCTTGCTTCCCTCTTCCATAAAGAAAAGTACGACAAAAGTAGGTCATCAGTAATCAAGCTGTCAGTGAATGATTAGGTTTAAAAAAAACGTCGTAAAGTATTCAGTGGGGATGCATGCATGCTGCGATATAATATTGTCGTAATTTTTTCTCATCAGTAGGCATAATAAGATACTAGATAAGAGACGATATAATATTTCGTGGCGTTCATGTTAACATAGCTTGTGTCGGCCGCTGCCTTTCATTTTCCCTCCCTCTTTATCTTCTTCTCTTTCTTCTATTGTTTTGTTTTACTAATAACAAACACACATTGTATCTATGCATTGACACGTTGGTTCGCAGTCTGTATCATAATAACAAAACGCCTGAGCAGAGCCTCTTCCTAAAAAGAAAATAAAAATCTGCTACTCTTTAAAAGTTATCATAGATTTATGTAGTTAACAAAGTTATAGGGTTACGAACCATCACGCTTGTATCTCCCGAGGGGTTAGGCAGATTGTGTGCAAATGTATCATACATTTCGAATGTACAGGGGGTGAAATTATCAAATCCAAACTCCGAGGTACTGAGGATTTCATAGAAAAACCAACTTCTAGGCTAATTAGGAAATTTAATAACCACAAATAAACTTTTTAACAAATAATTGAATACACAAAAACAAAATAAATGAAAAGCAGAAAATAAAATAAACTTTTTCAGTCTCTCTGTTCTTTGTTAATTGTTTGTCTGGCGCCCACTACAAATTAGTTATTATAACTATAAATAATATTATATTATATTGAAATAAAAGCGTCCATGGTCACGGGTAGATTGACGCTGTAAAGGGTCCAAAACGTCGGGATTAATAATATCAATATAACGCGATAAAAAGTAGTTTTATTTCAATGTATAATATTGGCGTAAATGACAGAAATCAATATAATATATTTTAATTTTGGCTTTTCTGTTTTGGTTTTCGTCAGTTTTATTTATTTATTTATTTAAACTTTCTGTACAAAAAAGGCCTACAAAGGCGGTCTTAATGCCATTAGGCATTTTCTACCAGACAACCTTTGGGTGATGCGGAGACGAACACGGTAGATGCACAAATAAAATATGAGCGAGAGATAAGAGGCAATGACTGATTGCCCAAAAGTTATAAATATACAATATACTGACTTAAAATAATTACAATAATATATAATAATAATAATAAAAAAAAAGAAAAACATACATAATATACTACATATATAACATACAATACATAATATATACGAGGAAAAATCAGTGTCGAGATGAATCCGCCAATGTTTTGTCAAACAAGTAATTGCGAACTTTGGTTTCAGTTAAATTTTTTCTTAAAAGTTATTATAAAGAATTAAGGTATTAATTCAGTTGCAGTATATTTCATAAATATCTGTTTAAATAACATATATAGGAGATAAAAATTTAAATATATATGTACATATTTATACCTTTATCTCCTCTGTCATCATGTTTTAATTAAAATTTTGCAGTGTAAACTTCTCGCGGGAGGAAAATATCACTTACCTCGAAATACGCGTTCTTGCTTCCTCCACCGCGTAGATGAAGTATAAATACTCTTTATTAAAACAACAAACACACAACATAACATAATTATGTATTTCATGATCGATACAAAATTAATTTCTGAACGAATCGCCCATTGAAGTCGTAGTAATTACATTGAATGTTTTATGAAAATCGTTTTATTTGGCGTATCAAATTGAAAGATAATGAGAATATTGTTCGTTAAATATTGCATTCTTTACATAATTAAGTTATACGATCGAGTTTCTGAGCGTAATACGAACATCGATCCAGGGTTTTAATTAGGTCCATGTAATTTATTTTTTAATATTATATAACTCAAAGTAAACATAAATATTAATCTAGCTTTTAATTTATTTAAAATATGACTACTTTTCTTTAGTATCAGCATGTGCGTCAGTAGACAACTTTTAATAACTTAATAATCTTAAGTTATTTTTCGATTCGAACCTGCGTCTTCTGGATAGGCACACCAGAAGCTAAGACCACTAAGCCACTGCGAGTGCCACCCGCCACTTCGACATTTTCAATAGGTGTCGCTGACGTCGCCATAAAGACGTAAATTCAGAAGAATATGAAGGCAAGGAGGTCATCAAAACTCCATACAACGCAACCCAAATTTGTACCAGAGGCACATGACAGCTGTCAAGTTGACAGTTTTTAGTATGAAATCACAATGAAACTGATAATAATGTGCCAAAATGGCGTGCGTTTGGCATTCTAAAACTGATACTGACAGCAGAGAGCTATCAAGTTGACAGTTTTAACTATAAAAACACTATGAAACTGATACTAGTGTTAAAATGGCGTACGGTTTTTCAAATTTAAAGTTATTTTTTCTCATCCCCTAGTGAGCATAAAAAAGTATGACTAGAGTTTTAACCAGCGTAATACAGGGTATTTTTTTCCAATAAGTGTACCCTCAGTACATAATTTGGGCAGAGTTTGGTGACATCCTTTCGACCTGGCGGGTGGGACCGCCGACCTGATATCTAGATCGGCTGGACTTTTTTTAATAGATTAATATTTAATATTAAACTAGACTATGGTTTATTGATTTCTGACATTTACGCGAATATTATACATTGAAATAAAACTACTTTTTACGGATTTTATTAATATTATTAATCCCGACGTTTCGGACCCTTTACAGCGTCCATGGTCACGGGTAGTCAGTCTACCCGTGACCATGGACGCTGAATATAACGCGATAAAATCCGCAAACAGTAGTTTTATTTCAATAGACTATGGTTGAATATATTGCTTGCTTTAAAATACATTAAAAGTAAGAAATTAATATTAACTACAGAGATATGAGAGATATTCGGTATAATTTAAATTTCTAGAAAATCGTTTCATCAAATGATCATTATCAAGTATGAACTGTTTCAACCAAATTCAAAATAGTTGAAGCAAATTAAACCTGATAGCGTTGGAGTACAGTAGTAAGCCTCTAGATTGAGTTCAATTTGAATAGTCATAAAGCGCGGTGATTAATATCGTTGGTAACAGACGTTCTGGAGCCTCCTTATTTGCATAGTACAGAGATCAAAGTGCCACCGTTATTCTGTACTATCACACCATATTTGAAACTGTTTAGAAGTACCTTTGTTTTAACACCCGTTTTTTAGGGTTCCGTACCCAAAGGGTAAAAATGGGACCCTATTACTGAGGCAACGAAGACTTTCCTGAGGCAACCACTCTGTGTGTGTCTTCTTTGCCGAGGTAGGCTGAGGAAACGGTGGCGTGACGATCTGGATGCGGTTATGGGTGACTGGCCGGAAAAAACCTTAAATAGACAGTTGCGGAAGGATATGTGGGAAACCTTTGCCCAGCAGTGGGGCAGTATAGGTTAACAAAAAATAAATACTAAGACTCCGCTATCCGTCCGTCCGTCTGTCAACAGAGTGTATCTCATGAACCGTGATAGCTAGACAGTTGAAATTTTCACCAATGATGTTTTTCTGTTGCTCCAATAAAAACAAATACTAAAAACAAAATAAAATAAATATATGAGGGGCGCTCCCATACAACAAACGTGATTATTTTGCCGTTTCTTGCTCTATATTAATAACGGCAACGGCGGCCAAATTGGTACGGAACCCTTCGTGCGCGAGTCCGACTCGCATTTGGTCGGTTTTTTTTTTCTTTTTATCGTACCTACATAAAATACTCATAGATCATCCACCACCTCGTGAGGTAGCAGATATCGGTATGTTTCACCGACTAAAAACGCATTTTCCTTCGCTGGCCCTATATGAAACGGTTCATACATTCGTCACAAAGGTTAAAGTGGAAAAAAAACCTTATATTTACGAACAGATATCGCTCAAGTAGAAAAGTTTATAAGATAACTGCCGGGTGTGCTTAAAGTAAATTTATTTTCCCAACCATGACTTGTGACACAATGTTTCTTTATTCAAATAACGCTAGAAGACCTGGGTTTGACTCCCAGGTTGTGTAGTGTTACTAAGTTTTTATATAAAATTCTCAGTAGGAGCTCAGAGTTTGGGTTTATGCCTGATTAATGGCAGGATCGCCCCCTATTTTTTGGGACTAAAACACACCGACAAATGGTGGTTGTACATTAGTACACCTCTGTCTAACCCTTCGAAAAATAAAGGCGTGATGCATCAATGAAACAAAAACATAGTGTTTTTATTTCTTTCCATACGCCATCAAATACCTTTGATCGCAGTAAACGGTAATTAAACCACAAGAATCCTTTAATTAAACCTACGTTACACCTTCCGCACGAAGCGTTCGGCACTCTTGCACATGACATTAAAATCCATTTTACTATCATCTAAGCGGTTTTATTGGTCGGTCGTAAATCGTATACGAACTTACCCGAACTTAGACGATTGAATTGATCGTTAAGAATCGTGCACATTCGGGTGGCTGTAGTTTGGTGGGCCGCTAGGATTGTTCAGGTTAGTAACACTTTTAATAAAAACGAATACTCATGATATTGCAGCTGTGGAGTTTAGTGGTGTATAGCTAACATAGACTTTCAGATAATAACTGAATTTAAATGAAGGAAATTATTTTAAAAATTTGTTGCTTCTGGTCTAAGTTGGAAGGAAGGAAAAGAGGAAAGGAATTTCTCCTTGGGGACCTCTCCGTCACAGTAGGCACTACTTAGCCACGGAGACAAATATTCCTCTTTCGTTTTACAGGCTCGGCAACGCGCAAGTGATACCTCTAGCGTCTATAGGCTACAGTAGCCGCTTACCATCCGGTGGGCCGTATGCTTGTTTGCCACCTTAGTAGTATAAAAAAGACAGTACTATATTGCTACTGTAACACAGTTATTACTGCCATCTTGCTAGGCTTGCCAACAGCCCTGCAACCTAAACAACAGATAATTATATAAAATATAGCGATATATTATTATTCAGACGTTGTCGTCCCACTGTAAGGCAAAGGCCTTCCTACCCTCCTTACCCTGGCCCAAGGCTATTATTGCCTTGAAGCAAAAGAAATGGCAGGTGATTTAGATTAATCCTTCCAGAAGAAGGTTAGCATAAATGCACCTCGAATAATTTTGCCTTTGCATAATACGTGGTGGTTAGAACCACGAAAACATTGTATTGTGTGGAAGTTCCTTTAAGGTCAGAATCTCGCAATAAATTTATTATTTAAAACATTCTAAAGTACGTAACTAATAAATTAACATTTGCGTTTACCTAAACAAATTCAAATTATCAATAGCGTGTAGCTAAATGGACGGAATTTAATATTATTGGCGGGACCAGCGCCTGATTAAATACTTATTTATGAGGTAAATTAATTTATTTGAAGGACCCTTCCTTGGACCTCTCGCTTCTATAAAGCACAATGTAGATGTACATTTATATTTTTAGAACTGATTTTTGAAACTTTATTTTTATCCCTTTCACATCCGGACTATAAGAGAGGGTTGACACTATTGATATATTGATCCCTCTCTCACAAACTACTTGGTTGCTTTAACACGTTATTGCATAATATTCTGCGTTAGTATTAGACCCTTTTTTCTGAAAAAACTGTATGTGAAGTAAAAATACTATACATACTCAGTCTGCTAGACTAGTAACGTATTGTGGTATAGATATAGTCTTTTGGTATTAGTGAGTTGCTGAGATTGCATTAGAAAAATGAGAAATTACGTTATCCCCGGTAGGTTATCCAATAGATCAGAAACCGGACAAGTTTTATTCTTATCAAATTCTCTAGTTCTCACCGCAAAAAAAGGTATTCTTCATCGTGAAAAACATCATAATTTCTAATACCTTTTTAAGCTTAGTATGGAAAGTAAGTACCCTAAAAAATATCATTAAATTTTTAATTCTCTATTTGATAGATTAAATGATTCCAAACGCAGAACTCCCGAAGATCAAATATCCTTAGGTCCAGAGATATGACTTCTTTTGTTTTTGTTCACCACTATAACAACACAAGTCTCCCCACAAAACCTGGTCACCCTTCTTCGTTTCATCCTCATTACGGCTCAAACTATTTTTATGGTTATAATTTATATCCGCGTTATTAGGATTGGTAACACCATAAAGATGTCGCCGCCCTCCTTGTCCACTTACGTTTTGATTTAAGATTGTTGTTGTCAGATCTGAAATATAGTAAACAGATATTGAGTACCCAATAACTTTCCTTTCAATCCACACCAAAAAAATTAACTGTTTATATCTTAAAACATTATTAGTCGGTTTAAATTTTCAGCATACAGATCAAATGATTGATATTTATTTCTGTAAATAGATTTTTTAAAGACAAATTTTAAGTCAAAGTTTTGTTTATTTTTTAAATCTAGATGGCTCCGGTATTTCCTAACTAATGACCTCTGAGAAGAAACACCGAAACAAACTCAGAGAATCATAGTCTCTTTTAAAGTCCAGACATAGAATAGTAGCAAATAAGCGATTGTTACAATGCAGGTCAATGTCTGAAATGGCCTTTTGTAGAAAGAACCATAGCGGCTTCGAGTAGACCAGTCCCCGCCGACGGCACGCATGTGTCAGTCATTGTGTAGCTCTACCATAATTTAGGTAGCTCAACAATCCGTCGCACAACGAAACTAGATCAGCGGAAATATTGCGTAGGCCACATAAAAAAAGCCTCAAAGCTACCAGACCGTTCAAAACTGAGTATGTATATTAAATTTAGCCTACAAGATACTCACTTATACATTTTCTTTTTAATATTGAATTAAACAAAAAATATAAAGTAAGAAAAAATATCATCACAGTAAACATTGTAAATTATAATCCTAATATAATAAATGCTAAAGTAATTCTATCTGTCTATCTGTTACGCTTTCACGCCTATATCGCTCAACCGCTTTTATTGAAATTTAGTATGTTCGACAAAAGAGTTAAGTATACAGGCAGCTAATTAACATCTGTGTTTTGTTAAAGATTGTGTAATTATGTATCACGCAATATGTGCCTAAACGCAGGTATTGTAAGATGCTACACATCAAACCCTTTGACGGGTAATTATTTAAATCACAATCTGTGTAAAGATGCAGATTTTGTTCGCTACCTGTATACCAATCTCTTTTGTTGACGTACAGAGATAGAGTAGACTTTGGAGAAGGTCAGAGGATACTCTTTGTCATAAAAACCCTTCGGAGTGTGAACGAAACCACTGGTAACAATTAGTTTTGAATAAATAAAAGATCCAATACACTAAATGCCGACGCGGGTCAACATTCTTCAGTATCCGGCGAGACTTGATGATTTGCAACCTTAGACATATAAATCCTTTGTCCACGTCCTTGCCTATCCCAAGAGGCAAAGTTCCAGAACATTTTTCAAACGATACACATAACCAATTCCGTCCGTCCATTCATCAGCTACGCAAACTCGAAACTCTAATTTAAATTCATGGGACGAAGTTTAAAAATAAAGCCTTTTTCCGTGTGAACTGCCCGTAATACGGTGAAACAACAGATTTTTTCAATAAACTGAAAGTTGTATAAGAATGAATTTTCTACCCCTACTATTTAAAAAAATAAGTACTTTTAAGAATAGCTTCAAAAAAAAAATTATTACGTTAGAAAAAAACCGAGAAGCGAAAAATAAACAGAATTTTTTTAATAGCAAATTTTTAGTTGGCCTCAGAGAAACATTTATTTTTTGAAGATCATAATATATTTTGAAAATGAGTTTGCCAGCTTCGTATCAACTAAAACCCGCACATGTCTTTGCCCTATTCTTTTGGCCATGAGATTCATGATATTATTCTCCAAGATCAAAGAATCAT
This sequence comes from Acronicta alni, assembly GCA_964056405.1. Lineage (NCBI taxonomy): Eukaryota > Metazoa > Arthropoda > Insecta > Lepidoptera > Noctuidae > Acronicta > Acronicta alni. The sequence goes on along the minus strand of OZ043915.1, from coordinate 16,580,244 downwards.
TCTACCTATTAGAGAGATAAATTATATTTTTTTAAATTATAGTTTATTTAATCATATTCAATTACTTACAAATATTTATCTGTGCTGTATTATAAGTTTAACTCTTCTCGAGATCTTGAATCTCCGTACTATATAAATACATTATTAAATAAAATATATATATAAATATAATCATCAACCCATATACTGTCCCACTGCTGGGCACGGGTCTCCTCTCATATTGAGAGGGATTAGGCTATAGTCCACCACGCTGGCCTAGTGCGGGTTGGCAGACTTCACAAACTGTCGAGAAAAATCTCTAAGGTATGCAGGTTTCCTCACGATGTTTTCCTTCACCGTTTAAGCGAGTGATTATTAATACGCACATGAATTCGAAAAGTCAGAGGTGCGTGCCTTGGGTTCGAGCTCGAGACCTTCGACTTAGCAGTCCAATGGTCACACCACTAGGCTATCACTGCTTATATAAATATAATAGGGTATAATTATTATTTTTATTATTGTATTTTTTTTTTATTCTACTAAGTTGGCAAACAAGCATACGGCCCACCTGATGGTAAGCGGTTACCGTAGCCTATTGATGCTTGCAAAACCAGGAGTATCACTTGCGCGTTGCCGACTCTGGACTGAAAGAGGAATAGTTGGGTTGGCAGTATAAGGGTCAAAGTCCCCCCACTGCCAACACAACGTTTCCTCGTGGAGCATTGGCAACCTTGCTCACCGTAAGAAACACAACGCAGCTCAAAGCAGTGGTATTTTACTTCGATTTTCTGCAAGGTGGAGGTACTTCCCCAGTCGGGCAGCTCCAGCTTTGAGTGGGATTACTCCCACTATGCCCTACCTCTCTTAAATACACTTATTCTGCATTTTTTTAGTTTTAGCTTGGTTTCTCACAATGTTATGTTTTATTTTAGTTTGGTTAATGGTCGCTCTGCCACCACACGAAACGCCTCGTTTCAATAGTTTTTTTTTTTACAAAATCAATATAACGATATATAGTAGTGGTATCACGTGACAATAACGTGACGAGGCATTTGGTTTAATTATAGCTGCATCGCTGCATCGTCGGACAACTAATTGAATTTTGGAAACTTTAAACAAAAATTTAATTTGTTGCAAACTCTTTTTGATTTTCGTTTATATTTTTCAGTATGTGGATGGAATTTTGGCCCTTAATTTGTTTATTCCAATGTTTTAATAAATTGTAAATTACTTGATTGAAGGTCTTGTGGGTTTGTGGTGGTGGTTACTTAATGAGGCTTAAATTTCTATACTCATTATAATTTTCTGGTACCAGGTATACATAATTATACTAATTACATAATTATTACTTATAAAGTAACGACCTAACTGAATGGGTGCGGGGAGATGACTGCTCCGCGCTAATACAGTAACGCGCCTTAACAAATCGAATACGTCAACAGTGTCCCTACAGTCTCATTGACCAGACCATCAACGAAATCGACAACCATTTGGTGATTTGTAGAGTCACGGCCACGTTGTTTTTTTTTTTACTTAAAACATATTACCATATTACAATTTTTGATTAAACGTCCCATGTAGTAGGAGCAAGCTAATAACCAGGTACACATCAAAATTCTGAGCTGCTACAGAGAACTTGATAGGAAAACCATAAAATACTTTACTCGACCTAAGAGTCAAACCTGGGACCTCACAACGGCTGCTACGCTTGCAAACATTAGGTCTAATAAATATTTACTTTTAATACTAAAAAGTTAAAGTTTTATTTCAATCAGACCAATACTTGTTTTGAAAACAAAAAAATACTAATTCAACTGGAAGAAACTCCAACACTGTCTTAAAAAAAATTCATTGAAATAAAACTACTTTTTACAGATTTCATTGCGTTATATTGATATTATTAATCCCAACGTTTCGGAACCTTTACAGCGTCCACGGTCAGGAGTAGACTGAGGTGGTGGGCATCTTGATGATATAATTACTGACAGCTTTCCTACATTTTGTTGTTAAATGATAAATTATATTTATTTCTGCCAATCGATCTTTTAAAGACACTTTTACTAGTCAATATTTAATTAATACTAGATGGCGCCGATATTTCCTAGCTTCTTACTAACCTAACTTCTGAGAAGAAACGCCGAAACAAACTTGGAGAATCATGGTCTCTATTAAAGTCCAATGTATAATACCTATTCACGTGTCAGAAATCAAAATGTTCATTATTAGTTTTAAATTTTCATATGGCTAGTATTTAACTGCAAATCAAAAAATTAAGTTTTGTATAACAAAACAATCCTAAGCAAAAATACTTATTGCACAGCAAAAATACTGATTGAGCGACAAAATTACTGATTGAGCAGCAAAATTACTGATTGAGCAGCAAAATTACTGATTGAGCAGCCAAATTACTGATTGAGCAGCAAAAAAGTGACCCCAAAATATTGTTATATACACTCAAAACATTCAGATTTGGTTCTGGCGTTGTGTGGTCACAGTTCTAACCTAACCTAACCGATATCTGTATTTTGCTGCTCAATCAGTAATTTTGTCGCTCAATTAGTAATTTTGTCGCTCAATCAGTATTTTTGATGCGTAGTTTATTATATTCCTTTTCATATTATTGCTCCTAATAGTGCTGGGCTATTAAAATCAAAAACACAAATTTTAATACAACTGAGCTTCAACAAAATAGTTACAAAATACTAATCGTATTGGAAGCAAGAGTTAATCAAAGTTGTAACATCTTTGCCCATTACTTACGCTCGACAACTTGTATTACTATCGGTCCTCGATCATTAAAAGTTACGAGTTGCAGACTTTGTAATGGAGGATGAAATTTTGATTATATTAGGTAACGTTGTAAACGGTCAATGTTCTTGTAAATTGAAGTACCTGTGTCGGTTAATTTCTCGTTTAAAACTAGAATTCTTAACGAAATTGAAATCTGTTCTTATCAGTTGTACTTACAGATATTTTTAATCAAACTGATGTTAATTAGTGTATAGGATTTGAATGCAACTTGAATTTTATCCCGTAATCTATAAGTCATTCATTTCAGTTTTAGATTATGGGAGTAAAATCTAAATAAAAAATAATTAAGTAGGTACCTTATCCATTTTGAAGTCGGTGCACTTAAACCTTGAGAAGTTCTGTCATCGTCAATCTATATACTGTCCCATTGCTGGTCACGGGTCTCCTCTCATAATGAGAGGAATTAGCCACTTATTATAGTCCACCACACTGGCCTAGTGCGGGTTGGCAGACTTCGATAAAATCTCTATACAGGTTTCCTCACAATATTTTGTTTTACCGTTTAAGCGAGTGATAATTAATTATTAATACGCACATAATTTCGAATACTCAGAGGTGCGTGCTCTAGATTCGCACTCGAGATTTTTGGCCTGTGATTGGATTGACACTTGGCTATCACTGCCTAAAATTAGATTTAGATTCTACAACTCTTATAAAAAAGGTAGAGAAAATTTAATAAGAAATGGACTGCATTCAGCAACTGCTTCAGTCTGAGCTAGTAGTAGTATTATGGTAAATTTACTGATTGCCATAAAATTATTAAAGGTATTGCTTACGTCACCTTAAGATTAAGACGTCGAATGTTTAAGAAAAATTTAACCTTCCAATTCGCTTTACGAGACGCGAGACTAAGCGGACGTGTTTCTATTATTCGTTAAAATGATACATTTTTAAAACAAATATACTAATATTTTTCTGCGACGTCAGTCATAAAAATAAATAAATTAAGTGTGTCGTGAGTTAGTAGGTCGCTACCAACGAAGTTACCTCCTTACGTATTTTTACCTCCTTACGTATTTTGTGCAGAATGGACATTATATTTTTATAGACAATAGATAAAGTATTTTCGGCTATGTCCAACCCAGGATTTAGTCCATTTGGGCGTAGCCAAATAGTACGGCGAAGCCCTCCACCGACGCCTACCGGACCACTACCCCAGGGTGACCCAATCCCACCTGAACCCGCGGACAATGATTTGCCGACGGAAGTTATCTCTACGCCAGATATCCAGAAATGGATGAGAACAATAGATAGCAATTTGAGCGACATCTGTAATATTGTTGCTGAAGGAAAAATGAACTCTGAACAGAAGCTGCGTGTGTCCAATCTTTGCCGGAATGTATCAACTGGTACAGCACAGATGGCAGTTCTATACCAATCACTGAAGCAGAAAACGATCCAGGCCCATAGCACTATTCACCATCTAAAGAGTCAGCAGAATGTTGCTAACTCCCTCCAGCAGATTAAAGAAGCGGTAAAAACTCAATTAATGCCCGTAGAAAAAACCTCTTACGCTACTATGGTAAAGAAAGGAGCAGACAACTTCGTGCGTCCTGCAAATTTGAGCTCTGTTGCAATTTATCCCAGCGATAAGACCAAAACCAGTGACGACACTAAGTCCCTTGTCCAAAAGATAATCTCACCAGGTGAACTTAAGCTTCATGTCCGTGGACTGAGAAAAGTGAGAAATGGGGGCGTCTTAATCAGCACCGACAGTAAAGGTGACATCGACAAACTTATAAACTCGGAGAAATTAGTTTCGTCAGGCCTCACTATACAAGAACCTCCTAAACGCCGCCCTAGGATTGCTATAATTGGTGTCCCCGTAGCCCTTACTGAAAAAGAGGTATTTGATTGTATTTATGAGCAAAACCTTTCCGACAAGTTGCCGAATACAACCCGGGAGTCGTTTATAGAAAACATCAAGTTGAGCCACAAATCAGGCAAAAAAGACCTCTCTACTTGTAATTATATTTTAGAAGTACCTGCAAGCATACGAAAAATGCTTATTAATCAAAGCCGAATTTTTATAAATTGGACATCATGCCCTGTGAGAGATTTCACAATAGTCACCAGGTGCTTCAATTGCCAGCAGTTCGGACATGCAGCCAAATTTTGCCGAGAATCAAGTCCTACTTGCAACCACTGTGGAGAGACTGGACACTCCTTCAAGGATTGTAGTAAATCGTCAGCTCCCCCTCAATGTGCGACGTGCAAACGCTTCAAGAGGAAGTGTGACCATCCAACTGGTGATGTAAGCTGTCCGGCACGCATATATGCAGAGGCTAACTACATTAACTCAATAGATTATGAAGGCGCCTAAGAGCGCCATTGAACACTTTTTTAATAAGAACACATACAGGTACCTTTATATTTATATTTACTAGGTTAAAGTATTATTAACATGACCAATCAATTAATGTATGATCTAGATTGTTTTTCTGTGTCTGAATCAAAAATCTGCAATGTTGAAGATTGTAGACTACATATTCCTGCTAGTGGCAAAACGTTAACCCTGCTCACACAAAATATTCGTAGTATAAACCGTAACATGAATTGTTTTGAAGTGCTGTTACAAAGCCTCAACATAAGCTTAGATATAATTGTCTTAACAGAATGTTGGTTGTCAAAACAGACACTCAACTTACCAACTCTCGACGGCTATAACTACTACAAAACACAAAGAAATATTAACCAAAATGATGGTGTAGTAGTTTATATTAAAAACAACTTAAAAACAGTCGTAGAAGAACCAGCTTTGATGGATAGTAATTGTTTAATAATAAAAATGCTACCCGATACAGTGATTATAGCTATTTATAGGCCCCCTTCCCAAAATATTGACGTATTCTTAGACTCGCTTGATATAAATTTGAAAAAATTATCATCCTTTAAGAATATAATATTAGTGGGTGATATAAACATCAATATTGCTTCCGGAAGAACTGACACCTATGCACATAACTACCTAAATGTTTGCTCATTTAATGGACTTTTACCAGCACATTACCACCCTACTCATCAGAGTGGCTCATGTTTGGATCATTTTATTATAAAAACAAAAAAACTATCCAAAACATTGGTCACAAATTCATCGCTTACCGATCATCAAGCTGTTTTATTAACTCTGCAAATAACCTCACCTAGAAAAAACTGCAATCGTAGCTTTATTAAAACTAACATGACTAACCTTGAAAACGATATACGCAACATTAACTTTGACCCGGTTTACAATACTAGTGACCCAAATGCTTCTCTACAGTATTTTATTTATTCGGTACAACATGCAATACAGAAAAACACATACTCTAAAACTGTGCCTAGAAAATATAATAGCATTAAGCCGTGGATCACACCCGGTCTCGTTCGCTGTATTAGACACAGAGACAAACTGCACTTAAAATCAAAACTTGCACCTGATAACGACATACTTTCTGTAACATATAAAAGATATAGAAACTTTTGTAACAACCTGTTAAAAAAGTTAAAAAATCAGTTTGATAAAACTGAACTACAAAAAGCAGGAAAAAATAGTAAACTGGTCTGGAAATACATAAAAACTAACACTTTCAGATCTAAAAATCCCGAGACGGCACTAGATTTACTAGAAACAGAACTAAATCCATCCGAAGCAACGAATGCCGTAAACCACTTTTTTGCGAACGTTGGGAAAAAATTGGCAGAAAAATCCCTAAATTCCGAAAGTTTCTCCCCACAAACCCCGACTGTGTCATCTCAGACTGGTACATTAAACTCTTTTGTTCTATTAGATACTGACGTCAATGAAATACTAACAATAATAACAGGACTTAAGGATACTTGTGCTACTGGGTGGGATGGTATACCTAACAACATACTAAAAAGGTTCAAATTCGTGCTTGCACCTCCACTGACTCACATTTATCAGTTATGCTTATCCAAAGGGATATTCCCCAAATTACTTAAAAAAGCTGTAGTAACTCCAGTATACAAAGGTGGAGACAAAACTTGTGTTAGCAATTATAGACCTATTTCCGTCCTATCAGGTCTCGCAAAGATTTTAGAGAAAATAATAAATAGTAGACTATTAAAATATCTGGAAGATAACAAGCTGCTCTCCGATAGCCAATTTGGTTTCAGGCCCAAAAAATCAACTAGCCAAGCAGTACATTGTCTGACGAATTATATATGTACCAACCTAGATACTGGCTTGCAAACTATTGGGATTTTCCTAGATCTTGCCAAGGCATTCGACACTATTTCTTGTTCTATTCTATTGCGCAAACTTGAATCACTGGGAATAAGAGGAGCTCAACTTTTGCTATTTGCTGATTATCTTAGCGATCGTCAGCAACATGTGAAAATTGGTCAGTACATTAGTTCTGACCTTAAAAATAGCTGCTATGGCATACCACAAGGAAGTGTTTTGTCTTCCACGTTATTTTTAATATATATCAATGATCTCTGTAGCTTGGCACTTCAAAATGGGATCATATTATCCTATGCTGATGACACAGCCCTTCTGTTTTCAGCGAAATCACGAGATGAGGTTTACGAACATGCTCAAAATGGCATTAACATTGTTACTAAATGGCTTAACAATAATCTTCTTACGTTAAATTCAGAGAAAACCAAATATATTTTATTTACAATGAGAAACAATAAGACACCGCCTACTAACCTAAACATATTTGCACATTATTGTAGCACGCACGCTGACACTGCATGTACTTGTCCCACTTTATTAAAAGCTGACCATGTAAAATATCTGGGCGTCACTATTGACACTAATCTAAATTTCCGTAAACATATAGATTTGCTGTGCTCTAGAGTACGCAAATTAATATATGTTTTTAAAAATTTACGTAACATAGCAGATTATAAATTAATAAAACAGGTTTATTTAGCCTTGTGTCAATCCATTCTTACCTACTGTATAACCTCTTGGGGTGGTGCTGCAAAATCTATCTTACTGCCTCTAGAACGCGCTCAAAGAGCCATTCTTAAAGTTGCTACCTTTCGCCCATTTAGATTTCCCACACATCAACTATACTTAGCATGTAAGGTACTCACAGTGCGCCAGCTATTTATTCTAAATACAGTCCTACAGAAACATTCTGAACTTCCTTTTGACCCAGTTCTTCCCGACAAGAGAAGAAAGGACTTGGTTTGCATAAATCAGCAAACTAGACATGCTTTTGCCACTAGATTCTATGTGTTCTTGGGACCTTTTCTTTACAATAGGCTCAACAAGTTTCTAAACTTATATAGTGTATGCTCAAAAAAATGTAGCGTAATGATAGCAGAATATTTAGGGACGCTCAATTATATAGACACAGAAAAATCTCTAGAAGTATTGGCGTGATGATGGTATATTTTTTTATTTTTTTATTGTGTTGTATATTATATACTATAGCTTAGTCTTATTTTATATGTAATCATTAAGAAGTTAATCGTTAATTTTAGTTTTTAAGGAAATTAATTGGCCCAATTTAATTAATATGTATAGTGATATCCTGAAACACAGGTTTATAAAAACCTAGATCAGGTAGGTCGCTACATACCTCTAGTTTAGAATATGTCTTTTTGCACCTATTATAAATAACTATGTACTTTAGTTTTACTTATTATTAAGACCCTAATCTTATACCCCACTGCACTGTTGTAAAATTGTAATGTATTGACGAAATGTACACCTTTTTGTAAAAGATTTTTAAATAAAGATTTTTTTTTTTTTTTTTTTTTATATATCTGATAAAAAAAATTCAACGTGTCTAACTAAAGTTTTAGTTGGATAAATGCGACTCCGGCGGAATGGACACGAAAAATGTTGTCGGATATATCCGACTTGGGCGGTTAAAAACTACCGAGACCACTGCCCATGATGTCGGGTTTCGGTATAATACATCGGACGCTTTAGCCAACCGCCAAAAACGGAAGGACGCAAGTAAATACTGCTTGAGAAATATTTTTTCTATATTTTGTATACTTTTGGCATTTTCCATGCTAAGATTTTAAAGTTATTAAGCAAAAGAAAAATACTTGCTTTTCAATAGGTGTCACTGACGTCACCATAAAGACGTAAATTCAAAATGCGAAGGCAAAATTCGACATGACGGGTAGGTATCGTGGTGGCTTAGTGGTCATAGCGTCTGGTGTACCTAACCAGAAGACGCAGGTTCAAATCCTGCCCGCGGTCGAATTTTTCCTTTGCTTAATAACTTTAAATATTTTTTCTTCAAAAACCACAAGCATTGGGACAGTATAAGTTAACAAATATATTTATAATATATCTTAGTTAGTCTTCTTCAATAGTAGGGGTTCAAAATCCTCGAGAAGCACCGTCAAATCGTGGGGTGCAAACTTTTCGAATCATTCCGGGAACAGTTCAGCGCCGCGCTAGCACCGTCAATCTTTTGATGTATTGGCAACTATTACTATTAGCTTTATTTGTGTGAGTAAGAATTCCTACATTGTTGATGTTTCTACTGTGTATCGGTGGCGAGATTTTTGCTAAAGGTTAGGTCGAGGTGACCCTTTCTTCTTCTGAGGGATATAAAGCCGTAAAACATTTACTTACACTTTATAATAGGGTAACAAAAAATGCTAGATTTGGAAATATATAACCTTAAATATATTATTCACAAAAAAGAAAGAAACGTTTGACCAACCAAAGCCGAGACCAAAATAATTTATTGTATCCTTATCATATATTTTATTGATAATATATTATTATTTAAATAATAATACGTGAATAGAAAACTTTGTACCCCTTTTTAAGAACATTGCGCGAAGAGTTTTATAGAGAAGGAGTGCAGAAACCTAAAATTTATATATTTTAATTTGTGTTAGAAATAGGTTAAATTAAACAGAGCGTTCATTTTACGTGCATGTTGTTAATGTCAAACAATTATGTGAATATGTCAATTGGTTTTTAAATAGACTTTGACAAAAGAACTTCTATATCTATAACATTTAAACTGAAAATGTTGAATTTCGACCACCGTAGGACAACGTATAAATAAAAATGTAATGCTGTTCGTTGGTAAGCATCACTTGATAATTTGACACATTAACGGCTTTGACCGATATTCATAACAGCTCGAGTAAGGTTTCTAGGGAAAGGAACAGTAACATTGGAAAATTTGCCCAAAAAAAATGCAAAATGGGGAAAAACGGAGTGCTTTTGTTTATGGGGTTTTTGTGTGGGAAATTTTGTATGTTGTGTAACAATGTATGCTGGATCAGCTAGTATAAAATAATAATACTAATAAATAATACTTTAAATAATGTCAGTGTAAACATTCGTCTTAGTATTGCGAAACTCAAAAACAGGTCATCAAACAGCCAAGACGAAGAAGTAACCATGAAAAATGGCTGATATTTTTGAACTTATTGCAAACTTTTGTTTTCCTGAATGACACAGCTAAGAGATAGCAAGATTAATCACTTTGGCAGAGCTCCAGGCCACAAGCGGCAGTAAGGTGTAAAATAAATATCCCAATAACATATAGATTGGGGGTATATTCTCTCTAACCAATAAACTGCTGCATCTAAAAACTTGAGAAATTTATTGAAGCATTATATTCATACCTCACGTTAGATTTTTCATCGTCGTTATCAGTGTATGTATAATATTATTAATATGTGCTGCCTTATTAGTCTAGAGGTCGTAAACACGACTGTGCGAGAGGAGAGGACCTAGATTGGATTCCCAGCTCGAGCAAATTGTTATAATAATAATAATAGTTTATTGAATATAAGGGTATTTATTTGTAGTACATAATGTTAATAAGTGTAGTACATTACACATTTTTGGTTGAATAGCTGTTCTCTTAGCTAGGTTGTTGAGCAACCTGCATTAAGATATTGGGGTTTTCTATTAAATTCTCAGCAGCAATCTCGGAGTTTGGATTCGTATTTACTTGACTTATATTAGTTGCTAGCAAATAGGTTCAAAAAGTTATAAGTGGACATTTGGAACGTTTTCACACAAAAATTTTGATCTCGATTCGACTTGTTTTCTCTCTTTGGCAGGGTAACATGTGACAGAGACAGTACGATTTATTTCCAGATGGAAAATTAATAGATTACGTAAGTATTGTCCAGTTGATCGCTAGTAATATTTAAATGTGTTTTCCAGTCAAAAAATCTTCAGCAAATGACATTTTAAGAGAGGTTTCAAATTGGAACTACCCCGCTGTTATGTTCCTCACGATGAACGGTTGCCAGTGCTCCACGAGGAAACGTTATGTTGGCAGTGGAGGACTTTAACCCTTATACTACCAACTCAACTATTCTTCTTTCATTTTACAGGGTCAGCAACGCGCAATTATACCCTTGGTGTTGCGTCTGTAGGCTACGGCAACCACTTACTATCAGGTGGCCCGTAGGCTTGTTTGCCAGCTTAGTGGTATAAAAAAAAACAAGGAGTAACGGTATTTATTGTTACTCATATTAATGAGAAATACGATACAAACCTACGCGTACCTATATATCAGACTTGAAGATAAACATACTCAGTTTGCTCAATTTATACATTTTCCCTGCTCTTGTCCCAACTAATAAGATTACATGGCGTTCATTGGGTAATGAAAGAACACCTGCTCTGCTGGTGTTTGTGCTATGACGTATAAGCCGAGTGACGTCACCGTGAGGCATTTATTGGTCGTAATGGAATTCTGCTTTATGTAATCTTTAGTGAGTTTCTGGCGAATATTTTTTGTTGAATTTATAAAGGCGTTTAACTAAATAGTCTTGTCATGGCTAAAAAATTCATGCAAGATTTAATTTAACTTTACAAGACTTATTTTTTAAATTTTCCACTAGGATTTCAGTATCAGGTTTGTTTAAAATATCGTTATCGGTTCTAACGCAATATAACGAACTATCATTACCGTATTCACAACTCAAAAAATCTGACAGTTATATATTACGCAATATTATAAGATATATTATTGCCCAGAAACTGGGTTACAGAGGTCAGATGGCACATGTAAAATATTAGTGACACTGGAAGCCGACACCAACACAAGGAAAAGTCAGCATAATGATTGAGATTGAATGATGTGATAAAACAAAAGATGCATTTGTATTTATTTGTATGCGTGTGTGATGGACAATGATGTTTAATGTGTAGATAACATATCACGCCTGTATTCTCCGAAGGGTTAAGCAGAGGTCTACTAAAGTACACATACAGTTTGCTGGTTTGTTTAAGTCTCATGTAACAAATCCAAATTATAAGCTACTACAGAGATTTCATAGAAAATAATGTACGTAGGTATTTATATAAACAGCCTGGATTTCGACGAGGACTTATACGTGGCGTTCCTTCAGTCATCAGTCGATGACTAAACTTCTCTGAATATCTAATATAGATAATATTGAGTAATGAATAAAGCTTCTGTGACGTCAGAGTAGCAATGCAGGCTAATTCTTCTACACTTCTTGCGTCACAAAAACCCAAAAGCTACAATACAAATTATCAAGAAAAATGATGCAACGCCTTCGCCCCATTTATTGCTAAATCGGTTACGCTCTGTTACTTTACAATGTAGCAAAAAACGAAAACGCTACAAGATTGTACCTTGGATCTGTGCCAAATGTCGTCTGACCCAATACTTTTCTGTGCTAAGTGTGCCGTACCGTAGGAATATCGGTGATGTCGATTTACGGTACGCCAAGGAATAATCTTTATGGATTATCACTCGTTTCTCGGAGTGAGCGAGACATGAGCTGCATACGCCAGATTCTTTTCATACATGCAGAAACATTGTAAACGTTTTAAATCTGAAAATTTTTCGATCAATCCAAAGAGGTTCAAGAATATAATAAAAGATCTATGTCGGTTATAGGAGCAATTTTAGAGTGCAGTGCAAGATATAAGTACTAGAGCTCGAAACTGCAAAATTGCTTCTAATGTTCCGATTGCTCCTAATATTGAAATCAGAAACGAACAATGGTTTGAGACAGTAGAAAATTCGGTTACACTTTGGAAGTGTAATGGAGCTAGATGGACCACATATTTGGGTGATGTGTTCACACATGGAGTAATACACTCCATGGATGTAGCAGAGATATATTGAGAATCTTGCACAGCTCATGTATTGAACTTGGAGAAGAGAGGATTGTGTAAAACCAAAGCAAATGGTCAAGTATGCGAGAGGCCTAAATCTATTAGTGAGATCAAACAGGCTATGATTAATAATGACCATGACAATATTTCATATGTACAAAGGGAGCAAAATGAAATTTAAATAGTTCACAGTTTAATTTTAGCATTTTCTGACTGATTAAATGAAGGACTAGATAAATTAAAAGACATAGTCGCACTAAACTGTGTATTATCAAGATACTCATACATCTTTAGATAGTGTCAAGCGTTTGTTAAAACTTAATTCAATGCTTCAGTCGGCTGTTACTATCAATGGCAATCTTTTTCTGTAAATTGATTATACTGGTTTAATTAATATAAACAGCAAACTGTATTATTCTCAAGAACTCTTCAGAATAAAATTGTAAACTGAAAACAGTACTGTAAGCATGTTTTTTAAAGGAGTTTCTTTAAAGTTTCATGACGCTGCTTCTTCATAAAACCTACTTTTTTGAACTATGCAACAAGTTTGAACTTTTCTACAGTACCTAATTTAATGTTCTAATTGAAATAAAGTACTTAACTCTGACTTTGAAGGTAAATCCCGTCACTGTTTGATCTTATGCAAGTCACAGCCTCTGATTCCTTACCACCCTCATAATATTATCGTCCGACCATCGAGGTTGTGGTCAATTCTGCGATCATTTGATATCCTTCGTCCCTTTATTTAAACTTAAAAAGATTCTGCTCTTGAACAACATAAATTTCCAAGTGCACCTCGTAACTTAATCTCAGAGCACATTTCCAGTATAATTTATTAAAATGCACACTTGACCGGGTTTTGTCTGAAAGTATTTGTAGATATATTTGGCACCATTTATCTGCATCCGAGAACGTATTTCAACTTTGTGCATTGTAGTACATTCTGTTCTATTTTCTGAATGGAAAGAGTTTTTGATGATAGCTATTTATATGAACAGTTTAGAGTTAAAGATAAAGATATTTATTTCTGTAAATAGATCTTTTAAAGACACTTTTACAAGTCAATATTTAACATTTTTTTAAGCTAGATGGCTCCGGCATCTCCTAACTGACGACCTCTGAGAAGAAACGCCGAAACAAACTCAGAGAATCATAGTCTCTTTTAAAGTCCAGACATAGTAGGTATAATAACAACTATGTGTCTTACAATGTAGGGCAAAGTCTGAAACGGCCTTTTGAAGAAAGAGCCGTAGCATAGTTAAAACTACTTTTTACGGATTTTATCGCGTTATATTGATATTATTAATCCCAACGTTTCGAACTGTCCAGACTCCATGGACGCTGTAAAGGGTCCGAAACGTCGGGATTAATAATATCAATATAACGCGATAAAATCTGTAAAAAGTAGTTATTACACAAAAAAATGGGTTTAATAATACCTATTACCTAGTGTGCATGCAACATGGGATTTATATTTTTGGCATTTTACAAAAGGATATTAATAAAGATTTTCACACATCATGACCCTGTTTTTTTTTACAGTTTTGATTTCTAGACATATTCTCTGAGTCCTCAAAACTTTTTCAAGGTTTTAGAGTTCATTTAATTATTTCTTCTATGAAGTCAGTCAGGAAACATTTTGCTTAAGAACACTGTTGGTTTCTATGAAAATGTTAAAGATATTATACATTTTGTAATAATTTTGTTGGGAGATAGTGAATACATATTTTTTATTTGTTGTTATTTTTATTAAAAAAAACAAGTATTATTATATGTGTACATTTCTACACAGCCAATTAATTCGATAAAGAAACTGTACATCATTTTTTGCAGGTACGTACTTTGTAGAATACTTGGTAATGTCCAGTATTTTGGACACGTATTTTCTCAAAATCTAGACATCAACGATTTCTTTTATTATTTTTTCTGGGTTAATTGGATACCAATAATGCCGAAAAGGTAAAAAAAAAACATAATTTTCAAATATTTTGTCCCTTGCCAAATTAAGGGTTAACAAAAACATTATTAAGATTATATTAAACCAAAACTCTTTAAATTGAAACATGGCCGTTTACCATCACCAACAGGTACTGTACTCGCTGACCTAAATTGACTTTGGCAACTTTACCTAACTTGGTTGTTTAGGCTGAAGTTTGTGTTTTTCTTTCATGCCCAAACCAGGAGTGCTCAATAAATAATTTGTAACTGTTTATAGAATTTGATTGGCCTCATTGGTTTTCAATGGGTTTGTTGCTTGAAATGGTTTTGAATAAGGCTTATTATTTTTTCAGCCATTATCGTCGCAAGGGTAAATGTCTTCCTTCCCTCCTAATTGGGCTTAGATGGTCAAGGAAAATCATTTCGTTTCTCAAATGCTCGCACTTGCTCGTTGCTAATGAATTGCATTTTCAAACACATTTTTGAGGTAGTATGACTTTACAACTTATATACATATATTATAAGAGATGTGACGATGTGGTCTAAGATGTACGTGTGTAGGTACTTGTGTTTGTCTTGTCACTGAAGTACTCCAAAACGACTGAGCCGATTTCTATGTTTTTAATGTGTGTGTTTGAGTGGGTCCCGTGATTAGATCCACTATTGGACCCAGTAGGTGGCACTGTAATCGGATTGCACGGCAACTAGTTTCCTATAAAATAGCAGGAACACCAAGAACACTTCTGCATTATGCAAGATTTAAGAAAGTAGTAAATCATAACAACTTTAAATAAGTATGTCATTTTAAAGATCTAGATCAAATTTTAAATAAAGCACGGAAAATAAACAAAGCACCAGTATACACCCAATTTAATGGTGGAGTATTCAAAAAATATGTGCCCATTGCAAAGTCATCTGGTTTACCAATCGCGCTTTCAACCACTAAAATTATGAAGCCGTCTATCTACAACTAAAATGAGAAATTAAATCCTCCACCTAATTAAATTTGGTTTAAGGATCATATCAATTTGCCTATTTAGTAATTGTAATTTTCTTTAAAAATATATTGAATATTATATGTGAGCACAATGCGGTTTGGTCGACTGATGTCTTATAACTTGGTCTATTTTTCAACATATCATTTAGATCGATATTTTTCTTCGAATTTGACACGATCTGAGCATTCATTTGAATCTAGAACTCCGTTCCAACACTCATAAAGGTCAAATATTATATGAGTCCCAAAGTAATTTTTAGAAATATTTTTAGACACAAAGCTTAAAATTATCTGTAATGTATATTATCTAGCTTTTTGAGAAGAATTTTAAAGTTAAAAACATTAGTGTTTGAGAATTTTAATATTACTCATCTCAATATAATTTGTCAAGATGAATATTAAAGATTCGCATAAAATTCTGGTACGTCAGACAAAGATAGTTCAGTATAAATTCTCACGATACGAATAACGAATCGTTTACATGAATGTATTGAGATGTAGATTTCTGCTCTATATATACGCTGTAGATATTGTAAGTATAGTTTGTATTTTATTAGCAGTAAAGTAGAAACTATGTTCCCGATATTCTGCAGTCTCTGGAAATATTGTGTATTTGGGTAACAACCAATTTATGAGTATTCTTTTATGATGGATTCATTTTTCTGACAGTATTCCTATTTATACTAATATTATGAAGCTGAAACCTTATAGCTTAACCTTGGACTATAGCCTAATCCCTCTCATTTTATGAGAGGAGACCCGTGCCAAGCAGTGGAACAGTAAATGGGTTGATGATGATAAAACCTTAATTGTTTGTTTGAATGTGCTTATCTTAAAAAAATAATGCATACTTTAGGAGCCGAGTAAAAAGGAAAAGTCAAAGTGTGATAATTTGGACGGAATAACGTCTATCGGATAGTGATATATTAATACTTTATTGTGCAGCAGCATCTGTTTGGATTGGATGCCAATTCCAATTTTGTTGTGAAAAATCTGTGATAAAAACATAACTTAAACATACCATCAGTGACGTCTATGTTCCCCGAAAGGTTAGGCAGAGGCGTACCAATGTGTACCCAGAATTCACCTGTACGAATATTTCCCAATTAATAGGGGGCCAGCCTTTTGCCATTAACCGGGCACAAATCCAAACTCTCAAGCTGCTTCTGAGAATTCCATGGAAAAACCTATCAAAACTTTCCTCGACCTAGGAATCGTATCCAGGATCTCTAAGTAGTCTCGTTTACGACCAATGACCACCAAAAGGATGCTAATCCTTTTATGACGTTCTAAAAAAAATGTTGCTTTTTTGCATTACTAAACACACAATATAATTTTATTTATTCTCTATCATCAACCCACTTGCCAACGCATAATAAATGCGACACTAATTCGAATCCTGTTTACCTATTTAATTTTGAAATATTCTATCAGAATATACTGCACGTATCGCTTCAGTGCAAAGTTCCATCGAAGCATGTAACGCGATCGGAGCGGTGTCACTGAGGTTTATAAGCACGAACTCGTCCGTAGGTTATTGACCTGAAATGACGTATGATTATAGGGTTGAACGGGAAGACAGGGTTGTCCGAAATTAATAACTAAGGAGGTAAGTCTGCTATTGACAAAGAAATGTAATATTACGAGCGAAAAAAAAACATTATTAAGAAATTTAAGAGAAAGAAAATTTGATCTCAGGCACGTGTTGAACCTGCGTCTTTCCGGTTCAGTACACCGGACGCTTTTGGTCAACTAAGCTACCGAGCTCACTGCCTGTCATATCGAATTTCTCTTCCTCATTTTTACGTCTTTTAAAGACATCAGTGACATCTATCGAAGTCATATTAATAAGTTCTTCAACCGACATGACTTTTTTTACAAAAAGTTCAATGCCGAACTATATCGCCTCACCTTTTTGCTAAGTTTTTTTTATTATATTTGGCATTAAGGCATGGTATTATTATTAGGGATATAAATGCTAGTACTAGTTATCCAAGTAATGAATACTTCTCTGATATCACACGTGAACCTGACAAAGAATGAAATCGTTGAATCGGGATCAAAGATTTTGTATGACAATGGACAATGTCCCAAAGGTTCATTCTTTAAGCTTTTTACATCTCTTTGGCTATTTATTCTCAGAATAGCCGTCCAATAAGATATTATAAGGGTTGAAAGTTTTAGTAGGTATCAAAGTCAAAATGCCTTTTTGTTTTTTATTTTTTTGTAATTAATACGTTAGTTTATTTTTTTTTCGAGGCATATTTCTACCCGATTGTCGTATGACTACTAGTTCTGGGACTATAGCTCAATCATTAAGATTAAATTGCAGTGAAATCGTAACTTCATCAGTTTTTTCCTTTCTTAAATAAATAATTATTTTATTTTATTATAATTTATTCAAACTGCCTGATTAGCTTAGTGTCACAATGTTATACTTTACGCAAGTTTTATTAGGTTTTTCTAGTAAATTCTCAGTAGTGACGGTTAATATAGCATAAAACATTACAAAGTAGCGTGCTTATTATATAAGCAAATGATATCGCACTTTATGCTATAAAGCTATTTTGCTTTATATTGCATAGCACTCTCTCTGTCTATAAAACAACTATCCATCGGGCGTCGCGTATAGCGTTAGTTAAAAGTAGGCACATAAATTAAGCATGCTATAATAAAGCACACAAAATCGCTTGCTTAAAAAATTAAGCATATCGCATTAAGCAAGTTATTGATTTATAGCAACTTTGAACACTACTAATTCTCAGTAGCAGTTCGGACTATGGATCTGAGCCCGGTTAATGGCAATAGGCTTGCCGTCTACATGGGACCTAAACATACCAGCCAACTGTAGGTGTATATTACTGTACTTACACCTTTGCATAACCCTTCGGGGATACAGGAGTGGTGATAGTAGTAGGAAAATAGTTTTAGTTGAAATACAAAATTTTTTAGTTGGAATACTAGACTAGAAATACCCTAATCGTCACTCTAACAGTCTCAGAATTAATCCCGCTTTAGCACAGAACTGTGTATAAAAATACCCCAGTGATTGTCGTTGGATTTCTTCGAAAAATAGAGGTGAAAAACTTGTTGATATTTTTTCATTAGAAAAGATTGTAAGGGTTGTGTCTTTTTAAAGTTTTGCAGGCTGAAAGAAACACCGATTGCTTTTCAAAATGGTGTCCAAGCAGGAACTGGGTGCAAAAAAAAATGGATAGTTGGAATACCAAAGTAGATAGTTATTAAAAAAGACTTTTTTTTTTGTTAATATTAAATAAATATTTTGTTATCCAACAATTATCATAATAATAAATACTTTACTTACATAAATGCCTATATAAATACTGATTAGTATTTTTTTATATGTTATAAGATGAAAAACAAGCATACAGATGCCGTAGCCTATAGACGCCAGCAACACTACTAGTAATTAGTAGCACGTTGTCATCTTGAGTCTCATAATTATGCCCAGTGATTTCACTGGCTAAATTACCCTTTTAAACAGAAACACAATAATATTAGCACATTTTTGCTTAGTGACAGAATATTAGGCACTGCAGTGATATCACTCTAGATGAACTCTTTATTTATTATCTTTTAATGTGTGATGTGTATGCTGTTGGTGTACCTATTATAAACAAATAAATAAATAAATAAAACTCTGCAGCATCAGTAGATATGATAATTAAAGCCAAAAGTGAACCGTAGAATACACGTTAAGTTAGATATACTCTTTTTATTATAATACTAGATGTGCCCCGCGGTTTATTAGGGAAAATAAATTGTGTATTTTCCCGCAGTAAAACGTAGTCTATGTGTTAATCCAGGGTGTTAGCTAACTGCATGCTAAATTTTATTAAAATCGCCCCAGCCGTTTAGACGTGAAGAAGTAACAAACATACACTCACAATCTTTCGCCTTTATAATAGTAGTGTGATTTTTCGGGGGCCTGGTAATCTGCGTGACAGGGTTTCCTAGTGCGGATACCAGTCTCGTTCGAGAACTAGTGGGAAAAGTATAACGAGATTAATTTTAAGAACCTTTGTGGAAGAGTAAAATAAAGAGTTATTACTTTTTCACGTCACAGTGCTTCACAAACTCACCACAACGAGCAAGAACAATAAATTCAATGAATAACAAAAATTATCTCTCACCTATTCTAGGTGAAAACATATATCAAAGCCCGGAAAGCGGGCGTTATCGCAAAAGTGGCGAGTCTATAGAATAGTGCCATCAATACCCCTCTATTGAGAGGCCAGCCGATACGTCTCCCCTTTGTTACGTAAAGAATATTAATTGATAGTCGCTGGACAATGCAGATAACTTTGTGCGACGTGTGGAAGAATTTACTTTATGTTGATGAATAGTTGACTGTGCTTGGAGAAGAATTCAGGTGTGTCATATGAAGTCGAAAGATAAAATTGTTTGTTTTGAAACTAGTTAATGTTTCGTAGTAAGTGGAGTGGAAAATGTGCGCCTGATGGTAATGGAATTTCGATTCTCATGAGATGATTGTAAGGTGCCAAATACTTTGTATTTGGCCTGGCTCTGGTCAAATATTTGGTCAAGTTTTTGGCTTAAAAAAAGAGCCCTTTCACCAAACAAAAGACCAACCTTCAATTACCGTTTACACGTAATTAACTCATAAATTAATACTTTTGATGGTGCCACTGAACACAAATTTTATATAAAAAAGTGAACGTTATCCTTTTAGCTGAATTGTGTTAGATTGTGTAAACAAAAATTCAATTATGAAAATTGAATTTTTGTTGAATTTAAGTTTTAATAAAAACTCTGTCTAGCTTATTAATAAAAGCGTACTAAACCATAATTTGTTATACTTGTGCTAAAATTATAATATTATCATAGACTACTACTTCTATCGAGAATAATATTTTCTTAAAAAATCTTTTTATTAATAAATTATTTACGTTGCTTAAATTTTCATAGTGCTGTAGGTTGATTAACATAAGAAAGCAATTACCCAGTGGAAAAGTTTTTCGACTAAACAACTATGGTCCGAAAATAAAAGCTATGCAGGATAGTAAAAAAGATAGACGAAATAATATAAATTACTATCTTTACATTATATGGCATATAAGACATAGCGAGTGATACCACTGGTGTTCATGACGTTAATTGGCTGTGATTGCTGTATTTTTCACGAAGCGCCTGCCATCAGACCTCCGCAACCCAATTTTTGGGTAATACCGATACCATGAGGATAGATAGACTAGTTGTCAGCCTTTTGGGCTTCTGACTACCACTAACGATTGCTAAGGTGTTCGTATGGCAACCGGGATCGACGGCTTTAAGTACTCTCCGAGGCACGGAGGGGTCTCGATGTGTTAAGAATGGGCACCCATCCACAGACTGACCGCGAGCGCAGCATAACCTTGCAGATCAGTTGACTAGCTTAGTTTTTACTTAGCCACGGACCTGTAATTTATTATATTTGATATTGACATAGCAATTTTGAAGTAACCAGCATATTCGGGGTTATAAAATAACGTTACAGACTTCGATCGCTCTATTATAATAATAACTACTGCTAAGAAGTGTGACTTACTGAATTTTTTCTTTGAAATTCTCTGTAGCACATCGGAGTTTGAATTAGTACGAGGCCCAAGAACAATTTATTTTGCATCTTGTTTGTAATTTAAATTTGTTACCTAAGGGGTTGAACTTAATAATTACTTCTAATGATGATATTTTTAATTAAATTCAGAATGACATATAACTGACTGCCTCATTAGTCTATTAGTCATAAGCGTGTTTGCTACGCTAGAGGTCTTAGGTTCGATTCCTAAGTCGAGCAAAGTGATATTTGGTAGTGGCTCAGTAGCAGCTCGGAGTTTGGATTTGTACCCGGTTACTAACAATGGGAACGCTACCTATTAATTATGAAGATGGCAAGTAGTCTGTTTTGGTTGCAATTTCATTTCTTTTTATTTACTTATCCGGTCCAACGATTCCAAGTACCGAACCATCCACAAACTAAATGCCGCCTGTTCGCAACGATAAAAGTATTACACTCAAACATTACTTTAATGTTGTTTGCTGGTTGTAAGCAAGCAGTCAAATGCTGCAGTTATACCAAATCCTACATATTTTTAAACCTGTCTCATGTTGGAGTGGCCAGAGACTATAGATTTATTTTTGCACACTACTTTCTCTTCATCTTTTTTTTATATACCGCTACGGCCCACCCGATGGAAAGTTACAGTAGCCTATAGACGCTTATAGCATCAGGGGTATCCACTGCAAACCGAAAGAGGAATAATTAGGTTGTCAGTATAGGCGCCACAGTCAACACAACGTTTTCTCGCGAAGCACTGGCAACCTTGCTCACCGTAAGGAACACAACACAGCTTAAAGCAGTGTTATTTCACTCCGAATTTCTGCAAGGCGGAGTTACTTCCCCAGTCGGGCAGCTCCAATTTGAGTGTTTACTCCCACTATGCCCTACCTCTCTTAGTACCTTTCTTAGTCCTCAACACCATAGTTCAATATCAAAGTATGAGAACATAATAAACAAAATATATATCTATCTTTCTTCTTTTATAATAATCACCACTCAGCTCCTTACTTAAACAATATAAGCTTTAGTTTTTTTTTGCTAGATTTTACATTTACATTATAGAGGAGCATTTTAACTTAATGGTAGATATATTTTTGTGTCACATCTCGTAAAAAGCGTTATGTGTGTAAGTAATAAAAATGTTACTGTGAATTGTCATTTTTCATTGTTTTGCTTATTTATGTTTTAAGTTAACATTCAGACAGAAAGCTTTTACATATAATAAGTAGACTGTAAGCCATCATTTTGACACTGTCTCATTTATTTGAACGAAAACATGCTATAACTGCCTTATTAGCCTAGTAGTGCTACGCGATTGCTACGCTAGAGGCGATGGGTTCTATTCCCAGGTCAAGCAATGTGTTATTGGGTTTTTCTAAGAAATCTTAATCGTAATCACAGCTTATCCTTGATTAGATTAGCAAAAACCTAAGTCGACACTTTGACCTAGCTAATACCTAGCTTAATATCACATACGCTATGCGTAATAAATATGATTTTGGAAATTCTTTAGGTTCAAAGGAAACCGTTAATTTTGCAAAACTCAATCCTCCAGAATTCTCAGACATAATCTCCTTAATGCATTCCATGACCATGTAATTTTTTTTAAATCCCTATCTCAAACTTGTAACGTTTAGTGAATGTGACCTCTTTGGATAGTTCTTAACTGCTGTGCTGAGACACTGAAATGGAAAATTATCTTTTAAGATGTTGTTAAGTGGGCGGTATTTACTTTTTAATTTTATATAAGGCTTTTTATAATGTTCTCAAGTTTTTTTTACGGTGAGTCTTACGGTTATTAACGATGTGATTTTCTTGTTTTACATTAGCATTCTAAGACTATCATATACAATCTAAAGACCAGGCATGGGCTGGACTTTCAAGATTCTTCCTCACCATGCAAAATCTGGTATATTTATAATATAGTCGTTCTATCTCACGAAGATATTTATGTCATTAACATAAGATTCGAATTTCGACATTATAATGAACTGTCTATTTATTGAAACAAAGCAACTTTTTACGGATTTTATCGCGTTATATTGATATTATTAATCCCGACGTTTCGGACCCTTTACAGTGTCCATGGTCACGGGTAGACTGAGGTGGTGGGCGTCTTGATGATATAATTACTGACAGCTAAAATAGGACCTAATAATATCAATATAACGCGCAATAACGCAATATAACCTAAAAAGTAGTTTTATTTCAATGTATAATATTCGCGTAAACGTCAGAAATCAATATGTCTATTTATATTACCTACTGTTAGGAGATTGATGTTTTTTTATAAGACTACCGCCTATTTTATGTCAGTGTCTTGCCCAGTGTATCAAAGGAAGGCACAGACCGCGAGGGAACGTTGTGTTGGCAGTGGGGGGACTTTAACCCTTATACTGTCAACCTGTCAACCCAACTCCTCTCCTCTGTTATTTTACAGGGTCGACAGGGTTACAATGCGCAAGTGATACCGCTGATGATACAAGCGTCTATACGCTACGGTATTTGCTTACCGTCAGGTGGGCCGTATGCTTGTTTGCCACCTAAGTGGTATAAAAAAGCGACACACCCCACTTTGCCCCTGGTCGTTATGAGAGTAACATTGAATCTCTCCGATCATTGCGCATTTATTGTCGTGTGTATTAATCTTAATGTGATCCTGGCTCTGTAAAATGTTACTTTAGCCTAAAAGCTAAATTCAATCCTATTAAAAAGCTACTCGAGGTCTTTATTTATAAGATTATCTTTAATATAAATTTATTTTCCGGGTTATTTTACCTACATAGTTCCAATTTCAAATTAAATCTAAAGATAATATCATATTATATTTTTAACCTCTCTTCAAAGCGAATACCAAGCTGCAACTGAAATACTACTATCAGCACAAACACTATTACTTAATACATTTTCTCACATTCAAAAACTGACTTAACGTTCACTAATTTAAAGCTGGTAATTGCTTGGAAGTATGCTTAAGAACAATCAACCGGTGTGACTGACTGCACAAAACGTAGAACTGTAAGAAAATTAATCATATAAGCTCCTTATTTGAGATTCTGCAGACTTAAGTCTTCATTGAGGGTGGCATTTAATTACCACGTGCTTTTACCAGAGATTTTATTTACCTTAAACTTACAGCATACCATCATTTTTTGTGTTGAAAAAATAATTTGCTTCAATGACGCCTCGCTTTTTAAGGTCCAGTTGAATAGGCAACTCACCAATGGTCTGGCTTTTAGCGGAACTGGATTTAATTGACGCAGCCAATATATATTTATTCAGTATTTATAATAATAATAAGGCTAACAATATATATTTATTCAGTATTTTTATACTTAATTACTTGTTGATGTTATTGTGTAGGTACATTGTTCAGGCTTGTGTTAGTAAACCTTTTCCTATTTTTTTAATTTACCATCACGCCTGTATCCAAGAAGGTTTACCTAGTAGTGTACCCAAGATCGTCAAAATATTTCAGATCCTATAATGTAATATGTGGCGAGCCTATTGCCAATAACCCAAATAGCGAGTTATTGCTAAGAATTTTATCGAATAATCCAATTAATACTTATTATTAATATTGTGTGAAGTCTGCTAACCCGCACAAAGCCAGCGTGGTGGACTATTATAGCCTAATTCCTCTCATTCTGTAAGAGGAGACCCGTTCCCAGCAGTGGGACAGTATATGGGTTGATGATGATAAATCCAATTACACGTCATAGACTTGAGATCGAACTCAGGTCATCACATTTAGCGGCTCAGCATAGGTTTTTAATCATCGTTAGTACGCATGCCAAGCATTTAAAAAAATGTAAATTATGGAAAGAATTTATTGCAGGTTGGATTGGATGTAGGTTTAGTAGGTACAGAGGCCAGCACATCAAGCAACCTCAATCTGTCAAATTTCTTTTGATAGATTTTCAACTTTAATACAAACATATAAGGTTCATTTTCAATTGGGAAAATTTGACAGTTTTGGATAGCTTTATCTGCTGGCGTCTGTACATCTAATTAAACTGGAAACTGAATTAAAGTCAAGTCAAATATTTTATTTCAATTAGACCAGTAAATAGCACTTTTAAAAAGTCAAAACTAGTTGCATCTATATGGTGCGGTTGCCGCTCACCATCAGGCAGCTCGTATGCGTGTTCGTCATCTAATTAAAATAAAAAATAAATCTACCCTCAATATTCTTGCCCCAATTTTCATAAATCAACCTAATTTAGAAGGTGCGAATACAACCAAAATGTTAATTAATATCCCGTAATAACAAAATCGCAATCCATCACCCGAAAAGGAGATTATTAGGAAAAGAAAAAAATCTTCAAACGTTATATGTGCACAAAGAAAAAAATAAACTCAAGTTAAACTTCAAAGCTTTCCCTTCGAAATTGAGTAAGGTTTTTTTTAGTTACAACAAAGGGATTCGATTATAGTCGTAGGGAGCGGCTGCCTTAACACTTGTGTGCCTAAATGTACCGGGATGAGCGGCAGCGAGTATTTTCGATTGAATAAGGATTTATTTTGTTGGTGTTTATATTTGGACACTTTTCGACAAAAGTGTTTTCCTTCGCACAATTATGTTTAAGAAAGGTTTTAAGATTTGGAATTAACCTTAGGAGATTGACGGTTAAATGAATACTGTGTTGATATAGACAGTGCTTGTTGAAAATTGAAAGGTGACATGATACTTTGCTACTCTACGGGATGCCTTCGCAAAAACTAAACCTTAAATTTTAGGTTCTTAGTGTACTAGAACTTTCATGAAAAAGACGCCAAGAGAAAGTGGTTCCTTGTAATCTTACTATGTTTATCCAACAAGTAAAGACAATCATGTGTCGCCAGAAGATGTATACATAAGCAACTAACGATATCTCCTTACGCACTTTCCAATACGTAATTTTACAAAAATCTTGTAACGATTATAGCTTTAACCGATTGGTTAAAAAGCATACAATTCCACACAGAAATTCTATAAATAACGTATTTGGACACTAAAATCCTGTCTGATTTTACGGCAAGTAATTCTCTTGGTATTGATAAAAACTATATCGGCGCTTGTAATAGGCATACCAATTACCTAATAATTTGCGAAATAATCATCTATAATGCCTGTTGAAGGTTACTTTAAAACTGTTGAAAATAAATATTTTCAAACATATTTTCTTTCTTTCTTTCTTCTTTCATATAATTTCGGTCTAGTCCCAGTTTTGTAATTTATATGTCAAATATTATATTTTAGGAATCACAAAAGAGAAAAACATAAATACACCTTCATGAAACTGAAAATGGACTCAAATTATAATATGTTGAACATTGTACCAAAATTCCTCTTCACATTTCAAAACTTTTAAACCTCGCTTCCGCTCCATCAATAAGCACATACCCTAAACTTTCCCTCTGAGATTGCACGCAATCGTTACCATGACGCTCATTATGTGTCCTGTTACCTATTTATAACCACCTAGAGTCGAGGTCTTCCTACCTATAATATATAATCGAGCTGCCTCTTCTTAAAGGCTCGGGTTTAATTTGTAATAGGGAAGATATAGCTGCTGGTCTGCGGTTTCGCTCAAATATCCAAAGGAATTTTTGTAACAAATGGTAGTCTAAGTATGGCCCCCTCCACCGTAATATCTATCTCTTTTCCAATAACAATTAAAATCCGTTCACACGTGATGCATTTTTTTTTACGTAAACTTTTTTATTTACTCCTAAAATCTCGGATATCCAAAAATAAATAGATACCGTCAAATGGGGTGAATAGGAATGCAGGGGTAAATAGGGACAAACCTTTGGAGGGAGGGATATTCAGGTTTAATTATTATAGTTTGATGCTAACAAGGTCTTCTAATGGTTTATTATAATTAAGGAACAATATAGAGTCCCTTTTTCCAACAAACTATAATATTGAAAGCTGAAAATCCCTTTGAAAGTTGTGTCCCGATTCACCCCTGCATCCATATTCACCCCATTTGACTGTACTTAATCACTAAATTTACTACATAATGTACAGACGCCAGCACGTCAAGTTATCCAAAACTGTTAAATTTTCCCAATTGAATATGATGAACCTTATTACTTTGCATTAAAGTTGATATTCAATCAAAGAAATTTGACAGATTGTGGTAGCTTACAAAAAAAAGTGAAATAAAAAGAACAATACATTTTCATGTCTAAGCGTCAAAGTATTCTACCACATCGCTGTCATCTGGTAACGTTCCCAGAAGACTGGCCGCATTGCCACGTTGAATGGCAATGTTAATTCTTTGACCCAAGAAATAAAAATAGGTTCAGCAATTTAGGCGTACAAAATAACCTTTGGTATATTGAGGTCACTATAATCAAATGGTTTTTAGTCGAAACGGATGCCTTACAGAATAACTAGATGCAGCTGACTATCAATATTTTATATTTTCCATGGTATATTAAACAGTGATAGCGTAGTGATATTATGACCACTGGACTGCCACGTCAAAGGTCTCGAATCCGTATACAAGGCACGCTTCTCTGAAATTCGAATTCATGTGCGTATTATAACTAATTATCATTCGCTTAAACGATGAAGGAAAACATCGTGAGGAAACATACATGATTTAGAGTTTTTTCTTGACAGTATGTGAAGTCTACCAACCCGCACTAGGCCAGCGTAGTGGACTATAAATAGCCTAATCGCTCTCAATCTGAGAGGACACCCATGCCCAGCAGTGGGACAGTATATGGTATACTAAAGGCCCATGATTGCAAGCCCTGCTTTAAAAAAAGAATTAATTAATAGCTTTCTAGTCTATTGTCGCATAAATTTGACAAATCGACAAAGTAAAATTGCTTCTGTTGCTCAAAATGATATTCTGTATATTGCAAAAATTTACGAAATATCGTACATACTAATTCTAAGCTAGCTTATTACATGTGGTTTCACCCGCTCGGATCGGCGTGTGTGCCGTTTCCCAAGAGGTTCATATCGTGGTTTTCGTGGCTTCAAACGATTTACATAGTAAAATTTCTCACGCGTGTAGATTTTATCTTAAAAACCTAATGTTTAGTTCGTTCTCGAGTAGTTTAGGTAAGGATGAATTCATTTGATTTTTTTTTATTTTTTGGGAAATACATGATTTTTGCGGAATATCAGGAAAATCGGTTATTAGTTTTTAGCTCTATAATAATTCGATGTAAGTGAAGTAAAAAAGGCAGTATTCGAACCTACCTCCTTTAATTTGGTAGCCATTCGCAGCCTCAGTGCACGAACTATCAAAAGAGAATTCACCTTCTCAACTTTAAAGAATAAACGAGATATTTGTCACGTTTCTATAGGGAAGTGGTTCTTATATCTAATCTTCCACAGTCTGTACATAAAATATTATCTCAATAAAAACAGAAAAAAATATAAGTATCTAAAATAAATTTTATTTTCTATTTATTCCTACACTACTCGTATTTATTTAGCACGTTAACACTCTCTCACCGCAGCTATAAAACAAACACGAAACCCAATAGAGGTTTCAGCGGTTTTAAATCTAAAGTGCTGGCAAATTAATCGAATTCCACAGTGTAGAAATGTTCCTCGGAAAATTCCTGGAGATTTTTCACTTACATACACTTTGAGCTTAGAGCCGGAATTTTGGGATCCTTTATTACTTATCCTGTGACGAGCTGTTTACGACTCGCCCCCGGCATGCGGCAGGTTATGTTGGAAATCTAAGAAATATTACGATAGGTACATACTTTCGCTGTTTTGTTTATTTGTACAGGGGATGTTTTTTAACGTAAATAATACCGTGTATTGTGATTTATAAGAAAATAATGGTCCTTAGATACAATATTATATGAAGAGTAGCTGTGGAAATTGGTTTGAGTATTTTTTATGATGACTTGATATACTTATTGTTATTTTAGTTCAGATTACTCCCAAAGTTTGGTACGCCTCAAAATAAAAGAAAAATCGAGCTCAATACTCAAGTCAAAGTTGACCAACTTTTTAATTATACTTATGTGGGAAGTCATACATTCACGAAATGTCAAATACCAAGTCCAAATAATCATGTGCATAATATAATTATTAATTTAAATGATTGGTACGTTCCACATTTTGGTCCTTTGATCCTGATCAAAGGACATAATACAAACGCAACTTAACTAGTAGTTACTAAATTCTCGGAGGTCAAAACGATTAGGTCGTTGCACCACTATCAAAGCTATTCCCAGTAATAGGCCTCAAGGGACTGTCGTATATCTGAACTAACAAAGCTAAATAAGTAGTGACGTAATCCCACGCAGATCAGCTCAAAAGCACCTTAATCTTCTTTTCCCAATTGATACATAGGCGTAGGCGGGAAAAAGGAAAGTTGGTACAAAGAATTCAAATTGAAATACCACAACTACGTAAAGAGAACACAAATAGAACTGATTAATTCTAAAAATACTGAGTGTAATTGTTTCTTTTTTTACAGGAAAAGGGCAAACGAACATGGGAGTCGCACGATATTAAGGGACTCAAATACTAGTATTAATTATTAAAAATAACATAATAAACCATCAAGAATGTATTTAATTCTCAGAAGAGTTAGCTAGAGGTGAACCCACACTTCACTGGTATATTTTAAGTACCATGTAACAGAGGGCCAACCAATTAGGGTGCAGATTTGGCGCAATTTTAAATGAGATAACACTGATTTGAGCTGTGTTGTGTTCCTTTCAATGCTCAATGAAAAGTTGTGTTGGCAGTGGTGAGACTTCGACTCTTATACTGCCAACCCAACTAATTCCTCTCTCGTTTTACAAAGTCGGCCACGCGCAAGTGATACCCCTGGTGTTATAAGCGTCTATAGGCTACGGTAACCGCTTAACATCAGGTGGGCCGTATGTTATAATGAACTTGGAATCGAACTCAGGACCTCAAACGTAGTAGTTGCACTTACAAATACTAGACTAAGAGGCAGTAGTAATTAATTAATTAAAAATTCTAGTGAGTAATATCTTGGTAATTTTGTATTAAAAAATTACAAAGAAGCACGGGAAGTGGAGTTCGGTACAATATAGTATATTAAACACTGAAAAATATATGACTACATACATAACCGCCCGGTTATGTACTATATTGTTCAGTGTACCCTTTCCAAAAACCTCCTTTAATGTATTTTTTACAAAGCACATTACCATCAAAATCGCCATACAAAAAACTGTCATGCATGCAATTTCCTAGGGAAGAGTAAAAAACGAAACATAATCTAAAAACTCTGATGTAACAACCTTATCGAGATCGTAGAACGTTGTTAACAACTGCGAACATCAATCAATGTCCAACGTAGGGTTGTGCAAAATTGTTGTAATTTCATAAAACGTTCATTCTATAGACTTTTTATTAGCTCATATTTCGACACTGATTTGGTCTGGTTTTGTTACTGCCTGTACTTTTGATACGTGAAACGTGCCTTTAGGAGTGATTTAATTAAATTTAAATTTTTGTAGATATGTTTGAAGACTGTGAGGAGGTGATGGTTATTTTTTTTTTACAAATCAATTTAAAATATTTGTGTAACTCCTTGGAGTAAAGGATAAGATCCATAAAAATCTACGTGTTAGAGAGATTTTCTCAAAGTGCATGTGTCTTATCTACCAACCTTACTTTTGACGACGTCTGTGGTCTAGTGGTTCGAGTACTGGACTGCTGATCATGGGGTCGTGGGTTCGATTCCCACAGGACACAAATATTTGTGTGGGTAAAACATGAGTATTTGTGTTTGTCTGGGTGTTTCCTATGTACAGAGGCCAGCACATCAAGCTACCACAATCTGTCAAATTTCTTTGGTACATTTTCAACTTTAAGACAACTGAATAAGGTTAATTTTCAATTGAGAAAATTTGACAGTTTTGGATAGCTTGACCTGCTGGCGTCTGTATTATAAGTATATATTTACAAAAAAAAAGTATATGAGATTATATACATTGTCTAGTACCCATAGTACAAGCTCTGCTTAGTTTGGGACTAGATGGTGCTGTGTAAAATGTTCCAAAAAATATTTATTTATTTATTTATTATTATTTATTAACCCGCACTAGGCTATAACCCGTTTTATATTGGGAGGAAACCCGTACCACGTAGGTACCGTAATCGAAGGACTTTAACTAGGTTGATGATGAATCTACATTACAGCGTTTTTCACTACGTCTATGCTTGGATTTTGCCCATATCGTTGCTCTTACAAGTTTTATTGTATATGTATAAACCTAGACCCCACGTTCGTGCGCATGTCAGATTCAAGCCTACCTATATGCCTTATAAAATATTACACATCTCATCTTTTGTCACTTCACAATTCCTTTATCATGCTGTTCCTCCCTCTAATTTTCAATGACACCACACTTATGTACTTTTCAAAGCTCTCTTCTCTGCAGCATTTATACTAATTATTTGATGTTTCTTGTGTCACAAATTTCATATCAGTTTTAGTGTCATGCTGAAATTCTTGACGTACTTCATCATTTCATCATCAACCCATATACTATTCCACTGCTGGGCACGGGTATCCTCTCAGATTGAGAGGGATTAGGCTACAGTCCACCATGCTGGCCTAGTGCAGTTTGGCAGACTTCACACACCGTCGAGAATAAGCTCTAAGGCATACAGGTTTACTCACGATGTTTTCCTTCACATTAATACGCACATGATTTCGAAATGTCAGAGGTGCGTGCTTTGGATTCGAACTCGAGACCTTCGACTTGGCAGTGCAATGGTCATATCGCTAGGCTATCACTGCTTGAACGCAACTTGCTGTGAACTAATATTATTTCATTCATTATATTTCTAAACGAGTACCACTCTCAATTATGTTAACACTTTTACCCTATATCGCTGTCATAAACTGGATCGTGGCCATAAAACAAGATATTTAATATTATAAACATCCTAGCGATATAAATGTCGTATATGCCAGTATAACACCGCATTATGCCGCGAGGGCGTAATATCTAGAGTAATTCAAAATAGAGGCTCACAGAGAGGTATAAAGAATTCTATCAACGTGGCATTCGCGCTTGTCCGCATTTGGTTGGGCGTTTTGCGTGGGGTGTTTCTGTTAGGGAGGATTTTCATAAGCGGAGCGGAAAATCTTATTTTGAGTTATTTATTATACTTACATTATTTAAGGCAATAATTTGGATGTTGGATTAGCTAATATAGATCTTGTTTCAGAAATTCAACCAATATTTACTCTCAATTTGTTGCTGTTTGAGGGAAGTGTTTTTGTAAGTGATGTTGTTATTAAAGTGATTGATAAATACCCACAAAATTCGCAAATAAATTAGGTGAATGAGTTACAAGGTTGACTAATCTATTATTAAACCCGTAAAGGCCTTTGACAGTACGTTGCAGATATAAAAAAAAATAGGTTTCATCATTCTTTTCTATTTGTTAGAGATTGCCCCGAAACGATTGAATACATTTTAATTTTGTGTTCATTGCTGAAATACAAATATGCTCCAAATTTAAAACCAGGGTACATCTTATCTCAATTAGTTAAAAAGAACCTTCTTGTTCTTCTTATCGTGTCAATTGTTAAACAATTTGCGAGTAATATAAGGCCACTTCAATAGCGTTAGGCGTGGCCGCATAGAGATTGTCCAGATATCGTCGTTGTCATGGCGATAGAGCTTGACCTCTATGTTATTTTCAATCCTATGCCATAGAAAGAAATTTCCGATTAAACGTGACCGAAACTGCGGGCAAAATCTATTATAATTATATAAATTAAGTCCATGATATTATATAATATCATAATTATGTCAATCAAAATAGTTTTATATTCATTTAAGCCATATACAGGCAATTATGTAATGTCGATATGAAATGTTATTTCAAAACCCAAGATTTCTTTTTATTAACGAAGAACAATACTTGACTACGTTTCAATCAAGATCTTTCACTAAAGATAACTACCACTACTACCATTACGAATCGAAAAATAATACTCCACGTTACAAAATTGAGATATCGCTCCGCTTTTGAATCAAGTCACCGCTCGCATTCGCACCACTCTGCACTTCTCACCTCGCATAGGCAAGTGTAAATATGACATGACTTGTCGGCACAGATGAAATAAACTGTGCAATCTGAGGCGTCGTTTGTTGTGTTAACTTCGCAGTGATATGAAAATTTGGACTTAGTATGGAGACGGCTCGTTGAATCATTATGAAGATTGGGGAGGGATCCTTTTTTCATTGTCTTCCGAGCATTTCTTCATCTACGTTGGGGTCTGCTTCCAAACTAACCAGATGCGGCTGAATATGAGTATTTTACAAGAAGCTACTGCCATCAGACCTCTGTAACCCAATTTCTGGGCAGTATTCTGGTTTTCTATAGGTGCTGAATGGCCGACTCCGACATATTTGAGTTAAGGATAGGGTAAGGATAAGGTAAGGTGTTAATAATTTTTATTTATTCGGACTCATCATCAACCCATATATTGGCCCACTACTGGGCATGGGTCTCATCTCAGATTGAGAGGGATTAGGCTATAGTCCACCACGCTAGCCTAGTGCGGGTTGGCAGACTTCACAAACCGTCGAGAAAAACTCTAAGGTATGCAGATTTCCTCACGATTTTTTCCATCACCGTTTAAGCGAGTGATATATTTATTAATACGCACATGAATTCGAAAAGTCAGAGGTGCGTGCCTTGGGTTCGAACTCGAGACCTTGGCAGTCCAATGGTCATACCACTAGGCTATCAGAGCTATATTCGGACTATGACGAACATATTTTGAAAAATAAACAGCCAAATCGATCTAACCGCTCTCGAGTGAAGCTCTTACCAAATAGCAGTATTTTATTTGTGTCTATCTTAATACATAGTTTTAAAATCGGTCAATACAAAAAAAAATCCAAATCAAGCGCTCATCATGTATTATAGGAAAATTAATAGGAAGACGTCAATTAATTTACAAGGCCACTTCATTGTTCTAGATCTTTTGTTTGTCTAGACTCTAAGTGCCGCCGTCTGGAATGAGCGACGTGGATTATGTAAATGAAGGCCGTACTGTAAGTATATATTTTGTTTCTTGTTTTATTTTAAATACTGCTGAAATAAAACGAGCAACTTTTCCTATTTCAAGAATAACATTTTTCAGATTTGTGTGAACAACACTAGTAACATACATACATACCATATACATAAATAAGATTGGGAAGGAAATAACTCCTGAAACAGGGGTGACCTATATTTGGGGGTTAGGGATGTATTTCAATAAAAATTATATAATTATTAATACGTGAAAAATTTGTACCCCTTTTTAAGAATATTGCACGTACGAAGGAGTAGGTATGAGATTTTATATTTATATGGAAAAGGAGCGCAGAAAGCTAAAATGTATGTATAATAAGTATTGCAAATACCTTAAATTATAATAAATTAATATTCATTGTTTATTACTAGCTGTCAATGTCAAACAGGAACACCTAAATATAAATATGTAAATTGTTTTTTAAATAAACTTTAACAAAATAAACTCTATAATAATATTGACGATCTCTGTGGTCTAGCGGTTCGATTCACACAGGACACAAATATTTGTGTGGATTAAACACGAGTATTTGTGTTTGTCTAGGTGTTTCTTATGTATTATAAGTATGTATTTAAAAAAAAGTATATAAGTATTATATCCATTGTCTAGTACCCATAGTACAAGCTCTGCTTAGTTTGGGACTAGATGGTGTTGTGTAAAATGTCCGAAAAATATTACTAAAAATATTGTTATTATTACTATGTAAAGTCTTCTTTACATAGTAATTATAATAATATTTTATATAGTAGTAGTTAGATAGAGGAATACTCTTGTATTCCTCTATCTAACTACAGGGAAGAAGAGTAATGGTATCTAACAATACCTACACTACATCGTTCTTAAAACAAAAGATCTCATTCTAATAACCCTCTCAATGCCTCCATACTTTCATACCAGCAGAATTACTTGTAGTACCATCCTCGAGGGATAATAATACATACAGCTTGTAATAAAGAGAGGCAAGTAACATTATTGCGATTCAAAAACCCGATGTGTGCGCCGGAAAGTAATTCGCACACCAAATTATGCTATTGTTGATTCATATTTTGAGGTTAATGAGTATGTTTATTGAGTTCTTAATTTTGAAATTCCTTCAATTCATATTAACTATTTTATTAATGTTTTTCTTTCTATAAATCACTATGGACACTAACGCAGCTATTCAGACTAAGTGTTTTTATAAGCACTATACATAAGATATTATTACATAAATCATTTTATTACAAAAACATTCTGAACGTGTACTTTTTTATAAGTTTAAACCTTATTTTTGGCGCTTCAGACGATACATTTGAATTGATATTTAACTTGAACAAAATTTAAATTTTCGTTAAAACATAACATAACATTCCATCACGCCTGTTTTCCCCGAAGGGTTAAACAGAGGTGTAAACATTTCGCCGGTATGCTTAGTTCCTATGTAATAGGAGGCGAGCCTATTGCCATTATTGTTTCGTTAAAAATAGACTGTTAATGATACATTCAACAAAAAAAAACATAAAAATATATAACATACCATCACGCCTATATTCCCCGAAGGGTTAGGCAGACCCACTTAAGCTTCATCATCATCATCATCAGTCTATATTAGTCCACTGCTAGACGTAAGCCTCCCCTAATGTGCGCCATATGCTTTGGTCCCATGTAATAGGGTGCGAGCCTATTGCCATTAACCGAGCAAATCCAAACTTAGAGCGTCTACTGAGATACCACAGAAAAAACCCAATAACACTTTGATCTAGCAATAGAAACCAAGACCTCTAACATAGCAGTCACGCTTAAGACCACTAGGCTAACGAGGCAGCTTTATAACAGCAAGCTACATTTCCAAACCAAATAGAAGTAAAAATTCATTCGTTACTTCAAAAAGTATCTAGTTATACCAACTTAGATACACGAGACACATTTCTGTCTCCATGTTTGCCAATCGAAGGGAGGGTGACATCCTAAATAAACACTGAAGAGTGCGGGGGTAATCAAATCACTGAGAATGTTTAGTGTTAGTGCAGACCTTTTGAAGAGGGCCAAAAATAGTTTCGTACATTTGAGTGGACCTAATTTAGGTGACAGTGTTCAGGCTATCATACGACTCAAAATTGCTTCATTATAAAAGTAAGCAGATTTCATTTTAAGAGAGGTAGGGCATAGTAGGAGTGGTTCCACTCAAATTGAAACTGCCCGACTGGGGAAGTACCTACCTCCACCGTGCAGAAAATCGAAGTGAAATAACACTGCTTTGAGCTGTATTGTCTTCCTAACGGTGATCAAGGTTGCCAGTGCTCCGCGATGAAACGTTGTATTGGCAGCTTGATTTGGCCTAGTATACTGCCAACCTTATTCCTCTTTCAATTTACAGGGTCAACAACGCGTCTTTAGGCTACGGTAACCGCTTACCAGGTAGGCCGTATGCATGATTGCCACCTTAAAATGAAAAAATACCTGAAAATGTTTTTCTCACCTGCTTTTTTTAAACATGTGCGTGCGTTTCGAACTCGAGACCTTCGACTTGGTAGTCCAATGATCATAATGACAGCTTTTTCATAGCTGTCATGCGACAAGAATACTAATTACACTATGATGCATTCAGAGTTTTAATTTCATATATGTAGATATGAAAGATACTAGCTGACCCCGCAAACGTTGTCTTGCCATAAAAAAAATTGGGGTGGGTCACCCTTACCATTTAGGGGTATGATAAATAGATGTTGGCCGATTCTCAGACCTCCCCGATATGCACACAAAATTTCATACAAATCGGTCCAGCCGTTTCGGAGGAGTACGGTAACTGACATTGTGACATGAAAATTTTATATATTAGATTTTTAAGCCATTATGATAGATAAAAAATGCTATTTATAGAGAATTTTTAAAAACCAACTAACATTAATTTAATTTAGTTCCCGTAAAATTTTCTTAGACCAATATTATTTAAAGTGCTAAGAAAAATAGTGACGGCTAAATTAGGTACAGTGTTAATTAATTCTATGTGAAAACCTACAGCTGCGGATAGAAATAAATCTTTTAAGAGAATTTATAAAAAATGTAATTATTTTAGTACTTCTGATTACAGCACTAAGACCTTTTATTAGTAAACACGCTCGGAGAATCTGCTGACACTTAATTACATTGGATTATCTATAAGCACACAAGATTATCATTAAGTACATATTTAAGTACACAATTATCAACACCAGTGATGTGGTATGACCATTGGACTGCCAAGTCGAAGGTCTCGAATTCGATCCCAAGGCATCCACCTCTGACTTTTCAAAATCATGTGTGTATTAATAATTAATTATCACTCGCTTAAACGGTGAAGGAAAACATCGTGAGTAAACCTGCATAATTTAGAGATTTTTCTCGACGGTTTGTGAAGTCTGCCAACCCACACTAGGCCAGCGTGGTGAACTATAGCCTAATCCCTTTCAATATGAGAAGAGACCCGTGCCCAGCAGTGGGACAGTATACGGGTTGATGATGATGTACATAATTAAAAATAAGTAAGAGCTTAATAATAAAGAAAATACACCGTTAGCGTATTCAAAGTATTTTTATGATTATTCTTAAAGTGTATTATTTTCTACGAAGGATGATTATTCTTCGTAAAAAAATTAAACGACCTAAGAAAAAATAAAA
The DNA here is from genome assembly GCA_964056405.1 of Acronicta alni. Lineage (NCBI taxonomy): Eukaryota > Metazoa > Arthropoda > Insecta > Lepidoptera > Noctuidae > Acronicta > Acronicta alni. The sequence goes on along the minus strand of OZ043915.1, from coordinate 16,542,187 downwards.
TTAACAAATACCTTCAAAATAAAATGTAAACGTAATAGTTTTAATGTATTTAAGAAACTAAGTTTCATATTTTGATTAAATAGTCTAGCTATTATAATTTTTTTTTAGTAATATCTACAGTCTAAACTTAAATAGCCTTTATGAAATGAAAGATAAATAATATTTTATAAATCAGAAGAATCTTTTCATGTCTTCGGTACCTACTTGATAACACATTTAATTCCGAGTGCTTTTAGTTCAAGAATAGCCCAGTTTTTCTAATCAAGATATTTCATTTTATTCTTAAAAAAATAGCCGATGTTAGATAGCTTTGTCAAGGATTTCCTTTTATTTTGAACCCATTTCAGTAATGGAATGAAAACCTAGGTAGAATTTTAGGTAAAATGTTAGATATAAGGTTAGTTAGGTACATTGATATAAGGTTAGTTAGATTAGGTACAGACGCCAGCAGGTTAAACTATCCAAAACTAAAAAAAAAATCCCAATTGAACATGAACCTTATTACTTTGCATTAAAGTTGAAAATCTATCAAAGTTTGATAGTTTGGGGTAGCTTGATGTGCTGGCCTCTGTACATATTACCCAGAGTCACCAGTTTTTTTTTTGTCAGTATCCTCAATTATACAGTATCAATTATATGCTTGCAACACCAGAGGTATAATTAGCACGTTTCCGAACCTGTAAAACGAAAGACGAATAGTTGGGTTGGTAGTTTATGAGTCAAAGTCCCCGCAATGCCGACATGAGGTTTCCTCGCCGAGGCACTGGCGACACAGCAAAATTTGTTAAGAGGTTTTTTCTATTAGGGTAACCTAAATATTTAAGGGTCATCTCCGCAATTATTTAGCATAACCTTCATAGGTCTGTAACTTCATACTTATTAAAAATCATATTGAAGTTTGCAACATGTTCTTTCGACTTTTGTTGCTGACTGTACCTAAGATAGTGACTAATCAACCATAGAGCTCACAATGAAACTCGAAATTCCAGTAACTTTGAAATGGGGTAATTTCTAAGCACTTTTTCGTCTACCCACTCAAGAATAACGTTCAAATTTTAACGTTATTCCTCGCATCGACATGAATGCCTAAACATGTTTAGTTTATGCTGAACACTTCAATTTGTGAAGCGTTAACTATAAAGTAGCATAATTATCAATATTAGGAACAAAAACGTTGTGTGCCCTATTTTTTTTTATGGGATGGGGGCAAACGAGCAGAGGGATCGTCTGATGGTAAGCGATTTCCACCACCCATGGACACCCGCAACACCAGGGGAGTTAAACGCGGTGCCGGCCTTTAAAAGGGAGTACGCTCTTTTCTTGAAGGTCATATTGGTTCGGAAATACTGCGACAGTTCATTCCACAGTATAGTAGTGCGAGGCATAAAGTTTCTAGAGAAACGCACAGTAGTGGATTCGACAAGGTCTGGCACAATGGCTTGATTTACAAGCTATATTCATTCAACGTGCCAGACCGTCTCGTGCTCATCATTCGAGATTTTCTGTCGAATCGCACCTTTCGCTATCGTATAGAGGGCGGCACACTCTCGTCCCCCCATCCTATCCGAGCCGGAGTCCCTCAGGGCTCCGTGCTCTCCCCTCTCCTTTTCACGCTGTACACCAGCGATATTCCAAAAAGATCCAAGTCGCAGTTGGCTCTATTCGCTGACGACACGGCTATATATTATTCCGGCATCAGCCTAACAAACATCACCAAAATTCTCCAATCCTCAGTCAATGCCCTAGGGAATTGGTTCAGGAAATGGAGAATAGAGGTGAATCCCTCCAAGAGCGCGGCGGTTCTCTTTCACAAGAGTTCCGACCTCTCCGCTCAAGCCCAACCCATCTCCCTCTTCGGCCAACAGATCCCTTGGGAAAAGAAAGCCAAATACCTGGGCGTGGTTCTAGATTACCGACTTACGTTCCGAGAGCACATAAAAACGGTGCGTTCGCGCGCCGCTTTTGCTCTAGGACGTCTACATGGCATGCTCAATGCACGCAGTAAACTCTCCCTTAAATACAAGGTGAGAATTTACGTGATGTGTATTCGCCCCATCATGACCTATGCGAGTGTCGTATTCGCTCACATAGAAAGTCCCGCTATCCATAGGATGCAGACCCTCCAAAACCGATTCATGCGCAAAGCCACGGGCGCCCCTTGGTACGTGCGCAATAGGGACCTTCACTTAGACCTAAAACTGCCTACCATCAAGCAGTTTATGAAACGCGCCTCTAAGCGCTATTTCGATTTGGCCCCCCTTCACCCTAATCCCCTTGTAGTCAGTAGCGTAGACTACAAACCCTCTCAGATAAGTAGAGTGCGCCGCCCAAGGCACGCACTCACTTACCCTGACGACCAAATCACCCTAGCGCAGGAGTCAAACAGAGTGACTAGCACTCTCAAAACACACGCACAAAAACGCCGCCCGATATACCGTCCTCGCCGGCGAGGCCCGTCGCGAAGACCCCTTAACGGTAATCCTCCCCGTCCCTTGCTCGAGCCGGCCCGTGCCGAGCCAGTAGCTTTAAATTCGCCCATAAATAATTTAAACCCAGATCCAGCCGTCCCTAGCTGCCCCCCCAGCAACGCCCTAAGCCGAGGTTCGAGTCCCGCAGGGGACGCCCTTAGCTGTGTTGCTTAGTTTATAAGTTGCCCCTGGCTGGAGGCATTTGGTGCCTCGCCACCTAGTCCGGTTAAGTTTTTAAAGCTCCCTCGAGCTAAAAACTATGTCCGACCTAAAAAAAAAAAAAAAAAAAAAAAACAGTAGTGGACTGCCAACCATCTAGATGATGTGGATGGAACTGCTGTCGCATGGAACGATGGCGGAAAGTGGCAGCAGGGATCAATCCGAACAATTCCTCGGAGCATTCTACTTTGTTTTTGAGTAGTTTATTTCATAAAAACATAAGCTAAATGATGAATTACTTAATAAAAAAATATGATGAATTCAGATATAAATTTTAAAATCCAACAAATCCTCGCTCTGGAAGCTGATTTGTATTCAGCGTTCACGCTCCGTCCGTTTTTCTGACGGGCCAATACGGAATTATGAACCTTAATATATTATTATCTTGATCAACAAATTCAAATGTATTCTGTGGAAAGATTTAGTCATATTGTTCGTGTCTTACAGAAGCTTATCAATTTTACCGCTGTTGAATCCAGGTTACAAATTCTCATTTTCTTATAACTATTTACTCTTTTTAGACTTAGACATTTCAGGGAGGATTAAGTTTTATTTTCATTAAAATAATGAATTTCGTCCACTAACTACAGCTGGTTCCATTACAGGCTTCCTCTGAATTCTCTACTATAAATGTATATAGACTAGTTAGTTTAAGAAGAACAAAGAAGAAAATGTAACTAGTTTGTTAATTGAAAGCTGTGAAAGGTCACTGATCAATGGTGAAAGATAAATGAAAAAATAATATTGGCATTGAATGAATTATATTATATCCAAACATCAATTTGTATGAAATTCGAATAGCTCCAAAACATGAATATAAACTTCGATTTTTTTATATTTTTTAGCCAAAAAAAAACCTACAACAATTTTAAGTATATATAAGGTGTTCCAACCATATAAGGTAACCGTACTTACAAATCCCGTATAAAAAAATACACGTCATCCTAGAAAATATTCTCCGGCTTCCCATGACCTTAATAAATAATAATTGAATCAAAATCACCTTACCTCCGGGAAATTAGTCTAGACAATTTTATTCATGATAATAATTTTTCCTTAACCGATGTTCCCAAGAAAATTTTCATTGAAAACAGTATAGAAATTTTACAAAATTAGATCAATATGTACATGTAACGGATATTGCTATGAAAGAATGATGTTCAGAAAAATAAACAAGAAATATCTCGTGAGACTGCCTAGGGGAATGGCAGAGTGATTATTTTCTTTGTGTATTATAAAAGGGCTGGGGAATAAAAACACTCGACAAAAATGTTACATGTTCAGGTACATCTATATTTAGTCATAAGATTTTATTATTAAAATAAAATTTGTAATAATTATATATTTTGTCGCAATCAAGAAAACGGCCCACCTGATGGTAAGCGATTAAGCCTATAGACGCTTGCAACACCAGGGGTATTACTTGCGCATTGCCGATCCTCTAAAATTAAAAAAGAATATTTAACGGGTCTAGTCCCCCCACTGCCACTGACAACCTTACTTACCGTTAGAAACACAACACGGCTCAAAGTACTGTTATTTCACTTCGATTTTCTGCACGCGGTACTTCCCCAGTTAGGCACCTCCACCTTGAGTAGAATTTTTCCCACTATGCCCTACCTCTCTTAGATTATTTATAGAAGGAAAGAAATAATTTAAATGTATTCCGACAATCACGACATAAGACCAAATAACAAAACAAACACGAAAAAATTGAGGTATAAAATACTTCATCTTCATACATAATAGTTAATAGTTATCTTTTTATGATATAAAAAAAAAATATTTGTACTCTAACTCTATCCCTATACTGAGACTTTGGGAGCTATGCGTATGATCTTTTATAGGTTTTATGTATCATCTGTTGGTTTCTTTATACAACCTTATTGGTTAGTGGTCACATAGATTCAAATTGAATCCAAGCCGAGTACCTACTGAGAAATATTATTGGGATTTTCTATGAAATTTTCAGGAGCAGCTTTGAAATTTTCAGTAGTACCTTGGAGTTTGGATTTGCACATGGCAATGACCTTTTTATAGTGATTCGGAAATTAATTCGTCATTGTGTATCGTCTGTCCCCTAGGGGAGCTGGATATGTCTGACTCGTACCGAATACAAACCGCGCTTGCCTTCACTAGCCTTATAGTCACGGCCATAAAGTCAGTGAAATTTGCCAGGAAACCTAGCCTTAAAAATTAAAACAAGCTATTCCATCAAAGAGACTAAAATACTAACAGAAATACTATCTTTTGACATTGATTCCGCAGTCAGAGCATTCATATATCAAACGAGATACATTGAGCTTTGAAACTTGTCTATCTATTCAATGTTACACTTTGAGTTTCTTTACTGAGAAGTGTGTCAGTTTTGTTTGCAATACAGATGTGAATGACTTGTTTTTTTTTTCTATGTTAAAGTGTCACTGGATTTTTGTGTCAGATGTTATAGTAGATCTGTGTGATGAATACAATTGAATGTTTAGGGTAGACCGAAGTTGAAATTAATGCCTTTTTATGTGGAGCTTTGGGATGAAGCTATGCTGAATAAGAAGAAAGCTCGGTCATTATACTAATACTTATGAATCGTTAATAGCCAGAAACCCAAAATGTCTGCCAAACAGTTAAACCTTATAATACGGGTATCGACCAAAAGTTGGATTCCTGAGGTCTGATGGCATATAGTCTGGAAGCCGTCCCTAACAAACTTGGAGAAAGGTGATGATGGCCCATTCAGGATCTGACTGTGGAAAGTGCCGTTCCACTTCAAGATTCGGTTAAATAGCAATTCAAACACCGAAATGTTACTTAGGACCATAGCATACACTATACTTTTGAGATCGGCGGTTTTGCGACCACATCGCATATTGGCAACTTGCTGTTTTCGCTTACGGTATAATGAAATCACGCATTTTAGCGACTGCAGCGATTGTTTTGATGACTAAATCCATTCAGTTGGCCGTGTTCCGTAGATGCCAAAGCTTTACTAAGTTGCTACGATTGTTATCCAATTGTGTGGTGAGTATAGCAGCATCAAACGTCTAGAAAAGATTCAGTTGATCTTTGACCGCAGATGCTAAGTAGCAAATCTGTTTTAACCCTTAGCAATAACTCACAACTAACCTAACCTAACTCCAAAATTCCTATCCGCGAATTTTAACGCTGTTGTTTTCATCGTCAATATTATAAAGTAAACAATTGGCAATCACAGACAATGCTACTTAGGGCCGTCTAATTACTGTGTCCCCTGGAATCGTGCGACCGGAATAACAAGCAGCATTTTGAGGAAATAAAATCAGATTTATAATATTTGTAGGCAGTAATAGCGGGGGATTGTCGGGTCTTACCGAATTCTGCTTTGATATTTCTAAACGAATTTGTGTTTGATTCGGTTTCCTTAGTAGACCGAAATTCCAATTCTTTATGTTCATGCTTCGTTGGTCTAGTGGTCACTGGGGGAGTATGGAGCATTAAGTTGAACTCCAAGGTCAAGCAAAGTGATATTGGGTGACTTGGCCTATTATAATATTGGACCTAAAAACCGGTTAGGTGTGATCAAACATATCTGTATTTCCCAGAAATACAATACTTCATAGAAAACCGAACGCCGTTTCGCTCAGCCCGGAAACCGAAACACAGCAGTCGCACTTACGACCACTAGTCTAATGAGGCAGTCATCGTACCTACATCACTTTGAATACTAGTTTCTTATAGTGTTAACTTTATACGTATGGAACTAGGTTTACGTAAAGCTGACTGCATACTGTGAGCGTGAGTGCATTCGTAGTGAGGGATCGCCCTGTCCTCATTTACGAACACTCGAATACCCAGAGCTCGCAATTGAATTGCTTCGGATCGCATGCGGTACCATCACAGCTATGGAAAGTGAAATGAAATCTTGCCGATATTTATTTGTGCAGTAGGATCGTTTTAAGATGAGTCGTGGGTAAGTAATAACTACGTTAAATAATAAAATAAAATTATTTAGTTTTCAGACCAGGTCCATAGATTTAGATTAACATATTCAAAAGTCAGCACACAACAATTAGCATTATTAATATTTAATTATCTAATATGTTCACAATTATTATAATGAATAAATCATCCATTACATAATCAAGTTAACTTAATTTTTAAGCAAGCAGGCTAATCTGTCCCCCCTGACATGAAGCTCTGTGAACCTACCCAGTAATGCGGTGTGATTCCTATCAATAAATTATAAATTATATTTATAAATTTCTGAAAATAGATCTTCTATAGACACTTTTACAAATCAATGTATTACATTTTTTTTTAGCTAGATGAGTCCGGTATTTCCTAACTCACGACCTATTAAAAGAAACACCGAAACAAACACGGAGAATGATAGTCTCTTTTAAGGTCCAGACATAGGATATTAGCAAACATGTGTGTTACAATGCAGAGCAATGTCTGCAATGGCCTTTTGAAGAAAGAGCTATAGTGACTTTGAGTAGACTAGTCCCAACCTACGGCACGCATGCATCGTAGCTCGACAATAATTTAGGGAGCTCAACAATCCGTTGCACGTGGATACCAGATCAGCGAACATAAGCGTAAGCCACATAAAAAACGCTCAAAGTCACCAGACTGTTCAAAACTGAGTATGTATACTATATTTAGCCTTCAAAGTACTCACGTTTACATTTTATTGAGTTGTTAAACATTATTAAATAATCAGAAAAAATATAAAAACACAGTAAAAATTTCAGTAATGTCTGCTAAAATTATAATCAAATTAGTATATAAATCATTGTTATGTCAGACTTAAAGAAAATAATACATAACAAAATTGAAGGTCAGAATAATAATAAATGGTAGTAAAATAATCAAAAGCCTAGTTCATTAGAACAGTTCAATCCCAAGCACATTTGTCATCTATATAATCTCATAATGAGTAGTAACCTAAGTCACAATTTCTGCTTAACGATTGATTTAAATTTGTATGTGTGTAGTTGTTCATTAACTGATCTGCAAGGTTAAGTAGCTTGTCGCGATCAGTCAGAACGGGTAACCATTTTTAAACATCGAAACCCCTCCGTGCCTTGGAGAGCATTTTTAGCCGTAATTTCCGTTTTTCATACCAACACCTATGACAGTTTTTACGAAAACCGTGAACACCGGTTTATCGTTAACATAACGGTATTACTCAGAAGTCGGGTTGCGGAGCTCTGATGGTATTCGCTTCGTATAAAATACACAATTCAGTTGCATTTGGTTATAATGGACTGATAATTATATTTATTTTTGTAAATTGATTGACTGAGAAGAAAAATTGATCATTTACAATTCAATATTTCATTAATACTAGATGGCGCCGGCATTTCCTAGTTGACGACCTCTGAGAAGAAACGCCGAAACAAACTCAGAGAATCATGGTCTCTTTTAAAGTCCAGACAGTAACAGTATTTAATGCTTATTCAATATGTTTTACAATGTAGGCAAATCTGAACTAGACCTTTTGAAGAAAGAGCCATAGCAGTTTTGAGTTGACCAGTCAACAACCAGTCACAAGTCAGAGACTGACCCTGACCAACTGAATTGACCAGCGTACTTAGCCACCAGCCCCTCTTTTTTCTTTATTGGTAGTAAATGTATGTTAGTAAGTTAAATGTTTGATACTCGTAATTATCACGTTTTTTTCCTTTTATCTATAAACGGAAGTCAAGAGTGTGAGCTAAAAACCAGCATTAGGCAACCCTCTAGAGATGCTGAGGCTTATGGTATGAACCTTTTGGTTTCGTTGATATAGTAGGTTTGTTTGCTATTATTCTGCTCTAATGCCCAAATCACGTCATATCAGCCAAAGGAACTTCTGAACTTCTCCTTTCATTTATTAATTCCCTCGTAATTCCTTGGACTTAATGACGTCATGTTTTGGATAATCATCCTCGCAATGTTTTTCTTTCACTTATCTTGCATTTTAGTACCCATCACAATAGAAAGACGCCTACACTAAGCCAGGTCTATACAAAAATTACATTGTACTACCTCAAAAGCCTTAATTTCAAATAAGTCCGTAGAAAAGCGTCATAACTCTCGGTTTTCCCCTAACTTATAACATCAATGTACCTCGTTTATACCTGTTTTTCGCCAAGAAAATTAGTATTCCGCGCCGTTGCCTCTAAAATTAAATCATTCTCCGTTTTATTTACCAAATATTATCTTGGCGTTGAATTTTCAATGATAAGAGCCATTTTGTAGTAGCATCGTAAAGTTGAACCTGAGATAGAAGATGCTAATTTTACACTGTTGCTGTAATACAATGGAACGTGAGAATTTTGTGACGCACGAACTGATTTATTGCCGAAAAGGACGCATGGATTATGCTGAAGTGGTTCTCTGGCATGCCATTCACAGTTTCTTTAGAATTCAGTAATGCACAATTTCTTTGCAGATAATATTTTGCTTGACTAGTCTAGTAGATGCAAGCGTGCCTGCTGAAGATGAGGTCCTGGATCGTTTCCCAGGTGGAGCTAAGTTCTATTGGAATTTCCTAAAAAATACTCAGTAGTAGCTCGGAGTTTATATTTCTGTCCAGTTAATGGCAATGGGTTTGCCATATAAAAAATACAAAAACATCAAAAATAGTAGGTGAACTGTAAATATTTACTTTATTCATTATTGTATCATCATCAACCCATACATTGTTCCACTGCAGGGCACGGGTCTCCTCTCACAGAATGAGAGGGATCAGGGTATAGTCCACCACGCTGGCCTAGTGCGGGTTGGCAGACTTCACACACCGTCGAGAAAGTCTCACAGGCATGATAATTTCCTCACGATGTTTTCCTTCGCCGTTTAAGCGAGTGATAATTAATTATTAATACGCCCATGATTTCAAAAAGTCAGAGGTGCGTGCCTTGGATTCGAACTCGAGACCTTCGACTTGGCAGTCCAATGATCATACCACTAGGCTATCCCTGCTTTATCATTTATGTTTGTACACCAGAAATACAAACGACAAAAAAAAAACAGTGCGACTCCATACCAAGACACGTACTATTAGGAGTAGGACCTACCTATTATGTATTGATTATACAGAATAAAAGAAGCCCATTAACAAATGTTTGCCTAACAGGGCTCCCATGTGGACCAACTTTCAGACTAAACAAAAGTTAGGGTGAACGAGGATGCGGCGATCTTAATGCGAATGTGAACACTAGCGCCCATGACTAACTGCAAAATCTTTCTTCTTTCCCTAATAAGCCAATATCCGAAACAACTCGGATGAGGGTGATCCTAACGTCAGGGGGTAACCATTTTCATACTAAGTATAAAAATAATGTGAAGAATCAATCTCTATTAAATGCCAAAGCCGCTTATTATATTGAAATGAGGTAAACAAAATATTATTGTCGTCTCTATCTCTCCTCTTTGATAGCTAACATGATGGATGACAGGAAACACCTCTGATCAATCATGTTTTCCGTTCGGAAGTGATTTAGTTAAAAAAATATTAATAATATAGGCAAAGTAAGCACAAATTTGTATGATAACTTTTTTATACGGGCAACTACTAAGTAGTATACAACGTTGGCATCCATTCATCAGCAACACAAATACTGTTGCACTGCTGGGCACGGGTCTGCTCTCAAAATGAGAGAAATTAGGCTATTGTTTACCAAGCTGACCTAATGCGCGTTTACAGACTTCACGCGATGTCCAGAAAATCTTTCAGTGCATGCCTGAAATGTCTTCGATGTCTTCCTTCGTGAATGATAACTACGAAATACGAACGTGATTAAACTTGAGACCTTTAGCTTTACAGTCCAATGGGACAATGTTCATATCACTAGTCTACACGGCTTTTGCTGGTATCTATTAAGTTAAAGGAATTGATTTAACTCGAAAATCAACACAATAAGAAATGGTGTCTCGTATCAAAATCGAATTAATTATTCAGTTATTCATAACTTACAGTTTTAAGACAGGTAGGACAGGATGGAGGTAATTCCACTTAAATTGGAGCTGCGACTGGGAAAGTACCTCCGCCTTGCAGAAAATCTTAGTAAATAACACTGCTTTGAGCTGTGTTGTGTTTCTTACGGTGAGCTTGTGTTGGCAGTGGGGAACTTTGACCCTTATACTGTCAATCCAACTATTCCTCTTTCGTTTTCCATGGTCGGTAACGCGCAAGTGATACCCCTGGTGTAGCAAGCGTCTATAGGCTACGGTAGCCGCTTACCATCAGGTGGGACGTATGCTTGTTTTAGTGGTATAAAAAAATACAGTCTATCATTTATCATTACCGGACACAACAACACATCAGATGATGGAAACACTGATTGAACAAAACCGCGTACCTTAATTATCCTCGCAACAATGATTAATTTGCGACGCTGATCGATCTGGCGATTAAAATGTCGCTCGCATGTGTTTGCGTATTTTTGGGAATTTTAATTTTTATTACTTGCAACATAATTTCGTCTTATTTTTCTATGAAATTCTCAGTAGAAGCTCGGAGATTGGATTTATGCCCGGTTAAGGGCAATGGCGTTCGTACACCTCTGCCTAACCCCTCACGGATTATAAGCTGCGGTGGAGCAATCGCCACTGTTCTCTATCTTCAGCTTTCCATTTTGCCTTTTGATATGGCTCAAAAACCCCACCCTTTCCTTCACTTGTTCCACAAAACTTCGTCCAGGTCTTCCCCTTCCTCGTATTACTTCAATTTTACCTTCTAGTATAATTCTAAATTAGTCGTTCGTAAAGTAATAATTATGTTTCGTTATCTAAAAACTGAACCCCTGCTAGAAAAAACTATCCCCCCCATAACCTTCATCAAGCCTTTCTCTGGTTCATTCAAAACCCAAAATATTAAAAAAAAAATACTTAGAAACATAGGCGCCATGCCACCACAAAAAAATAAGTAAAATGCTTGTAAAATACGGTACTCATAGTGACCTAGTGGATGTGGATAGATGTAGTGGTAAATTACAAACAAATGTATTTTGTTATATCCTCACCTCCACAATATTTTACAACATTGTAATTTAAAAATTAGAACAGCTTATTTTTAGATTTTCAGTTAGTATTTTTAACGCAGTCAGGTTTGTTGTTTCAAATTTTTAAGCAGCACTCCCAAGACAATTTTTCTTACCGGGAAGAAACGCGAGTAGTAAATATTTTCAAAACTTGGTGACTTCGACGGCGTGTGAAGTCTGCCAACTCAAAGAAAGAAAGAAAGACATAAATAAATAAATGAAGAAAAATAAAGAACGAAAATATGTATGTGTAGTTAAAAGTAGTTTTTTACGGATAACGTTACGATTATATCACGTTACCCTTTACAGTGAGCATCATTCACATCATTAGTAGCGACCTAATAGACATACATCATGATCCCCTACCAAAACTAAAGCGCCAAAACAGGAACTGTTTGCCAGAGTTATTATAGCGACCTTGTGGCTTGCTCTTCTTGTGTTTAAATAATTAACTCTAAGAATTTTATTTATGTAATAATTGTAAGTAGGTACCTATTTTAGTGAAAATTACTGTAGGATAAAAATAATTTATTACTAGTTTATAATATTATATGATAATGTATATCTATATTGTATTAAGTTACGATAAGGCGACATGTGTCTCACGCACTTATTTAGGTTAGCTTACGACTGTTACTATTTAGTTGTACACGCGGTGTTTGCCTATAAGTGATTGTTGCACTGCTGCTCTCATATAGTGTACCTATAATATATTGTCTTATTTGTGTAAACAATTGTTGGTGAACCAAATAAATAAAATAAAAAAAAAAATAAAATCATTCTAGTGCTGTACCCGCGATTACTAATATTAATATAACGCGAAAAGATCAGTAAAAAGAAGTTCAATTTAAACGTCTAATATTCGTGTAAGTGTCGGAAATGACAGGTATAAGTATTTTATTATAGCGAGCAAAGCCACAAGCAAAAGCTGGTAATCGAAATAATGAATTAACTTTGTGTAAAAGATCATCCTGCCTTTGTTTCCAATTAATCTGAGAGGGCCTTGTTTTGGACATTTGAATCTTAGCGACAGTTTCGATCAAAGATAAAGTACATTTACACAGTCCATTTACCTTTAGAGGGTGGGATAAATTCTAAGGGGCATTGTGTAGCTTCGAGTATTTCGGTAGTAATAGGAGGCATCTCCCTAACGTGTTGTAAGATGAGAAGGGTTTTTTTATACTACCATCACGCCTATATTCCCCGAAGGTTTACGCAGAGAAGTACTAAAAATGTACGTTTGTCGATATTTTAGTAATTTCATCAAAATGGGTTTAGTGGTTTAGGCGTGAAAGCGTAACAGACAGAGTTACTTCACATTTATGTTATTATGTAGGGATTGTGTATGTTAATATTAATTTGCGTGTTTAATGGCATTGGCCCACAGGTGTGATTATCGGTGTTGCCAACATTAGAAATAAAAAGGGGAGTGTAAATAATTGTAAATTTGCTTAGTAAAGATATTTATCTTTTTTTCTTCATATTGGACATGTCACTTTTTACAAAATTTATAGAAAACGCTAATCGCTAGTAAATTAAAACATTTATTTACAATTAATATTAGTTAACTATGCTGCGTTACGTCCTAAACGATGCATACTGTTATCGAAAACAAACTGAAAGTGAACCGTCAAAGAACATAAATAAAAAGCATCATTGAAACACTTTAGTGTTTGGAATAATTAATTTTCAGGGGTATGTGACGAACCTCTGTGAGGCGACGGCTGTTGTGCGCGTGCGTGGTGCCGCTGATACTAGCCGGAGTGACTAGGGTGGCCAAATTGAGAGGTAGCGGTGAGACCGTGTATGTAGGAGAGGTTGTGGTACATAATTTGGGTACAGAGGCTAGCACATCAAGCTACCACAATTTGTCAAATTTCTTTGATAGAATTTCAACTTTAAGACAAAGTGATAAGGTTTATATTCAATTGGGAAAATTTGACAGTTTTGGTAGCTTGAACTGCTGGCGTCTGTACAATTTTAAAATTATTGACGACTTTTGTGGTCAAGTGGTTCGAGTACCGGATTGCTGACCATAAGGTCGTGGGTTCGATTCCCACAAGACACAAATATTTATGTGACGAACATAAAGTGTTTGTGTTTGTCTGGGTGTTTCTTATATATTATAAGTATTTATTTACAAAAAAAAAGTATTTAAGTATTAAGTATATCCATTGTCTAGTACCCATAGTACAAGCTATGCTTAGTTTGGGACAAGATGGTGCTGTGTAAAACGTCCCAAAAATATTTATTTATTTATATTTAAAAATATTTATAATTACGAGTACATAAAATTACTTTTTATGGATTTTATCGCGTTTTATTGATGTTATTAATGACCATGGACGCTGTAAAGGCTCCGAAACGTCGGGATTAATAATATCAATATAACGCGATAAAATCCGTAAAAAGTAATTTTATTTCAATGTATAATATTCGCGTAAATGTCAAAAAGCAATAAATTTGGGTACAGTTATATTGTAGTGTGCTTCGTATTTCAAATGACATACCATCACGCCTGTATTCCTCGAAGGGTTTGGCAGAGGTGTACTAATGTACACCCATATTTCGCCGATTATTTAGGCTCCATGTAATATATGGCGAGCCTATTGCCATTAATCGGCCATAAATCTAAACTCCGAGCTGCTACTGATAATTTCATAGAAAAACCCAAAAACACTGATATGAGTATCGAAATCAGGACCTCTAGCGATTTAGTCGCGCTTACAACCACTACATCAGATAAAATATTTTAATAATAATGCGAATAAATGATTTCTGATTTCTATATTATTATTATTTCCTATATTTAACTTTTTTCTTATAAATTATATTTTTAAATATTTTTATAAAATAAATTAAAAGACAAAAACATTTAAAAATATAAAAAATAGAGGCCCACCGGTATCGGGAACAGGGTCCAAGCTACCAGGGTCAGGGCTCCAGAGAGAGCCGTGTCTAGCAGTACTACTATCTGGATCAAGCCCTTGACCCAGCCGCCTAACGAGAGCCTCCTAAGGTGTTGCTCGAAGTTCGTGGCTATTAAGCCATTGGCTGACACGACTATCGGTACAATGATCGCTGTGTCCACGTTATTTATTATTATTTTTATTAGCAACATTATTTTTTATGCCTTTGTTTTTATTATAAATAAATTCTGCACAATTTTTTTGATGTATCGTTATGAGCAACTTCTATTAGAAAAAGAGGTTTGATTCCTCTTTTTCTAATAGAAGCTGCTAAGAAAATGCCATTTATCTCCCAAATTATGAGGTAATATTTAAAATTAAGATATGAGAAAATATTCATTGAATATTTTCTAATAGAATTTAATTTAACTTTACTAAATACCCAATATCTTCAGTAGTATCGCAATATCAATTTACATCATCATTTATCCAGGCACAAATGAAGCACGGAAGTATAAACACCATATAATGTGCGGAACATCGTAATCAAATTCGCAAAACTTAACTCTTGTATGACATAACTTGACACAGCCTCACAAAAGCCGAAGCCTATCCACCCTAACTGCAGCCTCCAGCACCCGAGGAGCTTTCATATTGACCTATACGTATTACTCTCCACACAATTTCAGGGCGTGGGAGAGGGATGGAAGACTTTAAGCGGTGCTAAACCCACGCGGCAGAAAGAGACAGCTGTAACCGAGCGCGAAGCCCGGTCCTCACGTTTCAGTATACCCCGAACGTTTGGGAGCCTCGGTTCGGCGCGATTACTGTCGAAAAACACGTGCGTCTGAAAAAAATTGGCAAAATATAGACACAGTGTTCGTATGTTGACGGGTGGACGGAGTGCAGTCCAGTGCAGTGTTTTCCAATTGATTCAGTGTGTTGAAACCTCTGTGTTGTGTCAATAGTGTCGCACCCACTGTGTTGGTTCCCGGGAGACACGGAAAATGTGAGTAATTTTATGCTTTTTACGTTCACTACGGATATTGATGTCTTCTAAGCGGTTTCAACGTCTGAACAATTCCTTTTACAGATGCTGTGTAATGTTAAAGCAAAGAGTATTTTACGGTTTTACAAAAATGTTGACAGATTTCATTATCCAGCAAAAAACTTGTAAAATATTTTCAGATTCAATACAACATAAGCTAAGAGATGTACATTACAAGACGTATATTATATGCACGGGAAGGAAGTTTCTGTAACTTACCGTCGGCATTAAGAGCTAATTACATTTTTATTATTAATACTAAAAATCTAATTAGCATATAATAATATAATTAGATTTATCTATATACATCATTACGAGAAGCGCAGTAGGACTGCAAATGGTGTTGTTAAAAAAGCTCATTGATAGCAAAAGTAGGAAGAAAACTACATTTTTAGTTAAGTATGCCCATAGTCTTCCAAGAAGAAATACGAATTAACGGTTTTATTACATACTAGAAATGCTAACTGTGTACCTATGTATATAAAGATGCAACAATATTTTAAATTTAAATAATTATTTCTACTAAACTTGAATTAGTTTTCACCAGTATTGCTTAGAATACTTTAATATTATTCAGACACGAGTATGTAATAATATAATAAATAAGTTTTTATGTAACTGTTTCAACGAGGGCTAGGCCTTTCCTATTTTAAACAGAAATAGGTACAGGAAACTCAGATTGACCTACAAGTTGAACTTACTGATTGTCACCAATATTTCATTTGGACCTGATGATTAAATTAAATTTAACACCCAATGAATTCCACACCAAAGATTCTTACGATCTGTTTTGCATTAAGGACATTAACCATCTATGATCTAATTTGGGTTTCTAGTTTCTCTTAACAGTTTTATTTCTTTAATCCCAGTTTGAATTCCGTGGAGTAGACACAAAGAGAGAAAGTTACTTTTCAGTCCGTACTAATATAATCTTGTTCATAGTTTCATTCTCCAATAAAACAACCAAGACCCCATTATACTACCTTAGAAACAAATCAAATTTTATATTTCCTTGAAAGACTTTCATTTTTATTTGCTTCCAAGTCTTTTGCTTTCGTACCTTTTACACTCGATCCGTGACCAGAAAAGTCGGAAAAATAAAAGGCGAACTATAAAGAGGCAATAAAAGTTAATATTAGTTTTTTGGAAGCCGCGACAGGTCGAGGTATATACCGAAACGCGATTTCTTTGCATCACGTTCCGCATTATAGTTCTTAGTTTTATTTACGGTGATTTGAATGCCTTTAAAACCTCATTAGCTTAGGAAGCGTAACTGAGACTGCTAAGGTTGAGGTTTTGGTTTCTATTCCCAGGTATTTTATATCGATTAGGTGGCTAGCATACGGCCCGCTTGATGGTAAGCAATTATGGTAACCTATGGACGCTTGCAACACTAGAGATATCACTCCCGCGTTGCCGATAAATTAAAAATCTTTTCACACCCTTTTGGAAAAAACCATGTCACTCCATGTCAACCAAGTACTCCCTTGGGAACTCCTTGGTGGGGAGCTAATTCCATATACTGAGCGTACGTGGGAGAAAATTTATCTGAAATAGTACCGTGTGAGACTTGAGTAGCTCTAGGGTAGGTGGATGTATTCCACGCCGATGATCTACGTCGACCAGTGTTACTAGGATTTTCTATAAAACTCTCAGTAGCAGCTAGAAGTTTTGATTTGTGTTTAATGGCAATAGGCTCATACACTATTACATGTAACCTATACATACCATAGAACGGTGCGTATACCTAACACTTCTACGCCATACGAGACATACTGGCTGATAACACTTGCGCCAAGAGTAGACATTGAAATAAAACTTCTTTTTGCGAGTTCTATTACATGATATTGTTGTTTCATTAATGCTGTAAAGGACACGAAATGTGGAGAATTAGTAAGTAGTTTTTTTTTCAGCACGCAATACAATGAAATACCTTTCCGGACTCTGTCTGACAGACAACGGAACACTTTAAAACTGTTTCATTGTCTTACTTGTAAAGGAGGCTTGTGTCTGGTAGCCAGCCGGGCGAATCCCTATATCTTACCTATACTATACTTAGATTGTGCCATTTTCTCCTCTTTCTCTCTCTCTTCCTCTCCTCCAAGTTTTTTAATGTCTTCCCCGCAAACAGCCTCTTCAGGATCAGTTTAACGACTAAATGTCTGGCTATTGAGGAAAAAATCTATCAAATTTCAAAAGGGTGTGATTCAAAGGGCGCATTGGAAATTATTTTTGGAAAGGGTGCATGGTATAATCTACTTATCTCGATATTAAAGACGCAGTCAAGCATAAATAATTAGAGCGCTATATTCAAAGACTTTAGCGATAGGAACGATTTAAAAAACAGTTGTTTGTTATTTCATTGTTTATATGAGGCAACCTATTTTTTTTTTTATAAGTCTGGAGTTATTTTGTGTTTGCCTTAAATGCGTTTGACTCTAGTTTTGCCTGGGGAAAGCAAAAAAAGGGTCTAATCTAAGATGAAGCACGCAATTCAAGTAAAATACCCTTTTGGGTTCTAACAAACACAGGATTGAACATAGTTTGGAACCGGAATTCCAATATTCTGATTAGAAGTGGATTTATTATCTGTGTTTTGTGTCATCATAAAAAACAAAAGATAGCATACTATCATACCTCTATTCTCTGAAGGGGCAGGTAGATGTGTAATGTATACCCATAGATTGTTGGTATGTTTTTAAGTCCCATGTAATAGGAGGTGAGCGTGAATTCTGCCATCAATTCTCTTAAAGTAATCCCTAACTTGTTTCTTATGACACCAAAGGATAAAGAAGGATATCTTACACTAAGCCCGCGTGTACATGGGCAGAATTTATTGTTAGAAACAAGCGATTAAGGAAAATTTGTGCGTAATAATTTCTACCTTGAAAATCTACCATGCGTTCTGAGCGATTAATATTTCTTGTAAATTTCCCTTGAGGTAAATTTAGAACGATGTATCAAAATTGTTGGCGGAAAAAAGGTATATTGCTTGTGAGTAATTATTGGAAAAAAATATCGTCTTGTATTCACAGTCGTTTTGATTCTTTTCCTCATTAGGTACATGAGTAGGAATTAGGATCTTTTTTTATTTTTTATTAATATTATGTTAACTTTGACTGATTTTTCATCATTGCCAATGGTTAACATTCTATTCCAAACAAACTGTACCTACGATACGATTGTATAATTTCTAATTATTTTATTTAGAATCTTAATTATTCTCTGTGATGATGATTCATAGATGTCAGTAGGTAATTATAGAACCAAATTGCGATTTGTTCGCAAACATAATTATATCAGTTAAACATGGTTATGTACCTGAAGTTCTGTGATCTGTCACTGTATGCCTTAGTGTTCGTTATTTTTTATTTATTTATTATGGACAAAACAAAACACAGTTATACATTACAGTTTACAAGTAAGTAACAAACACATTAAAACAGCAAATACATAACACACACCATTTGCCGCGATGTTATCTAGTGTTTAATCATATTTTTGTTTTTAAGTTCTATATTTGTTACTCTGTCCGCTTTGAGTATTGTTTTAAACCGGTTTTAAACCTTTATATTCAAAGTAAATAAATAAATAGAAGGACATGCTGGTATAGTTATGTTTTTCGTGTGGTTCAATTAATTATAAATTTAATCTGCTAATCTATAGCTACTTTGCCTATTGGTACGAAAAATTGCCTAGTAATTTGGAAACATACGCCGGCAATGAGTTACATTCCTTAGTGGTACGCATAATAAGACTATTAGCTGAAGTATTGACATCTACTAGGTGATCATGATTGCGAGGACTTTCATCCGTACTTACTCTTGAATGACATTCCAAACTTGAACGTACCTACTCCCACATCACATTCGCATACCAAATGTTTGTCGATGATTTCCTTCGGAAATTGAAACGTGCGTTCCAGCGATTTTCAATTGGGCGTAATCAAATGAGCGTATGTCTTCTGGGATAATGGAATTCCTTACTTTAGGAGTGACATGATAAATGTCCCGGATTTGAGAATAAGACCCCCGGCTTTGTGTTATGTGTGAAATTATGTCCTTTGTCTTATTGATTTCGGAGAAAATTGAATGGTATTGACGTGTCCTTTTTGAGTAAGGTTTACGGTCGAACAGTTGTAATTAGGACTAAGATATTGAGTTGGTTTCTTTGAACTTGAAATACCTAAGTCGTGGATGAGAATCAAATGTGCCTCGTCATGTTAGAAATGAATCCTTTTACGTTTATTCTCTTGAATAATTCAATAAGAATTTATATTGAGGTATTAAACCTGGTAATAAAGCAATTTTTGTAAATCGAAAATTCTGACGAGAACCGTCACCTATTTTTTATATCATAGATACCTACACGTTGACTAACAAACATTATTGCAAAAAGAAAACATTGCAACCGGAAAAATAAAAGTGGATAGTATCTTTTATTATATTTATTATTAAAACACCACTTACATATTTTATCTTTACATGAGATCCTTCGATACAGTAATTTACTAAGTATTTTCAGTATTAATATTGTAATCCGTATATTCACGTTATTCTCATTACACTAAACTTATTTATTTCTTCCTTTCCATTCAAATGATGGGACAGATTTTCTGTCAAAAAGCATTACACTAGCTACAAGAAATGACGTTACAAAATATATATAAAAAAGGAGCAATCTAATTTTAATGAACCCCATCTGGCCGCACGTGTCATTACGAAAAATATTTTAATTTCCCTGTAAAAAGGGGACTCAAAGTGGCCCCATAAAGAATAAATTAACGCAAGCCCAGAAGCAATCAAAAACCTATATAAACCGCCGTAAAAACTTAGAGGAATGGACCCAGAGAAACTCTAAATAAAAGGTCTATTAAAGGAAAGATGCAATGGTAAAACGCAAAACTCTTGATGGAAAGTCACTTAGTGCCATAATAACTGTATTGTAAGTTTAAGTACTAATTAAGCTATCCATAAGACCAAACGCTCAAGTAATCTAAACTTAGTAGGAAACATAATTATGATACTTATGAATGATGACTTGCTTAACTAATTCTTTGACCTAAAATATAAATTTGCAAAGAGTATTAGGCAAGACGTTTATTGATTTCCGAAAAACAGCTTTCACATAATATACCTACCCATGGCAATTAATTCTTAACAAGGACTCAAATACATTATAATTATTAAAAAATTTCAATAAAAATAATTGAAAAAAAAAACACTTTTTACGGATTTTATCGCGTCATGGGTAGACGTCTAACATGGTCTATCAGTGAGGATAGGCCCTGTAAAGGTTCCGAAACGTAGGGATTAATAATATCAATATAACGCGCTGGTATTTCTCTACATGATCAAATCAGAAATGAGGAGATCCGTAGAAGAACGAAAGTTACCGACATAGCTGAAAGACTTAGCATGCTTAAGTGGCAATTGACGGGATACATAGCTCGTAGAACTGATTGCCGTTGGAGCAAAAATGTTCTCAAGTGGAGACCACGCACCGGAAAGCGCAGCGTGGGACGGCCTCCAACGAGATGGACGGACGACCTGGTAAAGGTCGATGGAAGTCGTTGAATGCAAACGGCTTGTAACTGGTCCTTGTGGAAGTCTATGGGGCAGGCCTTTGTTGCAGCAGTGGACTTCCTGAGGCTGATATGATGATGATGAACTCGATAAAATCCTTATTTTAATGTATAATATTCGCTTAAGTGTCGGAAATCAATAAAATAATTTCAATATAATATGAACAAGTGAGTGGCGCAAATTGTTAAATTCTAGGATCGAATGGAAGATACTTCAGCTTCTCCTAAATGCTGTATACTAACGGAAAAATAGACCACCCTCAGGCTAATTACGCCCTCAGCAAAGTTCGTGACTTGAGAGCAAAGGACAGTCCCACTTCTGATACCCATCGCCTTATTGATTATTACTCGCATTCATCTCGTTGTTCCCAATCCCGTGAATTTCCTTAATTCCTTAGCGAAAGTCTTACACCATGTAAGGAGGAAAAAGGAAATGTAAGGCCAATTTTATAGGCTTTATAGTTTCTACGATTTTGTGAGTACCTAAGTGAATACTCCGCTGTTTTACTATAAATATTATTAAAAATAATTAGTGATGTTGATGATCGATTATCAATAATCGATTATCAACATTACTATCACAGCATTGAGATGACAGGAAGCAAAGGTATAATCAATCTTTAGCTTAATTCATTCATGATTATTAATTATTTGAGTGAAATATCTGTACCTTTGAGATAATTAAGATAATTTTACCTGTTCAATAATCGATTAATCGATTATCAACATCACTAAAAATAATCATTTTTGTCTCAACTGTTTACAAATTTGGAAAGGATTCGCGGCTAAGTAAAAAGTACGCTGATTAACCGATCTGTAAGGTTAAGCTTCGCTAGTTGCGGTCAGTCTGTGAATGGGTGACCATTATTAGCACATCGAGACCCCTCCGTGCCTTGCTTCAAGGCCGTCGGTCCCGGCTGTCGTACGAACACCTAAGACAATCGTTAACAGTCTGAAACCCAAAAAGCCTGACAACCAGTTTATCCTTAGGATATCGGTATTGCCCAGAAATTGGGTTGCAGAGGTCTGATAGCAGTCGTTTAGTGTAAAATACTGATATTCAGCCGTATTTGGTTAGACTGGAAACCAACCCCAACATGAAAGTGAAAAGATTTTTACAGGGTCGGCAACGCGCAAGTGATACTCCTGGTGTTGCAAGCGTCTATAGGCTACGGTAACAGCTTACCATCAGGTGGGCCGTATGCTTGTTTGCCACCTTAGTATAAAAAAACATAGTCGGGAAAAGGCTCGGAGAATGAAATGGTTACAGACATAAATTTGCTTCTATGAAAAATAATTTGATTTTCTTATTATGAAACGAATCTTTTAGAAATACGCCTCAGAGGCTTCATGTAATATCAGCCTATAGTGCTTCGACTATACAAAATATAAATAAATATACAATTCCTAAATTATTATATCAAATTTAATAATACGTATGTTATAAAATATATTTGAAAGCCTACGAATTTTTTTTCTCAATAGACGTAATAAAAATTATTACGTAACATTTTTATTCTTTATTGGGAGAATGTAAAAAATATTCATGCGTATATTATATACATTTTATGATAATTACAAATCATACCATCGCGCCTGTATTCCTTAAAATGTTAGGCAGAGGGGTACTTCTAATTTACACCCACAGTTTACCAGTATGTTTAGGTCCTATCTCATTGGGGGCGAGCCTATTGCCATTAACCGGGCACAAACACGGGAATACAGGCATGATCGTATGTTTTAGATGTTTTAAAAAAATACTATTTAAATCGGTGCGAAGTATTCGCATGGTGTATAGGCATATCTAGTATTTTTTTTATTTTTTTTTATTTACTTTAAACTTAATTAGAACGGCCGCAGGCCACTTACACTAACTAAGAGATAATTAAAGACACAACTAGGACACCGACTTCTCGCAGTACTCCAGACATACAGATAGTATTGTCTTCCATCCGTCCACAAACAAATCACAGTCCGGATTTACTTCCAGGAGAGCGTTGAGTGCCATAAGTACACGCGGAATGGGCGAGTTAGCACGCGCTATGGTGCGACTAGCTGGTGGGGCAAACAGCCTGTGCTTCCTGCTGCGACGGTAGTTATCAGGCACGAATAGACGGCATATTTTTCCGTGGAGTTCTGGCGCCTGAGTTTTATTAAAAAGAATTTTACACATTGTTCTGACCTGATCGTAGTTTCGCCTCACCTCTAGTGAGTTGTACCCCAAGCTACCTTGGAGGAATTTTGTGGGATACAGGAAAGGATAGTATCCGTTTGTCCTTTTATATAAGAACCTCAGGAAAGCTTTCTGGACCTTCTCTAGTAAGAGGACGTAGGTGGTTTCGTAGGGATTCCACACACAAGCACTGGATTCCAGTTTGCTGCGAACTAAGGAGTTATAAAGAGATCTAACCACGTCATTACCATTGAAGTCTTTAGCATTCCTGAGTACAAAACCGAGGCGTCTAAAGTGAAAAGTAAGTGTTATCCTATTTAAAATACACACCATACCTTCTACATCCCACAAATTAATTTGTCCGCCCAAAAATGCTGAAACAGGTCGCCGGCTTAACCCTCCCGCTGCGATCGCTGTGCGTAACAGTAGAAGTCGCTAATTGGGTCGGATAGACCTTTTGTCCGAACATCCGCGTACATCCCAAAACAATCGCTATATCGAATTTGGGAGTGATTTTAAATGTTTTCATGTTATTTAATTCCGGTATTTGAATTATTTTTCAATGAGATAGATATTTTATATTCATACGTATTGAGATGGGTGGAGAGTGTTGTGTTTCTTTACGTATGCTTTAATATAACTATTCATTTATTTTATTCTTGTACACCAGAAATACAAAGAAATAGATTATACATAATATTATATCTATTATCAAATGTACAATGGGCGGCCTTATCACTTAAAGCGATTTCTTCCAGGCAACCAAAGCCTTAATATAGTAACACCACCAAATAATTGTCTTTGAAAAATAAGTCAAGCTCTTTTCCATACAATTTTAAAAGCTACCTCTTGGTCTGGTGGGTGCAAGTACGGTTATCGAGCATGGGGTCTTGGGTACAATTCCCAGGGCAACCGCATTCGTTTCCATACCCATTTTTCTGTCTGAAATTTCTTCTCTTTGAAATAATCCAATCTCATCTCCCGATCACGTCACGATACTAGTTTATTCGCAATTGTACGTTTGTAACTCTTTCGCTCAGTTTACTCAAACAAATCAACCGAAACGATAAGACATTGATACGCTGTCTCCTTTTATTCCCGAATCTGTATGCAAAGCTGCTACAGTCTCAAGATATAATCTTCAGTACATATTATTTTGTATTCGGTACTTCAAAGTATTAAAAGAAACCAGTTTTATATCATTTCTACTTTATATTTTTTTATAAAAAAGAAGAATATTTGCTACCTGCTTCAACTAAACTGTCTCTTTAATTTTGTGATCACAAGCTGCTAGTTGCGATGCTTGAGGTCCTGGATTCATCAGGATCATGTATTATTATGGCTAGGCTGCTTCAACAAATAATTTAACAAATTCTCTTACGCTCCATACATACATATATTTTTATACCACTGAAGTGGCAAACAAGCATACGGCTCACCTGATGGTAAGCGTTTACCGTAGCCCATAGACGCTTGCAACACCGTAGGGGTATCACTTGCGCGTTGCCGACCCTGTAAAATGAAAGAGGAATAGTTGGGTTGGCAGTATAAGGGATAATATCGCCCCACTGTCAACACAACATTTCCTCGAGGAGCACTGGCAACTTTACTCACCGTAAGGAACACAACACAGGTCTCTTAAAATATCTTAGTTTGTGCTTCACGTAAACACTGTTACTCAGTCACATCTAGTTATAGTGGAAGCCGATCTAGGCTGATCATGATTAATATAGTTAATTAATTATTGCTAATTCAACAATTCTCTTATCTTTCCATCTTTTACGTTAATTCCAGACTCTTTAATTCCTATTCATTGCTTTCATTCATTTTATTCTGCTATATCAACCTTGTCAGACTCGGCACTTTTTCTAGCTAGTCCATCAACGAAGGTTCTAATTATCTTAACTTTTTATATCATGTCTTTAAGAAGGCCTATTGCTACTTCTTAACTATTGTTTACATTTAATTAGACAAGTTTTAGTTCTTTTTTGTTGTATTTTAATAAACTATCTACGTTAGTCTAGTGTTCTAGCGCGACTGCTGTGATAGAGGTCTTGGGTTCAATTCTCAGGTCGAGCTGTGGAATTGGATTTTTCTATGAAATTCTCAGTTGCAGCTCGGAGTTTGGATTTGTCCCCGGTTTCGCCCCCTATTACATGAGACCGTATCATTACGGCGAACTGTGAGTTTATATTTGTAAACCTCTGCCTAACCCTTCGGGGAATACAGGCATGATGGTACAGTCAAACGGGGTGAATAGGAATGCAGGGGTGAATCGAGACAAACTTTAAAAGAGATTTTCAGCTTTAATTATTATATTTTGATGCCAACAAGTTCTTCTAATGGTTTATTTTAATTTAGGAACAATATTAAGTCTTTTTTTCCAGCAAAATATAATAATCAAAGCTAAAAATCCCTTTCAAAGTTTTGCATCGATTCACCCCTGCATTCCTATTCACCCCGTTTGACGGTATGTTATGTGATGTTTTAATCAAACTTGAGTATTTTCTCGTATTTTTGAGATAATAGTTGGTATCTCTACCACTAATTTCTCTGGGTTGGAACTACTGATTTCTAAGTTTCCACACTGACAAGGCTGATTATCTTGTCGTACCTGTCAAGTTTAAAGATATCAACAGAGGTATACTGATGATCTTCCACAGGATTTCGATATGTTTTTTAAATTCCATGTAATAGGCCAGCCTATTGAAAATCAAAACTCGAGATTTTTTTGGAACAGTTAAAAAAACCTTTACTCAACTTGGGAATCGAACCCAATGCCTCTCGGTTAATAGATAATACCCACCAATATGTAATAGAATGCGAACTTGAGGAACAAAACTGTCATTTTTACTATGAACTCTAAAACTGACATGATGCAATTTCTAAATAACTTCAAACAAATCAACACCTTAATAACCATCTGAACATTACAAAATTGAATCAATTTCAACTAATAAGCAATAATTATCCAATCTTATACTATTAAACAATAAGGGTATTTATATGAAATTATACTACGTAACCCTTTCCGTGGAGGGTGGTGTATAACTAGTTAGTGACACGCACATAATTAAAGTCACGCACGGTCGCTGAGACCGGGCTATGGCGGGTGCAGGGTTAGAACTTTATGTACGAATCTCACGCTTTTAATCACATGTTTTGTCGTCATAATGTTGTGATTTGTACGATGTAGACGAAATAATGTTAGTAATGAATACAATATGAATACCCCAAATAATTATCTGCGCATCAGAGACTGTTGACACAGGCCACGTGTCGCACTGTCAATCGCGCTGCGTCTCCTATCCCGCTTGTACTGGCCGCACTCCATAGCTTCATGGAAGCCTACCAAAATTGCGATTTCTTTCAGACAAATTTAATTTAGTAATGATCACGTACCTGAAGTTCTGTGAGTGTAGCTAGCCTTAGTGTTTAATCTGTTTTTTTTTTTATTCTATATTTTTTGTTATTCTGTCCTCTTTGAATATTGCAATTGGTTGTATACCATGTTATCCAAAGTAAATCAATAAATAAAAATAAATAAATAATAGTCAGTAAGCAAACGTCTCAAATGTCACCTTTGGGTCAATTTTCGATCTATGGCCGTACCACAACGTATTATTGCGATCGTTTTCCGATGGAGAGAGAGGGATGTCGCTCTATAAATTAAATAGCGTCATCCCTTTCTCACAACCTAAAAATGATCGCATTAACACGTTGTGGTATGGCCTCTGAATTCAATCTAACTCACGTTTGAGTGGAATACAATTTGACATTTACGGACTCGAGACTATTTCGGAATTATATTTTCATTTTTATAAGAAGTAAAATATTGAATAATATATAACCGTCTAGACGCCATGTAAAATTCGAATCAACGAGCGAATTGAAATAAAATATCACGAAATTTATATAAATTATCATCTTCGACAAAATAATGTCGGAAAATTTTATTATCATTTTCATACATTTTAACTCGAATGTTAGCTTGCATCTTATCTCATCAATCAACTAAATATTTGAATAAGAAAAAAGCTATAAAGCGCCTCTAGCGGTCAAGTTATGGAACTATGTTTTCCATACAAGTAAAAGAATTGATTGAGAAGATCCAGAATCCATACAGATCTAATACTGGTGCGAGTGTTGAACTGTTATAATAATAATAATAATAATTTATTTGTACACAGAACAAAATAGTACAAGGTAGTGACTTATGATTAAGTTGTACAACAGTGAACATTTTAAATCGAACGTTTGACTCCTAAACTAGGCAAAAAGCCTGTGTCTTAGAAGTCAAAATGTTCCCCAAAATCGCAGTTACACACAACTATGGAATTTAGTACGTGCAAGTACTACTGTTGATCATAAGATCGTGGGTTCGATTCCCACAGGACTCAAATATTATTGTGATGAATATATAATTAAGTATGTATTAACAAAAAATGTGTATAAGTCTTCTATCAATTGTCTAGTACCTATAGTACAAGCTCTGATTAGTTTGGGGACTAGATGGTGCTGTGTAAAATTTCCTAAAAACCCACATAATAATTTACTTATATGTGGCAACTATTAAGAAAATATTGTTCTAGAACTGTCTGTACCCAAATTTATTTTATTGCTTCTTCTTCTAAAATACAAAGAAAACATTTAAAGTCCACAATCAAATATAGTTCTTACATATTCCCAACAACTTCGACTTGGTAACAACTTTTGAAACTTATAATTTCGCTTAAGGTAAACCAAACTTAAAAAGTAAACTTATTTCTTATTTTTTACTCTAATATCGGTAACTTAAGATTTGAATTAGAAAATTATTGAAGGCTATGGTTGGAAGAAAATAACGATATTATAATGTAAATAAGTATAATATTTTTGGGACATTTTACACAACACCATCTAGTCCCAAACTAAGCAGAGCTTGTACTATGGGTACTAGACAATGGATATAATACTTATATACTTTTTTTTGTAAATACATACTTATAATACATAAGAAACACCCAGACAAACACATATACTCACAAATATTTGTGTCCTGTGGGAATCGAACCCACGACACCATGATCAGCAGTCTCGAACTCGCACTCGAACCGCTAGACCACAGAGGTCGTTAAATTATATATATTGCTAAATTTATATAACTGCCTCGTCAGTCTAGTGTTCCTAAGTGTGACTGCTACGCTAGAGTAGAGTAGTAGTCCTGGGTTCGATTTCCAATTCCAAATGTTTAGGACCATGTAATAGGGGGCGAGCCTATTTCCATTAACCAGGCACAAATCCAGACTCCGAGCTGTTACTGAGAATTTCATAGAAAAACCCAATAACACTGCTCGACCTGGGGATCGAAACCAGGACCTCTAGCGTAGCAGTCGCGCTTAGGACCACTAGACTAATTAGGCAGTCTGTTATTAACATACCATATTACGTTATATGTTTTAACATAAGTACCATGTTAAAAAATATCCTTAAACGATTAATAGTGTAACTTCAAAGTCTGACTATAGACTGCGATATTATACTGTTTTTATAGTTGACCGCGGTTTCAACCACATCCCAAAAGGCTGTTTGAGACAAAATTAATGTCCTTCTCCAAGGTTAGTAAGTAAGAGATAGATTATAGTTAATCTTTCTAAATATGGAATAAATGTGGTAGAGATAGTTCTCTACCACATTTATTGGAAATCGGTTCAGCGGTTCGTGTGAAAGCGTAACAGACGGTCAGTTACTTTCGCTTATATGTATAATTATAATATTAGTAGGAATTAGTAGAGATTTTATCGCTAAATAGAGCACCCATCAGCCTGCTCTCATAACCAGAGATGAGCTTTAGCGCCTGATTACTATGTTTTAAAGAAGAAAGAAGAAGATTATTATGTTTTATTACCTATATACAAAAATAGACTATGAAAGGCTGGGCCTAACCGAGCGCCTGGTTTTAGAATCTAGGATAAAAAATATATATACTTACATAGGAAAATATTACTCGTTTCATCAATCATTACTCACGACGGAACGGAGAAGGTGAAACGTTGTTTTTAGTGCTGCGTTTACACGGTGGGATGATCTGAGATAGTCAAGTGATTTACATGATCTGTCAAATTGTAACTTTTTAAATCATCATTTAACAGGCAGGTCTTCTCCTTGGAGTCTTTGGACTGAAGACTAATGAAATCAATCTGAAGAAAAATAATAAGAAAGAAAAAATCTAGAAAGAAAAATTTGATCTCAGGCAGGAATATTAATAATATTATGTTCTTCAACATTAATGCCAAATATATTTAAATAATAAGTATCAACAATTTTGTCGGAGGTGCTAATTTTGAGGACGATTACCATCATGGCGGAATGATTGGATCTTTTTTTAAATCTTTCCAATAAACAACGAGGTTTTTTTACTGGAGCACTGCGGCCAACGCAGCTTAAACTTGCATATCAGTTGATCGGCGCACTCATAGCTTAACTACAAGCCCCTCCATTTTTAAATTATCTATGCCAATTTATAATATTCGCGTATATGTCAAAAATCACCTTTTTGTCACCGTGCCACCCACCTCAAAACCAGAGCCCATCCTCATATTCTGGAGACCTAGGTTTCCCTGAGGTTTTTCCTTTATGCTATGTCAATCGGTGCGAATATAGGTTCCTTAAGGGCCGGCAATGCATCAGTAACTCCTCCGGTGTTGCAGATGTCCGTAGGCGGCGATGAACACTTACCATCAGGTGGTTCGTCTGCTCGTCAACAAATAAAAAAAAAACAATATTATCTATACCTATTAAGATATTTGTCTACAGCTAACAATTTTATTGCGGATGTAATAACAATTCACATGAATGTAATAAGTTTTGGCTATATTCCAAAAAGTAAATTTTTGTGTTATTGTTGTTGACTGAACGTATGAAAAACAATAATATCATTACAGTGATTATAGAATGCTTCTCAAAAAAAAAAAACAATAAATTTTAATAATAAATATTTTTGGGACATTTTACACAGCACCATCTAGTCTACATCCAGTCCCAAACTAAGCAGAGCTTGTACTATGGGTACTAGACAATGGATATAATACTTATATACTTTTTTTTTTGTAAATACATACTTATAATACATAAGAAACACCCAGACAAACTCAAATACTAATGTTT
This sequence comes from Acronicta alni, assembly GCA_964056405.1. NCBI lineage: Eukaryota > Metazoa > Arthropoda > Insecta > Lepidoptera > Noctuidae > Acronicta > Acronicta alni. The sequence continues at coordinate 16,511,638 of OZ043915.1, read as the reverse complement.
TATCCACACAAATATTTGTGTCCTGTGGGAATCGAACCCACGACCGACGATCAGCAGTCCGGCACTCGAACCGCTAGACCACAGAGGTCGTTTTTTTAAGAATTACATAAAAAAATCATAAAAATACATACTTTTTTTACATATTTTGACATGTCCGACTTCTAGGGCGTAAAAACTGCATTTTGCCTTACCTTGCTTAATATGTCATGGCCATACAAATCGTGACATTCAGCAAGACCGTGTCAGGCTGTGTCCCAGCGCTCGCTGGGGCTCTTCAAAGGGCCTCTACTTGCTTTCTACTAGAAGGCGCGCGTGGATGAAACACGCGCGCTGCCTCCCAGGGCCATTGTCTGCTCGCATTATAGTATTGTCCGTCAACAGTTGTGCTAAAAGCATTAAGGTTTAGAAATTATGGTGGCAAGGGTAACGACATCTTTCGCGTCCGTTTAAGATGTGAGGCAAGACCTCGCCATTTGAAGGGATCCAGTGAATGCTGGACCACAGCCCTTTCATGGTCATGTAATATTGCAAGGCTACAGGGATGGAACGACCTTTAGTCGGTACGAGTCCAACGCTTACAACCTCGAACGAGCCTAACATAACTTAAAAAACAGGAATACTCCGCACCACCGCTTCATTAGCGATAATACAAAAAAAAAAAACAAGCAATCCGACGTTGACGTCACGAAAGCCATTAGTAGACACAAAGAGCTTTAACCAGCAATGGTTTTAAAACAATAGATATTTTAATTACTGCCGGCCATCATTCAATGTATACTGCAGTAAAAATAGGGAAGCATTTTCACTTTATTTATATAGAAATCAATATAAAAATATTCATTGATTTTATTAACATTATAATTATTGTGATTAAGTGCCTACAGCTAAAGTATGGCATTATACATTCAGAAGTAATGAATCCGGGTCACTGAAATTAATCTTAATTAAGTACCTACGCTAAGCTTATTCAAATAAATGGGATTTTACCTATAAAATCGGCGTGGGTGAAGCTGCTGCTGTTGCCCATGCTTTCAACCGTATTCTTTAGGGCTTTTTTCGACAAATGGTGGCCTATGTCCTTCCCCGAGGTCTAATCTAACTAATTTCAGCAAAATCGGTTCAGCAGTTTAAGCGTGAAAATGTAACAAACATACAGACAGAGTTGCTTTCGTATTTATAAAATGTGTTATGATATATGTCGATTATTCTCTCACATTTTAGTACTACATCCGTATCCTGTCTTCTTCGCTTGAGAGTTTTTGTGTGGGCTTATGTATTAATAACTATAGGCTTACTCTCTTTTACATGGAACCGTTACCATGGTTCCATGTAAAATAGAGTCTACTCAAGTGGGCCGTATGCTTGTTTGCTACCTTAGTAGAATTAAAAAAAACAGCTTGTTAGGTGTCTTTTAATAGTACATTTTTCTTACAACCAGTATAAAGACATTGGCCCAATATCTTTGCTCACGATTGAAACAAAAAGCTGTATTTTCCGAGTCAGTAAATTAATTTGTGGCCCGGGTCAATGTAGTGTAACAGCTGATGACCCTAAATTCCAGGATATCATCAATTTCGTAAGAAAAGTTAATGTTGCATTCGGTTCAGTGGGCGCCATTTTGATTTTTCCTCGTGCCGGTTGACTAACGAAGCTTACAGTGTTCTGTTTTGACTTCTTACTTCGAGAGATAAAATCAAGGCTAGAGCTTGTAATACATGTATATTATGACTTTTTTTATCTGTAAGAAAAAAGTGTGTTAGGTAAATTCCTAGTGGAAGCCTTTAACATAGTTTTATATGAATTTCACTATCAACCCATATACTGTCCCACCCACTGCTGGACACGGCTCTCCTCTCAGTCTGAGACGGTTGAAGCTGTAGTACAGCACGCTGGCAGACTTCACACACCATTAAGAAAAATCTCTAAGGCATGCAGGTTTCTGCACGATGTTTTCCTTCATTGTATAAGCAAGTGATATTTAATTAAGTATTTAATACGCACATGAATTCGAAAAGTCAGAGGTGCATGCCTTGAATTCCTGGACCTTTGACTTGACAGTCAGTTTTGACAGCCTTGTGATATGATCACATGCTATCACTGTTTTTTTTTTTAATTTAAGAAATTTTGCATAAACGTTTGTCTTTTATTTTGATATGACTATAGAGCAAGTGAAGGCGATGTTTTCAGTCAGTACAAGTCCAAAATACCCTGCCACCTCCCCACGCGGCAGACGATCCATGAGAATCAAATGTTCCGTAATATAAAAAATAAGGTATTCATACATAAGCTTTTCTATTTTCGTATCTAATTTAATGAAAGAAACATGTAAGTATCTCGTTAGGAGAGCTTGTTATCTTTTTTTTTTAAGACTTATCCACAATAGCTATTCTTGGCAAGAATAATGGTTTTATGGTAAATCATGTTCTTGTTCTATATTATAATACACAAAAAGATCGTAGAAAAAGATTAGGTGTGCTTAGTTAAACGCAAAATCATTTGATATTGACGAGAGTTTGGAATGAAAAGAGGAGTATTTTTTTACTTTGAAGGAGACAAACTCCAGTTAAGTAAAGCAAATCATTTGATGGGGTACGCTGATCGTACCAAACCATAGCCTGTTAGATCTGTGGCGCATGTTATCAAGAATCGCATAGTCGTGACTATTATAATCGATTATTGATAATCGATTATCAACATCACTACGACAGCATTGAGACGACAGGAAGCAAAGGTAAATAAATCTTTAGCTTCATTCATTCATGATTATTTATTTATGTATACCTTTGAGATAATTAAGACAATTTTACCTGTTTGAATCGATTCTCAATAATCGATTAATTGATTATCAACAGCACTAGTCGTGGCTATAGTTAAGTGCAGGGTTTTTTCAGACACCCTGCTGCCTCCATTAGTGGCGGACGATCCATAAGCATTTCCCGAATTACAATAAAAAGTTTATAACAATATATGAAAATAAAACGAATGTTATAATATTACTTCTAGCAAAGCATGCTTGCTGATGCACTAAGAAAAGGATGAACCCTCAAATGAGTAGGTGGCATTTTTTTATGGAGGTAACATGACAAACAAGCATACGAGCCGCTTGATAACGTTAGCAACACCAGTGGTATAAATCGCGCGTAGTGTTGTGGATGTAATAAGTACCTCTGCTTAACCCTCAGAGAATACAGGCGTGAATGTATGTTATGTTATGTGAAATCACGACTAAAAACTTTCCTAAGATACCGCACACCAATCTATTATGACAACGATTTATTTTTTCCGTTTCCTGTCAAGAACTTTTGCAGCAAACGGCTAGTATGCATGACGTAATATTTGGCATATGTCGTGGCCAGGAAAATGTGTTGCCGAGAACAGAAAAAGTATTTTGCTAGTAAAAGATGCAAGTGAAACTTTTGTTGGAGATGATTTCGCTTTGGCTTTGATGTGATTTGTTAACAGACAAACACATTCAATTCTCGTATACACTAGTATTATAATCGTTTGGTAAGTGTATAAAACCTGAAACCATTGTCATTGTTATCTTTTTTGTCTTTATTTTTGACACATTGCAAGTGCCATTAATGTCAGTTATTTTTGACACATTGGTTTTTCGTATTTAGTATCATGCGTTGTTATTTTGTGCATAATTAATAGTTCTTCTTTCTTTCTTTCTAAAAGATCATACGACTAAGACAAGTCATTTCCTTTGAATTTCAAGGAATCGAATGACAATAACATAATGACTCATCATAACAATTACATCGCCTTTTCCCAATGTTTGATTTTTGGTTTTAAATAACTTTTAAGTACTTAACTGTCTTGTTAGTTTAGTGGTCATAAGCACGACTGTTACACTGGAGGTCCTGGATTCGAATCCCAAGTCAAAAAGAGTGTTAGTGTCTTTTTCTATGCTATTCTCAGTAGCAGCTTGGAGTTAGGATTTGTGTCCAATAGGTTGGCCCCCTATGGGATCCAAACATACCGGCGAACTGTGGGCGCACACATCTGCCTAATCCTTCGGGGAATGCAGGCGATATAGTATGTTACTTATATGTTAAAACATTTTGGATGAAGTTGATGAACCATAATGCAGTGACAGCCTAGTGGTATGACCATTGGACTGCCAAGTCGAAGGTCTCGAGTTCGAACCCAAGGCACGCACCTCTGACTTTTCGAAATCATGTGCGTATTAATAATTAATTATCACTCGCTTAAACGGTGAAGGAAAACATCGTGAGGAAACCTGCATACCTAAGAGCTTTTTCTCAATGGTTTGTGACGTCTGCCAACCCGCACTAGGCCAGCGTGGTGAACTATAGCCTAATCCCTCTCAATATGAGAGGAGACCCGTGCCCAGCAGTGGGACAGTATATGGGTTGATGATGATGAACCATAATCATCATCAGCCTGTATTCCTCCGCTGCTAGTCGTAGGCCTCTTTTAGTGAACGCCACTAAGCTGAAGATCGGGCGCAGTGGCGGACATCAATCACAATATTAGGATTCCAATAAAAAGAGAGAGAGAGCCCGACTGGGGAAGTAAAATTCATTCATTCACCTCCGCCTTGCAGAAAATTGAAGTAAAATAACACTGCTTTGAGCTGTGTTGTGTTTCTTACGGTGTGCAAGGTTGCCAGTGCTCCGCGAGGAAACGTTGTGTTGGCAGTGGGGGGACCTTGCCTGACTTAGCTTAGACCCACACACGGGAGCTATAATATAATTTTGCCCTAAGTCGGTCTACGGTCGTCTTTGCATATCAATATACCAAGATATATATGTCGACATATTTTGATGACGTCATAGAAATATATACATATATGGTATTATTATAATAAAAATAATAATATTAAAAATCTTTATTACCACTTTTACAGTATTTCTATTACAGCTAAAATACACTATGTAGTACCGTTGTATCTGATGCTTAAAAGTGTAATTGAAATACAATAGTTTAAACCTCTGCCATCCAAGCTAAGATTGAACTTGTATTATGGATGCGAGGGGTCTCTCATGGTTAACAAAACAACATTTTATTAGTGGACATGTTCCGAGTTACATAGTGTTACAAGTTTTTGTCGTACTAAGCGTAATAATATTATTATAGCTGCGTGTGCGGTCACTCGAAAATGTATCTATAAAATATATCGTAAGGCGCTTGCTACGATTCACATGAATATTTATATTATAGCTACCACTGTTGAATTCGGAGAAATTGTTGAATGTTTTACACATACATACATACACTCACGCCTTTTTCATATGCGGGTTAGGCAGAAACTAAGAATGACTGACTTGAATGTGTGTCTAATAAAAATAATGTTGTCATTTGAATGTCGACCGCAAACCGAATCGACCTTTTATTACAGCTGTCAAAACAGTCCGTTATAAATTTTAATTTACTGTACGTGCTAGGTTAATGACTGAAGCCAGCATAATGATGAGTTCTGTCCTCTGCCTTGCGTTTTGTTATTCTGTCTATATGCACGTTTTAATTTCATAGGTGGGTGAATTTAATTCAAAGGGGTGCTTTGAGGTGAGGTATTTTAATTTAGGTTTTTTAAAAAATGGTTGGCATGTATGAGCGGTATTTGTAGACGTAAGAACGAAATTTGAGTATTTTTAACCGACTTCAAAAAAAGAAGATTCTCAGTTTAACCTGTATGTATGTATGTTTGTCCGTGATTATGTCGCGCTTGGTTTTTTTTTAATTTTGATGCGGTTTTCAGAAAAGTATTTTTTATATTCTGGAGAAGGTTTTGGTATACAATAAATGGATGCCCCGTGACGTCATCCGCGTGAATTCGTTATTAAGCGATATGTTAGTTCAACTCGACTGATTTTTTTTTACACACAATGCTTGAAGTCGGTTTTCTTGTCCTAAAAACTTATTTATTATGTAGTGACGTAAATGATGACATGAGTAAAGAACTGAACAAGTTTATTTCCATTTTTATTCAACATCCGATCGCGTTTTAGATTTTATAATAAAAAATAAAATTCTATTGATTCAGTAAGCTCGTTTTGCGTGAATCGGATTGCTAATTATTGATAAAAATGTAGAATACCTAGCCGTCAGTAATTTATAACATTAAGGCGATCATCACCTCAGTCTACCCGTGATCATGGACGCTGTAATGCGTCCAAATCGTCGAGATTAAATATATCAGTAACAATAATAACGTCATAAAATCCGTGAATAGTAGTTTGATTTCAGACTGGTTCTATAAAAAACGGAATTTAAATTACAACCGCGCCAATACTATCAGTAATCAGGCCAATTAAAAAATATCAATAATTCAATCTGGCACAAATAATCGAAAATTAATTTAAAAAAATAAGAAAAATATTGAAAAATAGTTCCTAAATCAATTTTCCAATATTATTATCTCTCCATTTGATACTCGATCAAAATTCACTGAAATTTAAATTGAATTTTCAACAACATCGTATAATATTTTAAGCAAGACATAACAGAACATTGTACGACATCCCTTTGTCCTTTGAGAGTAGAAATTCATCTCGAATTGTCTGTCAGTGCCAAATATTAAGCGTTGATTAAATCTCATTGTGCTAAAGATTGAATTATAATGTTTTTAAGCTATATTATATATTTCTTTTGTGCGTGCTTACATGAAATAACGATAAATAAGATTTCTTTTTTATTGTTAGAAATTTGATATTGAATTTTGGATAAATCTTTTGATGTAATTTAATTAGCAATCGTTTAAAGAAAGAAAGAAAAATCATTTATTCAGCACAATTATTCAAATAAAAACTGATTATTATACATTGTGCTGAAACGGCGCTGGTTCAGTATATGCCAGACGTAATGCCTGGCGCAGGTTTTCAACCAGACCCTGGTGGCTCACGAATGGTAAACCAGTTCGAAAATACTTAAATAAAAACTAATATTTACAATACAGTATAAACTTAAATAAACATAGTATATTAATATAAACACAAAGTTTAGAAGCACATATTGATATTTTTAGGCCACGTTTCGTGAAGAAATGAGGAATCCATTGAAACACCGGTTGTGTTGTGCAGGGTAGGGTTGACGGTACAAGAGCTCCCGGTCGATTCCAATGCGATAGACTGATTAAATTAAGAACGAACTAAAAAGTGTACCAGATAGACGTCCAACAGAAAGAGATGGCGGGACATCGTGAACGACATCTGCCCCCAACATGAATACTATATGACGCCCATGACCACTCTGTCAAGAGCAAATCGGCTGAGAAAAGATATAATTATGAGACTGTGCGGGTGTTTTGCCTGGCAAACCATGGCCCGACGGTTGATGTTCGGCGTCTGAATATATGCAACTTGTTATGCGATACAGGATTTCCTTTACTGATGTTGCTGTAACTGCAATAGTTCCGCCCCTTATACATGCGACTTATAAATATAAAGCAAGGTGTATAGGAGTATAAAAGTACTGCTTGTACACCCACAGTTCGCCACCAAGTTCGGTTAAGTTTTTGAAGCTCCCTCGAGCTAAAAATTATGTCCGACGTAAAAAAAATCACAGTTCGCCGATATGTTTAGAACCCACCAACCCAACCGGGCGCTATTTGAAAATCTGTGTTCCTATTGACAATGTATAGAAAAACCAAATAGCACTTTGCTCAACAGAACCGAACCCAGATCCTAGGGCGTAGCACTCGCTACTACGACCATTAGGCTAAGATAGCTTCAATCCTACAACTATCCTAAATCTACATTAATGTATACAGACAGTATAAGCTACGCATGACTCTTTAATGTGCTTACCAAGGCGTATAATTGCTTTGTGCATCAATTATTAACCTGCCTATGCGTGCCTACAGCCTAGGGTGTGCCTCTGACATACCGTAAAACGGTCATGATTGTTATTATTGTAGAGATTGTTAGTTTATTATAAACACGAAGTCATAATTTATGAAATTGCTTTGCTATCGTGTCATCAAGCAACTGACAGCTAACTGACCACATACATTTTTATAATACTGCAATGTTATTATCAAATTAAATCAAATCCAATGAGTTCTGATTCTCGGTGTTTTACGTGATTTTTCTACGTGATAGAGTCAGAAATGAGGTTATCCGCAGAAGAACCAAAGTAACCGACATAACTCGTAGGATTGCACGGTTGAAGTGGCAATGTGTGGGGCATGTGGCTAGGAGAACGGATGGCCGCTGAGGAAATAAAGTCCTGGAGTGGCGACCACGTATAAGAAAGTGCAGCGTAGGACGGCCCCCGACTAGGCGGACGGATGACCTCGTGAGGGTCGCGGGGAGTCGATGGATGCAGTTTGCGAAAGATCGATTTTTGTGGCGATCTTTAGGCGTATGATCAGCAGTGGACGTCCGTGCCTGATAGATAGATAGAAATGAGTTCTGTGAGCGGACACCCGTGCCCAACAGTATATGGGGTAATGATGAAATGGGTCCAAAAATCCAAAAAAAAAAAACAAACTCTCGCAGACACAAACACCCAGACCCAGAACAACTGCATACCTGTTCACCATACAAATATTAGTACAGTCAGCAACGAAAGTTGATGAACATGTTGCAATCTTCATTACGATTTTTAATATGAAGTTACTGACCTGGTGTAAGGTTGTGTGAAATAATTACATGATCAATAAATAACTTTACCTTCACAATAAAAAAAACTCTTGTCAAGTTTTGGAGCTGTAATATTTTTAAAATTTACCTGTGTTCAGAGGCATTCTTTTGCTGACTGTACCTTGCGGGGATCAAACTCACCACCGGATCGAAGGAAGATCTCCTTTTATAATGGAGTGTAATGAAAACTACACCATGTAAATAAAAGACACTCGGCGATTCCATTGTTAATACAATTTTCGAAACAAAATCGAATCGGTTCTACACTATCTACATTTGACCAAAAACTTCGAACAAGACCCCAAACTCGTTCTAAAACCAAAAACTATAATACCGACTAACATGTTTTTGCGGGTAGTTTCTGCAATAAAATCCCAAGTAAAGAACTAAAACATTTCAAACAACACCGTTTCCTAACAGAAAACTTGGTCGTAGATAAAATGAATAAACTATTATACTCGTATGGTTTTAACTTCGTACGTAAGTTAGGTGGGGCTCTGTGGTCCCTAGGCGAATTTCTACTCTTGCTAGTTTCAATCCTGTAGCCCGATTCACGTAATTAAAACCGTAGCGATGTCGCAGCGACTTAATCGTTGAAACAGTTTTCCTATTCACAACCGTCAATCGGAGCGATTTAGAAGTCATCCTATTGAAAAATAACTGTACTAATACTAATCTGTATCACACAGTTCAACGATTTGAAAACGATTCGATCACGGATGTGAATAGGAAAACTATTTCAACGATTAAGTCACTGCGACATCGCCACGGTTTTAATTACGTGAATCGGGCTACAGTTTTGAGTGGTATAAGAGATAGCGATAATAATAAATTAATCAGGCACAAATCCAAACTCTAAGCTACTGCTGAAGATTTCATAGAATAATCCAATAAAACTGCTTCCCATACACTTATCATACACCACACATCATCAGTAACCCATATACTGTCCCACTGCTGGGCAAGGGATTAGGCTATAGTCCATCACGCTAGCCTAGTGCAGGTTGGCAGACTTCACACGCCGTTGGGAAAAATCTCTAAAGAATGCAGGTTTCCTCACAATGTTTTCCTTTACCGTTTAAGCGAGCGATAATTAATTAAAAGTGCGTGCCTTTGATTCGAACTTGACACCTTTGACTTGGCAGTCCAATGGTCATATCACTAGGTTATCACTGCCACATACACACCTAAACCGCTGAATCGATTTTGATAAAATTTGGTACAGAGAAAGAATAGGCCTTGGACATGGACATAAACTACCTTATGTCTTAAAAATCCTTTAAGATGCTGGTGAAACCTCGGGCAACAGCTTTATATACGTATAAAAGTGCAATCTCGCTGTCGCTATCCATTTGCCCGACAATCCAAACCGCATTTACTGGTAATGGATTTCCCCGCCTCACGTGACGACAACACGATTCGTGCGTCACGATTTTTAATGACCACTTAACATGCGGAAAATAGCGGACAAAGAATATTGAAAAAAAAATCTATAATATTTTGACATGACATTGTTGCACTTAAAAAAAGTGTTACACGTGTTGCCTGGTCACGAAGATTAGGCATAAACATACTTACCATTACACCTGTATTCCCCGAAGGGTTAGGCAGAGGTCTACCAGATGTACAGTGTGCCGGTGCTTAAGTCCCATGCAATAGAGAGCGTGAGAATTAAGAAGAAACACCCAAAAACACTTTGTTCGACCAGGAAATCGAACCCAGGACTAGCCTAGTAGACGTGCTTAGGCAGGCGGACAAAAAATATTTAAAAAAGAAAGATATTTGTTAATAAACTTGTCTTTGAATAAGGGTTAACGCAGATTATGCAAAGAGCTGCTAAGTATTTTTCCACGCACAGAGTGATTATCTATGGTTACATTTTAAAATCTCTCGGACAAAATTAGTTTTAATCAACCGGCAACCTAAATTTGACTCAAATCAACCTTATCTGTCTCGTGGTATTTACTTTAATGTAGCCGTTCTTAGCATATCGAGATCCACCCGTGCCTCGAAAAGTTTGTTCTAGTTCTCGTAGAAACACGAAGAAGTTCAAAAAACCTGACAACCAGTTTATCCTCAGGATCCTTAGAATAAATTTAAGATTAACTGCAAGTGTGGCGTAGCGGTTAAGGTCCTCGCCACTACCGTTTTACACAATTATTTGTTTGATCCACAGATAATTGTTTCGAGTACTTTTTGTATGCTATTTATGTAATGTCCCCTGCGACACAGGGCCCTTGTCGCCTAGTGTGGGTGTGTCTTTTTTTTGTAGGGTGGATTTGTAGGTAGTAATTTTAGAATGTCATTTTGCTGTTTTTACATTTTAAATGGCCCCAAAATGCCAGCCGTTCACCTTCTCCTTTTATTCAAAAGTAGCAGCGCAACAAACCCCTATGACACACTGCTGTTCTATTGTTTCTACTTCCCGATGTTATTTAATCTTCTATGTAGCAAATACAATTCATGATATAACCTATAACCTTGTTATATTTAATGTATAGCGTTTAGGATGACCGCGCGCTACGGGACGCGTCGCGGTTCGCCGCAAGTTATCGTACGGGACAACCGCAAATGTGTATACAGCCTGTTTATGTATAGTTCGGTGAATTATTACTTGGGTAGTAGGATAGAACATTATAGTGAATCTATCGTCAATAAATACGGTTTGTGAACCGAATCGAGAAAAGGCTATGGGAATTATTTATAAAATACGACGATGACGTCTATGGTCTAGTTCTGGTTCGCGTGTCGGACTGCCTATTACGAGGCTGTGGGTTCGATACCCATAAGACACAAATATTTATGTGATGAACATAAGTGTTTGTGTTTGTCTGGGTGTTTCTTATGTATTATAAGTATTTATTTACAAAAAAAAAGTATATAAGTATTATATCCATTGTCTAGTAGGTACTTACACAGAGTATAGGCTCTTCTTAGTTTGGGACTAGAATAGATGGTGTCGTGTAAAATTGTCCAAACATATTTATTTATTTATTATAATTATTATTGTTAACAATACCTGCCTATTGATATTTAACATAAATAAAAAAGGAATTAAAAAAATAAGATTACAAACTGTTTTAAGAGGCTTTAATTGAAAGGATTTATACATATAAAAACTTTTTTTATTTTGTTACATAGCACCTTATGTAACTCTTTATAAAAAAAAACTGTTTTAATTTCTATATTTTAATGTTACGACCTCTTTTTATGCGACACTGACATGAGATCATATATTTTTTCATGCTTGATTGCACATCGATTCGTTCTTTGTAAACTATGTTATGTACCGAATTCTGAAGATTATTTTTATCCGAGTGTACTTTTGAAGTAATCCCGTATATTGCTTGGTGATTCAGCATAAGTTTTGAAGATATAGGTACATCCCAAAATGATATATATCTCGAAGTTTTCTTTTACCAAAAAGTTTATTGATTGCCAAGCATTGCGGTGTTCCGTTCTAAATGGAATGGAGCTAGTGGAATCACAAGCACATTGGAGTTTAAATTCGTGTCGGGTTGTGATGCAATTTACACTTAAACTTCGTATCTATTAGATCGACGTCATTATCGAAGTATTGCTGTTGTAATAGGTACAGGCTTTGTTAAATGACGTGAGGGTTATCTGTTAGTGTGGTCATTTACAACTGGACATCTATATAACATAACATTACGTCTGTACTTCCTGAATATTCCCGGTTTTTCTCCCATAATTCCTATTTATAGCAGTAAGAGCCTAGTGGTATAACTATTGGACTGCCAAGTCGAAGGTCTCGAGTTCGAATCCAAGGCCTCTGACTTTTCGAAATCATGTGCGTATTAATAATCAATTATCACTCGCTTAAACGGTGAACGAAAACATCGCGAGGAAACCTGCATGCCTTAGAGATCTCGACGGCATGTGAAGTCTGCCAACCCGCACTAGGCCAGCGTGGTGGACTACAGCTTAATCCCTCTCATTCTGTGAGAGGAGACCTGTGCCGAGAGCTGTGGGAAAGTATGGGTTGATGATAATGATATTCCAACAAGAAACTACAAAACTCCTTTCCATAAGTCCCATAAATGTTCAATTCATGTATTCCAAACAAGTTATCACAGCGGTTCTTCTCCACAAGTCCCATTTTCTCACCCGTGCCTTACTTAAATAATACTACCTATTTGTGGACTTCAAAAATAACATTCGGTGCAAACTAATTGAAAAAATTGACTTTTTGACTTTGATGAAAAAAAAGTAGTGTCGGTGTATTGCGTAATCCTATCGAAATCTACCAAAATAACTGTTTTAATTAACCAGCAGGATATTTAATGGATCACTATTCAGTATCCTGTTAGTGAATGAGGGGAAATACGTAATTACATTCAATCTGTAACCTTATCCGTGTTAGATAGTTTGATTCAATCAAGCTAACTTCCTTATATTAGGGGTCAACGAGTGTTGCCAATTTTTCTATTATTTTTTGTAATTTTGGGGTTCCTGGCGAGAATTTTATATATTTTATGTATACGCATGCTAGCTTAGTCGTGCTCGAATCAAATATAGACACCAAGGGAACTAGATATTTCCAGTACCAGCTGTTCATCCCATTGTACGAAAAGCCGTCCGTGAATCTTGTGTATCATCGAAAGTAGTCATTTTAGTCCCATTGATGGTAAGTGGTTACCATAGCCTATAGACGCTTGCAACACCTGCATATTTTAGAGATTTTCTCGACGGCGTGTAGAGTTTGTTAACTCGCACTAGGCTAGCGTGGACTATAGCTTAAACCCTCTCATTCTGTGGGAAGAGACCCGTGCCCAGTAGTGGGACAGTATATGGGTTGAATACTTGGCTGCAGAATTTATTTGGTTAATTGGATCAACCCAGACGATGAGTCAACGAGTTCGCTTGGTTTACTAGGCTTATACATAATCATTTCGTATCATCAAATAATCATAATACTTTTGGTTATATTACATAATGTAATATTATAGTATATTGAAATTACTTCCTGCTAAACAGTTACTAGGATAACCTCGTTCATATCAGACGGAAAAACCAGGGGTCCCAAATATCAGGAAAGTAGTACCGAAGGTTGGCAACCCCGGCCCGCCTGGCAACGGTCCAACTGATGCGATCTAGTTACATCCAAGGACTCAAACGGCTATGTGACCGCTAACCGAAACTATTTGTTCGACAATGTTTTTTTCCTATTAGGTTGTGCGATTTAATTTTGTATTATTTGAGTAGAATGAGTTTTTTTAGGAATATAGATTTGTAAACAGAAAGTTTAGAAGCATAAATGGATATAAAGATACAGAAAAAGTAAATCATATTTAGCTTGACTTGGGAATTTAACCTAGGACCTCTCGTTTAACAGTCGCGTTTACAACATTTTATATTATGCTTTTCATCTTTTCCCCTCTCCCTAATTTACCCTAACTCTGTTTTGAGCAATTCTTTAAATATTCACAGTCGATTTTTGTCTTAAAATATTTTTTCTTCTCCCTGCATTAGCCGATGCTTCCATTTTCTATGCCTTTAATCCTTTAATCTTAGAATTTGTGAAAGACGTCTTTCCTCCATCGGTCCTCTGATAAAACAATTCTGTGATAATTTGAGGAAAAGGAAAAAAATATAAAGGATTTCGTAATGTTTTATTGTTTATTTTGGAACAAACAAATGCTTTTAGGATCTATTTTGGAATTCAAAAAGAGAAGCGACTTTATTTTATTTACATTTGTGTTTAACTGCCTTTAGTCGAGTGACAGGATCTTTAACATAGCAGTCGCGCTACGTTTCCTGGGTATGATTTCCAGGTCAAGCAGTCTTTGGGTGATGACCTCTTGCTCCCGGCCGTAATTCGGACTATGGTCGGGAGCGAGAGCGCGTGGGAATCCGCCGCCTCTTACGACGAGTAAGACATGCTTGCAAAGGAGGCGGCTGAAAGGGAGAGAGAATTTTCCACCTCTCTCCCAATCCATAGTAGACGCACCGGGCGCCGGAGGGCGCAGACAGGCCTCCATGATCTGTGGCCAGCGGGAGGCTGAATAGGGGATTCCGCCGCCCGATCAGATAATGGCCCCAGTAGGCGGCACGCGTGCTCATCACACACGTGCCTTCAGCTGATAAGATTCAGGGCATGGCCTCGCTTAATGATGGGGTCCGGCGATTGCTGGACCACAGCCTGTCAGGGTCGTGGTGAATTTCTGTACTATAAAAAAAAAGATCAAGCAGTCTTATTGGGTTTTTCTAAAAATTCTCATGTGATGTTTTGGATTTGTACCTTATATGCACACCTTAATATGGTAGTAACCTCTGAACTGTAGTTGTATATTATTAACCTCTGCCTCACCATTTGAGGAATACTTAGGGGTAATAGTCGAATCCAAAACCCTGGGATCATTAAATTAAGACTTGAGGTAGTAGTAAGTAATAGTAGCTAAAAAAATACTATGATATTGTCATTTTAAAAATCTATCTCCCACCAACATAGAATACCACTATCCAATATCCCTATTACAAATATTCAGTGTATAAAAACTGTCATCCAACAAAACACTATGAGGCCTATCATAACATAGCTATTTTATCGCTGTTACTAGGCAGAAGGAGGTAGGTCCTATTTCCACCCACATGAGTCTATAAAGACATTACACTACGTACCAGTAGTCAGGCTAAAAGCGACTTTGTTAAAGGATGAAATAGTGATGTGACAGAACAATTATATCGAAAGCCGAAAGCCGCTGCCGAATATTTTGTAAATAAAAAAAAATGAAAGCCGAGGTGTTTGTTTAAACGATTTGAAATAGCAATTATTACTCCAAACATTGGATTGCCAAGGTCTGGTGGCAGTCGTTTATTCTTATATTCAGCTGCATATCGTTCGACTGGAAGTCGACTACAATATAATTGGGAAAAGGCTCGGAGAAAGAAGAATGTGTCGGAGAAAAATTTATAAATTAACACCGTTGAACTATTTTATTTATTTATTTATTTTATTTTACAGAAGGCTTACAGACTAATAGACATAAGATATATGAATATGTTATAAAGAGATTGCTAATTAAAAGCCTCCACATATAGCTAAAAATTAGTCGATAAGAGTAAGTACATAGTATAATTTAGTTGTTGAAAAATAACTGTGTCAAAAGTCGTCTTGCTGTCGCTATACTGGTGCAGAACAAGTCAACATTTAAGTCCCTAGGTAGTTGATTAAAGCTTAGTGCACTTCTTATTGAAAAAACATTCCATCTGTAATTAGTCAATGCGAAAGGAACATTTAATATTGGCCGTTGACGAAATCCCATTAAATTCGTGCGTAATGACAAATTAGCTACGAGTTCAGGACAGTCTACGTGGCCATTAGCGATACCCAACAGTAGACTTATATCGTTAATTTGCCGTCTCATCTCCAGAGGAAGGAAATGATACCTTTTGCAGCGGTGTGCATAGTCAACTGAGTATTGTTGTGCCCTATAATTTAGATAGCGAAGGAATTTTCTTTGGACACCTTCAAGGAATATATTTAACATTTTAGTTAATAATAATATTGTTAAGACAACTATTAGCTGTTGATCGTAATAATTTTAAATAAAATTCACTTTAAAGTTAACTTCAATTCAAAACAATGGCAA
Organism: Acronicta alni; assembly: GCA_964056405.1. NCBI lineage: Eukaryota > Metazoa > Arthropoda > Insecta > Lepidoptera > Noctuidae > Acronicta > Acronicta alni. The sequence goes on along the minus strand of OZ043915.1, from coordinate 16,495,413 downwards.
GATAATTTATTTTCGGCCATAAAGCCTTACAGTGATTCGCATCCTTACTGACTTACCTGTTACATATAGCAAACAGTAGCTGTAATTGTACTAATTTATGGATTTTTTTATATAATATATTTAACCTTGTAATACAATCGTTCAATAGAATCCCCGGAGCGATATACAAAAACAGAACTAAGAAAATGAACAATTTTGTAAGAATAATACTGTTCTTTCTCTGAATCACATTGAAGGTCTTTTTGGAATATATTATAATATGGTGTATTAAACCTATAATTAAAAGTATAAAATGGCTTAGTTCTTATTCCAAAATTCATAGCATTTATTGCAAAGCCGTTATGGAAATAATACTGAAAAAAAAAACAACTATTTTATTATATATATCCGTGAGCTGATCTCTAATTCTACGGAAAACCTCTATGTGAGATCAGCCAATACTGGAATATTCTTAACTATGTAATATACAAGTTATCAATCTTCCTATGGGAAATAAAAGCTAAATAATTTACGAGTAAAGTTACCTGAAAACGTAATTAATATTGACACTTGAACTGTAATTATGGCATATTATTTATAAACCTATTTCTGTAAACTAGGTAATCAGAATTAGGTACTGGGAAAATATTTCAAGCTCTTTCATTCTATGCTCATGTTTATTTTGAGACTTACTACCAAAAGTAGTTGAAAAATAAGAGCTCCACTACAAGCCATACATGCACTTGTAAATAAATAATCGGCAAAACATTTTGTATTTAGAGTATACAATTTAATAACAAAAAGGCCGAATATTGACATAATATAAAAAGTTCAAGTTTTGTGACATCCCTATTTTAATATTAGATGAAGTTTATATTTTCACATATTCACATTACCCTTACACAACAACTCATAACATTTGTACCCCGCACACACCATATTGATTCCCCATAAACTCCCCGCGTTCGTGATACAAAAATGAAAACCATAAGAAACAAACATTATTATCTAGACGCAAACCATGTAACACGCGAGCCTAAATATGAAGGGAAATAGTTTTAAAAGTATGGGGAAATACTTGGGTACCCATAGTGGTAGCTTTTGACCTGGATAAGAGGGAAATAGGCAGCGCTATGTATGCTTATATGATTTTACCGCACTATTTTATATAATCTTCATATAATTCATCATCAAAACCTCTTCGACGTTAAACCTTTACGTTTAGCGAGTATACCATGTTATGTAGTCATTTAATATTGTCAGTATAAAGCAAATAATAAATATTAAGAATATAAAATTTGTGAATATTTGTGACGTTATTTATTTGGTGACGTCATAACGGTTCGGTCTTAGTGTAAGTGCTTCTAATTCACCGCAATTTTTAGTTGCTTTTGACTATCTTTTATAATTTACTTTCAAAGAAATTGCCTGGTTGGTCTAGTGTATATCGCAAGCGTAGTTGTTGAGTGAAATGTGCTTGCTTCGATTCTCGGATCAAACAAGTGCGGTTGGGTTTTTCCATAATATTCTCAGTAGATTGAAGTTCCAAACTGGCAATTATTATACAGAATATAAATACAGACTATTAGACTACTAGTGCACATTACATAGTTCACATCTGCCTAAACATTCACGGTATACAGGCATACTATATAATATTACATTGTTTATAAATGTATGGCGAAAAAAGTAGGTACATACAAAAATAAAACTAACGCAAGTTCAAAATTCTCTTTTAGTTCTAAATGGGCCGATTAGCGGCATATACTCTAAAATCGCCTGTTTATCCACACCCAGGTCGTTGTTCTGATAAATTAAGTAATAAATTAGGCTACGTAAAGGCGCCGGCGGTTTTTCATTCAAAATTACTACGGTTCTGTTCGGTAGCTAAGAGAAAATGGATCCGGAATGTTTTAGCTCTTACTATGTGTACACATCGGCGTCTTGACGTAGATTGCTTTACAATTTCGACTGCTACGTTAAAATTCCTGGGTTCGAGTTCCGTGTCGAGCAATATTATTGATTTTTACATGAAATTCTCATCAGCAAAGCTCTAGCAGCTCCGAGCTTGGTGCCCGATTAATGACAATAGACTCACCCCCTATCTGTAGATGTACATTAGTACACCTCTGCCTAACCCTTTGTAGGCAAGCGTGAAGATACGGTATGTTCATAAACAATAATCCGCAAAAGAGTTTGACAAGAAAGCAGCTAACAACACCTGCGTTTTGACAGAAATTGTTTGTAACATTATTACATAATCTTTGTCAAAACACAGATATCGTTAGCTCCCTGTATACCAAAGTTATTATTTTGGAGACTTAAGGAGGCCCGTGCCCAGTAGTGGGACAGTACAAGGGTTGATGGTGATGATATGAAAAAGACAAAACAAGGACACCTCGTTGCTATGTAATAATGTTGATCGATCTGCAACGTTATGCTTACCGCGATCATTCTACTGATGGGTGATAGTCAGCACAAAAAGACCCCTTCGTGCCTTAGAGAGTACATAAAGCCGTTCATCGCGGTTCCCATACGAACACCTACATCTTCAGTGTTAATCAAAAGCTCTATAAGCCTGATAACTAATTTATCCCTAGAGTGAATTACTTATTGCTTAGAAATTGGTTTGTTTTTTTAGAAATTGGTGATCTAATAACTATCGCAAAATTTTTTTTGGAAAAAAATCGCATCGCGTTAGACGGGAAGCCGACCTCCACATAGCTGGGAAAAGATTAGGATTATGGTGACGTAAACATTACACTGACAAAATTAAATGACTTAGGTCTGAATGATGGGTCCTGTGATGGTCGTGGTGAATTTCACGGACCCCATGGCCATGACTATAGGGCAAGCGAAGGCAAGTGAGTTTTTAGTCGGTATGAGTATTTTCTATACTATAAAATAACGTAAAAATTATGGGTACAAAAATACGTAAATACATATTATATGTAGTTATGTCGGGTTTTATATCTATTCAAATATCGTAAGTAATAAAATTATGCAAAATATTAAAGGAAACATTACTCTATAAAACGACGCCTTCTGTATCGTAACGTACGTGTGTTGAGTATAACGTAAACACTGAGCCAGAGTTAAGTAAGGCCGGGTCCATACACGTGTCATGTATTATTATAAAGTAAACTGTAATGTAATGTAAATTCATCATTAAGAGTAACGCTCTAGAGGTCAGCACATCAAGCTACCTCAATTTTCTTTGTTAGATTCTCAACTTAACGCAAAGTAATAAGGTTCATATTCAATTGGGAAAAATTGACAGTTTTGGATAGTAATTTCTGACATTTACGCGAATATTATACATTGAAATAAAACTATATAATAACCATGGACGCTGTAAAGGGTTCAAAACGTCGGGATTAATAATATCAATATACGCGATAAAATCCGTAAAAAGTAGTTTTATTTCAGTTTTGGATAGCTTAATCTGCTGGCTTCTGAACTTGCTTACTGAACAAAAATACAAAATGGGTTTTATTAAACTCACTACATTACTAGCAACCCGACTCTGCCTGGCACAGATGCAATGTACCTACTAATAAACAAACATATGAAATCAAATCAATTTTATTGCGTTCCATAATGTATAATACATATTACATTTATTATACATATTACATTTCTAATTCTAATATTGATTCTAAATTCAGGTGAGCGAAGCCGCGGGCAAAAGATTATACATATAAACTTTTCAGAAGCAATTATTTAATTAATTATTTAAATGATAGTAAAAACAGTATCAGAATACCTTGCGTAGTTTAGAAGTAAACGGAGAAAAATTACGACAGACGCGCACAGCGACTTGGTTTAACTGTGAAATATCAAAATTTCTCTGCTTTAAACATACCGAGTTAGTTTCGGCGTGTTTTCGATCGCCAGGCAGAAATAATGCACCATAAATACTTCACTCATTATAAGGTGAAAACGCCGTGTTATTTTAATGAAAGCGTCTAGTAAGTTCTATCATTTCATGATAAATACAAAGGTATCTAATCTATTTACGATTTTCAAAATCTGCAAAAAAGTGTTTTATTTTTGCTTAATGTCGCAATCCTAGCAGTAGTCTTACAAGAACTATTAAAATCAATACCCAAAAACACCCCAATTTTGTAATTAAAATTACCTTCTTTAACAAAAATCTTTTCAATATAATAATTATCATTTTCATGTGAATAAAAAAAAAACTTTTAAAGGCATTTCGGCTTCAAAACGTCTTGCTCACGCCTGTCTTCTAAAATACATGTTTTTACCCTTTTCATAAACAAACCTCCCAAATTGAGGTCCAGTAATTAAGCATAAAATACCTTACCCCTTTTTCTACACATTTCATTGCTTTCAAAGGCAAAAACAGATCCTTTCTCCGGTATACGACTGAATAACGTTTTTGTTGCCATAAAACACAGGCGACAAATTTGTGAGTAGATGACACATAGTAGGACCATTTTAAGGGTTGTGCAAAAATATAAATGGGACATTTACTTCGTCGACCTTCGTTGAAGAATGATGTGGTAGATAAGAATTTGTTCTCGCCAAAATACTTTAGTGGTTTCTTTGTTATGTGAAATCATCTACGTGTTAACCTAGATTTTACTCGGGTGTAAGTATTATACAAAGATATTCGAAATATTCGGTATTTTTGGCAATAATACCTACGACTTGTTAAAATAATACCATCTTGATCATCCTACTGCCTAATATATATCTGATATTTATATTATCGCGCATAGTAGATGTGGGTGTCCAAACTGCAAGGTTAAAGTGGCGATGGGCTGGCCACGTGAGTCGCATGCAACCGGACAGGTGGGCGAGAGTAGCTACAGAGTGGGTCCCTTGCAATACTATTCGTGGACGAGGTCGGCCGAGGAGACGTTGGCGAGATGATTTTGATCACTTTTTGCCAACGTGGTGTGAAGAAGCTCAGGATAGAGAGTCCTGGACTAAGATAGGGGAGGCCTTTGTCCTGCAGTGGGAAACAGGCAACATAAAAAAATATGCCTATATATATTATCATTTCCTTGTGCGCCAAGTAGGTTCTTTTGCTTCCAACATTATAATCCGTTTTTCATCATTTACTTCCTTTATGGTCAATCACTCTCGCACAAGAGGGAGTCTAAGCTGGAAAAATGATCTCCCTCTTTCCTTATATCCATACACATACACACCCAAAGGCTTCCTAGTAACATGCTCTTCACTCCTACAGATTGCAGTCATGTCAATGCCGTGAAAAGCGGTACCTGCACTGTTAAAAAAAAATGTATATGATTTAAATTTTTGGAAATTGATGACGTCTGTGGTCTATCTGGCCAGGTCTGGTCCAGACGGTTTAGAAAAAGTTATCATCACAGGCCGCATGGCTGGGAAGAGGAGTAGGGGTCGTGTGCCTATGCAATGGGTGGACACAGTAACAACAGCAACTGGAGCTACGTTGCAGGCAAGCGTACATCAAGCCCAAGATCGTGCAGCCTGGCGAGCGATGGTGAATGGAGCCCACAGTCGTCACGTCCCTCAGCTATGAGGATACGACGAAGAAGAAGAAGAAGAAGTGGTTTATCTATTCGATTGGCAGATCGCTGATTACGAGGTCGTGGTCTCGATTTCCACAGGACACAAATATTTATATGATGAACAAAAGTGTTTGTGTTTGGCTGGGCGTTTCTTATGTAATATTAAAAGTATTTACAAACAAAAAAGTATGTAATAATTTATTGTTTCTATGATACATGCTCTGTTTATTTTGGGACTAGATACTGTTGTGCAAAATGTCTCAAATATAGATATTTTGTTTATAATGTTTGTGTATGTAGGTATAACATAATACTCGTAATATACAGATAACATGATATAAGAATAAATTCTCATAATTTTTTCCTCGCATTTTCACGAAATAAGTTGATTACTGTCAGCTCAGCATTAAATGAACTCTAGAACCATTACGATGATTGACAAAGCTTTTCGTATTGGGAATGTTATTTTTGAATAATATTCCCTGACGAAGATGGCTCGAAGACGAAAAATTCCACGGAAAACATTTGGGAATATAAATATCAAGGTTAAGTTAGGAAAATATCGATAACTAGGAATGCCAATAAATTTATATCATGTTATAACAGTAGATTTAGGGTTCCTGTTACTCAGGATATAGAAAACTTTGAACATATAAGGCTCAGTTTATCTCATGGAAATAATTTCAACAAACTTAGTAAACAAAATGATTGAAAACTATTTTTTTTCTAGTACGGAAAATCCTCATGGATATCACCTGGGGAGGTGGCAGGGTATGTCGGACACGTACCGACTAAAAACCGTCACTAGCCCTATAGTTATAGGCCATGGGATCTATAAAATTTACCCCGAAAATGCCAAACTGTGGTCCTGCCGTTACAGGACTCCTTCAATTGAAAGCAAGCGTGTGGCAAACACGCGCCTACTAGGGCTATTATCTGGTAAGGCGGTGGAATCTTCATGAAGGCCAGAAGTCTGTCTGTGCCCTCTCGTGCGTCTACTACGGATCGGAAGAGTGGCGGATTCTTCTCTCTCCCTTTTCGCTACGTCTTTTGCAAACATAACTTGCTCGCAGTAAGAGCTGAGCTCGTTTTTTTAATTTCTTATTTGTATACAAGCGCACAGTCTAACAACGAAGCCCTAAATTATCAATAATTTTCCTTAAAAACATTTTTGCAAAACTTCCCCAAAACTCTGCCATTAAAGCCCCATAAATTCCATCTACTGAGCCACAAATTTCGCTAAACAAGCACGGTTTATGAGGGCGAATCTTAGGAAAGTTAAATTCAACGCAATCAAGCCGAACAATTTTGTTAAAAGAACACAATCGATATGGATCTCTAGCGTTTTATGTGCAAAAAGACTTTTTTTTACTGCCAAGATAGAATCGGCGAATGTCTCCGCGTTTTCTTTACGAGTTTTTGTAGAGGCATGCCGAAATTAAAGGTTTTTGTTGGCAAGTATTCCGTTTGAGGCCCTTCGTGACGAAATGCGTAATGATGATTGATTTGAGGAGGCTCAGGTCGTTCGGTCTTCTTGCTTTTTGTGTCTCGTAATACCTGTGTGATTGAATGTTTTTGTGTGAGTGTGATTGTGAAGCTTTTCAATGGAATGCTTTAAAGACGTAAACGTGAGCTCTGAATTGTTCCATTTCTTTGCCTTTTTTGAGACATTTGTTAGCACTTTCAAAGTGAATGCTATTTGTTACTGTTTGTTGTTAAAATGGTAATCACATATAACGAGGATTGTGTTGACTTGTGTCACTAATTTGCTGCGCCCTACAGGGTCCATAATTGTTTCTTTTTATTGTATTTATCACCTATTGTACATTATGGAATGCAATAAATAAATATGTAATAATTGACTTAGATGATGACGCAAATCATCTTTCGAAATTTGACGATAGGTAAAGCATGTCAAAAATTCCAAGTTATTAGTATCCTAGTAGTCAAGAAGTATACATAACTTTTTCGCAGTAGGACACGGTAGTTTCCCAAGTGCTCCAAACTTGAACACAGCTTGAACGCAGCACTTGAATACAGCTGGAAGCCAGAGGTAAATGCCAACTGCTGCGAATAGGTCAATGAAACAATAAAATAGCACTTGTACCACGTAATAATAATTACGATCGAACACGTTTTGCTGATCGAACGATTCAGTTCCACCGCACAAAGTGAGTTGCAATATCAGTGCATATTCGGACAGTCAACCGGGTGCATTCATATTTTCTGAAGTATTTAATTTAGCAGAACAGCCGTGTAGCCGTGTGTCACTTAGGTCGCATTTCCTACAGCACACTTAAGACCTAATGTAAGCTAATAGTAAAAAAAAATAGTAAAAAGAATGAGAAAACGAGTACAACGTAGGTAAACATCTACTATATTACATTGATACCTCTCTCTGAACCGTACAAAACACATCTCACGTTGCAAACAATATTATTCCTTATAATTAAAATAGCTTTCCATGAAGTGTGAAGATGTTCTTTGTTCTCTAATGGACTCTCAGTAATATGATAGGCGTCTGTTTAATGGAACATACTTTACAGTGCATATTACCGTGTTTGTGTTGCATGGATCTTATTACGGTTAAGAGACACTGTCTTTATGGGAACGAGATGTCGAGAGAATGGGGTTTGTTTTTGTGATGCCACGACTCGATTAGCGACCGTTAGCGATTGTTAGAGGCTTCTACTTTACACATTCATTTCGTTTCATAAAACATACAAAATAAAAAGCTGTTATAGTCTAATGGTATGACCATTGGACTGCCAAGTCGAAGGTCTGGAGTTCGAATCCAAGGCACCTCTGACTCAAAATCATGTGCGTATTTATAATTAATTAATTATCACTGTTTTAAACAACGAAGGAAAACGTGAGGAAACCTGCATGCCTTATAGATTATCTCGACGGCGTGTGAAGTCTGCCAACCCGCACTGGTGGCGACGGCGTGGTGGACGGCCTAGGAGACCCGTGCCCAGCAGTAGGACAGTATATGGGTTGATGATGATAACATAACATACCATCACGCCTGTATTCACTGAAGCGTTAGGCAGAAGTGTAAGCTATACATCTACAGTTCGCCGGTATGTTTAGGTCCCATCTAATAACGGGAGCAAAGTTCTATGAAATACATAACAGCTCTAAGTTTTGATCCCGTTAATGGCAATAGACTCGCCCCCTATTACATAAGACCTCAACATACCCGCGAACTGTGGATGTACTTTTTACTACAATTATTATTCCTGCCCCTTCTGGAGCACAGCCGTGATTGTATGTTTATGTAAATGGAAACAAAGATTTGATCAGGCGGATAACGCTTTCATCTGTAAATTGATATCGGATCCATCCTTACCTTTATCTGTATACTAGTCGGGTTTCTAACTAGAGGCTATATAGGGTTCATGAAGCTTGAAAAGTGCTAAGCGAGCTAAAAATTAAGTCAGCGTTAAATGTCTGGCTTAGGGTTGTACGCATACAGGTTACACATTTCCAGTATAACCTGACCTCTCACTTTACAGAAAGCTTACACAATGCAAGGTCTACTTATACTGGCTTAGCTTAGTATAGCTTGAACTGTAGCCATATGCACTGGGTTATAATGGCTACCATTGCTCCATCATAATAAATGATTCACCGTAGAAAATTATTCTAAATACGAATTAATTAAGAGCAAATTGTTCTATGGCAATAAGGGTTAAAATGGGATAATTTTGCCAATTTGAATTTAAGACGTGGGTGTGCTTTTGTATACCTCGGCCCGACTTCTTCGGGAAATAGAGATGGTACATTAATTTGTATATGTTTAATGAATAAGGGTAAATGACACATAATTAATGTTTTATGTTACTCCTGTCAACCCTATCGTAACTACCTACATCTTGACCTGTTTCTGCCGGTCGAGAGAGGAGACGGCATTACTCCGCAGATTTCAGCCGCTTCACAACTGTGAACGAGTTTTTCTCTTCCGATATTAAACTTGGGACTTTGCCGAGTCACTAAAAAACCTTATAGATAACATTCATACGGCTTGTACTTCTACTTAAAGAGAAACGTTTGACCTAGCCCAAATCTGTGCCAATTGCCAAAATTAATAATATTTCCAATTAAAGATTTTTAAGCAAAGGTTTTTAGTACACAGTTGTAAATATTGCATAGTTGAAGTCGCGATTAATATTACCATGTAAAGACAGGCAGGTCAAGCTATCCAAAACTGTCAAATTTTCCCAATTGAACATTAACCTTAGTATTTTGTATAAAAGTTGAAAATCTATCAAAGAAATTTGACAGATTAGGGTAGCTTAACGTGCTGGCCGGTACTCTGAATGTGTTACGGACATATAATTTTAAGGTTGAAAGCTCTCCTCATGCTGTAAAGTTCGTGTAAAGTGGTACATACCACCGCATTACCAAATATTAGGCTGGTAAGCAATAATGTTATAATATTATTGTTCTCTGGTTTGAAGTGTAAGGTTAATATGTTAAGATGTGGGTATTTATATAAAAACTACCTAGAATCAATATTTAAAATCAAGCATATATTGTGATATTTACTAATTTTAACTTATTGGTGTTAAAATTAGTAAATACTAAAACTATATTTATTATTGTTATTTATTTTAAATATTTAATCGATTATTTGATTGTATCGAATCAAACATAATTATTTTTGTTGGCAACACTTTTGTATAACGTTTGACGTTTGAAAGCGAGATAAAATGTATTCATTCTTTGCTCGATTATTGAACCGACCAGTACTGGCAGAAATAAATCCGTTTATATTACAATAATCATCGTTTAATTTGAGAGATAAAGAACAGATCCTTTAGAAGGGGAATATATGTAGTGAAACTACTGGGCATAAGATCTCAAGATGACAATGCCCGATTGTTACCACTACTAATACTACAGGCTACAATTGCTGCTTAGCATAGAGTAGACTAAATATAGCCTTTATTATAAAAACATTACGATAATATTTTACTAATTAAGAATTGGAATATAATCTCGGTTCATTTCACAAAAATAATCCTGAGTTAAATACTCGCCTTCACAATTACAAATGAACAACTTGCGTATTTTCTATTCTCAGTATATTTGCTCTCTTTTTCTACACATGTCATATTATTACATTCATCTATATTATTTTTTATTCATTCATTATAATGTATTCGTTCGTTCTCTCACTTTAGTCTTAATACTTTGTCTTTTTTAATCATAACGTTCCATGTACATTTTTATTTTTTTCCATTTTTATATGGATATCTAAAATTACATAAATTATAATACTAAGTATACGTTACCATTATTTCAAGTGACAAATGATATTTATTTCTGTTTTAATTTCATTCAAATGTATTCATGTAACATATTCTTACAGTATTTACGTGTCTATGGAAATCTGAAGTCGGCGATTCCATTAATCAACCTTTACATACAACGCTTGACTGATACGCTTCCTTTTGAGAGCGTTGACAGCTATTAAGCATTTACAAAGATTAAAGCTTGTGTATAGATCAATAGCTTGAGGACGCGAGGACATGGTAACTCGAAGAGGGTAGATGAAGTTGAGAAAAAAAATTGCCTTACGGTTTGATAACATCCCTGATTGTAAGCGGTAGCTGTAGCCTATAGCAGTCATATACATAAATACCTATAGTATTCATATATACTATAGGATAGGTTTAATAGTTCAAAATTCAGTCTTTTACGAAATTTGTGACTTAATTCGTCTCTATCAAACCATCTTATACTGTTATTTCTTATTCCCATTCCTCGAGTAATTCCTATTGATTTTCTAACATTCTTGCGACACACATGCCAAAGACACGACCCTAGTTTTATGGTCGGTCAATACGGACACGCAATGTGAAAAACGTTAAAAGATACCGTTAGGATACGTTCACACTAATAAGCTCATTTATAGCGTAATTCTGAGCCACAAATCGCGCATACTGAGCGCAGTGTGCGGGGTAGTGTAGCTAAACCAATTGTATAATATTGTTGTAAATCAGCTGTGGACTAGTTGACAGTAGCTGATTTACACAGGTTCTGGGGCACAAGGGTTAAGGTAGTCAGAATTTATATAAAACCTGCAATAAAAGAAACCTCACTGATGACGTAGAAGTGGTTAAGTGGAACAAAACTAGAAGCAAAAGTATCTTACTGTGATACGTAAAAAGCCGCTGATTGATCGATTTAACGACTGCATACCTATGAACCATGTGAACGTGAAATCAACGAATTTATAGCTTAAAACGATCTGTAATCTTTTAGTAACTGATCGATTCACATAAGTTACTTTAAAGCAAATGTACATTAAGGATCGGTAGGTTTTAACAGACTAAGAAAATATCATTCAGTTAGGTACGTTTAGATAGCGTTCGGACATTTTGGTATCAGAATCGGACTCCTGCAGATAATGTGAACAAGAATGTATTCAACTATTTCTTGGAAAATGAAAATCGACTTAAAATATCTTCAAAACCGATAGTGAGACATTAAGCAAATTTATTAATAAACTAGGAAATATATTCTATCATAAATTATTAAATGAAAACAAACCAGACTGCGTTAAAAAAATTATAATTACTAAAAAACGAAAAACAAGTTCCATATAACACTGAAACATACATATAGGAAAATGTATGGGAAAAAGGTTTCCACGTACAGCTTACTAATTGAACGAATAGCTACTATATACTATAGCCTAATCCCTCTCAATATGAGAGGAGATCCGTGCCCCCATTAGTGGGACAATGTGTGGGTTGATGATGATGATAGGTATACATACGCTCCAAAAACATAACCCTTCTTCAGCCGTCGGGTAAAAAGCACCAAAAAACCATCTAAATCGGTTTACGACCTACGAAAATATTGGGTAACATATAGTTGAAAAAATACAGTCGACTTGGGATTTCCTCTATTGAAGTCGGTTAAAGGAAAGAAGGTCGGCGCTAACTGATGACTGCTGAACAAACTGTGAGCTTGTGAACAAACCCTTACGTGTAATGGTACAGAAGTAGCAATAAAACGGCCACATGGGGCGACAATAATGACCCTATTTTTGTTGGAATGTTACATCTGTCATTGATTTCATATTACGTAACTATTTTTAGTGTTCGCATTTGTTGGTTAAAATTAAATATGACTATCTTTTTGTATTTTTTGGCATTTTCTATGCTAAGATTTTAAAGTGACGTCACCATACAGACGTAAATTCAGAATGTGAAGGAAAAATTCGACATGGCGGGTAGGTATCGCGGTGGCTTAGTGGTCATAGCGTCTGGTATACCTAACCAGAAGCACAGGTTTGAATCCTGCCCGCGGTCGAATTTTTCGTTTGCTTAATAACTTTAAAATAAATAAATATATATTCTTGAGCAATTTTACACAGCACCGTCTAGTCCCAAACTAAGCAGAGCTTGTAGGTACTATGGGTACTAGATAATGGATATAATACTTATATACTTTTTTTGTAAATACTATACTTATAATACATAAGAAACACCCAGACAAACACAAACACTTTTGTTCTTCACATAAATATTCGTGTCCTGTGGGAATCGAACCCTCGACCTCGTGACCAGCAATCAATACGCGAACCACTAGACCACAGACGTCATTAGTGTTTTTTGTTTTTTTTTTTTATTTATTTATATTAAGAGGAGTTAGAAGTTAAGTAATTACTACGCTGATCAGTTAATTTTCAAAGGTTAAGCTGCGACAGCCACGGTCAGTCGGTGGGTGATCATTCCTAATACGTCGATACCCCTCTTTGTCTCGGACGTAGTGGAACCTGAGACAACCCGTTGGTCCTGGTTGTCATGCTAACAAACTGCTAGCTTTTTTTTTATTCTACTAAGGTGGCAAACAAGCATACGACCCTGATGGTAAGTGGTTACCGTAGCCAATAGACGCTTGCAACACCTGGAGTATCACTTCCGTGTTGCCGACCCTGTATTGGAAGAGGAATAGTTGGGCTCGCAGTATAAGGGTCAAAGGCCCCCCACTGCCAACACAACGTTTCCTCGTGGAGCACTTACTCACTGTAAGAAACACAACACAGCTCAAAGCAGTGTTATTTTACTTCGATTTTCTGCAAGGTGGAGGTACATACTTCCCCAGTCGGGCAGCTCCAATTTGAGTGGAATTACTACCACTATGCCCTACCTCTCTTATAAGTGGTAGTTCGAAGTCCAGAAAAGCATGACAACCAGTCTATCCCCAGGATACCAGTATTGTCTAGAATGGTTGCGGAGGTTTGATGTCTACCATCCAATGTCCATGTCAACCTCCGCAACGGTTCGGTTCGTGTAAGATACCGATACTCATTCGCATCTAGTTAGACCCAAAGCCGACCCCAACATACTAGAAAAAAAAGCTAAAAAGATGACTTATCAAATAATTATTTTTGACTTGTTTCGTTACTAAAAAGGCAATTGAAAAGAAATGTAGACCAAGTCTTTTGACAATTAATTACGAGTACGGCGGGAGATGGCTTACTAGAAAGATATAAACTAACCTTTTTGGTGAAGTCCTACAAAAAGGTCGAATGGGGAAAGGTCAAAAGGTCGTCGCACATACTATGTATGACTAGATTAATGAATTTGGACCAATAGAAGTTAGTATGCGCTGTCGTAACACGTAGCGTTGTACAGTTTTTTCCTGCATCCAAGATAATTAATATATATTATGTATTATTTATGTAAACCAAAAAAATATATCAAATAAATAACTGCATCATTAGCCATTGGATCTGATTCCCAGGTTTTACAAATTCTACGATTTTTTTTTTTGCAGTTTTTTCAACTTTAAACTATATAAAATCATTATTTCTATCTAACCCAATAAGAATTTTAATTAAAAAGTCAAATCACTTTTTTCACTAAAAACAGCATTGTAAATTAAACTCGAAAGATCTTGTGGTCAGCTGTTTCCTTAGTTCACTTGAGAGTTGTAAAATTTAAGAAAAAGCCGACGAAAAATTCCAACGCAGGGGGGTCCAGAATCATGTACTGAAGTCATGGTAAGCCGTTGCGCGTCGATGTCCCTTCCACCCTGTATACTGTCGAAGTGTCGAAGTCTATTTTAGCTTTCTTTTCCTTTCGGGGAATCTCTATTCTCAATCTAATTTGGTATGTACTACACATCAGATTCGATTAAAATACATATAATGTATTCGATATAATGTATTTTGATATACATTTTATCATTCTATTTTGATATATATTATACATCAAATAAATACATGAAAGAACACAACAAAATTTTCTTTCAACCTTTCTATTAGCTATACAATCGTTCAATGACGTTCGATGTTCTTCACAATTTCCTTTGTGGAATTGCTTTAGCTTAGTGCGTTAGCCTCAACCGTTCATGAAAACAATTTAAGGCACAAAGAAGCAATGAAATGTTACGAAAAATTAACCTTCGTGACTGAAATTTCAACTTTATTTGTGGAAAAAATATTCATTTAATTGCTTAGGCTGTTTACAATCGAGCGGTTAGATCATAAGTTTTTATCGCTTACTATTGCAAAATAAATGATATAAATTGCAAAATTTCAGTTTATAACTAAATAGATACCTATTTATTAAACGACAATTATATGACATTGATTTGTAATGTAGTGTTGTTTACCCAATCATTTATTTTTGAATATTTAAAATGTAATGCAGTCAATCATGAGGAAGAAGAAGAGGTGTTTGAGGAAGAACTGATAGGCTGTGTAATAATTAAACTGATTTAATCCGCAAGGTTAAGCTGCGATTGTCGCGGTCAGTAGATGGGTGATCTTAACACATCGATAACCCTCCGTGCCTGGGACAGCACTTTAGACATACAAATCATAATATCGTTAGTGATAATCAGAAGCCTAACAACCAGACCATACACTACAGTATACAAAGACACTGCTATCAAACCCCCGTGACCCAATTTCTGGGTAATACTGATATCCTGAGGATAGATTTGCTGTCAGGGTTTTTGGGCTTCTGAGTACCACTAGCGATTGTCATAGGTCTTTGTACGAAAACCGGGACCGACGGCTTTACGAGGTCAAATTCATATTATACTCGTATCATATAATAATACCTTTTCATTTGTACACTAGCTTAGGCGCCAAAGGGTCTCAATTCAACAATAAGCGTATTAAGTCCCATATAATTGGGGTCAATTACAATCACGGTATAACGTTCGGTAATGTCTCAAATGACAATGACAATAATATAACTATACGTAACACATGTAAACCAAATTATAGTGTTCCGTAACAAAATTATCATAACCACTTATTTAAAGGGTCATTTAAAGGTAAATCGTTCTAGCATGCCAAATTAATTGCCCCATAAAACATTCAGGGTACAGAGGCCAGCACATCAAGCTGTCAAGCAATCCACAATCTGTCATAATTCATTGATTGATTTTCAACTTTAATACAAAACAATAAGGTTGATTTTCAATCGGAAAAAATACACAGTTTCGGATACATTGTCTGTACATTATCATATGTCACAGTCATGACGAATTTTACGGATCCTGTGGCCATGACTATAGGGCAAGTGAAGGTAAGTGAGGTTTTTAGTCGGTACGAGTACGATATACCCTGCCGCCTCCCCAGGTGGTGAAAAACCCATAAGCATTTTCTGTATTAAAAAAAAGGAACATCAACCCACTTACTGTCCCACTGCTGGGCACGGGCTACTCAGAATGAGAAAGGTTAGGCTATAGTCCAACACGCTGGTCTAATGTGAGTTGGCAGACTTCACACGCAATCGAGAAAGTCTATACATGGGTATGTGGAGAGGCGAGGTGTATTGCTCCTCCAACGAAAAGGAGGATCCTCCAACCAGGCGGGTGTTTTGCCTGGCGGGCCGCGGCCCAACGGTTGATGTCGGGCGGTTGTATATATGCAACTTTCGTTGCGAATGTTGCTTGCGCGATTCAGGACTTCGTAGTTTTATGTAGCGCGGTAGATGTCGCTAGCATGAAAATATAAGTACGACATTAACTTTGCAATATCCATTGTTTTATGTGTTCACCTACAAATTTAGGAAACATAACATAGCATCATTCCTGTATACTCCGAATGATTAGGCAGAGGTGTACTAATGTACACCCACAGTTAGCCGGTACATTTAGGTCCCACGTAATAGGGTGAGAGCCACAAATCCAAATCCAGCTGCTACTGAGAATTTCACAGAAAAACACAATCACATGCTAGACCCAATCAAATCCTGGACCTCTAGCGTTTACAACTAAAAGACTATATATAAAACGAAAAAAAAAAAAAGTTTTCGGCGGACTAGGTCGAACGAACCACCTCAATGTCGTCACTCAATCACAGGCAATTTATTCAAAATCCTAGCGCTGTAACTGAATAACTTATCGTTATAATTAATATTATAACGTTAAATTATTCAGTGTTAGTTTTGTGTTATAATTAATATTATAACATTTATAATATTAATTATTATTACGTTATTTTTTTGACAACGTCTGTGGGTTAAGTGCTTCCAGTGTCGGATAGCTTATCAACGGTTTGACTTTCACGACACATAATATATTATATGTGATGAACGTAAGTGTTTATCTGGGTGTTTATTTATCTATTCATTGTTGACTTAGTATTTAAACAACAAGCACTGTTTAGTTTGGGACTAAATGGTGCCGTATAAAATGCCCCAAAAATGTATTATTTTTATAATCCATCTGTTACCAAAACTGCATAGATCGTTTAACGGTATTAATTAGCGAAACTTGCCTCTAGTACCTCCTCAACATTATCCGTTTAAATTATGTTACTCTAAGAAATACTGGATGCGGCCTACGCAAAACCAATTGTTGTGGCAATCATTAGGGGAGGCCTACGTTCAGTAGTAGAAGTCCGTGGCTGATAGAGAGAAAGACAGATAGAAGAAATACTGAGTCAATTCATTTCAAAATATATTCAATTTTATAAGATTTATTTTATTTATTAAAACTTACCATGACGATTACGTGTGTTCTCCACGGAGTTAGGCAGAGGTTGTACCAACGTAAACCTACAGTTCCACTGTATGTTTAGGTTCATGTAATTTAGGGTGAGACCATTGGCATTAAACGGGCCCAAATTCAAACACCGAGTCTCTACTGAGACTTTCATAGTAAAACCCAATAACACTTCGCTTGACCTGGAAATAGAAATCAGGACCTCCAACGTAACAGAGATCACTAGACAAATGATGCAGTTTCATTCTATCTTCAAAAATAAAAATTGAATTCAATCTTTCACCGAAAATAATGAAGAAAAATGTGCCCAGCCAGTAAAATATAATCTTCCAACATTAATTTTAACTACAGCGCCAAGTCCTCGTTAAACCAAACAATAACAATTCATAGCTGGCAACGACCATTTAATTTAGACCATCCGAGCCGCGCGTTCGGGCCGCTGAACTGTAGCCGGCCTAACGGACCTACTAATGACCTGCCCACTAATCATTCATTTTCATAGTAATGAAATTTAGATTAACTTAAACAATGTTTAATTTTCATTTTTGTTATAATCATTTACATAATATCATTAATCTAATAATATCCTCTGGATATTGATATTAATTTTGATGGTATTATTATAAGGGCTTTGTTACCGTAAGCAACAAAAAGGTGGACAGAACAGTATTCTGCTTGTATTGTGTAGCTGTAGCTAGTATTTATAGTAGCCCGTGGTTTCACTCAGATAGTAAAGGGCTTTAAAAGACAAATGCCTATGTCCTTCTCCAAAGTCTAATCTATCTATGTAGCAAATTTCATCAAAATCATCAAAAGAGATATGAAAGGAGATCTGTTACGCTTTAACGCCTAAGCGAGCTCCCTAAAGAATGAAAAAGTTTAGGTTATAGTCCTCCACGCCTGGTCGCTGGTGAAAAACGGTGGTAAGAAAAACGTTCAGGCATGCAGGTTTCCTCACGATGTTTCATTGTTGAAGCACACTACTCAATCAATTCATACGTTGACAAATTCCTATTTTAGCCCCGCCGCCGCAAAGAAATATTTCACCAATTACATTTAAAATGTACCCCTCATAACGACACGCACTTGACCGCTTTTAACACTACACTTCAAACCTCAAATTAAGGCCTGTCCCCCGGGAAACATTGCAGTTTAAAATGCTTTGTATGTATTTAAATATTTTAGTAGGAACTACCTCGTGAACCAACCTATCAGAGCGCTCTGTTCAGTGTGTGAGTTAAAACGTGAAATATTTTAGCCTGTGTACATTTTGAAGGTTACGTAAGTGTAGAGAATGGGGGAAATTTGAATTTGTTTTTCTTACAATGCCGGCTGTGTTTGCGTTATGTTGTTACACGGGAATGTTCGTGACGCAATGAATTTTCAAATACGCGAAATTACGTAATTTCTGCTCGCTGTTTACCTGGGTTGTAAGCTTAATTCGTTTTATTGTGTAAGTTTCGAATGCTGCTATTATTTGGGTGTTATGCGTTTATTTGCTAATTTCAATATGTGATCAAGGAACAGGTAGCGTTAAATGATAACATGTTCAGTTGTTTGCAATAGTCTCATAATGTTTCAATATTTATATATATGCTCTTTGTACATTAATAATAAATTGTCTACAAACAATATTGAAATCAACAAACAATTACTATTATATAGTAATTTAAGGTTTTTGCTCTTCAAAATTGTAGAATAAAAAGGCACGTCCCACACGTAATGTTTCTTCTTTGTCTGACTTCCTTACTGACAAATTAAATTTCTATTTCCATCAAAACTCCATAAACAAATTATTCGGTAATTTCACAACAATTCTCATATTTTACGAAGCTTACAAAAGGCGTTTAAACTGAATTGCTTCCATACATCATAGGCGTTCGGCCGACGACACGTCCCTGGCTAAGCGAGAGCGAGGCTGTACTGGAACGAGGTATAAATTATAGTAGATAAGTAAGATTAATACCCACTTACGGGGAAAACGAAGTGCAGGTAATGGTGTAGCCTGATATTAATACCACTTACCAACTAATGGTTTATTGAAATATTCGTCACTTTCTAAAGGTATTTTCTGTTAGATACTATTAAAAAACATTGCTTGTTCGGTTTTAAACCAGCAGAATTTAGAAAATATTCTATGTTCATCATGAACATGCTTGTTTAATCTTTCTGCAGCATTCTAGACATGTTATATTCAATTCGTGCATTTTTGTTATTTTCATCTAGTTTAGCACTAACTACAAACTAAGCTTGATTACTCGCTTGCTCGCCTTTTCATTATCACTACTTAACTAAACTTAATTCATTCTCTTCTCATCTTTTAGCATTATATTATCTTCAAATTCAGCCTCGTCCATTTCTCGCTCAGCTGCGTATAACTCCACGCTTTCGGTGCCATGCATCGATTCAATTACCCATATATCTTGAAGGTACGGAACACGGGATGGTGTGAGGTGATTTTTTTTATCCTCTTTAGATATCGAATATGGGTTGGTACCCTATCTGTTCACGTGAGCGTTTATTGGTCCCTTTTGTTATTTTCACGGTGTGTTTTATTTGTTGAATTTTGGAATCGAGTGTCGGTATTGAAACCTGTATTGTATGGAATCTGAGTATTCATACAATACGGTGTATGGATCTGAGTATATTTTGGTTTAACATGTGGAATTGATGTCATAATATCTTTAATAATTTTTTTGCCATTCTAAAAAAAATAATTGAAATTGCCATGATTGTTAAAAGCATGGCAATTAAAGCAAATATGGGTAAATGTCTCAAGTAATGTTTTTGTTCCTGTCTTCAAACAAATCAATATACTAATGATTTGGACTGTCTATGCAGTCTAATTTCATATTGGTGAATACACGAATTTTGTCATCGATCTTGACCTGTCTACCTGCTTATGTAGGTCCAAAAATGTCCGAAAATCATGGAAGAAATGGTCATGGTCTCTCAAGGAAAGCATTAACTTCTTTCAGAGCCGTTTTTTAGCAGCTGACATTTAAACAAACTTTCTATGAAATATTTTCATGCAATTTGTGAAGTTTCAGTGAAGTTTTCAATTGTGATACTCATTATTGTGTATACCTTTGCAAAACTTTACGAAGCTTCAATGCTCTTTATAACAGTTGAATACACAAAAAAGTACAAGGATCTTAATTAAACACTTAACAGGGTAAACCCTTACCGCTGAAATTTTCCCCGAAGCAGGCTAAAACGTGACAAACTCAGAAATGCCAGAGAAAGGTAACGTAAGAAAGTGGTAATGAAAAAATGAGGGGGAAAATTAAAAACTTGGAAACAATTGATGGTCACAACCTCGTTTTTTTATACTGCTCCACTTTAGTTTAAATACAGGAAAAAATATTATTTCTAATTTATTTTTCCTGTACTTTTAAGTCATCTTTGGAACTGGAACGGTTTTTGTTGGTGTAATTATTTATCATGGGGTGAATTTTAATGATTTCCCAGTTAAGGAAAGGAAAATAGATGATTCTACATATTTATATAAAAAAAAATATTTGCTAAAGGTTGCCTGGAAGAAGTCGCTGTTCGCGATACGGCCGCCCATTGTTATATTAAATAAGACACAAAATCTTTCGTTGAGCTCTGGTATATCAATCTTTAATACTAGAACTAATTGCAATACTTGGCGCTATTAATACGGAAAGATCTTGCGATCCAAAGTCTAAGTACGGTCAACATAAGAGTTAGGTGTACAGGCAGCTAATTAATAATCTGTGTTTTGATAAAGATAGTGAAAAAATGTATCACGCAATATGTGTCAAAACGTAGGTATTGTAAGCTGCTACGTACCTAACCCTTTGGCGCGTAATTATTCATGTCGAAGTCTGTATAAACTTGCATATTTCTTTTGCTATCTCATGTGCTAGAAATAATTGATGTCATAGTGACCGTAGGGAACGTCTTGGACCAGACAAGCAATATGTCACGAAACTCAATACATAATTATGCATTGCGTCCCTTAGCTTCGAACATTGTTAACAGGATGCTAATTACAGTATCAACGCCTTGTAGCTCCTTACTCAATTATATATTTTTAATTATGTGTTTAAAATAATTACTGTTTTAGAAATAATTGTTGGAAATTAACATAACGCCTGTATTCCCCAAAGGTTTAGGCAGAGGTGTACTAATGTACACCCACATTTCGCCGGTATGTTTAGGTTCCATGTAATAGGGGACGAGCCTTTTGCCATTAACCGGGCACAAATCCAGACTCCGAGCTGCTACTGAGAATTGCATAGCAAAACCCAATAACACTTTGCTTGACGTGGGGATCGAACCCAGGACCTCTAGCGTAGCAGTCGCGCTTAGGACCACATTATGTTGTTAATTGACTGCTGTTAATTGTAATGTGTTGGAAATTATTTTTTCGAAATATCATCATCAACTGATATACTGTCCCATGCTGGGTACGGGTTTCTTAAAACGAAAGGGATTGCTATAATCTACCATGCTGGTCCAATGCCGGTTGTCAGACTTCACACACCCTCGAGAAAATCTCTAAGGTATGCAGGTTTATAAAATAAATTACTTCAACATAATTTGTAATTAACATTCTTGCTACTCTTTCCGCCCTAAATAACAGACGGGTCTTATTAAGTTTAGGTCGCACCTGATTTCTCCAGGTCTTCAGCCCCGACCTTACCTTCGTCAAGTTTATTAGAAAACCTTATTGGAAAAAGCCTTCAATAAAACTGGAATTAATTTTTTAATACCTTGACCTTTTTACTGATGAGAAAAAATCTTATAATGTTAGGTTAGGTTGAATATGCCACGTTAGCCATTATTATATTCGTTTTAATCATGCAGCATTTTTTTACAAAGACTGTAGAAGTTAGGATGGACAATATATTATGTTCCTTGATGAATGTTTTTGTCATGTTAATCATCTCTTCAGGCTTTAATTTCTTGGCTTATAATCTAACTAAATGAAGAAAAAGTGGTAATGAAAAAAGAAAGTGGTAATCAAAATAGCTTTATAACCAAAAGAAGCTCAATATCTCCCAATTATGTGCAATTGCTATAAATGAATTAATTAGATACCATTTGTTGCGAGCGGTTTCACCCGCACCTCAAAAAATAGCTTATGTCCCTCTCGAAAATCTAATCTATGTCTGTACTAAATTTAATCAAAATCTGTGCAGCGTTTTAGGCGTGAAATCTTAACAGACAAATAGATAGAGTTACTTTTGCATTTATAATATTTTTTTCCGTGAATGACTTTAGTGATTATGAAACTAAATCATTCAGACTTTTGCTATTGAATTCATATTCTTAATGATTGACTGTAATTTTAATCAATTTGTGTTCAACCTGTTTAACAAAATACCGCAGTTTCGAAACGTCGGGATAAATAATATAAATATACAGCGATAAAATCCGTAAAAAGTTGTTTTATTTCAATGTCTAGTATTATTCGCGTAAGTATCAGAAATCAATCTACCGCAGTTCTACCAATCTAATATTATTTGTAAGAACGAACGTAAAATTTACAAAAGATATTTGGTTTCATCATAATATCAGCTACCGGAGGTCCACTGCAGAACAAACGCATCCCCCATAGATTACCACAAGAATTAAGGTGTTTGGTTTGCTCTGTTATCTAGTAATTTTAAGCGCGACTTCTACACTTAGAAGTCTGGGTCTGATCCCCAGGGTCCTGGATTCGAGCAGTGTTATTGAATTTTTCTATGAAATTCTCCGTAGCAGCTCGCAGTTTAGATATACTGTGCCCAGTTATTGGCAATACGCTCGCCTCGCATTAGATGGAACCTATATAGTAAACATATCGGCAAACTGTGAGTTTATGTTCCTACTTCTCTGCTTAACCCTTCGGGGAATACAGGCGTGATGGTATGTTGACTTCTCATGGTGATTTAATAAACTTTAAATTACACAGAGTACTTAATGAATCTTGATTGCTGTTCCAGCCTAAATAGAGTCTAAACTCGAAGACAGATAACCTTCTAGAACGCTAAAACACAAACTCACTCCTACAATTATAATTGTAGGAGTGATTTTGTGTTATTATTACAGTCACCATTAATACAAACGTCAGTCGAACATTAACTAACGATTCGAGTAAGATGTATTACATCGATCCATTAGTTCATGTTTAGTTTCAAGTATTATGAACAGAGCGCGCAAAGGTCATTGTGTCAGACAATGTCGACTATTAACATATTTAGCTTAATATCAAGTAATTTATTCTTGAGTAAAAATGTAATTAATTGTAAGTTAGTTAGCAGTGATTTAATGAAGACTAATACTTGGTATATTGCTTAAAGTTTTGATAGACTTGTGTTTTTTTTATACCACTAAGGTGGTATAAGCATAAGGCCCACCTAATGGTAAGCGATCACTTAACATCAGGTGACGCTAGCAACACCAGGGTGTCTGCGCGTTGCCAACCCTGTAAAACAAAAGAGGAATAGTTGAGTGAGCAGTTTAAGGGTCAAAGTCGTCACTACCTAAAAAGATGTTTCCTCGCGGAGTACTGGCTAGCTTCCTCACCGTAAGTAACACAACACAGCTCAAAGCAGTGTCATTTAACTTCGATTTTCTGCAAGGTAGGGGTATTTCCCCAGTCGGGCTGCTCCATTTGAGTGGAATTACTCCCACTATGCCCTACCTCTCTTTTTGTATGAGTTGTATTGAAACGTTGATATAATTGTGTCAACACAGTATGTAACTTAGTGCTTGTTATTGTTTGTTAAATAAAAGATACTGTTTTCTAGTGATATGACGATGGATGGCCGTCTTTGGTATAAAATTCGAATTTACGCACTTACCCAAACCATATGCGTATTATAATCGGTGAATAATAATTATCAAAAAGTGTAAAATATAAAATTAAATAAAAAAATTAACAAATCCTACTGACAACAAAAAAAAGACTTCAGGAACATAGCGATTTTAACGGTTGAAGACTTTATAGACTTGTATTTTTCTTTTCAGTCGAGTTTTTTATTTTTTAGGGTTCCGTAAACCCTAAAAAGTCCGCCTGTCCGTCAGTCTGTCCGTCTGCCAAGACCCTTTTTCTCAGGAACGCGTGGAGGTATCAAGCTAAAATTATATACATCTATAATACCTTTAAGCTGTAACAATACCAAACTTCTATGTCAATGCAATCAAAAGTATACCTACAGGTTTGTACGGAACCCTCGGTGCGGAGTCCGACTCGCACTTGGCCGGTTTTATTTAATTGTAACTTCTTAAAAGTCTTAAAAGTCAAAGAAGTAGCTGGTTAGGTTAGGTTAGAATTTCTCATCAATTTTGAATGCTATTTCATTATCATCATCATCAACCCATATACTGTCCCACTGCTGGGCACGAGTCTCCTCTCATATTGAGGGGGATAAGGCTATAGTCCACCACGCTGGCCTAGTGCGGGTTGGCAGACTTCACAAACCGTCAAGAAAAGTCTCTAAGGTAATGCAGGTTTCCTCACGATGTTTTCCTTCACCGTTTAAGCGAGTGATAATTAATTATTAATACGCACATGAATTCGAAAAGTCAGAGGTGCGTGCCTTGCGTTCGAACTCGAGACCTTCGACTTGGCAGTCCAATGGTCATACCACTATCACTGCTATATTGTTATCAGTCAATGAGCCAATAATCTAAAATAGAACACCCATAAAACAAATTCAATCTTAAATAAATTGGTGTACTAACCATAATGTCATAATATAAGTCTTTGTACGCAATAAATCGTTCATCTACTCTTTTCTTATTACAAACTTTTATTTAAATTCCAAAGTTGTACAATTTGCGGCAAATCTACCTCGAAGGTAAGTCATTTTAGTTTCGAACCGTCCTAGAACTTTTCTTTAGAAAGAAATAAGAAAAACAAAGGCTATTTTTTCCTTCGATTTCTTCAGCTTTCTTTCAAAAGGTAGGTTTATTTTTAGAACATGATGTTTAGTATTTTTATAGCTTCATGTTATAAAAAGTATACTTGTAAATGTTTAAACGAACCTATATTATATTAGGTATATAAATTTACTGCGATAAAGTCTGTTAAGTAGTTACTATTTGGGATTTATTATGTTGCAGTTTTGAAATACACTTTTACAAGTCAATGTTTTGATTTTTTTATACTAGAAAGAGATTATAATCAATCCATGCTAATATTATAAATGCGAAAGTGTGTCTGTCTGTCTGTTATCTATTCACACTTAAACCGCTGTACTGATTTAGACGATATTCGGTATAGAGATAGTTTGAGTCCCAGGAAAGACATAGGATAGTTTTTATCCCAGAAATCCTCCTTTAAGGGGGTGAAAAGTGGGGTGGAAGTTTATGTGGGGAATCAATAAAAAAGGACTACAAAACTTTTATCTTTTACCTTTTCGTTAGAAATAAAAAGCAGATTAGATAAAAAATAAGCTACCCAAATTATAAATTCCACGCGGATGAAATTGCGGGCAAAATTTAATTGATAATAATATATCACAAAATGTAAATTTAATGTTATTAGAAATAAAGGCATTTTTGATTTTGAATGTTGTCAGTTTATAAGTAAAATATAAAAATACTACATAGATATGAACCGTGCGAATACTTCGTAACTTTCGATTTAAAATCTATTTTCTGAATAATAATAAACTAACACTTACTTAAACTTACATTCCGTAATTAGAGGGAAAAATAATCTTGAAAATGGCGTATCATAAATTAAGTTTGATACAGTTTTAACAGAGACATTTCATAAAAGAAAAACACATTTGAGAAATAATATATAGAGCTCATTTCAGTAATTTCAAACTCCATTTGTATGAAATGTCTTTGATGTAAATGTTTAAAATGAACTTAACTTTGAAGCCTGAAAACAGTTTCTACAATACAGTCGTTCCAAAAATCCAGACACACGCCTGCCCGTATTTCAATTTCGTAATGACGTCTTCATTAAAATTTTGTTTAGTACTTTGTAGTTCAGAGTTGGTTCCTACACGTTCTAGATACGTCTTCCCATTCTATCCTCCCTCCTCCTTCTACCCCCATTTTGCGATAAGTTTTATACAGTCTCCGAAGTTTTGTCGTGTTAGCAAACTCTGTAGCCCAATTTCACCAAATTGGATCTGAGTAAATTAGTAACTACATGCGGGTGTAGAATACAATTAGGAGACAGTATAGGTATGCAAACAGTAGTAATAAACTAAGGAACTATCTCTTTCTCTAGGGTGGAGACAACAATATGACCACCACAATGAAATTCCAGCCTATACTAAAGAAGCACTATAAAATAACAAATGGTAATTATATGAAACAAAAAACAAATAAAAAAATCTGATACTTACTGGATGGCACTCTGCATTATAAACATTACATTTTTTTTTTTATTTATTATAATCAACAAAAATACAGTACAATGTATTGAAGTACAATTTCGCCAAACTGCTTGATACAGTTTGTTGGCGGAAGAGGCGCTCTGTTTTATCTAGTAACTATTCTTAGGTTTAATTATAATATTCTTATGATCTAATATACCTTTGTAACTACTATCACACCTTAACGCCCTTTAAAGCGCAAAATGCTCTTTTAGCAGGCTGCCCTTCAAAACGCGCTTCAATGCAAAAGTATTGTTTTTTTCCGGATTAAGTTTTCTTAAGCTATCTATATTATTGTATATTACAGGTGTTAAAATATATTTCCGGGTTCTCTGTCCGTAGTAATTTTTAATTTATCATTGCTCTTGTTTTCCCTGCAGGCAGAGGTGTATCACTGTACACCGACGGTATATTTATCCCATGTAATAGGGGGCGAGCCTATTGCCATTAAACAGATCCAAATCAAAATTCGAGCTGCTACTGAAAATATCATCAATAACCACAACAACATTTTTATCGACCTAGAAATCGAGTTCGAGACCTCTAGCTTAGCGGTCGCGCTTATGACCACTACACTTTCACACGACCACTAGACTTCCACACGACCACTACACTTTCACACGACCACTAGACTTCCACACGACCACTAGACTGCCACACGACCACTAGGCTTAATGGTCACTAGGCTTACGAGCCAACATTTAGCATAATAACATCCATTTTGGACTAGACTCTCAGAACAGACATTTGCGACATCCAGTTTAGGTACATTTAGGTTTTATTGACAGAAGCTTTCTGAAAATCTGCTGCTGAAAGGGCACGTACTACTTACTATGCTACATCTTTACGAATTACGTGATTTTTTTGGTGGCAGAGGTTGTCTAGGTAGGTACCAAAGTAATGCCAAAATACTCCGCAAATAAGCATTGACACCTGTCAATGCTATACCTAGTGACAGCACTATCACTATAACTACTCTTAAATGTAAAAATAACATTCAAAAGTACTATCTCGTAGTCTATTATTTGAATATTATTATTTAGACTTTTATCATATTTAAATATTCTGGAATATTTGCTAAATATTTTGAAATATTTTAAATACTCAAACCGACGAACGTTTTTTTATAAGAGATAGGTTATCGTTTGACCACAATCTCACCTGATGGTAAGCGATGATGTGGCCTAAGATGTAGCACGCTTTGCCTAGAAGATATCTATTCACTCGTGCCTTGAAGACCCCTAAATTGTACGTCATAATTTAATAACTACAATGTTTAAAAATGCAAGCGTTTGTTATCAAAAATAAGTGGAGTATATTTGAAGCTCCATCATCATCAACCCATATACTGTCCCACTACTGGGCACGGGTCTCCTCTCGCAGATTGAGAAGGATTAGGCCGTAGTCCACCACGCTGGCCTAGTGCGGGTTGGCAGACTTCACACTCCGTTGAGAAAATCTCTAAGGCATGCAGGTTTCCTCACCAGGATGTTTTCCTTCACCGTTTAAGCGAGTAATAATTAATTATTAATACGCACGTCGCACATGATTTCGAAAAGTCAGAGGTGCGTGCCTTGGATTCGAACTCGAGACCTTCGACTTGGCAGTCCAATGGTCATACCACTAGGCTATCACTGTTAAGCTGAAGCTCCATATATTTGTAAAAATATAGAGTTTTGTTTACATTGCTACATGTACAAAATATGTAAAAAACACACTCATGACGAATTTAATTTAAAAGCAATTTTATTGTAACGAGCTTTTACAGTGGACAAAAATGGCGTCATTTTTTCATTTGCCGTTCACTCTACCAATAAATCAATGTCAGTTTTATGCAACATTTGTTTTTTTAGAATACAATGAATTTGAATTTGCAGCAAACGAAGTATATGACGTAATATTGAGTGCAAATAAAATATTACTTAACCCACATTAGGCCACTGACTTGGTGAACTATCGCCTAACTTACTCATTCTGAATTATTATAACCTTAGTAATACAATATACATAAAATTAATATTGAAAATAATAAAACAATGTATTATATGGATTTAATTTTTTTTGTAAATACTAATTAAACACTCGGATAAACACAAACATTTATGTTCATCACGTAAATATTATTTATGTCCTGTGGGAATCGAATCCATGACCTCATGATCAGCAGTCCGACACGCGAACCACTGCACCACAGACGTCGTCGTCATAGTACATGATACTTCTTCTTCTTCTAAGAGCTCAGCTCTTGTCGGTGGAGCAAACGCCACCGTTCTCTATCTTCAGCTTTCCGTTTTACCTCTTGATACGACACGATCCCCACTACATGATACTACTTGACAATAAAACTACTGAATAAATTCAGATGAAAAGAGGCACACAGATGGCTTATAACTTGGATTAACATTTAATTCCACTCAAATAAGAGCTGCCCGACTGGTGAAGTACCTCCGCCTTCCAGAAAATTGAAGTGAAATAACAATGCTTTGAGCTGTGTTGTATTTCTTACGGTGAGCAAGTTTGCCAGTGCTCCACGATAACGTGTTGTTGACAGTGGTGGGACTTTGTCCCTTATATTGCCAACCCAACTATTCCTCTTCGTTTTACAGGGTCGGCAACGCGCAAGTGACACCCCTGGTGTTGCAAGCGTCTATAGGCTACGGTGACCGCTTACCATCAGATGGGCCGTATGTTTGTTTGCCACCTTTGTAGTATAAAAAAAGATGCTTATATCCAAATAAATTCCACGCATACCAGTTCGCTGGCAGAACCTGGTATATAATATGGTACACTAATACTTCTACAAAAACAAACTCCAAAACAGTAAGCAAAACAACGTGCAAAACTTAGTCTCCAATAGTTGGAAAGCACGATACGAGTATAACTTGGCTTCATAGATTTATGAGGAAAACGTGATCCATTCCGCATTCACTCTCCGCCGCTTCTATTTTGTATGCAAAACTTATAGATAGATTTTATACACTGCGCGGGTATTATCAACTTCAGCCCTATGAACAGAGATGAAAGGAATAGTAACATTTTTAGTTTTCAACGTTTTATAATCGGTATTAAAGTCTATGTACAACTGAAAAAAGAGTTAGGTATGTACCGTAGAGGCCATCACATCGATCTAATCCAATCTGTAAAATTTCTTTGAATGATTTTCAACTTTAACACAACACAATATAGTTCATGTTTAATTTGGAAAATTTAATATTATTGGATCATTTGCCACTTGGTGGCGGCAGGTTATTACCGGCCGAGTACCAACTAAAAGCCGCACTTGCCTTCACTTGCCCTATAGTCACAGAAGTACCTAAATATATACATAAGCCTAATTGCCGTCCACTGCTGAACGTTATAGGCCTCCCCCAAAGAGCGCTGACTATCCTGGTTTTGGGCAGCTCGCCTCCATCCGCTATCAGCCACCGTCTTGTCGTCAAATCGTCTGTCGATCGTGTCGCAGGGCGTCCCAGACTCACTCGTGTGTCAAAACGCAGGTACTATTTACAGACTGGCTAGATAGGCTAGGAGTATATTGAGTATAATAATAATCTTTATTTATAATAGAGAATGCAGACATACCAGTTATATTTATGTATATATAAAAAGTAATTTACAGTTATTTAGCGAAGGAAAAATTCGACCGCGGGCAGGATTCGAACCTGCGTCTTCTGGTTAGGTACACCAGACGCTATGACCGCTAAGCCACCGCGAGTCCCACCCACCATGACGAATTTTGCCTTCACATTCAGAATTTACGTCTTTATGGTGACGTCAGTAACACACACCTATTGAAAAGCTTGCTTTTCAACCGACACAACTTACTTTACAGTTAGTTTAATGTCGAACGATGCTACCTTACCTACTAACTATATTTTTGTATTTTTTGGCATTTTCCATGCTAAGATTTTAAAGTAAGTAATTTACAGTAATCTCTATATAGATGTTACACTGTTCTCCTAGTTAGGTTATACAATAACCTGTAGTTCCAATCCCCTCTTCGTAAAGTATATATTATGATACTGATTTGCCCAAAATGGACATTAAAGCTAATATAAATCGATACGGTTGAATTCTACACTACTTTAGCATGTCTACATCATACTAAATTATGGTGAAAATTGGTAGGTAGGTACGTGTTACAATTTCAAGCAACCTAAAATATGTATGTGATGGATAACGCCACTTTTCATCGTTCCTATACCCTTCGGTTAATATTTTATGATCCCGATGACGTCACAGACCGTTGAAGACCTCATTTTTCAGATTCTGATTCATAGATTGTTTGAATAAATAACGTATGATGTATGGAATAAATAGGTTAGGTAATCTAGTAAACATATTTGTTTTGGCATTAGGAGATATCGAAAAATAAAAGAGTTTTGAAATCAAGAATCAATCAAACGATACTGAAAACATTTGGCCACATGACTTACTTCATTAACTGATGGATGAGGCTTATATCCTGCAGTGGGTCAATAGAAGCTTAGAATGATGTCTATACAAATCCTAATGTTTAGAGTGTTTCTGTATCCGTGTGTCACTAGTAGGATGCCAACTGAAAACAAGCTCTGGGTATTAAATACGGCTGGCATAATACTGAGCTGGCAACCCATTTGGGACAAACAGCATCGGCAAGATGGAGTGATGATTTGTGAAAGGCTGCTGGTAGAAGCTGGATGCGAAAAATCGAGGACAGGGTGAAATGGCGCACATTAGGAGAGGCCTACGTCCAGCAGTGGACTAGTATAGGCTGATGATGATGATGCCAACAGCACCTCCTAATGATTTTTGTTGTTTTATATGTTCATTCCTTATTTTGGTTTTGTACGGATCTTGTCTGGATAATGTCCATGTGTATTTCTTTCTTTATTTTCTAGAGTGGTCTTACGGTGAATTACTAATACTTCTCGCGACCACAATAAACGGCCTCAGTGATTATATTATTTGCAAATTCTAAAGTAAATAAAATGATATCCTAACCGTACAATTAAAATGAAAATTGAGCATACCGTCTCAGATATAGATAAATATAAAATGAAATTGTATAAAGAATAAATAGGTACCATTAATACCAATGTAACCTACAGGCCGCCGGTATGTTTAGGTCCCATGTATTAGGGGGCTAGCATAGTGCACTAATCGAAAATGAGATGCTACTAAGAATTTCATAGAAAATCCTTACCTAATAGAAATACTCACCTTGCTCGACCTGGAATCGAATCCAGCACCTCTAGCGTAGCAGTCGTGCTAAGTACCACAGGCTAATAAAGGTAATATAAAGGTACCAAAATTAGAAAAAACAAAGCCAAACCAATGAAAGTAGGTGTATCACACGTTTAGTCTAGCAAGTCGCAGATCAATAATTATGCTATAACTAACTAGCTCTTCCTATATCGCCCAGAAATCCCTTGCAAAATATGAAGTATGCGTCAGATACAGATCTACATACAAACTCGAGCCATCCAATCGATCCAAACGTAATCTCCGAAAGACATTTAAAAGATGACAAATCGCTTAGTCTATATCCGTTGCAAACGCTTACAATAAATCAATAAAATGTACCATTAAAGGTGATGAATACTGATGGGAAAATAAAGACGCCTAATCAAGCGCATACATTAAAGCACTGAATCGCTTTACTGTAGAATTTATGGCATCTCCAATACTTTATTATTCAGCTTTGTGGAGAGAGTTTTCAGCGCTTATGCGCTTTTGATATTGAAACTATCGTTTTTGTCAAACGATGCTTGGCCATCGGTGTTTTTTTTTGTTTTTGGAGAGTGAAGCAGGGACGAAGCGTGAAAATTGTTTGTTAACGGCTCAGCTTGGCGTGAATAGTAAATCCGGAGGTAACTTTATTTTAGAAAAATGTATAGATTAACGGTGTAGATACAAAACAAACACTGTAAACATTATCAAACAGTGAACAGTAGTAACAATTTTAATTAAATTATTGGACGAAATTCTTATTTAGTAAAACAAAATTGTATTAGTTTTTATATTTATGTATTTTACAGTACTTATTCACCTCATTGGTCTAGAGGTTACGCTTTCGATATCCATGTCGGACAAAGCGTTATTTGTTTTCAATTAAATTCTCAGTAGCAGCTTAAAGTCTGGATTTGTGCCCGGAAATGGCAATACGCTCACCCACTGTCACTTAGAACATAAGTATACCGGCGAAATGTGGATGTAAAAGAGTACATTTCTGCCTAACACTTTGGGGTGCGTAATGGTATATTAAATTTAAAATTAATCTATTATCTAGTAGGTATAATTTTAATAAAAATATTAACTGAAATAAATGAACGAGAAATAATTGTCGCATGTATGAAAGATTACCACTTGAGAATAGCTCGAGCAAGTTGACTGATTGTTTTTATTGTTGTGTTCGTTCTTGTTAGGAGACGGTTTGTGAAAGATTTGTTTTTGAAAATCCAAGGAAATTTAATGACTGACTGACAGATAACGTACAGCCTAAATCACTGGAGACATGGATTTATATAACCTGGACGACGCGAGCTAGTATAATACTAGCTAGTACAACGAGCTAATATAGAATCTACAATAAGTGCTACTATAAAAAAATCTATTGGAAAAGGACTAAACCTCGCTAAAACCCTTCAAACAGTATGTATTATTTATAAACATACCATTACACCTGTATTCCCCGAAGGGTTAGGCAGAGGTGTACTAATGTATACCCACATTTCGCCGGTATGTTAGGTCCCATGTAATAGGGGGCGAGCCTATTGCCATTAACCGGGCACAAATCTAGACTCCGAGCTGCTACTGATAATTTCATAGAAAATCCCAATAACACTTCGCTCGACCTGGGGATCCAACCCAGGACCTCTAGCGTAGTAGTCGCGCTTAGGACCACTAGACTAATGAGGCAGTCAATTATTAAAGTTAATTATTTATGTCCAAAAAAATATCTAAATAATCACCCCCACAGAAGAACACGTCTGCGTACTGACGTCACCCCAATTAAAAACAAACAAAACAATTTGTACGCCCATTTACACATGAAAAGGTACTGAACACATTTTTACGGCAAAAAAATTATTCCGAGCCGAAACAACATTTGTATATTAGAACAAAAAAAGATTCAATGTTAATGAATTATGTTTTCCAAACAAAATGTGCCAAGTCTTCCTGTGTCCCGAAAAAATGGACCTTTTACCCATTCAATAGCTATGTATAGTTGAAAGAGGTACGGTTTTTTCCCGGACGGTATTATTAATTCATATTAACGAGACGCGGGGGCAAAGGCTATCCGGTTCCCCGCGTATAAAGCGGTCGAATATCATCACCCAGTAACACGAACTTGGCGTTTTTTACTCGTCATAATTCCATGCCGTGGAATTTAATCAGCCGTCCCTTAATGTTGCTTATTCCGAACCGGATTAACTAATAACCTTTTATTAGTATGAATATCGGTAATGTTTTAGAATAATCTGTTGAAGCTTATATAATTAATAGATACGAAGATTTCCAAACGATTTAAAAAGGTAGATAAATTGCAAAGACTGGTTGCCTTGAATACGTCATAATATAGGGGACATTAACCGCTAGGCGCCCAGACAAATTAATACTAATATTTCAACTAATTGATACCTTGACAGATTTAAAAAGCATCCCTCTCTCTATCTCTTGGCTTTTTTTAATTATACTTCGACATTATATAAAATAATCCATGAAAATACTTATTTTTTTTTAGTTTCAACGGCTTGTATATCGTTTCTTAAATTCGTTTACAAAAGTTTTAAAATTTTTCAGTATCACCTAATAATACAAGCAAAGAAAAACAAATCAAATTAAACGAAACTAAGTTTATGTTATAAAATATTTTCTTCAGCTAGAAAAACAGAACTTCGTTAAGTGCTTCGCCTCGAAGTCTGAATACTTCTGTAGAAATAATCAAGTTATGTGCTATTAAAGTCTTTAGAAATATGTCCACGTTTTACTGCTTAGTTTTTACGTTGAAGTAAAATATCTACAATAGCTGTATCTAGGTTATTTCTAACAGAATATAAGGCTTTACGAGTTTGTTTAAAATTTGACACCTAAAAGTTTTTCAGAACACTAAAACGATGATAACATCTCAAAAATATGAGAACACGCTACGGTTAAATAATATCTTTAGTTTCTTTATTCTACAAATGAAATATTTTATTTCTTATTCATATTTTAATCCCGTCCTATATATACATAATCTATTCTTATTCCTAACACCATTCCTATGCGTAAATCTATTGTTAGTAGCTACTGTTTCGATCACAAAACAATTATTATTTTTGTTTCAGGTATCAAAATGGCTGTGGTAACGCTGTACCAACATAAAAACCCTGACCAAGAATGATACAGTAAAACATCAAATGAATTCACAAGAACATAAAAAGAGAACATAATAAAGAAATGGGTGTACAAAGGTGATATTCACAGAAAATGGACACCCACAAACTGCCATTACACATTTGCAATTCAATAAAACAGTATATGATAAACATAAGGATAGTTACCATAATAAATATACACTACAGAAAGATAGACGAACTAAAAAGGAAGCTGTCGCTGAAATTGGAATTACAGGAGAAGTTAAAAATAATAATATTGCTGATCTTACTAATGACGCAGCATTCAGACTGCAACGGATTTGGTGGCAGAAATTCTATGTTGAGAACACGAGTGATTGGAACTCGATACGGGAAGCTACAGGGGGTGATTTTGCCAATGGATCAACATAAATACTTGAAGCCAGTGGAGGCGTACCTCGGAGTTCCTTATGCCACACCACCGACGGGGTCAAACAGGTACGTCCTCCATTTTCTGGTCGGTCAGCTTCATCTTATTAAACGCTTGGCTTGGTTCCGACGTGTTGCTAAAGTGGAAATGTCGAATGTACAGATCGCTTTCTTAGATCGAATTTATTTGTGGAGACGGTTCATGCTGGAAATGCAATAGTTTTTACGTGAAAATGAGACAAGTTTAGAATATTATCTGAGTCGTGGTTGAAGTTAGAGTAGTTTGTTATGTAGTGAAATGTTATTGCAATGTCGTTTTTTGAGATAACTTGACATTGTTTTTACAACGTATTCTGTATTTTTGGGATATCATTTGTTACTCCAGATGTATAAATGACTCAAGAATACATGATGCACTTAGAATCGACATTTTATAAGTGCCTGTTTTTTTTTTCATATAAACCTTAAGTTTAATATTTTGGTTGATTGAATGTTATTGAAAATCTCTTTTTATGTAATATTGCATTGTGATTAATATCTTTGTGGATATTTCGTAGATAGATGTAGCTTTATATGCGGACAGCCAACCCGTACTAGGCCAGCGTGGTGGACTATAGCCTAACCATTCCATTTTGGGAGAAGACCCATGCCCAACAGTAGGACAGTATAAGGGTTGATGATATACAGACCGAAAGAGTGATTTAGTGACAATTATTGCTACTTTTGACTCAAAATGTTATTACTCACACAAGTGATTAGCAATATCAACCAAACAATATCAATTATATTATACATTTATTATTATTACTCATAAATAGACGCTCACTTACCGAAATAATTACCAATACCTTAAAAATTGTATTTATCTTCTGGACATTCCAAAACGTAAACCTTAAGCCATCGCAAACATAATATCAGAGAAAGTAAATTTTATTTCTAG
Source organism: Acronicta alni (assembly GCA_964056405.1). Taxonomy (NCBI): domain Eukaryota; kingdom Metazoa; phylum Arthropoda; class Insecta; order Lepidoptera; family Noctuidae; genus Acronicta; species Acronicta alni. The sequence goes on along the minus strand of OZ043915.1, from coordinate 16,458,878 downwards.
CAAGCATAATACAAATGAAGTAGCGTTTTACTCAAAAGAACCTTTTACGAATATTATTAACGAGCTATAGAAATGTCCTGGGGAAACAAACAATTACGTAATTAAAATAACTAAAAAACCCGACTGCATAAAAACACTTTAAAAAAACTAAAAAGACAAAAACAAGTCTAGTAGTCCAGACCTATGTAAAGTAATATTGAATAACTACAGCATTTAAATGTTTTCATGATCGATAAATACATAAAATAATAAATTATAACGTAGAATAAAGTCAATCTTGCAGTCGGGACCCATTACTGGGAATTTTAGAGACGGTCACGATTTTGAATGGGTCCCGACGGCAAGATTGACTTTATTCTACGTTATAATTTATTATTTTATGTATTTATCGATCATGAAAACATTTAAATGGTGTAGTTATTCAATATTACTTTACATAGGTCTGGACTACTAGACTTGTTTTTGTCTTTTTAGTTTTTTTAAAGTGTTTTTATGCAGTCGGGTTTTTTAGTTATTTTAATTACGTAACTTGTTTCCGGATTTTTAGTGCAAAACTACGAAAAATCTGCAGACGCTTAATTTAAAACTAAGGTGTGTTATTTACTTGTGCAAGATTTCGCAAACGATTTAATTCTTGTAACGAATTGAGGTCATGAGGGTTATTCAGAAGTCTTCTTGGATCTAGCGTACGTTTGGCTAGTCACAACGCACGAATACTACGATGTTGAGATGAAGATGATTTTGAATTTACTAGAACTATCTAAATACTAAGAAAGAAACTAAATAATATAAATAATAGGAAGGAATATATATTTATGTGCAAGTAATGTCTGATGAATGCATGAATTGATATATTTGATTATAATATGTATTTAAGTCATTTATTTCAGTTATGTAATGGTTTACTATGTGTATGTATGTGTGTATGTGAGTCACCCACATATTACGTAAAGAAAACTAAATAGGTAGGTACATAAGGACAGTAAAAATAATTCAGAATGCTTGATAAATAAATTATAACAAACAAATCGTATTTCCTAACCTCAATCTAAAACTACCTACGGACATTAACGAAGAAATTATTTATATGAAAAAGTAGATGATTTCCTACAAGTCCCTTAACAATAAAGTAATGTAATGCTTTCGCTAATTGCTACCGAAAATTTGAGAATACATGATACGGAATGCTAAAAACATATTTTTCAGCCCACGCATTAAAGCGCATAAAATCCGCCATTTTGATTTTTTTTTAATTTCATGTACCCAGTGACACTCGTGCCATCAAGACAAATCTAATGAGGTATCATTTATCTAAATCGGTTGCACCGTTGAATAGTTACGAGCGGACATAGGAACGGACATACATACATACATACATACATACATACATACATACACGTCAAACACATAACCCTCCTCCTTCGGCAGTCGGGTAAAAACATATTTGGGCTTTGTTAATTTTTGTAAAATATTGTTAGCGACTTTATTTTAAAAGCCCTACAGGTTCTGACAGAAGAATTAAATTGAATATAACATGCCACCGCACTTGTATTCCCCTAAGGGTTACTGCAGCGGTGTACTAATGTACACCCACAGTTTACCGGTATGTTTAGGTCCCATGTAATATATGGTGAGCCTATTGCCCGGTTAAAGTGAAACACGTTCCTTCCATCCATACTCAGTATACTTGTTTCGTCAACCTCAATTTCACCCATCCATCCGCTCTATATGCCCAAGCAATCTTAACATACCTTTCTCAATCATTAATAGGTATGTACTATATCTTCTTTTATTCCACAACGCTCCGTCCCTTCTTCTCTTAAAGAGAAAGGGAGAAGACCCTTCTTCTTTTTTCCTTCTTCCAATATTTCTCACTTTGAAGAAAAGTATAATAAAGTATACAATTACTCTATACAATATTCTGATAATTCTCTATCAAAATAAGAGGCATTTCCTACGTTATAGTTTCACCGTTTAGTAACGTCGGTGTAATAAGATGGAATCCATCTTGTCATAGACAGGTGTCTCAGAGAACTACTTCCTTATTAAAGGCAAATTACATAATTCGGTTTCCAGGTTTTGGTTTCAGGTACTGAGTTAAGTTTTTAAGTCGAGTAAAATGTTATTGGGGTTTTCTATGAAATTCTCAGTAGCTGATTAATTAGGCGTGACATCATTTCGAGATTCTCAGTAACGGCTCGGGGTTTGGTTTTGTGTCCAGTTTGTGGAAATAATCTCGCTCCATACTAAGTGGGATTTAAACCGTACTGGCAAATTGTGTGTTTAGTTTATACCCACAGTACACCTCTGCTTCCGTTGAAGAATAAATTATAACCACGGTAGTATTTTTTTACATAAAATAACGTAATAATATTACGCCTGTATTTCGCGAAAGGTCAGGCAGAGTTTTACTGATAAACACGTTGACATAAACATAATTCGCCGCTACGTTTAGGTTCCATGTAATATGTTGCGAGTCTATGGCCACTAACCGGGCACCAACCCAAATTAATAAAAAACCCAATATATTTACTTGCCGTTAGAATTGAACTGAGCATCTCTAGCTAGAACCACTAGGTTAATGGTGCAGTAAGGCAGTTACACATACAACTTGTATGGTATGCAAGATATCCTCCGAGCCCTTTGTGAACTGTTTTGGGGTCGGTTTCTAGTCTAACCAGATGTGGCTGAATATCAGTATTTAATACGAAGCAATTGCCATCAGACTTCCGCAACCAAATTTCTGGGTAATACTGATATCCTGAGTATAGTTTGGCTGTCGGGCTTTTCGGCTTCTGACTAATTGGGACCGACGGCTTAACGTGCTCTCCGAGGCACGGACGGGTCTCGATGTGTTAAGAATGGTCACGTATCCACATATTGACCGACTGTATAGTTTTCAAGTATTTTTATAAAATTCTTATTTTAATACGTCAGAGCTATAACAAATTATATTTCGAGCATCCACTTAGCAGAAATTAATTTAAGGAAACAGTTCTTTCATCAGGAGCTTTCAGGAACAAAGTCAAAACAGAGAACTCATTAACGAAGTGATTCTGTTGGGACTTTTTAAATAACTTTGGGAACAAAAGTGCGCTGTGGTTTTTTGCTGTGTAATGAGATTGTTAGGGTAATTAACGACATTACCTAATAGTGAAACTTTATTTTGTACTAGCTATTTTACCTGCAGTTTGATCGTACCCCAAAGGATTTTATGAGACTAATCAGGTCAAATCAAATAATTTATTTGCATAAAATGGGTTTATAATGGTGTTGCATATTAGAATTTATCCGCCACAATAAGCTATTCGGCAAGCAAAAATTCAATAAAATTAATATAATCAATTTAAGATGATAAAAACCATTACAAATAAGTATAATAAATAAAATTATATTAGTAAGTACAGACAGTGCAGGTCAACCTATCCAAAACTGTCAAATTTTCCCAATTGAATATGTACCTTGTTGGTTTCAGATAAAGTTGAAAATCAATCAAAGAAATTTGACAGATTGTGGTAGCGTGATGTGCTGGCCTCTGTACATTATGATTCAAAGTGAAAATACCATTATTAATATCGTAATATCCAAACTAGTCATATTAAATAATACAATTTTCATTATTATCAAAATTAAGTTTAATATTTCATAATTTCAGAAATATTAATAGATTAACTATCTTCGATGAATTTGTTAATAGAGTAATATTATTTAGCGAAGGAAAATTCGAGGATAGGATTCGAACCTGCGTTAGGTACACCAGACGCTATGACCACTAAGCCACCGCGAGTCTCACCCGCCATGCCGATTTTTTTTAAATTTTTCCTTCGCTAAATAACTTTAAAATCTTAGGATGGAAAATGCCAAAAAAATAATACAAAAAGATAAATAGAGTAATATGTTTTGTTAACAAGAAAATTGTCCTTCTCCAAAGTCCAATCCATCTCTATACCATAAACACTAAACATACCATCACGGCTGTGCTCCTCGAGCCTTTTCCCTTTTTTGGGGTAGGCTTCCAGTCTAACCAGAGAAGAGAAAGGAAAAAGGGAGAAGACCTTTCTTGTTTTCTCCGTCTTCTTCTTCCGCTGTTCCTAACTTTGAATCAATACCTAATCCTCTATCAAAATAAGATGGATGACATTATAGTTTCATCTTTTGGTACCGTCGGTATAATAAGATGGAATCCATCTTGTCATAGATAGGTGTCTCAAAGTGTAGCATAAATATGTTTTTTTTGCACTACTAAGGTGGCAAACAAGCATACGGCCCACCTGATGGTAAGCGGTTACTATAGCCTATAGACGCTTGTAACACCAGGGATATGACTTGCACGTTGCCGACCCTAAAAAACGAAAGAGGAATAGTTCGGTTGACAGTATAAGGCTCAAAGTTTTCCCACTGCCAACACAACGTTTCCTCGCGGACCACTGGCAACCTCACGGTAAGGAAAACAACACAGCTCGAAGCAGTGTTATTTCACTTCGATTTTCTGCAAGGCGGAGGTACCTTGCTACCGGTCTACGGGGGTTATACAGGGTAGTGTGGGATTCTTACCCACTAATACCACTCCGGTGGCCACCATCAGCACATGGAGAGGAGCACTGTGTCCTCTTAATAGACCACCCCAGAACCCCCCTGTGCACCGCCTATTAAGGCACATCCCTGGGGACACTGTAAACGGGTCTCTCCTGAATCTGTCCCTGTGGCGGAGGTACCTACTTCCAGTCGGGCAACTCCAATTTGAGTGGAATTACTCTGACTATGTCCTACCTCTCTTATTCGTATTTTATAAGAAGCGATTGCCGTGAGACCTTCGCAACCCAATTTCTAGGTTATACCGATATCTTTAGGATAGACTGGTTGTCAGGCTTTTGGGCTTCTGACTAACAATAACGATTGTCTAGTTTATTAATATCTGGTTGGGCGGCGGAATCCCCAATTCAGCCGCCTGCAGGCCGCAGCTCATGGAGGCCGGAGGTCTGTCTGTGCCCTCCGAAGCCCGGTGCCCTAACCAGACTGACCTGACTTTCACCGCTTCACCAAACGTGCAATCAAGTCTATGCTACGTTATTTTTTTCATTATTATAAACAATTATTAATAATATCCCAAGTTCTTAACGGAAGTGATATGGTTATTATCATTTTAATGACATTGCATAAACATCAGGTTTTAATGTACAAAGTATTTCATTTAGTACGAAAATAATAATTATAGTGTCGTTTCCATATTAATATAAAAGTAAATTATGCATTTTAACTGCGTAGGTATAAACCCGCAAAGCTACAATTCGAGTGATTTTTTAAATACTGGTACCTATTGGTTAAAAATAGAGAGACTGAGGATTCAAAACATTTTTCCACACGCTGGGAAAAATCGCGTGTTGTAAAATTTTGCTAAAATAAAAAGCTATCACCAGATAGGATCTAGTCATTCGTTTGGCTATTCATCTACCTAGTATGAACGCCACCAAACAGTTTGGATGTGTTTCGTCGTGTGAATCTGAGAGAAACAGTATGATAGCGTATTTACTTGAATTGTGTGCTTGATCTTAGACCTTGTTTGCACTTTCCATCAAGAAAAACGCCTACAGTTATTCTTTGGGGCGTTTAACGTTTTAGGCAAAAGTGGTCCACTACTGAACAAAGGTCACCCCCTAGGAAGTCCTAGGGGGTGACCTTTGTTCAGTAGTGGACCACTTGGCTTTGTGCAAGTGCACAAAGCCCACTTATATGCTGCCTGCTTCCAATGTTTCACAGGTAGAAAATCAAGTGTGTAATGATATACTAATTTAACGATTAGGTCTCAAGCAACATAATTTATTCTGTAAATAATGTGAGTTGTTTTTGTGTCTTACTTATCAAGAGTTATACTCGTAAATTATTCATATCCATAATTTATGCATGAGTAAGTACTTACATTTACGCCAATAAAACACCCAACCCGAATGATACTTTTTAAACTTTATAATGTCATTAAGCAAAGGAAAAATTCGACCACGGGCAGGATTCAAACCTGCGTCTTCTAACTATTAGTTATTACTATTAGTTACTTATTTGATAGTTAGTAGGTAAGGTGGCATCGTTCGACATTGAACTAACTGTAAAGTAAGTCGTGTCGGTTGAGGAGCAAAATACTTGCTTTTCAATAGGTGTCACTGACATCACCATAAAGACGTAAATTCAGAAAGCGAAAACAAAATTCGACATGGCGGGTAGGTATCGCGGTGGCTTAATGGTCATAGCGTCTGGTGTACCTAACCAGAAGACGCAGGTTCGAGTCCTGCCCGCGGTCGAATTTTTCCTTTGCTTAATAACTTTAAAAATCTTAGCATGGAAAATGCCAAAAAATACAAAAAGATACTTTATAATGTCATTGCCCCAAAAGTGCCACAACTGCCCCAAAGCTCAATGTCTAACGAGCTTAGAATCAAAACAATTGAATCCCAAGCCAATATTTGACCAAAAGTTTGTGTCCACAGGTTTGCTCCAACCCGAGCGCCAGCTCCTTGGGATGACGTAAAGACAGTAGACCAAATGGGACCAGTTTGTCCTCAAAGGCTACCTGACATCTCCAACGAGACGTTGGTTTTGGAGAGGATGCCCAAAGGCAGGCTAGAGTACTTGAGAAGATTGCTCCCCCGGCTCAAGAACCAGAGCGAAGACTGTTTGTATATGAATATCTATACGCCTGTGCAAGGTAAGTCTACAATTATTTTTAACTCCTATTTAATTGATTGGTTAATGACAAATTTATATATCCAGTACTAGTAAACTAGTAATTCAATGGTACACAAATATGTACAGTACATGTTTAGCTAAGTATCAATCATGCATATTCGAAGTACCTGAGTGCCTATCTATTTTATAACTATATTTTTTATTTTAAAAAAGATACCTGCACACTGTCTAGGCAACAAGTCCTGTGTCACAATGAACTTTTCAAACATATAATTAACAGACATAAAGTACATTAAATATTTGTGGATCACATAATTATTTGTCTCAGGTCTCGCACCCACGACGCATAGCGTGACAGTAGTGGCGTGATAACCACCATCAACTGTTACGCCAAATGTGCAGCCATTTTAATTCATGGATGTGTTTGTTCGTGAGATTTTCAGATTATTTTTTTAAGTTTTTTAAGACAGATAGTATATTTATGACTTCTAACTTTTCTGTCGTAATTATCATACATATAACAGAAAACCAACAGATAATATTGATTTCCAACACTTACGCGAATTAAACACTGAAATAAAACCTAATAATAATTATAGCCTATATTTATGAGAGAATGCAATCATAATCAAGCTTGTATACCTACCTACACCTGCAGCTAGTAGAGGTAGGTATATGTTGACAGATAAAAAGAAATGACTGATCTTCTTCAGCGGCTTAACGTATGTTATAATGTGTCGGTATTAATAATATCAATATAATGCGATAAAATCCATAAAAAGTAGTTTTATTCCAATAGATTATGCTAATATCTATTCTATTAAAATGTTTAAGTATAAATGTTAATTAATAAGTAATATTTAATTCAAGATTCAAGAATCAAAACTAAGTAAATTCTAAAGTAGTGTATTATTTACTGAAGCAGAATTTGTTTTAACTGAGCTTGAAGCAAGATTACCGCTAATACTTACTTATACCGGAACTTTGATCTTAATTTAACCTATTTTCGACTTCAAACGATATTTTAACAACGCATATTGATACCATCTCCAATATTTTAATTTAAACCAACCTAGTAACAGAAAATGTACTTTACCAAATTTTGATTATTTATAACGCTTTGTAAGTTATCTTACATTTATTATCGAAATCCTTGATCTTGTATCCTTTAGATCAAAAGCTTATCTCGACCTAAAGGTTAACATTTTCTCAGACAACCGTACTAGAGGTAATAATCCAGCTACACGTCTATAGCCATTTTCATTTCGCTTATTTTCCCAATTTTATCCTGGTTTACGGCATCGCATTACAACATCGGATACCCGGTCCCTTGAGGCTAGATACGGAAATATTTTTTGGAGAAAATCATAGAAAATATCCATTGATGGTACCCAGACGTCGTATTTGTCGTCAATCGTTCGATGGCGGTGCGGGCAAAACTAACTTAGTAAGGAAGTCCTTTCGAGGGTTAAGTAATATTTTCTTTGTCGGTCGCATCGAATTTCTAGCTTTTACAGTTGGAAATGGCTGAGAGTCAGTCGCTGGAAAGTTTTTATAGATTCAACGTGAAAATACAAGTTTTGATCTTTGCTATAATGTTATATATATATTTATATCATCTTGTTCAGGGCATCTAGTTCTTGGTGTGGCTTTAAATTAAATGAAATATCCAATATTCTATTATATTTTACTTAGACTATGGATTCTTTTTCTTTCTTTGGATTCGTAAGTACTTAATTGGTGAGAAGGGAACACCAGGCTAGTCTTAATTAAATATGAGTCGTTTTTATTCCCGAATTAGTAATTATGATTTATTATTTATTCGGATATCAAAATATTATTTACCCTAAAGATTTACGTCCATGCAATCTGATTGAAATGTAGAGGTTAATAATCTTAAGACTAATATCGCATGACTGCAGATCAATTTTTCAGAATAATTAATAAATCCATTTTAAATCACATTGAATTTAAAGTCACACTAGGGTAACTGATGGAATGCTCGTCCTTAGTCAAGAAGTACAGCAACTTTACTACAAGTTGACTTTTACAAATTGCACGAGAAGGTAAATGGTCGATATACTCTGTTTCCCTCCATTTCTAGATTAAAGTGGGGCACTTCTTAGAATTTGCAGTGAAACGCTTTTGGCTTATTGTAGTGCTTCTCCTAGTGTACTTTGCAATCCGTCACTTTCACAACTAGGTTTAAGGGTAGAATATATTCTTCTTCATTAGGTATTCAATTCCACAATGTATTGGATTTATAATGTTTTAAATACGAGGTATTATTAATAATATTTTTAGTAAATTAAGTGCCTAATACAACATAATTACCTATCCTACAAGAATAAAATCAAATTTTTGTTTTGGATTGAAGGATAAGGTACCTATTGAAATTTCTGGACATAACAACAATAGATTTCTCAAGATAACAACGCACTAGTGACATAATATTTTTTGACCTATACGCAATAAATAAATGATTATTATTCTTATGATACTATTGGTTTTGCTGGAGGCTACGGCTACCACTTACCATCAGGCGGCCCATACGTATGCTTGCAACATACCTAAAATAAAATTAAAAAAAACTAGAAATTAACCGACTCCCACTCAATTCATACAGTAAAATGTATTATATTCATTATTGTATATGTCCGTACTTTTCTAAGGCTCATTCATAAATTCTAATTTCCTTCGCTTATAATTCAGCTTGCATCCGTGCAAATGCTTTGTCATTCTTATGTGTGGGTATAGATGTGACCAAATACAAAACATTTAGTACTCAACTCACGTACGTCCTTGTTTTGACCCAATTTCCCCTTTATTGCTTACGTAATCTTGTTGACGAAAGCCTTTTTCCTAATGTTTAATATATAATTTAAGACGGGTATATGATTGTAATCTTGTTATGGGTAATGAAGATTGTTAAATTGTATTTACGGAGTTTGTTACATTTACCATAGTCCACCCATATCATATTATCCTTTTTTTGAACTGGCTTACCATCCGTGAGCCACTAGGGTCTGGCTGAAAACCAGCACCGTTTCAGTGCAATCGTGGGGCATACAATTTACAATGTATAGTACATATTTATAGTCTGAATTATTGTGCTGAATAAACGGTTTTCTTTCTTTCTATAGTTTTTTGTTTGCTCTATTACTACCTCATTGTTAGGCGCTAGGTCTTTTTTTCTTGTGCCCAACGGTGAGATAGCTTATGTGGCATTTTGGGGTCAGGCAGAATAATAATTAACACGCTAAAATTTTTGTAGCCACGTGAAAAGGAAGTATTAAACAATTTCCAACGAAATGACAATTTATTGTTTAATACGCTAAATTAATTGTTTCTGGTCACAATCGGTTTGGAAAAATAAGAAACATAGCTTAGTTTGGTGATGGCGATGTTAGTCTTTCCTAGTTCATAATTTAATAGTGTAGGTTTCAATAAAAAGGTTTTATCATGATCAATAAAAATGAAATGTATTTTATGAAAATTCTTCTTAAAGTTTGACATCCATATCATATAAATTCAAAACAGAAAAATACAGTATAGGTTGATCAAAACTCATTACACATAAACGTAGCTACTAGTTGAATTCTAATGCAATGTTGATTGAAATAGCGGTTAAATACATATTTGTAATTTGTTATCAATCTGATTCCAATCAAAACAGATCTGTTTTGATCTGTAATAAAATTAATTCTCCACTAGAATCCCACAACCGTCGATACGTCTGATTAGTTTGAAAATTTAACTGAAACCAAATCATAAAATTCCATTAAACCTTTCAGCATTTTAGTTTAGTTTTATTTTTAAAATGACCTAAGTGCTGCAAACCGTATTAACACTGAATGCTTTTACGTTGATCGAAGCTTTATGTACAAAGTGTTTGAAAAATGAATAAATAGTTTTTATTAGTTGATCGACTTTATTCACACCTGACCAATTTATTTTCTATGATGTCGACACTACTTTCGACTTATACCTAGATTTGCGGTTCATAGTCGAATAATAAGTCTTTCACCTTAAGCCTGAGAGTCGTTGAACGCTATAACCGGCCCTTGTGGAAGTCTATGGAGGAGGTCATTGTTCAGCAGTGGACCTCTTTTGGCTGATAACATTATATGTTTTTAAGATCAGTAATTATATTCCCTTGACGAAGTTGTTAAATTATTGGTCCACAATTTAAAAAGAAACGAAGCTTGACAATCTTTCACAAATTCTTCAGCGACTATGTTCCAGACGACATAGCTACTATAAGCAAAGATTATCCTGTTTTACATAGTAAATATGTTTTTATTGCAGCAAACTTAGAAGTAACACAAAATGAATTAATGAAATGGATAAACAATGTTTAACCATAACATGGAAGGATTAATTTATTTAGTTTTATCAGTTGTTTTTCTAAAATTATTCATAAAAGTATAATCTATTTAATAGAGAATATTAATAAAGCGTTCAATCAAAATTTCTTTAACACTAATTTATATTCAAAACATTGTTTAATATTCTACCACTTTCCGTAATCTGATTTCCTTCTCGGATTACTTGGCGAAACTAATCACGAATTCACGGAGGGTAATAAATCAATTTCCGCGCAATGCACCTATACATCGGTTCATTGCACACAAATGTAAGCCGCCTCGATCCTCACGCATAGTTGCCCAGATACGCCAAACCTGTGAATATATGGTTCTGTACATAGGGAAATGTATTTCAGCTTTTATGGAGGATGTAAATTGGCAATTTTTCGCCATAAATATGGGAAAGTGCAAAGTGTTTTTTTATGTACTGGGTATTGAATATATAGGTATAGTTGCAATATTTGCAGTTTCATTAGAAGGAGGCTTTTACGTTAATATTACGCAAATTAAGATGTCTGCTAGGTTAAGCTGGGCTAGCCATGTTCAGTTAATGCATGGGTGACCAATTTTGGTTCATTCATGCTTGCCTCGGAGTACACATTAAGCCGTAGGTCGCGGTCGTCTTACGAACACCTGTGACAATCGTGAGTGGTAATTAATAGTCCGATGGGGTTGGTCTCCAGCTTAAACGATGTAGCTGAATATAGATATTTTACATGAAACTACTGCTACGGGATATCCCAATTTCTATCAACTTTGATATTCAAAGTATGAGCTGGTTGTCAAGCATTCGGGTTTCTTACTGCCACTAGTGATCATCATAGGTTATCTTGTGATACCGGAATCAAAGGTTTATCGTCATCATCATCATGTACTGTCCTACTGCTTGGCACGGGTTTCCTCACAGATTGAGAGGGATTATTAGGCTATAGTCTATCATACTGTCCTAGTGCAGGTTGGCAAACTCCACACATCGTCGAGGCAATTGGTTAAGGCATGCAGGGTTCCTCGCGACGTTTTTCTTCACCGCTTAAGCGAGTGATAATTAATTAATAATAATATTACTGCAATTAATTATGAATAAACATATCTCTCTCTCTCTCTCTGGGGTCGGTCCCTCATGTCTGAGGATCGTGGTCAGCATCAGGGTTGCATCTGGAGCGAATGATCTGCCTCCATCGGTTTCTGTCCAGCGTGTCTCGCATAGCCATATAGAATTTGGAGGCCGACGAGTCTTTCACTTGATAGGTCCATTTTGTTGGTGAACGACCGCGTGACCGTTTGCCATCGATGTTCCCAACCACAATCAGTTTTTCCAAACTTCCGTCGTCTCTGCTCAATGTGTGACCGAAATATGAAAGAATGCGTTGTTGGCATATGGATTGAATGAATACACATAACATGAATTCGAAAAATCAGAGTTGCGTGCCTAGGATAGGAGTTAGTGCCTTGGTAGTCCAATGGTCATATCAGTAGGCTACTAGGCACTTCTTCCGATGACGTAGATACGTACCTAATAACATATTTCTGTGAAATATCTATAATGGCAGACTGCTATATTTTATAAAATTATTAAAGCTGTTACCGTAGAAGAGTTAATACAATTAATACGCTATCAAAATCTTGATCAGATTAACAAATTCAATCGTGAATGATATAAAGCAAAGATACAATCACAGTTTAATCGCAAAGATATAAACCAGAAACAATAGAAATTATCAAACGAAACTAATAGTAAATACGTAAATCTTCATTATTTAATGGAAGCACTTCTGTAAATTTGAATACATTCATCAGCATTCAATTATTGTTTGATTTCACGAAATTCTGTCGGTACGCGGAACGAAAATGCAATAACATTGAGTTACCTTGTAAAAAGAAAACATTTGACTTTACATTTTCGTGCAATTTGTTCAGAATATGCATCGCGGAATGCTGAAAGCGTTCACGATATTGCATTCAATGCCTTTATAATATGAATGATTGGCTGTTTGAAATTATATTAAAGAGACACAATTTCCAAGGAATTACAAAGAACAAGCACTCCAAAACTTGGGACTATTTAGGTTTAACCTTTCAAAGTAAGTGAAGTATTTTAATTTAACAGAGGACAGATGACTATCGGCGATGTTACTTTCATGAATCGTTTTCAAGATATTTTATCCAATTCTCTCGGGTTCTTAGTGCGAATACCTCAAATTTCTTACATTTGTACTTATACAAACTTCTAATCAAAATTGATCTCATGTTAGTAGACCAAAGATGAAAGGTTTTACTGTAGGCATATAACTTATGGATAATCTTTAATATTGGATTTATTCCTATTAAGCAAAGGAAAAAAAAATCAATCGCGAACAGGATTCGAACCTGCGTCTTCTGGTTAGTTGCACCAGATGCTATGATCGCTAAGCCACCGCGATACCCACGCGTCATGTCGAATTTTGCCTTTACATTCTGAATTTACGTCTTTATGGTGACGTCAATAACACCTACTGAAAAGCAAGTTTCTTACCTATTGAAAAGAAAGGCTTAGTGGTCATAGCGTCTGGTGTTCCTAACCAGAAGACGCAGGGTCGAATTTTTCCTTCGCTAAATAACACAAGGATATAGTTACAAAAGTGCATCATACCATAAAGTCTGTAATAAACTTGACCAAAGAGAAAATATACTAAACTTACATACAAAAATCCTTATTTACATCCATAAAATAACCCAATGACACCAAAACTGCGATTCTGCTTCAATATCTTTCCATAATATTGAAAGAGCTCAAGTTTGACTCAAACATTTTAATCACAGTCTGCAATGGTTTGTCCCCTCTTTCATCTGGATAGTTTTGTTACGATAGTCCTTTGTTCGCTTGCAACAATAGTCACGTGAGACGCGCAAGATTGTAAGCGAAGTATTTGTGAAGAAATTATTAACGTAAGACCGGTTTGTGCTTTTGTGGATATTGATAAAAGATTCCGAACAAATATGGGGCTGACATTAGGAATGTAATAAAAGCTCGAATAAAAGTTAGATGATACTATGAAATTTCAATGAATTTGTTTGTATCTACTGTTTGATGGGAAAAACGTTTTTATATGCATATTGAAAACACAAATATTTCGTCAAGACGCATTAGGCACTCTCATCTCTTTTTCTTATCTTTTTCTGCAAAATAATAGAATATTTTCTAATAATGAATACAATTATTAAGTCTGTTATTTATAGTTATTTACTAAGTCTGCCAAAATGACTTGATGATTTAAGCAAAATTTTATGAAGTTGTGTATTTATAGTAAAAGGTCTACACTTTACGACCGCCACCGTAGACCGTTTCCCACGGTTAATATTTACAACTTGTGGCCTATGATAAGAAGCTGTAAACGGTTCTGGTTTTTACTATCTGCTCCATAAAAATATTTAGTATATAATTATGTATATTTTATTTCTTCTCTGCCACAGTAATCATTGGAATTGACGACATGCAAATTTTGTCCTTACAGAAATGATGTTCTGTGTATTGGCTTGCTTTCTATAACATGCGACCTAAATATACTGGCAAACTGTACTGTACAGAGGTACTGTACAGAGGTGTACATTAGTACACCTCTGCCTAACTGTTCGGGGAATATAGGCGTGATCATATTATTATGTATATTACCACTACCTGGTCCTGATTTCGGCCCTCGATTCGTTTCCAGTGAGATCTTTTTGAATTGATTTAGGTTTCTTTATTGGCCTTGACCTAAAACGTGAGTTTCAAAACTTCCACATTTGTCAAGTTGTTTTATTCATTGCGTCATGTTCATGTCATCGCATTTGTTTTCTATTTCTCTGTATTCCGCTTTCCTTATACCACTCGACAATAAACGTCAGCAATAAAATTGTGTACCTACATTTTTGGGCATATGTATATTAAATATCTTATCCAAAGCAGTATCTAAAAAGAAGTAGTGATGGCCTAGTGGTTTGACCATTGGACTGTCAAGTCGAAGGTCTCGAGTTCGAATCCTAGGCACCTCTGACTTTTCAAAATCATGAGCGTATTAACAATTAATTAACACTCCCTTAAACGGTGACGGAAAACATCGTTAGAAAACCTGCATGCCTTAGAGATTTTCTCGACGGCGTATGAAGTCTGCCAACCCGCACTAGGCCAGCGTGGTAGACTATAACCTAATCCCTCTGATTCTGTAACAAGAGATCCGTGCCCAGCAATAGGACAGTATGGGTTGTTCATGAAAATATCTAATCCAGTTAAATTACAGTAATAACTGTACAGTTTCGATGTGTAAAAATGAAAAAAAGAAATAGAAATAAAAGAATAGGTCCCTATCTCAGCACATGTGGCACACAAAATCAATTCTAAACGAGATATAACTACGTAAACCAAATTAAATGATATAAATTATGTAGTTAAGGTTAAAGTGTCATGCAACCTAATTTAAGTTATCCCTAAATGCGATAATCTGTCTATCTGACTTTCTGTCAGTTATGCTAGACCTTTTATCTCAAAAAGCCTTTTGGGACGCAACTGAAACCGCGGGCAATTGTTAGCAGCCTATAAATAAATAAAATATATTTATAAGTGGGCAACATTATTGGAGAAATCTAGGTTAGGTTTTTTTTATACCACCAAGGTGGCAAACAAACGGCCTACCTGATGGTAAGCAGTTACCGTAGCCTATAGACGCTTGTACCACCAGGGGTATCACTTGCGCATTGCGAACTATAAAATGAAAAAGGATAAGTTTGGTTAGCAGTATAAAGGTCAAAGTCCCACCACTGCCAACACAACGTTTCCTCGCGGAGCACTGGCAACTTTGCTCGCCGTAAGGAATTCAACACATCTTAAAGCAGTGTTATTTCCCTTCAATTTTCTGCAAGGTGGAGGTATTTCCCCAGTCGGGCAGCTCCAATTTCAGAGGAACTACTCCCACTATACCCTACCTTTTCTAAAATATATAATCGTATAGGTAATATGAAACTGAATCTCCGAAAACATAAAATGCCCAATATTCATTTTCATACTGCCCTTCAGTAAAAATATAATTACATGATACGATATTATAAATTAAAACGTAAGTAATGAAGGATCAGGTCCATTCATCCACCTAATTAATTTCTGTAATGAGTTTTACATAATCTCTTGACTGATGCAACTTTATTTTCAGTGAATTATAATTGAATTCATTATTCATTTATAATTCTTATATATATTTTTTTTAACTTTCTGTGGTGAAACTATAGATTCTTATAGATACTGTATCAGTAATTTTACATCTTCTTTTTTCAGCCTTGGTTTACCTAATATAGGGTCTAGATCTCTTCTTTTACACCATTTCCTAATTATTTGTTAACTTAAAAGAATCACAGAAAATACCTTGAAAATCCACTATAACATAGTTTCATTAGTGGACAATTGCTACAAGATAATCATATTGATGATTATGATCATCAGTCACTGATAATTCTTATAAAACATAGTATCATCGTGATCATCAACCCATATACTGTCCTACTGCCGGGCACGGGTCTGCTCTTAGATTGACAGGGATTAGGCTATAGTCCACCACGCTGGCCTAGTGCGTGTTGGCAGAGTTAACTGCCAAGAAATCTCTATGCAACCTGCACGTTTTCCTTCTTCTTCACGTTTTCCTTCACCATTTAAGCGAGTGATAATTACGCATATGAATTCGAAAACTCAGAGGTGGTTTGGATTCGGACTCGACCTTTGACTTAGTAGTCCAATGGTCATATCACTAGGCTATCACTGTTATCATATTACATCATCTGTTTATCTCTGTACGGTATACGTTTACTTTAGTTAATCATAGACTAGAATTAACTAGAATTTAATGTAGTTTTTCTTAGCTGAGACATCAACAATAAGTGCGGATATTGATACACAGTTATAACTATTGAGAAGTAGTTGGAATTTTTTTCAACATGCAGTGTCATCATATTAAAGCCCAAAAAATATCTATATTAAAATGCAAACAATGATAAAAACAAAAGGATTTATTTTTGAGCATTACAATACTGAACACAGTAGGTAACAAAACGAACAATGCTCCACTGTTCCAACTTTTAGTTTTCATAAAATATAGAGCATAATACATCTTTTGTAAAGTGTGCCGACGAAACAAGCTATCTTTTATCCACCGGAGTTAAGAACTTCCATCTCTTCATGCACTTTACGAACCTAAAGTTTTAAACGATGCTCTAAACGTTATTGTATTATGAACTTCAATGTATCTTTTATAAAGTAGGTAAAGATTACATGTAAAATTTAAAATGAACACAGGAAATTTGTAAGTTGTAATATTAGTAGCTTTTTAATGTAATGTATTTCAAGATTCGAGATCATGCTAAATAGAGTAAAAATATTTTTTTGAATTTATGGAAAAACGACATGAAAAAGTGATTATTTCAATCACAGATTGCGAGTTCATTCCTAGCAATATTGTTAAGAACTTCGTCATATTCATTAGAACTTATTTTCTTATTGTTTTCTCTAAATATGTAATCTCGTAAGATGTTCCTCGTGATTTTATCAACATATTTATCCTAACAGAAATTCTGCGTCTGATGCAAACTCCTGTTTATTTAACAAAATCATTTGTTCTTATCACACATTAAGTCTATTACTTCAAACTTAGAACAAGAATGCTCACGAATTTGATTACAGAATGGGGAAACGTTCATTATCTCCCAGTATCTACCAGTTAAATAACAAATTGTTTAACTTAACGGTTACGACCAGTCGTTGTACTACCATCAAGTGCCGTTATTCAAATTAATTTTGATGAATACCCTCAGATTCCGGTTTAAACTTGTTAAAATATGGCTTGGACGTTAAAATTACAAACATATTATGAATTATATGGAAAAAGTTCACACGTCTTAGATATTCTATTTTAAAAAACTAAATACAATAGTTGATGTGGATGATCTCCTAACATGCGACGGTAAACAGCTTCGAGGTCGGTTCGTTCAGTTTAATTTTATTAGTGCATCGCATTCTGTACACATAAAATAAAAGATTGGATATATTTTAAAATGTAGCGCACAAATTTTTCTTTCTTTAGTTATTTCAAGACGATAATACATAAAAAAACAATACCTACCTAAACTAATAAGCTATAGCCTAATCCCTCTGAGAGAGTACCAGTACCCAGCAGTAGGACAGTATATTATTATGAGTTGATGATGATGGTGATACTTATTAGAGTCTCTATGTTGAGTCTGTAGACGTTATAAAATAAGTAGGTAGGCTATAGGCATAATACGAGTATTTTATAGATAATAATATTATTTAATTTACCGTCATACATATTATACTATACTTTCATAAAAAAGTTTAGATTTACCGATGTTCTTACGGAATGTAACACAAAACCCGCGTTTGAAAAATATAAGAACACTCAAAAAGTTACAACCTCACAGTGGAAACGGAATAAATATTTGTACAATATATTATGTGTTTTTTGAGACAAGGCAATGCGGATGTTCAAGACACGGCGCCATGCAAATACTTTTCATTCAAGTGTTAGGTAGGTTCAAGAATGAGATGTCCACTTATGTTAAAGAGTATTAAACGGAAACCCATCTTTGTCTTATTTTTTTTTTTTTATAGACAGCTCCGATTGTAGAAGAGCCCATACAATTTATTGGATACAATGTAGGCCCAGATTTGAACTATAATAATTATAATCTGTGACAAATATCTGTAAATCACACAATGATTTGTCTCAGGTGGGAATCGAACCCACAAAAATTTTGCTGTAAATCTTTATTAACACAACAGCTTTACATACATATTAAATAATACCCTGACTCCTGTGTACTAGAATTAACCTATGACGGATAAATTAGCACACACATTTAAAGAACAATAAAATTATGATGAACAATGAACTAACAAGAATTATAAGAGCCTGTTTTTTCCCCTTATTAATAAGTTACAGGATAGGTACATAAAGTAACACAAATTTTATTTATAATTGGTTGTTGTTTCGGGGAATAAATAAGAATGTTTGTAGTAATAATAATAATATTTATTAACACTTCAGTGTACATATCAATGTAGCTCTGGCTCTTGAACTAGGATGGCCTGTACGACAAGAGCCAGACCTCTCTATTTACAGGGTTCAGGTTGTATGAAGCGCTAAAGAAATAGGTGATTTGCAGTGATGTCAATGTTTCTAAGACAAAAATAAAATAAAAAATATATAGGTATATCTTTAGTTTTTGGTCAGTACTAATATAGGATAATGCATGTTATGACAAGATGTATGAATATGGACGAAGCAAAATAAGTAATATATAGCTAGTGGCGTTATTTAGTGTCTGCTTATCCGTATAGGAAAAAGGTGTGAGTGTATTAGTTTGAGGACCAAAAAAAACAAAATTCTCTTAAAGTTATTTAGAAAAGGAAAAATTCGACCGCGGGCAGGATTCGAACCTGCGTCTTCTGGTTAGGTACACCAGACGCTATGACCACTAAGCCACCGCGATGCCTACCCGTCATGTCAAAATATACAAAAAGATAGTTAGAGGGTAGGGTGGCATCGTTCGACATTGAACTAACTGTAAAGTAAGTTGTGTCGGTTGAAAAGCAAAACTTGCTTTTCAATAGGTGTTACTGACGTCACCATAAAAACGTAAATTCAGTATGTGAAGGAAAAATTCGACATGACGGGTAGGCATCGCGGTGGCTTAGTGGTCATAGTGTCTGGTGTACCGAACCAGAAGACGCAGGTTCGAATCCTGCCCACGGTCGAATTTTTCCTTTTCTAAATAACTTTAAAATCTTAGCATGGAAAATGCCAAAAATATACAAAAAGATAAAATTCTCTTAGTTGTAGTATGATAGAAAACATTTTTTTAAATATTTTGTTACGTCAAAGAAGTATATTAGTAGTTATCAAAGGACGTTTCGTTGTCCCATATAAATGTTATCTGAAGTCGTATTAAGTAACACTATTAATAATAAGTGCAGGTAATTGTTATAATAATATTATTAAATTCAAATTTAATTTGCATGCCGTAAGGTAAAATGTATCGGGACAATTTACAAATACTCCAACTTATATGTATACCTACATTATCAGCAAATAAATGATTTCTTTCTTTCTTTTTCATATTTTAATTATTAAAAGAAGAAGCACCATTACTTAAATATAAAACGAACAATCAGTTCGTGGAACTTGTAAGGAATAAAAACGAACACACATCTTACTCTGGGTGTTATTCAATCATGTAATACCAAATTTCTTACTCTCATAAACATAAAAATATAGATTCACAAATTCAGTTACCCTCAGTAAAACCACATTAATGGGGCTGCAACTCAAAATTCAGAATAAATATTTGTTCAGCACATTTTCATTGAGGCAATGTGACCGACATATTGGGAAGCGAAATGCAAATTCTTTCCCCATTGAATATGTCGACTGAATACCTTATACTAATGTATTCCAGAATTGAATGCATTCCATAACCTTTAGAGTGGGTGAAACGAGTATAATGTTATTTTAAACTATATTTTATGATTGCCTTTATGGAGCTATGTATCAGAATATTCTTTGACTTCAAAGGCTTGAAATAAATAGATATCATTAAAACTCATTGCTTGGAACCAAATTTTGGATAAAGCATATAAAAAATGAATATTTTATATTATATTAGTTATTGCTCGCGGTTTCTCTCGGATCCAAAAGGACTTTCTAGGACAAAAGGTAGCCTATCTCCTTCTCCAAAATTTAATCTATCTTTTAATTAAATTTCATCAAAATCGATGTAGCAGTTTAGGTGTGAAAGCGTACTTAACAGACAGACAGAATCGCATAAATAATATTAATATTGGTAGGGAAGTAGGAAACTATACTAATATCAGTAACGAAAAAAATCAGTTTAATGTATAAGGAAGATAATTATTACGTGGTTTTGTTTTTGTAAATCCCAATGCTGCATGAGGTTGTATTTCAATTAGCATCGTTAATGTACTTTACTTTAAACAGAGCGTTAATGAAATCTTGAGATTAGCGGTGTACATTTCGAACTTATATTGCAGCTTCAATTTGTCAGGTAATGAACATTTATTGATACATACAAGACTTAGCTGACGCGAATTTATGTGATCTCCTTTAAAATGCTTGGGGAAAAACTGAAATTTTAACAATAAGTTTCTAAAAAATGACTTCTGTCGATATTTGTTTGCCACTCCGCACAGTAACCTTCATGATATTATTCATAAAAAAATCCTTAATAGTCATAACATTACTTCATATCAACAATCCTTCGTTAGTGAAGTCATTTAATAAGTGAAAACAATACAACACTTAAAACTGATCCTCGGTCACCATTAACTAATCAACCATATTGTTATACCTATGGACAGATACATTTCTCAAAATATTGCAGACGATAAAACCAAACTGTATAATATTATACCGAATATTCCTTTTGTATCGTTAATACAATTATTTTAACTTTGAATCGTCCCCAATTTTCATTTAACCTATATTTCCATCTCATACATAAATCAATCGACATCCATTCCTAAATTCTTCCTTATCTTCCGACAATTCGTCGATCCAATTTCTTATCGATTCCCATTCCCCCACAAAGCTTCAATTACCAACCGCATTTTATTCCACAATTTTATTAATACTAAACATGATAAAATAAATTCCGTGCCTTGTAAATCCGTAGTAGTAGCACGATCGTTTCTGTGGAACGGTATCGATGTTATTACGCTAGTGACTTGTGAATTCGATACGAAAATACTAGTTATTCGGGAATCCAAGACGAGGGGATATTTCTACGATTCAAATTGATATCGCTCCTCTGTATATTATTACTGAGTTGAAAATACATTGCGATTTGTAATTTAGTAAAGTTGAATCTGCGGTTTGAAATCGATCTTAGGAGTAGAGTTTGACGGGTATCAAATACTGACTTATTATTGTACTAAGCTGCTTTGAACAGACTTTGATTCACAATCTCGGTTAAATTAAATGTATTGAACATGTTATAAGGATTCAACTGAGCTGAAACTTCTTATGTTATCTTATATAATGTTCCCTCGTTTTATATTAAACCTATGTTGTTATATGGTATAAAACCAATACATAGTACAGTTACTTTCCACTACTGGAACACAAGAAGTATCCTTTACTATATCAAAACTTCCACCCTTAACATTCAGAGCCATTTATTTGTAAAACAATATAGGTATGTATTATATTATTCATTGCGCTATTCAATGATAAAAATGTAATTCATATCCGTTGGCACATATCCAATGTTTTGACTTTATCTACCGTGCACAATGGGCCCGTCATGCGAAAACTTGATAACATAAACAAAGGTCACGGAAAAGGAGGGCTTTTCAGAAACATTTTGATATTTGTAGCTTTCTTACCGTATAAAGGTGGCTGATTGATTTATATTTCGGATACAAAAGAGCTTTGCAGTAACTCCAGAAGCATCAGCTCCATCGTATTGTTTATTATTATACAGGTCATTAGATTAATGTCTATTTCATAAAATTTTGATTCTGACAGACAAACTAACTTTAGTCCAATGACCTTTTAGAAAAGATTCACTTTATAATAATTTCTAGCTGATCCTACAGACGTCCCATTCAAATTATTATAAATTTCACTCACCCTGGCTTTTTCCTTTTTGCTCGGCTCCTAGGACTCGTAGCGTGATGTTAATAACTTTTAACGTTTCTCGAGAATTGGGCTATCAAATTCAAAAAGATTTTTTCAAATATGACTGGTAGATTTTTTCAGAGTTTAGCGCGTTCAAACAAAAATACTCTCCAAGCTTATTAAATTAGTATAGATGCCTAACTGCCTCAATAATCTAGTTATCCTAAGCGTGACTACTACGCTAGAGGTCTTTGAGTTCAATTCTAAGGTCAAGCAAAGTGTTATTGGGTTTTATTGTGAAATTTTCAGTAGCACCTCAGTGTTTAAATTTGTCCCCGGTTAATGGCAATAGTACATACAGGCAATAGTAGCCCATATAACAAGGGACCTATAAACATACAAGCAAACTGTGGGTGTACATATAGTATATTTTTGCTGAACCCTTCGGGGAATGATGCTTGTTGGTATAATTGTATGCTAATTAAAACTATTGTTTCAGTTGGACCTACACTACAAGCAAAATATCCCGTCGTCATCTTCATCCACGGTGAATCGTTCGAGTGGAACTCTGGAAATGTGTACGATGGTTCTGTTTTATCCAGCTACGGTGGTATGGTTGTCATCACTATCAACTATAGGCTGGGTATTTTGGGTTAGTATAAAAATAATATATTTTTAATGCATTTGATTGTTCATTTTCCTAACGTTCCCGGTTTTTTGGACTGGACGTTGATTTTCATTTATTCGGGCACCATCTATGTTGTGACTTTTTTCATAACCAGATAATATTTGGTGAGATCATAATCATGTAATCTGTTCAAGTAAACGCACTACGTCTCATCTTCACCAAATTACTTCAACTTTATTCATTTGTCTAAAAATATAATTATTAAGCGCTTTCATATAGATATTCACACAACCTTGTCTATTTATACAAAATCTAAGAAGATTTTGTATAAATTTTATATAAATAACGCTCATTTTCTGATTGTATTTCATATATTTTCCCCAAGGCCATTAAGTAGACCTGTTTTCATACAATCTAATTATATAACTAGCTCCAAATTCTTGCTTTCATCACGTACCACTCTTCTTAATTAAACATTACTTATAGAAGTCACTACACCGATTGCTTCACTGAATTATAAGCTTTTTGCTGAACACATAAGAATAAATTTTCTTCAAAAGTGAATAACCTTGCAAATTATTTTTGCTGTCCGGGGTACTTGAATTGCGTTCTATGATTTTATGGATTTTATTATTTACTCCTAGTTCGTGACTTTGCTCGGGTTCAAACAATTGAATAAGATAGAGGATTATATTTCTTCTCAGTTTTGATGGTTTTAAAAGGCTTTAATGATTGACTAGGGTTTTAAAACTTGAACCATATATTATTTAATTATAATTTATATAGCTGACGGGAATTTGCAAAGAATTAAATATAATCTCAGTGGGATTCACTGAGATTCACACTTTACATTTCAAATAATATTAACGAAATAATGAAAATATTTAAATATTGCTACCCTTCATAATATTTAATCAACGTTGCAAGTCTAGTACGCAAAGTAATCAAATTATATAACTAAATACTTCAAGCATAATCAAAGAGCAGAGTCAGGCTTATTTTATTGTTAACATTCCCGCTTTGATCAGTTTACCTTTTACATAGTTCTAGGTTGTAAACTTAGGCTCAACTAAGACTTGTATTTCAGTCAAAATTTAAAGCAAGGATTATGAATAATACACTTTGTGTAAAAGATGAAGCTTACACATAAACATTTGTATTAGTATTTAGCAATAATGCAATAATACCGAGATTAGATCTATAATAAAAATAATTATTAAAGAGGATTTAATGTCGTATCTATACAAATAGAAGATTAAACTTAAATACTCACTGGTCACGAAATTTCAAAATTACAAAACCTACAAACTTAAACTTTAGGATATATACGTGAAGGCAAGTGCGGTTTTTAGTCGGTACGAATTCGGCATGCCCTGCCGCCTCCTCAGGTGGCGAACGATGCATGACGATTTTTCGTACTATAAAAAAAGAATACTTGTACATTTTACATATAAAAGGTTTTATGGAAAAGCGGATTTGGAAAATGGGACCAATGTGATTTATACTGCGAGTATAGCTGATCACTAAATAGTACAAAACAAAGTCACTTTCCGCGTTTATCTTGATGTGTCTCCGCTTTCTTCTTCTAAATAACACAACGGATTTTAATACAGTTATCGCTTTAATAGTTTAGATAATTTTTCCAGAAGGTTTATACATAATACTTGCATTATTATGAATACATTGCATCTGTGCAAAGCTGGAGTCATAAATTTATATAGTTTACCTGTTTAAATGTAAATCATATTGGTTCTTTTGATTCGTTACGTACGTTCTTTACATTATTAGAATAAAAGATAACTTTTTAATCTAAGATATAAATTATAATTTGCCAATACTTTTTTGGTACCTAATTTGTTTTACAAACCCGTGTTATCCGTTATTATAAAATCCTTGAAAAATATACAAAAATAAATATAATTTTATATAATTCTTTATTATTTAAAAATTCTACTAGATTTCCCAATGTTACTAAAAAATAAAATCGTCAGTCACCTCAATCTCAATAATTTTGCCATCAGGTTTCCTGAATGCGAATCCAATACCGCATCTAAAAGCTCGGGTAGCGAACTATGGGCTGATGGATCAGATAGCAGCGTTACACTGGGTGCAGCAGAATATCGCCTTATTCGGTGGTGATGCTGGCAATGTTACTATGTTGGGTCATGGGTCAGGAGCGGCGTGTATAAATTTTCTAATGATATCACCGACTGTTATGCCCGGTAAGTCATTTATACTTTCATAACTATGTTTCTTTAAAAAGATTACTTTGTTTATGTATTCCCTGCCTCCCCTTTATTTCAAAATTACTTAACAGCGAAATTTTGTAAAGGGTAAGAAAAAAATAAAACAAAAGTTGTTTATTTTCATGGGCACTATTACTTTTGGTAACTTTTACTTTTTAACTTCTTTATTAGGCTCAAAATAACAGGAAGAAAATAATGTTGGTAGTCATTATTTTCAATTACTAAATAGGTCAGGTTTATAGGTCACTAAAGAATTTTGTTATGATATAGTTATACAATGCAACAACGTTTGGAAGACCCTATGAAAAAAATAGCAGTAGATATAATATAGCGGTACAAACAAATAACTGTAATTAAACATATTTTTTTGTTCAATTCGATTTGTCTTTCTCCAACCCGCAAAATTGGTTAACGCATACTTCAAAAATATTTTTTTAACCTCACAGTTCTTTTTTATAGATATTTTGTATAAAAATTATATGTTAAATTTGTAAAACAGTTCCATATTTTACCAAGCCAGTTGAATACTGTCAGTGCTTACTAATTCAAAGTCCTGAAAAAAATCCCTATTTTATCTGCAAAATTAAAGCCCAAATTCCTGTGAAAACTATCGTTTCTGATTTAAAAATGGTTTGATTTTAGGTAGTTTAAACATTTACAGTGCGCTTTTCCCAAATTCATTCATCAGACATTAGTCGCTTTGCTGTGCACAAATTGGGTAAAATTGACGCAGAATATATTCCCCCACTTTTGCAATTAGAGCTCCTTTGGGAATTTAAATTTATTTTGATGTGCAAACTAGAATTTTTAATGAATGGTTTTACCGATTTTCTGCTAATGGTGTTTTTAGGTCTGAAAGTGATTCAAGATTAAATAGTTTAGTTATAATACTAGGATATAGAGCTTTTCAGTCTATCCTTCCTTTGCTTCAATAAAAAATAGTAAAAATTTTACTATAGTCCGTTGCTTTAAGAGCAAGGAAATGTAAACGGTGTTCTAATTAAATATCCAGGTAGTTAAAACGTGCTTCTCACAGCCTTTTTAATATTCTTGAAACTTCATCTTCCATCTTAAGATATTTTAAACTTTATATCGAGCTGAAGATCAGCCAAGTTTGTAATAGTAGATGGTTGAAGTCTGGAAGTGAAGAAGCGTTGCTTTTCCGCCGTGGGTTCAATTTCAACATAACAGTAAATTTTATACCAAAATAATATTTTGAGTATATATAAATTGTCTGTGTCACTTAACTTATTTATTTTTACTTATTGGAATAATCGAGCTAATTTGAGATTTTATTACAGGTCTCTTTTATTTTTACTTATTGGAATAATCCAGCTAATTTGAGATTTTATTACAGGTCTCTTTCATCGCTCAATCCTCTTGTCAGGATCAGCTCTAAGCTCTTGGGCGTTAGTCGAAGACCCAGTCAGCTTTTCCGTCCAATTAGCAAAACAGGCAAACTGCACACTTCCAGAAGATATCGTCAAGGATCATGAACTAATAGTAGACTGCCTCAGAGAAGTACCTCTTGACGAACTAATGTCTGCAGAAATCAGTACACCTAGTTACTTGACAGCATTTGGCCCTTCAGTAGATGGTGTTGTTGTCAAAACTGATTACGCAAAAGAACTCCTAACATATTTTATACCAAACGACCTTCAAGGTTTTTCAAGCGTGTCTGGTGTAAATAACCTCAAAGCTGATAAAAGGAGCGGAGAGAGGATGTTTGGTATAAGGGGTGGACAAAATAAGTATGATCTACTCTTCGGAGTTGTCACTAGCGAAGCCCTCTGGAAATTTTCGGCTCAGGATATACAAAATGGATTCGAAGGCGAGAGAAGGGATAGAATAATAAGGTGAGGTCGATGTTTATTCAGTAAATTGGTGTTTGAACTCGGGTCATAGGCATCTTGTGAATAGGTTGTAATCAAACGTATTGGATAGACTGAAGGTGAACGCGAATACTTTTTCGAAGAATTGAATAGTATATTCGATACGTAAACTCGTGTTTCTGACGTACGTTACAAAATTTGTTCAAGTCTAAGGAGAAGTATCTAATATAAATTATTCACACGGGTATAAGCGAAAAACAGTGTAATATTTAACATTACATTTTTAAAAAGGGTAGCTGCTAAATTTATTATTCTATTCAAAAACTAAAGTATAAAAAAACATGGTCTTTTTCGCTGCGAAAAAGGGTTTTTAATAAAACAGCCTTTTGATGTAAACTTGTTCGGTGCCTGTATTGCGAATTTAATTATTTCGTATGCCTTTTTCAGTTTAAAAGCGTAATAATGTTTCGATGACATTGCTTTGTTCAACTTTTATATTTTATTTCATATTTTTTTGTCTTTGTGCTGTAAATGACAATTTAATCTTGTGTGAATTGTTGGCTTCGTACTTGGTTTGGTTTTTGTTATTATATTTTTCATAATATTAATATAATTGATGTCTAATTGGTTGAATAGGTTTATTCAAGTTCTTCCTGTTCCTCATCTTTCATGTTAATGATTGATTGATTATTGTTTATAAACTTTATAAAGTAAACGATATTTAATAAGGTTTTGTTAGATACCGTTTACTCACTTAAAGTTAAATTAATATCATTTGGAATATTCATTGTTTAATCAAAGTTACTACAGTTAGTTACACTGAAATTATATACGAACATAATATTATGTTTGTTAATTAATACGGGGGGTATGTAAGGTGCTGTTAATAGTTATATAATCTTGTGTATCTTTTCTTGATAGCAGAATCAATTATACGTCATTAGCAGAAGCAATCGCTAGTAAATCTTTTTATAGAAACTTGATGTCCTAAGCAATTGTTTGGAATTAGTCCTCGTGGAATTTAGGCTAACTTGTGCGTTTTAGGAATATCGATAATGTAGGAATATACAATTTTAATTACCTATATTAATCTGTTTTATTGTTTCAGAACCTACGTCAGAAATGCATACACATATCATTTAAGTGAAATATTCTTCACAATCGTGAATGAGTACACTGATTGGGAGAGAACTGTTCAGGTAATTATAATTATTTATATGCTCCATTATTTATTCACCAACGAATTTATTGGCGATTCTCTCATTAATAAATATTTAATTATGGACGTATTTCTGGGTATAAAATGGCATAAAGTATTCGAATGACCTATATATCGTATAAAATACCATCACGCCTGTATTCCTCGAAGGGTTAGGTAGAGGTGTAACAATGTACACTCACAGTACACCGGCAGTCACCAGCATGTTTAGTTCCCATGTAATAGGGTGAAACCTAATGCCATTAACCGGGCACAAATACAAACTCCGAGCTGATACTGAGAAAAACCCAATAACACGTAAAGCCGTTGACCCCGGTTGTTATGCCAACACTTATGACTAATTGTAAGTGGTAGGTCAAAAAGCCTGACAACTAGTCTATCCTCAGTATATTCTCTATAGTGTGGTGGTAGTCACTTCGTGTAAAATAATGATATTCAGCAGCATTTGGAAGACTGGAAGCCGACCCCAAAATAGTTTGGAAAAGGGACTTGCAAATTCGAAAAAGATATCTAAGAAATACCAAATCCTATCCCATATTGATTTTGTAGCTATCCAACTTCATAAAAAATTACTTAAAAAGGTATCAACTTGACCTATTTAAGCCACACGTTTATGATGACTTGGCAGTAACACCAAAAGGCGCGTTTGGCACTTGCCTCTAAATTCCTGCCACTGCCAAATTCCCACTGTTTCCGAGTTCAAGCGACTTCGCATTGAGTGTCCCGAATATATTTTATAGGATAAGTTTTGAATAGTTCACTGAAGTCAAAGATTTATAGTGTTTCATTTTCATTATGAATTTCCTCTGTTATTGTTTGTTGGAATTCTTCTATCGGCTGAAAATTCATTTACATAATATTTAACTTTAGCACTGTTATTCATTTCACTCGTGGATAAAGTATAACTTCACTAATCAACTGGTCTGCAAGATTAAGCTGCGCTAGTCGCGGTCATTCTGTGGATGGGTGACTATTCTTAACATATTGAAACTCTCCGTGCCTCAGAGAGCCCATAAAACCGGCCAGGTCCCGATTGCCATGCGAACACCTATGACAATAGTTAATGGTAGTCAAAAACTCAAAAAGTCTGACAACCAGTTTTCTCAGGATAACAGTATCACCTAGAAATTGGCTTGCGAAGGTTTTAAATACAGATATTAATCTGATGCATCTGAGGGTCTACTCCCTATCTCCGTCCATGAAGTTACGTGCCGTTCGAAAGTTCTCCGAAATTTCGGAGTCCGATAAAACAAGTGTCAAGTTCAATTTTCGAACGGGTAAAAACACATCGAGAGTAGGGACAACTGTCAAATTCTGTTGTCATTTATTCTTAGTTCGGGCCCCGAACGAATCATCCATCCGTAGGTAATACGGAGTAGGAAACGCCCGTAACTAAGGTCGAAACTACGGACTTCGTGCTTAGGGAGTAGACCCCCAGGTGAGATTGGAAGCAGACCTCAACATGCCAAAAGCGTCGGAAAATAATTTGTTCTTCATTTTGTAAAATTTCTTTTCTTGTTATTATATACAAACTTTTGTACAGTTTTAGTATCTTGGTATAACTCATAGATTTATTTTAGTACCTATAATTTATTTCTATAATAACCTTCACAAGATATAATAAACGTGATATACCAACTGTT
Source organism: Acronicta alni (assembly GCA_964056405.1). Lineage (NCBI taxonomy): Eukaryota > Metazoa > Arthropoda > Insecta > Lepidoptera > Noctuidae > Acronicta > Acronicta alni. Next base: position 16,428,611 of record OZ043915.1, on the reverse strand, counting down.
GATATAATTTTATAACACATAAAATACCGACTAGAAAATTCATTTTGTATAACATTATTGGATACAACGTTCATTTAATCGAAAATAATTTGCTCTAACGTTTAATCACATAATACGGTCCTATAAATCAAAAATAGAATAGACCCTTTCTCTGCTTTTTCTTTAATATAAATAAAGAAAGACTGAAAATGAATTTATTCACATGAAGCAGACGTACTCAATATATTTATTATTTAAACAGAAAGTATGCGTCATATCGACGCAAAACGGTCATCGTTCAGCTTATTGCTATGACTCGTGCACAAAGTGGAACCACGGCGCCGGTTTTCATACATAAAATAGCCGATAACAGAGCACATATCTAAACTCCGAGCTGCTACTGATAATTTCTTATAATAACCCAATAACACTGCTCACTGAATCGAACCAAGAACCTCTAGCGTAGCAGTCGCGCTTTTGACCACTAGACTAACGAGGCGGTTTGAAAATAGATTCTCATTTATATGACTCTTTCATGCATTTCGATATCCTCAACCAAACCAATAATCTAAATGCCAAAGCAATCAATATTATGTGGTATAGTTAACAACTTTGTCGCTATTATTAGAGCTTTCATATCACCGGAATATGTCGACCGTAAGCTGTGTTATATTCTATCAATGAATAAATAAACACAAACAGTACGCTATTGACCCCCACTCTATAGGTCACAGATAGAAATACAAGGGTTAATGGTTCAGGTAGATAAACCAACATTGCGCTGAGAGGAATTTCAAGGAATTTTCTAATTCATCTCAGTATTAATAATAACTGGCTCATTAGTCTAGAGGTCGTAAGTGCGAGAGGATCTGGGTTCGATATCTAGGAGGAGTAATAATATGATAATTGATTTTTCTACGAATTTCTCAGTAATAGTTCGGACTTTGGATGTGTCCCAGGTTATGGTAATAAAGTCGCCCCATATTAAATGAGACCTAAAAATGGCTAAACTGTGGGTATATAGCAGTACACTTAGGGGCTGCCTAATCCTTCGGGGAATACTGGAGTGATGTTATTTAATACTAGCTATTGCCTGCGGTTTTACTCGCATCTGAAATAAATGTTTGAGACAAAAGACCTTCTCCATGGTCTAATCTACCTCTGTACCGAATTTCATAAAAATCGGTGCAGTGGTTTAGGCGTGAATGCGTAACATACAAACAGAATTTCTCACGCATTTATAATAATATATTTAGTAGGGATTAGATGTATATTATTGATTTTATAAAGTAAGTATGGAGAAATGGAAAGGCTTCAGCAAGCGATGATTTCTAGAATAGGTATCATTATATACTCAGAACACGTATATCAGGATTGTTCCAGTTTGGAAAGTATTTATTCTGTGAAAGCTTTGGAGGGAAGGGAAGGAGAAGGAGGGAAGTTAATCTTGTTTAAAGGCTACGCAAGCATTTTACAAACGACGCGACGACTTGTTTTAGCAGTACTAAACTAAGGAGCTTCTTTTGAAAGAGTTTCTCCCGGGAAAGTAGAACGACAATTTCTTGTTCTTGCGTCAAACAATTTTGTGTTCTTGTTTCATGAGTGTTGCTGTAAAATTACAGATGCATGAAATAATATTCAAATTCTGAAGTAAAAATACTGCTTACGATACTGAATTTCACAGTAATAACAAACGCACTTCAAATAATTGTTTGTAGTCAAAAATAAAACTTATCTTAAAACTTTGCAAAAGACTACAAACTAACCTATTGTTGACTGATAAATTTTTGAGAGTGAGTCTGCTAAAGCGATAACTATAATAAAACGAATTTTTCATAGCATATAATTTTTTACTGCCTCATTATTAGTAAAATCATAAGTTCAGTGTGAGGACCTAGATTTGATTCGCAGGTTATGCAAGTTTTCTATAAAATTCTTACTAGAGACTAGTAAAGTTTGGAATGTGCCCATTATCAACCCATATACTGTCCCACTGCTGGGCACCTGGGTCTCCTCTCATATTGAGAGGGATTAGGCTATAATCCACCACGCTGGCCTAGTGCAGGTTGGCAGACTTCACAAACCGTCGAGAAAAATCCCTAAGGTATGCAGGTTTCCTCACGATGTTTTCCTTCACCGTTTAAGCGAGTGATAATTAATTATTAATACGCACATGAATTCGAAAAGTCAGAGGTGCGTGCCTTGGGTTCGAACTCGAGACCTTCGACTTGGCAGTCCAATGGTCATACCACTCGGCTATCACTGCTTTTTTTTTAATGTGCCCAGTTAATGCCAATACTCTCGGTTTACGATGAATACAACTGTATTCCCCGAAGGGTTACGTAAACCGTTATAATTATTATTGTATGACAAAAATTCTGGATATTCACAGCTTGAGGTTTAATTCCGACAGCCAACCAGTCGGTTCAGACCTAGGCCTGAATGAAATGAAATGACGCTTTCTATTGTGCCCTCCGATTGCCTTGCGGTCTGAGCTTGTCATGCTCACTAAAATGTCCTGCTGATGGTGGCGTTGTGTGTCGGGTCGTTTCATTCCCTGCAACATGGTTGAGTCGAACAACGCTGATACACACGTCATACTCGTGAACGGATGCCGTCTGTCGGGGCTGGTCAGCTCTTACTGTCAATGGCAATCTTTTATTTTTTCCGTTTAATTATTATACTGGATTAATTTATTAGTACACATAAAACAGCATTGTTCTCATGAACTATTCAGAACAAAATTGTAAACCAAGACTAACACTGTAATCATCATTTTTCTTCTCCATGACACCCACTTTTTGGAACCGTGCAACTAGTTTTGACTTTTCAAAAGTGCTATTCTAATGGTCTAATAATTGAAATAAAATATTTGACTTTGACTTTAACTTAGGCGTGAGTTTTGACAGATTTTTATCTATGTTTATAACAGCATCCCATAAACACGCGAGATGCAGCGGTACTGGCCTTATCCGATGCTCAATACGTGGCGCCTTTGGTCCAGACTGGGGACTTTCTCAGCTCTCCAGACACTTCCCCGAGGACTTTCTTCTACGTCTTCGACTACCAGACTAAGGATGGGGATTATCCTCAGGTGAGGGTTAGAATATTTTTAATACTGCATTCTTTATTTACATTTACCTTTTATATTATGTTTTACTATTTGGTATATTTATTTTTACTGTTATGCTCAATTCTCAGGTTAGTTTCATAAAAGATATATTGCTTACCAAACAGATAATCGATTTGCATTTATAAGAATATTATCATTTTGAACCTTAAAAAAATTATAAAAAAAGATTATTTGATAGAGAATACTTTTGGGACAGTTCCTTACAAAGAGTCTGGCCACATTGGTTTTATCTATACACCCGAAAATTCTTCAATTTGGTTTTATTTTTCTAAAAAGCTTATTATATTATAATCTTCTTGTATAATGAAAATGTATACATATTATAGTCATTCTAATGCGAACTATTTTTTGTTATGAAAGATCAATTGAACCGTTGAGTCCATATATAGTTCTTGAAATAGTTCTCGATTTCAATTCCCGACTCATCTTTTCAATTTCCAACATTTTAGTACCGTCGATCCAATAAATTGCAGCACTAATACCATTTTCTATTGCAGCGGATGGGGTCAGTTCACGGCGAAGAGCTCCCGTACTTATTCGGAGCCCCATTAGTGGAGGGACTCGGACATTTTCCGAGGAACTACACGAAGTCTGAAGTGGCATTGTCGGAGGCATTCATACTTTATATGGCTAATTTCGCAAGGACCGGGTGAGTTTAACTCAACGTTCTGTTTACTGTTTGAGAATTTCGTTTGTGTAACATAATAGATGTTTAAGTTTAAATTGTGCAATTTAGCAGCGCTTTTGTTGTGTGATAACGTTGGCTTTGGAGTTTCGGGTCTAAAGCGATACTTTTGCTTTTCTTTCGAGTTTCAAACATGTTTTACTGCTATTGCATTATCTTACCCTGAGAAGATTCACCATCTTGGTAGGTATTAATGTTTACCCATAGGTTTCGAAAAGCCAAAGAGGCGACTTTCACAAATTAATTGCTTGACAAAAAAAATGTACCTACAATTAAATTTTTTGATTTGATTTAAATTATAATTAAATTAAATATGATTGCATATAATAAAAATATAGAATAAATAATAGATCAAATAATATATAATGTTTTAATGTGTAGTAAGTTTGTGGTAGAACAAAGGCTATTTTTATTTATTTTATTTTTATTAAGGGTCGCAAAACTATCAACACTATTTTATCTACCCACATAGATTCTTTACTGCACACCACAAAGTAGACTGAAAAATCCTGGAAACTGATGCCAACATAACTGGGAAAACGCTAGGATAATAAATTATATTATCAATATTATACTTAATTATAATATATATGAATAATAATTCTCATGAGCGTTAGTGTTTTTGGCGAAATTCCGAGAAAAACTTTTTGCATTGGGTAAAATCTTATGATATATCCATTGAAGAGACTTATTAAAAAATGTATACACTACATAATCGATTACAATAATATGTACATCATACATTGTAATAGATTTCGAATGTACAGACGCCAGTAGGTCAAGCTATCCACTACTGACATTTTTTTCCAATTTAATTAGAACCTTATCGTTTTGTATTAACGTTGAAAATCATTCAAAGAAATTTGACAGATTGTGGCAGCTTGATGTGCTGGCCTCTGTACATAATATATACATTGTTATCGATTAAGTAGTGTATACATTTTTTAATAAGTCTCATGCTTCAATGGATATGATATAGCTGCATAATTGCATGCATATTAGTAAGTGTAGTGTAGTGTTTAATGGAGTGTCAGTCACAGCGGTTACTGTTTAGCTGTTGATGTGGCTACCCTATGCTAATTTAGTCAGCCGGTCCTTGTATAAACTGTCGGTAGGGTTGAGCTATCCAAAATCCATCTAACGTTGTAGGCTTTTTTTTAAAGGTGGTAACCATACGGTCCGCCTGCTGGTAAGCGGTTACCGTAGCTATAGACGCTTGTAGCACCAGGGGTATCACTTGCGCGTTGCCGACCCTGTAAAACAAAAGAGGAATAGTAGGGTTGGCAGTATATGGGTCAAAGTTCCCCCCACTGCCAACACGTTTCCTCGTGGAGCACTGGCAACCTTACTCACCGTAAGGAACACAACATAACTCAAATCAGTGTTATTTCACTTCTGCAAGGCGGAGGTACTTCCCCAGTCGGGCAGCTCCAATTTGAGTGGAATTACTCCCACTTTGCCCTACCTCTCTTACGGCTTAAGGTGTATCAATAAAATATCAATAATTGTACACCAGGACCATTAGACCTAAGATTTTATACAGTACGCAAAGCAGAGACATCAATCAAAATAATCGGTATTATTATATTATTGAAAGAACTGCCCCGTTGAATTGTTTTGTATGGGCGTTTTGTATTTTTCTTTTGGTGGAAAAGTAGATAATTAGGAAATGCTATACCTACAACTCAATTAAATACCTTCGGAGATTCGAAGATGTACATACATTATATTACATGTACATCATATTCGGAGATTTGAAGACAGCATTAACATTTTTCTTTATGGAGTAACATTCTGTATAACATAATTATATTATATTTTTATCACGCAAAAATGTCACGAAGAATTCTTCCTGTGATAAGAAAAATCCTTCATGACATCTTTCCTAACATTATTTAATACATAAATATAATGTCATTCTGTACTAACACAAAATCAATAATAGCTCTAGCTTACGCTACCTAAATCAGACTTGCGTGTGTAACAAATTCATATCCGTCGTACCACTTAAGCGTGAACATTATTTTCTCACGAAAGCACATTAATCAACAGAAATAAAACAAAACACTACATCATTAGTTTTTCTAACCGGTGAATAAGTGAACAGGCAACTAAATAGGGTTTTTCTGTGACCTATTACGTAAATCAGGCAAAGAAAAAGCGACATTTAGGCGTAGGTAACGATGTGATGAGATTTATTAAAAATGGAACGTGTGTTTTTGTAGATACTGTATGAATTCAGTATATTTGCGTTTTTTAAAAAGAATTTTTAGTAACCGGTTTCAGGTTACCTACTCGAAAAAATAATAGTTAGTATTTTTGGCAAATTGTTTTTGTTGTTCTATTGAATTCGAATCGAAGTTATTTTATATTTTTGTCTGATAACATGTTCGATTGTTCGACCAGTATTTTTATCCAATAGAGTATCGTATATTTTATCCGATAGTCAAGATGCCATTATATAATAAAAATCACAATATATGAATCGGTTTGAGGCCTGAAAAGTTCCGAAGATACTTCCCGAAACAGTTAACAATTATATTAAATCTCACTAATAATATCGAAAATCACACGAGAGGTGCTACGGGCAAAGCTAGTTAATAAAATAAAGGACAATTGGTGTTACAATCGTTACAAAAAATAATCACAATAACAAAATTAATCAGAATAAAAGGTATCTGAAATTATATATAAATGATATAACGAGAAAGCCATTAGGCTCAGTAAGTGTATTTTCTACTAAGAAACTTTGTTTTTCCGTTGCCATTTGTATGTTTCCAAATTTAATTGAAATAACCTTTACAAATTTCTCAACTATCCGCCAACAAAGTTTACGGTGAAATAATGTTATTGTTATCACTATTAGATACAAAATGAAACCTTTAATTTATAATTTTATTGACTAAATTTATTTATGCAAAATTTTATAGCGATGATCGCTAGGCTCGTAATTTTGAATAGTGGAACGCCAATGCGTGTAATTTTATTGGGCGTGTATTTTATGAAAACCAATGCGTCACAGTTTTAAGCGACGTTAGATAATAGCTATCTAGAATATAAAATTATTTCTATTTTCTGTTGCATAAAGACCTTTCATAAAATTTTAATTTTTTTTAACATAGTCATCATCATATCAGCCACAGGAGGTCCACTGCTGAACAAAGGCCTACCCCATAGACTTCCACAAGGACCGGTTTATCATCATTATTTAATATAATTTTCCTAAAAAACTTAACTTGACCTTGAATTTCAAGAGCACTTACCTTAACTATTGGTTATTTTTAACTACGAGACTTTAAACATTGTATGACGGTTAAAATTAAAGAGTATTTTTTTATAAAATGTTTATTCTACTGTCCTATAGAAATCCGAACGAGGTCCAACGCCAAGAGTCAGTGCTGCCAATATCAAGAGAGAGGAATAAATACAAGAGTATACTGTGGGACGAGTATGATACGCTGTACCAGAAGTATTTAGAGATTGGTAAGACTTTTATATTTATTGACGCAGTGTAAGTCTTGATTCTATGATTGCCAGATAATTAAAAAAAATATTCTAATCTAATTAGCTCAAAGTGAAAAGTCAAACATTTAAAAGATAATACTGACTGCTTTTTAAACGTCCTGTCCATTAAAAAAAGCGTATTCAGCGACACCTTTTTTAAACAAGTCAATATCATTAAATTAACGTTCTTATCTAAAAAATCTAATAACAGAACGTTATCCTCACGTTAATCTACAAAAGACAAAATTTAATCTCGCTCACCTCGCGACCTCTGTGTAATATCAATTCCAAAAGTTAATTAAATTGACCTTTTACATTAATCCGAGCCACACGATTTCGTCCCTCTAAATTCCTTAACCCGTTACACAATCAAAAATTCCATTGCAGGCATGAAACCGCGGATGAAAAACCATTATAGGGCCCACCAGCTGTCAGTGTGGCTAAGGCTGATCCCGGAAATCCACCGCGCCGGGATGAAGGACGTGGTCGCGAAACATAACCTTTTTCGAAACCACAACGACCCAGAGTTGTACGACGGTCTTGTTAGGCCGGACCCTTTAACACGCGCCAAATTTTTCGATCCCTCGATGGAACTATACCGCAAACCGACCTACAACCTCACATTAGATATGGCATCCACTACAATGGACACTTACGTCACAACGTGCATTAGTGTGATGTCCGCGAGACCTGGCTCCGCCGTCACACAGAGCCAAGTTCCGAACAATACGCACACACAGGACGTCTCTAATTTAGAGGTAGCCGGTTACACCGCTTACTCCACAGCCCTAAGTGTAACTATAGCTATAGGATGCTCTCTACTAATTCTAAACGTACTTATATTCGCCGGAGTTTACTACCAAAGAGATAAAACTAGACTGCAAGTAAAAGCACTCCAACAGCAGCAGAAAAGGAACCATAACTCAACGTTCGATAGTGTGTCGTCAAAGCATCCCCATTACTTCGTCGGACACTCGCAAAGTTCGAGCACGATAGTCGACATCGATCATCAAGACAAAAACGCGATAATCGCAATGACAAATCGAGTTCCCCACTTCACTACAGCGAACTGCCCGAACGTTTGTCACACGGGGATACAAATGTCGAATTTGTCGCAGAAATCGAGTCCGCCAACAAATAGGGGACAATGTACGACTTTGCCGAGGAAAGTGGGGTTCAGTTATCAGCAGAATCAGATATGTAACGCGTCGAATTGTATGACGTTACCGAAAAATGCTACTTTTATGAGCAGTGCTGGGAATTTGCCTGACGTACAAGCTCAGACGGGGCAGTCTCAAGGGCCTGGGAACGGGTCTGTGCTCCCCCCTCCGTCGTCACCTCCCTCTCAGCATTTCTCTCAGTCCCGAGTCCCCCAAGCGGCGATGTCTGAAATGAACGTATGAGATATGGAGGATATTTACAATTATGTGTAAAGTGACGGTCAGAACATTCAGTGAGTGTGTCACAGGACAAGCCATGGTTGTAAATATCGGACTAATGCAGTGTATATACGATGTTAAATTTATGTAATATGTAATACAGGTAACGTTTTAAGTATAAATAGGTGTAATTGTAATACTAGGTTTCTGAATAAATTGAAATTTGTAAATGGATAATCCAATTTTTCAGAAATCGAAATTAAATAATCTGTAAATTTTGAAAGTTTCGTTGATTATGTAAATATTATTATTGTAATATCATCGCCATTGAAAATGGATGACAGGAAGGAGATACTTGATAACAAGAAACTAGACAATTTTACTGTAGATAACAATGTAATTAAAATTGTGAATTCAGAAAATAAGCTAATTAATCGTTTACCGAAAGAGTCAATCAAATCATACAGCAAACCTGGCATACCTACAGACATGTCATTGAAAATGACTAATATTGTAAATACATTAGAATCTTAAAGACTGTATACTTAAAGTAAGATATTTTCTGTTCAAACCAACCGTGTGACACAGATCATTTTCCTTCTTTGTTACAAAAATTACTTCGAAATGCTAAAGTGTCGGCATTAGGAAGTTTTGAAGACTGCAAATTATCTTTATTTTTCCGAGTAAGTACGTGCTTGGAACTTTCTAGAACAAAAACGTAATTTGTTTCATTTACACTGAGAATCTAACCGAGTGTTAAATTGGGTATCTAAGAAATGAAGAACGTTAAGTAAAATATAAATAATGACAATGTTCTTCGGAATAGTATCTAAATAAACATAATACACCATCACGCTTATCTCCACGGATTAAGCAGAGGTGTACTCATGTACACACTATTCGCGGTAGATTTTAGATAAAAATATATTGTTTAATATAAAATTATAAAGTAGGTAGTTAGCGTAAATGGGTTGACGACGACAGTAATAATGAGGTTCTCGATTTTCTCACTATCATCAACCCTTATAGTGCCCCCCCCACTACTGGGCACTGGTTTCCTCTTAGAATAACAGGGATTAGGCTATAGTCCACCACGCTGGCACCACAATGCAGGTTGGCAGACTTCATACGCCGTCAAGAAAATTTCTCAGGCAAGAAAGTTTCGCCACAATTTTAATTAATTATTAAAAAAAAAGATTTTCTTTTTTAAATGCATTATAGTTGCTTTATCTATATCTAGATTGTTTCTATGCTATATTCATTATAGTGACAGACCAATAACATTATAACCGCATCGTTATTTAGATAAAGCATCTAACTGCGTTATTTCATGATAAATACAAAAGTAACTAATCTATTAACAATTTCACCGTCACGCCTGTATTCCCTGACGGGTTAGGCAGAAGTGTACTGATATACACCCAGAATTTGCTGGTATATGTAGGTCCCATGTAACACGGGGCGAGCCTATTGCCATTAACCGGGCACAAATTCAAACTCCAACAATGTAGTATATACATATGTAGTTGCCTCCCTGTCGGTTTATAAAATTAACTTTTAATTTTTTTCTTATGTAGGTCAATTAATAAATGTATATTTCATCCATTTTTATTTTATTATGTTGTTTTAATATAAAAACAACATAAAATACAATTGAAGCTTTTCAAATAAAGTAATGTCGACAACGCATACGTTACGCAGATATAAAAACTTTTAACCTTTCATGAATAAATAAAACTGTTTTATCTACTCTGAACACAAAAGAGAAGAATCGTGTTTTATACGTCCAACGAATCGTTCAAAAAAAGAATCAAACTTCAACAATACAATCATGATTAAAATGTCCCTTAAATATTATTTATAAAACTTCCAATAAAAAGAGAATGTCCAAAAATGGAATAGACAATATCTATTGTCATTAATTAAAGTGTTTTGTAGCTATTTTGAGCCCAGCCATTTTGCTTCTGCAATGTACAGACGCCAGCAAGTCAAGCTATCCAAAACTTTCAAAATTTTCCAATTGAACATGAACCTTATTACATTGTATGAAAGTTGAAAATCTATCAAAGAAATTTGACAGATTGGGGTAGCTTGATGTGCTGACCTCTGTACCTACCCATGAAATTCAAATAAATCTATTTTATCCTGCAATGTTGATATTATTAATTCACGACTACATGTTTAGGTAATCAAAACAATTCATTACCACGGAAGCTGTAAAGGATCTAGATGGAAAAGTTGAAATTTCAATATACCGCGATTAATTCTCTACAAAAGTAGTTATTTTAACAAAACGAAGAGAGAAATCAAATCGAGATCAAAAGTTTTGTATGTATGAATATTTTCCCAATATCCGCTCTATAACCATTTTAAATCACTGCATCCAATTCACTGAAAGCACAACACTATTAGAATATACGGGCTTAACACTAATATTAGCAACGTACACAAATTGCCAGTATTTTTAGAAAAAACGCAACACATTTTTGGTCACGGATCGGTATTAAAAATAAATGAAAAAAAAAAGTGAAATATTTCGCTGCGAATCACAGAGGCTTTAATATCAACACGCTGAGTTTATGAGGTCAGGAAATCTAGCTATAAACTAGCTGTGCGAAGCTCAGTGAATGGGGTGCGGGAGTTTGAAGGCCGACGTTACATGTAACATAGCTTGTGATATTGCAATACACGCTACGTTAAAAACGAATTTCTCTTTTTCATATAAAAATTGTACTTTTTTTCGTGAAAATTAGCAAAATATTATTGTTGTTCATTCCTCTTTATGTTGATTTAAAAGATCTATTAGCAATAATTACCAATATATAAAAAAATAATGCATGTTGTGGTAATGTGAATTGAAATAAAACACGGTGTGTTTTTGTGCTCAGTGAGGCAAAATATTGATAATATTGTGTTTGATTTGATTCTCTTGTAATTACTTCAGCGTTTTTCACAAATCGAATTAAATTATTGAACTTGAATTTTAGAAGGACAGAGAATAACAAAGTAATGTTTATAATAATATGTAAATATATATTTTTATACCACTTAGGTGGAAAACAAGCACACGGCCCGCCTGATGATAAGCAGTTAGCGTACTCCAAAGACGCTTGCCACACCAGGGTTTTCACTCGCGATTTGCCGACCTTGTAATATACCTATTCTATTCTTAATTTCAACACTAATGCTAAAATAATCCGAAAATTGATTTTAATTCTATGATGAAACCAGTGCCAGAGTTGGCTATGTACATTTTCAAAACCAAAACAAAAATATTATATTCGTTCTAAATTCCACCATTATTGCCGAACAAAAAGGTTTTGTTCCTAAAAAATTAACCAATAACTTTTCTAACATGGATAAAAAAATAATTAAAAAAATATTTTTATCAATATCTGTGTCACACGGTTTACATATAAATTCATGTTATTTTTTCTCGTGTTCCGTACATTTTTATATTGATGTATTTTTTATCATGTGTCTATGACTTTTGTACTATAATATTGTACATCTGTGGCCGTATTTTAGAATAGTGCTCCCCAATATAGCGCTACCAACTTATTTTTAGGGTTCAACTAGTCATTTTAAAACTTATTACCAGTATTGGCTTTAAGAACTCTATACAAAGTTGGTAAAATTGTGTACTTGAGTACAGATTTAGCTGTAATTTCATATAGATATCAGTCAAAGTTATTCAAGTAGGTAATGAATATCTGGAGCTCTATTCTAAAATATGACGTCTGTGTCACTTTAGGTTTTTAACTATAGCGACATATTAGTTTAATTTGTAAAAAAGAAATAATTAAGATTGACCGTAGAAAAAAAATCTTACATAGTTGGCGGTGGAAGCGAGCTCTTGCGCCGCGGGTTGAAGTTTCAGCACGGTACTCACCTCAGGTGTAACATGCAATGTGTCTGATACTGTAACAAGTGAGTACGCTGGCGCGAGACCGCGAAGTAAGTGTTAATACTTGTAGATTGATACAGTATCAGGTACACTACAATGAATGTCTTCGTTGCGGATAGTATCATTTTTTTTATTCTTACTAAATTGAGAAGGAACGTGTCATTAGCGTCATAAGAGAAACACTGTGGATATTTGGATTAACTAATTAATATTATGTCAAAAAACTACTTCGCTATAGTCAAAAGTTTAATGTAACACAAAATTTCTGTTAACGTAAGTTTTGTATCGAATATTTTCCTCAATAATTTGTGTAAAGATAATTATTATAATTATTAACTTGATAATTATCATAATATGTTGGAAATTTATAAGATAACAAGTTATCTAACCGTTACTGTGAAATCTTATGACAAGTATCAAAATTTAAAAAAATAAGACAGAATAAAATTCGTGAAAAACTTATCCATTTTTTTTAATGAAACCCTAAATAGCCTATTTGATAGTTCGAAATTTCAGTAAGAATTTGGAAAATTAATAATAAATCAACTTAAATGTATCAGGTTTCTATATTTTAAAAGGAGGTTTTACCTAAAAAGCTTTGCCATCTTAATTTTATAAAATAAAATACTTAAATATATTTAACCCACGACTTAATCCCTCTAAGATTTAAAAGAGAGAGCCAAGTCGTGTCCTAATGACCATATACCTTATGTGGCCACTGGTATATGCAATGGGCTGAATAAAAATAGTATCTACTGAATAAAAGATAACTGAATTAAACCAATTAGTTGATTCACCTCCAGACTTCATGAGCCACCAACAAATGATATGGGTTTATCTCAAGAGAATACTCTATTCAACAAAAAAAAAACGATTCATTAACAACAAAGTTATGGTCGAACATATAAAAAAGAAATTTATAATACCCAAACGTATTGACCGTCTACTACTTTGAATTCCATTTCAAGCATATTTTTTTTTATAATATTGTTTTTTTTTAGATAGGTGTAAGGTAAGCTCTTAGTAATTTTAATGTCAAGAGTCCCGACAGTTTAGTCTACTCGTGACCACAGATGCTGCAAAGATATCAAACGCAGGGATTTAAGAATATCAACATTATCATCATCTACCCATATAGGTACCTACTGTTCCACTACTGGGCAAGGGTCTCCTGTCACAGATTTAGAGGGATGAGGCTATAGTCCACCACACTGGTTTTAATGTGGGTGAGCAGTCTTCACAAGCCGCAAAGAAAAATCTCTCAGGCATGGAGGTAAATCAACATACCGCGTTATACCTAATCCGTAAAAAGTAGTTTTATTTCAATCAAAATATTGCTCCAAATACATCATGGCTGTACTGGGGAGTACAGCAAAGGGTAGGTTTACTATTTTCTTATACTACTAAGGCAAACCAGCATACAGCTCACCTGATGGTAAGCGGTTACCGTAGCCTATAGACGGTTGTAACACCAGGAGTATCACTTCCCCGTTGCCGACCCTGTAAAACGAGAGGAATGATTGGGTTGGCAGTATAAGAAACTAAGTACTCCTACTGCCAACACAACGTTTCCTCGTGGAGCACTGGCAACTTTGCTCACCGTAAGGAACACAACATAGCTCAAAGCAGTGTTATTTCACTTTGATTTTCTGCAAGGCGGATGTACTTCTTCAATCGGGCAGCTCCAATTTGAGTGGAATTACTCTCACTATGCCCTACCTCTCTTAAAAAGTGCCTAACTTATGTTTTAGCTGTTTTACCGATTACCTTATGTTTTAGGTCCTAATAGAGGGCGAGTCTATTTCTATTAAACGTGACCTCGACCTGCTAATGGAAATGTCTGTCTGTCTATTGTTATACAATCACGCCTAAACCGATGAACCGATTTTGATGATTACAAATTAAGATTAGACCTTGGAGAAGAACATAGGCTAGCTTTTGTCTCAAAAAGCTCTTGGGATGCGAGTAAAATCGCAAGCAACAACTAGTCAGTACTAATATTATAAAGAGGTAAAGTTTGTGAGGTTGTAGGGGGTAATCTCTGGATCTACTGAACTGATTTTGAAAATTATTTTACCAATAGAAAGCCACATTAGTGTCATATGCTATATTTATGTATATTATACATAAATTCAAGAGGAGGATCCAGTTAGGCTAGGCAGCATTTGGAAAACTACGTCAAGTATTCTCATCAGTGCGTCCTACCTGTGATGACCTACGGTGCTGAGACGTGGACACTCACAGTGCGGTTAGTCCACCAATAATTCAAAGTCGCGCAGCGTGCTATGGAGCGTGCTATGCTTGGAGTTTCTCTGAAGGATAAAATCCGCAACGAGGTTATCCGACAGAGCACCAAAGTAACCGACATAGCAAACCGGATAAGCAAGCTGAAGTGGCAGTGGGCTGGCCATATCTGCGGAAGAACCGACAACCGCTGGGGTAGACGTGTGTGTGTAATTGAGTGGAGACCGCGACTCGGCAAATGTAGTGTAGGACGCCCTCCGGCAAGATGGAGTGATGATTTGCGAAAGACTGCTGGTCGAAGCTGGAAGCGAAAAGCCGAGGAGAGGGTGAAATGGCGCACATTAGGGGAGGCCTACGTCCAGCAGTGGACTAGTATAGGCTGATGATGATGATGATACATAAATTTATTGTTACTAGATAGTACATTGCACTCTTGCGAAGCCAGGGCGGGTCGCTAATAATAAAATAAATTCTGAAATATTCTGTCCACATAAGGTCTTTTCCACAAAGGATCATATACCTAAATGTAAAAAAACTCAGTATGTAATGTATTACGAACATTACGAAACCTTTGACCGCGTCGTCAAACGATCGATCATTGACCGGCCGTGAACCCGCTCCGCTGTGCACGTTTAGATCGTAAAAATATAGCGTTGGTTTGTTTTATGATATCAATACTACTTAAATGAGTTTAAGGGCTGAAGCACACACGTTATTTTAAACAAGAATATTCTTATTTAACACAACATACCATTACGCCTGTATTTCCCGAAGGGGTAGTGAGAGGTGTACCAATGTATACACACAGTTCGCCGGTACGTTTATACCAATGTAATAGGGGGCGAGCCAAACTCCGAGCTGTTATTGAGAATTTTATAGAAAATCCAATAACACTGCTCGACATGGGAATTAAACTCAGGAACTTTAGCGTAGCAGTTTAGTGAAGTCTTATTTGAATTATAATAATTAATAAACATGCTGATTAATCATTACTAAAATTACAACTCTACCCGCCTCATATTACAGGGGAAGTTCCTATAATTGAAGGCGCCACGCTGCTGAATTATTATTGAAACTGGCCACCTCGAATTACAGGGTAAGTCCCTGTAATACGAGGCGCAACTGGTAAACAGTTGTTGTACAATTAGTACACAACTTATGTTGTCTGTCAAAATGTTGATACAAAAGCTTCTTAATTATTTTAATACAGTTTTGGCACAGCCGTGGGGCACACAATTTATATATCTTATTAACTTTAGTTTTATGTGTGTGTGTCTAGAAAGAATACATTAGAAATTAACTTGACTTTAAATAATTTCACTCAAATTCGAAGAAACTATTCTGTGCTCAAACTAAGTCAAATGAATTTCTTTCTTTCTCTTTCACTGTTTCTTTTTATTTTTTTTCGAATTTTTGATACTGAAAGTATCAAGTTTTCTTGGAAAGGAACATTAAGAAGGACCTTTCAGTTCCTAGAAGGAGGCTGTAATGGCCTAACACGTGTATTTTTTTTTATTCTTTTCATGTTCTTTTCACCCCTGGCGGAAAAAGAGCACCCCTCTTTTTCCGCCAGGGGTGAAAAGCTTAACATGCCTTTTAATGAGTAGGATTTTGATAAATTATGATCGAGGCCCATAATAATTCATAATAAAAAGAAATATAATAAAAAATTTAAATAACCCCCGACTAAAAAAAAATTAACATTGGTTGGCACTTGAAGTTTAATATTTACTGTTTACGGGAGGAAACCTTCAAAAGGCTACCGGTCTACGGGCAGTGTAGGATTCTTACCCACTAAACCAACACATGGAGGGGGGCACTGTGTCCTCTTAATAGACCACCACAGAACCTCCCAGAAATATCACAATTTCCAACGGCATTTTATTTCGTTTCTCTCTAGAAATAATATAAGTTCTGATCTGGCTGTCTCTCGCTACACTTAATCGATAACTTAGTATTCAGTAAGTCTAATCCTACTAATAATACTTTATATTGTTTTTAAGCAAAGGAAAAATTTGACCGCGGGCAGGATTCGAACCTGCGTCTTCTGGTTAGGTACACCAGACGCTATGACCGCTAAGCCACCGCGATACCTACCCGCCATGTCTAATTTTGCCTTCGCTTTTTGAATTTACGTCTTTATGGTGACGTCAGTGACACCTATTGAAAAGCAAGTATTTATGCTCCTCAACCGACACAACTTACTTTACAGTTAGTTCAATGTCTACTAACTATCTTTTTGTATTTTTTTAGTATGGAAAATGTTAAAAAAAATACAAAAGGAAGGTGGCAGCTTAAAAACTTTAAATTCTTAGCATGGAAAATGTAAAAAAATACAAAAAGATAATACTTTATATGTAAAAGTTTGTTAGCATGGATGGATGTTGATGCTCTTTCACTAATAATAATAAAATGCTGCTCCAATATTCTTTACGCTTTTTGAAACACGAAGTTGACGATATACGATCTGAAAGATATCCGCAGAGTTAGGCAGAGACATGAAATTTTACATGCTTAAAACTAGATTAGGGTAAAGTTACCGACGCAGCTGACTGTGCCTGAATTTTAAACTAAGTTTGATAGTTTGTAGTAAAATATATACTCGCGAAATAGGTTTACAAGTCATATCAAAATATGGTGCATCATAATGTTGATATTTTTATGATACAAGAGTGAGTGGCAGTCTCCATATTGAAGTGTAAAATGAACTCATCCTTTGATTATATACTTGTCTAGATGCCACATTGACACGTACAGAACGGCCCAAATAAACTCTACTAAAATTGGTAGACTCTCTTCTCACTTACGTCAGTGTCATTTGGATCACTTCAGGGTGTCGAGTTCTCGAAAAATAATTAATTATGTCGGTATGTGCTGTGAAATTGTTTCGCAATTATGTGGGAAAACCGTATAATTACACTAAGATCACATTACATCGGTAAGTTTTGTTATTTAACCTCTATTATTTTATGAAAACATGATTTTTCAATTCGTTATTTTGTAGGTTCGACAGATTAGCCGGTGTTGTCAATTTATTAGAAGGGAGATTTGGCGAAACTATGGGAGATAAAATGCAAATATTAGTCATCATCTTTCGATCAGGAGAAAATTTTATTATTTTAATACATAATTTATTTGATCAGTAAATGATAACTTACCTTCACAAAATAAATGAAGTCATTCACTAAATAGTATTTTTGTTAGTTCTTTCTAATGTTTTGGGTTTCAGATTTCTTAAAACTGGAGAGACATTATACAGCGGACACAATGTGAAATTAAAAAAAAACCTATTCCGAAAACAAAGAGATGGATTTTGATCTATAGATTGCTGTATATATTTTTTCATTGTATTTTTTGTTTTTACTAAAATAAATAAAACACTAATTTATATAATAATTACTTTATTCAGCCTATTTCGTTTAACTGTCATCCCATTAAATAATGGAGAAAAGGTAAGTTAATAATTTGGAGCAGGCATCCCTAAACACGCACACTTTGATAGTTTGACTACAATAAGTACACAAGTGGTACTCACACATATCACGCAATTTGGGGACAGTTTTCGCGTGTCGTTTCTTTGCATTGCTTCATCTAGACAAGTATATAATCAAAGAACTCATCATAGTTGAGGTCAATCTTCAAAGAGCCATTAAAAAGTATACAAAAAAAAGGTAGCGACAAATAGGTTTTCTATTTGACAAACAAGCACATGGTTTTTTTTAGAGATAGAGAAGATGACAAATACATGTAAAGGCAGCCTATAGACACGAGCAATACTACTGATATCACTCACATTATTGTCATCTCTTTAGACCTTAATTGTTGAGTCTCATAATATGTCCAGTAATATTGCCCTTTAATCTGAAACACAATATCCCGCGCGCCCCTCCCCGCGCGTCCTTGATACATGTCAACGATCAATAAATGAGTGCGCTGCCAACCGGCGATCGTTTCACTTGTCCTTCAGATCTGCGTCCCATCCTGATACCTAACAGTGGCGACGAGTTAAATGTTAGAACATTATTGCTTCGCTTCGTCATCATTATCATCATATCAGCCACAGGAGGTCTACTGCTGAAAAAAGGTTTTATAACACCTACCTCCTACAACACCAGTCTCACTAGAGGCCGTCCTACGCTGGACTTCTCGATGTGTGGTCTCCAGTCAAGAACCTTTATTCCCCTACGAGCTTTGTGTCCCGCCTACTGCCACTTCTGATTGCTAATACTTTCAGCTATGTCGGCAACTTTGATTTTTCTACGGATCTCTTTATTTCTGATGTGGCTTACGACAAAAGTCTTTAACAAGTGTGTGTTCGTTAATCTCAAGAACTAGAAAGAAAAAATAATAACATTTATTTAAAACAAACACAATCCAAACAAAAAATAGAAAAATACTTAGCTAATATGGTGTGGAGTTGTGCGTTTAACTAGTATTTGGAATTGAAAAAATATTTTTGTGTTGGATAGTCCATTAATCGAGAAAGCTTTATAGGCTACGACTAAAAGGAGCCGAGCAAAAAGGAAAAAAAGCAGGTGACACCGCGGGGGGCAATATTTTAAATGTGAAAGTAACCCTTTGTATATCTGTCTGTTACGCTTTCACGACTAAACCACTGAAGCGATTTTGATTTAATTTGGTACAGAGATAGATTAGACCTTAGAGAAGGATATACCTTTTGTCTCAAAAAGCCCTTCGCGAGCATCAGCTAGGCTTAAATAAAATCCAAGCCTTTTACTTCTAACCCTAAAAAGCATAGTGACACAAATTCCTAAACAGGCCCACAAAACTGATAGGTACTGAAAAAAACACAAAAACATTAGTCGGCACATTTAGTAACTGTTTTAAGATGAGACTAAAAGGTCACAGAGCGGCGCGGCTAAAAGCGAATAGCCATTTTCTTTTGAAAGGCACTCTGATGCTTTTTAGCTGCAAAGGATACCTACGTATCTTCATAAAGCACCTTTGACGAAGTTATCTCGACTCATCTTTTTCATGGCTCACGTGACGTCACGGCCATGGTTTTAAAAAGGCAAAATATGGCAGCATTCATTTCCTCCTTTTTATTTTTATAATGTGAGATGTGTTGTTAATTTTTTGCATGGCGTATGAAAAGACTTGTACATTTCGTTGATGAGAAATTTTTGGGTCGTTATGACTACTTGTAATGTAAGCTGCACGTGCCAGATTTTTTATCTGATGATGTATTTGGGGTAGAGTTGTACAAGTTTGACATTTTATTTCCGTGCAAATAGGACACGGTCGTCATCTTTTACCAGATTATGTTTGGGTTCAATTACGATAACAATAACTGTTATCGTAATTGAACCTTGAATAGCTAAAGGTCCTGGTCGACTCCCAGGTTGAGCGAAGTGTTATTGGGTTATTCTATGAAATTCTCAGTAATAGCTCGGAGTTTGGATTTGAGCCCGATTAATGGCAATAGGCTCGCCCGTTACATGAGAACTAAATGTACTGGCGAACTGTGGGTGTACAGAGGGGCCTCTATACACCCACAGTTCGCACATCAAGCTACCCAAATCTGTCTAATTTCTTTTATAGATTTTTAACTATACAATACAAAATGATTAGGTTCATTTTCAATTGGAAAAAATTGACAGTTTTGGATACCTTGATCTGCACATGGTTGTGTTTGGTTCAGTGCCCTGTGTATATTCTTCTGACTTCTCATATACATACATACCATCACGCCGGTATTCCAAGAAGAGTTAAGCAGAGGTGCATTATACACTTATATACATCCACACTTCGCTGGTATTTTTAGGTCCCATGTAATAGGGGGTGAGCCTATTACTATAGAAATACAGGCACTAAGCCATGGTATTTTTTAGATTCAGCTAACTAGGCAACAAGCTCTAGACACGATACAAATATCCTTGTCAATTAGAAATATTTGCCTCAGGTGGGAATTGAATCGACGACATGTGGCGCAACGGTAGTGGCGAGGTGACCAGTGTTTCTTTCTGGACCATTAGATTAAGGCATTGTTCTTAACACAATGTAATTAATGTATTACATTGTCGATACGTTTGGTGCAGCGGCTGAGAGATCACTTTCTGCGCCACGGGTTGTTGGTTTGATCCTCAAATGGAACAAATTTTGTATGACCTACATGTAGTTGTTCCGGGTTTAGGTGCTTGTGTATGTGAAAGTTCGTGTTTGTAAACGCACCCACAATACAGAGAAAATCCTAGTGTGGAGCAATTGATTTCTCGTTCTCGTCTTCGTTCTCGTCTTCCTTTTAATATCATATACCGTCACTCCTGTAGTCTGTGCCTGTAGGTATTCCCCGAAATCCACAGGTGCACTGACATTAATAGTTTACAGGTAATTTTTTGGGCCGAAAAAATAGGGTTCGTCTAAACTAGTCACTAATCTAAGATATGGCTAACTACTGAAAAATTTCTAACAACAAAATTGACAAAAAATCTTCACCCAAACTTGGTAATTGATCCACAGCAGCTGCACTTCCGATATCTAGACCACTAATATAGTTACAGTAGGTGAGTCAAGTATACGTATTACCCGTTTAGTACGATATTGCAGATTTTAATGGACGATAAAAATCTTCAATGTAGGAGAACGCTGAAGAAAATGGGTCATATCTTAAGTGATAAGCTAGTAAACTGTCACCATTATTAAAGAAATATGATATTCTAAGTTTCTTTGCTACCTTTTATCTTAAAAAATGGCAGAGCAATTAGTAGATTTATCTGCTTAAAATACTTTTAGTTTTTATATCATGTTAGAATTTAATTTTGAAATGAATAAAACTTACAATTACATTAATAAAAATTACTGTCATATAAAAAAATGCTATAATCTCTGTTGCGGTCAAAGTATTTTTTTATGTAACAGTATTTTTTGTTAATGTAATTGTAATCTTGATTAATGTAATTGTACCTAATTCATCAAAAAATATTACTATGATCGCAACAAAGACTATTATTATTTAAATAATTAGGTTGCTGGAAGTCGTTGGATGCAGGCGGCATATAACCGGTCTTTGTGGAAATCTATGGGGGAGGTCTTTGTTCAGCAGTGGACCTCCTGTGGCTGATATTATTATGATGATGGTGATAATTAATCATTACAATTACGTTATAAAGATTATAGGAAGTTGGTTTTAATAGGTATTTTAGATTTTTCAAGCAACCTCAGATTTAAGTATTTTTTACACAGCACAAAAGATAAATAAGGGTACTACCATTATATGTATAAATGTATATTTTGTGAATGTTAAAACTTTAAAATTACAATGTTGTAAACTATACTGTGAATATACAAAAATACCGAAAGATAACTAATCACTAATACTTAAAATATTGCAGGAAGGTTCCTCATAATGATGTATAGGCAAAATATTTAGTTAAATTCCCACAAGATTGGACAAGATGTGGGTTAAGTATAGCGCAAAATACAGCTGCTGCTACCAACATAGATAGAAACACTGCAATTCACAAGGTCCTTTGTACGAAAACTCTCAAAACTATTTCGCTCGAGCCTAAACAAAAAGCTAGAATAACAGCTCCCAAAACAAACTCAAAACACGAGCGAAAATGAAGACTAATCAAATTAAAATTTTTGCTAGACAGAAACTTGCGTCCGCTGACCCAAATTACGGAGCCCTCGAGCGCACTAAGGGCTCTTGCCGTCGCCACAGCGTATGCAACATCGCATAGGGTTGTCCAAGAAACTAGAAGAGCTAAAATTAAATAACTGTTGACACTTTGGGAAACTCCACTTTAACCTTCACCATTAAGGTGTCAAAGTCATTCTCCGAACCTTTTTCCAACTATGTTGGGTCGGTTACCAGTCTAACCAGATGCTGCTGCTATCAATATTTTACAGTTGTTAAACCGTTTAAGGAACGTGTCGGGCACTGGAATTTAGGAGAGGAAGAAGGCACTATGCCATGCCACATGACTGTATGCACAAGTGAATTGTTCATACGTCCATACCATGACAACCGGATGGATACCAGGAAGGTTTTGAGCATGAATGTGGGTGGATATAAAGGAAGAGAGAGACTAAATAAAATATGGATGGACTGTGTGAGAGATGATATGGGTAGAACGAAAGTGAATGAGATGACGGTCGAAGGGATGTATGGGAGATAAAAGGCATTCGACCACAAGTAACCTGGGATAAGATTAGGAGAATGATGATACGGAAAATATTTATTTAATCTTTATGATATTTCATAAGATACCCTGGTTACTTCTGTAACTATAAAATATATCATACTAATCAACATACCTAATCATGAAATCATTCTTACTTCCTATATTATTTATCTTTTATCTCGTCTCATACAAAAATGAGTATCTCTAAAAAAAATAACATTGTATCCCTCCTAATGAAGCTAATATCGACAATACAGACAATTAATAATAAGGGAACTTGCAGACATGCCGGCGGATCGCTGTTCGCTATTATTGCCGAAAGCCGTCAGCCTCGGGAAGGAAGTAATAAACCAATATTATCATAATAAAAGCAGTTATGTTGTTATTATTTATGTGCACGTTTTCGTTGATGATGTGAAAGGATTATTAGGCAGGTTAGTCAAATTTTCTAGAAACTTATGGAATAGGGATACTTATTTATTTATACACAGATGGTATTTGGATTAGTGCCCTGAAACAGCGACACGGGGTCGCGGCAGACCACGAAGGAGATGGCGGGACGAACTGGATGTCTTCCTTGAGAACTGGAGAGAAGAAGCACACTATCGCGACCGTTGGAAGGAATGGAGGGAGGCCTTTGCCCAGCAGTGGGACAGCACGGGCTAGTAATAATAAGATGGTATTTGTACAGACGGGTCTTAATGCCATTAGAAATTTTCTGCCAGATAACCTAAGAGTGACGCGGAGACAATAAAATCACAGTAGATGCACTATTCATATTAAAATATCAAGATATCCAACTGTATAACAATTACATAAAACTGTATGCTATATATAATATTTATTAAATACATACTTACAAATTTATAAAATATCCAATTAAGTAGATCAAAAGTCGAGATGATGAACCGACGAAGTATCGACGAAGAGCTGATTAAGTATCTTGGATGTCTACTCTGTCCGTAAAAAAAGGATTCTCAAAAATAGTTAAAAATCTACAATATTTGTGAACTTTAAAAAAATATTAAACATAGGAATTATTGAGAACCTGGGGGTCTACTCCCTAAGCACGAAATCCGTAAGTAGTTTCGACCTTAGTTACGGGCGTTTCCTACTCCGTATCACCTACGGATACTCAATATTTTATTGGATGGATGGTTCGTTCGGGACCTGAACTAAGAATGAATGACAACACAATTTGACAGTTGTCCCTACTTCTGATGTGTTTTTACCCGTTAGAAAAATTGAATTTGACACTTGTTTCATCGGACTCCGAAGTTTCGGAGAACATTCGAACGGCTCGTAACTACGTTGACAGAGATAGGGAGTAGACCCTCTCATCCATTTGTCTTTCGTCTGCATATCTGTGACGACGTCTGTGGTCTAGTGGTTCGAGTACCGGACTGCTGATCATGGGGTCGTGGGTTCGATTCCCACAGGACACAAATATTTGTGTGGGTAAAACATGAGTATTTGTGTTTGTCTGGGTGTTTCTTATGTATTATAAGTATATATTTACAAAAAAAAAGTATCTAAGTATTATATCCATTGTCTAGTACCCATAGTACAAGCTCTGCTTAGTTTGGGACTAGATGGTGCTGTGTAAAAATGTCCCAAAAATATTTATTTATTATTATTTATTTATATTATTGTTTCGGGTAGATTTTCTGTTATCTATTGCTCGGATTTCCAATTCATACTGACAAAATGATTATCATTATTACTTACAAGCTAATATTTCTTAGTGACAGCCCTGCAAACATGAAAGCGGCTACAAGAGTCATTTCAGCACTTAACGTGTCTAACGTGCAGGGAATTCGTCACATGCATAACTGACGATAGGTATTAACTACGTGAAAATTCTTCGTAAAATTATCTACTTGTACACCGGTATAAGCAGGAAACTTATTTACGGGTACCATTCAATGTTTAATATTGCAACTTGTTTATAAATAAAATACTGTTGATTTCTGACATTTACGCGAATATTATACATTGAAATAAAACTAATTTTTACTGATTTTATCGCGAATATTGGTCACGGGTAGACTCTACCCGTGACCATGGACGCTGTAAAGGGTCCGAAACGTCGGGATTAATAATGTCAATATACGATAAAATCCGAAAAAGTAATTTTATTTCAATAAAATACTGCCTCAATAATCTAGTGGTCCTAAGCGTGACTGCTACTCTAGAGGGCCTGGGTTCGATCCCCAGGTCGAGCAAGGTATTATTGGGTTTTTCTGTGAAACTCTCAGTAGCAGCTCGGAGTCTGGATTTGTGCCCAGTTAATTGCAATAGGCTCGCCCCCTATTACATTGGACCTAAACATACCAGCAAAATGTGGGTGTACAATGGTACACCTCTGCCTAAGCCTTTGGGGAATACAGGCGTGATGGTATGTATGTATTATAAATAAAATACTTACATACCATCACGCCTGTATTTAGCTCTGTTAGGCAGAGGTGTTACTGAGAATTTCATTGAAAAACCCAATAACACTACTCGACCTGGGGATCGAACCCAGGACCTCTAGCGTAGCAGTCGCGCTTAGGACCACTAGACTAATGAGGCATTCAATAAAATACTTATTGAATGAATTATAAGTAACAGATGTAGAAATCATATTACCTGTACAGAGGGGCTCGTGGCTAAGTTTTAACTACGCTGATCAACCAACCTGCATGGTTAAGCTGCGTAGCCGCAGTCAATCTGTGGATGGGTGACTATTCATAATACATCGAGAACCCTCCGTGCCTCGAAGAGTACGGTAAACCGTTGGTCCTTGTTGTCAATTGAACATCTATGATAACCGTAAGTGGCACTCAGAAGCTCAAAACGTATGGCAACCAGTCTATCCTTAGGGTATCGGTACTTATTTCCCATAGATTGGGAGATCGAAACGAAACGCTTTAAATCAAGTTTCATCATGCGTACCGCTGAAATGTGGAATGAGCTTCCTGAGTGGGTCTTCCCCAATAACTATAATCTGTGTGTCTTTAAATCTCGAGTGAATCGGTTTCTTCTAGGCAAGCGCGCTCCACCGTAGATCGCAGTGTCGAAAAAAATAAAAACGATCTGTTGGCAGTCGCTTCGTGTGAAATACTGATATTTAGCCGCATCTGATTAGACTGGGAGCCGACCCCATCAATCATACTTAACTGAATTTCAATACAGTTAATGAACCATTAACAGAAGATTACATAAATAAATGTTTAATCAAATTTCATAATAAAAATATGAGATAAAATATGTTTAAGAAGTATCAATGCCCGTAAAAAAAGACTTTCAGTACAGTTAATTAACCATTAACTGACCATGACATAACTATGTATAATACCATTTTATACTAAATTGTGAGAACAAAATAGAAATATCATAAAGAAATAATTGAATAGTTTAATAGTAAACCGTAGTTAAAAGTACTTTTTATAGAATGTCAATAAAGTCATTTTATTCAAGTGCCAAGTAATCATTAGTTTACGTTCATTAACTTTCATTGTTTCCCTGGGAAAGAGAAAAAAGGGGAAACCATTCAGAAGACGGGAAGATGATGTGGTTAAAACTACTGGAAAAACCTGGACTAGACTGATGCGGGAGAGAGAAGATTGGAGAGTGTTGGAGGAAGCCTTTGCCAAAGAGCACACAGAATAAAAACAAACCTATACAAACAATGTCTGAAAAAAGGCTATAAATATAACTTTCATTGTTAGTGCAAATTATAAAAGATACCAGAATATCAAACTCCAGAAAAAAAATTAAAGACATCTCAACTCAAGGGCAACGCACCCACACCAAAACATGTTTGCCTCTTAGTCGGAAAAGAAAGCGCATAACTGTTTTCTTTTTTTTTGTAAAGCTTCCAGTTTGTATCTCAGATTTTGTCTGTACCGTTTGCCTATGAAAGAACGTACAGCTTAAGGGGAAGCCTAATTATAGACTCGAAAACCAAAAGAAACTACATTTCGGGACATTTTTAGATCGTATTATTAAAACTCCTCTTTGAAACGTTGTGTTGGCAGTGGGCGGATTTTGACCCTTATACTGCCAGCCCAACTATTCCTCTTTCGTGTTACAGGGTCGGCAACGTGCAAATGATAATCCTGGTGTTACAAGCGTCTATAGACTACGGTAACCGCTTACCTTTAGGTAGGCCGTATGTTTGTTTGCCACCTTAGTGGTATAAAAAACTGCCATATTAGCTTAATAGTACTAAGCGCTACGTTAGAGGTCCTGGGTTAAATTCCTAGGTCAAGCAGTGTTATTAGGTTTTTCTGTGAAACATCAGTAGCAGCTCCGAGTCTGAATTTGTGTTCGGTTAAATAGCAATAAACTTGCTATTACACGAGACCTAAATATACCGGCGAACTGTGGGTGTTCAGCAGTACAGCTCTAGCTAATCCTTCGGGGAATGTAGGCGTGATGGTTATAGTTCATCATATCAACCAATTGCCGTCCACTGCTGAATGTAGGCCTCCCCCGAGAACGCCAACCATCCCGGTCTTGGACAGCCCGCATCCATCCGCCACCTTCTTCAAACCGTCTGTCTATCGTGTCGCAGGGCGTCCCACACTACGTGGTCTCCACTCTAGCACTTGTCTGCTCTATCGATTGTTTGTGCGTCTATTAGTTGGTAAGTTATAGTTAAGTTGTATTATCGTGGATTAAAACGTTACTTTTATAGACTACTAAGTTGCAAACAAGCATACGGCCCATCTGATGGTAAGCGGTTACCGTAGCCTATAGACGCTTGCAACACCAGGGGTGTCACTAGCACGTTGCCGACGCTGTAATACGAAAGAGGAATAGTTGGGTTAGCTGGGTTAGCTGGGTCAAAGTCCCCCCACTGTCTACACAACGTTTCCTCGTGGAGCACTGGTAACCTTGGTCACCGTAAGAAACACAACACAACTCAAAGTAGTGTTATTTCACTTTGATTTTCTACATGGCGGAGGTACTTCCCCAGCCGGGCAGCTCCAATTGGAGTGGAATTATGTACTCCCACTATGCTCTACCTCTCTTGTGGAATAATACCATTTTGTCCTATCACAAAATTATTACTGGACACAACCTACTTTAACATTACATCATACATCCCTTCATCCGCCTTCCACATCCATTTCATCCCATCTATACAACGACCCACAATAACGTATGTTGATACATTTTAATGAGATGTTTTACGACTTTGTTAATATTTATATTGTGCCCGATATTTCAGTAAGCTTGAATCCTGAATAAATATATTATACCCGTAATATAATGTAAAGTTTTTATCCTTGCTGTTTATTTTCTATCCGTAATTGAGTTAGGGACAGGCTGATATGGCTTGTTTGTAAATTTAATATTATTTTACAGTCAAAACTCATACAAAGCAAGTTTTTAAACATAACAACTTGAAATCCGTTATCACAACATAATATACCATCACGTTTGTATTCCGCAAAGGGTTAGGCAGAGGTACACCAATGTACACCCACAGTTAATTGGTAGGTCTAGGTCCCATGTAATATGTAATATGTAAGAGGGGAGCCCGGCCCAAGCACAATTCCAAACTCCGAGCTGCTACTGAGAATTTCATAGAAAAACGAATATATATATACATGCCCCTATAGACCCTGGGTTCGATTCTCAGATCGACAGTGTTGTTGGATAATTCTATAAAATTCTCAGTTGCAGCTCGGAGTTTGGATTGATGCCCGGTTAAATGGCAAAATACTGGTCCTTACAAAATTGAATTTAAACCTACCGGAAAACTCTGGTATTACATTGGTACCTACATCTCCGCTTAATCTTTCCGAGAATACAGGCCTGATGGTATGTTATGTATTCATAAATTAAACGAATGACTGTTAATATAATAATAATATTTTGGGTTGTGGAATCAGCTCCCGATTCAGTTTTTCCCGAGAGACTATAGCATGGGATTCTTCAAGAAGGGTGTGAAAAAAAATTTACAGGGTAGGCAACGCGCAAGGGATACATCTGGTGTTGCAAGCGTCTATAGGTTACGGAAACCGCTTACCATCAGGTGGGCCGTATGCTTGTTTGCCACCTTAGTGGTATAAAAAAATATATTTCTACACAGCACCAAACTAAGCAGAGCTTAATATTCACAATCTACATTTTACCACCAAATTAGCTACAAGAATGAACGAAACAAGTATATTACTTTTTTCATTTTAATATAGCACTTTTAATAACAAAATTCTCCTAATCTCCTCATTACTTAAGGTGTCATAAAAATATTCTTAGAGTTCAGTAACTTTATACAAAAAATCATCTTAGTCGTTGTATTAAGGAGACCCCCGGGTGAGTTGGCCTGTGGTATTTGAGCGAGCATTCATAAAAACAGCTTTTATAAATATACGTAAGCGTTTGGATGTATATTTTATTTATTTAAACATTTTATTATTAAATTACGTGTATGGTTTATGGTGGTTTTAACTGTCACTATTTTTACAGTGTTGCAAACAGGGAGGTAGAAAATACTAATGTCATATTATTTAAATATTGATGTAGATTATTATAAGTTTCTTGTAGAATAAATAAAAATTCCCATTGAATTACTAAGTAATTATTGTAAAATATACAAAACTATATGTATAGTACTTGATCATAAAGATAAATAAAATTATACTGACGTTTCAAGAGATAAGAGATATTTTATTTGTAAAGAACATGAGTGTACAGTACACATTGCAAGTAAGCAAATTGTAAGGACATTACAATGTATGGCATGTTTTGCAATCGATTATGACGTATAACATTTAGTTGGAAAATTACTTGATGATGATTACAATGTTACTTCCTGGTAGAATTAATAAAAAAGATTACATAAGTTAAAGGGGTTAAACAAATTTCTCCATAAAATTAAAACATGCATTAAATTTAAAAAACAAAAAGGTAAATATCATTCACAAAAGAATAATGTCATAATATTAGGATTCATTCAAAAATTCTGTTAAATTATTGCAACATTTATCAATAAAGTATTCCTTAAATGGTCCTTAAAAGATTTTATCTTGAATTATTTCATTGCTTTCGGTATTTTAATTATATTATTGGTGCTATACTTACATAAAATGCTTTTGTGCATTAATACTGTATTAGATCTAAGCACAGTCTTTAACATATTGTGCTTGTATATTTATTTGTGTGTATGTTATCGTATATACATACAATCACACCTGTATTCCTCGAAGAATTTGAATAACAGACGCCAGCAAGTTAAGCTATCCAAAACTGTCAAAATTTCCCAATTGAATATGAACCTTATTGCTTTGTAATAAAGCTGAAAATCAATAAAAATAATTTGACAGATTGTGGTAGCTCTCTGTACAGACGCCAGCAAGTCTAGCTATCCAGAACTGTCCAATTTTCCCAATTGAATATGAACCTTATCGTTTTGCTTTAAAGTTGAAAATCAATAAAATAAATCTGACAGATTGTGGTAGCTTGATGTGCTGGCCTCTGTGCCTTAAATGGAGCGACCGTCATCTTACCCCCGCAACCCAATCACTGGTTCTAAGTATACAATTACAAAGGAAATGACTTACTTAGTATTCAAAGAAGAAAAAAAAATATTATCAATTGCCTGAAGCTATGGCGGTACCGCGGCCGGCATAACGATACAAGTTATAAAACAAGAAATTGGAGTCACGAGTTTTACTACGTCATAACACGCGGAATTGCTCGTATTTTTTATTTGCTAACAGTGAATACAACGATATTGTTGTAGCCAGCATTTTGTTACCTGGATTTGTTAAATTAGCTATAAGGTTATATTTATAGTTAGTGCGTTGTGTTATCGCAATCGACTGAACTTAAACCTTAAAGTATTTTTTTATTATTATTTATATTTTTTTATTATTCTTTTAGAATGGAAGATTATGGAACTTCGATCGGATGTCGAAACATTGAAACGCGACAATAAAAAAAATCACACTGATTTTATTGGTTACGGGGCGTGGCTAGGCAGGACAATGATGACTCACTGCATTCTTAACGTGAACGAACTATAGTTGTTGGTGCAAATCATTACCGTTTTTAGAGTTCAGTGGCAAGGACTAGTATAATAATATACCATCCAAAAAGTACAGGCGTGATACCATCACGCCTGTACGTATTCCCTCGAAGGGTTGGGAAGAAGTGAATTGTACACAGACAGACAGTATGTTTAGGTCTCATTTAATAGGGGGCGAGTTTATTGCTATTAAATAAAAGTGTTGTAACTATAATAATACAGACCGCAATCCCAGAATTCCAACTTCTTGAGGGTCGGCCGTACGTCTTTATTTTCCGTCATTTGTATGTGCCATCTCATGACTTTGTATTGTTGTATTTTCTTATGTACATCCACACTTTTTGTTAAATTGTTTGCAAAACGATGCTAATCAAAATACATATTTCTAACGTAACATTTACGTGTGGAGTTCATTACGCTCGCCACAGTCCACGCAAAGTCTACAGTTTCATCGTAATTATCATCAAATGAACATATTCGTTCATTTCACTTTATTTTGGCCTGCGGTCGGTAGAATTTTCTCGGTTATGTTCCGTTTTTGGTCGCTCTATTTAATTGTTTTTAGGTGTTAGCTTAATGAAGTTAATGAGTGCTATCGTTGAAAATTAAATTTAAATTTACATAATCTATAATCACGCCTGTATTGCCCGAGGTTTTAGGTAGAGGTGTATTCATTTACAAACAAAAGTTCGCTGATATATTTTTCGATCCCACGGAGAGGCCTATTGCTACTGAAAATTTAATAGAAAAACCCGAACAATACTTTTTTTATCGAACTTAGAAGGCATCATCATAAGAATTCATCATCATTAGAAGAACATAATATTAAATTAAGTATAAAATTCTCGTGTATGTAACTGTATTAATCGTAAGCGAATTGTTAAATTCTTATGAGAAATAAAATATATCTCAATCCTAAAAACTATCAAGATACCCCGCGTTAGTTAATCCATAAAATCAGTCCAAAAACTAGTACCTACATTTTAGTGTAGACTCCCAAATCGATCGTACACTCAAGCTGAGCATAAAAACGCGTTTTATTTTTCGTTCTATTCCGCTTTTACGGCAGTCAGACACTAATGGACAGTTATATATTGTTTAAAAGCCTTTTAGCTATGTAAAACTTGAGTGTAAACGTTCAGCTTATATGTGTTTTCTTCTTTTTCAAGGCAAGGGAACTCGGGTAGCCGCCCAAATTCAATTTTGAATAGGGTTTTCTCAAAATTTACGCGTATACATTTTTCATAGTTTTTCCCAAATTGTACGTGTATGATAGAATTATTTAATTATACGTTCGTAATTATATTAATACCAGTATTTTTAGTTGTACCAAAAATTATACTAAATTCATAATACGATAATTTAAAAAAAATATATACACTGCACAATTAATTACCATTGCCCAGGCGCGGCACAGGAAGTCAGTATTTTATACGAAGCGACTATCGTAGACTTCTGCAACTAAATTTCTAGACAATACCAATATTCTAAGGTCGATAAAGCAATGCCAGGGTTATCGATCTTCTGACTACCACTAACGATTGTTTTATAAATGCCATGGCTGAATGTGCTCTCCAGGCACGGAGGGTTCCCGACAAGCTGATAGTTTATTGAAAGACCATGGCAAGCTCTTTAAAAATGTAGATCAATTCATCATCTATGAGAATATCGATTTGCTTGCTGCAGCACAGTGCTGTGATGGGGACCTATTCTGACATCGCACAGGACAACGTAGTAGGTACGTTGTCCTGTCCTGTGTCGTGGTTGAATAAATTTTCTTTTTTTCTCTTTCTTTCATCATCCTCCTACCCTTATCTCAAATTACTTGTGGTCGGCACAGTAGATATGTCTTTTCCTTAGATACCTCTTTTAGCCGTCATCTCATCATTGCATCATTCACTTCCTTTGTAGCCATATCATCTTGTACGTAGTCCATCCATATTTTCTTTGATCTCCCTCTTCCCTTATGTATATGGATATATACATTCATGCTCAGCACTTTCTTGGTGACATGCAGATCAATTAATAAGCGTTTTTATAACTTAACCACGAGCCCCCCCGTGCGTAGATACTTACTGACTTACGTAAAGTATTTATCAAGAAACCATTAATACTAAGATTTTCCCTCCGAAGTGAACATCTAATGTAAAAGTTTCTTCTTTACCGACTTTGATTGAAGTAAAAGTATTAGTACTGATTGAGTTTGGAACTCTTTTACTATTAGCTAATCGCTTTATTATAATACAGAGCTTAGTATAATAATGCTGAGAGTAAAAAGAAAATGTGTTAATATTTTGTTAATCTTGTTCATACGAACTGGCTTATTAGCTTAGTAGTCGCAAGTGGTTACAATTCCCAGATCGAGTACTGTTTTGGGTTTTCTTATGAAATTCTCAGACGCAGCTCGAAGTTTGGGTTTTATTACAAGGAACATGCAATAGGTACAGTTTAACCATGCAAATTGCAAAAAATCGATTGATCTGCGTAGGAGATCACCCACACTTACAACTACGCCCATTTCTTATTATGGTTATAATTTATTTCACATTCCAGGTTTCAAAACTAATTCATCTTGGTCATTGCGCCACTGCGCCAAGACCTTGAAGGCAATGTAACATGTTATCTAAAACGACAAAATTGGATATAAGTAGCTCTCTACCAAATTTTGTGAAAAGTTTAAATAAATTGCGTCTATGATTTTTGACTACCTAATTTGTACGTTCATTCCACGTTATTTTTAATTCCACAATATTATTAAATTGTTTCCAACTTAAGAAAATAATAATAATTGTAATACATAATTATTTAGCTTAGTTGTATTTCTTAATGTGAATGGTGTGGTCTCGACTAATTGAGGAAGTAATTATGATAGTTTTTTTTTTTGTAACTTGTAAATATTTGTGTTTATCCTTTATTGGAGATCCTTAATAAATAAATAAATGGGTGGGTCGTCTCCGATAGATATAATGGGTGTCTTTAATTCACGAGTTAATCGGTTTCTTCATATCTCGCAGTGTCACTTAACATCAAGCAAAATAGTGGTTAAACATAGGCTTCACAAGAATAGAAAATAAAAGGTATCAATCAATGGAATAAAATCATGCCCATGCATTAAAAATAAACACCTGTATTTATGAACCTGATATAATAACCTTTTTTGTTTCATTCAACGATTACAAAGCATTACTTGAAATAAAACTGAGACTATACCTTCTTGCAGAATGCAAAGATTTTGATAGCTAAAGGCTAGCCACCAACAATATTCTGTTTATTCAAATGTCTTCACAGCAGGCTCTTTATACAAGAGCCTGATGCGAAGATATCTGATTATCGAAAATGAGCTAAGCAATCAAAGAAATATGGCGATTTAAGAACGTTGGATTCGAGCCAAAACAGAATTGTAAACGATAGTACTTTTGTTCCGTGTTGTTCTTACTAAAGAACTTCTTAGTCTGGGTACACGAAAACATTACGTGAAAAAATTACATTTGTACAGCTGACGTATTTCTACAGAAAAAATATAGGAATCAATCGGTTTTTTGAAACTAAGTTCTTCAAGGCGGATTGCGGCAGGAGTTGCCTGCTAGAAATCGTAACATAAGGGAAATGCTTCCGCCCGGTGCAGTTGCGATATTATCGTATCGGATCTATCTAACCAGAAGACGCAGGTTCGAATTCTGTCAGCAGTCGAAATTTTCCTTCGCTAAAATAACTTTAAAATCGTCAGAAATTTCATTTGGGTCCATCTCGATGCCCAGTATACAGCAAAAAACTAAAGGAGGATTCGAATGCAAAGTTATGTAAAACTTTCAACTGTTCTACTTGTCTTCTAATTCTTATATTTTTCGAGATTTACGAGCACAAACGTACATCGACTAAATTGTTTAAGAAGATGAATGAGCGCCATAAGTACTCCTTATGTACTCCTTATGTACTCCTTATGTACTCCTTATGTACTCCTTATGTACTCCTTATGTACTCCTTATGTACTCCTTATGTACTCCTTATGTACTCCTTATGTACTCCTTATGTACTCCTTATGTACTCCTTATGTACTCCTTATGTACTCCTTATGTACTCCTTATGTACTCCTTATGTACTCCTTATGTACTCCTTATGTACTCCTTATGTACTCCTTATGTACTCCTTATGTACTCCTTATGTACTCCTTATGTACTCCTTATGTACTCCTTATGTACTCCTTATGTACTCCTTATGTACTCCTTATGTACTCCTTATGTACTCCGTATGTACTCCTAATGTACTCCTTATGTACTCCTTATGTACTCCTTATGTACTGCTTATGTACTCCTTATGTACTGCTTATGTACTGCTTATGTACTGCTTATGTACTGCTTATGTACTACTCATGTACTACTCATGTACTACTTATGTACTACTTATGTACTACTTATGTACTACTTATGTACAACTTATGTACTACTTATGTACTACTTATGTACTACTTATGTACTACTTATGTACTACTTATGTACTACTTATGTACTACTTATGTACTACTTATGTACTACTTATGTACTACTTATGTACTACTTATGTACTACTTATGTACTACTTATGTACTACTTATGTACTACTTATGTACTACTTATGTACTACTTATGTTCTTACCTATCTGTTGCTTATTTACTAACCTATGTACAACTTACGTACTTACTTTAGAAATAACGGTGAAAATATGCTTATCTTGAGCCCCCGAAACTTCCTTCTAACCCTTCAAATGTTAAGAGGTATACAAATAATAAGTTGAACGAGTTGATTCAGGAACAATACCGCTCATTACATCAAGAATCTGACAAAGGTCAGTAGGCCGCCGTTTACATACAGGCTGTTCATTTAATGAAAAAAATAATTAAACTAAATGATATTTTTAAGAACTTTGCTGCACACGATGATATCCTCCTGTGAGCGCGTTTTTAAATGTGATAATATGATGAACAAAGGTTGATGGGTACCGGTAACTGAAGATTATAGACAACATCAGTGATATATGATATTATTATAAGCAACACCAGTGATATCACTCGTGCGCTGTCATCTTAAGACCTCAGTTGTTAAGTCTCATATGCCCAGTACTATTACTAGCAATATTGCCCTTCAAACAGGAACATTACTGTTACCACATTATTGCTCAGCGGTAGAATATTAATTTGACAGTACTGTGATGCCACCCAGATGAACTTTGCGGCATCTTTTACAGGCACTTCATCATCTTCTTCCTGCCCTTGTCCCAATTTATTTGGGGTCGACGCAGTATGTCCTTTTCTTCCATTCATCTCTGTCAGCCGTCACATCATCAGTCACTCTCTTTTCTATCACGTCCCCTTTAACACACTCCATCCACCTTTTCTTTGGCCTTCCTCTACCCCTCCATCCCTCCACATTCATATTCATCACTCTTTTAGTAACATGCGTTTCATCTATCCTCATCACATGCCCATACCATGCCAAACGGTTCCCTTTAAATTTTTCTGTCAATGTCGCCACTTTCAAACTTCATTATACTAAAATGCTATTATTAAATGGTTTGACTAATTTAAACTGACGAATTCAAATAAACGTTGAGGTCTTAAACAAAAATGGGTGCAGTTTGTAAATGCAAAAGTAATTCTGCCTGTTTATTTGTTTCGTTTTTACACCTAAAACGCTGAACTTAATTTGATGAATTTTGGTATTCAGATAGATTTGAACTTGAAGAAGGACATAGGCAGACATCTTTGGTCTCAAAAAGTTCTTTGGGATTTCAGTGATGCTACAAATAACTGCTAGTGATTAAAATAAATGATAGTGGCAACGGTATGAGATATAATCTCTCGTCTCTGCACCACCAAAATGTTGTCTGTACTGCCTTTGTATACTTGTGTAGCCCACGTCACAACACAAGTAAAAACAAAACTGAATCCACCAACGGCACACATCACACCCTGTAGTTAAACGCGCCCAACATTATGATAATGCACAACTTTTAGAAGGATTCGCGATTTTAGTTCCCCGAACAAGTTCGTTTTGTCCCCCGCCTGTTCTCTTTGTTGAAAGTTCTCGATTGTGGAGATCCGAACAACTTTCACAATGGTATCGCCTGGTGTGTGAGTAAATAGGCTCGCTTTGCCTGCTTTTTGGTCTGTGATTTTGTTATTGTGTGAATGGTGGATGTTTTATAACTGAAATGCTTAGTTTTAATAGAGATAGTTATATTTTAAGTCTACAGGGGAGAGGCCTTTGTTCAGCAGTGGACCTCTTGTGGCTGATATTATAACGATGACGATATTGTTTTTTGAGGGATAGTTCTTGTATGTTCTTCTATATTGCACGTTCGTGCGTAGTATTTTTAAGTACGGAAGTCAAGTTTGGAATCTGCGGTATGATAAATACATCTGCCGTATTGAAAACATATAGAAAAAAAAAGAAAAATGTGCTACCGTCTAAAGTATAGGTACACGTCCAAAGACTATTATAAGTATTGCGCTGAATTCCACATTCTCCCACTTACTAATCGTCGTGAAATAGCTGATGTCACATATTTATTGAATATCTTGTCAGGTGCTGTTGACTGCCCTGCTCTTCTCTCCAAAATATCGTTTGATGTTCCAACCAGAACCGCGAGATATTACACTCCTAACCCTCGCTCGCTGTTGCTACAAACATGTCGTCAAAGTTTTTTAAGTCTCTAACCTATTAATTTAACTGGATATTCAAACTGCAGCATAATAATGTTAGCACGTATTCCTTATGCACCAGAATGTTTGGCATCAACTTGTACCTACCACCCGAAATATGTGTCGTCTTTCATAAATAGTTACTGAAGTAAATAATTATGATTTACTTCAGTAATTAAGTAATGATTTTGGCTTTGAATAAGCTTTGTTTATTTACTAGTAAAATTATAATCTTGCTTGTCTCCACCTATAATAAATTTTCTGACATTAAAGTTTTAAAGTTTTTATAGAGCTTGTTTTTTTTTGCTTTTTGATTCGTATTTTTAAGCAGTCGGGGTTTTCTTTTATATCACACTTTTTTGTTTTTATTAATAAAAGAAAGATTATCAGCTTTTATTTGATATCCATAATGTGTTCTCTGTACCATTATAAAACTATAACAACCTGTCTGTACATAGAAGATTTAAAAAAGAAGTGTGTTAGTTTTCTTTTTTTCATATAATATCTCTGTTTTTTTTCGCGGATGCCACATAAAAATAACAGAGACTGTGGTACTCTCACAACTGAAATCAATGCTTTGGAGAATTAGAAACTCCTTCGGCAGTCTCGAGTGAAAAGTCTTATTTGCCTTGTCATTTCACTAACTACCTTTAACCTTGAAACTGGATGCTATTCAAAATATCTACAAACTGAATAGAGAACTTTTGTTGGTGTTGTTTTTATTCTAAACAAGACTTTTCTCTTCTATTTTTCCTCTTATAGAGTTTCCAATAACTGGTATCGGAATGTTTATATATTGCATTGCCATGATATTTACACAAGGAGAAAGTTTACTTTTACAAGTGCAGAATCGAAGACGATGATTGAACGAACGAGGAATGGTGATTGTCGATACTGATGCCCGGTTACATACAATGTATGTATGTACATCAACATCAACCCATATGTTGTCTCACTGCTGGGCACGGGTCTCCTCACACAAAATGAGAGGGCTTAGGCTATAGTCCACCACGCGGGCCTAATGCGGTTGGCTGGCTTCACACGCCATCGAGAAAATCTCTAAAGGCATGCAGGTTTCCTCACGATGTTTTCTTTCACCGTAGTAACTGAATATTAGCTTCGATTCCCCAGGTCGAAAGTGTTTTGAGGTTTTCTAGGTTTGTTAAGATATTATCAAGGGGGCATGTAAGCCCTGCTACATGGGGATCATGCAATGTTATCGAAACTATTTTAATTATTTCTTTGTGCTATGATGAATTTTGCACATTTTTTTGTTTTCTAGTGATAATGATTAGGTTTAATTCCACTACAATCTCCAATGTAACAAGAACGCAACAGGTATTAAAAAAAATACGAGACTCTTTATTAGTTGATATGTTTTTTATTTTATTTTTGATTATTAAATTCAGTATACATTAAAGCTAGTTGTATGATTGCCATTTGAATCACTCAATTCTGGGAATATATTATAAATTTTATATCGCAAGCAAGTAATAAATTATTCGCCTCTCAATTTCAAATAAATGAAACATTTACTCAAACATGATATTTATAAAATGCCAGCAAAAGAATTTTAGGCTCATTTTTTATTTATTAAGAACCTTCATGTCGTATAAAAAATACACGATTTTATTTCACTCACACTCATATCTTAAAGCTACGAATAATTATGCGTTTCAATCTAAGGATCATTTCACATTGACGCGGAAGGGAACAGAAGCGGAGTTAATTTTTGGGTCAAATTTGTATTTAACAAAGAGAGAAAGTAAAATAAATATTTCAATATGGAACACTGACCGCAATGTAATTTATGTAGAAATAATACTTAATTAGCTATGCACACAAAACTCGAGGCGTTCGTATCCCGGGGGGATAACAGTATCTCAAAGATGAAAAAATGTTGAGCCCATAAAGGCAATGCACAGGTATACCACCGGTGCGTTCTTTGTAGTTCTTTTCTTAGGTTACGTCGGGAGATCTCGGAGCTTTCTCTTCAGAGTGCTAGAGATGGAATTATATTTTTAGTCGATAGATTGATGAGGATTTTTATAAGCAAAAAAGGCTGAAAAGTCAGTGCTGAGATAATACTGTCTAACTATATAGTACCTATTGATTTCTGACATTTACGCGAATATTATACGGTGGAAGAAAACTACTTTTTACGGATTTTGTCGCG
Source organism: Acronicta alni (assembly GCA_964056405.1). Classification (NCBI taxonomy): domain Eukaryota; kingdom Metazoa; phylum Arthropoda; class Insecta; order Lepidoptera; family Noctuidae; genus Acronicta; species Acronicta alni. The sequence goes on along the minus strand of OZ043915.1, from coordinate 16,388,754 downwards.
TTATATTGATATTATTAATCCCAATAATAATTTCTATTAATAATATCAATATAACGCGATAAAATCCGTAAAATGTAGTTTTATTTCCTTTTAATGTTATGTTCTGAAAACCTTCATTATTTACAAATTCAAAAATGTGTTTAATAATAGAAACAAGCGGGCACTTGAGACACATTGACGCTGCCCGTCCCAGTCGCGCCAATGTGTATTGAACCTAAGTGTTTGAAGCTTTGCAACAGAGATGTAATAAAACAATTTTCCTTTTTCAAGAGCATTTGTAATGAAGGGGAATTCTGTATGTTTCGTATTTACCTCCGTTGATATGGCATATGAAAGAATAATGTAATTTGTGTCCGTAAACACGTTTGAAAATTGTATATAAATTTCTTGGTAGATTTTCGACGCGTTTTAACGTTTTATGACCTTCTAGAGGGCCAGGTTTTTTTAATAAATTAAACAGAAATACTATTTACCCGACTGTGCGACGCAAAAGAGGGTAATTATTAGATTTGTTACCAGTAAAAACACCGAATCTCATTACAAAAACTAACAATACGGAAAAAATAATTAAGTATAAATACTAAAACTAAACCTCATCTGTAGTTTTAGAGCTATGATCAGAAAACCACACACGTACACCTACATATTTACATACATAGACTGTTAAATTATTTACCTTCCGTTTCCATTGTCAGGTCAAAAAGAATTTTATTTCAATTTATTAGCGTATTTCTTATCGGATTGGTTAGTAAATGCATAAAATCACGCTTTCACAATCAAAATAGTTTTATTTTCATATAAACCAATGTAGGCACTTATGAAATATCGAGTCTAGGCGCTTTATTTAAAGATAGGCCATGCCTATAACACAGGTTCCATTACAAAGGATATATCTTCAACAAATCCATAGGCATTGAAATTCTAACCCAATGAAATCCCCTATACAAACGGTATTTGGTATGCAAATGAGCGTCTACTGCATTCCCAGTACAAATCATGCGCGTAACGGGCGTACGGAGAATCAGTTTCGTATGTGCTCCGAATAATTTGACGTGTGTTTATTTCTTAGGTTTTGGAATTCAATCGATAGAGTACCGATATTTCTTTTTAGTTAAAAGTTCTATAAATAAATAAATAATAAATATTTTTGGACAATTCTACACAGCACCATCTAGTCCCAAACTAAGCAGAGCTTGTACTATGAGTACTAGACAATGGATATAATACCTATTGTATACTTTTTTTTGTAAATACATACTTAAAATGTTCATCACATAAATATTTGTGTCCTGTGGCAATTGAACCCACGAACTCGTGATCAGCAGTCCCACCGCGAACCACTAGGCCACAGACGTCGTCAAATAACGTTTATATAACTGCCTTGTTGATCTAGTAGGCTCGGATGATAATAATATGCTCGCCCCCTCTTACATAGGACTCATAACACCAGTGAAATACAATGGTACTCCTCCAGAGGAGTGCCAATGTATTGTACCAATGCCACGTTGCATTTATATGTGTAGCGACATCTACCGCGCTACATAGAACTACGAAGGCCTGAATCGCGCAATCAACATTCGCAACGAAAAGTTGTATATATACAACCGCCCGACATCAACCGTGGGGCCGTGGCCCGCCAGGCACAACACCCGCCTGGTTGGAGGATCCTCCCTTTGGATGGAGGGGCAACACACCTCGCCTCTCCACATTGGTGACCCCGACATGATCCCAGTGTTTCCACACTGGTGACCCCGAGCAGAACATCAGCGCAGCCTTCCGGAGACCAGCACCTTCGTCATCACCTTCCCCTCACAGCAGCCTTCAACAGCATCGAGCAGCGAGTCACACAGCCAGCCAGCACTCTTCCGGCTTCAACGGGCAGCCTGACCACATGCCTGCAGCAGACATGCAGCCTGGTCAGAACCTTCAGCCGACATCAGCGACTTGGCACAGCACACTGCACTTCGGCCGGTCAACAAGCAGAGGCCGTCTCTCCTGGTCGACGCAGCAGCCAGCCACTACGCTTCACTGCACTACCTCGACTGACTGAGGTCTACGCAGCATCGCCCCGACTCACTGGGGACTCATCGTACTCACCGCTCACAGTCCCGACTCACTGCGGACTACGCGGCATCCGTCCCGACTCACTGGAACTCGCACTCCTGGCACTAGCAAGCTCTTCAGACGCACTGACCGCTGACTCATAAAGATCATCGACCTCCGGTCTCGGGGGAGAGTGATGTAGCGACATCTACCGCGCTACATAGAACTACGAAGGCCTGAATCGCGCAATCAACATTCGCAACGAAAAGTTGCATATATACAACCGCCCGACATCAACCGTCGGGCCGTGGCCCGCCAGGCACAACACCCGCCTGGTTGGAGTATCCTCCCTTTTCGTTGGAGGGGCAATACATCTCGCCTCTCCACAATATGTACTTATTCTTTGGCCGTGGTAAAGTCCAGTCTTTGGGTCACCTAAAGCGTCATTCAGGCGTTTAACAATATCGTTAAAAAGAACACTCGGCTCCAGTTTCAACCCCAAATGCATCAAAAAATAACTGTTTAAAAAGCATCTAAAGATTTGTGAGGTTTTTTTAGACAACTAAGGTGGCATACAAGCATACGGTCTGCCTGATGGTAAGCGGTTACCGTAGCCTATAGACACTTGTAACACCAGAGGTATCACTTGCATGTTGCCAACCCTGTAAAACTAAAGAGGAATAGTTAGGTTGGCAGTATAAGGGTCAAAGTTCCCCCACTGCCAACACAGCGTTTCCTCACGGAGCACTTTAGCAACCTTGCTCACCGTAAGGAACACAACTCAAAGCAGTGTTATTTCACTTCGATTTTCTGCAAGCGGGGGTACTTCCCCAGTCGGGCAGCTCCAATATCCAGTGGAATTACTCCCACTATGCATTACCTCTCTAAAACTTAACGTAACTTGCTGTTTGACAATGACAGCCCGAACGTAAACAATGAATGTTTAATTTAATTTCATCATCAACCCATATACTGTCCCACTGCTGGGCACGGGTCTCCTCTCATATTGAGAGGGATTAGGCTATAGTCCACCACGCTGGCATAGTGGGGGCTGGCAGACTTCACAAACCGTCGAGAAAAATCTCTAAAGTATGCAGGTTTCCTCACGATGTTTTCCTTCACCGTTTAGGCGAGTGATAATTAATTATTAATACGCACATGAATTCGAAAAGTCAGAGGTGCGTGCCTTGGGTTCGAACTCGAGACCTTCGACTTGGACTTGACTATTTAATTTATTTAATTTAATTAGATATTACAGTTCTGTCTTCGATGTCATTCTTCCGCAACATTTCAGTATTCATAGATTTAGATTCCGTCTGCTCAATCCTCAGAGTATATATACCTATATATAACCACTCCACATTAACATAGCCCGATATGATTTATTCATCGTTGGGTAGATCACGTTTCTAATGTAAATATTGGGGGCCATTTGTGATGTATCAAAGAACTTTGCACTTCAATATTATTGTACGTGGCTGTACGAGTACATACTGTTTTATAATAGGTATACTTTTATTAGTTTTACCTGTAGCTAAACAATATGTAAGTAGGTAAGTCTTGGAAGTGAAATTTGAACCAGTTCCCGGTTTCCGACTGAAAAATGTTGTTTAAACGTTTATTTGGATGACAATGCATGGTTAACTAAGTGATGTCATTCTAAATCCAATATGGCGAAAGATGAAGAGAGGGTTTTAGAGGGTTTGCTGAGAAAAATACAAATAACAAATTCACGTCACTCTAAATTTAATATAGTTGACTAAGTAGTAATTTTTTATGGGCTTATGTTTATGTTATCTCTGAATATAGTAAAATAAAAGCATGTTTTTTAGTTTATTTTTATACTATTATACCCTTATTAAATTTCAAGTGCCTCATTAGCGTAGTGGTCGTAATCACGCTGCCGCAGAGGTCCCGGGTTCAAGTCCCAGATCGAGCAAAGCGTTATTGGTTTTTCTATTAAATTCTCAGTAGCAGCTCGGTGATTAGATTTGTACACTGTTCAATGGCAATAGGCTCGTCCCCTATTACATGATCCCTAAACAAGTCGGCCAACTATGGATGTTAGATCTCTGCTTAACCCTTCGAGGAATTCAGGCGTGATGGTATGTGTTATAATTATGGCAAGTTATTTTTTCCTCGGTGACTTTAAGTAAGTATTGGTAGAACTTTTCTATTCAATGAAATTTAATTATTTATTTACTTATGGAACTCTCTTTATTATTGTGGAGAGGCGAGGTGTATTGCCCCTCCAACGAAAAGGGAGTATCCTCCAACCAGGCGGGTGTTATGCCCGGCGGGCCACGGCCCGACGGTTGATGTCGGGCGGTTGTATATATTCAACTTTTCGTTGCGAATGTTGCTTGCGCGATTCAGGCCTTCGTAGTTCTATGTAACGCGGTAGATGTCACTACATTATATTTCATATTGTATCTAAATGTGTATTGTATCTAATGTTATGCTATGTGTTACGTAAAATTCTGTAAAGATAAAAAATACAAAGCATTTTTCCAAGAATACAATTTCAAGCTACTCTGACTAATAATCTGTAAAAAAAAATAGAAATGTTCCATTTCTACAATTGGGTTTGTTCTTAAATGTTACATAAGAATATTCTGTGTGTCTGTGAAGTTATTCTATATACATAAGCATACATACATACGGCCACGCCTGTATTTCCCGAAGAGTTTGGCAGAGTACACCAGAGTATACCCACAGTTCGCCGGTATGTTTAGGTCCCATGTAATAGGGCGCCCCAGTCTATTGCCATTAACCGGGTACTAATCCAAACTCCGAGCTACTACTGAGCTTTCATTGAAAAACTCTAAAATACTTTGATCGAGCTGGGAATCGAACTCAGGACCTCTAGTGTAGCATGCGCACTTATGACCACTCGACTAATAAGGCATGAGAACCCACTGTAAGGCAAACGTTTTATATTTTAAAAAGATTTGATGTTTATATTAGAAGCAGGGAAAAAAAAATTGCCCGAAGGAAATAACGATTCTCTTTCTCTCTTTGCATCTCTTTCTATTTTTAGTATCTATCTCCAGTATATCTACATCTGTTACATTTTCTGAAAAGATGGAGTACTTAAATATATCTATATACAAGAGCATAATAGAATATATTATCACAACCACAGACTAACAGCGCCTCATATTAAATTCATAACAAAGCCGATTAAAGATAAGCATCGTATGTTTATTTCTCATTTAATAACTCCGGAACGGCTCCACAGATTTTCACGTACTCGTAACTACAAAGTTTGGAAACAGAGATAATCCCTAAGGCGATTACAAGCTGCAGTTTTATTCCAGTATCGATATAGCATGTGACTCGTATATTTTAAAATAAACAAATCCGGATCGACTTGTGAGCTTTGTTATGCTTTTATAAGGAAAATCCCTTATAAAAAGGTTTTCTTCAAGAGATCGCTTTTAAGGGTACGACCATTGTACCATTCTGTGACCTTTAAAACTGTACTTGGCATATGTTTATGGTGTTTAATAAGGAATATTCTATTCTATTCTAAACTAGACTCGTTGCATTAGCAGCAGCAGGCCAGGGCTAATATGCGTGCTATGCTATAATGTTGTCGTCAGGCATAATTTCTTCTCGGGGCTTTTAAATACTATTTACACGAGTAAAGTCGGGTGAATAAGTCATCATCATCATCAACCTATATACTGTCCCACTGCTGGGCACGGGTCTCCTCTCAGAAGGAGGGTGATTAGGCTATAGTCCACCACACTGGCCTAGTGCGGGTTGGCAGACTTCACACGCCGTCGAGAAAATCTCTAAGGCATGCAGGTTTCCTCACGATGTTTTCCTTCACCCAAAATCAGTGGTGGCCTAGTGGTATGACCATTGCTCTGCCAAGTCAAAGGTCTCGAGTTCAAATCCAAGGCATGCATCTCTGACTTTTCGAAAACATGTTCTCGCTTAAACGGTGAAGGAAAACATCGTGAGGAAACCTGCATACCTTAGAGATTTTTCTCGACGGTTTGTGAAGTCTGCCAACCCGCACTAGGCCAGCGTGGTGGACTATAGCCTAATCCCTCTTAATATGAGAGGAGACCCGTGCCCAGCAGTGGGACAGTATATGGGTTGATGCTGAAGTAAAAGAAAAATATTTTTAAGATTTAATAGTATTTTTTCAATTCTCAGTCGTTATAGTCACGGCTCGGCTGTTTTCATTGCTACAGAAAATCCCCTCAGGAATATCAATGACGAAAAAATCATATTTCTGTTTGATTTACTTATTTCAAAATTTATATATTCTGATTTTATAATTTTTCAGTGAAAAGTAAATATTTGAAATGTTAGTTGGTTGCATACCATCACGCCTGTATTCCCCGAAGGGATAGGTAGAGGTGATTATATAATAGGAGGTTTAAATTTGTGAACCACCAGAGTTTATACCACTGGTGTTTCTAGCGTCTATAGGCTGCGGTTGCTGTTTCCTATAGGCGGTGAGGAGGCATATGAGGTTGTTTGTGATCTAAGAATCTACAATAAAAATAATATAATCAATGAAATAAAATAATGAAATGAGATGATATTCATTTCATTCCCACAAAGTCCCCCCACTGCCAACACAACTCGCGGAGCACTGGCAACCTTGCTCACCGTAAGGAACACAACAAAGTTCAAAGCTGTGTTATTTCACTTCGATTTTCTGCAAAGCGGTACTTCCGCAGTCGGGCAGCTTAAATTTGAATGGAATTTCTCCGTCTCCCTACCTCTCTTACCTCTATCTCATTTTAAGTCTCATGTAAACGGGGGTGCACCTATTGCTACTGTTACTATGCACTTACGCATCCAAATGACTAGTAGATATACAACCTAACTAGTGTTGACCCTGCTATTATCTAATCCAATACATTGCTTATCTCCATTCGCCCGCAAGGCGATTATGTGTATGTAGTCATGATGAATGATAATTATAGCCCACAGTTCAAACCGTTTGTATAGCGATTCGATAGACGGAGGCAATTTGATCATTTTAGCCCTTTCGTCGGATTACTGCGAAGCGAAAAAGGGTTATTATTTTTGTAGTATATTTTATTATTTGAGAAAAAGCTTTTATTTCTTGCTGTCATCCAAAAACTTTATTTTTCATAGTATAGTTAGGTATGCAAATAACAATACCTCTGTTTTGACATCATCATTGTTATCAATCCATTAATAACGCACGTAGTTTCGAAGTCAGAGGCGCGTGCCTTGGATTTGAACTTGGCAGTCCAATAGTCACGGTGTTTTCATTAAAATAGGTAATATTATGTATTGAAGTACCTACTTAATTCCTATTTTCCACTTCATATCCTTCTAATCTTTTATTCTTTATCAGGTATTAATATCATTTGGCATTGTTATATTTGTAATTTTATTGTGCAAGCTGTGTTTAGTAGTAAAGGAGTACCTACACTTATAAAATACCTTATTGCTATATGTATTGCAATGCAGGTATGGCGGAGATTTATTGTTTATAACACCGAAGAGCAGGCACGCAAGATGAAGTTTACGGCGGGATTTCATTTTTAGTATACTATATTTATTAAGGAATGGTGTAATGTGGCTCCGCGATGGTACATTAAAACAGAATCGTGCACAAGCATTCTGAACTCGTTGAATGAGTCTTTCAGTACGCGCCAAGAGCCTGGGGCCAATCACGGTATCCGCAAAATTTAGTTTCGATAGCACCAAGCTTTCAGCTAGTTGTATACGCAATTCCTCACTTATATATGGACGCATTTTATATAATATTTTTAACCGGTAGAACCAGTTTCTAACGCAATGGGAAATATATGTCTCAAACCTAAGGCTCTCGTCAATAACTAGACCTAGATTACGTGCTTCACTCACTCGTTCAATATTTTGTCCCATTATGTTTATACTTGCATTTCTAGGTGGTAATTTTTCCAATTGTCCTGGTGTTCCAATTATCATAAATTTTGTTTTATTTGCATTAAGTACTAAGGAATTACGGTCCGACCAATCTACTATTCTCCTAAGATCCTCATTAATGGAATTAACTGCATAATCATAATTTTGAGGTTTAAAAGATGAATATATTTGCAGATCGTCAGCGTACATATGGTGTTTACAATGTTTTATTTCATTTATAACATCAGCACTGTATAACAAGTAGAGGGTAGGTCCCAATATCGATCCCTGCGGTACTCCTTTAGTTCATTTATTCATGTTTTCTGTGTCCGTGTGTCACTGCTCGGGTGCCAACTGAAAACCAGCGCTGGGTAATAAATACGCCCAGCATAATGCTGAGCTGGCAACCCATTCGGGACAAGCATGCCGACATCACATTATACAGTGATCCTTGTGGTCTTTTATGTTGTTACATTATTTTAACTATGTGTTGTACGGACCTTTTCCGAATAAATGTGATTTTCTTTCTTTCTTCTTTCTATTGTATCCCTCTCATTCTGTGAGAGGAGACCCGTGCCCAGCAATGGAACAGTATATGGGTTATGTCATGCATTGTAATGTCAGATGAATAATGTACAAAAACAGGTCTCGCAAGATCTAATGGAAAACCAAGTTCTCGGTCAAATTTTATCGAAATCGGTTCAGTTTGACTTTGTTTGACTGTTAATTCAAACAAACAAACAGAAAGTTACTTTTGCGTATATCACTAGTTATTGCCCGCGGATTCAACCATATTCCAAAAGGAGACAAAAGGTAGCCTATGTCCTTCTTTTAGGTCTAATGTTTCTCTGTACGAAATTTCACCATAATCAGTTCAGCGGTTTTGATGTGGAAGCATAACAGACGGACAATTCAACGTTCTATTGCAATAAAAAAATACACGCAACCCTATGCCTCACAAGCGCTGCTATGTAAATGCCTGGTCACTGAATAGGGATGTCGGATGCATCGGCTTGCAAATTGCGGATTCCTTGTGTCTACACGGCGTAATGCTGCTCTCATAACTTTCGGATTACCAGCCCTGTTGAGCCTTGTTGGATAATGTTTAGATAACACACATTTTTGCGGTAGGTTTTTGGTAAACATTGTTAAGTAAACATAAAATCCGCTCTACTAGTAATTTTGCCTAATTAGCCTAGTGGTATCAAGTGTGACTATTTTTGAGGTCCTGGGTTCAACTCCCAGGTCAAGCAGTGTTCTTGAATTTTTCTATGAATTCCCCTATTACATGGGGCATAACTAGGGCTAATTAAGAGGGATTTGGCTATAGTCCACAACGCTAGCAGATTTAACCCATCGTCAAGAAAAATCTCTAAGGTTTCCGTTTCTTTACGATGTTTTCCTTCACCATTACCGCGAGTGATAATTAATTAAGTATTAATACGCACGTGAATTTGTAAAGTCAGAGGTGCGTGCTTTTAATTCTAATTCAACTTGGCTGTACAATGGTCATTATATTACAGGATTATTAGGAATATGATTATTATTTCCTTTATTGATTATTATTATAAGATATATTGTGTTTTAATTACTTATCTTTAAAATTTCAACATTGCATAGAAACAATTCAATGTAGTAACTATAGCATCAACATCACTATGAAGCTTCACTAGTGTTAGTAATGTCTCGCAACGCCGCCGTGTGGCACGTTCTTCTTGCTGACAACCCGAAGAGTTAGGAGTTAGGAACGTAACGCGTATTACTTTTATTTCTCAAGGGGCGAAACTGTTACTCAAACTTTTTAACGACACCCGGTACAAGTTTCTCTTTCCTGTATCTCGGTTTACATACAATGTTATTGTTGGTGTTATAATATTTGTATTGTTTTTTATTTTTAATATTGATTGGGGTGACCTAGGTATGCAGGGGTGAATCGAACCATAACTTTGAAAGGGATTTTCGGCTTTTACTATATAGTATATAGTTTTTTGGAAAAAGGGATTCTAATATTGTTCCAAAATTATAATTAATCATTAAAAGACGTTGTTGGCATCAAACTATAATAATTAAACCTAAAAATGGTATTTCAAAGTTTTGTCTCCGTTTGACCTTGCTTAAGTTAGCTACCTCGTTAGTCTAGTGGTCCAATAGCGACTGCTAGGTACGCTAGAGGTCATGGGTTCGATTCTCAATTAAGCAAAGCCCCTATTTTATATGAAAAAAATCCTTTTGATTATGAGTACACAGAATAAGAAGTACTGACATAGTTCGAGTCTTTAGTTACATCTGTCGTGCTACATGGGACTACGATGAAGAAATCCTGAATCGCGCTATCAACATTCGCAACACATGGTGCATATAACAGACGCCCGACATCAAACGTAGGGCCGTGGCCAGCCAGGCAAAACACCCGCCTGGGCGGTGGATCCTCCATTTGGTTGGAGTGGCAACACACCACGTCCCTGTACAAGTCTTTAAAAGGTAAAATACATTACATTTCTAATTCGACGACTCAAAACACTGTGTTCCCAAAGTTTTATAAAATACAATAACTAGTCTTTCAGTACAGTTAGAAACTAACATTCCAAGTCTTGTTTAACACTGCAAGCCTTACTGGCCCGTACGTTTCGTTCGAGCAAAATTCACGCGAACAATCTTGTACAAGTTTTCAAGTCTTAGAAAATATTTCCCGAATGCGAGCTAAGTTTAATCGATGTTGCAAACTATAAAGTTATAGTTGGTTACTAGTTTCTTAACCGGCTAGTTACGAGTAATTACTTCATTAACCACGACATGTTTGCTCGGCGACCGAAGACGGGTTTACCTCGGGATTAAGGTGGGCGCGAACAACTATTAATAGTTTCCTTGCTTGAGATGCTAAGATTGGTATTTACTTTTGCAAGAGAAGCAAGCCGTGGTATCTTAGTAACGGAGATTTAAGAAGTATTTTCATTCAAATAAAACTACTTTTTACGGATTTTATCGCGTTATTGATATTATTAATCCCGCTGTTTCGGACCCTTTATAGCGTCCATGGTCACGGGTAAACTGAGGTGGTAGGCATCTTGATGATTATAATTACTGACAGCTATCCTACATTTTTAATGTTAAATGATGAATGAAATCCTTAAAAAGTAGTTTTATTTCAATGTATAATATTCGCGTAAATATCAGAAATCAATAAGTATTTTACCTTATTACCAATCAAGATGTTTTTTATAGTTATGATTAATACTTTAGATGACACAGACTAAATATAAATATATGGGACATTTTACACAGCACTCTATATAGTGCCAGTCCCAAACTAAGGAAAGACCACATACAAGACCATGTATAATACTTGTATCTTAAGAATATTAAGTAACCTTTTCAAAATACATACTTCTTCTTATTAGGCATGCTTGGATGGTAAATAAAAAATACAATAGTAATACATTGTACACTCATATTTGTCCGGCCCAGAATTTAACAACGCGTTTACTGAATAATAATAATATATACTTATTACACATAATAAACATCATCACAAAAATATTTGTGTCCTGTGGGAATCATGACCTTGTGTTCAGCAGACTGGCACTTGGACCTCTAGTCCACAAATGTCGTCGACATTAATGATTATCTTCTAATATATAAAATTTCCATATCACAATGTTAGTTACCATACTACTCCGAAACGGCTTGACCGATTTTTACCAAATTTTATATGCGTATTCAGTTGGTCTGAGAATCGGCTACTATCTATTTTCCATACCCCTAAGTGATAAGGGTGCCCCTGGAGGTTTTTTTTTACGGCAAAACAACGTTTGCGGGGTCAGCTAGTAATTATATAAAACCTATAAATCTGGACATAGCGTTCAGAAATCCCTCAACTCCACATTTAAACCCAGTCTCAGATACCACACAACATTTCTACAGTGTTCTGCACATGAATAATATTCCTCTCAATCGAGCTCAATACTGCACTTCAATTTCCAGTTCAAAGGAGCCGGTTTGAGACCGCGACCCCTCTTGTTCCGATCGTCAGTCAACGCCTTACAGCATTGTCGGTGAATAATTTAACCGAGTTAGTTTGGAACGTGTTTTGTCACTATTGCATTTACTGAGGTACCGGATCACCATTATATATTTGCTCTGCAAATTACTTCGCAACTGCTTCGTTGATCTAGTGATCCTAAGTGTGACTGCTATGCTAGAGGTCCCCAGGTCGAGCAGTGTTATTGGTATTTCTATAAAATTCTCATTAGAGTTTGGATCTGTACAAGGTTAATGGTAATTTGGATGCCTCCTGTTACATGAGACCTAAACATACCGGCAAACTGTGTGTGTAGATTACTGTACACCTGTACCTAATCCTTCGGGGAATACAGGCGTGATGGTATTTTATGTTATGCAACACTTTGATATCATCATCAATATATAGCCTAGTGGTATGACCATTGGACTGCCAAGTCAAAGGTCGCGAATTCGAATTAAAGGCACGCACCTCTGACTTTTCGAAATTATGTGCGTATTAATAATTAATTATCACTCGCTTAAACGGTGAAGGAAAACATTGTGAGTAAACTTGCATGCCTGAGAGATTTTCTCGAAGGTGTGTCAAGTCTGCAAACCCGCATTAGGCCAGCGTGGTGGACTATAGCCTAATTCTATCATCCTTAGAAGATACCCGTGCCCAGCAGTGGGACAGTATATGGGTTGATGATGATACATGTATTTGCTCCAGATCTGAATATTTTAAATTTAAATGTTTATTAATTTATTGGCAAAACTTAATGAGTTTCTCCTTTGATGTGTATACCTATTATACAGACAGACAAAACTCTCATTCAAATTCCACTCAGAAAATATTATATTATTCGACCAACACAATTAAGTATTTAAAATTCAAAAGCGTTAGGTTTCCAGCTAGGATTATTAACTAAATTTAATTATGAACTAAGTTTGATCCGTCTGACATTTGGGTTTATCAGGTTACAAAAATTTAATGTTAAAAAGTCAAACGAACACGGTCAAAAATAAATAAAATCCTGACAACTAAATGTATTAAAAAGTTATGTCATAGTGATTTCAAATTTCGAACTCCATTTAAACTTATTTAGTGAAGGAAAAAATCGACCGCGGGCAGGATTCGAACTTGCATCTTCTGGTTAAGTACACCAGATGCTATGACCACTAAGCCACCGCGAGTCCCACCCGCCATGTCAAAATTTGCTTTCACATTCATTTTTTCATTCCATTTAAACTGTTCCATATTTTAAACTAAACTATGTAGATATATGGTGTTGTTCAATGGAAACAAGTAAGTGTTGCTATTCCGTGGAATGGTGTTCGTCAAAAGATAGCAATGAATGAAATGCTTTCACTCGGCTCCGGATGGACAAGCACACAAACTGTACCTAACTGTGGGATGGTTTTATGCAGTAGCGTAACAATATTTTGTTACGAAATATTAAGAGATGTGATGTTTTCTTTTGTTAACCATGATTAGGATTAATAGTAACATAAAATCACGCCGGTATTTCCCAAAGGGTTAGGCAGAGGTGTACTTGTCGTGGTCGTGGTGAATTTCAACGTGATCCGTGATCCCATGAAACCGAACTTCACTTACCCTATAGTTATCTAACGGGCAAGTGGGCACTTCATTTGCCCTAATTATATCTTTCAGTTAGAGCATCGAGCATGCTGTTGAATAACTTTAGATACGTCATTTCTTCCCGGACGAAAATAATCAGCTAGCAATATGTCGAAGGAAAACTTGTCAGCTAATGCATTTAAACAGGCGATAGACATTCCTGTCTCACTCTTGCGTTGCAACCTTCAGGGCATCAGCTGACGATCTTTCCACCGAAATATAACCAACTGATATGATTATTTATTAATAATATCATATAAATTATCATCTAACAATTTTTTAATTGCGAGGAAATGACTAAAAATATATTTTTTCATGTTCGTGTGACCAGCTGACATATTTTCAACCATATTATTTTCTCGTTACTGACTTTTTTTCTTCAATATATAATATCGGTTGAGCTGTAACTTGACAATCATGGACTATAATAACGAACAGCAATTGATTTTTATATAACATTGATGTTTTGCAATTTTGTGATTTATATTTACAAAAGAGCATAGAGAGTGTTCTTTGCGCTGCTACGTCCTTCGATGAAAAAGAAATACATTTTGTCAAGAAAAAAGATCAATTAAACAGAGATATGAAACAAACAAAAAATTATATAAATTTTACACAATATTAATTGCTAAATGGCCAATATTATTATTAATCCTTTAAAGGTATAAACCTAATACTATGCAAATTAATTTAAAAGTAATATCAATAAGACATAAAGAAAACTAATATCTTAATTATGTAACGATCAGTTAAATGACTACAATTACAATGACTTGCCATTACATTACATCAAATACAATGACTTGTCATTACATAGGAATCCGATCGATTATCATTATAAATTTTTAAAAAATAACCGTCCTTTTTACTTCGCCGTAGTAGGGTAATTAAAATTCAAAATTACATTACACTACGGTGTAAATGCATCGAAATAGTACAGTACGAACACAGTGGAGCCTTCAGGCATTTAGAGCGACGAAATGCTTGCCACCAGCTATTTCTGTAAGCCTGGTACATGCGATCGCTTACAGCTACCCGTTCACATTTTCAGCTTCAGGAAATTTGAATATTTTCAACATAATTACTAATTTAGATGGCATTTGAGGGTATTTTCCAAATGAATTGTAAATTGTAATTTAACTTCTGACTAGGTAAGTTTACAATTACGTGCTAACTAAACATCCTTTGAGCTTTTTGTCAACTATATATGTGGGGGTTGGCTTCCAGTATAACGAGATGAGGCTGAATATCAAGTATTTAACCCAATTTCTGTGTATTACCAATATCCTGAGACTGGTTGTCAGGCTTTTTAGGCTTCTGACTACCACTAACGACTGTCATAGGTGTTTGCATGTCAACCGGTACCAATGATTTTACGAACTCTCCGAGGCACGAATGGATCTCGATGAGTTAAGAAAGGTCTCTACTCCAGAAAGTAGTTGCAAGACTTGCAGATCGGTTGATCAGTGTAGTTATAACTTAACTACACCTCTCGCGCACGAAGGATTCCGTACCAATATTTGCGAGCAAAAAACGGCAAAAAATCAGGAGTGTTGAATAGGAGCCCCCCTTATATATTTATTTTATTCTGTTTTTACTACCTATTTGTTGTTATGGGGGCAACAAAAATACAAATGATTTGTGAAAATTTCAACTGTCTAGCTATCACGGTTCATGACGATAGACGGGCAACGGAATCTTCCCCTTCCGTTCCTCCCGTTTCTCCCGTTTTTACCCTTTAGGTACGGAACCCTAAAAAAGTGAAACCTAGATTGACATAAATAGTACGATTCTGCTTCGTACTTCTCATCTTTTTCTTATGTAGAAGATTAAACATTAAGAGTAAACGAAAATTACGTTGAAAAACCTCTTATCGACGCTTTGATCTATGTTAAGTTCCAATGTTCTGGTTTTAATTACAAATTCTGGAGAACCTATTGGAGGAGATTGATATTACATTACGTTAAAGGTCGATTACTATTTAATTTCCAATACCAATGTAACAATATTAATGAAAGGTAAGTTTCTGTTTTGAGAATAAAATTATTATCCTCTAAGACAGCCTTTTCTGTATTATATTGTGCTTGACTTCCGTTATTAAATATAATAATAATAATATTTTATAATAATAATATAATATATTGGCATACAAACATGTATGTTTTTTTTTATACCACTAAGGTGGCAAACAAGCATATTACCCACCTGACGGTTAGTGGTTACCGTAGCCTATAGATGCTTGTAATACCAGAGGTATCACTTGCGCGTTGCCGACCCTGTAAAACGAAAGAGGAATAGTTGGGTTGGAAGTATAAGAGTCAAAGTCCCCCCACTGCCAACACAACGTTTCGTAATTAGAAGCCTGACTGCCAGTATCTATATCCCTATGATATTGATATTACCCACAAATTGGGTTACCCTCCGTAACCCAATTTGTGGATTCGCTTCGTTTAAATTATTAAAATGTATAAATCTGGATGGCCTGTATAATCTAAGCGACGATGTAGCAGTACATGTCTTCCAGTTTTCTAAAATATCTAGTTAAACTCCTAGACCATTGTTACCTTTACTTGAAACTTCTATACCATTCCTACTTCTACGTTATACTTCTAGTGAAACACACCAAAATAGGCACATTGAGGAAAACTACGGAAATTACCAAATAATTTCCATTGACAGTATTGATAACATTCACAAAAGGGATATTATTTTATATCATTTCGTTTGATCATGATTGGTATTGATCAAGTAATTTTATTAATGTCTTGCTTGTGTGGGCAGGTTAATAATAACTGTACTCTATGTATTTGTATAGACAAGGAAGTAATATCTTTTTGACGACTTTTCTTGCTTTGATATGAGTAAATACGGTTGTGTAGAATATTTACCCACCCGACCCACAATGTGTTTTCCATTATGGTCGTAGTGAATCCCATATTACGATCCCATATCACGAATCGAGAATGGAACTCGCGACTAGTGCCGTGCCGTCCATGGTGTGATTAAGTTCCATAAACCCAGTAGCTCGAAGAATTATTTAATACCGCAATCACGAAAAAATATAGATTTTAAAATTGGCACAGTACACCGAGTATGAAATGAAAAAATCTCCAAGAACAGCTCCGAAAACAATAACATAAAACTCAGACAATTCCCTCAAAAATTCCCTAAGGCGAGCAGCTGTTACAAAAAGCGTTCCCTTTTCTACCTCAAAAAATATTCCTTTGGAAATACTAAGTTTTTATTCACCGTAGAAAGAGCGGGCAATCAGCATAATGTCAGCATTAGCGGAAAATCGCGTGTGTCTGACCAAATGTGAACATTGACCCAATTTTTCTGAGAAGTATTATTATAGAGGTTTTTTGTCTGTATATCGTATACCGTCTTGCAGGGGTCGTAAATATTTTTATAGCTATGCAAATGTTAATAATATTTTTTTCGCAGTGAATTTACAAACATACAATTAACTGACAAAATACACCCAGATACAAATATTTGTCTTGCCAGAATTCAACATTATAAGTCTCACTAACCAAACAAGCAATTTTGTGTTGAATTTATGTTTATATTTAGTTTTCATGTTAAAAAAAAACACGTCCATGAGCAGAGACATGTTTACAGCTCGTGATTACACAAACATTTCTTCAAAACATGGTCATTTCAATACTAAATTAATTAAATTCCAAATCTGCACAAAAACATCTCAAGAAACTAAAACAGACATGGCTTCCTTTAAATATTTTGTCCATTATGGATTGTGCACTAAAAGTTGATGATCCCTGACTTAAGTGAATGTGATTGGGTAATCTGTATACATATAGTATGTCGAAGGCTACAGGATTTCATTGAGTAAATGTATGAGTCTGATTGTATGGTAGTATTGAGGAAAAGGGAATTCGATGTAAATGTCACATAATTGTGAGTATTGTTGATAAAACTGGTGAAAGGGGTCATTTTTAATCAGTAATATTGCTCAGATAACACAAAATTATGTCTAAGACGTCATTTAAATCTACATCAAAAAGCAAACGGCTGCGTTTAACAGTTAAAGCAGATAATCATACCTTTTGATGAAGTGAGAATTGATATATTTGTCTATGTATAGTTGCCATCTAACTTCTGGATCGTAGAACACAATGAATGAAAATGGCTTAACCTTTCGACAATTTATTCGGATATTGATAAATATCCAATATACTCGTCTTATTTTGTAACTACCGCATTAGTCAAGTGGTAATATCCCTAAACATACTTGCAGAATGTGGATGTATATAAGTGTAGACCTCTGCATAAGCCTTCAGGGATTACAGCCATGATGGTATAGTTATGTTAGCTTTTAGTAACGATACAATAGCCCTTTATAATATTATTTTCTAAACGCCACGCGCAGCTACGGGAATTTTTTGTACAGATTTAGCGTTCGAATCTCCGGATTTTCCCATTTCGACAGTGTTGTTTCGCGTACACATTTTAATCCAGCTCAGCGGATTAAATTCTATATTATAAATGAAAGCGTTAATTTTGTATTAAGGTTTGTCTAATTCTGGTGTAGGATAACATGTGTGATGACTTATGAGCGCTGTTGTAATTATACTCTGTGTTATTGTTTAGCTTTAAAACTCTGTGGAGCTGGAGCCTATAAGAGAATTATCAGATAACTAATCGGAAGAAAATCAAAGACTCGGATTTGTAGCGGAAAGTTAATGTATCCCTGTCGGAAGACCAGCGCCGATACGATTTATCGTTATCGGCATAATTCTGAGATGGGGCCGTTTTGTAAAATGCACCAGGGATCCACAGCAAAATTATTTATTATTAAATAGGTACCCATTACTTCTTTTATCTTTTGTGTACTCTGGTGTCCTTTACAAATAAATTTAGTTTCTTTCTTTCTTTCTTTCTTTGTTTCTTTCTTTCTTTCTTTCTTTATTGCTTTCAGATTGAATATATCAGAATCAATAATAAAATTTATTATAACCGAAGATGTTATAAGTGCTGCTACAATAGAGAAGATAAAAGTAGCAGTTGCTTAATGTGTTACAAAATGTTTAGCATATTATCATACCATTACCATACCATAGTCTTGAATCAAAGTGCATAATAAAAGGAAAAGACTTTGCTATATATAGCTATCCTCTTCGTATCATTTATCATTTAATGTACAGTCAGCAACGAAAGTCGCTGAACACAGCTAAATTTTGAAAACATGACAGCTCCAAAACTTGTCAAGAGATTTTTTTATTATTAAGGTAAGGTAAATATTTAATGATCATCTGTGCAATGATTTCGCACAACCTTCTCAGGTCAGTAACTTCATGTTGATAATCGTATTGCAGATTGCAACATGTTCAGCGACTTTCGTTGCCGACTGTACCTAACCCGTACATTTTTTTTTTTTTTTTAGCTATATCTTAATAGAATTTATTAACACTGATAGATACTATGTAATAATGCTAAAATATATAACTGATTTGACACGTATAATAATTATTGATAATATAACAAAATAATGATAATTGCTAGGTGAGTACACCATCCGAGTGCTAACGGCGAACTGTCGGTGACATGACCGAATGGCGCGATGTAGAGTAAATTGCTGACTACAACAAATGTGCGGTCATTAGCCTGAACAACCCCTGTATTCGCATAAGGAGTAGGTATAGGTGTACTAATTGACATCATACTTGACGGGTATGTTTAAATCCCACGTAATAGAAAGTGAGTCTATTACCATTGACCGTGTAGATACCTAAAATCCGAGCTGCTACTGAGAATTTCATAGAAAATCGCAATGGCAACACGCAGATACTACCACTGGGATTGCTAACATCTATAAACTCGGTTGGGTTTACCATCAGGCGGGTCGTATGTTTGTTTGTCATAAAAAAGTGCTTAAAACATTCTGTAATACACTTTCCCACATAATATAAAATCGTGTTCCATTTTTGCAGCACTCAACGACAACCTCGATCATCGTGTTTGACAAATGCGTTCCCGCCGCACATTACAATGTTTCTGAATATACCTACATCTATATATAGCGTGCTCCTCTCAACCGCACGCAAATGACTGCAATTTGTTTCAGCTAATTTTCTCTGATGGGCCGAACAGAATTGCAGGTGTTTTTACCCTACTGCGGAAAAGGAAGGGTAATGGATATAACGGTCTGTGTAATTATTTATGTGGTGATCGAATAGCTCAAACACAAACAAAATATTAGTGATGTTGATAATTGATTATTGATAATGGATCGAAACATGTAAAATTATCTTAATTATCTCACTGAAATCGGAAAACTACTTACAGGATTTGAATGAATATTGGTACACTAATAGTTTGTGACTAATGCTGGCATATTAAATACCTACTTCAAATCTTGAAAAAATAACGAGATATTCCCTAACATTGATTACTTCTTATCCCATGAAATCAACAATCGTGTCACTAAGTCTACGCGTACGAAGTCGCGGGTAAAAGCTAGTAATCAATGCATGAAGCTAAAGATTTATTTACCTTCGCTTCCTGTCATCTCAATGCTGTGATAGTGATGTTGATATACATTGAGAAGTACTAGATATAAACACAAAATTTGTAATATACCTAGCAGATCGTCATTAATGAATGCAAGTGTATATTGCATGACTGCCAAAATATATAAGAAATTACCCTGGTGCATTACAGATATTGAAAACTTGAATTTATTTAAGTGTAAGCTAAAGGAATTCTTAATAGAATAGGTTTACTATAGTGTGAAGCAATACTTAGAAGGAAATCCTTACGGACAGTAATTTGTATACACAAACTCGTAATAAAATAAATGTACCTTTTCTGACCCTCTTGACTGTACCAAGACATTAATTTATTTGATCTGACATGAATTACTAATTTACTTCGATATTAAATTTAGAATTATGACATTTTAAATTGTTATTTTATGATTCAGAATAATAGATAATTAGGTACTTATTTTTTTACTGAATAATTTGCATGCTCATATTACAGCAAAATATGGAGAACTTTTAACTCTGTCAACATCTATTTATTATACCTACCCATGATTGCAAAAAAATAAATGATTTGATTTGATTTGATTTGATAATCGATTATCAACATCCCTACAAAATATGTATATTTGATAATCAGATTTTGACAAATGATGTGTCTATGGATTCGTCTCTGCAGTAAAAGTATGCGTTGTGAATTTCTAAAAAAAAAAAAAACAATGTGTCCATGTTTGTGTATCAGTCACGTATTTTTTATGAAAGAGGGAGGCAAACGAGCAAGCGGGTCACCTGATGGTAAGTGATCACCGCCGCCCATTGACACCCACAACACCAGAAGGGTTGCTAGTGCGTTGCCGGCCTTTGAGATAAGAATAGGCTCGCTTCTTGAAGGTTGCCATGTCGTACCGGATCGGAAATACCTCCGCTGGTAATTGTAACGTCACGTATAAGATCACTAGGCTGATGAGGCAGTCTATAATTAATTAATTCATTTATAATATTCATTATGATGCAAAGCATAATTAATCTAGTCGCTGACAAGGTTTTTATGTATTTTGAGATGCGCGCTATATTTTATGTACTCGAGTTTGTGAAGTCACTTTAATACCAACGTTAAATATTTTATCTCAGAATAGAATTCTAATTAATTATTATTATAAGTTATAGATGGTTTTATTAACATGACTGTTTTAACGAACACATTATTAACATTTTTTTTTAATATAGATAATTAAAAGTACATAGATTAACAAAGACTATAGAAACTTGAAATTTGAAAGATACCTTGGTTCCTGCAAAATATTATCAATAATAATCATTCGGAAGATTTGACACAGCACCATCTCGTCCCAAACTAAGCAGTACTAAGCATAATACTTATTTACTTTTTTTGAAAGAATACATATATTGATTTCTGACATTTACGCGAATATTATACATTGAAATAAAACTACTTTTTACGGATTTTATCGCGTATATTGATATTATTAATCGGGACCCGGACGTTCGGACGTGTCAGTAATTATATCGACGGCCCCTACGTACATAAAGACATGTCAAAAGTGGCAATTTTTTTTTATTGCATTTATGGCTTTAGATTGTCCATATACACATACCTATATAAGATTTTTTCTTTAATATTATGTATTTTACTTAAAATAGAAGTCGTATAAGAGAATAACTATCATAATTACAACAAATAAGTGTCGTAGATGCGGATATCTATAGTTATCCTTTTGTACGGTGTTTAAAAATGCGCGCCACTCGGTGCGAGTTCGGTCTTGTCTGACATAACTTCATTCACGGGAACTCCCCAATAAGTCGTGTCGATTCTTGTTCGCGTAGTGAAATTATTAGCGTTTTGATACAATATCAGATTAAGTGGTGTGTTTTTTAGTTTAGTAACATTTAATATAAATTCTATTCTAGATACTGTTTTCTTCTTTCCTGCGTATAAAAAGCTATCTTATAGTTGTCTGACATGCTTTTGTTTTAATATCACCGTAGAAACAGTCATCTATCATTTTTTCCAGGAAAACATAAAATAAATAAATATGTATTTATACTATTATAAAGTTCCTAAATCTAATTAGACATTATAGAAATAAAATATTTATAATTGCACATAGATTTTTTTCTAAAGCGGTTTGAATACAAATTACGCTCTCCTGTAAACCTTGATTTTTGACATGTCTTTTTGTACGTAGGGGCCGTCGATATCATCAAGACGCCCACCACCTCGGTCTACCCGTGACCATGGACGCTGTAAAGGGTCCGCAACGTCGGGATTAATAATATCAATATACGCGATAAAATCCGTAAAAAGTAAAAGTAAAAAGTAGTTTTATTTCAAAGAATACATACTTATAATATATAAGAAATACCCAGACAAACACAGAAGCTTAGGTCCATCACATAAATATTTATTTCCTGTGGGAATCCAACCTCGATCTCGTGATCAGCCGTCCGTCACTCGAACCACTAGATCACAAATATCGTTAAATCAATCCAATGTGTATGTAAGCTTATCTAAAATAAACATCTGAAAAGAAAGAATTTTACGGGATTGCAAATAGTAATTATTAATTGCTGGTCCTGGACACAGTTAATGATATATATAATTATTATATTGTTGTTTTTTTAATTAAATTATTTTGAAGCTTCTAACTATTTTTTTTACTAGTTTCAAAATAAAAGTTGATCTTCAAATAATAGGTAATGAATTATCATAATGTTGCCTCCATAGGTTAGCGTAGTGCGTTTTCTGAAATTGTATTCTATTGCAGAAATAATATTACTTCATGTATATTCCTTACTTTGATTCAATCTCAGTAATTCATTATATTTAACTACCCTCTTCAAGCACTTACAATAGGACGAGATAAATTTAAGTAGCATTTAAAACTAATTTCAAGACGCTACGAGCGTGCTACGCCAGAGACTTAATTTCGTAGCAGCTACGATCCGCGTAGCAGCTACACGTATTCTGTAGCACTCACATCTTGGAGCCAGAAAGTGTCTTAATTGTAATTACTTACACGTAGAATATCTCAAAGAGTCGTTTTAGGACTAGAGAGAGTCGGCGTTTTTTTAAAGCAATTCATAAGCAGAACGTGTCCTATTTTTTTTTATTGTATTCATATGACTACATTGGGAACGCCGATCACCCGATCTGCAAGGTGAAGCTGCGCTAACCGCGGTCTGTCTGTGGATGGGTGACCATCACATCGAGACCCCTCCTTAACTCGAAGAGCACGTACAGCCGTCGGTCCCGATTGTCATAATTATGAACATCTATGGTAGTCAGATCCTTAAACATCCTGCCAACCATTCTGTCCTCAAGATATCGATATTGCCTAGAAATAGGATTGCATAAAATACTGATATTCAGCCTCATCTGGTTAGACTGGTAGCTGACCCCAACATAGTCGGGAAAAAACTCGGAGGGTGATGATGACTAAAATGGGATTGGGTGTGCGTCATAAGTCCCACATTCATCCGGACTCGAAACAATAATTACGGATCACTAGAATATTTATTATCTCAGATAAAAATCGAATCCGAGACACTCGACGCAACACACAACCTTTGGCTTATGATAAAAGTTAAAGATCAGTGATAGCCTAGTGGTATGACCATTGGACTACCAAGTCGAAGGTCTCGAGTTCGAATTCGAGGCACGCACCTCTGACTTTTAGAATTCATGTGCGTATTAATAATTAATTATTACTCGCTTAAACGGTGAAGGAAAACATTGTGAGGAAATCTGCATACCTTGGAGATTTTTCTCGACGTTTTGTGAAATCCGCTGTACCTAATCCCTCTCCCGATTCCCGAGAAAAATATTTTTGTGACCTACCATTAGTTACGAGTCGGGATGGTTCTTAATTGTATAATATAATAATATAATATTTTTGGGACATTTTACACAACACCATCTAGTCCCAAACTAAGCAGAGCTTGTACTATGGGTACTAGACAATGGATATAACACTTATATACTTTTTTTTTGTAAATACATACTTATAATACATAAGAAACACCCAGACAAACACAAATACACATGTTTTATCCACACAAATATTTGTGTCCTGTGGGAATCGAACCCACGACCCCATGATCAGCAGTCCGGCACTCGAACCGCTAGACCACAGAGGTCGTCTAGCTATGTTTACTAAGTACCCGTAGATACACAGGGACCCTACGGCGATTTTTAAACGCAACTCAATATATGTATTAAATGGTCAAGCTAAACAATTCGCAAAGAGGTTTCGTGTTCGCTACATGTTTCCATTTGCAATGAGTAAGGGTCCCCTTAAAAAGACTAATTATAACAATTCAAAACGAACCGCATACAAATTAATTCAAAACAGCTCAAACAAAACAATTACTCACATTGAACCACAGGACTTAAATTAGCAAACCACAATTTGTTGGAACGAAAAGCAGTTATAGGTGGTTAAAATTTATCCGTTTAACGTCCCACTGATGTGTCCGATATTTTACTACCATGATGAATATTTATATAATAGTATGTCATCATCATCATTATCAACCCATATACTTTTTTCTTTTTTTTTTCTTCGGCTGATCCGCGAATGTAATTGGCGCCTATTTTATATCTTTTCTCTTCCATACCAGTTCTCGCTTACTTTCATCTCGTACTTCCATGCTTCATACTATGTCTTTCTTTTATCCTTCACCATTCTTTCCTGTGGGTGGGACTCTTACTTACTTATTAATTATATATCTATTTCTACTGTATTTTCTTTATTTATTGATGACGGTAGGGGGGTCACTAAAACCAAGCTCTTTTTATTCACACAATTTTTCCTTAGTCTACTTACAAGTTAATATCTTATATTATTTCCTAGTCTTACACTATCTTACTTGTATACATTTTTCCTATATCTACTGCTTACTTACAAATCTATGCAACCCATATACTGTCCCACTGCTGGGCACGGGTCTCTTCTCAGAATGAGAGGGATTAGGCTATAATCCACCACGCTGGCCTAGTGTGGGTTGGCAGACTTCACACACCGTCAAGAAAAATCTTTAGGCTTGTAGGTTACTTCACGATGTTTTCCTTCACCGTACATATGTATAAACGAGTGATCTTTAGGTTGATGAATTCGAAAAATCAGAGGTGTGTGCCGTAGATTCGAACTCGAGACCTTTGACTTAACAGTTCAATGGTCATATCACTAAACTATCACCGCTATAAATTAATTCAATATTTTTTTTATTGCTGAAATGCAAGGGTAATGGATGGTTATAATGTATGTAGAAACATTTGTTTCAGTCAAGGTTAATAACCCTTCTTTTGCTTCGTGCGAAAGATAACCGAAAAGGAAAACAGTGTCGCAAGATTACAGCCATTTTACTTAACGACCACTGTTACTGAATCTCATTGTATGTCGCATAACAATAACCACAACTAGGCCCATTCATTTGTCATATTATGTATGTACGAGATTGTGGTCAACACAATTTGTTTTTACTGATACATGTTACTAAAATATTGTCTACGTTTGTTTATTATTTATTATTACTGAGTAGACTACGCTAGAGATCTTGTTGTGGATTCCCAGGTCTAGCAGTATTATTAGGTTTTTCTAAGAAATCCTCGGAAGCAGCTCGTAGTTTTTTTATACCACTAAGGTGGCAAACAAGCATACGGCCCACCGGATGGTAAGCGGTTACCGTAGCGTATAGATGCTTGTAACACCAGGGGTATCAATTACGCATTGTCGACCCTGTAAAACGAAAGAGGAATAGTTGGGTTCGCAGTATAAGGGTCAAATTCCCCCCACTGCGAACACAACGTTTCCTGGCGGAGCACTGTTTGGGTTTGTGCAGCAACAGGATCGCCCCTTATTACATAGTTTTGTATATTGGTTCTAGAGGGAGCCCAAGAATGTAGTCGGTTATCTTTTTCTTTTTAAATATTCGTATGGCTACACATTTTTTTACGTGGTAGTAATATTCGAATGTAGAGCTAGATGCACACCTGTTGTTAAGTGTTAACACCTGCCCATAACAATGGCAGTGCCCCCCAGAAGTTTCAATATATCCAAGTCCTTTGCGGCACTACACGACGCTTGACACTGTGAGACATAAGCTATTAAGTCTCTATTGCCTTATAGAGACAGGCTTATGTCTCATGTTCGCTGGAAACATTGCCCATCGACCGGAACACAGTAATGCATATGCACCACTAATTGGCTATTGAATATCTGGAAAAGATGTGGTACTTGCTTGCAACTCCACGCGGTTTCTTCCAGAAGAAACCTACTACTACAAAAACACAAATAAAAAATATGGGTCATCCGCGCAACACTAAAGTCATGCCTACAATTTGAAATCCAAACTTCACACAAACCATTAAACTCAGTATTGAACCCAACAAATGATAAGATAAACTGACCATCAGAAGTTAGTCGAAACACTCGACTAAGTAATATAGAGTTATTTATCAAGTTACCCAAGTTATCGAGTCAACTGCATCCGTAACTTTGATAGTATCTTAGAGTTTAGATATTGTGAAATACAGTACTGTAGTTTTGCGAGCATTTTTTTACAAAACGAAAATTGTTACATTATTTTTTCAAGAAAATTCACAGCTCGTACAGTTCTAAATATGGTAGTAGATGACCAATTTGAACGGATAGTGCATTGGATGAACAATCAGCTTCTACGGTATGGTTTGCGAGTACAATTCCCGCACGAAACGATTATGAAATTGTTAGTAGCAGCTCGTAGTTTAGATTTGTGCCCGGTCAAATTGAAAAAAGGCTTGCCAACTTTTACATATAACGTTAACATACTGATAATTGTAGGTGCACATGAGTACAGCTTTTTCTAACCCTTCAGGTAATGCAGACGTGATGTTATGTTTATATTCTGTTTTGAAAGCCTCTCAAACTAACGACATCTGAGTCAGTATGTCTCAGCTGAAGGGAGCAAAAGCCAGCGTCCGTCTCAAGCATTGGAAGCGGCTGGGACGGGTGTTAATGGCGACCCCACTTTCATAGCTATCATCGAGCCTAACTTATAGTTCTATCATTGGAGAACTAGTAGTTAGTTTATTGTGGATTTTGTGAGGATATTTTTATTTATTTACAACTAGCTTCTGCCCGCCACTTTGTCCGCGTGGAAAAGTTACTTTTAACTATCGTTGTAATTTGGATAATTAACTGAAAATCGTTATAAATTGTACCCTATATGTTATTCTGATGTATTAATAACAATACTGTAAAGTTTCATCAAAATCCGTTCAGTAGTTTTACCGTGAAAGAGTAACAAATATCCATCCAACCTCACAAACTTTCACATTTATAATATTAGTAGGACTAGCTAGCTTGGCAGACGTGTTCGTGCAACCCAATTGTGGGCACCTACCAACTATCTAGTCAAACACACACCAAATTTTTCATCAAAATCGGTCAAGCCTGTTTTAATTTTAGCGTGAATAACAAACACCAATTGATTTTTGTATATAGGTGACCGATGTAGACATAACGGACTTAACACCCCATGCGATATATTGTCAAACAGTTTAACATCACACACAAAAGCTAGTCGGCCAATACATTGAGAATATAATATCTAAAGAACCTTTACGAATTTCTCGGATGAGCATTGTGATTGTTGCAGCGTGTTTTTTTTATACTAACTACTAAGGTGGCAAACAAGCAATCGGCCCACCTGATGGTAAGCGGTCACCGTAGCCTATAGACGCTTGCAAACAAACGAGACATGCCGTTGCCGACTCTGTAAAATGAAAGAGGAGCTAGTAGGGTTGAACGTTTCCTCGCGGAGCACTGGCAAAAAAGCACTTGCTCATCGTAAGGAACATAACACAGCTCAAAACAGTGTTATTACACAGGTGGCAGTGGCCTTCTGAAAGATATTTTTAATAACTACTGAGATCCTCAAAGCGCGGTATAATAAATTCACACATGGTATGATGGAATATAAACACTGACATATTTTTTAAGGAAATAATAATAAATAATCTGGTCCCAGATCTATAGGTCTATTTACTTTACGTTGAAAGGTAAAATGGTTAGTTTGACAGTTTCTATGTGGGGGTAATCTCTGATAGCTATTAGTAGACTATTATTAGACAATTTATCCCCGAGTCACATAAAGTTATATTTTATTTATTATAACATCCACACGAAGGAAGCTGCAGGCAAATGCTAGTTAGTAATTAATACGTTTAATTTTGAAACAGAAAAAAAATTGAAAAAAAAATCAACCAACCGCAAATCAAAAATACTGGTTAATCCTTTAAAATCAATTGCCTTACACTTGCTCGTACATCGCAGATAACAAAAAAATATTTTACTCTTCAAAATATTCTCTTCGAATTCACCTTTTCTTCTTAACTTACAAAGCTGCGCTGTTCCAACTCTCAGCGCGCCTAAATCGAAAAAAGGATACGAGGGAAGTGCATTTTATTCTCAAATGTACGCTTGCGATAAACTGAAGGCAAAGTTTCTGCACAGTTGTTTCCTTTTTTTGGAGGCCCGATACGGGTGTACATTTGAACAGCAAACTTCGCTATATACATTGAGGTATTAAGTACCGTAGTACTCATGGTGAAGTGGTGAAATGAAACCTTAAACTGTAGCTGTAGTAACTCGTAAATATGTTATAGTTACTCAGATAGCAAAGTCATATTGACCTAGGTTTGTTTTATTTAATGTGTTTGATTACTTATTTTAATAAACTGACTTCGTACCAGACAAAATTCGCGACCCGTGGTGCAGAAGCAGGTAGCACAGTTACTGCAAAATTAGCGCCGTCATTAAAAATCAAGAGATAAAAATTAGGCTGCACAGAAGTCAATTACTTTCTATCTCGGGTAGAGCACTCCGTTAGTTGTTTTATTAGGTTATAGAGCAAACGACCGAACTCCAGCAGTAATAATTTTCATCGTCTCGAGGACATTCTACCTCAATAGCAGAGAACACATTTTTGGGATGAGTTTTTTCTGACGCAGCAACGACTCCCAAATGACTGCGCGTCGTCATGGATCGTCGGTTTTTACTCGACTGCAGTAAAACTAAAATTTTGTGTTATGGATACTTTCGAGTTTTGCTACGGAGATAGTGATTATTACAAAAGATGTTTTTTTTTAATTTTCTCATTTCAATCTCTCTTAAGTGCCCTTAAAGTGGCAATGGCTGCCGTATTTTGTTGATTGTTTACTGTTGTTTACTGAGATCGATAAGGAGAAGAAAGGTTTTATTTTTCATTCTGGACTCACAGAAAATTACAAAGAATAAGAAGATATACTTACCTACCTTTTTTTCGGGAATGGAAATGCTCCTTATGCATGCCGCCCCGCTCGGGGATGCGGGACGGTTATGTCGGGCTCTCCGGCCAGGTGGCCAGCATACCACCACTACCACCTTTCGCATAGTGGTGGGACCACGGGGATCGCTCTCGCATTATCCGCGATCCCACCGCGGACGTCCATTAATGGACCCTCCCGGAAGGCCAAGTGTAATGTATTATATATATTCGAAACATTCACCATGACGGGCTACAGCTCAGTGGACCCAGACTACCATATTGGAATAGCAATCAGCGGTATCATTCAATATTTTTTTATCACAATAGGATCTAAATTCAAAAACAAATATTTATTTCATTCACACAAATTTTATGTTCAAAACCAATCAATTTATAATCCAACAACCCTGAAAATACAGAGCGTCATAACAAGGATACACAGTAAAAAAAAAAATCTAACAAAATACCGACCGATATCCAACCTACGCAGCTACGCTTCAAACCGATATTTTATCAATCAAACAAATTACATGGTTCTGCGTATTGAATCCACTTCAAAAACATATTTACCTGCTACATCATTTTAATCTGCGGTACCCTAAAATGGCGGCAAAACCGGACCGATCAGCTGTATCGATAAATGTGGCTATTTCGTTTTCGTATTGTTTCGAGGGGTCGACTAAATAAACCAGTCGATATTTTTTTGCAAGCAGTTCAGCAATTTTATTTTGTGTTGAACTCAATATTGATATCTACTTTTACGAGTAATTAAAAAAGGTAATTTTCTTTTAAATTAAATTGTATTGGTGTAAAAGTATTGATTTTATGAAAATGCAAAGTAATAACATTAATTTACAAACGTCAACAAACCAATAGTATCACAGGCAACAGTGTATTAAGAGTCTCAAGTTAGATCATGTTTTTTCTACCACAACCCACTAAATGAACCAATCACGCTACTACCCAGCATTTAGCATTTCATTCCCCAGCTGATTCCTCTAACCCAGACCTTAGTCATTCCAGATTCGTTACCCGGACCACCCGAAATGCACCTCACGCTTGGCACACGTGACTTCCATTCGCCAAATCGTCCACTCGAACAGCTAAATTTTCAAGATTATGTCTAGTACTTTTTGGATAGTAGCCAAAATAGATAGGGTATGGAGTAGTCAGATTTTTGGTTCTTTTAATTTTTATTATTCAAGAACGAGATTGTCGAACTATTTTGAAATATATTTTACTTAAACTGTATGTAGGTGTATTACTACATTTTGTTTTGGTAACGATCATTTTATATTATAATACCGAACTTTACTCTGATGTAAGTATAATTCTCCCCCAATAATTGTCATAAAAATAAATATACACTAATTATCCTTGAGCTCAGCATGTAAGATCAAAAATTATACGTAAATACCTCTTTATACGCAAATTGTAATTACTATTTTTATTTTATTTTATTTATTCAGGGACAATAAACAGCTACAATATGTGTTGGAGCAGAGAAGAGACAATATAAAATATTAACAATATTGCAGCCCACTACATTATCCTCATATTAACATAAGAAAATATTATAAAGAGTGCCACTTGATAGGTAATAGAAAATAATTAGGCAGATCATATTAATAATAATTGATTAATTACATCATGCAAAATAGTATTCTAATTCCAATTGATCGATTGCTTGGCAACAGAGTAATAATTAACACAAAAAAAGAAAGAAATCACAAGATGTAGGCTAGCTTACATTCCTAATAACATTATAGTTTTCATAACATCACATTTAAATTTTGGTTTAGAGCATACAAAAATATCGATATTAACAAAATTACAATTACAAGATTCAACCATTCTCCGGATAGGGCAGCGCAAACCAGAATAAGTACGACAGGTATTGACAGAAAATAGAGTACCTGCACGGATACTACGTATAGTGACAGTGCGTGGAACCACATAACATAGGTTGCTCGTAAGATCGATACAATCAAAATCACCATGAACAATACCATACAGTACAGAAGCCTCTAGATACTTACGTCTAGATTCTAGGTTGACCTGCCTATATTTATCTAGTAGTTGTGAGTATCACAAATACGTTTTGTGGCATCTGTAATGCATGGTTCGTAGAAACCTATACTGGACCTTTTCTATCGCGTCTATGTATTTCTGGTACAACGGGTTCCAGATAGGGACGGCATATTCTAATTGTGATCGTACAAGTGTCTTATATAGGTAAAGATATATGGAGACACGTTTGAACTCAGTGGACGATCTCATAACAAAACCATACATCTTAAATGCTTTATTCACATTTTTTTCCACATGTTGGTTTAGGGACAACTTATCATCAATTAACACACCAAGATACCTTATAGTAGATACATTACTGAGTGTTGTGTAGTGCAATGAGTATTTAAAGTCAATCACTACTTTATTTTTTGTGAAATTGATGCAATTGCACTTGGAGAGACTAAGGTGTAATTTATTGTTAAGACAGTAGTTAGTGAGACTGTCCAGATCTTGTTGGAACAGTCGACAATCCTCCACAGTATGTATAGACCTATAAGCTTTTAGGTCATCAGCGTATAATTATAAGAAACTTAGTATTTTTAAAACATTTGTTTATGTCATTAATATATAAAACAAACAGAAGTGGTCCCAAGATTGAACCCTGTGGAACACCCGAGGTTATATGTACTGCCTCAGACTGATGACCATTCACGACAACCTTTTGTGTTCTATTTTTAATATAAGATGAGATCCAACGAAGGAGATTTCCTCGTATGCCATTAAACGCAATCTTATTCAGTAGGATTTTATGATCGACCTTGTCAAAAGCTTTTTTGAAATCCGTATAAACCACGTCAACTTGCACCCGCCTGTCCATGTACTGCGTCTTAACTATAAATCCTGTTATTAACATATATACGCAGCAACTAAAGAACGCCACTTATTACGATTCTTTATTATTTACGATACTATAGATTAAAGTTAAAAAAAATACAGCATGAAAAATATATCGAGTGACACAATAATACACGCCCCGCCTACCTTTACCCTTGTTTTCGACTCTCGCACCGTGTTATTCGATATTTTTTTATTAAAAATCACATTTTGGCTCAAAGGCTTTCGAAAAACTGCGAATACAACTACACGAACTGAAACGTACACTGAATGTTTTGTTACAAAAGTACGTTTTTGGGTCTCTTACAGAGTAAAGTAAGCTTGTACCTATTTATATTATGTCAAGTTCTTACCTATAAGTTTGTTTGATCTCTTGCATAAGTCAAGATTGTGATTTCATACATAAAACTTTTAGGCTCGTCGCTAAGTACCACCAAGTAACACCATGGATATAACTACGATCAACCGATGGCAAGGTGCTTGCGCTAGCTCCGGTTTACCTGTAAATAAGTAATTGTTTTCTACAACATCAAACACATCGAAACCCCTCCGTGCCTCGCAGATCACGTAATGCCTATTCCGGTTGTCATACGAACACCAATGACAATTATCATTAAATTATATTAGCGGTAGTCACAACCTCAAAAACCCGACAACCAGTCTATCCTTCGGATGTGATTATGTGCACCATAGTTCACGGACATAATTTTAGGGGCGAGCCTATTACCATAATTCAGGTACAATTCCGAAACCCGAGTTGCTACAGAAAATGTCATAGAAATCTCTAACCTTTAAAAAATAGGATTCAGAAAGTGGACGTCAATGGAAAGAGATCTTCGGGGTCCGTAGTTAAAATATCAGTCCCGCAGGGCTCAATTCTTGGTCCATTT
The DNA here is from genome assembly GCA_964056405.1 of Acronicta alni. Lineage (NCBI taxonomy): Eukaryota > Metazoa > Arthropoda > Insecta > Lepidoptera > Noctuidae > Acronicta > Acronicta alni. Next base: position 16,355,575 of record OZ043915.1, on the reverse strand, counting down.
TTATTTTTAATTTATATAAATGACTTACCTTACCTAATAAGGGACAATCATGAGATAGTACTGTTTGCAGATAACACATCATTATTATTCAAACTCAAGCGTCAACAAATCGTCACAGACGATGTAAACAGTGCTCTCTCAAAGGTGGTGCATTGGTTTAATACTAATAATCTAGTTTTGAATGAAAAGAAAACTAAATGCATAAAGTTTACAACACCTAACGTAAGACAGGTGAAAACCAGTGTTCTTATTAATAGCGAAGAGTTGGACCTTGTGGACACCAAAGTATTTCTAGGTGTCACTTTAGATTCTAGACTTCAGTGGGGCCCACATATAGATAAATTGTCGAAAAAGCTTAGCTCTGCAGCATACGCCGTCAAAAAAATACGTAGCTTGACTGATGTAGATACAGCGCGCCTTGTTTATTTTAGTTATTTTCATAGTGTGATGTCGTACGGCATTCTGTTGTGGGGGAATGCGGCTGACATACAAACTATTTTTGTGCTGCAGAAAAGAGCCATTCGATCGATTTACAATTTAAGTCCCAGATATTCACTGAGGGATAAATTTAAGGAGATTAATGTTATGACTGTTGCATCACAGTATATTTATGATAATGTATTATATGTACACAAGAATATTGATCTCTTTAAAAAACGTAGTGATACACATAATGTTAATACCTGGAACAAAAATAAATTTATTGTACCTGCAACGAGGCTCCAGAAGATAAGTAATTCGTTCAAATGCCAATGTATACGCTTCTACAATAAAATCCCAAGCAACATTCAAAAACTTAGTCTTAACAAATTTAAATCAATTGTTAAGCAGAAATTGTGTCTTAAAGGATACTATTCAATAAGAGATTATACAGATGACAAATATGCTTGGGATTGAACTGTTATAATGAACTAAGCTTTCGATGCTTTAATATTCTATTATCCTGACATTTCTTTGTTTTATTTTATTTATTTTTTTGAAATTGAAATATTATTCAGATTAATATTGTAAAAACATGAATTTATCGTAAAGTATGAGAGTCGTGCAGCCATTGATGTTGCATATATTGATAAGCAATAAAATGACTTAAAATTACATTGTGCCCTTCAGTTGCCTAGCGGTCTGAGCTTGTCATGCTCACTAAAATGTCCTGCTGTTGGTGGCGTTGCGTGTCGGGTCGTTTTATTCCCTACAACATGGTTGAGTCAAACGACGCCGATACACACGTCATACTCGTGAACGGGTGCAGTCTGTCGGGGCTGGTCAGCTCTTACTGTCAGTGGCAATCTCTTTATTTATTTATTTAAATTTTTCTGTTTAGTAGCCTATATTTATTTGAAAGTACACATCAAACTGCATTGTTCTCATGTAAGTCTGACAATTATTTATATTATTTTGATATTAGCAGACATTACTGCAATAATTACTGTGATTATATTTTTTCTTATTATTTAATAATGTTTAACTCAATACAATGTAAATGTGAGTACTTTGTAGGCTAAATATACATACTCAGCTTTGAACAGTCTGGTGGCTTTGAGCCTTTTTTATATGGCCTACGCAAATGTTTCTCTGATCTGGTATCGTCGTGCGACGGATTGTTGAGCTCCCTAAATTATGGTTGAGCTACACAATGACTGATGCATGCGTGCCGTCAGTTGGGACTGGTCTACTCAAAGCCGCTATGGCTCTTTCTTCAAAAGGCCATCTCAGACGTTGCCCTACATTGTAAGACACATATTTGTTACCACTACTCTATGTCTGGACTTTAAAAGAGACTATGATTCTCTGAGTTGGTTTCGGCGTTTCTTCTCAGAGGTCGTCAGCTAGGAAATGCCGGAGCCATCTAGCTTTAAAAAAAAATGTTTATTATTGACTTGTAAAAGTGTCTTTAAAAGATCTATTTACAGAAATAAATATCATTTATCATTTAATACCTGGGAGTCGAAGGACATCACGCTCAGAAGCCACAGAACAAATAGAATAATAAAAAAACTGAAAGAAGATAACTATGTATTAAAAAATTAGACACTCCTTTAAAGTGATTATAAATCTGCATTTTTTACAAAGTTTATTTTTTTTCATATTATCCTCCTTTATAAAGAAAACAGTTTTCTGTCTTCTTTATTTTATATTTTATTAGTATCATTAAGTTTGACAATCAAATAATCGAGCATACAATTTGACCATTTACACAAAACCTGACCTCTGTATACCTGTTAATTCTTGTTAGTTCTAGTATGCACATAGGACCAATCAACTAGATGAATCACCAATAGTTTGGACCAATACGGCAGGTAGCATACATCACAGGCTCGAGTTTGGCAATATAGTCATTAGTTTCTCCCACCCAACCTGTTCTACCATCATTTAGTTGCGCTATACCTCCCATGGGAGCTGAGGGATGGTCCTTTTGCGGCCACAAACACCATAAAGTGGACAGTAAATTATGCACATATGACGTGTGAAAAATATTATGCTTCAGGGATCAAAGTTTTAATAATTTTGTTGGAATACCATGTACAATATTAAGCAAAGAAGAGAAAGTATTATGATATAAATGTAGTAATGAAACAATGGACGATATCTGTGTGGAGTTATTTGTATTACATCCTTTGTCTGTTGAGCATCATTGTATTTGATTAATAAATTGTAACGACACATTTTAGGAATAATGAACTTCAGTTTCCGAAACGTAGTGTTATGGTTTTACGGTATTTTAACATTAAAGAAAACTTAAGTTTTCGCTTAGAATTGTCTCAAAATAGGTCGGTATCGATCTGATATAACCCTCCACCTGCTATGAATAGCGATATTCCTTACTTACCTACGTTCAGTACACAATATTATTATACATTTTAAAATGTTTACATCTGGAGTCTAAATTATAACTATACACAAAATGCAAATGTTACAGAGCTTCTACGTGTATCTACTACCTATAAATATATAAAAATTGAACGGTACAAAGTTAAGTACGGTACGTAAGTAACTAATTTAAGAATAACTCTTTTTTTATTCACTTTATCACTACATAGTATAAAACAAAGTCGCTTTCTCTGTCCCTATATCCCTAAGTATGCTTAAATCTTTAAAACTACGCAACGGATTTTGATGCGGTTTCTTTTAATAGATAGAGTGTTTCAAGAGGAAGGTTTATATGTATGTTATTATTACATTGCACCCGTGTGAAGCGGGGACGAGTCGCTAGTTGAATTATATAAGAAATAAGCAAACGTAACAAGTCACTAACGTAATTCAAGAGAGCACCAAATACATGATACAGAAATGCCACTAAAACCCGAAGCAATCGGCTACGAATTCCTAAAATTTCTCCTAGATATTACTATTACAAATTTCCAAAAGAATGTATTACTTCAGCTTCAAATACTCTTAAGTTTGGTACTATAATATGGCCGTATGCGATGAGGAAATTCAACAAAAGTGATTTTAAATCTTGTAGACACAATGTCAGGCCGTTGTTACACCGTTCTGTAATGTATACATTACAAATTGTAACACTGATTAAACACTAAACAATTTTTAAATTATCATGCGTTCTCCTCATTCTCTTGTTACGCAATGACGGTCTCAGGTCAAGCACTTTCACGCTCTACTCGAATATACTGAAGATCAAATAAATAACAATACTTACCTTAGGAGATAATGTGACTATATATAGGTCTTACCACTACTTATAACATCCATCAACCGGTTTACTGTCACTGCTGGGCATGGGGGTCCCCACATAACGAGAGGGAGACATTATTCTCTTAGCCTTTTACAGATACAGCTGGTTCGAGTGCCGGACTGCTGATCATAGGGTCGTGGGTTCGATTCCCACAGGACACAAATATTTGTCTTAGTAAAACATGAGTATTTGTGTTTGTCTGGGTGTTTCTTATGTATTATAAGTATGTATTTACAAAAAAAAAGTATATAAGTATTATATCCATTGTCTAGTACCCATAGTACAAGCTCTGCTTAGTTTGAGACTCAGATGGTGTTGTGAAAAATGTCCCAAAAATATTATAATATTATTATTATTATCTATCAGTATTTTGCAGGAAACGACTGCTATCAGACCACCGCAACCCAAGGCTTCTGATTACCACTAACAATAATATAGGTATTCGTTTGACAGCCGGGAGTATTGCCTCTACGTGTTCTTCAAGGCAAGGAGGGTCTTGATGTTTTAAGAATGGTCACCATAGTACTAATTCACTGGCCTGATTTTTGATACAATAAACTTATCTGTCAACAGTTAAGTTCCTACAACGATATTATGTTATGTTACGATGTAACAAGCGGCCATATTAAAAGGAATCCAATATATTACCCTTATAACTTTTAGATTCCACTTTATCAGTTCCTAACATATTTTATGTACGTTTAAAAATCCTCTCTCGTAATTCTATTGTTCTTTTATGTTCACACATAACATTTTATGAGGTGAATAGAGGTAGTACTAGTAGAATCACTTTAAAATTGTACAGAAGAGTTTTATGTCGGCACAGAAGTTCGCTTGGACCGCTAAATACATTGATTTTAATTTTAACAAGACCCAAAGGGTGTTATTTTGTGTAGTAAATAACCATTGCCACTCAACGTGACCAGCCTTTCAGGTAGTAGTGAAACGGAGGAACCTTTTAATGCTCTTTTTTACTTTTCCTGGTTTTATTTTCACATATAAGTAAATATCCTAGTTTTGTCTTAGTTTACTGTATAGTTTATTCAGTTGTTAGTAAATAATTTAGTTCATTTCATATTAAAATAGAAACGTTTCATCATCAACCCATATGGCATGAGTCTCCTCTCAGAAAATGAAAGGGATTAGGCTATAGTCCACCACGCTGGTCTAGTGCGGATTGGCAGACTTCACACGCCGCCGTCGAGAAAATCTCTAAGGCATGCAGGTTTCCTCACGATGTTTTCCTTCACCGTTTAAGCGAGTGATAATTAATTATTAATACGCACATGATTTCGAAAAGTCAAAGGTTACGAACTCGAGACCTTCGACTTGGTAGTCCAATTAATAGTCTACTTGGCCAATAGTCCAATGGACTAGGCTCTCACTACTTAGAAATTTTTAATTTAAATATATTTTCCATTATTTGGAATAAAAGAGTGGAATATAGAATAATAGCTTATAGATAGATACCTATATAACATAATTTATTATGGATTCACGGCAATGGTATTATTTTTGCGACGGTATACCATAATAATGTAGCCGACTCGTGTTTTATTTTATTAAAAATAACAGGCTTAGTGAAAAATATAATTAAATATGTAAATTAAATTAAAATGTAATTAAATAAGTAAATTAAAATATAATTCAAAGTAAAAAATAATTTGTTAACTGAAAAAAAAAACAAATTATGTAATAATTTTAAATAATACAATTCTTAATAAGTACTTAAGATATAAGCATTTGAAGTTTTTGGTAGGGATTGTGTGGGAATGCTCTGGACTTTTTCCGTAAAACGAGTGTCAGTATAGCATTTGTATAGGTCAGCGCACGGAACATTCGACGTCACATGTTCGTATATGCTCTCTATCACTAGCATTAAATTAAAATGCTCATAACTTCTTCATTTTTAAATTAATTTTCAGTAGTTTTGATTCAAAAAATGAAGATGATGTGTTCCATTTAAGGTCAACTTTATGGTGAATTTTAAAATTAATCCGTCAACTAACCTATTGACATCATTATATTAAAATCTGTGCTCTAAAATCGCCATCATAATTGCATAATGTCAGATGCAAATACTGCCTTCTAAGCCTAGTGACCGTTAGCCCGACTGCTACGCTAGAGACCCTGGGTTTGATTCTCAGGTCGAGCAATGTAATTGGGATTCTCAATGACATTCTCAGTAGCACTTCAGAATTTGAATTTGGAATTTTTCGCAGATATCGCATATATTACACACAAAAAATACTATCAATTAGTTATCAAATTAACAATATTTTGTTTTGTCTGAATCCTACAATTTTGAAGTCGGTTAAAAATATTTAGCCTTGTTTTACAGCCCAGTGAATTTTGATTCAAACTGAAATTTACTTTAAAACTTGAAATATGATTCGAATCGATCACTGAGCTCCAATTTTCTACGGCATTAATTAAATTTGCGACCCTATTCTGGTGGCAAGTCTGTAATGGGGAATAAATTGGGTTTAAAGGTAAAGTAAAGTACTATTGACTTCGGTTATTTGATGAATAACTGTTTAGAAATAGAAAACTGACTTCAAATATTTCATGATGCATGTGACCGACATTCTGCCAAAATAATATTGACATTTCAGAAGTAGCAAAATATACACTTGGTATTTTTTTTGTTGTGAAAAAATAATTCGACTTAAGGCAGGATTCTAACTTGCGTCCTATCGTTCACAACGTTGGATGCTTTAGTCAACTATGTTACATTAATTACATTATTTTACATTAAAGTTATTATACATTAAATTATTATAATTTTATATTAAATAAAATATACAAATGTTATTTACTCCATCTTATTCTCTATTTATGTTCTTTCAAATTTGAGTATGGTCAAAACCATTAAAGTAAATTTCTGCAAAAATAACGAGCAATATGTTCTTCGGTTTTTTATAAAATTGACAGTATCACCACGAAGTTTGGATTTGTACCCGGTTAATGGCAATAGACTCGCTCACTATTTTATGGTACTGTGGGATTGTGGAATCGTGGGAGACAAGTGTAAATGTAACTCGTTTTAGAACTATCAGAGTACTATATTCTTTAAAAGTCAAGGGAAATCTCTCTGTGACATCTCTATTAATCAATTACTAAACATTTCTACTGTATCAAATTCAAATGACTGTTTCTTCTTAATAAAACCAGCCAGTCATACGCTAGTGCTTACACCCTGTAGCGGAGATCGCTACAGGGTGTTAGCACAGTACCTTAACAGGGTGAACGGTGAGTGCACATTAATACACTTCTACCTTAATCTTCGAGGAATACCGTAATGGTATGTTGTTATGTCCAAACGGGTACCAACACACAATTACGTAATGTGTCCATTAAGTCCACATTGAAAGCTTGTGTATCACATTGCATGCTATTCAGCTAATTGGTTGTGTAATTAGTGCATTTAGTTTTAGATAAAATATACTGTAACTGTCAATGACAATTTAATCGCTTTGCTTTTGGTACGTAATACAGGCCTTAGTCGTTTATATGAATGATATTTTAATAATGCTTAAGTGAATGATATTTATTTATTTAAATGTTTGGAAAACCAACAGCCATGAACAAAACAAAATAAGCATTATATAGGAAACAGACAGCCAATTATAGGTCTTCACGAATAGAAAATTTAATTGTAAGTAGGTATTGATCGTTTTTAATAAACCTAATTATAAATAGTACGATCTAGAAATCTGCCTGTTACAATTTTATTATCGTACACTCCTAAAAGACCGAAAGGGTTTTTACTTAAATTGCGTGCTCCATCTTAGCGTTCAAGATAAAAACAAGAAAAAATAGAAAGCACAGATAACGATTTTTTCCAAAATTATTCACAGTTTATCATATTTCTGAAAAATATCCAAATCCAGGACATGAAATACTTTGCCTGTTTGTGCTTTCAATCAGGCATAACTAGTCAAAAATATAAAATAATAAAACTTTATCGAATTATTTACCACCCAGTATTCAGAATAGGCCTTCAGCTACCTTTGGAATTCGATAGAAATATCTTGCCCGAGTTTCTGGCCAGTTGTTTAGGAGAAAATAATTTTCATCTTAATTGCAATTAAAATCTTTGTGTAAATACCGGGACTCCACCTTAATAAATCAACTTAAATGAATGTTGATTTTTGCTAGCGTACCTGACGTATTTTTACGTAAATTAAGGGAACAACTGTATTCCCAGAAGGGTTAGGTAGAAGGCCTTTGATGGGGTCCAAAATAAAAATAGTTTTCATATAAAACATATACAGGCACTTATAAAATGTCGAGTCCAGGTGCACGGTTCCAAATTAGTCGTTTTGGAGAAGAACCAGCAAGAAACTCCATGATAACTCTTTTAAATTATACTTTTGTACAATGATGTTCGATACAATAATCATTATAAATTGGATACTTGCATGAGAGAACAATTTACGAATGTTGCAAAGATTACAAAATGTATAAAATACAGCTTTTCTCAATCCAATCCCATATACAGACAAAATATAAAAAGCCCGAACTGACAGCATGACGGATACTGGGACGCAATATTTCATATTTTCCCTTTTAGGGATCCAAAAATAGTGACCCTTGCCCAGTGACCCAGTGACGTTTACTTTCTGCGCCCCACCAAAATTGATTACGCCCCATTTCCTGAGCAACGTTATTGCGAGCAAGTTTGCTCAGCTGGTACCATTGTGTATACTTCGGCGCTAAGAACGTAGGGATGTAAACATTAGTGTCGCTTAAATGATGCTGGCATTAGTGTCGCTTATGACGTTTAAGTCACAGGCATAGAGAAATTGTCGGATTGTGTAGATGTTATAGGTTGCTTATATAGAAAGTATGTTTGATATTATTGGGAGTAGAGTATTAGGTTCAACGCATAAGAATAACAACCTTATACAATAGCAATATGCCTCTAATAGACGTCACCTCGAAGACGCTAATCCCTACTAATATTATAAATGCGAAAGTAACTCTGTCTGTCTGTTACGCTTTCACGTCTAAATCACTGAACTGATTTTAATGAAATTTGGTACAGAGATAGAGTTGACCTTGAGAAAGAACATAGGATAGTTTTTATCTCGGACTTTTGAAGAGTTCTCTTGGAAACGCGATATAACCGAACTCGACGCGGGCGAAGCCGCGGGCGGAAAACTATATTTAATAAAATAAATTTAATAATTTGGATACATAAAACCTGTAAAGAGTAGTTTTATTTAAATGCCTAATATCCGCATGGCAGAAATCAATATGCCTCTTATAATATACTCATTCCTTATCTTGTCCATTCTTGATACACCACACATTCCCTTATACATTCTCATATGAGCTGCTAACAATTGCCGTGCATGGAACCCTTTTGAAGCACAATACAAGAAAACATCACCATCAACCCATATACTGTCCCACTGCTGGGCACAGGTCTACTCTAAGATTGAGAGGGATTACGCTATAGACTACCACGCTGGTCTAGTGTGGGTTGGCAGACTTCACAAACCGTCGAGAAAAATCTCTAAGGTATGCAAGTTTCCTCACGATATTTTCCTTTACCGTTCAAGCGAGTGATAATTAATTATTCATACACACATGAAATCGAAAAGTCACAGCTTTGACTTGGCATTCCAATAATCATACCACTAGGCTATCACTGCTTGAAAATATGACAAACATCAATAACGCTGAAATGAAAGAAAGAATGACAGCAAGAAAAATATTTAAGTACCTACGTCATTTTTTTCGCCATCATCACATGAACAGCACTTACGCACATGTCGTTGCTCATGCCTTAAAAAAATAAATAAAACCCATTCACACATTCTAGTCACGTACGCTATGGTTTCCCTTATTTTGTACTGTTCACACCAGTGATAAGGGTGTGTATCGGGTGCTATTGTATAGAAAAAAGTCTCACTGTGTGGCCCACTTTATTGGGCTATAAAAACCCTCTTTCATCATTGGTATTTCCTAGAAAACTTTCGATATCGTATAAGTCATGTACTTCAATAAAATTGAACTATTTCTGACTAGGGTAGCGAAAGACACTATAATGATTGTGTTCGGCTATCATTAACGTACTTATATGTTTACTTGTTTCGGACTCAACAGATGATTTGAAAATTACAACACTGGATGAGTCTGCTGTGGTGCACTCGATCACAACTTTTGAAAAAATAAAAGTAACATCTTTCTTGGTCGCATTATTTCTCTCAAATAGCAACAACATACCCAAGATTTTCTACTGTGACATAACGTAGTATTTAAATAAATTATTCAAATTCCGAATAAGTATACAAACGTTTAGCTAAATTCAAAAATGGAACTTGCAGGTCTGGGCATCATAGACTATTTGAATTCAGATTTTTTGTTCTTTTTACAAGACATTCTGGCAGATTTCCAAACGTATCTACAATTTTAGAACTTTTCGATGCCACGTAGATAATCAGCACAAAATTTGAAGGCTTTCGCAGTTGATTGCAAGTATTTACATGGGTTTATTATGTACTAGCTTTTGCCCGCGGCTTCGCTCAAGTGGATGTAGAATAAATATAAGAATCAGAAATTAAAGAAGAAGAAAAGACACACAAACTCACGTTCACAGTTTTATTTAGTTCCCGGCCTCTTCCCATAAATATTGGAAATGATTTCTAGTCTAATCAGTATTTTACATGAAGCGGCTACCATCAGACCTCCTCACCCAATATCTGGTTATTAATACTGATAACTTACAGATAAACTGGTCGTGAGGATTTTTGCGTTATGTATTTAATCATAGTTCTTGCGTAAAGAATCTAAATAAATAAATATTAAAAAATACCGAATGATATTATTAAAAAGACTAACTAAATATTTCATAAATAATTTTCGTGTTGCCAAGATATGCAAAATAATAGAACCTTTTTTGGCGTGACTGTATAAATATAAGTACCTAATAAACATGTTTTTATTCAACTTTACTTAATTAAAGGTCACCAAGACTAAGGTGACCAAAAATAGAAGTAGTATTAATAATTTAAGTTGCTCAGACGGCCCCTGAAGCGACAGGGGCCGACTTGTCCCTAACAAATGTACGGGTACCCTATCTACCTCACTCTGTGAGATTTATAACTGGAGCTATTACAAGTAAATATGTGGATTGTGTGTAGTTACTAAGTGGAAAATGTAGAGAATATTTTGACGTCACTATTCTACTCGGTTCGCCGTATTGCTCTGATTAGTCCAGTGGTAAGTGCAACTTACTAACGAGTTTGAATTGATATTTTAAATACACTTTTACAAGTCAATGTTTTGATTTTATATAGATGCGTTAGCTAGATGCGAGCAAGATGCTAGATGGCGCCGGTATTTCATATCTAACGACCTCTGAGAAGAAACACCGAAACAAACTCAGAGAATCATGGTCTCTTTTGAAGTCCAGACATAAATAGTTTCAATTATGTGAGTTTCACAATGTAGGGCAACGTCTGAAATAGCCTTTTGAAAAAAGAGCCATAGCAGCTTTGAGTAGGCCAACAAACGACGGCAGGCATGCATCAGTCATTGAGTATTATAGTAATTAACCGGTTACGAATTTTGTCTTCTTGTAATATTATATACCTACCTATTGTTATATTCGAAACAAAAGACACATCCTTAGCATCAACCTACGACTTACCGCATCTCCAGACTTCTGCCATTGACTTTTGATTTGATACCCTAATCCTTTGATTCCTATGACTCTGAGTTTGTTTCGGCGTTTCTTCTCAGAGGTCGTCAGTTAGGAAATGCCGGAGCCATCTAGCTTAAAAAAATGTTAAATATTGACTTGTAAAAGTGTCTTTAAAAGATCTATTTACAGAAATAAATATCATTTATCATTTATAACTTTTGAGACCATTACAACTTATGGTGCCTGCGTTTCGTTTGCATTTCGTTATATCGGTATTGTCAAAATTTTATCTTTTATAATAGATACTAAAAAAGAGCCTTAAATCTAAATTTAAGGCTCAAGGCTATTTTAAATTTAGAAATATATTCTATTTCTAAATTTAAAATGAAGAGCCTTAACAATTGGAAAGAATATTTTAATATTCAATCTAAAGAAAAAGGAATTTGGTATAAGACATTTCAAGGCGAACCTACTCATGGACCCTGGTTTGATAGTAAGTTGAGTAGAAGTTATGTCAAGTTGGCTTTCGATTGCGGTCCGGACACTATCCATCGGCAAAGTTTGCATTTCTAATGAAAAAAAAAAAACACTTAACTGTATTATTTGCAATAAGCTTGAGGACGTACATCATATTTTGCTGATGGATTGTGTTAGGAACCGGGGTGAAAGGTAAACTTTTATTAGAAAATTCCAATTAAATGTATTCGAAGTGGGGCTACTTCAATCAATATTAGCACTAACAAAATCCAATGCTGCAAAAAGTTGCAAAAGTGCAAAATGTAAGTTAATCCACTATATTAATTAATATGTTTTCCTAGATTTAGTACTTATTTTTTTGTTGTATATTGTATAAGGCACGATGGGGTTAACGTATCCACAAGGATAAAAACCCCAAATTAAATAAAGATAAAAAAAAACTTTTATACTGGGGAATACAACATCCATATTGAATTTTTAAACTATATCTTCTTATTTTACTTTTTCTACAGAGGTAAATTGTAAAAGGTATTTTGTAGTTTACGTAGGTACAGATGCCAGCAGGTCAAGCTATCCAAAACTGTTAAATTTTCCCAATGGAATATGAACCTTAAACTTTTGTATTAAAGTTAAAAATCAATCAAAGAAATTTGACAGATTGTGGTAACTTTATGTACTGGCACACAAAAAGAAATGAAAATAATAAAAACGTGTGCGGTCGGGGGACCTCCGTCAGTAAGAAGTCAGCTCAGCTCAGCTCACATGATGTATACAAGCGGTTGACGGTAATATCCGAACTACGCCTGACAGATACTGTATCGAGGTGGCGCAACGCATTTCTACTAAGTAACTCCTGCCGCAGACCGCGTAAAGGAACGTCTAAAAAAAACGGACGCCACGATCCTACAACAACTTTAATGTATAATGATATTGTTACGCCGGATACGTAATAGAACGACTGAGATGGCTCACGAAGGTTCTAGAAACGCGTGGAAGTTTAATCTCGACACTCGCGTAGGTATAGGTAGGTACTTATATCTATAAGTGCCTATAACAATATCTCAAGGACACGCGGCTCGCGACACAATAGGCCGAGGTCAACGCCCGCGAAACAATAGGCGCGCGAGTACCTACTCGTATTTTTTGTAGCATTTTCGGGATTATTCGATTCTGGAACTTTCTGAGCCATATAAATAGCGGTCCTAAGGGGCCGGCAAGGCAGTTCAATTGTGGACACGGACAAGTGAAGATCGAAGCGAACTACGAAGTGACTACAGTGCGATAGTGAATTGTGAAGTGAACTAGTATAGCGACATACTCGTGATTTGTGTTTTGTATTCGTGTGAGCAATTAAAGTTTTGATTATTTATCGGTTAAATTGGTGTCATTTAATTTATCCCGAACCCCAGCTCGTAACAATATACTTTATCATTAGCAACCCTTAAACTGTCCCATTGCTTAGCATGGGTGTCTTCTCAGAATAAGAAAGATAAGGCTATAGTCCAGTATACTAATGCGGGTTGGCAGACTACACACGCCACAACGTCGTTTAGAAAATCTCTCTCAGGTATGCAGGGTTTCCTCACGATGTTTTCTTTTACTGTTTTAAGCGAGTGATAATTAATTATTAATACACACTGTATGATTTCGAAAAGTCAAAGTGTTTGCCTTGGATTCAAACTCGAGTGCTTTGACTTGGCAGTCTATCGGTCGTATCACTAGGCTATTACTGTTTTTTTTTTACTTGTCCATAAAAATGTTTACGCAACAACGAGTCCATTCCATTTCCTGTTACAATTTCGTCGTTGAACAAGATGCGACATGTCCCCGTCAGTGTGCTTGTTCTGATGAGGGTAGAGGTAAAAGGGTTGTCTCGTAATACTTAAAGCTAAAACGCCGTAAGTGACAATACCTGTAATGCCTATTACGACGTTTTGCCTTATAAGTATTGGTATTTATTATATTGTTGTAGGATAGTTCGGATTTAAAATACAAAGGACATAAGTGTCAGTACATTTGATGTTTCCTAAGACGTTTAAGCTTAGAGGTTTCGTTGTACGTATTATGGGGTAGATATATAAAGCGGATCTTTACATATATGTTCTATAAGTTGTGTATATAATCCTTGGAATACGAAACCTTGGTTAGTGTAACTCATTGAAATAAAACTACTCTTTACGGATTTTATCGCGTATATTGATAATATTAATCCCGACGTTTCGGACCCTTTACAGCGTCCATGGTCACGGGTAGACTGAGGTGGTGGGCGTCTTGATGATGTAATTACTGACAGCTACCCTAAATTTTTTATTGTTACATGATCAATGACATTTATTACTAATTATTAATTAAACTAGATAGAGCCGGCATTTCCTAGCTGAAGACCTCTGAGAAGAAACGCCGAAACAAACTCAGAGAATCATGGTGTCTTTTAAAATAACAATATTCAATGATCATGTTTTAGTTGTTAATTATTAATAATATCAATATACGCGATAAAATTCGTAAAAAGTAGTTTTATTTCAAATAATATTCGCATAATTGTCAGAAATCAATAAGTGTAACTGATTTTATTATTGTAATTATTTTTTAAGTAGCAATGCAAAATATTCTGCTGTGAAATAACAACGTGCTAACTTTACTCCGGTTTGAAGGGTACTCTAATTTCCAGTTGTCAGACGAACATAGGTACGTATATGATAGTCGTTTGGTAGTCAGAAACCTAAGCTGACAACCAGTCTATTCTCAGGATATCGGTATTACTAGACGTTGGGATCCGACGCCATCAGAACTCCGTCTGAAGACAGTCGCTTCGTGTAAAATACTGATATTCAGCTGGATCTGTTTAGACTGGACGCCAACCCCAACAAATTTGGGAAAAGGCTCGGAAATATTACTTTCCTTCGGCCGCCGCGAAATAAAACGAATCTGCCTGCATAAAAAGAGTTTTCATTATTATTATTATTTCCTTTATTCATCACTTTTCTTATAATTTACATTTTTAAATATTTTTATAAAATAAATTAAAAAACAAAAACATTTAAAAATATAAAAATAGAGGCCCACCGGTATCGGGAACAGGGCCATTATTATTATTCATTCAAACGTTTGTTTAAATGCGAATAAAACGAGTACTTCTGTCTCAAATTAAACATCAGTCGTAAATAGCAGTATAAATTCTCTTATATCATATCAGTTTATATTTCTGTGTTTGTTAGCTTTGTTATATTCAGTAGAGCTTTAAAGTAAATGCTCGTAGCGGCGTCTACAAATTGTCTACGATATTGTAGCACATCGTAGCACTTCGTAGCGCGTAGAGTGTAGTTTTTATTTTGATGGCATTGTTATGTGTGTGCATGCGTATTTTAGTTTTGTAGATGTATGTGTTTATTTATGTTTGATTTATCATAGATATTCCGAGGCATTTACTCCTTTAGGAACGTGCATTTGTCAATGGTAGTAGGTAATTTACAGAAAATTAAAAAAAAGTCTCAGATAGCGGTCTCAATTGTTTTTGTGACGTGACCTTTTTCATTTCATTTCAGTCCCCTCACCTCCTATTTCATCTCGAAGCAGAAATGCCTCCAATTAAGATGTATATACATTGTTATTTGTAAGTTAAATGTAAAACATTAATTTATACATTTTTATTATAGATAAGCGGAAACAACGACTAATCAATAAGTGATTAAAGGGTGTAATAATTACCTTATTATTTTCTTTGTCTTTTCCTCTTCTGCAGAGCATCCTCTCGTAATTTCCTTCCAATTTCTTCAGAACTGAAAAAAAAATATAGCAGTGTCACACATAATACAGACATACAAAATATCGGACATTTAGATAAAACATTTTTTAACAGATTTTATCGCGTTATATTGATATTATTTTAATCCCTGACATTTCAACTAGTGTCAACCCTGTTTCATATGAAGTTAGAGGAATCTAAAGCTTGTTACACACAATATTGCCCCCCGCGGCCACTTCACTTAGACGTAGACGGGAGAGGTTTATGAGATATAGCAAAGCATTTGAGCTTTAAGCTAAAAATTACAGACGAAAATATGTCTTATTAGTTACGACTGCACTAGCTGAATGAAAGGCCTTGGATTCGATTCCTATATGAGCTTTCTTCTAATCAGAAAAATTTTTTTTCTATAAGGTAAGTTTTCGTTTAGAATGGATCAAGGATCGAACTTGCAACTTTTTGGTCGGCAAAACATATTGTTAAATTATATCGAAATACATCAATTTAAAAAGGCTCGCACCCTATGATTTAACTTTTTAAATTTAACATTCCTCAATAAAAATCTACTACCCGCATTTAAAAGTTTACGTTCCAGATACGAACCCGGTACATTTATTTGCTACATACAACACTTAAGCCGGTGCGAGCGGACATTTTATTACTGTTAGAGTGAATTTATTTACAGTGTATCTAATACTGCTTTTACGCCATCTTTAGAAGCACGGAACGGGCCGTAAACATATTTTAAGATGGCACTTTATGGGTAAAAGCGTGAGTTTGGGGGTCGGATTTCACGTAGATTTCAGAGACAGATTTCGCGGAACGACAATATATAACAAAATAAATGTGTGTGTTAAATAATATGTTTTAATTGTGATAATGTCCGTCTTAATTAGACTTGAAATGACGTAATTAAAATCATTAGGCAGCAGAGAAGTACTTTACATCTATAGCTTGGCTGATAATAATATGAGGAGAGCTGAACTTTGACGTTCATAGAAAATCCGCGAATATTAGCGAATGAAATTTATTCCCTTAAATTAATAATATTTATCCATATATGTTTACGGCGTCTATGGTCACAGATAGACTGTCTAACCATGGACACTGTAAGGTTTCGAAATGTTGGGACAAAGGTTCCACATTAATTTCTTTTGTTAATCAAACCCAGTACCTCACGATCAGCAGATGCGCTTGTGATCACTAGACTGTTTTATACAAATTATGTTTTTATTTTGCCCAATATTTTTTTTGGGTTCTCAATTATGCGTACGTCCAACGCTCCATTGCGGCGGCGTTCCCTAGTTTACATATTAAAATATCCCCAATATCAACATGCTTATAATATTAATACTACAAGTCCAAAAAATTTGCAAGTTGAGCAGTTTAATAATGAACCAACATAACATAGTATACAACATACCAGTAGATGTGTATGAATGTACATAGGCCCGCACATCAAGCTACCCCAATCTGTCAAATTTATTTGATAGATTTTCAACTATATTAAAATACAAAAAAGTTCATATTTAATTGGGAAAATTTGACAGTTTTGGATAGCTCGACCTGCTGGCGTCTGTACACTAAGAGTTCACCGTTATGTTTAAGTCCCATGTAATAGGGGGCGAGCCCATTGCCATTTAACCGGGCATATTTCTAAACTCCGAGTTGCTACTGAGTATGAGAATGAGATTTCATAGAAAAATCCAATATCACTACTTTTTAATAATGAATCAATTATTGAACATTCTCTTAGCTGCAGTGCAGAGGCAATTAATTAATCAAGTTGATTAAATATTTACTTTGAACACACAAGCTGTGATTGTCGGGTGTTTTCTGATTCAAATAACACCATGATAAAATTTTACAATTCCTTTTATGGAACTCACTAATGGCATAGTGGGAGTAATTCCACTCAAATTGGAGCTGCCCGACTGGTGTTCTTTACGGTGAGCAAGGTTGCCAGTGCTCCGCGAGGAATCATTGTGTTGGCAGTGCGAGACTTTGACTCTTACACTACAATACAAACCCAACTATTCCTCTTTCGTTTTACAGGGTCGGCAACGCGCAATAGGCTACGGTTACTGCTTACTATTAAATGGGCCGACCGCTTTTGCCATCTTAGTGATATAAAAAACAAACTTTTTCTTATGATTTGTTTTTTCTTTCAATTACATTTACTTTTGAATTGTCCAAAACTAGCCAGTACGTTTTACCCAAATATATGATTAAAACTAACCTGCTTGTAATAACTATAACAAATGACTCAAGGAATTTGGTTAATGCAGCACTTTAAAATCATTTAACCCTTAAACACTCACGCAAAGGTATGCACGACCATGCGTGCGTGCATTTTACGAATATTATTAAAAGTAAGGCATGTTGCACACGCCACGTCTATAATATTTTTTAGCTGAATCAGGAAAGAAATGTTCAAAAATAATTTATCGTTAAACTTTAATCAGCTCTGTAGTTTTTTAAATGTAGTCACGAACACAGCTATGACGTAGCGTACTACAGTAATATTAATATTTTTGCACCATTGCTTAATTTTATTTTAAGTGTCATCTTTCTCCGTGCCTTTTTCCAATGTTAGGGTCGGCTTCCGGCTACTGTGCATCCCAATTTCTGGGCAATACCGTTATCATAAGAATAGAATAATTGACAGGCTTTTTGGGCTTCTGACTAGGGGATGGAGATGAAGGGGTCTCGGTGTATTAAAAAAGCTCACCCATCCACAGACAAGCCGTGGCTAGCACAGCTTAATCTCGCGGATCTGTTGTATAGCGTATTTTTTAACTAAGCCACGAGCCCCTCATTTTATTTGCTAAGTGTGGGTTTGTGTACAACAGGTTTGATTGACAAGCCCCGATGGCCGTTTGGACTCTTAAAAAGCTGCAACAATGTCACAGGTTTCACTGAAATTATGATCAATCTAATATTGTATTTCCTCAATCAGAAAAAACAAGTGAAGATCGATTATAAATCTCAAAACAATAGTTTTATTACACCTACCAAAGAACAATAGGAATCATAGTACTATTTAGTCAACCACTTACCTACAAATGCCCAGAACACCATACGCCTCATTACCATAATAGACTTACAAACATTCCCATACAAGAAACATAAACGTCTTGAGCCATACAAAATGCCTACAATTTGTTCCCGCATTGAAACGATCGCGTGTGTAACCAACCTTAGCTGTCAAAATCTGCATTACACCACCGGCTCTGGTATTACAATAATTAATTTTCTACTTAGCCTGTAATAATTTCAGGTAGAAACAGTTGCGAGAATAATTAATATTATGTTACAAATAATATATTTTCTTTTGAGCCCCAGCAGTTGTAGGGTTGGTCGTAAATTGTATATTAAATTAATATGTGCTGTCAATCTTTTAATGCCACTGTTAGGGGGTTATAATCGCAAATTTTAGGGCCTCAAGTCCAGTTCAGTTAAAAAATAAACAGTAATATTGCTATAATGTAACTTTACCTTTTCTTAAAACTTAAACTTATCGACCGCTATCAAAATTAAAATATATAAGTATATAATACCTAAATAAAAATAACTTATTAGGAAAAGAAAACTGACTTCAAGCATTGTGTGTAAAAACTTATATGGTTTTCTCATGGATGTCACTGTCAGAACTGGCCCGAATTTAATTAGGACCACACGGGAAGCAGCAGCACCAACTCTCAAATAAAAAATAATCATCAAAATTGGTTCACCCAGTCGAAATTTCTGAGGTAACAAACATTAAAAAAAATACAGTCGAATTGAGAACCTCCTCCTTTTTAAAGTTGGGTAAAAAAGACACTTCGCCAATATAAATATAGCTTAAAGCCAATTGCTTTTTCATAAATGGCAACTTTGTGGTATTTTTTTCTAATCATTGTACTTTTTTCATCACAGTCATATCAACATCACATTTACCGTTACACTGCTTGCTGCTCTTGGAACCACTTGTATTAATTTTTTTTTTATTCTGGTAACACTCAAGCCATACAATAGAATACCTTAATAAAACTGGCTACCACAACTAATTATTTTTTCTCAGTAAATTACAAATAACGATTTGAAACGGTCCTTAGGGACAGCCCTGAAAGGTAACCTGAAAAATGGATACAGTACTGATTAAAATAAGATTAATTAACTAGTCTTTACAATATTCTCCTTTAGAAGTTAATACCAGCCCAACTTATTAGAACTAAAAGCCGAGATTCTTAAAAAGATACTGTCCGAGTTCTAAATTCCAAAATGAAGTATTGTTTAACAATAATAATTTTAATATGAATAAAATAAGGTTATTACTTACGTTCTTTTTAATTTATGACTTCAAAAGAGGCTGTATATCAATACAGCTGTATTGATAATATTGATATACAGCCTCTTTCGCTCGGAGAATACAATAAATACTCCGAAAGATAACGCAGAGGTATACTGTACACCCACAGTTGGGGAGAATGTTTTCGTTTTAAAATCAATGTAATAGGGGCAAGCCTAATTCCTTTAGCTGTTATTGTAGCCATTGATAATGTAAAATTCTAACAACCATATTAATAGTTTGTTGGAATGATAAAACAATATAGATTATAATTATGGAAAATATACAATGTCCATTTACTTTATATAATTGTACTTCGTATAAAGAGAAAGAGACAAAAATACTAATTGCGCTATTTCATACGGGAAAAATAAATAAATATACCTATTGTATAGAATTTCGCATGTAATGCTAACTATGAAACTAAGTACACGACACATACATATTAATAATAATGTCTGCCATAATAATAATGTCCTGGGTTCGATTCCCAAGACGGGCAAGGTGATATTGGGATTTTCTATAACATTCTCAGTAGCAGCGCGGAGTTAGGATTTTTGCCCAACTAATGGCAATGGGCTCGCACCCTACTACATGGAACAGAACCCACCATTCCTGTATTGTACATTGGTTCACCTCTGCCTAAACCTTCGGGCAAAACAGGCGTAATGGTTTAAGTAATGTTTTTTATGTGTAAATTTTCGGTTTACTGACAGCCCTACAACGCTACACCGCAGCCGAGTTCGGGGCACGCAACTATACCATTCATCACAATTCCGCGTCTGTCCTGAATCCGTAGACACATACGATCTGCATTTTTTCATATATTACATATGATTTATTATGTTTTCATTGCTAAGTAAATGACCAGGTTGTAGGAAGAGAATTGCATGAAAGAGAAAATTAAATAATTAACTTTTATGAAACCGACTTCAAGAAATTTGTTAGTTTATTTCAGCACTGATGATTAGATATACACCACGATTATAACAATTTAAAGTTGGTTAGCATCCATACTCACAATATTTTCAAAACATAAAACTGTGATAAAGTTCTGTAATCGTAGAAAAATAATTATCAAAAAATTTTATATAAAAAAGTTAATTTAGGAAATAAAAACCCGACTGAAAAAAAAACTGCGTAAAAAATTAACTTTAAACAAAAACTGAAAATAAAAAACAATACGTCAGGAGCATACCAAATTCAGTAGTTGGGGTCAATTATTGGGAAAATTTTATCCGGTCTAGAATTTCCAATGGCACTATTAAAGTCGCTGTGTTCATAACGTCTTGTTTTTTCTTTTAAAGTTCTTTTTTAATTTTTATAGAATCAGTAAGCGGAGAAACAAAGAGACTCAGACATGGACTTTGTTTTATACCTACTATTTAGATAATCAAGAACCGATCCTCAATTGCCGAAGATATCACCTAAAATACATCGCATACATACCATTACACCTAGATTCCCAGGGTTAGGCAGAGTGGTAATAAAGTACTCCCACAATTCATTGGTATGCTTAGGTCCCATGTAAGTAAGAGAGACTATTACCATTCTTCTTCTCCTTAGTTGTTACACTCTTGGCAGAGTGGTTGTGGTCATCATGTCAGGGTCCGTGGCTCGCTTGACAATCCTGCGCTACTCCTCTCTGATTGCTGCTTTTCTGGTGCATGAATATAGAGGAACGCTGCTTAGACCTGGTCCATCCATCGCATCGAAGATCTTCCTCGCACCCGTGTACCCTCGATATTCCGTTTTATTGGAACTAATCGGGCCGTAAAATCTAAGAAGCTACTGATAAATCCATAGAAAAACCCAATAACACTTTGCTCGACATGAGAATCATACCCAGGGACTTTAGTGTTGAAGTTGCACTTACTGCTACTGGGTTAATAAGGCAGTTAGTAATCTATTTACAGAAATAATAGTCATTGCAATATTAATTTGTCTCGATCGGAAACAATTCGCGCAAAAGACTTAGTCACTTTCATTAGGCCCATAATTTTACTTCCTGACAAGAGCAGAAAATAAATTTATCCTATAATTAATATCCTCATACTGTTAGAAAACCATTCTTAAAAACTTTTAATTTCCAATTAAGTATCTTCATATACGCCAAAAGCACTTATATAAGTCTCTTTCCATAAAAACGTTCCGCTTCGTTTGCTAATTAAGTTAGAAATTAAAAGAGACTTACGTCGATACGTAATTAAAGAAGGCAATTAAATTATAATACGCTCCTGTTCTGTAACTTTTTTAGCTGGTTTCATTTGGTGTCTCGGACAATAGGGCCGTGGAGGTGTTTTATCGATACTAGACTAATTCTGACATTAATTTTTGTTAACAACTAACAGGATTAAGTATTCTTCCCACCGCAGTATTTGTGTGCAAGTACTTATGGTGTATTATAATAGTATCATGATATGGGAAAAACATTTTTCGTTAACTCCTATCATATACTAAAAATGTAGAAAATTAACTTTTAAAAGTGTTTTTAAAAGATCTATTTATCTAAAAGAACTGACTTATATTAATCACATATCAGTTTAAGTA
Organism: Acronicta alni; assembly: GCA_964056405.1. Lineage (NCBI taxonomy): Eukaryota > Metazoa > Arthropoda > Insecta > Lepidoptera > Noctuidae > Acronicta > Acronicta alni. The sequence continues at coordinate 16,333,125 of OZ043915.1, read as the reverse complement.
ACGGCAGCGAGTTCTCAAGTACTCTACATAAAAAAATACTTTAGAGATTTATTTATTTATTTTAAGGCACTCCAACGAATTACTCACTAATACATTTCTCACTAAACTAATAGAGATTAACACAAACAAACAAAAAATAAACCTTGTAGTATATATCGAACCTACTTGAATTTTGCAATAAATAACACAGCAAAACCGCAAAAATATCGACACCTACCACATCCCTAGCAGTCGTTAGAGCACGAAATCACGTTAAATGCCGTTCGGAAATTAAAGCGGATACTAAGTCGGATACGACGTGACCAGATGCCGACCTCCGCGGATAAAAATATGTTTTATAGTAAACGTGGTACAACCTTATGGAAACAGGTGTGTTTACATATAGGTACCTTTATTTATTACTTGCTATGTCGTTATATGATAGGGATGTTAAGCTGTCCTCTACGTAAGAATATTTTCCGTTGCGTTCCGTTTGACGTAGGTATACAATAAAGTAGAGAGTCATAGTAGGTCACTATGACTAGGCAAACAAGTTTACAGGATTTCAGAATATGAATCACAGTTTTTTTTAATGTTGACTGCCTTATAGCCTAGTGGTAAGTGCGCCTGCGACGCTCTAGGTCCTGGATTCAATTATTCAGATCATTGTTGTTTATCATTTTTTAAGTGGAATGCTCTGATAATGCTGCCGAGTTCGTCTGGGATGGTACCATGGCACTGGCATTCTGCCGCAACTTTATTGTGTTTTCGGTTTCAAAGGCAATGTACCTAGTGAGACTTAAGAAATGAGGTCTCAAGGTGGGCAACACGCGAGTTATATACCACTGGTGTTTATAAACTACGGTTGCCGCTTACGGCAGACGCTGTATGCTTGTTTGCCATATTATGAAGATTAAAAAAGAAATACCTAGTTTTATATCCTGAGTGGACTTCCATATTTAGATTCCAATTAGGAAACTTTATAGAGGTATATGTAAAAAATTAGCTCTCAGGTTTTACATCAAACTTGAATATTATTTGTATCATAATTTACGAGAGTGAACTTTATGTAATGTTATTACAGTTCAAAATGTTTCGTTTGCAGTTACAAAAGGTTGATGAATACCGTCTTTAGATCATTTCGTTCGTTCGAGTATCCGACACCTTCGATGTAGGAAACACTTAACTTATCTCCGGGGACAGGTGACGTACAGGATGCTCCCTAATTTATTTAATTTTGATAATAAATATATTAACATATGACCATATTTATACATAGAATACATTAACACATAGAAAATCCTCCGTGCCTCTAAGAGCACGTAAAGCTGCCGATCTCGGTTGTCATGCGAACACCTATGACAATCATTGAAATATAACTACTTTTTACGGATTTTATCGCGTTATATTGATATTATTAATCCCGACGTTTCCGTTCAGTCTACCCGTGACCATGGACGCTGTAAATGGTCCGAAACATCGGGGGTAGTAATATCAATATAACGCGATAAAATCCGTATAAAGTAGTTAAGTATATTTCAATTTATAATATTCGCGTAAATGTCAGAAATCAATACCTATGGCAATCGTTAGTAGTAGTCAGAAGATCAAAAAGCCCGACAACCAGTCTATCCTCAGAATATCCATATTGCAACGATATTCAACGAATCTTTTTCTTCTAGGCAAGCGCGCATCATCGTAGATCGCAGTGTCGCTTAACATCAGGTCAAGCGTAGGCCTATGAATAATATATATAATAAAAAAATGCCCAATAATTAGGTTGTGAAGGTCAGAGGCGCTACTTAAAATACTGATATTCAGCCGTATCTGGTTGGACTAGAAGATAATCCCAACTTAACTGGGAAAACTTAATTCGGAAGACGATGATGATATTGACACATATACTCGATAGAAAAAGAGGAGGGGGTGAAAGCGGATAAATGGCGATTAGAAATTATAGGTAAACTTAATCCAGATTTACATTTACAAAATTAACCTATTACTTACCTCGATGTTGCCAACTCTAATGCGAAATAAAGTAAATACTTAGGTACCAATATATTTAATTAATATTTAAGTATTGTATTGCGTGTTCTTGAGCATTAAATTGGGCGTTTCATTTCACTGGTGACATTATTTACATTTGAAACACTGATTTGGTAAATATTCGTGCTTACAAATTTTAATGTACTGACGAAAACTGGTTACCTAAATCAAAATAAAATATTGTTACACAGAAATATTAACGATTATTTTGGTAACAGCTATGACACGCCTACTGTATTTAGGGTTGTCACTTTATGAAAAGATAATAAAATTAATAACCTCCGTGATTCTCCATGCTAATTGCTGCTGATATTGTGATTTCAAATGCAAACATATACTAAACTGATAATAATACTTACCCTTGTATATTATTTGTATAATATCAGTTAAAAAAAATCATATAAATCTATCATTACATACCTTTATTATTTAGACAAACACGATAATATCTTACGTGGTTACTCAATTACGTTAACCCCTAAATTTGCAAAAAGAAGTCACTCAATAACAACCGAAGATGTCAATAAAAGTCAATACAAAATTTACAGAGCCAAAAAATACAGAATCCAGCAACCCTAAATAAAAAGCTAAGCGACTCCACACTTCCTCAGCTCGGAGCTAAATTCGATTTCTAAACAGGACACCCTGTAAAGGCGCGCGCAAGAAATCTAAATTGAATCGAAATTGAAAGAATTTCCGTGTGTGGACGCCTATTGTTGTGTGTATACACAAAATCGTGTGTGTGTGTCTTTATGGGTTTTTCTTTAAGCCTTACGATTGTTTCTTGATGATACTGTAATTTATTTTCACGCTTTACTCTTTATCAAGGTAAGAGAAAGGTGTACGATATTATATTTTATTTTAAACATAAGTATATCATACATATTATTTTTCTAAGAGTTTTGATAAAAATGATGCTTGAATTTATATTCTTATTTAGAATGTAACTTTAAAAAATCAAATTCTTATAATAATGTTTGTACTTAGATTAAAATACTATCCCGCCTGCATTCCCAAAAGGATTTTCTTAATTTTAATTTTTCTTTCTTTATTGGATTAGGCAGTGGTGTAAAAATATACACTCACACTCCGTCGATCCGTTTAGGGCCTACAGCCATTAACATATCACAAAAGTAACCTCTGAGTAGCCTCTGAGAATTTCATAAAAAAAACTCAATAACACTTTACTCTAATGTAACATTCGCGCTGACAAACACAATATAATAAGACCCGACTGTTGCAGGATGAATTTCCACTTATTAAAATGTTTCTTCAAAATCATATTTTGAAACAGTCATATCATGAAAAATTAAATCTTTTAACTTGTATTTAACAAGTTAAAAAGATCAATTCGTAGACTATATTTTATTTTCGAATAAAATAAATTTTACGAATTAAATATTATTTACAAAAACTGTCCATTTAGTTAACAGGAGCAAAGCGAGGGTTCCAATTTATTGAATCTGTAACGTTTTAATATAAATACCTATTTAATTACAAGCCCAAGAGCGATTCGCTCTTCCACGAAAAGTTTTTTTATGGGTGTTAAATAAAACACACAACATACCTATCATCACGCCGTTATTTATTCCCCAAAGGAGTAAGCAGAGTTGTAATGTTAATGTACACCCACAGTTCACATGCATGTTTAGGTCCCATGTAATAAGAACCTACCTGTTATTAAGCGGGCACAAATCTTAACTCCGAGTTGACCCTGAGAAGTGTATAATGACTATGACTAAAGCATTATATTATATTGCAAGTTTTGCTTTTATAAAGCCTTTGGTTCGATACCTAGAAGCAATGAGTTTTTCTATCTCATACCTACCATCTACAAATGTAAAATATCAGTACCCTCTGCCTAACCCTTTAGGCATACAAGCTTATTGGCATTTTTATTGCAGTAAGAAGGCACACGCCACATGCCATCAAGACAAGCAGCATAACTAGCGCGTTGTGATGACAATGCGCTAGTTGAGAAAGAAAGATGTTGAGAACTCAGATTTATCAAGTCTCATTGCCCCAGTAATTTCTCTGACTACATTGCTCTTCAAATTGGAACACAATAATATAATATTAACACATTATTGCTTAGCAGTAGAAATACAGACACCAGTCGAACAGCCTAATACTTCCAATATTACGTGAAAATATAATCCTCTTCCAGAACCGCGTATCTGAGTTTAATTTAGCAGCCTGTTGGTCCAAACGTGTTCAACATACATTGGATAATAGAATTACTTTAATTAACGACCAATCGCTTTGTTGCGCTGCTAACAATTAATTTAAAACCAGTACAAATCCACGCGAATCCAATGGCAACCCGTTAATTAACAGTTACTAGTAGTTGTTCTAACTTTGCACGGTATCGCGTTTATGTATGGGCATTTACGAGGTTTAGCTGTAATGCAAGACACAATTTGATACAACGTAAAAAACATCAACGCGGATTCTTATCCTACTATTGCGCATGGGTCACCTTCTAGAAAGAGATGTGCATAGTGTTGTTTCTTTTTATTGTTCTATGATGACGAAGAAGCATTTTTAAGAGAGGTAGGGCATTGTGGGAGTAATTCCACTCAACTTGGAACTGCCCGACTGGGGAACCACCGCCTTGCAAAAAATCGAAATAAAATAACACTGCTTTGAGTTGTGTTGTGTTTCTTACGATGAGCAAGGTTGCCAGTACTTTGACCCTTATACTGCCAAACCAACTATTCCTCTTTCGTTTTACAGGGTTGGCAACGCGCTAGTGAAACCACTGGTATTACAAGCGTCTATAGGCTATGGTAACCGCTTACCATCAGGTGGACCGTAGGTACGCTTGTTTGCCACCTTAGTAGTATATAAAAAAAAACATATATATATATATATAGGACGCCTGATGGTAAGTGGCGTGCGCAGCTTCTTATCGTCGTCATCCTCATTCATAGCTTTTATTGACCTGCTACAAGACTCTTCCCTCTTACGTATATTTTTTGCCTGCGTCTTCTGGTTAGGTACACCAGACGCTATGACCACTAAGCCACCGCAAGTCCCACCCGCCATGACGAATTTTGCCTTCACATTCAGAAGTTTACGTCTTAGCACGGAAAATGCCAAAAAATACAAAAATATAACCGACGATATTTATTCTTTCAGCCTTTCCCCAATAATGTTGGGGTCGGTTTCCAGTGTAACTGGTTGAATATTACATTAATCATCAATATTCTACACGAAACGTGATGACAGTCATCAGTCCTCCGCCTCCAAACTTCTGGGCAATACCGATATCCTGAGGATAGACTGGCCAGGCTTTTTGGACTTCTGATTACAACTAACGTTCATATGACAACGGGACCAATGGTTTTACTTGCTGTCGGAGGCACGGAAGTGTTTTGACGTGTTAAGCATGGTCACCCATCCACCGGCTGTCCGTGGATACCGCAGCTTAATCTTCCAGATCGGATTAATTGAATTAATATCTTAACAATTTTCATTCACACGTATTGTATACAAAAAATAGAATCTGTCCCTGTTTATATTTCACAAGTATAAATAATTTGGTACAATTTGAAGAGAAAAAACTATTTTAAATTTCAAAACCCAAGTAACTCAACTCTGTCACGACCGTTCTTATTCAATCTTACAGCTTCACGGAACCGAGGAGAACAATCTCCAAATCTCAAAAGTAAACAAAACGAACCACCCTTGTTATTCATGCTTATTATTTTTAATTTTAAAGTGTTCTAAATCGGATTCTGGCAAGGATTTCCTCTGCATCTGTTGTTCGGAGTTTAAGTGAATTTTGATATCATTTCGCCAACGTTTTTAACGAAAAGCAACAACAGCTGTGGGGAATTTTAAAAGGTGTTTTAATATGCAAAAGTTTTCACGTTCGTTGACAGTTTCATAGTTTTTATAGGTTATTTTATATTTGTCGGGTTTTCCTCAGACATCAGAGTGAAAATACAGTGATTTTGGTCTATTAATTTATTTTAACAAAAAAAGAACCTGCTTAGAGGGTATTATAATAATAACTTAGATATCTATAGATCTTAAAAGAAACAATTAATCAATGCTATTAATTAATAATGGGAGAACCAACGGGTAGGTAGGCCTTAATAATAATGGAGCTTAGACAGTGATCCGTGCACCAAGACGCACCCAAGCAAAATGTGTCTGTCGTTGCCGCGCGATGCAATTTATACTTTTTTTTAGAACGTGGTGGGGGCGATGACGTCTGGTGCACGTGCCACTAGCGCTCGCTTGTCGCCGTCTCTTTCGCTCCGTTTCACTAGCGCCGTCACGGCCATTCTGACAATCGCACGTCCTCGTGCGCTGAGCGTTAAGCTAGAAGATCTGTAAATGGATATGATGATGATAGACCAGATCGTCACTTATAAAGCGAAATGAGATCCCTACAGCAGGTAACGGCTGGACTAGATCATCACTTCCACAAGGAAATGAGATCCCTACAGCAAATAACAGAGCTGGACTAGATCATCACTTCCACAAGGAAGTGAGATCCCTACAGCAAATAACAGAGCTGGACTAGATCATCACTTCCACAAGGAAGTGAGATCCCTACAGCAAATAACAGCTGGACTAGATCAACACTTCCACAAGGAAGTGAGATCCCTACAGCAAGTAATTATCAGTTAGATCTACCATGCACATGTGCCGACCCTACAGTTGATAAGTGCTGGACTAGATCGTCACCCACAAAAGCAGGTGAGATCCCTTCAGCTAGTACTGAACAAGATTGCCCCTACAGTAGACATCAATGATCTGTTTAATTGCTAAGTATGATATTCTCTGGAATCTATTCACTAAGAGATTTAACGGATAAAGTTTCATCAGAATCTGCTGTTAATGTCCGAGAATCTACAGATAAGGTATCTTCAGAATCTCTGGAAATACTGACAGTACGAGAGCTAACAGAAAGTGTGTCCTCCGTGTCAGGCAAATTATTAGTTGAAACAATATCTTCATCAATATCATGCATATTTTCTGCCGTCACGGACCGACCATCCTCATCAGAATCGTAATTTTCAGAGACTTCAAGAAAACCTTGTTGGCCTTCAGGAACTTCTCTTAAATTTTCGTGTGAAAACTTGTAAATTCTGTTAGAACTGTTAATTTTTTGTAATTCATAACGGTTATTATCCAGAACTGTAATAATTTTGAAAGGACCTTTAAATTTTTTATCCAGTTTTGTTTGATGCCTTTCTTCACATTTTACAAAGACGAAGTCACCTTCTTTAAAAGGCTTTATTTGAGCTTTACCTTTATTAAATCGAACGGTATCAATATTCGCCAGTTTTTTTATGTTTTCTGATGCAGATAATCGGGCCGCTTCTACGTCAATTCTACCTGATTCAGATAGATTAGGAGATATTCTGGCTAAATTTAATGAATTGCTCTGAATACCAAACATTAACTCAGTAGGCGTGAAGCCTGTAACGCGACAGCGTGTGCTATTAAGGGCCAGTTGAATTTCTCCTATCTGATCCTGCCAGGTATTATTAGAATTACATTCAATTATAGTGAGAATATTTTTTAAAGTTCGCATGACCCTCTCAACCTGTCCATTAGCTCTGCTTGACCCCGTAGCTATTAAGTGGAGCTGTATATTATTTTCTTTGCAAAATCCTTTAAATTCGCTACAATCGTAGCAACGGCCACGGTCAGCAATGATACGTTTTGGAGCACCGAAAAGATTAACAGCATTTTTGACAGCTTTTACTGTGTAAAAGGAACTCAGCGCGGGAGCATACTCGAGGAGGACAAATTTTGTAAAAGCATCTATTAATACGGAGCAATATTCTTTTCGTTCACTTTTACCACTTAACTTTCCGGTAAGGTCTAAGTGAATGGTATGCCACGGTATTGGCTCTTTCGGTATTGGATGAAGTTGTATCTGTTGAGCGCCTGAAGGGCCTTTTGAAGTTTTGCAAACAACACAATTATTAATAAACTTTTTTACAAATTTAGCCATATCAGGGAACCAATAAAATTCGTACAGTTTGTCTAGTGTCTTATCATATCCTAAATGCTTTATTTCATTATGAACGTGACTAATAAGAGACCAAATAAGAGAACGAGGTATAATAGGAAGCCAGCTCGTAATGGTTCTGCGTTCAATTTTTCTATATAAAATACCTTCTCTTAAGTCGTATGTGTGAGATATTTCGTCAGGTAATTGATTATTACGTAGCTTTGATATTATATCAGAAAGTTCAGAATCTCTTTCTTGTTCGACCATTAACCACCCCTTGTCTAATTCAAGAAAATTTACTTTTCGGGGTTCAGAACTAGTTACGTTTCGGGACAGAAAATCCGCATGTGCCATTTGTCGGCCTTCTTTGTACACTATCTCAAAATTGTAAGCTTGAAGGATAGCCCACCATCTGTGCACTCTAGGAGTTAGATCGCGCTTCGAGTGGGATGCTTTCAGGGAATTGCAATCGGTAAATACAGTAAAATTTCTTCCATATAAATAATGTCTGAAATGCTCAACAGCTTTGACTACAGCTAAGGTCTCCAGTTCATAGGAATGGTAACGGCTCTCTGCACCAGTGGTTTTACGACTAAAATATGCAACTACATGAGGCTTGTTGATGTATTTTTGAACTAGGACCGCTCCGTAACCATCGGAACTAGCATCCGTGTGAAGTTCTATAGGCAAGGATGGGTTAAATATTTTTAGAACTGGTTCTGATGTCAATATCTTGATAATTTCTTTATGAATTAGGTTATGATCTGAAGTCCACTGAATTTTCCCTTTCCCTTTGGTAAGTGAATATAATGGTCTTATTAACTGAGAAAAATTTGGTACAAACTGTCTGAAATAAGTGGCAAGACCTATAAGTTGCCTAACTTGTGTAACAGAGTTTGGAGTAGGAACATTAATCAGAGCTTGGATTTTTTTTGGGTTAGGTCGGATTTCTCCACTTTGGATAACATAACCAAGATAGTCGGTCTGGGTTTTCATAAAAGAACATTTTTTTAAATTAAAAGAAAAACCAGCCATTGATAGTGTTTCGAGTAATTTTTCTAAGCGACATAAGCCTTCATCTACGGTTTCTGATGCAGAGAGTACGTCATCCATATAAACTAGAATTTTATCGTCTACTAATGGTTTAAGAGCGGTATTAATAGCCCTTTGAAAAACTGGGGGAGCATTGCGTAAACCGAACGGCATCGTCAAATATTCGAACTGTCCTTTGGGAGTGACAAATGCTGTTTTTTCAATCGAGTCTTTATGAACCGGTAGTTGGTGAAATCCTGAAGCCATATCAATTGTGGAGAAATAATGAGCTCCCTGCAACTTATCTAATTGGTCACTAATCAGAGGTAAGGGATAATTATCTGGTTTTGTATTACTATTTAGCTCTCTATAATCAATGCACATACGATAGGTACCATCTTTTTTTTCTACTAATATTATAGGACTGGCAAAAGGAGACGCGCTTTCCCTAATAATATTAGCTTTAAGTAGTTCATTAATTTTTTCATCTACTATTTTTATTTCTGCGGGAGATAACCTATATGGCCGCCTATGCACTGTCTTATGTGGGTCAATCAATTCAATCCTTAAATCACCAGTTTTAATACGTGACACAGGCAATGTTTCAACAAAATTATTAGAATATTTAGTTAAAATGTTGTAGAGCTTAATCTTATCTGTACCTGTTAAATCTGTATTAATTGAATTTATATCGAAGACAGAGGAAGTCTCTACCTTGGTGCATATGCAAGTTTCTTTAGATTGTCTAAACCTTATGCCATCTTTACAAATTTCTACACAAATATTTTGTTGAAGTATGTCTCGCCCCAATAAGACCGTATCTTTTAAACAATCATCCGGAAGAACGTGAAAAGTTACTTTTATTGAAATATTTTGGATTTTAACTTCGCTAATTATCTGTTCGGTGCTACTGACGCTACTTTTACCTATTCCGATCATATTAATAAGGTCATATGATCTTTTTCCTGTTACAAAATGGGCATTACTTTTCTTAATTAGGCTACATTCAGATCCTGAGTCAAAAATAAAATTTAAACTCATACCACTACAGTCCAAAACACCACGAACAACTTTTGAACACACGTTGACTTCTTTGCTTCCTGCTGCCGTCGAATGTTCTTTCTTCGTGTTCATGGATCTCGTAGGGCAGTCTGGAACCACGTGGCCTGGTTCACCGCATCCATAGCACATGACTTGAGGCTTCAGGCGTCTTTCTGGAATGCTCATGTTGTGGTTAAAAGGTTTTCTTTTATCGGCACGACATTCTGAAGCTCGGTGACCCGATTTGTTGCAGATATTGCAATTTCCTCGAAAACCAAAGGTAGTACGAGGACGCTTTGGATCAAATTCGTTATGCTCCAACGATTCGTTCTTTCTTTTTAAAGAAATACCTCGCATAACACGAAAAAGTTGATTTTTGTCGGTCACGATTGCGGAATTTAATTCGCGACGTATTTGAACGTCGCATTGTGATAAAACCGAAATAGCGAAACCGGTTGCTACCTTTTCAGTTAGATTGGCATCAGGTATTTTTTCGATTAATTGCCACAAGCGCAAACATGCTTGGCCAGGAGTTTCTCCAGTGTTCATTTGGAACTTTATTATTTGGTCAAAATGATCTTGAATAAGCATAGGACAAGAGAACTTAGCTTTTAAAATTTCCTTAACTTGGGGCCATTCAAACTGGTCAGGACGAATTTTTGTAAGCAATGTTGCGGCACGCCCTTTAAGACTATGCGTGAGTGCGGTAATTAAATCAACCCCTTTTAAATTTTTTCCTATAATTACAGCCTCTGACAACTGGCACCAATCTTCTATATCGGCATTGGTGTCGTCAGGATCAAATGATACTAGTGGGGTCAAGTGGTATGGTGTACTGGACCTTGACATTGTTTCGGCTATTTTTGAGAATATGGCCTCCAGCCCATTACTAAATAAGGATATCTGTTCTTGCATATTATGAGCAAGTGTGGGCTGTTCAGATCCCACTTCTGATGTCGGGTTTTCCTCAGACATCAGAGTGAAAATACAGTGATTTTGGTCTATTAATTTATTTTAACAAAAAAAGAACCTGCTTAGAGGGTATTATAATAATAACTTAGATATCTATAGATCTTAAAAGAAACAATTAATCAATGCTATTAATTAATAATGGGAGAACCAACGGGTAGGTAGGCCTTAATAATAATGGAGCTTAGACAGTGATCCGTGCACCAAGACGCACCCAAGCAAAATGTGTCTGTCGTTGCCGCGCGATGCAATTTATACTTTTTTTTAGAACGTGGTGGGGGCGATGACGTCTGGTGCACGTGCCACTAGCGCTCGCTTGTCGCCGTCTCTTTCGCTCCGTTTCACTAGCGCCGTCATATTCATTTGTACGTTTCTCAACGATGTTTTATTTCACCGTTTAAGCAAGTGATAATGAATTAATATTGATACGCACATGATTTCAAAGTTAGAGTTGCGTGCATTCGTTTTAAACTCGAGATCTGCGCAATCTCGAACGTGATAAAATCCGTAGTAGTTTTAATTCAATATCTCAATATCATAATTTATTTCTGACACTTGTGTGATGTACACAAGTGTCAGAAATAAATTAAAAAAAAAACACACTCTCAAAAGTAAACAAAAACAGACATTCAATAACAATGTCATCAACGCCATTCATCAATCTGAAATGGCAAAATTAACTTTAAGAGCCGAAGTTCGTGACCCGTATAATGTAGTTTTAGTTGAAAAGTCATACCAAAGTCAGTTATAGCTTATCCAGGCTTAAAATATTATTCTTGTAATGCTGAGTAGGATTTATAGTTAGCTAAATCCTATTATTTGTGGTAGGGTTTCGTCTGAATATTGGGATTTGTTACTTAGGATTCGTTCTGACAAGAGCAATTTGGTATAAGTTACGATTAGTTTTTATCAACCTCTTTATTAATATTATAAAGCTGAAGATTTTGTTTGTTTGTTTGGTTGAACGCGATAATCTCAGGAACGACTTATTCAAATTGAAAAAGTATTTTTTTTATTGGATAGTCCATTTATTGAGGAAGGATATAAGCTATATAATATATAAATAAATAAATGAACATCACGCTACGACCAATACCAGCTGAGAAAATAGGAAAAAATAAAGAATTAAACTAAACTTATACTAAAGTTATTTAGAATTAATAATTCTTAGCATGGAAAATGCCAAAAATATACAAAAAGATAAACTTATACTAGTAAAACTTTTGCTTTTTTTATTCTTTAGCCATTCGTAAAAACTCTTATGTGCTTTAACCCTTAAATTGATTAAATATCTCCGTGTCGGCTGAGGTTCACTCGCACTGGGACCTCGTGTCGTTGTGGTTGTGTGCGGTGTTCCCTCCTCACATAAGCGCCCTAAAACCCCCCCATTCATGAGTGTCGAACTACAAGATTTCCCTATTCGCTGCGGCAGAGGATATTTAGGAAATTGTTTGAAGGAAAACTAGTACTGCCTCATTAGACTAGTGGTGGATTCCCAAGTTGAGCAAAATGTTATTAGGATTTTTCTCAGTAGCAGCTCGGAGTTTGGATTTGTGCCCGGTTAATGGAAGAAAAGAAGCGGCGCAACAAACTCCTCAGTAACACATTTCTGTCTGTTAATTAACTATAGCGGTATATATGTCATAAAAAAAAATATTTTTGGTCAGAATTATTTATTCATTATTCACACACTTTATGTTTTGGCATCGGAGTTAAAACTCAAGCTTCAATATAGTATATCTCTACTCTCTAATACAATTTATACAATATACCTTTACATGGTTACCAAGATCTACAAAGCGATTCAATCAACTCGTGAAAAAAGTGGAAATTTTACTAAACCATTAGCAAGTCGACCAGTCACCACAAGCATGTGTGGGTTAGTATTTGAACTATGGATGTACATTACACGTCTGCTTAACTCGTCGGGTCATACAGGCGTGACGTTATGTCGTGTTATGTTAAAACATAACTGAACTATATTCTCCGGACGAATGCTACAGCGAGTGATATGTTGTGTAATGTTGAAACAAGTACTGTATTCTGTGGACGAATGCTACAGCGCTACCGTAGCCCCAGCACTAAAGCGGTGACGAGAAACACGGAGGTTGGTTTTAGTCGGTAGCTCGCTCTTTTCAGAGTGGAGTCCGACATACCCCACCGCTCTCCCCGGAGCGGTGAATAGTGCATAAAGCCTTTTCAACCCCGTCAACAAAAAAAAAGTAATGAACTATATCGTTTTTTTCAATTTATCTATACTAATACTACTACAATATATAAGATTGCTACTGAAAAATACTTAATTAAACCATAGAAAATATCAGTAACACTATCACGCCTGTATTTCCATAAAAGAGTTAGGCAGAGATACACACACATCTCCGCCAGCTCTCTCTGCTCCGCTCATCCCATATTTATCTTTAAGTCCCATGTAATAGGGAATAAGCCCATTGCCATTAAGCAGGCACATACCTAAACTACGAGTTTCTACTGAGAATTTCATGGAAAAACCCAGTAACACTGTGCTCGACCTGGATATTAAGCCCATTCTTGATCCGATAATGGACTCAAGGCCGTGAGGGCTTGAGTCCAATATCGCGTGCTAAGCGTGAGCTTAGCAGCAGTGCTAACAATTACTAATGAGACATTCAAGATTTTATGTTAATGTTGATACGATAGATTGGATCAAAGAATCTAAATAGATAGCTACACACATTATGTATGCTTGTGGCGTACAGCCGCCATTTTGTCGTCTAACCGAAGCCAAACTGATGACTTCTAAACTATTATGTGCAAAGTATGTATTCGTCTTTCTAAATGACGACAGTACAGTGAGATAGGTAACACAATATACCATCACGTCTGCATCCCCGATTAAGCAGAGGTTTACCTACTTTTTCTTCTTCTTTTCTTGTCGATGGTAAATACATTATTTATTTAATTGAGTATATATAGTAGGTGGACACGGTACCTCAGGGATGTGCCATAATAGGCGTTACACAGGGGGGTTCTGGGGTGGCCTATTAAGAGGACACAGTGCCCTTTATGTGCTGATGGTAGACTTGGTTTTAGTGGGTAAGAATCCCACACTCAAACACGATAATTGCGGCATTAGTGCTGTTCATTAGGTCTTTTTTTTATACTACTTTGGTGGCTAACAAGCATACGGTCCACCTGATGGTAAGTGGTTACCGTAGCCTATAGACGCTTGTAATAATAGGGGTATCACTTACGCGTTGCTGACCCTGTAAACCGAAGGAGGAATACGTAGTTGGTTTGGCGGTATAGTAAGGGTCAAAGTCCCCCCATTGCCAACACAGCGTAACTGGTAACCTTGCTCACCGTAAGAAACACAACACAGCTCAAAGCAGTGTTATTTTACTTCGTTTTTCTGCAAGACGGTAGTACTTACCCAGTCGGGCAGCTCCAATTTGAGTGGAATTACTCTCACTATGCTCTTAAAAGGTCCTCAAAGGTGCAGGTATACGGGCATTTTGGGCACTCCAACAAGTATAGCATGGTGTAGTGTGTTTACAGATGTATTTGCGCAGTCGGTTGAGTGATGTATTGCAGATCAAGTCCGAATGGTTTACAGACTGCAATACACCCATAGTTCGCTGATAGAAAACAAAGGTGTAGGTATTGTTAAACACCCACAGTCCAACGTCCGCAAACAATGTTATGTTATGCCTATTGCCAATGTTAGAAAGTGAGCCACATTAAAGTGCTCTTGAGTCTGTATTTAATGCGAGGTTGTATCCTAATGTGTCAGTTTCAATGAAAATATCGATAGCAATTTACTTGACCTGGGAATCGGACTCACAACTTCACGCTAAAAATCCGTCCTCGTCACTACTAGATTAATGAGCTAGTATATAATATTATCATTCTGAGAAAAAAATGATGATATTAACAATCTACACACAACTGAGCAATTCATATCTTCACGAGAAAGGTCTTTCTCATTGGTCCGTTGGAATACTTTAAAATTCATCACCCACTTAAAAAACATTTGAGTGTTTAAATTTTCATACCACTCATACATTACTGGTTTACATTACTCTTTCTGTGAACTAATCTACATTGTAAAGGGAATAGATACTGTGAACTTTCAGCTGACTAGGAATTTGCATGGCTTATACGAATTTGGTTTTGATTCCCTTGATTTAGAAGCAATGTGTTAGGGTTTTTTTAAAGGCTTGTAGGCTTGATACGTTAGTTGAAAATTATGCAAGAAACTAAGTTTAAATAGACTGTTTCATTGGGATTGCTAATAAATATTATTCAACTATATATCACGGTGAAGGAAAACATCGTGGGTAACCTATATGACTGAGAGATATGGTCGACGATGTGATAACTCTGCCATCCATGGGGGTAGTCTATGGTAGTGGGTACGGGTCTCGGGTCTTCCCCTACCATACCATACCCTATGTATGGTATGATAGGGAAAAACCCCCATGTATGGTATGGTACCCGTGCCCAGCAGTGCAACAGTTAATATGTTAATAATGTTGGTACCTATTAACCAGATTGTGTAGGATAAACTTAAACCCAATGTGAATTCTACATTGGGTTTAAGTTTATCCTACACATTTAAATTATTTAAGAAAAATATTTTTTCTTAAATAATTTTAATTGTTTCTATAGAGGCTTAATAATTACTATGCCGATGAATCCAGCTCTAAAATTAATTTTAAAAATTGGACTTGTTTTAGCAGATCCTCTTTATTACTAAAAAACCTATGGCAAGCGGTTGTAGTGTCGGAAGCTCAAAATAAATTGCCTTGAAATAATTTGCGGAGGTCTGATCGCAGTCAGATATCGGATAATATATTTAAAGAAAAAGTTAATTGTTATTACTGTATTTCATATTGTTATATATTTTTTGAACGATTATTTATTTTTTTATTGTCCCCCATGCTAGCAACGCATAACATTCGTCCTTTTACGTTAAAACTTTCAGTTGTAGCAATAATAGGATTAAAAATGAAATCCGTAAAAAATAAAACAACACAAACTCACTCATACAGTTTCATCATCCTTCTAGCGTTTCGAAATATATATCTTCCAGTCTAACCAGATGCGACTTAACATCATTATTTTACACGATGTGACTACCAACGGACCTCTGCACACGACGTCTGATTATTAGTATTAAAAATAATTTTATTCTTTAATTCAGATCATAAAAAAAAACTATTTTTTTAAATAAATAAAAAATATGTCAGTACTAATACTTCTAATCATTTATAATAGACATGAAACCTCTACTGAATTCCGAATATGAACAAAATCACCTGTTTGGTTCAGTTGGAACCTCACAATAGAGTACGCAACATTTTACTTATACAAGCAACAATACAAGTTGGGAAAACAATTGGTGAATAAAACAAAGTACGGCGTTCAGTAATTGCTTTTAATAATTAACAGGCGCGAGTGAATCAAGCGATCACGCCGCGTTTCCAGCTACAAATCACTAGGTGATTGGCGGTGCAAGTTAAGAGTTACCACTTGTGTTCATTATTTAATTATTTGAGAGAATAATAAGCAGTGTAGAGTAGGAAGGGTTCCGTTTCCAATAAACAGAAACGAATTCAAAAGTAATGTCGTTCTTGTTTCGTGAACGTCAACACATTTTTTGTTTAAATAAACGATGCAACAAAAATTGACAATACTTCTAGATTAAAAAATATTTTAGAAATTTTGGATAATCTATCCATGAAGTCACAAGTTGAAATCGATTATAAAGTTAAGTATACGTACTATTATCACGGCTGTATACCGGAATGGTTAGACATAGCTGTATTTAATGTAAAACGGAGCGAGCTTGGCTTTCTCGAGCTAAGCTGAATATTCGAGCTGCTACTAAAAATTACACACCAAATCCTATATAATATTGACATATCACTTACCTATTCTATGCTTAAAAGAATTACTATAAGAACTCAAAACAAATCATAGATTGCATTATTTCTTAATAAAATTGGTATGTGGAATACATTTTTGCAACATCTTCAGGACAGACAATACATCATAAAAGTGCACACGCTAAGTCCTCAAACAAAGCGACTGCAAAAATTTGATTTTGCCTTAATACAAAGAGTATGTGGAATATTTTTGCAACACCTTACAGAAAGATAAATTATATTGTAAGAACTCAAACTTAATTAATTGTAGATTGCAAAAAATGCATTCCTTTTCAATGAGCATGTTGCATGCATTTATTGTGATAACTTCCAGACAGACAATACTCGTTACTTTTCTATCTTTTTCTTGATACGACCTCAATAGAAATAAAACTTTCAATTTCAGATTTCTGCATATTCTAAATTAGGATCAAGTCAATTTCCACTTTGTTCGCGACTGTGTAAGTTCAGGCGAACGAACCCTGGCACGCGATCGAGTTTTAGATAAGCAAAAGATTCTTAAGGGTCATCTACACCGAGCATGTAGCAGCTTAGACGATATTTTTACACTAGAATTGTATTTTTCGGAGGGCTCTCGTTATTGTGAAAACCCTTTTACTATAGATATAAAATAATAAATAAATAAATATTTGAGACATTTTACATAACACCACCTCTTCCCAAACTAAGAAAAGTTTCTATACGAGACAATGGATTGCATATTTATGTAATTATCATTTGCGCGTTGCCAACCCTGTAAAACGGGAGTAATATAGTTAAGTTGGCAGTATAAGGGTCAAAGTCCCCCTACTACCAACACAACGTTTCCTCGCGGAG
Source organism: Acronicta alni (assembly GCA_964056405.1). Lineage (NCBI taxonomy): Eukaryota > Metazoa > Arthropoda > Insecta > Lepidoptera > Noctuidae > Acronicta > Acronicta alni. The sequence continues at coordinate 16,315,332 of OZ043915.1, read as the reverse complement.
CACTGGCAACCTTGCTTACCGTTAGGAACACGACGCAGCTCAAAGCAGTGTTATTTCACTTCGATTTTCTACAAGGCAGAGGTACTTCTCCAGTCGGGCATTTCAAATATGAGTGGAATTACTACCACTATGTCCTACGTACCTCTCTAAACTCCACAACGCTCCCTTATAATTATATAGCTCTATAAAGAAGCTATACTTTTCAGCGCAACCGTAAGGCACAATTCAATACTTTAAATTTTGTTTTTGCCTTTTTCTATTGTAATAAAGTTCCATATTAAGTTTATATATACTTTAGTAGCAAGTTGTGTTATCACTGTAGCTGAATAAATGTATCTTTCTTTCTATGCTACTACATGAAGTTAGTTTGGACCATGCCGCCGACGTCTTTCACCGAGACCATACACAAATACTGTCCTTCGGCCATATATCAAGCACATTCAGACACATTGGTCCATTTAATGAATTGCACCAAACGTCCTGATGCTTCCGAAATCTGTTGTGATTTAAGCACCACGCAAATTTATTATAAGCCCAACATTGTGACTGATATCTCGCATTCAATTTGGGATAGCTGTCATGACTGTGTTGCCGAAAATTTATAATGTACTGACGTCACGCCCTGGCTCCACGTGGGTGCAATGCGGGTACTCATAGCATGCATGTATTGTGGGGGTGAAAGTACTCAAGATTATTCACAACTTTCACTCTGAGCAGAACAACCCTGAAGTTTAGAGAAAAGTATTAACTGTTGTATATCAAAAAATGCATTTATTACCTTGAATTTCATCTAATTAATTTAATAGAAAAAATATGGATACCTTTCTCGATATTTCGGTTTTAGTCTTATAGTGAATGTTGCTTATCATCATCAACTCATATACTGTCCCACTGCTGGGCACAGGTCCCCTCTAATAAGAGGGACTAGGTTATAGTCCATCACTCTTGCCTTGTGTGGATTGACAAACACCTTCCATGCATGTTTTCGAGAAAATCTCTCAGATATGCAGGTTTCCTCACGATGTTTTCCTTCGCCGTTTTTAATTTAAGCGAGTGATCTCTATTGGTCTGATAGTCACACGTTCGGCTCCTAAGCGTGAGGTTTATTTGGTATCCCAGTAGGGCAAAGTTTAATTTTTCTATGAAAGCTTCAGTAGTTTAATAGAGCTCAGCGTAGAGGACAGCCAGCGAGAGGAGAATTTATTTTATACTATGTATGAATTTATATAGGTATATTTTATTCGTTATATTGTATGTTAGACTACAGATTAACCCAAAAAAAAAAACATTCTCAAACTCAAAGCTCAACAATTGTCTGTTAAACCCTGGGTTTCAATTTAGGATATTGCCACGAATCGCACTAAGCGGGTTTACAGAGGTTCAAATTGCAAATGGCTCTGCTTTGGTAGGTAATGCTGCGCTACCGGATCGGGCAGGCTTGTGAAGCACAATTGCGTATAATTACTTCGTCGCTGAATATTTCGGCAGTTCTAGAAGGATTATTGATACTCTAATGAGGTTTGTATTATTTCAATGATCTAAGGAGGAAACGCTGGTAGAAGCTGGATGTGAAAAGCCGAGGACAGGGTGGAATGGCGCAAGGTTAGGTGGACTAATATAGGCTGATGATGATAAAGGAGAAAACGTACACGTCACCTTAAATATGTAAAATGTGGATAAGAAATTCAACACCACAGGCAGTATCTCGGTGGCTTAATTGTTGAAGCGTCTGGTGCACTTAACCAGGAGGACGCAAGTTCATAACCGTTCTGCTAAAATTTATATTATGTTTCATCATCAACCCATATACTGTCCCACTGCTGGGCACGGGGTTCCTCTAATATTGAGAGGGATAAGGCTATAGTATATAGTCCACCACGCTGGCCTAGTGCGGGCTGGCAGACTTCACAAACCGTCGAGAAAAATCTCTAAGGTGTACAGAGTTTTCCTTACGATGTTCAACGCAACGTTCAACGCTCAACAAACTCGCTCATCCCTAATCGTGTATAATATATAAGATCATTATTAATATTATAATTACAGCAGTTGCCACCAGAGCGGATACTGTGACCAATTTGGTTCAGTTAATTACGAGTAAGGGTCGGTTTGCGAGCTGACACCCGACACCTCATATAGTTGGATAGTTGAGTTACTAGCGGTGACGTCACAGCTACGAGTATATACTCCTTCACAAGATGTTTAGAGTGAGTAAACACTAAGAAGGTTTAAAAGGGTTATAGCAATTTAGAAATAATTTATAAGGCTATACATTATTTCACAGGTTGATCCCGATTTGATGTGATTTCTATTTGTCAAGTTGACATAATATTATAACACTAAGACAAAACGTTTGTTTTCTATGAGAAACAAGGAGTAGATTACGTTTTTGTTGTATCACTCGTAATCATAATATTTATATATTTAGTAAAGTTATGGATTGGGTTGATGCATTATTTTTTTAACGTGAGTGAGTCCTGAAATTGAGTGTCATTTATTTTTCAATGAGAGTTTATGTCCAGTTAGTGACATAGGTTATACTGCCTATCCTTTCGGGAATATAGGCGTAATAGTGTATTATGTATGAAACAAAAGCCTCATCACAATAATTACCTCAAGGGTCACACGTTTCTGAAACAAAAGACCCACACACACGACCAGCCGTAATTACAGTAGATCATCCTCAATACCCGGAACACTGCCAGCGCGAAGCTTATATCAACACCAGGAATTCCTATTCGAATCCCATGGCTTTGGCTCGTTTCCACAAATGAAAGGTGCTCTTCTAACAAGAGACTAACGCTATCTGTTGCAAAGCAAACGATTGCAGAAGGTTTATCTTACGATATTTAAATAAATAAATAATAATAAATTTATTTTGAACATTTTACACAGCAGCTTTTAGTTCCAAACTAAGAAAAATTTGTTTTACTTAGTTTGGAAATAAAAAAAATATGATTATTTTTTTCTATAGGTATATCAACACTGTTAGTGCACCTACCAATTTCTGTCTCTGCATCACTCTAAGGTCGACTGGTAGAAAATGCCTTAGGCATTAAGTCCGCCTTTGTACTATGTTTGTGCATAAAGTATTAAATTAAATAAATAAGTAGAGCTTGTACCATGGTTTAATTTTTACTACCAAGCAAGAGTCCCCTCTCAGAATAACCAGGTAAATATTCTCCGAAGGGTTAGGCAAAGGTTGACTCAGCTTGTCATGGTTGTGGCGAATTTCGCGGATCCCAATGGCCATGACAATAGGACACATGAAAGCAAGTGCGGTTTTTAGTCGGTATGAGTCCAACATACCCTGCTACCTCCCCGGGTGGCAGAGGATCCATGAGGATTCTCCGGATTACTATAAAAAAAAATAAGGCAAAGGTTGACTAAACTATTCACCCAAAATACACAGTTCGCCGGTGTGTTTAGTTCACATTTAATAAGGTTGTAATTCGTTTCACTGAGTTTCTTTATATCTTTCTCTTTTATTCCTTCTCGCTCGAGCCTCGACGCAGTAAATACGTGTTACTAGTTTCTTTCTTAATTTTAATTGCATATTAAATTACTAAAGTCTAAAATAAATCAACCATGCATCCATAAAAACCTCAGAAGTGCATGTGAAACATAAATCAGCGAAAGTGCAGTTTTCGACCTTACCTGCCCTGCCCGTGCAGCCAGGCGACGCAGGGGCGCCCCACCCACCCGCAGCGCTAGCGAGACAGGTGATATTGCTTCCTTGCCTATCATACGGCGCGAGATTGACTGTGCGCACACATCTGCACATGCGCGTCTGTAACTGGTTTTTGGTTGTCGAGTGCACGACTGCACGGTGCATCTGTCTATACTACCATGAATGAACAATAATAATATATGTATGAACAACAAGAGCCCGCTATAGCTACTTATATATATCTATGTAAAACGCTCGACGCTCGCTGTGACAAGAAACTACATCGTTTTACAACCGTTCCGAAAAAAATATTTTGCCACATAACTACTGCCATTATGTCGGTCCGCCGGTCGCCTGTGTCGACCCCTACTACTTCTGTGGTACATTTGCAGACTGAATCCGATATTCATGCCATACAACTTAATGATACACCTTCTGCTAATGTAAATAGAAACAAAAGGCAACGCACTATCCAGGATAGCCCTCCCGAAACTGTGCCCAATATTAACTTGAGTATTTTGGAACTTCTAAATTCATGGAAAGCGGAATTTAATACGAAAATAGATGAGATGTACAGTAAGCAAAACTCGCTCATTACTAAATTATCTACGGACATTGCGGAACTAAAATCACAAAATGGAATAATTAAAAAGTCCAACGAAGATATTATCCAATCAATGTCATTTATAAATAAGCAATACGAGGAAATTAAAGCAAGCTTGGATAGCCTCCAAAGAGAGAGACTGGTTCAAAACAGGTGCATAGAAAATCTAGAGAAAAAGATACTGGACCTCCAGCTCAAAACTAGATCTTCCAATGTAGAAATTAGAAATATTCCTCAAGCCGACAAGGAAACCGCGGCGGACTTGAAAAACACAGTCTGTACGATTGGACAAGTCATAGGAACTCCCATCACACACGCTGATCTTCGGGACATTTACCGTCTTCCTGGCAAACCTGGCACATCTCGCCCAATAGTTGCTGAATTCCAAACTGTGCAAAAGAAGTTGGACTCCATCGCCGCTGTTCGAGAATTCAATAAGGCCAAAAAATCAGAGGATAAATTGAACACAAACCTGATCAACATCCCTGGTCAGCGTCAAGCAGTCTATATGTCTGATTATCTCCCTGTTAGCTCCAAAAAATTGTATCACCAGGCACGTGAGTTCGCAAATCAAAATAATTTTAAATATTGTTGGACTTCAAATGGCAATATCTTTCTCCGTAAGGTAGAGGGTGATAAGCAAATTCTAGTTTCTTCTGAGAAAATCTTAACGGACTTACGCAACAACATCTGACTAGCATGCCTGTTCCTTCTGACACTACCCTGTACCCATAATTTGGGATATTGTCTGGTTAAATGTTTTAATTTATTAATACCTCTCAATGTATCTTACGCACTACAAATAGGCTATTTCACTACTCTAATTAAAATCCTATATTACATAAACATAAACTCTAAGATATACAACATACAGGCAAATCATCACAACCAAAATTACTTACACACTTTTACTCTATCAATAACATATACAATCATCTTCCTTACAATCAATTTACCTTCACACTCATTCATACCAACATTACCTAACCAGTTAAACTTTCACCTAAAAATCTACAAAAAGAATAAGCGTAATATTCGTAGACACCCAGTATTCCCGATATCAGCTATTTCTGTTAATTATAAATGGCTAATTTCCAAGATATAAATAATGAACTAGACACAAACTGTTCTTGTTGTGCTTATGTCTGTCACCCAGAGGACTGCCCAGCCTATCTCTGTACCTACAAGCGAACCTTTAATATTATACATGTAAATATATGTAGTATTAATAAAAACTTTGACCAATTTTGTATAATGTTGTCGGTAACAAAGACTAAGTTCGATGTTATTGTCTTCACTGAATGCTGGCTTAGCAAAACCAACACCTTACCAAAGCTAAATGGCTATACTGCACACTATTCAAAAAATCTATCGAACCAAAATGATGGCATAATTATATACACCACAAGTGAACTTACGTGCAGAGTAGCTGAGCCTTATTTCAAAGGAGCGAGTTGCTTGATATGCCAACTTAATAACAATATAAGTATCGTGGCAATTTATCGATCACCATCACTAAAATCATCAGATGATCATCAAAATTTTTTATTTAGCTTAAATGATGTGTACAGGTCATTAAAGACGAAGCATGCTATACTTGTTGGTGACCTTAACATCAACATAAGTCCCAATAACTCAGATCCTTTATGTGATGAATACATTACACTAAGTGCAACATATGGTTTCTTCCCTACTCATACTTACCCTACTAGAATCAGCAAAAAATGTGTAGATCATATACTCACCAATTATAATCGTTCTTCTATAACGTTAGTCTTAAAATCCCACATAACCGATCATACTCCTATAGCAATTTTCTTGGATCAAACAAAACCGACCCGATATCAAAGTCTCACAAAAACCTCCATTGACTACATTAATTTAAAGATAGAAATTGACAACTCAGACTTTTCTCCTGTATACAAATCTACCGATGCAAATTCAGCTACAAACACCTTCATCAGTGTATTATCTAATATCATTTCCTCCCATACGAAAACGACTAAAATTTCCAAAAAAAATTGCATCCTTAAACCCTGGATGACACCAGGACTTGTACGGTGTACAAGGCATCGCGACCGACTACATATTAAGGCCAGAAAATCACCAGATAATATGACACACAAATTAATTTATACCCGCTATCGTAACTTCTGTAATCGACTCCTTCGTAGGCTAAAACATGCATATCACCAAAACCTTATAGATGAAGCAGGTTCAAATCCTAAGGCCCTCTGGCAAGCGATCAAAAAAGTTACCAACACTCACAAAAATACCGAAAGTCCCTCTGAGCTCTTAAGTACCCAGGCTGACCCCTCACAATCTATTAACTATGTTAATGACTTTTTCTCTAACATAGGGAAAAATCTGGCTGAAATAATTTTACTTCCTGGTTCAACCTCCTATACCCCCGCACCGCATTACCACCCGCTTCCGAATACAAGCTCAAATTCTATGGTACTACTGGATGTGACTGATATAGAAATAGACGCGATCATCCGTCAACAACGTATTGACTGTGCGGTGGGGTGGGATGGCATATCGTCCAAAGTCCTTAAACTATGCAAGGAATCTCTGATCAACCCCATTACTCACATTTGCAACCTCGCTATAAATTCTGGAGTCTTCCCGGATGCCCTAAAAAAGTCACTAATCCACCCCATTCACAAAAGTGGTGACAGGGACTGTGTCAACAATTATCGCCCCATCTCAATTTTGTCCGCGCTGTCTAAAATTCTGGAGAAATACCTTAACAATTCACTCAAGAAGTACATGGATAAATTTGACATTCTTGCTAAAAACCAGTACGGTTTTCGACCAGGTATTTCAACCGAAGACGCTGTGATAGACTTAACTAGCTCAGTTGTTGAAAAATTGGATAGCAATAATAGATGTTTGTGTTTATTTTTGGATCTGTCCAAGGCGTTTGACACAGTCTCTGTCCCAATCTTACTTTACAAACTGGATAAAATAGGCATACGTGGTACTACGCATAAATTATTTAAGGACTATCTCACAAACAGATGCCAACAAGTTAGGATTGGAGAGCTACTAAGTGACGAGACGCTGGTCTCCTACGGTGTCCCTCAAGGGAGCATTCTCGGGCCCACTCTCTTTCAATTGTATGTAAATGACCTCTGTACCATGATCCTTCCTCACACTGTCATTTTCACATACGCAGACGATACGGCAATTGTTATAGACGGTCCCAATTGGCAGACTGTAAAGGAAAGAGCTGAATACTCCTTAAAACAAATTATGAGCTGGCTTTCTAGGAACTTACTAACTTTGAACCTGGACAAAACTGTATTTATCCCCTTCTCCTTATCTAAAACCAACGCCCCTCCGAATGAATTTAATATCACAGCTCACAGATGCCTCTCATCTGATAGCTGCACCTGTCAAGTACTATCTCGAGTCACAAGCACTAGATATTTGGGCGTTCAGATTGATGATGGGCTCAAGTGGACCGCTCAAACAGACATGGTTAAAACAAGAGTCAGGAGGTTAATTCACCTTTTCAAAACATTGCGGAATGTGACTTCCCAAAATAAACTTAAGATGGTATACCTTGCACTCTGTCAGTCCATTGTCCAATACTGCATACCGGTCTGGGGTGGGTGTGCAAAAACACTATTAATTGGATTGGAGAGAGCGCAAAGAGCTGTTCTAAAAGTTATGAATAACAAACCGATCAGATACCCCACCACGGAACTTTATAATAACTGCAAAGTTTTAACAGTTAGACAGCTCTTCGTCCTTAGGTCAATTATTAAAATCCATAAATTATACCTGTCCCAAATCCTAAAAAACGCAGTAAGAAACCAGTCTGCCCCAAAGCTCGTTGCCGTACCGCCTTTGCTAGACGCCAATTCAAGAACATGGGATATAAACTTTATAATACTTTAAACATCAGAGAAAACATTGTGGGACTAAATAACCAAATGGTAAAAAAGAAAGCCATCACTTGGCTTCTGAACCTAGACTACGAGGCAACTGAAACACTGCTAAAGTTCTTAGAATAATCATTGTCACTCACTCATATATTACGCACATGCTAACACATCACGGCACACACACACACACACACACACACACACACGCGCACACACACACGCACACACACACGCACTACAGCCCACACACTCTTGCATAATATAAAATGTATTTTTTAGATAAATATCAATAATAATGATTATATTATTACAATTAATAATAATACATTAATTATAATACAATAATAATTTTTAGATAATAATTATAATAGGAAATGTTTATAAGCTTATCTTATTGAATAACCACGTCTGTTTACTGCGTCTACTGCTGTATATTTTTGACCGTGCTCTGTCTCCCAAAATACAGGCACTAGCCTAGTTTGGGAATCAGTTCCAGTATGTATTGTAAAAAACAACGCATAGAAAATCATATCAACATTTTGTAAAATTATTTTTGTGATAAATAAACATTTTTCATTTTCATTTTTCATTTTTTCATCTTAAAAAGTATTCGTGCGTACTGGTCCTTTTGCGATTTTTTATGTGCTTTGCAAACGCGGTTCAAAATACTCATTGTAACGGCAACTTGAAATCTTATTATTCTGAAAAACAGTACTTTGTATGAAAGAATGACTGCAAGTGCTTAAGAATATTAGTAGTAAACAAATTTATAAAGCAAATAAATAAATATGTGAAAATGTATACTTAATATTTTGAAATCCCAAAAGTATTAACCTTTCAGTTTGAAGGTCTGCTATTCCTTCATTTGTCTATGGTATTTGTAATGGAATTCTCTCAAATGGATACATCGATTCCAATGCGGTTGTTTTGTCTAAGGGCTAGTTCAATCTGGATAGTCAAAGCAATGAAAACCACTTCAGTAATTATAAAGAATATCAGCTCAGCATATATGTACCTATATTATTTTAATTTAATGGACTTCAAAACAAGAATATAGTATTTATGAGAAACTGACAATTGATTTTTTTTATATGATAAAATGGACATGAATAATCTTAACCTACTTATCGAAATATATTTTACCCTAACATTACTCGTGGTCTCAATTACCGACTTAATGGCTTATTGATTCCCACCCCAATTTCTTAAGTAATAGGGCTTAATTTGGCGTGACGAAACAAGGTCATCCATTCGCTTGGACGAGGGTTTACAGCAATTGTTTTAAATCGACGTTCTGGGGTGAAAGACGTGTTTTTTAACGCTTTTTCTTAGTGTAGCACCTTAATTAAAAACACCCTGATGATGCCACATTATTCTTTAAGGTTTTATTAAGTATAGTAATCTTTTTAATCAAGGGTCTAACTTTTTTAATCTTTACGAAGGTTTAATTCGATACGTTAATAAGTGACGGTGTAATTAATTGCCTACGATACGACGGTGTAGGTTCTTAGTTCAGGGGTCGTGCGGGTGTTGAGCTTGAAGTCTTAGGTTCGGTTTCAAGGTCATACAAAATGATGACTATCGGAATTATGGAGAAGGTCGGAGTAAGAGAGGTAGGGCATGGTGGGATTAATTCCACTCAAATTGGAGCTGCCGGACTGGGGAAGTACCTTGCAGAAAATCTATTAAGAAAAATTATTGTATGGTGAAATTTAGGGGTTGGCCAATTTACACACTTATTATTAAGATAATAAAGTCGAAAATTGGTCAATCGACAGCGACTTTCACTGTACATTCGACAAAAGGGTTAACTATTCAGGCAGCTGACAACAACTATGTTTCATAGCATACATGCATTCAGTTTACATACATACCATCACGCTTCACCATTCCACGAAGGGTTCGACAGGGGTGTACTAATGTACAACCACAGATCGTCGGTCTCACGTAATAGGAGGTGAGTCTAGTGCCATTAACTGGGAGAATATTCAAACTCCGAGCTGCTACAGAAATTTCATAGAAAAACCCGATACAACTGCTCGACCTGGAAATACAACCTAGGACCTCAAGCGCAGCAGTCGCGCTTACGAACACTAGGCTAGTGAGGCAGTTTTGTTTTTCATATATATTTTTTTTTCTTTGTGTCTATCAGTATTGTTTTTTTTTATGCTACTAAGCAAACAAACATACGGTCCACCTGGTGGTAAGCGGTTACCGTAGCCTATAGACGCTGGCAACACCAGGAGTAACACTTGCGCGTTGTCAACCCTGTATTGAAAGAGGAATAGTTGGGTTGAGGGTCAAAGTCCCCCCACTGCCAACACAACGTTTCCTCGTGGAACACTGGCAACCTTGTTCACCGTAAGAAACACAACACAGCTCAAAGCAGTGTTATTTTACTTCGATTTCGGCAAGGCGGAGGTACTTCCCCAGTCGGGCAGCTACAATTTGAGTGGAATGACTCCCACTATGCCCCACCTCTCTTAAAACCACACAAACACAAGATATAATCCTTCTTTCACTTTTAGGCCCTTCTTTGCTTTAAAACAGTTTTAAAGCCACAAAAACAATTCTAATTTTCCTCGTAAAATCTACAGAGACACATTTCATGCACAATATAACTTTACCTCAATTACATTTTATTCCCAGGCATAACAAAAACTAATTAAGATATCCCAAGCAAAACAAATTACAGATAACAACGATAAAAAACTAGAACAAATAAATACCCGAAACGAAGAAGCAATTTCTCATAAAATTACAAATTTAGTTAAATTCTGTTCTGATAAAGTCCACTTCAGGCCGAAATAAGTGGGTCCCCGAATTAATTCAAAGATAACGGGCCACGATAAATAATAGAAACGTTAGCTTTAAATAGAGAGAGTTCATAACTTAGCATTGTGAGGTTTCTTTAAGATTTCTTTGTGGTGAAATTCTGAATAGCCAGTTTATTTTTTATTCAGTGTAAAATGGCTCGCTTTAAGGCAGCCTCATTTTGGTAGATTCAGTGAGTTTTTATAAAAAAATCGTAGCTTACTTTCATTATGTTGTTACTGAGTATAATCAGAAGAAATGTGGATTTTTGTAGGTACTGTTTCATTACAAACCGCCTAAAAAAAGTTCACGGATTGCGAGCTGAACTCAAACCCTGGTTTGGATTGGTATACAATTTAACCATCCAGGCTACTAAATAATTTATTTCCCATATTGCCCGGGCATAGTTAATGTCAGAAAACCTGTTAGTTATAATTATAATATAATAATAAAATAGTTATATTGATATTATTAATCCCGACGTTTTACTTTACAGAGTCTACCCTTGACCATGGACGCTATTAATAATATCAATATAACGCGATAAAATCGGTAAAAATTAGTTTTATTTCAATGTATAATATTAGCGTAAATGTCAGAAATCAACACCTATATTATATTTTTTCATAACATAAAATTAAATATAAATTGCCCAAAGGGTTAGGCAGAGGTAAAGATGCTTACCTACAGTTCACTTTTACGTTCAGTCCGTGTAGCCAGGAGCAAGTCACTATTTAACAGCCAAAATCTGAGCTGATACTCAGGATCTCACATTCAATTGTTGACACAATACCTCCTTTTCCTAACAATTGGTAGAATACAGGAATGATAACAAAATCGGTACAACCTACAAGATATTGAATTTAACTCTTGCAAGATAGTATCATATGTTACTTAAACAATAAGAATTCATTCAGTAAAACTGTTGGAAGATTGATCAAAATAAACATCAAAACCATCAACTTTATTTCACAAAATACTACACTCAGCAACATAAATAACAAACCACTAAAATAACCCAGATGCCAATCATCCAAAAACATCTTTTCCAATCCTAATATTTATTTCCGACAAAACTACTTATATCTACTTGAATCACTTTTATCGAGGAAACAATCTGGCGAGACATCGGGCTCTGTGACGTCACGTCAAAATGTCAGGCGTCCGTCTCGTCTAGACGAAGGACCGAAATATCAGGCGATTGATACATTTGGGGAGAAGATTGTGTTGCAGACTGTACCCGGTTTAAGTTTTGTTGGCTTTGGGTGAATGTACTGTGTAGGAAGGGAATATATTGATACTAGTTGAGGTTCAAGATAAAATCATTAACACCAATTTTACCAACAAACAAACAAAACTTCAGTTAAATATAGTACGCAAATGCACAAAAAAGTCAACAGACTGTTAATCGCTTCGTAGTTTATTTTATTCTGTACTTGAATTGTCGTTTTCAAAAGTAAACTGCCTGTACCACATGACCCATATTTATATGGGCCACAAAGACTCCAGAGAATCCAACAATCCCGTTAACTCCATAAAATACGAGTAGATACTCGCTAGTCTATTGTTTTGGAGCGTTGATCTTGAACTATTACTTACGCGAGTGTTACAATCGAGCGCACTCTTTCGAGAATTTTCTACGTATTTCTGTTTCTATTCTAGAAACTTCGTATTAGGTACTTATCCAAAACAATAATTATTATAAGCCTTGCGGTTGACTGAATTCGGTAACATAATTTCTTAATATTTGGATTTTACTGTTGTGTGTTAACACAGAACCTACAAACTTGAAATTTTGGCAGTTGATGCCAAATGATGCCAATATTGTATGCATCTACTAAGGAAGGATACTTAGAAATTTCACCCCTAAGGAGAATTAATAAACGATAAAATGATATTTATTTCTGTAAACAGATCTTTTAAAGACACTTTTACAAGTCAATGTTTTACTTTTTTGCTCCAGTAAATGAACATACCCGTGGCGGTACATACTCGTAATATACCATGACAGGGCGGGCAACTAGTTCCTTATAAAAGACAAGGACAACAAGGATATTATTATGAAAAAGTGTTTCATAAGAATCATTGTACCTAAAGGATTTTCCGGTTTTTTCAAGCGCTCTAAAACAATCTCTTTTACTTCACTAATAATTACACAAACATAGAACCTAACATAATTTTGCAAAGCAGACCCCACGTTAGTTGGAGTTAAAATATTTACATTCTCTGGGCAAACAATGTTACTTGCTCCCCCATGGGAACCATTGAATTAAGCTCCGTTGCCTTAGGCCACTCGTGCACTGTTTGTGTAGTACACCTATGTTGGTTTCGGAGGATTATGGTTCTACGGGCCGAAGAAACTGAGGTGAAATACTATAAAATCGTAATTTATTCCTATTGGTTTAAATCCAAAATGTAAAAATAAAATATGTACAATTCATTTAGATGTCGGCTGATTCATTGGTCTGGGTGCTCTTCTCTTCAGCGTGAGGTCAATAGCCTGCTGGGCGGGTCTTCTCTCAGAATGAGAGGGATTAAGCCTCCATGCTGGCCTCATGCGGGTTGGCAGACTTCATCGTAACACTCACATATGTCCTGTCTGGACTTTAAAAGCGATTATGATTCTCCGAGTTTGTCGTAAGTTAGAAAATGTCGGATTCATCTAGCTCAAAAAATGTAAAACATTGACTTGTAAAATTGTCTTTAAAATATCTATTTGCAGAAATAAATACAAATTATCACACGCCGTCTAGAAAATCTCTCATTCATGCAGGTTTCCTCATGATGTTTTCCTTCATTGTCTAAACGAATGATAATTAAGTAATAATGTCTTAAAGATAAATAACCAATTCAATCATTCATTCATTGAATTACTGTAATACTATAATATAATATAATTTTAGGTGAGCGTTAATAAACGTGTTAGAAATAGCAACCCTATTGTTTAATCAATATGTGGTTAAAACAATCACAATTAGTGTGAAAACATTAATTGAAACCACTTCACCACATCGTATCAATAAGAACATTAATATGATATTAATTTTCCTGATAGTCGGTTAATAAACTATTTGAAAAGGCTCACACACACAAAGATGTGACATCTAACTAGTACGCACTGTGTCACACATACAGATTATCTGTTGACACATGTCAAATGTCTATTACACACGAAAACATGTACAGTCGCGGACATAAATTATTTGACAGATTTCAAAGACTAATTCTCCTAAATCTTCTCTTCTCTTATAATTAATCAATCAATAAATCATCATAATCAAATGAATTTAAGCCTAGTAGTAATTGCCTAATTAGCCTATTGGTGGTAAATGCGACTTCTACGCTTAAAGTCCTAGGTTAGATTCCCAGGTCAAGCAGTGTTATTGGGTTTTCTATGAAATTCTCAGTAACAGCTCGGAGTTTGCATTTTTGCCCGGTAAATGGCAATAGTCTTGTCACCTATTTTATAGGACCTGAACATACCAGTGGGTGTACATTATTACGCCTCTGCGCCTCTAGCCCTTTAGGGAATACAGGCGTGACGGTCTGTTAATTTGTTAAGCATAAGTTATTCATTTAATTTTATGAAATGCTTGTTTAATTATTCCAGAATTACGGAATTTTGCCAAAATTTGTATATCACTTCGTTAAAAAGTGCGGCACCACGCAAATAGCTGAGCAGTCAAATTAAAATAGCCTTAATAGTCAAATTGAAACCATTTTATTCTGGATCAAAATTTTTAATAAGCAATTTAAATAATAAAAAGAAATTGCGAGTAGGAAGTGGGAATTAATTTGACATCATGCGGAAGGCAGCTGGCAGAGACTGGGTTAAAAGAGCTGAAGATCGAGCTCAGTGGCGTTCACTACAAGAGGCGTACATCCAGCAGTGAACGAATACCGGCTCATGATGATGATAATAATGAAGTGAGGAGAAGCCTCGCCCTTTAATGGGGTCCGGTGGTTAAACCGGACCACAGCCCGCGATGTTATTGGCGAATGTCATGATTTCCATGTACGAGCCCCACATACCCTGCCACCTCCCCATGTAGCATCCTCATGTATCATATGGGATTCATACAGGATTTTCCGCACACTAAATAATCATTATCAATCCATATAAGACGGCTTAGGTCACGCTCGCCTAGTGTGGGTTGGCAAACTTTACACACCGTCGAGAAAAATCTCCAGGGCAGGTTTCCTCACTATGTTTTCCTTCACAGTTTAAGCGAGTGATAATTAGTTATTAATACGCGCATGAATTCGAAAAGTTAGAGGTGCGTGCTTCGGATTCGAACTTGAGAGCTTCGACTTATTTTTTATACCACTAAGGTGGCAAACAAGCATACAGCCCACGTGATAGTAAGCGGTGTCATTTGCGTGTTGCCGACCCTGTAAAACGAAAGAGGAATAGTTGGGTTGGCTGTGTATAAGGGTCAAAGTCCCACCACTGCCAACACGACGTTTTCTCGTGGAGCACTGGCAACCTTGCTCACCGAAACGAACACAACATAGCTCAAAGCAGTGTTATTTCACTTCAATTTTCTGCAAGGCGGACTTGGCAGTCATATGATCATATCACTGGGCTCTCACTGCTCCACCACCAAAAAGGTTGTAATAACTTGTGTACCGCGACTGTACTTCCACACACAAGCGTACACTCGTCCACTGTCACTACAACCTTTGATATTTGACTCACCGCTTCATAATACTACACATTTTCGATAATTACGCCAATGATTTGTACCGCTAATAAATCATTGACATAAAGGAGCAGATGCTATTAACGAGCGCGTGATTTCAGCGTTTTATCAAATAATTTGTGGATCCACCCGCCGTTTGACAGGTTTGATTTCATTACGATATTGCCATTTAATTTAGCTGTAGTTTGATTAAATTTGGAGAACGGATGGAAATAGTGTTGGGTGAATGGAATAGCGATAAAGCTGATAATATAGTACAGTTATCACGGTGATTAATTTAATCAAATGACGCTTCACTAAGCCAATTGTTAAAATCAAACTATTTATTTTCTCGAATATGGTGTTGTTACAGTGGAAATCGAGGTATCTCTTGATATTATTGCGAGTAACGCCACGTGAGTGAGTACAGCTAGTGTCAAATAAAAAAGTATGAATATAAGCTGATATTTTTTTCTGAAACAAACTTTTTTATTGTAGACACGGATGATTGATTTGTGGGTTCGCTTATATTAGTTTTTTTGTTACTTGCCAACTTACAAGGCCTTTTAGGTTCGTGGAAGTTTTATAGGCATAGTTTGTGGAAGTTATAGTACCTTTATTGCTTTTGTTTTTATTTAATAATTTAAGGTGAACAGAGAGTTATCCGGGACATTACATATGATAATCTCGACAGGTCTCTGGCACAACTTGCGACTTACATTCAGGTCTAATCAAAAATCAAATTAAATCAAAAACTATAAATTGGTCGATTATCTCTACTTACCATTTCTTTACTACACATATTATATTTTGTCTTAAAAATCATAAGAATGGATTTTTATACAAATATAATTGCCCAGGGACGAAAGACTTACTTTTATCCCTATTATTAAATAATCCAAAGCTAAGCCCCGATTAAATATAGATTAATATAGATTAACTTTCTCCAAGCCTTTTTCCAACTAATTTTGGGGTCGGCTTCCAGTCCAACCAGACACGGCTGAATATCAGTATTTTACGCGAAGGGACTGCCATCAGACCCCCGCAACCCAATTTTTGGACAATACTGAAACTCTGATGCTATCCTCAGGGTATAGGTAGGTAGGGCAGGCCCAAAAAGCCTGAAAACCAGTCTATACTGATTGTCAGGCTTTTTGGGCTTCTGACTACCACTAACGATTGTCATAGATGTTCGTATGACAACCGGAACCGACGGCTTTATGTGCTCTTCATGGCACGGTGATTAATTACTTTCGATGTCACAAAAAAAAACATCTTAAAAAAAAAATTGCGAATGAATTCGACCGTAGTCATAATTCGCCAACTAAAACACTGATATATATTCTATTAACATGTTTCTTCACTCTCATTCTCCCCCTACTTATAAATCTATACTTACTAATATTATAAAGCTATATTATTTATGTAAGTCAAATGGTAGGTACAGAATCTTGTTGCACTTCTTTATTTTGATAAAAACTAAATTCTGCAATAGCAGACAATAAAAAGACAAATTGTTACAATCCCCTGGCCGGTCTCGCGGTTCATTATATAATGAATTAAAGTTTGACACTAGTAAATGAAGGCACTAGTTCCACTATAAGATACTTTTACGGCGTTTGAACAGAACTGAAATCGATTTTATATTACACTTTTGATGTTATAAAACGAGTCGGTGCCGTATATAGCAACATATTTCTCAATTGACAAAGAAACGAACTGGTATGCAGGTAGCTATCTGCATACCAGTTCGTTTCTTTGTCAATGACAAAACAATGACAAAACAGCAAATGGAATAGCTATTTCATTTGCTGTTTTGTCATTGATACATTAGTGACTAGGTATGTGATGATATGCAATCGTAACAAGGTTTTTGAGTCAAATAAAGGTATGGTTATATAAAATAAATAACAAAATAAACCATCTAGCACCTGCAACATCCTGCATCTAACATCTAGCTGGTGCTAAAATTTAGGTCCTAAATTAAGCAGACCTAAAACTACGTATATAATGCGTATATACTTTTTTTTGTACATGCATAAGAAACACCCAGACAAACACATAAACTTAATTCATCACAAAATGTTCTTGGGAATCACACTCGATACTCAAACCACTAAAGCACAGACTTCGTGATCTTTAAATGTGAACATAATTATTGCAACTAGCTAGAAGAATGGCTTAATGTGTATATGTGAACAAAGACGAAAGGCAACACAGGTAATTTATAGGCTACACATCGCCGTTGTTGGTTGCTCTAGTACGATAATACCTCAATGCGTTAGACAAATATTTTAAGGTCGAAAAATCATCAATATAGTAAAATTGTTACGGCGATCCGGGGCTAGTTTGCAATCCAAACAGAATGCAATTAGTTTGTCAATTAAAGGGAAGTTCATTTTATATTTTGAGTTGCAAATGAAATACCACTGACGTCCGCTACGACTATGTTTTCTCTCATTGGTTTACTGGTCGCAACGCTCTTAAGCCTCAGCCACCGGGCTTGATCTCCAAATTGAGTAAACCACAGCATAATGTCTTTTGTTTTTGTTTACGGGGGAAACCTTCAAAAGGCTACCGATCTACGGGGGTGAGAGCGGAAAGTGTGAAATTCTTTCCCACTAAAACCACCCCGGTGGCCACCATTAGCACTTGGAGGGGGGCACTGTGTCCTCTTAATAGACCACCCCAGAACACGCCTGTGCAATGCCTATTAAGGCATATCCCTGGAGAAATTATAAAAAATGATAATGTCTAGTGACTCTCATTGATTTACTGGTCGCACGGTTCTTGAGCCTCAGCCCCTGGGCTTGATCTCCAGATTAAGCACACACATTGAATCCACAGCATGTTTTTATTTTGTTTACGGGGGGAAACCTTCAAAAGGTTACCGGTCTACGGGGATGAAACTGGAAATTGTGGGATTCTTACCCACTAAAACCACCCCGGTGGCCACCATCAGCACATGGAGGGGAGCATCGTGTCCTCTTAATAGACTACCCCAGAACCCCCCTATGCAACGACTAAAGTCATAGGGAAATTATAAAAAACCATAATGTCTAGTGACAGTGATAGTAACTACCGCTGAACGATGATTTTCAGCTGCAACTCACTAAGAGAGATTATGATTGAGGTTGTCACTTAATTTCAAGTGAGACGTAAGCATATCCAATATGAAAAAAGATATACCCTTCGAGTATTCGCATTGTATTCTTAGAGGTCAGCTTATGCTAGCAGTGTAGTCGTGCAGCCGTAATATTGTGATTCCACTCAAATTGGAGCTGCCCGACTGGGGAAGTATCTCCGCAAGTAACACTGATTTGAGCTGTGTTGTGTTCTAACAGTGAGCAAGGTTGCTAGTGCTCCGCGAGGTAACATTGCGTTAGCAGTGGACTTTGACCCTTATACTACCCAACTACTCCTCTTTCATTTGACAGGGTCAGTAACGCGTAAGTGATACCCCTGGTGTTGCAAGCTACAGGCTACGTTACCTGCTTACCATCAGGCCTAATGCTTGTTTGCCACCTTAGTGGTATAAAAAAAGTAGCGATTTGAGCTCCCCAAGTACCAATACCTTCCATAAACTTATTTTCTTTTCATAACGTCATGCCCTTAACATAGTCATCTCATTTCAAAATTGGCCCTCACATTGCAACAAGTTGGAATCTCCGCGGGCTAATTGGACTTTTTATTGGTGATACTGTTCTCCGGTAACTTTGTGTTGGTTGAATGATTGGCAAAGTTCATATAACAAGAGTTATTCGAGAAGGGTTTACCTATTTAATAGGAGGTTAGGTTATATTATCATTGTAATTATGTTCAAGTCAGTTTCCCATCTTACCAAAGCTGCTGAATATCAGTATTTTACACGAAACAACAGCCATGGGACTTCCACTTCTGTAACTCAATTTCTGGGCAATACCGATATCCTGAAAGTAAACTGATTGTCAGAGTTTTCTGTCAGGGCTTCTGAGTACCACTAACGATTGTGTGGAGCGGAAAGGTGTGTTGCTCCTCCATTCAAAGTCAGGATATTCCTACCCGGCGAGTGTTTTTGCCTGGTGATATATATGTAACTTGCATTGCGAATGTTGATTGCGCGATTCAGGATTTGTTCGTAGTTATGTCATAGGTGTTCGCATCACAACCGGGACTGACGGTTTTTACGAGCTATGAGAGGCACGAAGGGGTCTCGATGTGTTAAGAATCGTCACCCATCCATAGACAGACCGCGACTACCTCAGCTTAACCTTGCAGATTGATTGATCAGTATAGTTATAAATTGGCCACGAGCACCTCTTACCTCCTAATTAATACAAATTAATATTACTATTAGAAAAAGAATAAAAATAATAATTTTGGTGCACTAGTTGCCAGCATTTTTATCTATGATAAAAACAATTTTGTTGTGTCAATTTGTGTCTATTACTTTTAATGAAAAGTCTGAAGTGTTCTTGCTGTGCAAATATACAATAAAATATTATATCTGAAGATTGTTTTCTCTAAGGCCACCTTAATCATAACAATTACAATACAATAATATATTAATTACATAAAAATATCAATTAAATAGAAACTATTACTCAAAAAAATATATTATGTAGGTACATACATTTACATTGGAGAATGCCAATCATCAAATTCATATCAAGCTTGCATAATACCGGATTCCGACATACCCAAATTATAACATTATTCACATATCTCAGTAGGTACACATGAATACATTATATATTTAATAAACATATAAATGCATATATTAGTAACAATGTTCACACAATATTAATACGCCGCTTTGAGTAGGCATGTCGCATTAATAACGGAGTTATGAACATTAAATGGCTCACTTGGCCGGCCATTTTTGATAGCAACATCAAGGAATAGCTTTGACTTTTGATTACGTTTATATAGTACTGCCCTCCTTATAGCAAAGTCAGTACCTACTTGCAAAATAGCGGTTTTGAGAAAAACGCCGTTAAGTATTTTTTTAATCTCTACTTCAACTTTCCTTATTATTTCAACATGTTCTGTATAAAAAAAAAACTTGAGAGGTGTCAAGGGACACCCGGATGGAACGAAGTTCCTTTCATTAAAATTTAATAATTAAAAATAAAAAAAACCTTTACACTCAACAATTCACAACGCGCGAAATTCAAATATTGTCATTCACTCAATGATTCGAAATTCAAATATTGTATAAATTTGCGATAAGGAACTTCGTTCCAAAAAAACTACGTTTAGCTCAGTCTCCATATGTTATTTTTGTCAAAAACTGAAAATCGTAAACATTTCGATAACTGCATTTGCTGTTACGAGGGCAGAGTATATTCATGTAAATATTCGTTACAGTGAAAGAAAGAAAGAAAGAAAAAACATTTATTTGCCGCGGTGAATTATTAAATTATACATTAATAGCTGCCCCGGCAAACGTTTATTTGCCATAAAAAAAAAAATTTAGGGGTATGAAAAATAGATGTTGGCCTATTCTCAGACCTCCCCGATAAGCACAAAAAATTTCATCAAAATCGGTCAAGCCGTTTCGGAGGAGTATGGCAACGAAAACTGTGACACGAGAATTTTATATATTAGATAATACTAATATTTGACTACAGTTAAAGATAGGGGCATGTTAATGAATCATTCATCAGGCAATAGAAGTAATAAGACATTAATGTCGAAATTAATTGAATTTTGAAAAAATAACCTGTCTAATTAGCTTAGTTACAAGTCGAGCAGTGTTATTAAGTTTTTCTGTGAGATTCTTAGCAGCATCTTGAAGTTTGGATTTGTGCCCGGTTAATGACCATAGGATCCAATCATAGCGGTGAAGTTGTGGGTATACATTACAGTACACCTATGCCTAACTATTCAGGGAAAGTAAGCTTGATGGTATGCTATAAAAAACTACGTTGCAAAATTACAATCTTAACGTTGGGTAAACTAGTAACTAGTAATAATTTGAGCTGTGTTGTGTTCCTTACGGTGAGCAAGGTTGCCAGTGCTCCGCGAGGAAACGCTGTGTCGCTTTTTGGGATTTGTCACCGTTAAAATCAGTTAATTATCTTATCATGAACTAATTTTAACGAGTTAGTAGAGTAAGCACACCTTCAAGAGTTTCATCAAAATCTTTACTATCGAAGAAGCAAGTTGATAATCTGCACCTGAATTCAAACCCTCGACGTCAGCTATACCAAATTCAACTTACAAATTTACAAAGCTATCTATGTTCCTTTATACTGATTGCGTGGGCTTGCATACAAGTATTATAACCAGGCACAAAGCCGGGGATGTATGTATCAACAAGTCGCTGGTTAGTGAGGCGAGCGGCGCAACCATTCGTGAACATTGAATGAACGAGTGACCGCTTGTGAATCAACTGAAACTCGAACCGAACGTTGATGTTTATAAGTATTTTAACATAAACATAGGATCACGCCTGTATTCCCCGAAGGGTTAGGCAGCAATGTACTTATATGAGTCCGTCAGCGCAAAAGTGGCCTAACCCAGATTTTTTTCATATTCCTACATATATAATAAAAATTGTCTAAAACCTGATAACTGACGGCCTCATATATACCCACAGTTTGCCAATATGTTAAGGCCTCATGTAATAGGGAGTGAGCCTATTGCCATTCTAAACAAACTGCTTCTGAAGAACCCACGTGTAAATCGTTATATTATATTTAACTGATATTTAAAACATTGTTCCTTAACGCTACCAAAGGCTATAAAGAAAACACTGGCAATTTAAACATCAAAGCTAGTTACTTTAAAGATGTCTTCAAAAACAACGCCACTCAAATTGCCACTACAAACAACGCTTTCCAAGAAAACAACAACCTCTAGAGTTGCTTTAGATGTAATTCTACGAATGACTATGAGGACCTACTTCTATCATGCCACTTTTAAGGCGAATATTTTTCCATTATAAAAAAATATTACATGTTAGTTTTACTGTATTATGCAGTTGTTCAAACATACGAACTATTAAAATTTATATTTCATTATTTACTTCAAAACAAATGATACTTGAACAAAAAAGTTTTTTTATTTTATTTTCAAATGTCATTAAATATGCTAAGAAACTTACTCTAACATTGCTTACTCTAATAACTATTATTGCGTCAAAACAAACGTTGGATGTTGAATTGAACTGCGCGACCATGGACCGAAACCATTATCTCTAGTGTGTGCGCTTAAGACACTTGACTAATCATGAGGCAGTCAATTAATTACCATAATAAACAAAAAATTAAAAAATACCATAATATCATTTGTAAAATATGATTATTTTATAAATTATCATTGAAATTCAAATTCAAATATTTTCAAATTCTATCTATCTATCTATCTATCTATCAGCCACGGACGTCCACTGCTGAACATAGGCCTCCCCTAATGATCGCCCCAAAAATCTATCTTGCGCAGACCGCATCCACCGACTCCCTGCGACCCTCACAAGGTCGTCCGTCCACCTAGTTGGTGGCCGTCCTACGCTGCGCTTTCCTATGCGTGGTCGCCACTCCAGGACCTTATTTCCCCAGCGGCCATCCGTTCTTCAATAATTTTTCAAAATGACTTTCAACTCAAGAACGTTTCAAATTCAAATATTTATTGCGATCATGAGTGATACATAGGTGTTACAGAATGTAGAGGTAGGTACAGACGCCAACAGGTCAACCTATCCAAAACTGTCAAATTTTCACAATTGAATATGAACCTTATTGTTTTGCATTAAAGTCGAAAATCAATCAAAGAAATTTGACAGATTGTGGTAGCTTGATGTGCTGGCCTCTGTACATACATGATACCCTGTTAGGGCGCAGCAATACAATACAAGCAATATAAAATTATTATTAGGATTTACTTACGGATTTTATCGCTGATGTCAAACACCGCCGTTCCAAGAATTCTGCAGTTTGTGAAAATACAAGACATTACATCAGATTTGATGATGATCATCATCAACCCATATACTGTCCCACTGCTGGGCACGGGTCTCCTCTCATATTGAGAGGGATTAGGCTATAGTCTACCACGCTTGCCTAGTGCGGGTTGGCAGACTTCACAAACCGTCGAGAAAAATCTCTAAGGTATGCAGGTTTCCTCACGATGTTTTCATGATGTTTTGATGATGATGACTCAACACAAATCCTCGCGAAGGAAGTCGATACCTACCCAAGATGATTCGTGAAGCTATTGAAATTAAAAAACATCCAAATTTCAATAGAGAAGATAGCTGGGTCTTACCATCTGTTATAGATTCTATTAAATCAAAATCCAGGCCGTCAACTACAAGACCAAAGTATACGGTGAGCTCGTTCTGCGTGAATCGTATTGCCAATAAAGATATATAGTAAAAATTTAGGGTAGCTGTCAGTAATAATTATGATACATATCGCACTTTACATTGGTCACACATATTAGCATGTCATATATAAATTGAACTTCGCCTTAATTTTTTAAATAGTGAAGAGCCTTAAAACATGTCAAGTAGAGATTCTACTCGTCAAGTCTCGAAAATTTCTACAAAATTATTATAGTTTTGAAATAGTCTAGAGTTTTACTTTGTTTTGTGTTAGAAGTACTTTGATGTTTTTATAAAAGAAAATGTAGTTGAAGACGCAATATTATGCCTATTATTCTAAAAAAAACGCGGGTCCTGGTTTCAATTCTCATTTGAATTAACGTTATGTTTTTCTATGAGTTGGATGGAGTTTGGATATATTTGTGCACGGTTAACAAAAGGCTCGCCCCTTATGACACCTTGACATACCGGTGAAGTAAGGATACACCCTTTGGGGAGACACCGTGATGGTATTGTTTTATTCTAAGTGGAGACCCGTGGCCAAGATTGGGGTAGTAAATAGTAATAATGACAAGGATTGAGGAACTGCACCACCGTTTATCGTAATGCATTTTACGATAGCCAAAACTATTTTGAAATTGAACCCTATGACGCGCATTCTTCTAAAGCTATTCTTAAAAATGCCACATGCGACTAGATACTTCTTTTATTCCCACCCTTGCAGAATACATTTTATTTATACATTTCCGGCACCACGTAACAAACACGTGTCTGCAAGTTCTCATGGCTATCGGACATGAACATAAGCTATTGGAAAAACGTTACGACGTCAGATTAACGAGCCACTGTCACACCGAAGCAAGCGTAAAATGTGATTTTGTTGAAAATAAATTTATTTGAATTTAATGCTTTAGTAAGTGAAATATTGTGTTTTAATAGTAAAGCTGTTTTTTAATTGAATAAGGATTGGCAGTATCACCTCACGGCGACAGGATTCCACACTTTTCTGAATATTTAGACTAATTCCAACCTGCGGTAATATTTTTGCTATACTGATTTAGTTGATAAAGGCCCAATATTAGAGCCATTGTATATAATATGGCCGCAATAATGGCTGTAGAGTATGGTACTTCATGCTCTACAGCTAAATCGACGTGTACAAGGTAAAAACAAAGTGTTCAATAACACTTTGCTTGTACTTTGTACAAATCGATCCTACTGCTCACACATCTTCACAGAATAACCCAATGGCTATTCTGTAAAATTCTCATTACCAGCATTAGGATTTGTGCCCAGAGGTAATAGGCAAAAACATACCAGTGAACTGTGGATATATAACGCAATGGTATGATGTTCATTTTATGAATAAAAGAAATTAACTCGAAGAAGAAACGTTACATTTCTTAACTTTTCATGTCCTAAAAAAATATATAGTTAAAGAAATATTATATTTACCAGAAAATTCATATTCAACAAATGCTTCTACCTATCCATTTGCGATGAAAATATGTTATAAAATATTACGACATCCTCGCTTTGGTGTGATATTATCTCCGTATAAGCTAACCGTCGTATATTACTGCTGGCCACGCAAGCGGCGCGTATGTACACCGCCATTTTAATCTTAGCCTCACGGTATTTACTTTACGGGGCGGGTGAAACTGCAAGGCAACTTACAAAGTAAGCTATTTTTGTTATTTTAACTTTCAACTTTGTTTGTACCGTCGACACACGAGTAAGGTATACAGGCAGCTAGCGACATCTGTGTTTTGACAAAGATTGTGTAATAATATAACACGCCACATACGTATTTTTAGATGCCTACATATGAACCTTTGGCAGATAACAATTTATAGTGCAATCTATGTCAAGACGCAGATGTTCGCTGCCTGTAGACTTTTCTTTTGTCAACTTTACATTATGTAGGAAAAGAAAATTGTCTTCAAAGGATTTCTTGTGTTTTTAGTAATTATTATTTTGATCCAGCCTACGCATCGGTGGTCCTTCTTACCTCATCGACATCCAACCCATCCGTGCCTCAAAGAGTACATTAATCTTCTGTCTTCTATCATACGTATTTCAATAGCAATCACTAAATAGACTTACAACCAGTTTATCCTTAGGATATTGGTAGTCCCTAGAAATTGATTTGTGTAAAATACTGTTGTATAACCGCATCTGTTTAGACTGGAAGCTGACCCAACAAAGGATAGAATGATGAAAGATAAGCTTTGGAAAGTCAATCATACTTTGAATGAAGCAATGCCTACCATTTTCGATGATAGTTTACCACCGATTTCGAGGTAAATTACGAATTATTACTGTACACTTTACCCAGTGTCGAAATTAAAATGTAAATTAGAATGTCCACTAATATTATAAATGCGAAACCAACTCTGTATATTTGCTACGTTTTAACGCGTAACGAGTAATACGTTACAATTTGCATTTATATGCGAATGAATCCACAGGGAGCAGTCTAATTATAATTTAATAAGGAATATAATAAACCGCGTATCAAAAATACTGATTGAGCGACAAAATTACTGATTGAGCAGCAAAATACAGATATCGGTTAGGTTAGGTTAGAACTGTGACCACAGAACGCACGAGCCGAGCGAGCGAAGCGAGCGGTTCCGTGGCAGCGGCCGGCGAGTGCCAGAACCAAATCTGAATGTTTTGAGTGTATATAACAATATTTTGAGGTGACTATTTTGCTGCTCAATCAGTAATTTTGTCGCTCAATCAGTATTTTTGCTGTGCATGTTTTGTATACAAAATGACATTTTTTGATTGGCAGTTAAATACTAGCCATTTAATAATACTATTTGATTTAAACTACTTGGATATATTTTTCGTAATGAAAATAATACAACAAAAAAACATTACAGGTAGAGGAAATATTACTGCCACCTTCCTAATAGTAAATTTACTGAATTCAAATCCAGGTTATACCAGGTTATAGCCGTGTTCGCATACTATCCTGATTATACTAAGCGGGTACCTACGATATTGATTTCTGACATTTACGCGAATATTATACATTGAAATAAAACTATAGTACAGTCTACCCATGACCATGGACGCTGTAAAGGGTCCGAAACGTTGGGATTAATAATATCAATATAACGCGATAAAATCCGTAAAAGTAGTTTTATTTCACGGGTCATAGCCTTCCTTTTCCTTAGTCGGGTAAAAACAAAACAAACATAGACTTTCATTTTGTTTTACGCTATATTTTTGTAAAATATTGTGCGTGAACTGTTATCGCCACCCAAAGTGCTTCGAAAAAGGCACCTGACACCGCACATAACGTGAGAATGTTGAAAAAGTATAAAGAAAAGAGTATTATTTTCTCTGACGTCACACCACATACTACATCAGGCAGAGCCGTAAACGAGGTATTATCGCACACTTTCGTAGCGTATTAGGCTGAGCTCAGATGAACGCGATTACGCGTCATTGGTTCGCGCGTGCACCTGAGCACATAACAGGCAAATGGGAATATGTAGATTACAACTGCTTATTTTTATATTATTTAAATTATATTTATTTCTGTAAATAGATCTTATAAATACACTTTTACAAGTCAATATTTTACTTTTTTTGTATATTTGAGCAGTCTTGTGTTATAAACATTGGACTGCCAAATCAAAGGTCTCGAGTTCAAATCCAAGGCACGCACCTCTGACTTTTTGGATTAAATAAATAAACAATCATTTTGGAATATTTTACACAGTCCCAAAATAAGCAGAGCTTATACAGACGCCAGCACATCAAGCTACCCCAATCTGTCAAATTTCTTTGATAGATTTTCAACTTCAATACAAAAGCATAATTGCTTAGTGTTTCAATATAGTCAGTCAGTAGACCATGACAAACATTTTTGTAGAATATTAAGAAATAATAAAAACAAAAAGAAAGAAGATTTTATCCTGATGTATCTGACATTAACCTCCTCTTAGTGGCAGCTGTTTTTTTTTTAAAGACGACACCCGGACTATTGTGCAAAAACCTGTGTTGCGAGGGATTTCACGAACATACAACGAACACAAACTGCACCGAGATTCGAAAAATATATCATCACGTAAATATTTGTCTCTGGTATGAGTTTAACCCACTCGGGGAATCGATAGTGCAGTGCATATCAAACGAACAGTTAAACATGCGTCATGCCTGTCTAACCACGGTAACGCGCGATGTATCGCGTCTCGCAACCATGTATAATTGCCCTTACAATAAAATTCCGTAAGAAACTTAGCCTTTTCTCCGTGACAAAAATATAACACAATCTTATGAGTGGAAAAGTTAGGTATGGTACACACTTTATTATCATAAAATCGAAGAAAAATGTGAAAGAAAGTAAGTCTAGTATTATGTTGCGATACCCTTATCTATCTCCTTGAGTGAGTAGATAAAAACGTCACAATTAATAAAGAGAATGCTTTTCACCGACTTCACTAAAATAATGTTGTTGGTATGTTTGGTATGTTAACATACCAAACATACATATTGCAACAAAAGTTGCAGCAAAAGTGGCCAGCCAGGCAAAAACCCGCCTGG
This sequence comes from Acronicta alni, assembly GCA_964056405.1. Classification (NCBI taxonomy): domain Eukaryota; kingdom Metazoa; phylum Arthropoda; class Insecta; order Lepidoptera; family Noctuidae; genus Acronicta; species Acronicta alni. The sequence continues at coordinate 16,286,798 of OZ043915.1, read as the reverse complement.
TCGGAGAATCCTCCCTTTAGATGGAGGGGCAACACACCTCGTCCTCCATTGACACCAGCGTGATCCCAATATCTCTACACTGGTGACCCTGAATACTACATCAGCGCAGCTTTCGTAAGACCTGCAGCTTCATCATCACCTTTCCACACAGAACCTTCCAGCACACACCACGTCACTCCACACATTAACCCTTATACCCCTTTATGTCCCACTCATGAGCATGGGTCTTCTCTCAGAATGAGAGATATAGGCTATAGTCCACCACGCTGGACAAATCTGGTTTGGCAGACTTCATACTCCTTCAACACAACCCTCGCAAGCATGCAGGTTTCCTTAGAATGTTTTCACCGTTTAAGCGCTTAATAATGAATTTTACTATATACGCACTTGATTTCGGAAAGTCCGAATCGCGTACTAAGGATTCGAGCTCGAGACCTTTAACTTGGCAGTGTAATGGTCATATGATATCACTAGGCTATCTCTACTAATTTGTGCAAAATATTTAATTATGGACTTTTTGGAATTATGGACTGGATGTAAAAAGCTGAAGATCGAGCTCAGAGTCGTTCACTAAAAGAGGAGAAAATATTTGAAAGCTGTAATAGGCGGAGTATTACATACAGCTTTCAAATATTTCTTGTCACGTCGGCTTTTCGAAATGTGAGGATACCGAATTACGAAAACCTTTAGTACCTATTTATACAAACTAATGAACACACGGAGGTCGAAATATCGACCTTGTGAAAAAGAATGAAAACGTATGACATGTATTTTGACGACCTCTGTGGTCTAGCGGTTCGAGTGCCGGACTGCTGGTCATCAGGTTGTGGGTTCGATTCCCACAGGACACAAATATTTGTGTGGATTAAACACGAGTATTTGTGTTTGTCTGGGTGTTTCTTATGTATTATAAGTATGTATTTACAAAAAAAAAAAGTATTTAAGTATTATATCCATTTTCTAGTACCCATAGTACAAGCTCTGCTTAGTTTGGGACTAGATGGTGTTGTGTAAAGATGTCCCAAAAATATTATTATTATATTATTATTTATCAGCACAATAAACTGTATGATACGTAATTACATTTACTTAAATACCCAATTAGGTATGTAAGTACTTAGTAATTTTATTGTGCCAAAAGGGTCACATTTCAAGTTTAAATCTTAATATTTTTTATTGGTAATATGAGGACTCATCATTGGCTACTAAAAAAACATAGATAACTATGAAAAAAATCTATTCACAAACAAAAGTGAAAATGGTACGTACTTCACTATTTAGTCTGTGTCTATCTTAGTAATACCTTGAAATATAAATGTATACCGGTAGTAATATCTATGATACACATACTGTTGTTGTAATCCCTACCTACATTGTGTTATACGCATAACAATAGTCCGCCGACGTAAACATACGGGTATCTGTATAGAGCGACACAGACGCTCTGTTAAAAAAATGCAAGTAAATAAAAAAACGCTCCGCTTTTTGAGGTTGTAATTTAGTTCTTCTTACTACTCTGAGGTCCATGGATGGCCTGGGACTTACTAGTTTGAAGAAACACTTTAATAAGTCAGATAGTATGCCTCAGTCATTTCTTGTCACTCCGCGTATGTGTGTGCCAATAGTTGCACAACGTAATGCTGTCTCAATTGCATAGTACTCCACTGTGGAGTATGCGAGAAAGATGGCACATAATTGTCAATTTCATGAAATTTTTCATGGTACGATTTAACTGACTCAAATATAAATTCAAATATTTATAAAATATTTGAATTTATATTTGAGTCAGTTAGTTATCATTAGTACACTAACAAGCGAAACTATTACACACTCCATTCAATATTACATCATCTATTGAGATAATATCTTCAACTAACATACCATCAAAATATACCTTGATTTTATTTTCTCAGAAATCATGAATGTTATGCTATGTGGTTATTGGTTGTGTAGCTGCGATATTTTGTTTATTTTGACGTCTTCCAAAGTTCTCTTCCAAATACATAATTTAATCAAAGTTCACGAATTTTTTTAAATGTCTTCAGGTCAAAGGTGAATTTTCTTGATCAAAAGCCATGTTTTTGAAGTCGCTAGGTCTTTTCGATAGTAGTAGCTTTTAATATTTAATCTGTGTACTTAACTTTGAAGATTATATTAAATAGAGCCAAAGTTTTATTTGATATTTTGGTAACCAATTATATATTTCTGAAATTTGCTTCATATTTTATGACTAGCTTTATTCTCATCTAACTTTTATAAGTTATTGCCTGGTTTTATTACATTAAATTAAATAAGGAATATAATAAACCGCGTATCAAAATTACTGATTGAGCACCAAAAAATACAGATATCGGTTAGGTTAGGTTAGAACTGTGACCACACAACGCACGAGCGGTGCCGCGGCAGCGGCCGGCGAGAACCAAATCTGAATGTTCTGAGTGTATATAACAATATTTTGAGGTGACTTTTATATAGAAGATATTATTTTGGTGACCATTTATCCATTTTGGTAACCATTTAGAATTTTTTGGTAGTAATATAGGTACTTTTTTGGGCGGTGTTTAAACACAAGCCATTAAATAATATTAAATTATTATATGGCCGTCAAATATGGCCTATAATAATATTAATTATTATAAAATGTGGTCTATTAATATTAATCCTCTTTTTTATAGTACAGAAAATCTCGAGGTATGTCGGATTCGTACCGATTAAAAACCGTAATAAAAATAATGATATCCTAAGGATTTACTGGTTTAAGGTTTTTTGGCCTTTTAACTTTCACGAAGGATTCTCATAGACATTCGTATGACAAACAAAACCGGCAGCTTTACGTGCATTTCGAGGCACGAAGAAGTCTAACTTGATGTATTGAGAATGGACCATAGACCCATAATTATAGCATTGCAGATTATTTGATTGGCGTAGTTATTACTTCACCTTATTGTTGTTATAATTATTAAATAAGCAGTAACTCTTATTTATGTTGATTGCAGTATTAATAAAAAACATTTCGTTATTTTCCATTTGGAGAACAATCTGTTACATCACATCTGTCGCGAAACAAAAGATACACCATGAAACATGACGTGGTGGCTTATCTCAAGCGTTCCCGCACATACAACCTAGCCGTATGTTTCCAAACTAACTCGGTCTTCATATTTGCATACAAAGTACGGACACGGAAGGGACGCGCATTTTTCAGAACCAAATAATGGGCGTTAAATATTTTAACGGAGCCTTTCCGTTGAAGGATACTGTCGATATTATATTATTTACAGCACCATCTGGTGGTGTAACGGCATACTGATTTTTTTTTATGTTTTCCTTATTTTGTTGATGGTGACTTGATTATCATAATGACGACGAATAGGTTTTTTTTATATAGGTGTATCTATTGGTTAGGCATACGTTTGAATCTCACCTTATGTTAAGATATCACCTTCTTTAGTGTTCTAGCTGTCATAATGTAACACGCTTTTATGTAAAAATATGGGATATAATGTACCTATGAAATGGTATATTTCTTATCACTATTAAACTCGATTGCATCAAACTTTTTCTAATGCTAAATATAATGTTAGTGTCAAATCAACTATTAAATCCTATAGAAAAGATAATTTTTAGCACTAACATTAGCAGTAGGACAAGTAAGTGCTTGGTACAACTAAGTTACATACATTACATACTCATACATATATTAAATTATTTTGAAATTTTTTGTTCTTTTTACACCCCAGTAATAAAAGCTTGTTTTAAAAAAAGTTTTTTTTCTTTATTTATTTTTTATTGTGAACAAACAAGCATCAGACGGCCTATATGTTTGTTTGTCATCCTATGATAGTAAAAAAAAATATTGCATGTATTTAATACGAACGAATTTTCTGATGGTAAAACACAATAACACTGTTCTCTCACACTGTTCACATCTCAGAACTCAAGCCCTCTAGTAACTGCTAGTATCCTCTATTCCAATGAGAAAGTCCATACAATGACGTCATTATTTTTTGTGGTTACTAGTAACACGTACCTGAAAGTCTACTGGGCTGAGCATAGTACCAATTATGTTAGTTATACCTCTCGGGATCAGCGTGTAATTGGATGAGCTGCCCACTTCGTTAGCACGGTTAATAATGATCGAGTTTATTAAGGCATCGCTTCTGGTTTTGAAGAGTCGACGACGGTTTTGTGTGACCAGGAATATTGGTATTTTGCACAAAGCAGCTGCTGTGAGATTTTTGACACCCAATTTCTGAGCAATATCGATTTTCTGTTTGTGTGTGTGATTCTGAACTAAAAGTTATTATAACATTCGTATGACAATCGGAACTTTTCTTTCAAGAGACGGGTTCAAAGTACTATGAATGGTCACCTCTCATAGATATTCGAATAAAATTAGTCATAAACTCGAACAATGGGGACACTAACAGACAATCGATAGAAGCTGTCCATCGCTCTCTAAACTGTACCTCTGCCAAACCCTTTTGGAAATGGCATGATGGTGTCTAATAATAAATAGATAGTTACAAACAGTAAGGATTTGAAATTTTCAAATTAATCCTGACTGACTGTAACTTAACTAATGTTTATTTTAGACTCTGAAATGGCCAGTTCTAATAACGGTCGTGGTCTCGTTACAGGCTTCAAACTCGTACGCCCAATTAACGGACGTCGGTCAAATGGAATATAGTTCGCCTCTTTGAAAAGCGATAACTAGCCCCGCAAACTTTTTCGAAAAGGAGGATTATTGCCAAATTAAAATCACTTAATGTTGGTAGTTAGGAGCTAGATTTTATTGATATAATTTTTTTTTTATTATTGTTGGTTTGTTTATTACTCCAAATTGGTTTTATAAAAAATAATTATTATGTTTAGGTCCCATGCAATAGGAGCCGAGCCTATTGGATGTCTTTTCAATTCAAGTCATTCAGTTAATTATAATTATTTTAAATTGATATTGCTCGTCGTAAGCACCTAAATAATGCCTTAAATATTATCATGCATGGCTAATGAAATAATCATACAACACTAAACCTTTCTACCATCTACAGATACAGTTAAACAGTTTATGCTATGAGTCGAGCTCTCATCTGCATCCACAAAACTCAGAGGAAAGTGAACCCTTTGTCTTGATAATTAGATTCGTTTTCAAATATGAGCGATGTGAATATTTCATAAAGGTCGTGCTACACCGGTCTACAAACCTCATTATGTTATGTAGTAATGAGCAGGGAGTTGCAGATTTCGTTTTGCCGTGACAGTTTCTGTGTATACCTTCAACCTTGGTTGGGTTGTGGTGTAAGTTACAAGAAATGGCTTTATTATGAACTAGCTATTGCCTTCTAAATCATCAGTAGCAGCTCGGAATATGGATTTGTGCTCGGTTCATGGGAATAAGCTCGCCCTCTATTACATGGGACCTCAGCATATCGGATAACTGTGTCGATTGGCTAAGCAGAGTTGTACTGCCTTTGCTAAACCCTTTGAGGAACATAGACTTAGTATGTTTTTTTTTTATTTCAAAACGATGATACTACTGATATTAAGTCGCACTTGGTTATACTGTAAGCTGACAACATAGTTTGGAATAAGCTAGGGTAACTGATGAATATTGAAAAAAACGAAAGAAAACATATATAATGCGTGTTGTTCAGGTTGTAGCAGGCACATTAAAAATGCGATGTAAATATAATAAGTAAACTTGTATTATAATCATTAATTAAAAATAGTATTTTACAATTTCTGAAAGCGTAGTGACAGCGCAATATTATCGTATGCGATCATGGCGACGTGTCCGCACGTCGAATTCGTACACGCAGTGTTGTCAGCGCTGTTTCTGATTCGCTCTCGCCTCACATCGATCCTCTCGCTCGCACACAGAGTATGTATCGTTAACAGGTGTATATAGGTACACTCCTGCTTAACCCTTCAAAGAATACAAGCGTGATGTTATGTTAATCGCTCCATTCTCGTAACATGAACCATATTTCAAAGCACTTAGGGGCTGCACTAAGTTAAAGTTTGTCTTACGAATATACAGCTCACATTTGAGTTCACCGGTAAGACGTGTCATAATTTTAAACTTGTAGTTGACTGTTGGCTTTAAAAATGCACTGAGGGTCAAAGTACTTGAACCCTGAGCGAAGTTACTGTTTTATATGCTATATTTAAAATTTTAAATTGTTTGGAGTCTTAATTAGGTCAGGGAAAGAAAAATCGGAGAAAATACCCAGAACGTTTGGAATTGAAAAATTGTTTCTATGGGATTTTTGTATGATAATTGAAATTTGGACATGACAAAATCTGTTGGGTCAGTAAGTCATAAAATAAAAGTACACAGATATGCACAGTCCACAGTTTAAGGAACTCATGACTTCTGTCTCTTGACTTACTTGTTATATGGAAGCCAAGGAGTGCACGCTCTTGATGAGTCTGTGGTCTAGTGGTTTGATTGTCAGACAGCTGATCACCAGGTAGTTTGTTTGATTCCCACAAAACAAAATTATTTATGTGATGAAGTGTTTGTATTTGTCTGGATTTCAGCTGTTAAGCTCATATGCCACGTCAATGTGGTGGTACTAGACGAACTCAAAACAGCTGGCAGACTCTGTCTTCAAAATATGATTAAAGACATTGCCCCGTATTATGACACTCGGTTATTTGATGGACTTTAGAAGTCTATAATTGTTCCAGGTTGTTTTGGTGTTTATTCTGAAAGGTCAACAGTTAGGAAATACCGGCGCCATCTTGTATTAAAATAATTGAAGCATTGTCTTCTAAAAGTGTATAACACTGACCTCTATAATTCAAGCGTACTTGTGTTATAGAGGTCAGTGCTTTATAAGATCTATTTTCAAAAATTTAAAAAGGTTTCTATCTCCTTAGAACACCTAAAATTCTCACCCGCCAGTTGCTTAAAACTTGCACTAAGTATCAAAGCACTTGGACTAAGTTGAGAACGTCTTAGGGCTGTACAGTTTTCAGTCATGTGACACGTGTCATAATTGCAACTATTATTATACACCTACAGTTATATAACATAAAGCACACAATACAGTGCAATGTTAACGAAACAAACACAAACCATAAACAAGTAATACTAAGTTTTATGTTTTTAGACCTTAGAAAATGTTTCAGTGTGTCAGTTTTGTCAAAACAAAATTTTCTTTCATTCTTTCTTTCAAAGTTCTCTCTCATCATCCTCTTCTCCTTTTTCCAACTATGTTAGTGTGGCTTCCAGTCCTACCAGATGCCGCTGAAGCATCAAGCAAGGCATTTAACATGTCTGTACCTCTATTTATAGCTCTTTACTAAACGATTAACATCAACAGCGTATGTATTATTTTTTTGTATGCTTATTTTAGTTTCTAAAGTTAGTGCTAGAGGGTTTCCCATACAGAATATTTACGAGACCAAGCGTCTATCTAAAATGTAATGTTGTTCTCTAAAACTATATTTCACTTATATATGTACACAGGCCAGCACATCAAACTACCACAGTCTGTCAAATTTCTTTGCTAGATTTTCAACTTTAATAGAATACAATAAGGTTCATTTACAATTGGGAAAATTTGACAGTTTTGGATAGCTTGACCTGCTAGCGTCTGTACATAATTATTAGAATATAAATAAAAAAGATAATTCTCATTAAAACCCAAAAAGCTACTACGCATCCATTATAGAAATCGTAGCAAGCTACGTGGCTACGATGCTACGCGGCTACGAGTCGTAGCAATAACTGCAGCTACGGACGATTACTCGTTGATAGGATTGGTTGGCAAGCTGTCGGTACACACCGTGGTTTTATCACCTTTTAATCCACTGTGTTTGTGCCAAATGTGGTTTTAATATATAATTTGGCACTAATTATGAGTGCACTTAACACAATAGCGGTTATTATTGTGCTATAGTATTTTGAGGCGATTATAAGCTCAGAAATGCAGTGGTCGGTTAATAGTAGTCAATGGTAGGTAGCTATAGATTTTGTCTTGTTTTGATACGTGATAATTTTTAAGTCCTCTTATACCATAAGTTGATCTTCAGCGCAACTGCTAGGCTAGGGGTCTGATTCCCGGATCCAGCAGTGTTGTTGAGATTTCCTGTGAAATTGAATTCGTTTGAGTTTGGATGAATTGTGCCCGGTTAAGGATATATAATTTAACATGTAATTTAAACATACTGACAAAGTGTGGGTGCACATTAGTACACTTTTGCTTAACCCTTCGGGAATACTACCATGGTGGTATATTATTTTATATGAAACCTCCTGTATATGTTTTATCTTGTTTTGACAAGTGATATTTTGTGACTGGGAAAGAATATATTATGGGAGTTTTATTAGACTTTTTATTTTATACTAGATAAGATAATAAAACCGTGCCTCAGACAGTATATGAAGCCGTAGGTTCCCGTTGTGATACGAATAGATACAACAACCTTAAGTGGCAGTCAGAAGCCCAAAAGTCCTGAAAATCATAGACTGAATCACTCGTCATCTTATATCCTTAGGATATCGGTATTGGCTAGAAGGTGGATTATGGAGGTCTGATGGAATCGTTTTGGCTAAAATACTGCTATTCAACCGCATCTTGTTAAACTGGAATCCAACACCAACGTGATTGGGAGAAACTTTGGAGGAAGATGAAGACCAATAATATGTAATACCTCAATGTACACTATACTGTGAAATGAAGAGATATTCTATTCCAGACACATAAGTCTAAAACAGTTGCCAATCGACCGTCACCAATCAAAGTCAGTAGCACACGCGGCAAAGGCGGAATACACACCCGATTGGCCTTATTAATGAGCATCGTCCATTACAGCCCGTACTGATGGATGAGTGTGGACGCTGCCTCATGCGAACGATTGCACTGGACAAGTGAACCTGTCTATTTCATGTCAATTCGTGTTCACTGCACATTCAGGTGGTTCGTTTGCCAATCATGAGTCACCGCATCTGAAAGTGCTGACGTAATCAAATATTGAAGTCGCAATAGGGAATGAAATTGAAGAATATGGATGGATTGTGCTAAGACCAAAATGGTTTAAATGGATCTATATGGTGAAGGGAGTGACTAATGAGATGAACTTGCTATTGATGGGCTGACCCCAAGTAAAGTAAATTGGAAAGTAAAGTACATTGGAACAAGAGCAGGATAATGATGAAATTATTGATCAAAATGGCACATAGTGCAGCTAAATACAAATATATTGCCGGATAGATCCTTCTCATTTTAAGAAAAATCCTGTGTGCTTCAATAGGACAAAAAGATAGATAGCTATAGCATAGGGTTCTTCAAGAAGAGTATGATAAGATTTTTACAGGATCGGCAACGCGCAACTGATGCCCTGGTGTTCAGATGTTCTGATACCTAGCGTCTACAGGCTACGGTAACCGCATTCCACCAGGTGGACCGTATGCCACCTCAATATTATAAAAATTACATAAAAAAAACGTTATATCAATTATGAAGTCAGAAGTGGACCTCTTGTGACTGATATGATGATGATACTGCTTTTTTGGTCAAGTGGTTGCAAGTGAGGCTCCCAAATGTATGAGGTCCCGGGTTCTGAGCAGAGCTATTGGCTTGTTCTATTCTCAGTAATATTGCTAAATTAGCATTTTTACCCAGATTAAAGGCTCACCTGCTATTTCATGGACTTAAAAACACGCTGACAAATTTTGTGGGACACTGTTAATTTATAAGTCTTCAAAAATAAATAAACCAGATAGGTGTATATAGTATATCTCAATACATATCTGCGTAACCCTTCGGTGATAGTCTTAATGGTGTGTTATGTATAGCTAAAACAATGATTTGCTTTATATTCTATAAGCGCACCACATACATAGTCAGTTATAAGCAATATTGACGCTAATATATGGATTTTGCTCACAGGCATATTTAGTAACCACGTACTGAGCTTGAAAATCACTTCATGAATGAGTAATACGCGTAAAAGCGTCTCTTTACGATGCTTTTCGAAGCTTAGCTCGAATAATGGCTTTAAAAAAAGAAAAAGCAATGTTTTTTTAAACACACTAGTATTTCAATAACTACTTTTTACGGATTTTATCGCGTTATATTGATATTATTAATCCCAACGTTTTGGAACCTTTACAGCGTCCATGGTCACGGGTCGTCTACCCGTGACCATAGGGAAAGTCTGCTTTCATTGTGAAACAAATCCTTAGTGTAACAAGCAAAGCAAGAATTCGTTTGTGCTTAATTTTAATATATGTTTAGCATATTATTTTTTTATTAAACATTTTACATTATATAGAAATTTATATGATTTATCTTTTTTGTATTTTTTTTTTTTGGCAATTTTCCATGCTAAGATTTTAAAGTTATTTAGTGAAGGAAAAATTCGACCGCGGGCAGGATTCGAACCTGCGTCTTCTGGTTAGGTACACCAGATGCTATGACTAAGCCACCCGCCATGACGAATTTTGCAAATTTTCAATAGGTGTTACTGACGTCACCATAATGACGTAAATTCTGAATGTGAAGGCAAAATACAAAAAAGATAGTAGGTAAGGTAGCATCGTTCGACATTGAACTAACTGTAAAGTAAGTTGTGTCGGTTGAAAAGCAAGCTTTTAAATAGGTGTTACTGACGTCACCATAAAGACGTAAATTCTGAATGTGAAGGCAAAATACAAAAAAGATAGTAGGTAAGGTAGCATCGTTCGACATTGAACTAACTGTAAAGTAAGTTGTGTCGGTTGAAAAGCAAGCTTTTCAATAGGTGTTACTGACGTCACCGTAAAGACGTAAATTCTGTATATGATTTATTTATTTAGCATGTGACATGATAGGTATAATGTAAGTTTAAGTAGTAATTTAGTTTAGCACGTCTCGCCATCAAACGGAAAAGTTTGCTGAGAATAATATTATTAAAATGAGTTTGCTAATTAATAAATGAATAAAAAAACGAAACGTCAAACGTGCTCTAAATATCTGTTAATTCCATTACTTACACGTTAATTACATAACAGCCTCATTAGCCTAGTAGTCGTAAGCGTGACTGCTACGCGTTAGGTCCTTGGTTGAATTCCAAGGTCGAGCTGTTGGTCGAGGTTTCTATGAAACTCTCAGTAGCAGCTTGGAGTTTATAGGCTCGCCTCCAATTACATGGAACTTAAACATATTGGCAAACTGTGATGTGAAATTGCTCCGATTGACGGATGTGAATAGGATAACTGTTTCAACGATTAAGTCGCTGCGACATAGCTACGGTTTTAATTACGTGAATCGGGCTACTGACCGACCCCAACATAGTTGGGAAAAAGGCTGTTGGTCCCGATTGTCATACAAACACCCATGAAAATCAATAGTGGTAGTCAGAAGCCTGACATATGAATTACCCTTATTTGACGACAAATAATATTGACATTTAACCGCATCTAGTTATACTGGAAACTGACCATAAAATAATTGTAAAAAGGCAAAGAGAATGAACACAGAACTAATTTGGATATCATTAATGTCATCCCACTTTATTTACATGAAAATGATAAAGGCAGCTATATATTTTAAAGTGTTTCTTATTAATAGACGTTTATTACGTGCTTTTGAATAGGGACTAAATGCTCTTGGAATAAGGCTCTTAATCGTATCCCACATGGTATTAATATCCAGGATTACCACCAATCAAGGCAGTACCGTTTAAGTACACAACACGGTGCTAGGAACACGTTTCAACTTGACAGCTGTTAGCGTTCGCTTAGTTAAGTCGTCTAGTTATGCTTAGGCACGTTTCTTACGGTTGGAGTTTGGTATAACTTTTGAACAGAGGTTTGCTTGCCTCTAAAGGGAAAATTCATATCTATAGGTATTTGAAATTTTTAATTTATGAAATTCCAAGTTATGCATAAAATATGACATTATAGATAAGATTACACTCATTAAACAATAAACGTCACGCAAGCCAATCGTTGTATAATACCAATATCCGGAGGATAGACCGGTTGTTAGGTTTTTAGGCTTCTGACTACCACTAACGATTGTCATAGGTGTTAGTGTAACAACCGGGATAGATGGCTTTACGTGCTCTCCAAGGCACTGAGAAATCTCGTTGTGTTAAAAATGGTTACCCATCCATGGTTAGTGCAGCTTCACCTTTGAGATTGTTTGATCGTAGTAATTACTTATCCATGAACCCCTCATTGAAAACAAAATGTAAATAAAAAAATAAGTCAATGTTTTTCGACTTTTGATAGTAGATTAGAAATAACATTTTATTGTCAAATTTCGGTTACTTCTATTTACAGTAAATAATTTTAAACTTACTTGCAAGACTTCTTCTAAACCCTCTTTAAAATCTTTTATTTAACTATATATCGACTGCTACGATAGAGGTCCCAAGTTCGTTTCCAGATCGATTTTATTTAGATTTTTTCTATAAAATTCTCATCCCCTAAACATACCGGAAAACTGCCTAGCTCTAAGGGGAATTTGGGCATAATACTTGTAGTATAATTTAGTCAACTAAGCTTTTAAAGCAAATCTTAACTAATTTAAAAGATAATGTAATTAACAAAATAAAAACTGCGGTAGCACTACTAGCTACCACATAATTTCCACTCAAAAATTTTCCTGTACTAAATATAATTTAACACAAAAATCTTCTAACGAACCTTGTTAACTAACAACGCATAATTCTAAAAGGTTAAACAAAAACCGTCGCAATCCTGCACAGTGGGTTAACGAGGCCAAAAATGTAGCCACAAAAATGCATAGAGACCCGACTAAATCTTATTTTCGTAAACTTAATGAAAATATGTTTTACTACTTTTTTATGTTTTTAGTGTGACACGTAAACAACAAATATTATTATTGTGAGATTAGTAAATTTAAGTTCCTGTTTGTGTCTTTTTGTACTATGTGAAATAAATGTTCCACTTAAATTGGAGCTGCCTGACTGGAGAAATACCTACACATTGCAGATAATCGAAGTGAAATACTGCTTTGAGCTGTGTTGTGTTTCTTACGCGAGGAAATGTTGTGTTGGCAGTGGGGGGGGCCTACGGGTTACGATAACCGCTTACCATCAGGTGGGCCGTATGGTTGTTTGCCACCTTAGTGGTATACAATTTTTTATCTTTATTTCTTTCTTATTTTCTTCTTTCTCTATCTGTAGTCCAAAAAGGTTTTTTTACTATCAAGGTTTTGAGTCAAAAGCCTGTCCTTCCAAAGCATGCAATCTATATCTTCTCTCCATCTGATGTATAAACGCGAGGAGGTAACCGACAAACAGACGGAGACACTATCACAATTATAACATTAGAATACATCACTAAACTCTTCTTTGAATAGTACGAATAGTTTATTTATAGTCAATATATCTTCATTAAATTTTGTACATGATACATGGTTATGAATGATAGATGACCGGGTCATGAATTTCAACTAAACTAACCTAACATATTGATCAACATATGTATTAGATTTCAACAGTTTACATTGATTTATGAAAACAAAGAGATTTCAAAGTGTTTTAAAGCGAGCATTGGGGATATTTTCATACAAAATCTTTAATCCTGATTTGATACTTACATACTATCAAACCTGTATTCCGCGAAGGGTTAGGCAGAGGAGTACTACTTGTAGACACAGTTCGCCGGTATATTTAGGTCCTATGTAATAAGGTTTTACAAATATGCATGTAATATGTAACATGCACACAACTTTACCCACATTTTAAGAGAGGTAGGGCATAGTGGGAGTAATTCGACTCAAATTGGAGCTGCCTGACTGGGGAATTTGAGCTGTGTTGTGTTTCTTACACTGAGCAAGGTGACCAGTGCGAGGAAACTTTGTATTGGCGGTGGGGACTTTTAGCCTTATACTGTCAACTCAACTATTCCTCTTTCGTTCGGCAACGCGCAAGTGATATCCCTGGTGTTGCAAACGTCTATTAGCTATGGTAACTACTTACCATCAGGTGGGCCGTTGTTTGCCACAAAAACTTTTAGTTAGTAGTTAGAGATTTTTCTTAGGGAGGGCAGCATAAGTATCCTTCTAACTTTTAAGGGGAATACAGGCGTGATGGTATGTTATGTATAGAACTCTCTCACTCTCTCTCGTGGTTGTGGAATGAAGCAGCATGGGATTGAAAATCCAAGACTTGGTTAGACGAAAAAAGAGTAAGTAAGAAAAATACTCATATTTTCTTGAAACCAACTTAAAAAAGCCTCACCAGAAAATCTCATTACAGGAAATGAAAACCTCAATGTCATTATCCTCATCATTTTTCAATAAACATCATTATTACCATTAAATGTCATTAATTCTCCAAACGTCACTGGAGAAGAATTTATTAAATTTCGTCCACTAAGGTAATAGAACGATGACGGGACATTTTAAACGAAATGAAAAGAATCACGGGCTTTGCGAACGCCTGCCGTAAATTGAAGAAGGATTTCTTTGGGAAACACTTAAAGAAATTAAATCTTATACTATTTTCCGTGATGTCGGTACGTTTTTATTAAATAAAATAGAGGTTGTCAACCTCAGGTGAAAGAGAAGATGGTCAATTCAATCGTTTATTGGATTATAGGAAATAGTTGGTAGGTGTACATAGATTTTTTCAACAGAACAAACATTTTTTTTGTCGATTTTTGTTCGTAAGGTGACTCCTACAGGGTTAATTATATAAAAAAATGTCTGTTCTTTCGTTAACTTTACTCTTGGTTAGGTTACAGATCAATATATCAACTCTATATTTCCAAAAATAAATTAATTAAATATTAAAAATCTTTTGAAAATTACACAGCACTGTCCCAAACTACGCCGAGCTTGTACTATGGGTACTAGACAATGGATAATTATAATACTTATACCTATATTTTTTTGTAAATACATACTTCATAAGAAATACCCAGACAAACAGAAACTCTTATATGTTTATCACATAAAATATTCGTGTCCTGTGAGAATCGAACCCACGACCTTGTGATCAGCAATCCGACACGTGAACTGCTAGACACAGACGTCGTCTACAAATATCCAAAAGGTATTGATATTGATTTCTGACACGCGAATATAAGACATTGAAATAAAACTACTTTTTACGGATTTTATTGCGTTAATACTGATATTATTAATCCCGAAATTGTTCAACAAACATATGGGTATTATATGCAGGGTATTATATACCTACCAGACCACCTCAATCAACCCGTGACCATGGACGCCATGAGTCCGAAACGTTGTGATTAATAATATTAATATACACAACAAAATCCGTAAAACATTGTTTTATTTCAATATCAAAGAGTTATAGAGCAGACATTAGGAACATATTCATACAGATTTCGATCCCAACTTGATTTTATTTCTCTCTTGGTTAGAATGACATGACCCTGTGATGGTTTTGGCTAATTTCACGGATCCCATGGTCTTGACGCTAGAGCAATGATAGCCTAGGTGGTCTGACCATTGGACTGACAAGTCGAAGGTCTCGAGATTGAATCACGGACCTCTGACTTTTCGAAATCATGTGCGTATTTATAATTAATTATCACTTATTTGAACGGTGAAGGAAAACATCGTGAGGAAACCTGCATACCTTAGTGATTTTCAGGACGGCGTGTGAAGTCTGCCAACCCGTGTGGTGTACCTTAGCCTAATCCTTTTAATTCTGTGAGAGGAGACCCGTACCCAGCTGTAGGACAGTATACGGGTTGGTGATGGTCTTGACTATAGGGCAAGTGAAGGCGGTCGGTATCAGTTTGACATACCCTGCCGCTTCCCTTAGAAGGCAGACGATCCATGACGGTTTTCCGCATTACAACAAAAATAGGAAGACATAATGTAACTTAGACAAAGCGATTTCTCAATCTACTATACGATTTTATTCTTGATGTCTCGTCTCGCTCGTAATGTTTAAATGTCTTTGGTTATTACGTAGCCAAGACCCCCTCAACTTTACGTCGGAAACAAGATACCATTACATAAAGTACTTACGCATCTACACAGCTCATTAACTACAAGAAACGGTTGAGTACCCTAGAAGACATTCTAGCTTTACTTTAAATCTAAATTGAATTTCAAAATTGAACCAACAACCGTCGTTGTAATAAAAAAACAACTTTTTTTATTCCTACTGCGAGTCGAGGCAGTAGAATTGCCGTGGATGTACGAATACTTACCTGGATGTGGTATTTTTAAATGAAAAAGGCTGTCATCATCTATAACTACCTTAACAGCTTAGTGGGCGTTAGTGCGACTGCCTGGTCCTGAATTCGATTCCCAGGTCGAGCAGTGTTATTGTGTTTTTCTATGAAATTATCTGTAGCAGCTCGGAGTTTGGATTTATGCCCGGTTAATGGCAATATGCTCGCCCCCTATTACATGAGACCTTCACATACCGGTGAACTATGAGTTTACACCTCTGCCTAACTCTTCGGGAATATCGGCATGATGGTATGCTGTTTAACTATACTTGTACTCCATCGATAATATACCTAATTTATTTTATCAATACAATGCACAATTGACAACAAATATTTAATAAATATACAAAATTCAGTTAAGTATATATTGTAGGAGATTGGTGCCTAAGCTAGGTTTTAGACCTGTGTTTCAGGACACCAGGTTCCCACCCCTTAACGGTTTCATTTCCTAGATTATATACTAAAGCGCTGACAGCGTATTAAGATATCCAGCAATTTTATATAAAGCCCGTTATACCCGATACCAGGCACTTAGTTCTAATGTTCATTGTCTATACAAAAGGGCCACCGGGCAAACGACTCTCTTGCACATTATGAAGTGTCATAAATGTTAAAAAGAGTCATTCGCCCGGTTCTCTCTTTAACTTACATGACATCTGACTAATATAATATAATTTAGTATGAAAATTTTCTCTTTTATACAATGATGCGAAAGAGATGTGCATCCCTGGTCGGTAGGGTGCGCGCCAGCTCCAACAGTGTCCTAAACGTAATTGCTAACAGGCTGGACTACACTTATGTGAGTCGTTGTTGCTCCATCTCCCACGGCATGGAGCAGCAATAGATTGCATGTCTGTACAGAAATTATTAAATTATATTATTAATTTGCTACTAACATAATGAGTCATGGTCACTTGAATAAATAAATTCATATTCTATTCTATTCAATGTTTTATTTAACCCTCTTTGTTGTTATCAGTAGCATAACTAGCACGTTGTCAGTTTGAGACCTCAGTTGTTAAATCATACAAGCCCAGTAATTTTTGGCTACATTGCCCTTCAAACCGGTATACAGTAAAGTTTTCACATAATTGACTAACGGCTGAATATTTGGCATGACGGCGGTAGCACGCCAGATGAACTCTGCAGCATAAGTAGAGCCTATTAACACACAGTACCATAACCAAAAAGATCTAATACACCACATCCACTTAAAGACATGATCTTCAGCAGTGGATTGTGCCCGCAAGCAGCGAGTTGCTTCACATAATTAGATTGCACTCCGCCACACCACGGAAGGAAGGTGTAAAGAAAATTGCATAATTTATTTTTATTTCAACGCAGTTCTAATAAATAAACTGCGATTGTATTATACCGAGAGGACAGTGAAGTAATAATTAAAATAAGCCTTTAACCTATACTATGTTAGGGTCGGCCTCTTGTCTAACCAGAGGGTCTACTCCCTATCTCCGTCAACGAAGTTACGAGCCGTTCGATAGTTCTCCGAAACTTCGGAGTCCGATAAAACAAGTGTCGAATTCAATTTTTCAAACGGGTAAAAACACATCGAGAGTAGGGACAGCTGTCAAATTGTGTTGTCATTCATTCTTAGTTCGGGCCCCGAACGAATCATCCGTCCGTAGGTGATACGGAGTAGGAAATGCCCGTAATGAAGGTCGAAACTACAGACTTCGTGCTTAGGGAGTAGACCCTGCTGCGGTCGAATATCAGTAGTTTACACGAAGCGACTGCCATCTGAAATTCGCAACCCGATTTCTTGACAATACCGATATCCTGGGGATAGGTTGGTTGTCAGGTTTTTTGGGCTTCGCATGACAACAGGGAAAGCCGGCTTTATGTGCTTTCCGAAGCACTGAGTGGTCTATATCTGTTAAGAATGGTAACTCGTCCACAGCCTGATTGTGGCTAGCGCAGCTTAATCTTACAAATCGTTTGATCATTGTAGTTATTTCTTAGCCTCGACGCCCTTCTAAAATCCATAAAAAGTAGTTTTCGATTTTAACGTCTAATATTCACGTAATTATCAGAAACCAGTTATTATATTTACAGAAATAAACATAATTAATCAATAATACGATCGTATTATTGATTAATGATGTTTATTTCTTTAAAATAAAAAATTAGCATTTCTTATAAAGATCTAAGTCCAGTTACATCAAAATATAAATACCTAGATATACCTATATGACGACGTCTGTGGTCTAGTGGATCGTGTGCCGGACTGCTGATTACGAGGTCGTGGGTTCGATTCCCACAAAAAACAAATATTTATGTGATGAACATTTAAGTGTTTGTATCTGTTTGCGTTTTCCTTATGTATTATAAGTAAGTATTTACAAAAAAAAGGACATAAGTATATATCCATTGTGTACAAGCTCTGCTTAGTTTGGGACTAGATGGTGCTGTGTAAAATTGTCCAAGAATATATTTTATATTAATTTATATTTACATTCATATACTATTATGATATCACAGTCGTAGTAACTTCCTCGGACAAGATATTTCACAAAGACCCAATACTTATATTGGCGCCCACGAAACGCACACATGTCGCTAGCCGCCTACACACTTAATAATTTCGCCGTGTGTACATTTACAATACAAATATACTCGTAACATGAGAACGTTTCTCGGTCTTGGTGTATTTACTCACGTCCTGTACCTCTCTAAGTGCCTATTACTGCGAGGAAATGTCGATACAATACCCGTTACATCTTAATGGGCCACGGATTTAAGTGTTCTGGAAAACCTAGTACCTAATAATAGTAAAATGTTATTCAAGGTTGAACTCAGAAACTTTTTGGTTCCAATACTAATACCATGAAAATTTATAGATGCTAGGTTAAATCCTGAGTTCTATTCCCAGGTTGAGCGAAGTGTTATTGGGTTTTTCTATGAAATACTTCGCTTTTCCTCTTTTTAACTCGGAGATTTATGCCTGATTATTATCAATAGGCTAAACTTATGTAATAGCAGTGGCGCTAAAATATCAGTGAACAGTGATCATCAATCCAAAGGTTGTCTGATAGATATCGCTATTAGAGATAAGACCGCCATTGTACCCTTCGTTTTATGAATTCCAGAATCTTGCTTCTTATCGTGGTGTACAATAAAATTTATTCTATTATATTATATGAATAACTACATCTCTGCTTTACCTTTCGAGGATTCAAGCGTAATGATATGTTTACAATATTCATAACAGTTTCAAATTCTTGAATTTTCCAATTAAGATTATTTATTTCACCGAGACAGTTTGAACGATACCCAAAACTATTCCTCTCAAAATAACAAACGACTGCACTCATTTACACAAGTCGCTTATTTCGAAGTTGTAGTCGCAAATTCCCGAAGGATAGCCGCGGCATCTTGACTGATCGCCAGCTCACATAAACATCAGGATACTGTGGGCATTACCGCTTCAGTCACGAGCCGACGAAACCGGAATAACTGGCTTACTGTACCAGGATATTGTGGAAATTCTGTGTACAGGAAAATCTGTGAGAACAGTTTTACACGACTGCACAACGTCACGGTAGAGCATCGTTTCTCAACCTTGTCATAACCCCCAGGGGTATCACGTTAAGTATCGAACTCGCAAATATGAATAAATGAGACTAGTGTACAAAAACTTTTATTTGATTGTTTTTAAATAACAGTACAATAAATTCTCAATACATTAACATTTATAAACAAAGCAAAGCGTGTATGTACTACGGATACAATATAATGGTTATAATACTTATAATATACTTTTATGAAAATACATACTGCATACATAAAAGGCCTGGGTGTTTCCAACAGAAACAGACAAAATTGAAAGGTTGAGAAACGATGCGGCAGATAAACATATAATTATCGCGGTCTTACGTCTTTTTGTTTGATTCTTTCAAGACTAGGTACTAGACGGTCACAAATGCGGCTACAGGCTACAGAAGCTTTTGGTTCAATTCCCAGGTCAACAAAGTGTTAATGAGTTTTTCTAGGAATTTCCAGTAGCATCTTGTAGCTAAGATTTGTATTCCCAATTGCGTAATAGCTGCTAACCGGCATGACGTGAGACCTAGGCGAAGTTTAGATCTATTTTAGCAGATCTCCGCTTTACCCTTACCAGGAACACGGAGCACTGGGCACACGGAGAACAGACCCGTTTATGACAAGAAGAAATTATAATACCAGGTTTTTTTTGTTAAATAAAATATAAATATAATCAAGTCTTACTTCTACCAAAACCTTACATATAAAATATATTATTTATATACTTTTTCCACAACTCTATATAACACATATTTATGACCCGCCACGCCAGAAATACGTGTTCGTATATTTCCAACAGCTCACCAGAAATATGCTTTCTTTACTAGTTTATACATGACTTCATAACTCTTCAGACGAGGTCGCAATGAGGTGATCTGTAAGCTCACTTTGTGAGTCTAAGTTTAGAAACAAAAAATATTTTTGGTGGAATATATTATTGTTGTACTGGAATATACTAGAATATTCTGGGGTAGTTTATCAGTATTCATTAATCTTAGCCTTTTTCCAACTAGGTTGAGGTCGGCTTGTAGTCTTACCATAAAATAACTGAATATGTATCACGCACACTTACGCAACTTGACGTTATGAGATAAAACTGTACAGTCAGCAACGAAAGTCGCTGAACACAGCAAAATTTTGAAAACATCACAGCTCCAAAACTTGTCAAGAGGTTTTTTCTATTAAGGCAACCTAAATCTTTAATGGTCATCTATACAATTATTTCGCATAACCTTCACAGGTCAGTAACTTCATACTTATTAAAAATCATATTGAAGATAGCTACATGTTCAGGGACTTTCGTTGCTGACTGTACTTACTAGTCTGAAGAAGCCTGTTCGGTTCACGCGCGGCCTAGTTAAAATAATGTTTGGTTGCATCTTACACAAATAGAATACAAAGATATTTTACAATAGTGTGTGTAAAAATAATGTAGTATATAAGCTGTAACAAATTGTAAATAAATCAGATTAGAATTTTATATTCTTGTCTCATTACCCGTCACTGTGGCCAAGACACCTTTAGCCATCTCTGATCATTCTCGTGAGTCTGCGGGGATGGCAGTGAGTGTACCTATCCTGAACCTGTAATTCCTGTTTACTCTCCGTCTGTAACCTTAGGTCGCATGGTGCAGACATCCTGTACTAATTTATATATTTATTTATTACACACTAGGTCTATGATAGGTTAGGGCTGTAGGCTTTGTAGGGTTGTAGGGCTATAGGGTCATAAGGGCTGTTAGGCTCTAGGTAGGTCTTAGTAGGTTCCATAACCATATTGTAGTTGTCATGTATTTACTGTATCACACCCTTAACAGTATTGCGGCCTTACGTGACGTATGTTGAGGGTGGGTGTACAAAGCCCTTTAAAATAGGAACTGTTTTGCTTGCTTATGTTTAGCATGACTCTGTTGTGTTAATGCCAAATGAATATATTATGTAGCAGTGATAGCCTAGTGGTATGACCATTGGACTGCCAAGTCAAAGGTTTCGAGTTCGAATCCAAGGCCTTATCCTTCTCATTCTGAGAGGAGACCCGTGCCCAGCAGTAGGACAGTATCAGATCGGCAGACTTTACACGCTGTGGTAAAGTGGAAGCTCATTCTATATCCCCGAGCAATTTATCCTATCTTGATTTTTTGAGACGACCGGACGCAGTACCCTTAATAAAAAATCATTCTAATTATTTGAGAAGATGAGAAAGTATGAGTTTAATAGATAATGTCCACGGTTTCACCCACATCCCAAATGGCTTTTGGAGACAAAAGTAGGCTATGTCCTTCTCCAAAGTCTAGTTTAAATCATGACACACAGACCGACAGAGTTAGTTTCGCATTTATAATATTAATATAGTACTAGTGTTAATGGGTGTCTGTAAAAATTTGCTGTTAAGTAGCGATAAGACCGCCAATTGTTTACTTTAAGTTTTATTTGTTTTATACTTATTATGTATCTTCTTGGTAAGAATATTCAATCTATCTATAGTAGGGAAGTATGGATAGGGATAGCGAAAACAAAGAAACAATACTAAAAAATCAGAACTTATTGAAATCAATAAAAAACGAGGTTTCCAACAATGACATGAAGGAAAAACGCATGAACTTAATTCATATCTCGTGGCTCATCATTCAAAAAGTACCAAAAACTTACATTGAACTGATCAAGGGACACAGAAACTTCGGGCCTTATCACGATCATGGGCCCTGTCTCAAACCTTTTACAAAGCCATTCAAGACATTAACTAAAAACAAAAAAAAACTTTTTTACAAAGATCCTCCACCGATAAGAATTTGGTTTCGTAGCAATTAAGGAGTTATCTGCACAGCTTTTAACGATTCTTACGGCCTATACTCACAGACGTTTGTTAAGGTAAATAATCCTTTATCTAACAAGTAATACTAACTAGTTAGTATACTAGAAAACATTTCAAAACGACAATCCAGAGGTTTTAGGACAATCAAGAGGAGACTCGTGCCCAGCAGTGGGACAATTTAATAATAATAATAATATAATAATATTTTTGGGACATTTTACACAACACCATCTAGTCCCAAACTAAGCAGAACTTGTACTATGGGTACTAGACAATGGATATAATAATTATATACTTTTCTTTGTAAATACATACTTATAATACATAAGAAACACCCAGACAAACAGAAATACTCATGTTTTATCCACACAAATATTTGTGTCCTGTAGGAATCGAACCCACGACCCCATGATCGGCACTCGAACCGCTAGACCACAGAGGTCGTCGTCGTCGTCGTGGGTTGATGATTAAGAAAACTGAGGTGCACACAATCAAATGTCAACTGAAATAATCGAATAGTATGTGTTGATCAGAAATAAAATAAAAATAATTGGGACATTTTTACACAGCGCCAGCTTAAACTGGAAGAATAATGAGAGAAAATTGAAGAGATTATGAGAGAAGAAAGAAGCGGTTTGCCCCATCGCCTAAACATCAACATAACCGAACGCATGCTCTTGCTCTCTCACTTATAATCTTATCTATTTCCATTATTTTCATCACTTATAAGTATATTTGTAACCTTTTTTTTTGTAAATTAGATTTGAAAGACCCAAACAAACACTGTCTTATGTTCATCACATAAATATGTGCCCTGTTGAAATTAACAGTCGAACACTCGAATCCCTAGACAATAGAAGTCGTCTTTATTATGAATTTACTCTGATTCCTGAATAGCATGGTTAATCTTAATAATCTCTAATAATTAATCTTAATAAACTCTTACTAGCATTTACGGAACTAATATACTAGAATATATAATTATAATTGTTGATATTTATTGTTAATATTTTATTGCCTATGTCTTAAATTATTATTTAATCTTTGATTATATACTTGTCTAGATGCCACATTGACACGTACAGAACGGCCCAAATAAAGTCTACTAAAATTGGTAGACTCTCTTCTCACTTACGTCAGTGTCATTTGGATCACTTCAGGGTGTGGAGTTCTCGAAAAATAATTAATTATGTCGGTATGTGCTGTCAAATTGTGTCGCAATTATGTGGGAAAACCGTATAATTACACTAAGATCACATTACATCGGTAAGTTTTGTTATTTAACCTCTATTATTTTATGAAAACATGATTTTTCAATTCGTTAATTTGTAGGTTCGACAGATTAGCCGGTGTTGTCAATTTATTACAAGGGAGATTTGGCGAAACTATGGGAGATAAAATGCAAATATCAGTCATCATCTTTCGATGAGAAAATTTTATTATTTTAATAATTACCTACATAATTTATTTGATCAGTAAATGATAACTTGCCTTCACAAAATAAATGAAGTCATTCACTAAATAGTATTTTTGTTAGTTCTTTCTAATATTTTGGGTTTCAGATTTCTTAAGACTGGAGAGACATTATACAGCGGACATGAAATGAAATATAAAAAAAAAACTATTTCGAAAACAAATACAAAGAGATGGATTTTGATCTATATATTTGCTGTATATATTTTTTCATTGTATTTTTTGTTTTTATTAAAATAAATAAAACACTAATCTACAAAATAATTACTTAATTCAGCCTATTTCGTTTAACTGTCATCCCATTAAATAATGGAGAAAAGGTAAGTTAATAATTTGGAGCAGGCATCCCTAAACACGCACACCTTGACAGTTTGACTACAATAAGTACACAAGCGGTACTCACACATATCACGCAATTTGGCCCCAGTTTTCGCGTGTCGTTTGTTTGCATTGCTCCATCTAGACAAGTATATAATCAAAGTATTTAATATAATTATTATGTTGTTAAGAATCAATTTGAATTACAATGAATTGGAATGTCATAAATCTATGTATAAGCATGCGCCAGAGATAAATGAAATGAAATGTCATTATGAAATATAATTATGTATTTCTTATTATAAATTAACTAAAGTTTTTATAAGAAATAAATTTCTTTAAACCGAATCTGAAAGGAGGTTCTTTTTCCTAATATAAAGCAGTTTACAAGCCGGTGCTATACAGTATTTAACTTCTGCGCTTATTTTTTCATTCCGAAACACTTATTCAAATGCGTCTTCCATCATCATTACCATCTCAACAGGAAGCAGATAGAAGCTATCCTTAATGGTAATGTATTAATTGGCTCCGTGTAAACACCGACCAATTAACTTGAGAGTTTAAGCGACGCCATGTTTTTGCTGACTCGCGAACAGTTTGTTAGGGAAAAGTATCTTCGATGTTGATTGTTAGTGTTTGTGCTGATTCGTGTTATTTTTTACCTACCCGCATTCGGCTAGAGTGGTGGACTATAGCCTAACCCGTCTTATATTGAGAGAAGACCAGTGCTCAGCAGAAGGTCAGTAAATGGGTTGATGATGATGATGATAATATGTTAAGATGAGTTTCAATTTCATGGCATTAGTAATTGCAACAACTTACGGGCCTAAATTGACCAATACATGCTGTAATGTAAACGTATTGAAGGTTAACTATCTTCTATAATTTCACAATCTCAATGACCTTCCATAATTTCACTATGTCTAAAAGCCTTACATATGATTGAATTATTGATGATGATAATTATAATTTATATATGTAGATTATAAAGATATTTTGATCTTGAATTCAAACTAACTGTCTGTGGTCTAGAGGTTCGAGTGTCACACTGCTGATCAAGAGGTCGTGGTATCGATTCCCACAGGCCAGAAATATTTATGTGATGAATATAAGTTTGTATTTGTCGGGCTGTTTCTTGTATATATTGTAAGTATTTCCAAAAAAAAGTTTATAAGTATGATATCCATATTATTGTCTAATACCCATATTACGAGCTCTGCTTATTTTGGGACAAGATGGTGGTGTGTAAAAACGTCCCAAAAACCTTACAGAAGCCCAAATTTATAAAACTACTCACAGCCAAAAAAATTTCTACATTGAATACTGGAATGAGTTCCCAAAAGGATGACAAACGCTAGTCAGGTTGATATTAAATTTTTAGCCTGTGACCCAATTACAGTAGCCAACTTCAATTTGCAAAAGCTAGAATTATTGTCAATCCCCGAGATTTTGATTGCTCGTTACGAAATGTCAAAGGCATGACGTCTGGCACTAAAGATTTTTCCACAGCAGTTCTGACATCAAGTGTCGAAAGCTTTGTTATGTATATTATGGAAAAACCTACTAGGAGTTTCTACGGATACAAAAAATGTCCAGGTCTAGAAAAATGGCATTGGATTTATTTATGAAATTCTCAGTAGCATTATGATAATTCGAAATTTCGATTTTGACCATAGGCTCGCCGTGTAGTACATGAGACCTAAACCTACTGGCGAACTGTGCGGTGTAAATTATTACACTTCTGCCTAATCCTTCGGGGAATACAGGCTTGATGGTATAGTATAATATACAATCTAGGTACTGATTTTATCAATTAGTATTGACTTGATGAGTTAGGTAAAAGTTATCGTTAATAATTAGGTTGGGTGATCGCATAATAGAAACAAAATGCTTGTAACTACATTATTATAATTATAGATTACTAGCTTCTGCCCCGGAACTATTTCCGCGTGGAAAAGTTACTTTTAATTATCGTTGTAATTAGTCAAATTAAAGTTATTTAGAAAAGGAAAAATACGACCGCGGGCAGGATTCGAACCTGCGTCTTCTGGTTAGGTACACCAGACGCTATGACCACTAAGCCACCGCGATACCTACCCGTCATGTCGAATTTTTCCTTCACATACTGAATTTACGTCTTTATGGTGACGTCAGTAACACCTATTGAAATGCAAGTTTTTGCTTTTCAACCGACACAACTTACTTTACAGTTAGTTCAATGTCGAACGATGCCACCTTACCTTCTAACTATCTTTTTGTATATTTTTGAAAAAAAAAATTCGAATCCTGCCCGCGGTCGTATTTTTCCTTTTCTAAATAACTTTAAAATCTTAGCATGGAAAATGCCAAAAATATACAAAAAGATAGTCAAATTAACTCAAAATCGTTATATATAATAGCCTATACGATGATGTATAAATAATAATACTGTAAAGTATCATCAAAATCCATTCAGTAGTTTTAGCGTGTAAGAGTAACAAACATCCATCGATCCTCCCAAACTTTCATATTTATAATATTAGTAGGACAAGATAGGATAATTGTAAGTAGGTTAAGATACATTTATAAAGACAATAAGTTCTTTTTTAATCAAAAGAATTTCCCCCACACAGGGATTTCCTCCTGTATCGTGGGTGCGTACAAATACAATCTTTCACGTACACAAACAACCAGACCCGGAACAATTACCTATAGGTCTTACAAATATTTGTTCCATATCCATCAAGATAACTTGTAGTTGTTTTTATTTTTTAATCTCCATAATCGTAACTAAATTTTTGCCAGAGGGCGATGGAGCACAACAGTTTAAACTTCAAGTTCACTGATCGGGTCGGTAACAGCTCAATATGCTTAAAAACGGGTATCACGGATGTGGGAAACAAGTTTGCAAGGTTGAAGTGGAAGTGGGCTGGACACGTATGTAGAATGCATCTGAATAAGTGAACCAAGATTGCCACAGAGTGGTTGGCTCAAGAAAGTTGGCGTTGCCGGGGCAGGTCGAGCAAACAGTGGCGTGACGATCTAGATGTGTTTATGGGTGACTTGCACGGGAAAACCTCAAATAGGTAGATGTGGAAGGTTATGAGGGAGACCTTTGCCCAGCAGTGGGACAGTATAGGTTAACAAAAAAAAATATTACATATAATTGAACAATACAAGAATGTCCCTAATTTTGCACAGACCAGCAAGGCAAATAGAAAATACTCTACAAGACTATTCATTTGCTTCTCGTTTTTTCTTTCAAGAAATTAAAGTTTCTAGGAAACTCGTGCAAAAAGGCAGCTTTTACGTAAATAGATTCTGCTTATCCGGGGCTTGTTAAAGTAAAAGCTGGCGACAACTTTAACAATATACATGTATAAAGTTGGATATTGTAATATGTAAGCTAGAGGTAAGCACGACTGTTACAAGAGTTACACATCGTCGAGAAACATCTCTAAGGCATGCAGGGTTCCTCACAATGTATTCCTTCACTGTTTAAATGAGTTTATTAATTATTAGTACGCACATGAATTTGAAAAGTCAAAGGTGTGTGCTTTGGAATAGAACTCGAGTCCTTCGACTTGGCAGTCCAATGGTCTTATCCCTATACATATATATCTTATCAAACAGATAAGATTGATTGAAAGAAAGATAATTAATTATGTTGGAAAATTTTAAAATAATTCCATCTCTCCCTTCCCCTGCTCACGTCTCGTCACTTTACGAGTACAACTTTAAAACTTTAGGTCCTAACATCCGCGTTACGTCATTTCCCGCGTAAGAAACCTACTCAAAATGCAAATATCTTGATATGCTTTTATGGCATAAGTTCACTTCATTAGCATCGGAATCTTGGTGCAGCAGCTGCTGCGAGTTTGGAAGTTTGAGTCTCAGTTGTGTACCATACGTGAAATTAACGTTCTATAACAGCAGGTATTGTTAGATAATTTTGAGAACGATATTTCAGTTTAATATTCAGGAATACGATGGTAATTAGTTAAGAGTTTTGGTGGCTTAAGTGCCTTGAGTCGGGGTTGTAAAAGAGATGTGATCAAAAACAGGGCCTTAAACTATGCATAGGTACTGCATGATAAAAGACAGTTCTACACTGTAGAAATTTGACATACATCACATGACTAGACATACATCCGGGTGGTAGAAATCTATGAAGATATATCCTACACAAAAAAAATAGGCAAGTCGTTGTCAATATGAAGAAAAATTTAAGTTACGCATTGTCTTTTCTATGTAATTCTCAGTTACAGCTTGGAGTTTTAATTTTGTGCCTGATAAATGGCAATAGGCTTTCCCACTACTTATATCATGGGACCTAAAATATACCTGTCAGATATACACACGTGATGGTATGTTATTTTATCAAACAGTCCACTTTTGAAAATAGGACTATCTCAAAGTTCGAACATAGGACGATCTTATGCCCTTTCGGTTTTCCACTGTCTGCATCCACTAGCTTCCACCTTTCCAGCTGAAAGATGGAACTATCGCATTTTTTATGGGGACCGTCTCACGCTACCTTACGTATCCTATTAATTAGCATATCAAAACAACGCCAATGGTTGAATATATATTTGAAAGGAAGCAGTACCTACCTACTGATGTGAAGAATTTAGAACCAAATGTATTTTTTTTACCACACATATTACCTACAATCTACTAATATTCAAAAGATTTCTTATATTCTAATCGAGGCAACTGTAAATCAATTAACTCCAAGCGCCTGCGACAACACACTATCAATTTAATTGGTTCACAGCATCCCTACAGATCTATTACATCAGTAATTGTAATTATCTGGTATAATGCGAGTAAACGTAGCGTTTACCTACCTATTACTGAATGTATATAACAAGGTATTAATAAACACTGTTAGTGTATTATAAGATTTGTTAGATTGTAAACTGTCTATATTTTGAATGAATGAACGGTTACATTAATCCCGACATTATTTTCCGTATATTCACAATTCTAAACATCTTTATCATTACAATCTTTATTTGACGACATCTGTAGTCTAGTGGTTCGAGTGTCGGACTACTGGTCAACAGGTCGTGAGTTCGATTCCTACGGGACACAAATATTAATGTGATGAACATAAGAGTTTGTGTTTGTCTCATACAAACATGTTTCTTATGTATAATAGGTATGTATTTACAAAAAAAAACAGGTATATAAGTATTATATCCATGTTCTAGTCCATAGTACCAGCTCTGCGAAGTTTGCGACTAGATGGCGTCCCATATATTTATTATCATTATGTTCATCAGCCTATATTCAGACCACTGCTGGACGTTACAAATTTCGGCATCTCCTAGTCGATGCCACAACTTTTTTCTTAATCCTCATGGATCGGCTGCCACTGGGGAAGTGGCTAAGTTCCCCAGTCGAGCAGCTCCAATCTGAGTGGAATTACTCCCACTATGCCCTACCTCTCTTAAAGAGAGCATTCTTGAAGACTGAAGACTTATTGAAGTAGCATCTGCCACAAGTAGTCACTGTTCAAGTCTGCTATTATTGTGTCCAAATCATCATTTGATGACTTCGGAATTGTTCATTTATGTCAGTTCTATCCGGCAGACTTTGAGAGCTAAAATGGCCACAATATAATTCACCGAGACATGAACACACAAGAGCTAAGCTGATCTCTTAGTGTGTGTGTGTGTGTGTGTAAAACCTATACAATGCCAGGTTGGCACTTAATTGGCACTTCGCCGTCGATATATTTCCAATAAAGGGTATACTGGAAATATATCCAGTATAGGGTATAAGTGCCAATACCACCTATCTTACATTTTTTGAGAAAATGACTTTATTAAACACTTAAAGACTTTATGGACGATTTCCGCGTGTTTAGGTGAAGCCACTTATTTGTATTTTTAACAACAACTCCTGTCAACATAGAAGTTGTTGTTAAAAATGTAACATGCTACGTACAGACGCCAGCAGGTCGAGCTATCCGAAACTGTAAAATTTTCCCAATTGAATATTAACCTTATCGTTTTGTATTAAAGTTGATAATGTATCAAATAAATTTGACAGATTGGGGTAGCTTGATATGCTGGCTTCTGTACGTACAACACGACTATATTTGACCGCCGAATATTTTAAAGTTTTTAGGAAACATAACTTTTTTTTCACTTTGGTCTATGTTAGTTAGAAGGTATTGGCATTTAGCCATTGATATGTGCCCGTTCCGCGGGAAAACGCAGCGTAGGACGCCATCCAACGGGATGGACGGACGACCTGATAAAAGTCGCTGTGAGTCGTTTGATGCAGGCGGCAAGCAACCGGTCCTTGTGGAAGTCTGTGGGGGAGGTCTTTGTTCAGCAGTGCATCTCTTGTGACTAATATGATGATGATGGTCCGTTGTGTAACCATGCGTCCGTGGATCATGAAAAGTGGCAATCTTAGCCCCTCTTGTGTCATTCGAGGAAATAGCAGAATCGATCACAAAGTTGCCTGGAGACAATTTTGTCGTCGCATTATCTCGTCTTTTGTCATACTTTCGGCACAAAATAAATGACGACTAAATTATGCGCGCCAAACTAACAATCATATTTCCTGATATCGATGAAATTTTGTTGACGGCATGAACAATATAGTACCTATATGTATATATAATGGATAAGTATGTAAATAGAATATGATTTACAAAGCCTCCGTCTCTCATTTACAATGGTTTCGTAGCATATATTTCAGTACACATGTGCCTAGTCCTAGCAAATAGGATCTAATTTAATTTGCAATCAAATTCACATTTTGAGGCGAGTATGTAAAGTACCTTTGAATATGTATGACGGTTATCCATAAATTCTTTGAGCTGGATTCGCACAATTGTAATTCTACGGATTTTGAGTTAAAATTAGTTGAAGCATCATTAACCTAGTGGTCGTAAGCGTGACTGCTACGCTTGAGGTACTGGGTTCCAGATCACCCAGTGTTATAAGAAATCGTTCCAGTATCGCATTAAATGATCACTAATTTATTTGCACTCAAGCTGTCAAAAGTAAAATAAATTGTTGAAAGGTGTTCAGTTTCGTTAAAGTTGTCTTGTTGCTGGATACTCAGAATGAAATGAAACGTTCGCTGCCTTCGGGATGTCTAGTGACTCGAGTGTTGGAATGCTGATCACAGGGCCGTGAGTTCGATTTCCACAACACAAAAAATATTTATGTGAAGAACATAAGTAAGTGTTTGTGTTTGTCTAACTAGATGCTGTTGTATAAAATTGTACCAAAAATATGTAATTATATTCCTAGTGTCTATGAGATTAAAATCGCACAGACAATATGTTCACAAACACAAATTTCTCATGTACAGTGGCCAGCACATAAAGCTACCACAATCTGTCAAATTTCTTTGATTGATTTTCAACTTTAATATAAAACAATAAGGTTCATATTCAATTGGGAAAATTTGACAGTTTTGGATAGCTTGACCTGCTGGCGTCTGTACTAACCGAGATCCAAAGTCACTACTACCGATTTATTGAGCTAATCGAATTAAAAAATGTTGTAGGGCAACATTTTACATATTGAAATAAAAAGCAAGTCTAGACACGAAACATCATTTATTTAGTAATAAAAGCTACAAGCATTCCTACAAACAAACACACATGTAATTGAATGCTTTCGATAAATTCCCTTTGATGTACAGTCCGCATAGTTTAGAAAATTCAGCTCGTTTTGGTTTCCGTTCTGTTTTGAACTTTAATATTAAATAGATAAAGCATTCCTTTTATACTCAATTTTTTGTACTCAACATTATAAGCCATTGAGCAGTGATAGCCTAGTAATATGACCATTGGACTGCCAAGTCAAAGGTCTCGAGTTCGAATCCAAGGCACGCCTCAAACTGAATTTATTATCACTCGATTAAACGGTGAAGGAAAACCTCGTATGGAAACTTGCATCCCTTCGAGATTTTTCTCGACGGTATGTGCCAACCCGCACTAGGCCAGCAAGGTGGAGTATAGCCTTATCACTCTATTATCTCTTTATATTTAAATATATAGAATAATGATAAATGTTCTAAATATACTCAGCATCAACATTAGAGGTGTTTTATTTAACTGAATTGGCGTCTTTATATGGCGACCTTGTTATTCAAGCGAAATCATGCTTGTAGTCTGAACTCTGGTTTATCTAAATATAAGCATGTACTAGAGTTTCCTGCCGGTTCTTCTCCATAAGACCCACATTTGAAACCGTGCAACCAGTTTAGACTTTTCAAAAGTGTTATTTTAATGGTCTTATTGAAATAAAACATTTGACTTTGACTACTAAAATGTAATAATACCTGAGGAATTCAGATGACAACTCTATGATACCGCTATAATATAGTATCCGAATATATAATATAATACATATATGGGAAATGGCCTCATTTAAGAACACATTATCAGATACAGAACCTACAAAAACGATACCGGTTAACATAAACATTGTATGGAAGTAACCCAAAATAGGACGTACCTACCTAAGTGCCCATAAAATAATATTTCGTTCAGGACAACAAATACGCATCTACCCTCACAACTAACGCCTTTAAACATCTGTAACAACGAACCGACCTATCACCGGCTTATTTATTGTAACCAATGGGAACCTAACAGCGAAAAGTTAAATTGAATATAAATCTATTCAAGAGACGTGCGCCAACTTGGCGGTAACACTGCCAATCAGAAGAATCAATCTTATGCCTTTCGAGTAAAGGTTGGTTGGAGTGTATCGGTAAATTTGTATTATTTTGGAGAGAGAATCATCAATACGTAAGCGAAGGAGGGTAGAGTATGTTTAAATAAACAAAATAACCCGCTTTGAGGCAATTAGAGATTCGCCGTTTTTTGTTTGTGTATCGATTGGAAATCAAGGACTCGGTTGGCATTTAATTCGTTGGCAAAGATCAAAGA
The DNA here is from genome assembly GCA_964056405.1 of Acronicta alni. Classification (NCBI taxonomy): domain Eukaryota; kingdom Metazoa; phylum Arthropoda; class Insecta; order Lepidoptera; family Noctuidae; genus Acronicta; species Acronicta alni. The sequence goes on along the minus strand of OZ043915.1, from coordinate 16,253,541 downwards.
TACTATCGAAGCGGTTTTCTTCCTTTGACTGTGGATATAAAGGATTTGATTTCCAGGTCGTCTTAACATAAATAACATACCGTTTTAATAGATAAGGCAAGTGGAAAAAAGCTTTGAGCTGAGTTGAGTTCCTAACGGTGAGGAAGGTTCCCTCCGCGAGGAAACATTGTGTTGGTAGTGGGGCAAGTTTGACCCTTATACTACCAACCCAACTATTCCTCTTTCGTTTTACAGGGTCGGCAACGCGCGAGTGTAACCCCTGTGTTGCAAGCTTCTATAGGCTACTGTAACCACTTACCGTAAGGTGGGCCGTATGCTTGTGTACCACCTGAGTGGTATAAAACCTTCACACCTACATTCTCCGAAGGTTTAGACAGAGTTGTACTAACGTAAACTCACAGTTCACCGGTATGGTGACGGTGTTTACGTCCCTTGTAACAGAGAGCGAGCCCGGGCACTAGACCAAACTTTTAGCTGAGAATTTCATAAGACAAACCAATAACACTACTTGACCTGGAAATCGATCTCAAGACCTCTACTAATAAGGTAGTCACTTCCAAGTAAAGCAATATTATTGGGTTTTTGTTGATAAAATTTTGTAAGGGTATAGGAACATTCTCCGGAAGGACAAAGGTATAAAGCAACCATAATTATGACATCTCAAAAAGCAAAATATTAAGCAGTCATTTCTCACTTGAGCAGGTTCCCCGTTTGTAAAATTGTATTGGAGAGGAGGGTTGCTACTGTTCTTCTTCTTTCTTCAGGCCTTTTCCCAACTTTGTTGGGGTCCGCTTCCAGTATAATTAGATACGGCTGAATATTTTATACGAAGTATTTTACACGAATCGACTGACATCAGACCTGCGAAACCTAATTTTTGGGTAATACCGAAACCCTAAGGATAGACTGGTTGTCAGACGATTGATGAACGATTGTCATAAGTGTTCGTGGCAACCGGGACCGAGGGCTTTACGTGCTCTCCGAGGCACGGAGGGGTCTCTATGTGTTAAGAATGGTCACCCATCCACAGACTGATCGCGACTAGAACAGCTTAACCTTGCAGATCGCTAGATCAGCTTAGTTATTACTTAGCCACGAGCCCCTCCTTGTCTTGCTAATGTTATGCTTGTGTATTTAACTAGCTGACATATAGAAATGAATAATCTTTTAATTAATTAAGTACTCTAGGCAAAAATGAAATCTGTTCTTAAATAAGTTTTAACGCTTTTATTTCTAATTAAAAGACAAAAATGTGTTGCTGCCTCTTTCAGCAAAATACAAGGAGGCGGTAAAGGGCAGGGGTTTTTATGTCTATCTATAATGTTAAAATGAAGTTCAAAAAGTATTACCTATTCTATCTTTAATAAATTATTTAAAAAAAAAAAAAAAGATAAAAAATATTTATTAACCAAAACATACATTTGCACACTTAGTTTTTCCATTGGCCCCAAACTAGGCAAGCCTGTATCTTGGGTACCAATTTAAATTTACAATAAACATAAACTTCGGTGTATGCTGACTAATTAAAACAAATAGGGGGAAAATCTATAATTAACAAAAAATAAGAATAATAAAAATATAATGTGTGGTATGTGTGTGTGTGTGTGTTTTAGTGTGTGCGTGCGTGCGCGCGCGTGCGTTCGTTGTTAAACAATTTTGCTTGCTTTGTGTGCGTGGTGTTATTTAATGATGTTTAATATATTTTCTGTGTCATAATACGATATTTTCAGTAACCAAGTTCGTAGCGTCTTTCTATTTTGACTTTGACTTCCTTTAAGGACGCAGGAAAAACTGGAGAAACTGCTAATATTTTGATAAACAACATACTTTCCAAACGATACATCTGATTACCGTCTTAGTAACATATGCGTAAAACTTCCCCCAATTCTACTAATTCCACTTCCAACAATTGGGAGCGTGTGGAATACATTTTCGCGTATCTCTTTGTTTCTTATTGAACACTTTTCGTTTGCCAATTTTGAGCCTTCAAAGCTCCAAAATCCTTATGAGCTTCGTAAATAAGATTGCGCTTCTGGCTTCAAGTGTTTAAAGATAGATCGTTGATTAACGTCTAAATATAACGCATATTTAAAAACGTTATAAACATACGACGACGTCTATGGTCTAGTGGTTCGAGTGTTGGACTGCTGATCACCAGGTCGTGGGTTCGAGTCCCACAGGACACAAATATTTATGTGATGAACATAAGTGTTTGTGTTTATCTTGATGTTTCTTCTGTATTATAAGTATGTAGCCAGATGATGCTGTATAAAACTGTCAAAAAAAAATACCATCACGCCTGTATTCCTCGAAGGGTTAGGCAGAGGTGTACTTATTATACACCCACAGTTCACCGGTATGTTTAGGGGGTATGTTTACCCCATGTAATAGGCGGCGAGCCTCTTGCTATTAACTGGGCATAATTACAAACTCGGAGCTGCTACTGAGTTTTCATAGAAAAACCCAATAACACTTTGCTGGTGATGACGAGGTCGTGGGTTTGATACCCATTAATATTTATTGATGTGTTTGATTTTGTCTGAATGTTTCTTATTTATTATAAGTATGTATTCACATAAAAAATTGTATATCCATTGTCTTGTACCCATCGTACAAGCTCTGCTTAGTTTGAGACTAGATGGTGCTGTGTCCAAATATGTCTCATATTTATTAATTACGTACTATTTCACATCAAATCCTAATGGGGCTCATATATTCATCACTATGATTCCTCAGTTGGCAGAAGTTTTATGAAAAACTACCGCAACTCAAATAAGGGGGGCCCATAGCTACATAAAGGCCAACGCAAACCAGGACGGGAGGGCAAGGAATTAAAATTTTTACCAATGGACATTCAAACGTATTGATATAGCAATACGACATAAATTGGTCGTCCCGGTCTGCGTAAGCCTTTACGATCACACTGATCTATCGACTTGCATTTGCCGGGTTCAGTCTATGGATGGTTGACCTGTAAGTTATTGAGATACCGTCATACCACATAAAGTACGTTGAGCTCTCATCACTTATGACAGTCGTTAGTGATAGTCAGAAGCCGGAAAATCTAATCTTTTGAAGATTCCTCCCTCGGCAAAAAGATATTTGTTTGGGATATAACAAGTGCCTTTAATATAATAAATAAACATAAGATACCTCGACCACTGTCTAAAGGGACCACCAAAAGACATACGCACAAGAACATTAAAGGTCTACCAAACAATTTTCTCAAGCATCCCAATAACCATTAGTGGAACAAAAACGGCCAACTCAAAGACATGTCTAATTAAGTAGGAACAGCAAATCGCTCGCACCGCCAACATCAAAGCGAAGACAAACAAAGCTACGTCGTAGGCTGAACTAGCCCTGCGTCCTATGCGAGTAACAGATACGATTAAGCGATTCGATGCGACACCGTGAAGATCTGTCAGTTAATACCAGCACGAAATGACACGCATGCGTTGCCCGAAGGGTGGGTCAGGCAGAGTTCTAACGCAGCCACGTTCAGCCAGTTCGTCGATATGTTTTAGGCCTCATGCCATCATCAGATCATGCAATTTAATTTTCCATATTTCTGTATTATCTCTGTCAAGCATTATTTTATGAGATTCAACATTTGAAAAACAGACAAAATAATACTTACTGTAGGCATTAAATGCTACCTATTGGTCGATTGACTACATCATCCTAACTTTTCCTAATTATACGGCTGAATATCAGTATTTTTTATGAAACAACCGTGAATGGACCGCCGCAAACCAATTTAGAATAGTATAGAAAAAGTTGATCGCAACAATACAAAATATAAAACAGAGGAACTGTACAATTTTGTATATATACCTATTAATTTACATTAAGTTATCAGTTAGAAAGAAGAAAGAAAGATTTTATTGCCATAAAAACAGCGACTAATACTACATACAAAGAAGAGAAGAAATAACAAAATAAATGAAGGTACTGTACGTCGCCGTTGTTCATCACAATAAGGTCCCCACTCAGCATGATGCGGCAGCGCATTAAATCGCTGCAGCGCTGATTTTCAGTGGGGCCTAGATGACGTGCTATGATGAGTGTGACAAAAGGTACGATCTCAGCAAATGTTGACAGTGTGCTACACAGCAGCACACTGTCAATGCTGATTGTCAGACCGCCCTTTTTACAAACATTCATAATTTCTGATGACGATATCCCAAATGCTAAGAATTCATTGGCTGTTCAAGCTACGGGCCACTGACTACCACTAACAATTGTTATAGATGGTCGTATACTTAGACGAGATGAGACCAATGGCTTGCTTGCTAAGCGTAGCTTAACCTTAGAGGTGGATTGACCAGCCTACTTTTTACTTAGCCACGAATATCCCTTACTGCATTTTGGCCGATGGAAATTAAAATTACGAGTAAATGTACCACGGACAAGCTGCTCATCTAAATATTTTAAGGCAAACACTTCAAAATTTTATCGCATAGCATTTGTCTTCCACATGGGACGCATGGCGACCTAAGTCTATAGTTTATACATGACGTAATCATTTTTAGAGCGTCCTTTGGGTAATGGGTTGTTCATTACCCCAAAGACATTATGATTTTGGTTCAGCTTTAAGAAGCTCATTTTTTATTTTGTTGGCAGCGTCTTCTTTAATCTTTGAAGGTTTCTGGAGGAAGTTGACCTGGATTAATGGGCATATCTCATTAGCTGATGCTACTGTGACACGTTGTATATTCAACTATATTATATTTGAATTAAATTTAAATTTTGTTATTTAGCGAAGGACAATTCGACCGCGGGCAGGATTCGAACCTGCGTCTTCTGGTTAGGTACACCAGCTCGCGGTGGCTTAGCGGTCATAGCCTCTGGTGTACCTAACCAGAAGACGCAGGTTCGAATCCTGCCCGCGGTCGAATTTTTCCTTCGCTAAATAACTTTAAAATCTTAGCATGGAAAATGCCAAAAAAAAATACAAAAAGATATTTAAATTTTGTATTTTAATTTATTGTAATTCGATTTTCATTGTATATCTTTGTCAAATAAGTTCGTTACCTAGATTATAAGTGATCAATGTGGTCTCCTGTAATTGGAAGAGCACACTCGTTATTCTCCCTGTATTGATTTCTTGTATGCGATTGTCTTCTGTTGGAAATCCAAACAAATAAATGAATAAATATATTGTAAGCATAAGAGACTTTGATATTATCTAAGCTGATTGATTAACCACATAACAAACTGTTTTATAAATATTTTATTATATCTATTGTTCGTCTGGATTGGTACCATCATTTTGCTGTTTTTTGCCACTAAGCAATAATATGCTAACATTATTGTATTCCGGTTTGAAAGGCAATGCAGCCAGTGAATTGACTGGGCTTTTAAGACTTTTCAACTGAGATCTCAAGATGAAAACTTGCTAGTGATACTGGTGCAGTTGGTGTCTATAAGTTGCGGTTCCCACTTACCATCTGTTTGTCATTATATTACATATTAAAAAAACATGGTCGTAGTATTTAACTCGCGTCCTACATCTACGATTTAGTCACTTAATATTTTGTGCATTCATTCCATTGGACAGAAGCGGTACAGAGTTACTTTCTGTTTGATAATTGAAGATTATAGTGATTCAACGAGTATGTAGTGTATATATATTTCTTTCAGAGGTTCGGATGTTATGTTGATGGTGACTATCAAATCCAGACAAAAAGCAACCGAATAAAAACTAAGTAAGACTTAAATTTTATTACCAAGTAAGTAGAGTATTTCCTTAGCCTTCAAGCATTTGACCCGCAGTGGTCTGTCACTACAGCTACTCAAAAACCCAAGTTGCCGGTCGCAAACCAAGCACTTAAACGGCTGGTCGCTAAAAGTTTCGATGTTATTTTTCCATCTGATAACACTTGGGTGATGGCCATGAAGGGAGCGGAAAAATAGATACATTTTTTTTTTTACCAGTTCATGGAATATGCAGTATTTTTTAGAAAGCTCTGGATTAGGCAAAGACATAAATTTCCTCATACAAATATTCTTCTCCGCGTGCAAGGCTTGTCTTTTCCTCATCTATCCATACACACCATGTATGCATATTTCAATCTCCGTTCGTCCATCGTCTGTAGGCGTAACGTGCACAAACGATCATTGTGTTCCTTTTACTCTTTGTACCTCTTATTCTTCTCGTTTTTATCGAGTCAATGGTTAAACAATGGACCTCAATGGAGTTAGGTGTGGCTGCTTATAGATCGTCCCTCGTGCAGGTGTTTGGACATAAGGAACACACCAGCAAATGTGGTATAAATTGCTTTGCATTTCTATCTGTCAAACTTACGAACGTGCAAAGATAATTTCCATCTTCCCCCGCCAGTTTCAGGGCCGCACTCCAACTTGGCCATCCAGTTTGCTAAGTAACACATAAATTGTACCGCGTCTAAGTGCGGGCCACACTTAGCGCAAGTGTGCCGATAGTTTGTGCCTTCCTGGTGCACAGCCAACTGTTCCAACTTGCAGGCACTGTCATTTGTATGCGGGTTAGTGTTTTTTAGTTTATTGGCGCAAAAGTTTGATTAAGAAAGTATCTTGTATAAATTATTGTTGAAACTTGAAATTAGCAATGTGTATTTTTTTGGAAAAAAAAAACGTAATAAAACAGTTTATTGTTTGGAAGAGGAGGCGACAACTTTACTTTTAACCCAAATTTACTTTTAGGGAAAAGAGACAACTGACTCCCAAGTATTTTCTTGTATCTCTTCAGAGCCGAGGCAACCAACTAAGAAACATATTCCGGCGAAGACCAGCGTAACTTATACAAAAAAACATCATCATCCTGCGGACGTTTTCCACCTATGTTGAGGTCGGTTTCTAGTCTAACCAGATGCTGCTGAATAACAGTATTTTATACCAAACGACTTCCATCAGACCCTCGCAACCCATTTTCTGGGTAATACCGATATTCTGAGGATAGACTGGTTGTCAGGCTTTTTGGGCTTCTGACTATCACTAAAAGTTGTCATAGATGTTCATAGTGACAACCGGGATCGACTACTTTACATGCTTTCCCTGGGTTTAGGATGATCACCCACCCAAAGACTGACCGCGGCTAGTACTGATGACTTAACCTTACTAAGCTGATCGGCTGATCAGCTTAATTAGGTACTACTTAGCTACGAGCCCCTCGGAGCATATAAAGCCATCGGTTCTGATGGTCATACGAACACCTATGACAATTATTAGTGGTAGTCAGAAGCCCAAAAAGCCTGACAGCCAGTTATCCTCAGGATATAGGTATTGCCTAGAAATTGGGTTAGGGAGGTCTCATGGTAGTCGCTTTGTGTAATACACTGATATTCAGCCACATCTGGTTAGACTTGAAGCCGACCCTAACATAGGAAAAAGCTAAGAGAATATCTTTTTGTATTTTTAGGCATTTTCCACGCTAAGATTTTTAAAGTTATTTAGCAAAGGAAACACACACACATCGCGGTGGCTTAGTGGTCATAGCATCTTAGCGTGCGGTGTACCTAACCAGAAGACGCAGGTTTGAATCCTGTCCGCGGTCGAATTTTTCCTTTGCTAAATAACTTTAAAGCTAAGAGAATGATAAAACACTTAAAACCATTCCAAATAACATTACCTTAATTGCTATAACATATAATAATATAACCGTATTTATTAAAAGTGAATTTGCCCAATAACTGTTCTGCAACAGGATGGTGTAATCGGCCGCTCCCAACTCTTTATTAAAAGCTAATATTGTTAGTGCAGTTACGTTGCAGCGGTTCCAGCTATTGGTTATCCGATATCCGTATCCAAACTGTATTTAGAGTTTAAATGGAAATAGAATACCTTTTAGATTTTAATAGAATGAAAGAAAGTCTCAATAACTACTTTTTTTTTTTCGTGATCAATGATTTCACATTTCTTCCTTGGTCTTCTTGTAGCCAGCGTGGCTACTGATTGGGAGGTCCTGACTAATTTGGTCCTGGGAATTTTCCCAGGTCGGTGTAATTTAGTAAAATAATGATAAACTAGAATAATTTGTCGACCAAACGGTTTTCCTGGGAATCAAGATAGACTCATAGCTTCAGTGGGGTCCACACATTAGAACGTAAGCGGGACGCCTGAGTTCAGCTGCCTATGCAGTTAAAAAAATCAGACTACTTACAGATGTAGCAACCGCAAGACTAGTCTACTTTAGTTATTTTCATAGCATTATGTCTTACGGAATATTGCTATGAGGCCGCGCTGCAGACACAGAATTTGTTTTTATATTACAGAAAAGAACTGTTAGAGCCATTTATAACCTACGTAATCGAGATTCACTCATAAATCTTTAAAACAATAAATATATAAGAAAAGTCTAAACGGTAATCCCATTAACAAAGAGTAGAGACTAATAAACTATAATACAAATCAACTGACAAAACTTGTCATCAAAATTTTGCGGAATTGGCTTAGGTAAGTATCGATTCAAGAACAATGAACCCAATCCCAACTCGATAACATCTAAGTATTAAGAATTTTGCAACAAAGAATCCCAAAAATACTTTTCACGACATGGTGTTCTGACCTAAGACCCCACAGACTATATCACGAAATGGAAACAGACCAAACGATGATAAAACCGCAGAATGTTTAATTCACCAATTTTCATTAGTCATATACAACGGTTACCGTGTCGATACGTCCAATAGTCGATAGAACGTTTGGTGCACTATGCCAACATTAGTTTTTAATTAAGAGTTAGGGTGGTTGTGCACTAGGCGTCCAATTTGAAACGTTTTCGTGAAAAAATATGAATAAATCAGTGAAATCCTTTTAATTAACTGTCTGTAGTAACATCACAAATACTATTCACTTATACCACTGTTCTGTATTAATACATTGTGCACAAACTCTTGGGGCTACATAGACGAAACAAATACGGCCCCCAAACCATGACGCATCTACTCTCCTGCTCTTTAGGCCCCACCACCGCACCTCGAGAGACCTGCTTCGGTCTGCCACTGAAAACGCCGTGAATATGGCGATAATCAAATTTAATTATAAAATACTTGTTCCATCGACACGAAGAAGAAGACATACTGTGGGTGTTTTATGCCTACACAAAACCCAAATACACACAACTCATAATACACAAACACACACAAAATATACATTATGTTTATACTCACTAACATAAGATACCATCAGGCCTGCATTCACCGAAAGGTTGAGTAAAAGTTTAGTGTACTAATTTACATCCATAGTTTGTCGGTATGTTTAGGTCGCATGTAACAGGAGACGAGCTTGTTGCCTATAGAAAAACCTAATAATACTACTCGACCTGGGAATTGAACCCAGGACCATTAGCGTAGCAGTAGTGCTTGGGCCCATAACTGGACTAACGAGGTAGTTCACAAAAACACTCGAGATTTAGTGATTGTTTGTGGTTTCATTATTAAAATTCCGAAGGCCGAAAATAAAATATTTAATTGATGCTAAATTATTTTACAAATCCCTACAATACAATTCCTAACAATTTTTGTCATTGGTATTACGGGCTACGGAACAAGAGAGGCTTAAGCGCAAGCGCAAACAATTTCTCACTTGCTAAAATATATGCGTCAAGCATTATCACTACATTGCAATATTACAATTTAATTTTCTCATTATGACATAACAGGTGTTTGTGATTGGTAAATCCTGTGTTGCAGATGGTAATCTACCGTTGGTGAGCGTCGAGGAAACGTAATATGCATTTAATTTCTACTAAGGATAGCATCACTATGCTACTCTTAGAAGAGACTTATTAATTATCTTTAACTTCATTATTATAATATTATTTATATTCACCCATTGTCATCCCACGCTAGGATAAAGAATTGAAAGATACAGAAGAATTGGCCCAAAATAGCCTTTAGTAAGGACTAAAGGCTATTTTGGGCCAATTCTTCCAGAAAATGTCAAGCTCATCCCGCCGTCTCCATTAAGGCCTGGTGCACTGTCGTTTGTTGTTTTGTGGGAGCCATTCGATACTCTGTTTAGCCCACAGCTCATTTGACATGCGGCAGACGTGTCCGGTCCAGTTCCACTTCAAGCTTAAACTTAGACATATCTTATACAAAGCTTAAGCTCAAAAATAGACAAAGCTTAAGCTTAATTATAATATACAATTACTTTATTCTAACATAATATGCCAATACAGTGCCATCAAATCACCGTCTATTTTAAGATAAAACAGTATCATGACTCTTTAATAACAACATACTGATTCATAATAAACATTCATAACTTGCCCCGCGTAGCTTGCTTTATAAATACTTACCTCCTTCAAAGAAATCTTTTCCAAGAAAACTCGTTCGTATGAATATTGACACATTTAATTCCCTCGAGCTCGAAGGGTACAGGACTAGAAAATAGAAAATTATCATTTCATATTCAATGCGACCGTCTGTAGGATGGGTGTTTTTATAATATATACTCTTAGGTTGTGATTTTTCTTTTATACAGGATAACTTCAAATGAGGAGCTTGGTAGTAAGGTCTGTGTACCGTCTGGCTACCACCACATGTAAGACTGGCTAGAAACCCTGTGTGTTTGTGTTTTATTGTGTTCAGTCGTGTGTATGTGAAAATCAGAGGCGAAAAGATGCTTCGTCTTAGATTCAGTACTTTATATCAATGAAATATAAGTTAGCAGTAAAAAAGATGAATTAATTAATATATAATAGAACAAAAACTGTCTCATTAGTGGTCGTAAGCACGACTAACCTAACGAGGTCGAGACTAACGAGGTCCTGGGTTCGATTCTCTGGATGAGCAAAGTGTTATTGGATATTTCTATTAAATTCTCAGTAGCAGTTTGGAGTTTGTATATATTAAAGATGGCCCCCTAATAGGTGGGACCTAAACATACCGTCAAAGTGTGAGAGTACTTTAGTACCTACACCTCTGTCTAACCCTTCGGGGAATACAGGCGTGTAGAACAAACGAGAACAAAATGATGAAACCTGTACATACAAGGAGACTCGATAGTCCTTGAAGGTTAAAAAGTTTGCTTACTTGTCAAAAAGGTTTTTATCGTATCTATAGAAAAAAAAACAAAACATTCTAGTATGAACACAGCCTTAAAAACGTTCAATACGAAGCCATTTATACTACGTCATCACTCTAATGCATTACTAAAGTGCCGCAGCATTGGTAACAGTGACCGCAGGCTCGCAGAATGACGTGTAAAAGTAATATGTGTCGCTTGTGAGGAGGGTCAGCAGTAGGTACTGGCAGCTGGCAGCTGGCTTTCATTACTGTCTGCTTGTACACCTGTCTAGCTTAGACGCTTTGTGCTGATACTGCCGGCTTAAGGACTTGAGTACAGGAAAGTTTGGAAGAAAAATATATTTGTTTTTTTTTTTTATTCTCCTAAGGTGGCAAACAAGCATACGGCCCACCTGATGGTAAACGGTTACCGTAGCCTATAGACGCTTGCAACACCAGGAGTTTCACTTGCGCGTTACCGACCCTGTATTGAAAAAGGAATAGTTGGGTTGGCAGTATAAGGGTCAAAGTTCCCCCCACTGCCAACACTACGTTTCCTCGCGGAGCACTGGCAATCTTGCTCACCGTAAGGAAGGAACACAACACAGCTCAAAGTAGTGTAATTTCACTTCGATTTTCTGCAAGGCGGAGGTACTTCCCCAGTCCGGCAGCTCCAATTTGAGTGGAATTACTCCCGCTATGCCCTACCTCTCTTAAATTGTAAGATACCTTTTTTTATAGTAATACCTTTTTCTATATGAAAATCCTGATGGACTATCCGCCACCGGGGGAGGCGACAGAGTGTATCGGACTCATACCGATAAAAAACCGTACTTGCCTTCACTTTCCCTATTGTCATGGCCAAGGGATCAGTGAAATTCGCCAAGACTATGACAGGGTTGTAGGGTACCAAAAAATATGTTGTGCTGTTTTTCTAGTGATCCTAAGCGCGACCGCTATGCTAGTCCTGGAATCGATACCCAAGTCAAGCAAACTGTTATTTGGTTTTTCTACGAAAGTAATTCTGTTTTTTGTGTTTGTATTTGTTCCTGGTTAATGGTAACTACCTCGTCGCCTATTCCATGGAATTTAAACATACCGGTGAACTGTGGATGTACATTAGTAAACTTCAGCATCGGGGAATACAGGCGTGAAGGTATATTATAAAAAAAAAAAAACAAGTTTAAAAATACGGCGCCGAATTTTAAAATTTAATTTCAAAATTTCGGACAGATGTGTAATAATGTACAATTAATATAACACTGTCTTAACCCTTAGGGCTGTATAGGCGTAATTTTATAATTTAAGTACTAGAATTACCGTTCTAGTCACAACCTTACAAAGCATTTTTAGTGCTTGGCCCCGACACAATATTCTTTGTTTGTTAGACCTGCGTGTTTGCGTTCATTTTAGTTTCCAATAAACGTCAGGTAACGTAGAGGTTTACTCAGGGAATGTTAATTGAACAAGGTCTTTCAATGGTAATCACTTTCAGCAGTTTCTTGGTTTTCTTAGTATGTCAACACAACACTAAAAAATATAAATGACTGAAAACACATAATATAAGCCACTTACATCTGAACATTAAAGTTTTAAGCCGTAACAGATTAAATGAAAGTTGTGTAGAGATAAAAATGTAATGTGAAACTTAGTTGGAGCCCCGCCAAGCGGAGTTGCTCAACAAAAAACAACTTTTATACTCAAATCGAAACTGTTTCCTGTTTTCTAGGAACATTTTTTTACTGTAATAAGATGAACTAGCGGGCCGCTTGATGGTTAGTGGTAACCACAGACTATACTAGACTGTGATACCAGTTGCTACTGGTAGCGCTGGCGCTAGTGATGTTTCACTAGTTCTTGGCACCTTACTTATTAGGTCCCATTGGCGTTGGCACATGTCGTTCACAGTAGGGGCTTTTTTAAACACCTAAATACGAATCTCGTAGCGGATCCCATTATGAAGCTGGCAGGTTTCGAGTCGGACCGTAAATCTTTAACCCGACTGAACCGGTTCCGTTCCAATCATGGGAAAACTAACCACCACCTCCATAAATTGGGATTAAGAGAGTCACCACAGTGCGACTGCGGAGCACCTGACTCTGGTCAGGTGCTCCGCAGTATGTGGTAAACGAATGCTCACTTCAATGTTTTCCCGGAAGTCCACAAACTCACCAACCGCGGCAACCTGGCTGAAAACCCTAGTATAGACCTAATATAGACATTTGATCCATATAGGACGACTGCCATACGCAATGATGATGGTGACTTATTAGGTCCCATAATTCTAGCCCAGTATTTTCACTAGCTACACAGCCCTGAAAACCAACCAAAGACAAGTGAAACACGTTACAGCTATTGACACACTGCTTTATTGAGAGACCACATCACATCGCGCGGGCGCAGCCATGCACACATGGATATTATCAGCGCACATACATAACAAAACCGGAACACAATAATGTTAGCACATTATTACTTAGCGGCACAATATTTGCCAATGGGTATCATTCTTAGACGAACTCTAGCAGGGAAGTCATCAATTTCATTTTACTAAAAACACCATTTCATTAAGTGATTTGGGCGACACAGGAGAAAAATGTTTAAAAAAATATTAAGATTGAATTTTTAAATCAATGTAATAGGGGCCCACTCGCGGGCATCATCGCGGAAGACAATAATTTTGCAATAATTTATTCATTGAGACAATTCTAACTCAATTGGTCAATGTGAAGCTCAATGTGTGGCCTTAACATATACGATACCATAAGAGTACTCCTGATATATTATTATAAAAACCTAATACCTTCCTCATAGGTTTTCAAGCGCGGCCCAAGAACCATCCTGGGTTCAAAGTTCAATTCCCAGGTCGAATAAATAAAATTGTTATTGGGATTTCTATGAGTAAGAATTTGGTTTTGTTACCGACCAATGGCAATATAGAATTATAGGTTCTAAAATGCACCTGGAAACAGTATGTGAACAGCAATACTACATTAAATTTCTTTACGACTTTTCGAGTAATACAGACGTTGTAGCATTTTACCTATGCGATGTAATAAGAAAAAATTGAAAAATGATTAAATATATAATTAGAATCGATTATTATCAATCTATCTTCATGCGTCAATGTACTAATGGGATAATTATAATTATTATGTATTAATGACTGATAAATGATGTTGTGGTTTTATTAAAATTTGACTTTCATTCACGTCATTTGTTTACCATACCCTTTGGGGATGATGGGTATAGTAAAGGATCTAAAATTACGGGATTTCATTTGCATTTCAATGGTCGCGATATATTCATACAATATAGTTTAATTTCATTACCAAAATTTGTTTTGTTTAACCTATTCCTTGCGCTTATTTTAAATATATTTTTTACTTAATAATTGCACTAATGCAGTGCTTAAGTCCGACTCAAAGGATCATAAAATATGTGGCGATTTAATCGAATATTATTATTATTTATTTTATTTATTTAAAAAAATATGCATATATTGATTTCTGACACTCAGGCGAATATTAGACATTAAAATAAAACTACTATTTACGGATTTTACATTGACATTATCTATACTGGGATAAATAATATCAATATTTAAACGCGATAAAGAGAGAAAGTAGTTTTTATTTCAATTTTATGCACTATTATTACTAACTAAAAATAAAGCAATAAGCAAGCTAACCATCAGTCAAGAAAAAAATAGCAGGTAATAGAAAAACAATTGTAAAAGAGCTCTGGAGGGTTAAAATACACTTCCCGCACTAGAAAACAAGGTTTGCTCCACGGGGACGGGGACTTTACAACTATAGAATAAAATCATTAAAAATGTACACTTGAAGGAAATATCTCAGGATCACATAAATATTCGCGAAGTGTCTTAGGAAAATTTATTTTGAAAATTTTATCATTGACACCCATAGACTGTCCCTCTGCTGAGCACGAGTCTCCTCTCATCATGAGAAGGGTTGTTGTTGTTCTTATACTATAGTTCACCGCTGAGCTGATGTGGGTTAATAGACTTCACACGCCATCGAGAGAATCTCTCAGGCATGCAGGTTTTGTCACGATGTTTGCGCGTGCTAATTAATTAGGTATAATATACATATGAATTCCAAAACTCAGACTATCTGTTATCATTGCCCACAAAAAATTGTATACATTTAGTAATTTTGTTGCGGTTCAATAAAAAATAAATAAAGTCGAAATAAAGTCGCATTCGGTGCAGAAGTCACTGATATAAAATTAAAAATAAAACAACATCGACTGTGCCTGTTATCCGAGTTGATTGAATTCTACATCCATACAAGATAAATAATAATTTCTTGAGACTATTGAACTTATTTTGTTTGGAATACTCATTGTCATCATAATTATCATCAAGATAATAAATAATACAACGAACTTTTAAAATAATTCCTTTTGTCTAGAACACAAAGTATCACGAATCTCAATACCGATAAAACAGTAATTATGTAGTGTTTTCTTTACATTCTATAATTTGCTTTTCTAAATGAAGTAGGTACAATAACTGCATTACTAACGATTGTATTTTTTTTAAGCGAAGTCATTAATAATTCATTATAAATGTGAGGATAAACATACCACTTTATATATACACGAGTGTCTTCAAACTATAGAGCGAGTTGCTATCAATCATTGTGTCACTTGACCTCGGCTAGTGCGTATCGTTTCCACAATGTTACTCATCATATACATACTAATAATAATATGTTTAGTGATATTTTACATATTATTTAAAAATTCAAATTACTGGAAAAAGAAAAATATAGTGCAAACCGGGGATTTGATGGTGAAATTCATGTTCAGTAATGAATCGATGGCAGAAACAGTGAAGAAGATTTACGATGAGCACGATGTCCCACATATCGGGACAACTTCAGGAACAATTCCGATCCTCATATTGAAGAACGTTGAAGACATTCAAGCCGTGCTGGCTGGTGACTTCCAAAGCTTCTACAGCCGTGGGATATTAGTGAACTCAAATGACCTTTTAGCGGATAACCTACTGTTCATGGGTGACTTTCAGAGATGGAAAATTTTAAGACAAAAACTCACTCCAGTTTTTACAAGTGCAAGGCTCAAAAACATGTTTTACATACTAGAGAGAAGTGCCCGCGATTTTGTTGATTTCTTTGAAGATAATCCTCATTTGCGACTAAAACCTTTCAACGTTCTGTACACGTACACCACAGCGTCAATTGGCGCATCAGTGTTTGGTATAGATACCCAAACAAAGAATACTATGGACTCGCCGTTCTTAGATATGGCATGGAAAGCTATACAACCATCAGCGTATGTAAACATGGTAATAATTATTGCGAATGTATTCCCCAGACTATTTAAAATGTTACAGCTTAAAATTTTTGGGGAACACGAAGAATTCTTTATTGGGGCTGTGAAAAGTGTTCTTGAAAGTAGAAGACACGATTCTGAGAAAAGACATGACTTTATTGGTATATGTTTGGAGTTACAAAAGCATGGGGTGATGCAGGACTTTACTACAGGCTATGAATTGGATCCAACTGACGAAATACTGGCTGCACAAGCTTTTTTCTTTTTCATTGCCGGTACTGACACAACGGCTAACGCGATGCACTACACCCTACTGGAACTATCAAACAATCCAATGATCTTAAACAAACTCCATGAAGAAATTGATGGTGTTTTCGGAAACGGTGTTGAAGAACTGTCTTATAATGATATTGAGAAATTGCATTATCTAGAACAAGTGATTAATGAAGCAATGAGAAAGTATCCTCCAATAGGTATTATACAAAGGAAATGTATGAGAGATACAGTCTTGCCTTCTGGTGTGGCGGTAGTGAAAGACAGTGTTATGATGATACCAGTTTATGCACTACATAGAGATGAAAGATACTTCCCTAACCCAGAAGTATTCGATCCTGATAGGTTTGCCCCGGAAAGTGCTTCTAAAATGAAATATACATATTTACCATTTGGTGAAGGCAACCGTATTTGTATTGGTAAGTTTTTAAAACCTCCATTGCATTTATTTATAATGTTGTTATTCTGATAACATTTATTTACAAAGTTGTGATATCAAAACAATGTTGTAATATCCTTATATTTGATAATGAACTTATCTAAAGTAACGTTCATTGAGCAGTTCCAAACAGATTGTTGAACAATAGTAAAGGTCAATACATCTACAGACATCATGATATCATCAATTACAATATTTTATCACAATAACCATTGCGACAGAAATTGACATACATCTGCGGCCACCAAGATAATAAAAAATAGCGAGTCCCTGGAGTATTAAGATTTTTTTGAAATGATTCATTTTTAAAACTTGAACGTATTTACCCTTACGACACAAATATTTATGTGATGAATTTTGTGTTTTCTGTGTGTTCAAATCTTACAAAATTGTAATAAAGTTCTTATTAATTTGTTTGTATTCTTCTTGCCTTTACGAGGTCGTGGGTTCGATCAAAGGTCCAAGGTCCAGCAAAGTGTTATTGGGTTTTTCTATGAAATTCTCAGTAGCCGCTCAGAGTTTGGATTTGTGCCTTTAGGGAATGTAGGCGTGATGGTATATTATGTTCTTATTAAATATGCATTTTTTAATAGTTATATTTAGGTATCTATCAAGATAAACATAAGTTGTTTTGAAACTGTTGCACCCTTTTCCTTATAACTAATTATGAATTGTAACAAAGACCAGAACAAATTTCCTCATTCTCTGGTAACAGTACCCGACTTGTGTGCACATACTTACTACTTATAATAAATCATTTAAAAAAGAAGTTAAGTTGGTAACCTCGCCAAAACCTTTGCGCCGCGTGTTGGTTGGTTGATTTCCGAAATATTTGTGTGTTCCACGGATATTTGTACCGAGTCTTTATGTAATTTGTGTCCGTTAATTGTATGTTTGTGAAGTCCCCCGTCACAGGAATTGTTCCTTAGTGAGGAAACTGTCTTAAAAAAAAACATTTGTACTCATACTCAAGAAAACATAAAAACTTGTTCATGATTTTTATCTCAGAATATTGCTGTGAGAATTAACATAGTATATGTAAATTATTTAGACGTTAACATGTTGATTAACATGTTGTTTACAAAGAACTGCTTGTGCATTTTAATTAATTTATAAATACCACAATACATTTGCTTTGTTAAACAACAGTCTACTGCCTTATATAAACTACTAGCAACCCGCCCCCGCTTCGCACGGGTGCAATGTACTAATATCATACATGTATTATACATATAAGCCTTCCTCTTGAATCACTCTATCTATTAAAAAAACCACATCAAAATCCGTTGCGTAGTTTTAAAGATTTAAGCATACATAGAGATATAGGGACTAGTTTATAATAGGTACGAAATTGCACATCAAAAACTATATTGAAAAACTTTTAATAGAAGATCAAAGTCATTGCGCAGTTTACAACATTAGGTAATTAATTATCGTTTTTTTACAGATTGATTTTTGTTTAGAAATACAAGTCATACAACAGTATCTTATTCTAATTGTGTACAGATAATGTGGGAAGTTTCATCGTCTTTCTAAACAATAAACATAATTATGGTGACGATTAATTTATCACATGAGTTAGTCTAAAAATAAATTAAAACAAGTTGATTTCGTAGCTTTTAGTTTAAACTTATATAGGTAACGTACAGCTAGAAATTAAAACAGTAAATTAGAAATACAGCACATACCCAAGAAATCTAAAAAAAAAGTCTGTTAAATATTAAAATAATCACGAAAGAGGTAATCAAGAGTGGTAGGGCATAGTGAGAGTAGGTAATTCCTCTCAAATTAGAGCTGGCTGACTGGGGATTTACCACCGCAAAGTTGCCAATGCTCCGCGAGGAAACGATGTATTGCAGTGGAAGGACTTTGACCCTTATACTGCCAACCCGACTATTCATCTTTCGTGTTACAGGGTCCACAACGCGTAAGTGATAGCCCTGGTGTTGCAAGCGTCTATAGGCTACGGTAACCGCTTACCATCAGGTAGGCCATACGGCCTACCTGATGGTAAGCGGTTACCAATGGTGGCATAAGCATACGCTTATGCCACCGTAGTGGTATAAAAAAAGTTTAAGGCCTTGAATTTTTATACTATAAGACCTCTAGACTTCTTCCTAACCCTTTGGAGAATACAGGCATGTTAATATGTTATACTTATTTCTCAATTAATATTCCAGGTAATCGCTTCTCTCGGCTCCAAATAAAGGTGGGACTAGCTTGGCTATTACGTCGATTTACTTTAGTGGAACAGAACTGCATACCTACGTTTGAAAGAAGCACATTCGGCCTGCGAAGCCCTACAGCCCGTTATGAGTTGAAACTGAGGGATATTTAGGATAAGTTAATAGTTAAAATTTAAAAAAAATATCCATACTAATATTATTAATAGTGATAATAATAATTAATTAATCGATTATTAACATCACTATCACAGCATTGAGATAACAGGAAGCATATGAATAAATCTTTAACTCCATTCATACATGATTATTGATTATTTGAGTGATATATGTATACCTTTGAGATAATTAAGATAATTTTACCTGTTTCGATCCATTATCAATAATCGACATCACTAATTATTTATTAATCTTAAAGTAACACTATCTGTCTGTTTATAAAGTTTTAAGACAAAACATCGGAATTGATTTCGATGAATTTTGATATAGAAATAGACGTGGAAGGAGAAGAATATCTAGCTTTTGTCTCAAAAAGTGCTTTGGAATATGATTGATATCACGAATATCAAGCTCATCATCATCATCAATCTATATACTGTCCCACTACTGGCCACGGATCTCCTCACAGTATAAGAGGGTAGGCTATAGAAAAACAG
Organism: Acronicta alni; assembly: GCA_964056405.1. Taxonomy (NCBI): domain Eukaryota; kingdom Metazoa; phylum Arthropoda; class Insecta; order Lepidoptera; family Noctuidae; genus Acronicta; species Acronicta alni. The sequence goes on along the minus strand of OZ043915.1, from coordinate 16,233,674 downwards.
CGGGTTTCTTATAAATCTGAATCAAACTATGCAATTGTTTTCTGTACATTTATAAACATGTATAAAGCAGAAACTTGGTAGCATGTTATTTGATATTTTAGACTTCTGACAATCAAAAACAATAGTGTCTATGAAATTTCTAGCTGGTACTTCTACTGAATTACTCATTAGAACCGTAGAACTAAACAAACATTTGACTCTAATTAGTTCCTATATGCTTAGTTAAATAAATTTGTTGTAATGATTAATTGTACACAATACTCTATTAAAATTGTTACCACCGCACAACAAACTTTGTTTATCTATAATTATATAGATAGGTAAACAAAGTTTGTAAAAGTACACTCGTTATCGTTATCTTAATTATATGTACGATAATTTTTTCTTTGTTAATATGTAAGAAAACTCATTTGACATGTGTATAGAGCACGTGGCTCGTGGTTCAATATTATTTATTCTACCTCAATCTGTTTATGTAGAAAGGGTATTCCAATTTGCCTCATTAAAATTTGACTCATTGATCTAATAATCATAAGCGCAACTGCTACTGCTGACTTGAAGTCTTGGGTTTGATCCTCAGGTTGAGCAGTGTTATTGGGTTTTTCGAGAAGTAGGGGGCATAGTAGAAGTAATTCCACTCAAATGGGAGCTGTCCGACTGGGGAAGTAGTACTAGAAAACCGAAGTGCTTTATAATAACACTGCTTTGAGCTGTTTTGTGTTTCTTACGGTGAGCTAAGGGCAAGTGAAGGCAAGTGCGGTTTTTAGTCGGTATGAGTCCGACAGACCCTGCCACCTCCCCGGGTGGCGGAGGATCCATGAGGATTTTCTGTACTATAAAAAAAAAAGGTGGCCAGAGCTCCGCGAGGCAGTGTGGTGGGTCGTAAACGAGTATGCCACCTTAGTGGTATTAAAAAAAACTCAACTCGGAGTTTGGTTTTGTGCCCGGTTAATGGGAAAAAATGGCTCGCCCCCTGTTACATGGGACCTAGACATGCCGGCAAATTGTGGGTGTTAATTAAGTAGTACACTAAGCACACATACTAAGCCTTCGTGGAATACAGGTGAGCTGCTATATGTTTTGATGAGGATACGTGTTTCAAAATTAATGAAACACCTATGATGTTATACCTATTTCTATTGTTTTTTTTTACAAAATGTTACTAGTACATCAATATGTCAGCCCGACAGTTGAATCTTCATGATCCGGGTATGCAGTGCGTCATGGGTTCAAAGGCTTAGCCGGGTAACGCAGCGGACATGGGATTACATGTGAAGTGACGAGATTACTGCGAAATGATCGCCGCGTAAGCCCTCATCCCTTATCTGTGTCTTATAGAAAGATAATAAATGGAAACGTAGCGGCCGTAAGCTGTTTAAAGTTGGTAAAATCCCTACTGGCCCTATTAATATTGTATATCTGTCTATCTGTTACGCTTTCACTCCTAAACCGCTGAGCTTATCTTGATTAAATTTGGTACAGTGATAGATTCTACCTTAGAGCGTTCTCTAAGGTAGAATCTATCACTGTACCAAATTTAATCAAGACAAGTAAAGTAAAGTAGTCAAAAAGTAGCCTATATCGTTATATAGGCTACTTTTTGACTACTTTTTGCTATTATATTTTTGGTTATATTATCTTAAAGTATATTCCTTTTGTTTGTTTTTCTTGATTACTTTATTTGTATCTCAGCGTCAGCGTCAACAGAATAAATGTTGATCTGTATTTCTTCTTCTTTAGTATCTAATTGTAAAGGACCTATGTCTGAATATTGAATATATTAGGAAAATAGGTTAAAGCTTATGAATGTCACCGAACCCGAAAATTTGATTTTTGTCTTGTTGTTAGAGGTTGACACGCAAAAACTACTAAATAAAAATATATTAAATATACCTCTTTACTGTAAGCAGACCCATGTAACAGTGAACATCACTCTTGGTTTCTCCTTAAACGTGCCGCGGGCAAAAGAAAAGAAAGAAAGAAAGAAAAAGAAAATAAAATTCTGGGAATGACGTGATGGTATTTATTATCAAGACTGTTAACCACAGTAACATACGCAAAGCAGTTCAAAGTATATTTTATGATGCATTTCACAGTCCACACAAAGAAAATAGAAGTAAGTGATTCGTTCCTTCCATCACATCCCAAGAACATCGTATTGCATACTATTACTACGTGCAACTAAAAAACTTTATTTGCCATCTATACATTTTTAAGAAAAGAAAGTCATGTCGGTTGAGGAACATATTAATATTATGTCTTCAATATTATGTCGCTGACGTCTATAAGGCGTAGAATCATCATCATATCAGCCTATTGCCGTTCACTGCTGATCGTAGGCCTCCCCCAAAGAGCGCCAACCATCCCGGTCTTGGGCAGCCCGCATCCATCCGCTGCTAGCCACCTTCTTCAAATCATATGTCCAGGCGTATCGTGTCACAGGCGTAGAATGATGAAGAGAAATTTCAGAGAGCGTAGAGAGTAGACGTGTCGAAGTTTTTAAATAAAATAAATAATCTGGTTACAAGTGAAACTGAGTCTAAAACTAACAACCACATGTACAGCTTTTAATTGTTCCAACGCGTACGTGCTTATATCGTTTTAATCTGCACTCCTCCAAACATCCAACGCAAGCGCAAGCAAGCAGTGCCCCTGCCCCTTCATACCCGTGGTGTGAAAGAGATGGGCTCCAATAATTCATCCTGCTCTGCGCGAACCGTGCGCAGAGATAAGGCAAGTACCAGTTGTTGAGCGACGTCATAAATTTTAAGGAGGGCTTACATAGCCGCAAAATCTACAACTATTTAACAAATATATTTTTGAAAACTCAAAATGAGTCTTTTACGATCTCCAACTGAAACAACAATGCGCTGTGCCTCCCAACCTGATATCTCAAAACTACGGATGGATGAACCCGAGTTATCTCAAGTCACACTTCGGAAGAGAAAGCAACCGGAGTCGGATCACGAAGACTTAAAAATCGAGTTTGCAAACTTCCGCAAAGAACTAATGACTACGCTAAACGGTTTTGTCCAGCAACAAACATTAATTATGAATAAAATTTCAGAAGATGTATCAGGAATAAGAGACGATATAACAAAATTGGAAATGATTACCAATGATCTACTTTTGGAACATACAAAAATAAAATTAGATATTGTTGACCTCAAACAAGCTGATACCGCAACGAATACAAAGCTCAATAAGTTGGAAACTGACATTCAAAATCTAAAAACTAACCCTTCAAATCAGAAAGCATCCATAAATCACAACTATGAAGATGTCGTTTCCGAGCTCCAAGAAAGAGAAATAAGGAGTAAAAACATAGTTATAGTAGGTATACCAGAGCCTACAGGAAGCAATAAAGAAGAAAGAACCGCATCTGACAATAAAGAAATCAACAAACTGATTATATCAAATTTCCCCGACTGTCCAGAACCTGTCAAAATCCATCGCGTAGGGCAGTATAAACCGAACAAAAATCGTCCAGTCAAGGTCTATCTAACATCGCAAGAAGCAGCAAGGAAAATTCTTCGTAACAAATTAATAATTAAAGAGCCTATTAAGATATACCATGATCAAACTCCATACCAACAGCAATATATGAAACAATTGGTAGAAGAGCTACAGCAACGTATTCAAAATGGTGAGAAAGACCTTACAATTAAATATGTAAATAACACTCCTAAAATATTAAAACAACAATCAAAAAACTAAATATAATGACCCAACATATAGAAAATACAAAACACGATAAAATAACATATGAAATTACAAATAAATATGTCAATCTGAGTAAATGTAAAGCTTCATTAAAATTTTTATACGCTAACATTCGTAGCCTAGTAAAACCTGGCAAAATAGATGAACTGCGGTGTATTTTAGAAACCATGAAAAATATCCATATAATTGTACTGGTTGAGACTTGGATTAAATCTGAAACCGAAGCGAAATCCATTCAATTACCTAATTATGAACACCACTATAACTATAGAATGCATAGCAGAGGTGGTGGAGTGTCTATCTTCGTCCATAAAAACCTAAGACATGAATTTATTAGCAGCAAGTGTGAAAATGACAACCATTACCTTTGGGTACACTTGAAAAAGTTTTCATTAGATATAGGTGCCATTTATAAGCCAGAAAGGACAAACACCACAAATTTTCTCGAAACCTTTACAGACGAACTCCAAAAACGGAAAAGAACTATCCTCTTTGGAGACTTTAATTTCAATCTACTCAGTAAAGATCACAATACAGCTGCATATAAACAAACGTTATTAGAAAATGGACATAATATATTAAATAAAGTAAATGCAAAGTATTGCACACGAGAAACACCTACAACTAAAACAATTTTGGATCATGTTGTGACCAGTCTAAAAGAAAACAACTTTCATCTTGCCGTAATTGAGTCCACCATGTCGGATCATAAGCAAATATTCCTTGAAGTGATGCAATATAAACCTAAACCAGTCAAAAAGATACAGTATGAAGCTCTAAACTATGACAAGCTGTATAAAACTTTAGAAGCCCAGGATTGGATAGATATTGATGCAGATTACACAAAATTACACAAAATACTACTATGCGCTATTAATAAAAATAAGACAAATAAAACTAAAAATTTACATCCTCCCAGGTCTGAATGGATTACACATGATATCATTAAAAAAATAAATAGAAGAAATGAATTATGGAAAGAATACAAAGATAATCCCAGTGATATAGACATAGTAGAGAAGTTCAAGAGAGAGAGACAATATGTTTTTGAGCTGATCCAAGTAACCAAAAGTAGTTATTATTACAAATCGTTTAAAGAATGTGAAGGTAAGCCTTTGAAGATGTGGCAACTAATAAATACATTATCTAATAATAACGTTAAAGAAGTTTGCGCTCCTTCTAAATTAAATACTCCTACAGGAGTTGTTTCACATACAATAGACATATGTGAAACCTTTAATGAATTCTTTTCCAGTATTGGCATTATACTGGCGAGCCAAATACCTGCTATACATCACCACAATAATACAAACACCAAACACACTGTTAATAATACCTGTACACACGAACTAGTGGAAATGACACCTACTACTGTGGCTGAAGTAGAAAAAATAATTGATTGCCTTAAGACGAACACTAGCACAGGAGTAGACGGCATTAGTGCAAAGATCATTAAGTCAAGTAAGAAACTCATATCTTCTACTTTAACTAAATGCATTAATGAATGTCTTAATGAAGGAACTTTCCCAGACATGCTTAAGATAGCAAAGATAACCCCTATTTACAAATCCGGATCTAAAGAGGATCCGGGTAATTATAGGCCTATCTCGGTTCTTCCCGTAATGTCTAAAATATTTGAAAAGATACTTTATAATAGACTATCACAGTACCTTAATTCCTTCAATTTCCTATTCGACCGACAATATGGATTCAGGCAAAAGTCTAATACTCTATCGGCTGCAATAGACCTTACAACCAAAATTAAAACCAACATAGACCAAAAACATATAGCTCTAGGCGTGTTTATTGACTTGAAGAAGGCATTTGACACGGTTAGCCATAATTTACTTCTTTATAAATTAGCATCAATTGGAATCACTAAAAACGCATACAAAATTTTTGAATCCTACTTGGGTAACCGTTATCAGGTAGTCAAGATAGGTGATTGTGTTAGTACACCTAAACTAATCAAATGTGGCATCCCCCAGGGATCCATACTAGGACCACTACTATTTCTAGTTTACATAAATAGTATACACAAAATAGGTATCAAAGGGCATATTTCCTTATATGCTGACGATACTTGTCTTTTTTACTTTGGTCATACAATAGAAACTATAATACAGGACGCACAGGATGACCTTAATATACTGGAAAAATGGTTTTTAAAAAATTTATTAACTGTAAATGCAACGAAAACAAATTACATCATTTTCTCGGCCAAAAACAAAAAAATACATGATCATGCACCACTAACTATAAACGGGACTGTACTGACCAAAGTAAACAAGGAGAAGTATCTTGGATTAATGCTAGATAGTCAACTCCAATGGAAAGCGCACATAGAAAACGTACGATCCAAAATAAGCAGTCTAACAGGTGCTTTACGCAGCATAGCAAATTGTCTTCCAGTAAAGGTACGTTACACGATATATAACTCTTTGGTGAAACCTCATATTGATTACCTCATTGAGATATGGGGATCAGCTGCAAAAACACACCTTAAGACTTTACAAAGAACACAAAATAAATTAATAAAAGTTCTATTTAGGTACAAATATCTAACACCAACCCATACAATTTATAATGAGACTAAATTATTTAATATTACACAAATCTACCAATACAACACATCTGTTCTAATAAGAAAAATTTTAAACAATAATATACATACACAAATAAAATTCACAAAAAACATACAGGTACACACACGCAGCTCAAGACGGGCGCATAACATCAAATTGTACAAACCTAGAACTAATTACGGAAAAAAGTGTATTTTTTATCAAGGAGCACGGATCTACAACTCGTTACCAAATTATATAAAAGACGCAAAAACAATAACAAGTTATAAAAGATTATTAAAAGAGCACATCTTCAAAGGCATTACTATAAAATAATTATCTTATTACACCATTTTGTCGTCATGTAAACCGTCCCTTACATCTGCTCAACTGTGTGAAGTGTGAATTTATAAATCGACAAGACAAACTTATTAAAATCTACCTACATCCTACTTAATCGCTAATATTTTGTATTATATTTTTGTATACCTACCGTCTATTTGTTTACGCACTCTGTGAATTGTAACTGATATATATTATGTTTGTTTATTTCTCCTCGAAGTGATTGTAATCTTGAGAAATAAAGTGATTTTTAAACCGTAAATTTCACATCACAGGCAGCGGTCTATGTAAGTTAGTTGGCTAAAGCGTCTGGTGTACTTAACCAGAGAGACGTAGGTACAAACATTTTTCCCCCCAATCACGACAAGGCGAGAATCCCTCGGGGGGGGGGGGTTCAAACCCTACCTGAGATCGAATTTTGTTTCTCTGAAATTTATTAAAATATTATAAAAAAAAACCATCCTTAATATTAAGGTTGAAAATTATTCAATTCAAGCCTACGTACTTTATTAGCTGATGCAAAAAGAGTATGTATGACACAGCGACCGCACTCACAAACTACGATTCGCGTCATCAACCACATTATCATGCCACTAATAGCCGAATCTCTATCGATTACATCGACGCTTCCAAAAATACGTTCAAACTGAATTGATCAAACCGTTACTTCCAAACTACTTGTTGAAGAAAAAAAAATGGTTTTTTTTTCTTGTCAGCACCAATGAGAATATAGTAGTACGTAGTAGTTTAGGAAGTGTCTGCTGACATGGATTATTTTTATATTCACCCGCTTCGCACGGGTGCAATGTAGGTACTAATAAAATACATGTATTATACATATAAAACTTCCTCTTCAATCACTCTATCTATTAAAAAAAAACCGCATCAAAATCCGTTGCGTAGTTTTAAAGATTTAAGCATACATAGGGATATAGGGACAGAGAAAGCGACTTTGTTTTATACTATGTAGTGATTATTAAAGCGTAGCTATTTGTCCTTGGTTTAAAATGAGATGAATGAAGTAAATCGAGAAACCTACAAACATTCATTTTATGTATTCATGAAATCAAATTAGAGCTTACATATCACATAAAATAGTAACATAATTAACTGTCCAAAACAAACAACACTGTGAGCATTCCACAAATTAATCAAGATCCTATCTCCAAGACCCAAGTCTCCAGAGATTAGGGTTCTGTGTTCTACCATGTGTGAAATTGTAAATTCCTGGAAAAATACTAGGCTAGCTGTTGGTCTAGCCGCGGCTGTGAGCGATACTCTTTGGCATTTAGCCACAAATGGAATGATAGACGGTTTTATGTTTATCTGGGTGTCGTACGGGTCATGCTTCTGTTAAATCTTTTTTTCTTTTTTATATAAATATACCTATTATTCTGTAAAAAGGGCATTACATAATAGATATTCAAAATGAATTGTCTTTAATTCGATACATAACCACCATAGTTTAGCTTTAGTATATTGACTGAGGCAATTTGTCTAGTGGCTACTCCTAGGCCACTGTTGACACATCTCGCTCTACTTCGACTTTGGACCTGTCGAATATTATGTATAGAAACTCAGTTCCTCAGGTGAGCGATAGAGGCATTACCCAAGTATTCCATACAAAATATCCGACAAATTCGATAGCAGATATCGGTCATTAAACTCCAGGTTGGGCTCCAGCTACACACACTTTAGTAAAATAATATTAAACCGTAAAACGAACGCAAATAAATAAGATAAAAAATTATCCAATAACACTTCCAATTACTTAAACCTGTTCAGGTAATCCAATAAAAAACGAACAACAAAAAAGGCATAAGCAACATTACAGTAAGCGCTTTTAGGCTCTCGAGTTTCAACGGTAACCAAAAAAACGGGATTAACCCTGGCAAGGTCAGTGTTACCCCGTACCCGGGATACTGATTAGCCGATGTATACTGTGGTTTGTTCGTTAGCCGGGCACATAACACCCGGGGCGCCAATTTATCCGTCTAACCTAATTACCACGCGAACGAGCACTATTTATTTTCCACTAGTTACTCGAACAGAGGCCGGATGAAAAATGTTGATACGGCTTCAAGGTACCGAATTTCTTATCTTGGAAATTTGATTTTATTTCCTGAAAACTTGTATTGATTTCCTTTCTTTCTTCTTTTATAGACTTTTATTATTGTTATTGAAAATATTTTTCGTTTGATAAATAGAATACCATCTCATTGGTCCAGTAGCCGTAAGCGCAGATATCTACTTTACGTGACGTCCTGGTTTTCTCAGGTCGAGCTGTGTTATCAAGATTTTTTATTAAAATGTTTTCGCAGCAGATCGTTGATTTGAACATGTTCACCACCTATTTACATGAGACCTTAAAACAGACCAGACAACTGTAGGTGTACAAAGGTACACCTCTGCCTAACCCTTTGACGATGCACGGAAAACTACTTTTTAACGAAAAGATCTAGAAAATGTTGTTGCAATGTTATATACTGTTTACCTAACATCATGCTCGATCCTCTATCTCCACTATTTCAGCTTTAGGATGCCTTAGAGACCCCTAACGTATCCTAGGCTAGAACTAACCCCGTTCATTGGCCGACGTCACGTATTTTTACAGCAAACAGGTCTGGTATATGGCCGTATCTTTCACGTTTTATTTTGTAGGAGCTTTGGACGAAGAAATAAAGTGCATAGTAACAAATTTACACCTACAGCGAGTCCGTGACTAAATGAATTTGTTTATTTTATTAATTTTACGTTGTTGCAAACAGTTGTGTTGGTAGGGAAGTTTAGTGTGCCGTTCCTTCCTCCCAGATTAATGCTATATTAATCTTAGAGTTTAGTTAAATTAAAGTTTAAAGACACTAATTTACTAATTAGTTTTTAACTCATAGATTATGTGACATAAATAAATTGTACTATAATATATTCTATTAATTATTTATATTCAACAATTTAGGTCCAACAAGAATTCCATAAATCACTTTTTTTTGGGTGAGGTTCGTTTATACTATAACCTATTTTGTTTGTTATAAATATGTTCAAGAGACAGGAAAGTATATAGATTTTGTATTTAAATAAAAGTTCTGTTTATTTTACGAAGCAGCTGCAAAAAATACGACAGGCAGAAGAAAAAAACAGATACAAAATCGAGACAAGAGTACACCGTAATTGCACTTATTGTACTTCCAATAAAAAAAAACCTCAATGCGACATCAGAAGCACACAGAGGACACTGCTGTAAAATTGCACGTCCATTAGTACTAGATAGGCTAAGCAATTCATGAATGGATAACACGGAACCGAACGCTTTCACGGTTTCCTCGCACAACAAAAATTATCAGAAGGCATGTCCAAATAACAGCGGAGGATAATATCAAAAATCTTTTCTATAACATTAACTACAAAGTACACTATGATATTAGCAATACTAAAAATATCCCAACGATCACTAAATACATACTTTCACTTTCAAAAAAGGCAGATGGTGTCTAAATGCAAATACAATTATGATCTACACAAGCAACTGACGAATACTAGGGGTATAGAAAATCAAATTGAAGAAACCTTTTGCCATGATCCCATAGGATACTTATCTCGTCATATTATATTAAATAATGAACCTTTGGAGCTCATATTTCTTATATCTTTAGTTTTATTTCAAAGAAAGAAAACTTTTCATTTCAGACTTACACAGTTTTTTTTTTTACAAATAACAGTGATGGTATCGAAGCTGCGGCAACCCTGCGCAGTACGCAGTCTTATTGTAATGCTGAAGCACATTTTTACGGATTTTATCGTGTTTTATTTATATTGATATTATGATGTTTCGGACCCTTTACAACGGCCATGGTCACGGGTAGACTGAGGTGGTGGGCGACATGATGAAACAATGATATTTATTACTAATTATTAATTATACTGTAGTTAAACATGTATACCAATATCTATATTAACACCAGTTTCACGTTGCGTTTCAGTGTCCAACATCATCAAACCTTCTACACCCACCTTAACTGTGGCAAAGTCTCATTTTATTCTTTTTGGCGCTCCTAAAGTGGAGCGAAATGGTGGGCAAGTCGTGTTTCGCTTTTACAGTTCGAGTATTAGAGAAGCATTAGTAGGCAGAATAATTAATGGTCGGGCTTTAGCAATTGAAAATAAATTTGTGTTTGTATTTTAAAATTGTACTGAGGTTTGCTCTATAAAAGCATCCAAGCCTTTTCTCAACTATGTTAATATCAAGTTACAGTCTAACTAGATGGGGCTGAAAATCAATATTTTACACGAAGTAATTGCCATCAGACCTCTGTAATTCAATTTCTTGGTAAATTTTTTTTTTTTTTTTTTTATACCACTAAGGTGGCAAACAAGCATACGGCCCACCTGATGGTAAGCGGTTACCGTAGCCTATAGACGCTTGCAACACCAGAGGTATCACTTGCGCGTTGCCGACCCTGTAAAAATCTTTTCACACCCTTCTTGAAGAACCCCATGCAGTCTCTGGGGAAAACCTGGACCGGTAGCTGATTCCACAACCTAAGCGTGCGTGGGAGAAAATGCCTCTGGAATCGCACGGTATGAGACCAAAGTGGTTCAAGGGTATGTGGATGAACTCCACGCCGATGGCGAGAGGTCCGATGGTAGAAAGTAGCCGTTGGCATCATCTCAAACAATTCCTCAAAACACCGCCCGTTGTACAAACGGTAGAACACACAGAGAGACGCAAAGTCTCTCCTCAGACTTAAAGGTTCCAAACCGTTTGTGAGATTGGGATCATTGACAATTCTAACTGCTCGTTTCTGGACCGCGTCAAAAGGTCCAAGCTGGTATCCTGGTGCTCCTGCCCACAGGTGACAACAGTACTCCATTTTAGGCTAACACACACAATTTAAGGCTAACGAATTAATAGAGCCTAATCGCTCTCATTCTCTGAGAGGAGACCCGTGCCCAGCAGTGGGACAGTATATGGGCTTATGATGATGAATTAATATGCTCTTGCGGTGGTTAAAACACAGCCGCTCTCACCCATCCATAGACTAGCCATGGTAAGCGCACCGTAACCTTTTAGATACAGCAATCAGCGTAGTTATGAATATATATTATTCGAAATACTACATATTATATAATGATAGATTCTAATATAGTTAATCAAAGAATAAAATAAATAAGTGTTAACATCCATGTATTTTAATACTGTAAACAAACAACTATTAAAAATTACCACACCGCAATACTTACAAAAACAGCAAAATTCAAAAAATAAAATTTTTAAAATAAAAAATGCAAATAAAATATCCCGCAAACTTTGTTTACACCAAAGTCTTACCTTACACTGTTATTGGCACAATTAAGATGCGGAAAAACTCCGGATAAGTTTACTCTCGGAAAAGCGTAACGATCCGGATAACCGGGTCAATTACTCGTGCTAATGTTAACGTCCGCATTTGCAGGGTTAACATTAAATTTATTAAATAAAATCTTGGCTCATTATTTTTACTTTCTAATCACTATTGTTGGATGCAGGCGGCATATAACCGGTCTTTGTAGAAGTCTATGGGGGAGGCTTTTGTTCAGCAGTGGCCCTATCTGTAGGTCTGTATATCTGTACCAAATTTCATGAAAATCTGTTTAGTGGGTTAAGCGTAAAAGCGTAACAAACAGACACTACAACAGTCCCTTTCGCATTTATAGGTAATAGTGGGGAAGCAAGGATAGGAAGTATTACATTCTAAGATTGTATTTATGCTTATGTCATAAAGAGCGAGCCATTTTGTTTATTTCATTAATTCCTTGTTTTACTACTTTATTTCACTCTCAAAATTAATTCGCAGTTTTCAATAGTATTTGAAGTGTATTTGCAATCCGCATTGCAGTAGCAACACGTTGTAATTTAATCATGACGTCATTAAACCCGGACCATCTCGCCGGCTTTAGTGGTAATTATCATTGGCGTGATGTCATCATTACGCTATGTAAGCCATTCGTGACTATTAGACTTCACAGTCATTTTGTATTTCTTTTTGAGTTTTTTTTTTTGTAGCAGTCATAGTAATGATGATAATGATGATGATGATATTTATTTTCTGTAAATAGATCTTTTAAAGACACTTTTACAAGTCAATGTTTTGATTATTTTTATAACTGACGACCTCTGAGAAGAAACACCGAAACAAACTCAGAGAATCATGGTCTCTTTTAAAGTCCAGACATAATAATATCATCACCAACCAATATAAACTCACATATTTGAATGTGAGTTTCACAATGTAGGGCAATGTCTGAAATGGCCCTTTGAAGAAAGAGCCACAGCGGCTTTGAGTAGGCTAATTCCAACCGACGGCACGCATGCATCAGTCATTTGTGTGAGTAGCTCGACCATATTAGAGGGAGCTCAACAAAATGAAAACCCATGGTTCGCACATGTGCTTAATTCTAATAAAATATAGGGCAAGCCTATTGCCATTAAAGCAGCACCAATCCAGACAATATATTACTGAGAATTTTAAAGAAACCAATTGAACCCAGGAACTCTAGGTACATCTAAATGGCTAACATTAAGTTTGAATCCCAAAGCTATAGCCTAATCTATTTCAGCAGTGCGACAGTAAATGAGTTAATGAGGAAACCAAAAAAAAATGTTACAAATATGTATAGACGCCAGCAGTTCAAGCTATCCAAAACTGTTAAATTTTCTCAATTGAAAATGAACCTTATTATTTTGTGTTTATGTTGAAAATCGATCAAAGAAATTTGACAGATTGGGTTAGCTTAATGTGCTGGCCTATGTACATTTTATTAAATATTATTTCCGGAATCAAAGATCAAAGTACCATTATGTAAGTATAGGTAGCGTAGAACATTCTGTTTACCACCTCTCATAACCAGATATTGGTAACAAAACAATCACAGCTGTGTAATTGGGAATTAATTAATTTGGACTTGTCACTGGCTTGGGCGATAATTATTATCGGTGTATGTGACTATCGAGTTTCCAAACATTCGATTCATACGCTCAATGTATTGATATTGAATTTATGTTTGTGGAATGGGTATTGTTGTCTTTATTTAAACATTTTCGTATACAAAATACGCTGAATGAAATCGCTTGGATATGTTTAGTTTTCCATAGATTTTAAATAGCTGGTCTTTCTCTCTCGTTCTAAAAGATTATTTACTCATTTTTTCTATCATATAGTAGTCTTTATCCTTACAAAGGATGCAATCTATCTCCTTGCCAAATTTTATCGAAATATTGAAATAGGTAATACTGCTTTTTACTGATTTTATCGCATTATTTTGATATTATTAATCACTACGTGGGGTTGTATACACACTAAGTGGGGGATTGTATCAGTAGTCAAAAAAAGGTAGAATTCGGAGTTCCGCAAGGCAGTGTTCTCGGCCCGACCTTATTTATAATTTACATAAACGACATACAAACTTCAAGTACTCGAAATGTTGAAATTATTTGTTATGCTGATCATACAGTCATTCTTTGTCATGATAAAACCTGGGAATTAGTACGTGAAGTTGCTCAAAATAGCATATCTAATATTAAACTTTGGCTTGACCTCAACCTTCTGTCACTCAATATCAACAAAACGAACTACATTTGTTTCCACAAAACACTAGCATCAGCGCCAATAATTTCTTCTAACATCAAAATACACTCTGCCACTTGCAACCTATCTCTTTGTACCTGTGAGGAAATAAAAAAAGTGGCAACTCTTAAATATCTCGGAGTTTTAATAGACTTGCAAGCTTTCTTTCAAACCCCATATTGATCTGGTAGCAAAAAGAGTTAGAAAATTGATTCACATAATGAAATTGTTACGTAAATCTGCTAACAAAAAGATTTTACACCTTGTATATGTTGCATCATGTGAGTCAATTATTTGTTACTGTATATCGGTATGGGGTGGTGTCGGTATCACTACCATGATACAAATTGAACGAGCCCAACGTTCAGTGCTAAAAGTTATGTATAAAAAACCTTTCCGATACCCAACAAAAAGTTTATACAACGAGGCCTCAGTACTTAACGTTCGCCAGTTATATATTCTCAAATTAGTTCTTAAGCACCATAGAAAGATCCTACAATCACCAGAATATCCTCAACTGCTTAAACGCCGAATCTACAAATGTCCGCTGGTTATAGTAAAAACTACATTTGCACAACACATGCAAGAATGTATGCTTAGATATATATACAATAAAGTTGCTAAGATCTGTAACATAAAAACATGCACACAAAGGCAAGTTAAAAAACTAATTCACAAATGGTTGCTTACCCAATCATATTCTGATACTGAGCAGTTTATAAAAGTGATTTCATAGCATACACACACACGCTCACACACACACGAACACACATACACACACACACACATACATACACACGCACGCATGCACGCATGCACGCACCCACATACACATGCACCTACATACACGCGCAACCACACTCACAATCTCTCCTGCACGCTCACTCTCACACATTTATACATTAATACACAAAGCAGTTCTTTCTTTTCTCTAATTTTTTTTTTTCTATATTATGATAATCATACAGTATCGAACCTGGAACAACTTGTGTGTTAAATCGATCTCAAGGTCTCCATGAAAGTTGTTCAGAAGTTTAGGTGTTAAAAGGTAACACAGAAAACACAGTTTTTTTACATGAATAATATTGGTACGGATCAAAGATTTTTATGCTAACTGTTCAGACAACTGCCCAGATGTTTTTGTCAACATTTCAGTTAATTTCAATGATTTTTCACAGAGGTCATCAGACGATGTGGCTTGATATAGTATTAAGAAATAAATATAATTTTATTTAGTATAAGTGAATAAAAAAAAATGTTTTATTATTTTGATAGTATCAACACAAACTGACACTTAGTTCCACTAAAAGGGTTAAAAACTTAAACCACGAGCTTCAAAATTACTTTCATGCAACTTTCTTGGGTCGCGACGTAGTAAACGGATTTGTTCGGAGACGTTATTTAATTCCCTCGAAAAAGTTTTAATGAGAACCTCGTAGAGAAGTTTTGGCCCTTTTTCTTGTTAGGCACACCTTAGATCGTTAGTTAGCATAAAGATGAAAGGAATTTGATAATCGTTTATGGTTTAAAGGATCAAACTCCGACACCATCTATCGTATACATTGTTTAAGAAATTTTGTTTAACGTATTTAATAATCGAAGTTTGCACTTTTTTAAATGTTTTGGTAAAAGTCGATTTTAGCGAAAGTGACTTCCTGGAAGTCTTTAGTAGGCTAGTATGGTGCACTATATTGCCAAGCCCTTCTTATCCTGAACGGAGACCCGTCCTCGGCAGTAGGAAGTGAATAATCATTATCAACCAATATACTATCAGACGACGTCTGTGGTCTTGTGGTTTGTGAGATGGACTGCTGATCACGAGGTCGTGGGAATAGAATATGTCAACCAGACTCCATAGATAATTTGATTATAATTGTAATTTCATGGAGAATCAAATATTATAACCCGTTTAGCCTTACGATAACAATTGCCATAATGAGATAATTGCCAAAATAAATAAAAAATAATTAAATGCTCAGACCTATTAAGGGAGGGTACCTTTCTTTTGAACGACGTCGTAAACGAGGGTCATCAAAAAATAACGTCAAAGTAATAAAAAAGTTTATAACATTAAAGTACCTTTAAATTAGTTAATGACCTTTTTAACTTGAGATGGTAATGTAGTGTGTATTTATTTTTAGATGGACTTTTTTAAGTGCTATCACCGTACAGTGCGACAGTCTTATATGACCCGTTGACTGTAATTAATATCAATATTTTTGAAATTTTACGCAGCACAATCGTGTCCCAAACTAAGCAGAGCTTGTACTATTGGATGTAATAGATACTTATATACTTTTTATAAATAAGTACTTATACTACTTAACACTGTGTGTTTCATCCAGACAAACACAATCATGTTCATCACATAAATATTTTGATTAATGTCAGTTGACGTCAAAGGCATTTACATTATTATAAGCGATAAACGAGACATAAATAGTAATCATAATCAAGTACCAGTTATTGCATTAAAGTGTTTGTATTGGTTTGTATCAATACTTGTTGCTGAAATTTTAAAGAAATCAATTCTGGATCAGTTTTCGTATAAAAATGTTCCCAATGCCTGCTCTAAAACCCTGTAAATCTTTAAATTCGATGCATCCATTTCCCGTTTGGTACCACTAAAAATTCAACTAAAGTAATTTTATTTATTTATTTTGCGCTGAATTTTACATATTATTTTGTAAGTAACATACCATCACGCCTATATTTTCCGAAGGGTTAGGCTGAGGAGTACTAATGTATATGGGTTAGCCACAGGTCAGACAGACAGACAGGTCACCATAAGAAACACAGCATAGCTCAAAGTGGTGTTATTTCACTTTGATTTTCTGCAAGGCGGAGGTACTTCCCCAATCGGGCAGCTCCAATTTGAGTGGAATTTCTCCCCCCGCTATACCCTACCTATCTTAATAATAAGGATTTATAAGTAATATTATTACAAAGACATAAAAACTGACTACAAAAAGTATCTTTTTAGCTTCGTACATCTAAACATCACTCAAAATAAAAATACACAATCCCAGATCCAAATTCACGAAGCCACAAAAGTCATACTTCTTACCAGCTTTAGTGACAATGGAGTGGCCCTATTTATATTCCACGAGCGCTCTGAACTCGCCTATTAGTGATAAACAAAATTTATATATACTCCGTCCTACACTTAAGGGTGGGTTGCATGATAAATCTGGGGAGATCTTGGAACTATGAGGCTGTGTCCTCAATCGCAGCGATGAGCGGAGCGAGTGACTGCGCAGAGAGTCGGCGATAGCGGGGCGGAGGCACTACGAGCCACTACAACTATAAGTACTAATATCTAAGTATGTGGATTTTATGATCGAAATAAAAAGTTTTTAGCAAATTAATACCACTTCTATTGAATTGATAAAATTTACCGCACTGCACAACGTATTTTCACTTCTTAAGACCGCCATTAATTCCTCGTCGCTCTCACACACATACTGTCTCTTTCTTTTTGTGACAGAATTCACGAATAAATAAATAAACATCGGAACTATCGAATCTGTTATTGTCTCGCTCACTCATACTCAATATTGCACACTATAGTTCTCTGTCTCTAATACGGAATGTGTGCATTCACTCATCTCTATATGAACACGTTTTCGAGCGGTATAAGTACGGTGAGAGCAAATCTAGCGATTTAAATCTTTGCATGTATATAAAAATTAGTACTTAATGTTTTTTCGTCTTCTATGAGTTCCTATACCAAATCTCTGATTACAATAAAACTACCAGAGTTCTTACCACTCCGCTGCCCGCTCCAATTTGTTTAATGTAACCTCTCTATCACTAGACTCGCTTATCGCTACGGTTGAGAATACATCCTGGCGATTTCTTACTTAAGATGTGTTTATACAAACTTGAAGACACTGAATAAAAAAAAAGTTATATTCACGATTTTACCAATATTTGTACGGTACGGTATTGAGAAAATCCTAGTGGGTCCTAATCCTGAATCCTGGTGGGACAATGATTAAAAAAAAAGAAGATACTTAAGGTTTTGTTCTAAATACTGGCAACAAATAAATCATAAAATGAGCTGACTTCATCATCGCCTGATATAAACCTTATAACATTGTTATGTTTGGAATACAGGCGTCATGGTCACGCCTGTATTCCCCAAAGGGTTAGGCACAGTAGTGCATACCCACAGTTCGCCGGTATGGTTTAGGTCCCATGTAATCGCTAAACGATGAAGTCTAGCGAGTGCTGGACCACAGCCTGTCCTGGCTGGCGGAGGATCCATGAAGATTTTCCGTATACCTATAAAAAAAAAGTGCCAATTTATAAACCATATCTACGATGATTATGCTATCCGTCCTGTATTTTGCAGTTTTAGAACGTTTTTAAAATCCTTTAATGGGTTCGTATTTGACCGCTATTTTGCCTATTGGAGCACGTTTACCCAGCAACTCCACAATATTGCCAAATAAATATTCAGCCGTTAAGCAATAATCTGCTAACATTGTTGTGTTCTGATTTCGAAGGGTAAAGTAGCCAGTGAAATTAAAAGGCTGAAACACTGAGTTCTCAATATCACAACATGTGAGTGATACCGTAGACGGCCCGTATTGTGTTCTTATTAAATGAAAAAAGTATGACAATATATAATATGATAATATAATATGATAATATAATATGATAATATGACGACCTCTGTGGTCTAGCGGTTCGAGTACCGGACGGCTGATCATGGGGTCGTGGGTTCTATTCCCACAGGACACAAATTTGTGTCTAATGAAGCTGTGATAGCCTAGTGGTATGACCATTGGACTGCCAAGTCAAAGGTATCGAGTTCGAACCCAAGGCACGCACCTCTGACTTTTCGAATTCATGTGCGTATTAATAATTAATTATCACTCGCTTAAACGGTGAAGGAAAACATCGTGAGGAAACCTGCATACCTTAGAGATTTTTCTCGACGGTTTGTGAAGAACCAACCCGCACTAGGCCAGCGTGGTGGACTATAGCCTAATCCCTCTCAATATGAGAGGAGACCCGTGCCCAGCAGTGGGACAGTATATGGGTTGATGATGATGATAACAAATATTTGTGTGAATTAAAACACGAGTATTTGTGTTTGTCTGGGTGTTTCTTATGTATTATAAGTATGTATTTACAAAAAAAAAAGTATTTAAGTATTATATCCATTGTCTAGTACCCATAGTACAAGCTCTGCTTAGTTTGGGACTAGATGGCGTTGTGTAAAGATGTCCCAAAAATATTATGACCCAAAAAAAATATAATATCAAAAACAAATTAAAATTATAACGTGAAAAGAAATCCCTTTCATATTAATACTGATAAGTACTCCACATGTTTTAATTATTCTACCGGTATTAATACCAATACACACCAAATCCGTACCCCATAATCCCACGCGCCCAGCGTTGGACTCGTTATTAATAAAACACGAAGGCTGATATGCAATTCAGTTACAAAAGTACAATAAAACATTTATATCGCTTTGTCGGCGTTTCCTTTCATTTTTTGTGGTCTAAAGTGTAGTATTAGCGATTTCATTGTTTGTTTAGTGTAATTCAGATGTACTGACATAACTTAAGAATTTGCTCGAATTTAGAATTTGTAGATTGGGTAATTTGTATCGAAACATTACCTACACTGGTCGCATATAAAATAGAGCAAGATGGACAGAAAAATAGCTCTAATTATTTATGTTCTAAGTTACCTACTCATTGCCAGTTACCAAAAAATTACCCGTATTTTTAAGAATCTGGTGGGAATTTTCTCAAATTCTTTGTGCTCATCTACTTACGTCATACAAAGAAAGTAGGCACCGGAGTTAAAATCACCACTCTTAGTGGTGCACGGACACGAGGCTAAATTCAGACATTACAATACAGGGTGTTACAAAACTACCCGTAAAGCCGAGAGGAGGTTAAATGGGGCCTTATAACGAGTCCATTCCAATATTCCATTTCCAATATTTAAGAACCGTAGTAACGCTGTATAACATACCCCAAAAAAAGGAAAACAACAACATTTATGAATGAAAAATAGAAAAACTATTAAAGGAGATAATTATTAAAATTAAAAATTAAAAAAGGTAAAATAGGCACGTAGGCCTTTCTGTTAAATAATCTGGTTCCCTGACATGACAGCTGACAAAATTTTTGGTTTTGTTATTTAATTATATTTTTTACGAAGTATTTTGTAACACGTTGTATAAGCTGATCTTACGTCGTATATGCTTTTCGTACACTTAGAGATCAGCTTATACTGGAAATGTACGTAGTATGTCATTAATGTAGTGCGTTTCTTGCCGGTTCTTCTCCATAAGACCCATTTTTTAAAACCGTGCAACGAGTTTTGACTTTTCAAAAGTACCTATTATAATGGTATCATGGTTGTGTATTGTCTGTCAGTCGGTGTCAAATTTATTAAGAACAAACTCACTACCAACACTGAGTAAGTGTTTACAAACAATAGTCAAATTAATT
Source organism: Acronicta alni (assembly GCA_964056405.1). NCBI lineage: Eukaryota > Metazoa > Arthropoda > Insecta > Lepidoptera > Noctuidae > Acronicta > Acronicta alni. Next base: position 16,212,959 of record OZ043915.1, on the reverse strand, counting down.
TGCTTCCGAGAACACAAACAATTTCAATATCAACATATTTGGAAAGTTAATTAAACAAGCGTCAAAGGAATATCTTATTACAGTCTAGTCTACGCATATTTGAAACACTGGAATCTTGTTATATTCTAATGCTATCAAGATACTATGATCATAATGTTATTGTTTTTGTAATGATAAAATAATAAATTAAATTATAATTTATATATTTTTATTTATTATTATTAAAATATGTAACTCTATTTCTTAAAGGATTAGGCAGAGGTATACTTCTGTAAACCCACAGTTCGCCGGTATGTTTAAGGTCTTATGTAACAAAAAGCAGACCTATTGCTAAAATCATCCAAAAGCTGCTACTAAGATCTAATAACACTTTACTCGACCTAGAAATCCAACCCAGAACCACTAGACCTTAAAGTTTTTGGCTCAAATAAATTAAAGTTTGTTTACTATTATTTATACTAATATTATAAAGAGGTAAAATTTGTAAGGTTGTAGGGAGTAATCTCTGGATCTAAGTACTGAACCGATTTTGACAAGCAACATTATTTGTGAGTGTCATTTGAAATTTGAAAAATACTCTCTTTGTTGTGTTTTTGAACATTCTGTGTTCAAATAATTAAAATAAAATGATAAATGTTATTTATTTGCACTGTCTCCCGAGACACAGGTTCTACCTAGTTCGGGAGGCAGAGCTCCTTTGTATTGTAATTTATTTGGTTGCTAATAAATGAATAAATTAATTATTATTACAATTAAATGAATTATTATTTCTGATCCTCTATAAAAATGACAAAAAAATATATAAAAACACTTACTTATGCCTACTTGCGAGTTCGTCCGCAGTTACTTTTAATTATCTTTGTAATTTGGCTAATTAACTCAAAATCGTTATAAATTATAGCCTATATGTTATTCTGATGTATAAATAATAATACTGTAAACTTTTATTAAAATCCGTTCAGTGGTTTTAGCGTGAAAGAGTTAGAAAAAGCCATCCATCCATCCTCACAAACCTTCATTTTCATTATATTTGTGTATAATTTATATGCATATTATTAAGTAGTACATTGCACCGGTGCGAAGCCGCCGGAGCGGGTGGCTAGTTAATAAAACCGACAGACCTCCAATATCTGGTCACTTGTACCATATATTTCCTCAACGGATTTATTAGCCGGGGATCAGGTAAAAGGGTTGAAAAAAAATAAAAGTCCCGACCTTTTCGGCCAGGCTTTAATTGTTTCGCTGATTGCGTATTATCCGCAGAAACCATCCGAAATTGGAAAAAAAAAAGATTATTTTGCCAAATTAATATTATAATGACGACTGTGACTTGTTATTTTTATGATTGAGGAATTTTAAAAAAATCATTTCGATTTCTATGAATACTGACAAATGTTTTGGAGGTATTCCCCTTTTTGTTTCAGTACTGAACAGTATTCAAGATTGTACAACATTTGATTTAGAGATACTAGAGAGTTAAAGAGAGAACTAAAATAACTTTAAAAAAATAATCAAAAGTTTAAGCCCTAAATATTGTAAAGCATTCTGCATAACAGAACTATTTAATATCAAAATCAGACGACCATTGTAATGCAATGGAGGTCAAGTATTCACGTGTTTCTTCGTTTGAAGCCATCTTCAAAGTTCAATATAAACAATCGCACAAAGCCGAACATTTACTCGTATAAACTGATAATACTAACATGCTTCTCGTAGGGTAAGCTGGGTACGGTTGTGACAATTTTGGTTTGATCGCCTATAATTTTGTAAATTTACCAGTTATCTGGGAGAAAAATCACTTTAATACTTAATTTGATTATTTATCTACCTAAAATTGATAAAAAATTGTCCCTAGCTACGCTGTATTAGGCATACGATCAAATTAAAAAAAAAAGGGAAAGTGTCACAACCGGCCACACCCCAAGGGCGGTTGTGACAGTGGTTGGGGTCGGTAGTGACAGGCATACAAAATACATCCAAATAAGTTTTAATGACTTTTATAGTTACAAATAATTAACTGAACACAACATAATCTTCTTCTAAACAAAGTTAACAATCACTTTATGGCAAAAAAGCGAAAATCTTTGATCACTTCTCTTCTTAAAACTAATAAGGCACTGTAACATAAAACAGTCTTCTTTATAATCAGTCAAAATGTTCTCTCCGTAATGAAGTACCGCGTTTCACCTCTTCGTAAGCATTTTCATATTTACTAATATCAGACAGGCCTCTCTCGGTCTTCCGCACGCGTTTCCTAGGCATCTAAAATAAAACAAAACAAAAAAGCAATGTCACAACCGTACCCACAAAATTTGTCACAACCGTACCCAACGCATACTTTTAAAAACAAAAAATGACCATGACTGAGCAAAAAGATCTGCATTAAAAGTAATTACTCGTAAGTAACTGCCAATGTTCAAGTTATAACAAAAAAAAAAAAAGGCAATCTATCTGTGTACAAATAACCGTAATTACAAAAAGAAATCGAACAAAAAAACTTACTTTTGACTGTCGAAAATCAATGTGGGCTCCTGCTTACGTTACCGTCGCACACCGGCTGACGCAATACTGGGACACGCGTTTAGACTTGCATGCCGCTTGTCTTTCCCCTTGCACCCCTCCCCGCGATCCGTATAGTTTTGCTGTTATAGCGACTGTCACTACCGTACCCTGGCACAATCGTACCCAGGTTACCCTAATTTAATTTAGAGTGTTAAAGTAAAATTCGAGAAATTAATATAATAATGAGTAAAGTTATGAGTCGTACGTACACCTTCAAAGAAGAAATTAATTACACGCTTATTGTTTACCATCAAAGTTCGTGGAGGAACAAAGATGGTGCCTTGGGGGACTCCCCGTCTTATATATGGTTCTGTTCCTAATTAAAATATTAAGGGGATTAAACCGAGAAAATATTGTAAATAGGCAAAATAAATGTGTTTACTTGGTATTAATATGTCAGTCACAAATGGCAAGATACTGTAGAGATCGCTACAAGGAATCAGCACTAGTATATGGCTGGCTGGTTTTATTAAGAAGAAATAATCATTTTAATTTTATATAATATTAGGATGTTTAGTCAGTGATTGATGGACATTTCAGAGATTTCCCTTGACTTTTGAAGAATACAGTTCTGAAATAGTTCTAAACCGAGAGTTTCTTTTTCACTCCACACAATACCATGTCTAGTGATGCCTTAGATTTGTCAGAGGCTGATGAAAAATCTGTATTAAATATTTTATTCTGCCTTACTTTCGTCACTTTCGGAGTATCATTGAGGTCAAATTTTATCAACATCAATATGAACAAAATATGTACAACTTGGAGTTTTGAGGGAGAGCGAGAGAAGAGATTTATATTTTCGAGGTTTTCGAAAGTCAAATAGTCCCTACCCGGAGGATCCCAAAAGCTGTAACAAAATATTGCGAGCAAGGTTTTAATAAATTTGCTAACAAAAGTCGAACGATACGATACCACGACGGCTTAATTGTGAAAGTTTGCTAGCAACTACGCTTTTGTCGAAAAATTTTACATCAACCTTAAATACGTCAAGATTTGATGAGTTTTTGGTTTGAGTTGAGATATTTTAAGGCTGTTTAGCGGTGTTTAAGACGAAGTTCTTCTTAAAGAACTTCAAGTTTTTGCTTATGCTTTATTCTTTATTAATACGCGGTAATATTCATGATTAATTGTTAAGGAGTGTTAACTTTATTGAGGATCGTGGAAATAAACATTTTTTTTTAGAGGAAATGGCTGAAATTTTGATTAAGACTTCGAATACGTTCTTGTATACCTACCATTTACTCGGAAAAAAGTGGTATAGAAAAGAAACAGATCTAATTATATCCTCTGCCACTAGCATCAACTTTTGGACATATCGCATACCTAATTGCAAAATACAATATCTAGTCTCGCACTAAACATTTTTAACATTTAATTAATTTAAATTAAATTAAATTCAATCAATGTTACAAAAGGTTTTAAATATTATAATTTATGCAATACAATAGGAGAATATACCTAAATACTATACTTAATCAATTGCATAATGTATTAACTACTTCGAAATCGGTTTGTGGAGGTCTGATGGAAGACGCTTCGTATATCATGCCTGATATTCAGCCGCATCTGGTTTGATTGGAAGCCGACTCTAACATGGCAACATAGCTGGAAAAAAAGTTACGTCATGACGATGTGTAGAGAAGAAGTTTTGTATTCATAGCCGAACCTCCTAACGGGAAAACATGCCTTCTATGGTCTCTAAATATCTCTGCCACGTCCAATATACAGCCTATTTTTTCTAATTTTGTTCCCTTTATTGCTCAAAGGGTCATTACCCCTGCCGTAAAGCTGTGTCTGTCATGGCGGATAAAAAATAATACTTGTTAATAATCCCCATCGGTCGCCATGTTCTAAATCGGTTGGTACACACCACATGTCACAACTGCGCAAGTTCTAGACCGGGAGTCGGGTTGCAGAATATTTTTTTAAAAAGAAACAGCAAGGGGAAGCAATTGAAAATATTAAACTAAATTGGCCCAGTATTGCGCTATGCATACGACATCAATTGCTATAGCGACGACGGGATTAGCCACTCTCATTTTCTACTAAGTGTTACACGTGGTTTCACTTTGTGTCACACGTGGTGTCTTTTTCAGACAAAAGTTCTCCAAGGACCAATAAATCATTAACCAAAGTTGAACCAAAGTTCATCAAAATTGGTCGAGATGTTTATGCGTGAACACATATCAAACAGACAGACTTACTTTCGCGTTTATAATAAAGAATATTAGTATGGATAACCCAATCATATTTTGTTCGCTGGCTCCCGTACTATGACCGTCTCCTCTCAACACCATTAATCTGGCTATGTGTGTAATATTTCTCAGTAACTGATGTTTTATTCACCTCACACAACATATAAATTGTTTTCTTTGCTTCCATTCTATTTAATGATATATATTAACGGTCATCACGATAGTCTTATATTAAATCTGCGAAGTTATTGTTATTAAAATGGTGGTATCACCATCATGTTTGGTCACATTTTGGTGCATCACCATGGTTTTTCTCGCAACCCAAAGGGTTTTCGAGAAAAAAGATAGCCATGTCCTTCTCCAATGTCTAATCTATCTCCGTACCAAATTTCACCAAATCGGTTCAGCGGTTTAGTTGTGGAATTGTAACTTAGAGACAGAGTCTTTAGACTTAGAGAACTTAGAGACTTTCACTAACCTTTACCCTCCATCCATATTATAAATATACGAAAGTTCAATCAAGTATCAAAGCTCCGCTAAGCAGCCGAAATGGCCGATTAGGCCTCTTGGAAACTGTAAAGCTTAATATGGATATTACAATAAACAAAAATAATACCAAGCTCATGGTGATCGGTAGTAATTCAGCGATCTGCTTCAGTAGTACGAGACAGTAGATCAATTCCAATACATTGGCTCTATCATCAATATTCGTTTTTTTTTTAAAACCTTGCCTCACACTACGATTTTCTCCTATATCGTGGGTGCGTTTACAAACACAAACTTTCACATGCACAAACACCCCGACCCGAACCTGTGGGTCATACAAATATTTATTCCATGCGGGGATCGTGGCACAGAAGATTGCCTAGCCGTTGGGCCAAAAGTGTCATCTAAACTAATTGATTAATAAAAAAGTCAAATTACAACGATAATACATTATATTAAAAGTAACTTTTCCGCGCGGACGAAGTTGCGGGCAAAAGCTAGTATAATTTAATAATTATATGTATTTCAAATCGATTACTCACGACCCAGCCCGAATAAAATTATTCATATTAAGTATTATTAGTGGTGTCCTTTTTTGAGGTCGCGCTCATATCGCTCAAGCGTTATTAATTTTCACAAATGTATTTTTTAAATTGAGAATTATTACGGTTCAATTCATTCATAAATTAATCAAGCGTGTATAAGCCAGTGGAATGAATAATTTAGATTCCAATGGGTTCTATTTTGATTTTGGAATTTATACATATCTTCAATTAGCTTCAATACTGACATGACGAAATTGAAAATATATTTTAAAAAATGGACGTTAACCTACACCAAGATTTTCTCCTGCATAGCGAATTATTTTTTGTAAATTATTACTCTACTTTACTCGAGGTTTAAAGAAGAAACAAATATTTTTATCTACAATCTAAAAGAATTGTAGAATACTGTATTAATAATTCCGTCATAGAACCGTCATTCCCTCACTCCTAAAAACAGTGAGGGAATGACGAATTTTAACTAAAGCTACAAAAACACCAGCATTTAACCTCAATTTACTTTTACATTTTGAATATGCATTTTACGCAAAAACGCATAAAGACAACAAATTATGTACATATATACTAAATTGCATAATGCATAAATGTAACGTGAGGTAATGATCGCCATAAATGTAACTCTTAACAATTTTTTACATATTTTTTTTCCAACAGTTGAGAAGAAATCGCCATCTTGAAAAATTTTAGTGTTGCCAGGTACTAAAAACGTAAGGTTGCGTTCCTAAATATCGATCGATACGTTTTGAAATTAAAAATTCACAATACGGTGAGGGAATGATTTTATTTGGCGGTACATAATTTAAAATGGGCTAGTATTTAACTGCAAATCAAAAAATGTCGTTTTGTATAACAAAACAATTCCCAATCCTAAGCAAAAATACTTATTGCACAGCAAAAATACTTATTTATTTGCACAGAAAAATAGTCACCTCAAAATATTGTTATTATACACTCAAAACATTCAGATTTATTAATGTTTTTGAACTAAGGGACAAGGTAAGGGAATGACTCTCACGGTAACAAAGTAGCCATATCTTTTTTGCTTTAGCGGTAATACGTTTTCTTTTTAAACAAAAGTAGTTTATACAGCTTGTATTGAAATAAAAAAAAGACTTACATAGTTAATGCATATGACTCGGCACCAATGACGCGGGACTTCAATTTCGAAATTTGATGAGAAATACCCTCATACTGACTGAAAACTGGACTTGCCTTCCCTTGCCCTTGCTTACTCACAGTCATGAAATTCACAACATACCGACGGACCACCTCAATCTAGTGGTCATGACTGCTACATTGGAGGTTCGATTTTCAGGTAGAGCAGTGTTATTGGATGTATTTATGAAACTCTCAGTAGCAGCTTTGATAAATTTGTGTCTAATTATGGGAAATACGCTATGACATGATTGTAATATGAGCTATATTACATGGGTGTAAAATGAGTATATTGCAGGGCAGAGATGTATATTAAATATACCTCTGCCTAGTCTTTTGGGGAATACGTGCGTGACGGTAAGTTATAAATTATAACTACATGCATTTAATTTCATGAATTCCATAGGCCAATTTATATATCATCAAAAGTGAATTCCCAAAAGGTATAATGAAAATTATTGTGGAAGCGCAGTTGAACCGTCTTCAATTATACTTGGGATAAATTATGCGACGACGCGCGAATCGAAATGAAAACCGTTGGAATAATCGTTGCTCCAATAAGGGAATCCAATTTCTATTCTGTGGAATTAATAAGAACGTGATCCGAGCGCAGGTGCTTCATATACAGGATGTAATTTTTACATCAGAGGACCATTTCAGGTATTTAATTAAAATTGTTCACAATATAGTAAAATCTATTAGTAAAACTTCACTTGTCTAATAGATGGATGTTCTAATAGTCACTAGTGCAACCGCTGAGCGAGAAGTCCTGGGTTTAATTTCCAAGTCGAGATGTTAAGGGTTTTTCTTATGATATTCTGAGATGATGCTCAGAGTTTGAATTTGAGTCAGGGTAATAGGTTCGAAAAACATACCTTCAGGCTTACTTCTATCTAATCAGTGTCGTAAATGCCAAATTCTTATCTTCTAAACTAACCAGCACGCTACAACTAAAATATCGATGTTTTTTCCTTTCATTTAAAATTACATTTCGCACACTCGGATTTCCCTCCTGTTTCATGGATACCATTACAAACTCAAATCATCGCATCCACAAACATCAAACACTCAGACCTAACTGTAGGCACAGCAGCCGATTATTCGGCCACTACACCAGTCGAACTATGGAAACTGTAATTTCGCCTTAATAACGCTTCAAAATACGGACCTGTTTATAATTTTAAATGTCAATGAAGTGAGGGAACAATAGAATAACAATTTAATTTAGTCATTTATAAAAATATTGATGAGAGGAAAACTAGGTATGAAATAGGTACTTTATAATTATATCTACCACAGAAATTTCAATTACTTTTAAATATTGAAGTAAAACTACTATATCACATTTATTGACATTATTAATCCCGACGTTCCGAACCGTTTACAGCGCCCATGGTTTTTTTTATTCTACAGTGGCAACAATTGCAATGTAATTAATAAATTCGTTTACCTGTTGGTATAAAACGAAATATTGTAGATTGCACAAACGGGGAGGACGACGAATCAGATCAATTGAAACTACTTTATTTACACAAATTTAAAAGTACATACTTCATGTAAATTTATATAAATTATAGTATACCATGTAGTTTATACTATAAATAGGCTTGCCCTGACTTAATTACAGCAAACTGTGTCTATTAATACACATCTGCCTAACCCTTCCGGGAACACTGGCGTGATGGTAATGTATGTTTTTTATATTATAAAGTATCCTTTTTTATATAAACTGTGCCTCACTTTTTTCTTTGCTTTTTGCTTGACTTTTTCCTGTATTTGTGCATTCACAAACACATATTTTGAACTACCTGTAGTTCATACAAATATTGGTTCTGTGCAGGGTTGTACTACCGGTGTACACCCACAGTTCTCCGGTATGTTTAGGTCCCATGTAATAAAGGGTGAGCCAATTGCCATTAATCGGGCTCAAATCCAAACTTCATACTGCTACATAAGAATTTCATAATAAAAACCTAATAGCACTGCTCGACCTAGAACCCAGGACCCAAACGTAACAATCGTGCTCACGACCACTAAGCGAACAAGGTAGTTATTGAAAATAAACAAACAAAACATCATCAACCTGTAGATTTACAACGAAAACTGGGAATAGTATTTGATCTTCAAATGAAATTGGAATGGATCAAACCCTGATCACACCACAGACACACCAGTCAAATCTTAGTTTGAAATCTATAAAGGCGACTTTTACTCAGCAAAAGATAACACTAGTCTACTCGTGCGTATCATTTGGTCAACGTTGACTAGTTTCTCGCCAAGCCAATGTCAGCTCTATTGACATCAGCAGCTTATGCAGATGTGTACCACTAATGTACACTCACAGTTCGCCGGTCTGTTAAGGCCCCATGCAATTTTTATTTAATCCCATTAACTGGGAATAAATCGAAAATTTCGAGTTGCTCACTCAAAGAAAAACGTGTCATTAGCCTAATGGTCGACTATGCTAATGAGACGATATTGATAGAGCACAGAAATTAAATTGCGAACGTCTACAAGTACATACACACCGGTACATACACAATCATTTACAATTTAAACACAAAAAATATAATCTACTACCGTGGTTTCCACTGCATCCCAAAAGGCTTTTATACCACTAAGGTGGCAAACAAGCATACGGCCCACCTGATGGTAAACGGTTATCGTAGCCTATAGTCGCTTGCAACACCCGAAGGTAGCAAATGCGCGTTACCCACCCTGTAAAACGAAAGAGGAACAGTAGGGTATAAGGTTCAAAGTCCCCCCACTGCCAACACAACGTTTCCTCGCGGAGCACTGGCAACCTTGCTCACCGTAAGGAACACAACATAGCTCAAAGCAATGTTATTTCACTTCGATCTCCTGCAAGGCGGATGTACAGAGGGCAGCACATCAAGCTACCACAATCTGTCAAATTTCTTTGATTTATTTTCAACTTTAATACAAAGTCATAAGATTCATATTCAATTGGGAAAATTTGACAGTTTTGGATAGCTTGACCTGCTGGCGTCTGTACTTCCCCAGTGGGGCAGCTCCAATTGGAGTGGAATTTCTCTCACTATACCTCTCTTAAAATCTTTTTGGGACAAAAGGTAGCATATGTCCATCTTCAAGGTCTAATCTATCTCTGTACCAAAATTCATCAAAATTTATTTAGCGGTTTAGGCGTGAAAGTGTAGTAGACAGAGTTACTTTCGCATTTATAATTTTAGTAGGGATTGATAAGCATGTTGGGTTCCTATCAGGGTATTATAATATTTGAATAACCAGGTGCAATACACGAGTACCTACGTATACTATAATGAAAAACTTAACTATATCTAATTTTTATTATATTTCAAAAAGATTTTTTCACGTCCTACTGGTAGTTTTAGAGATTAGCGTGTTCAAACAAACAAAAATAACTTCAGCTTTATTGTGTTAGTATAGATAAGCTAAAAAAAAATGTTTTAACCTAAGTCTGGGACTGAAGCTAACGCCACGTCTTTCAAACTATTTGTATGTTAATTTTCTTTGTACGCGCATCGCATAAGCTAGATAAACTTTATCTAGACCAAGGCACAAAGATCACAGAAGATTTCATTATTATTCTAAGTGAGAAATGACTTACAAGATTAGGTGTATTTCGGAATCCGAAGACTTTTTGGCCGTCGAAAAAATTTCTGGGTGAGATTAGGGTCAATTAAAAGTCGCAATGTTTTCGAATCTTTTAGATACAGATAAAGTGTTGAAAAATGTATAACGAACAATCAATATTAAGAAAAAGTTTTCGGTTCTTCAGTCTAGTAGCTCAGACATAACATACTCACATGCTCGCCCTGGGAATGGAACCCTTTAATATAGAACTCGCCGTTACAACTACTAGACAAATGACGCAATAAAGTATGTAATATATTTTTTAATTTGTTTAACGAAACAATTTTGAGACACTCGTGGCTAAGTAATACCTACTCTGAACAACCGAACTGCAATGTTAAGCTGCGCTAGCCACGGTCAATCTGTGGATAGGTAACCATTTTTAATAGAGATCTTTTCGTGCCTCAGAGAGCAAGTAATGCCGTTGGTAACGGTTGTTATACTAACATTATGATAATCGTTAGTGTTAGTCAGAAGCCATAAAATCCTCACAACTATTGAAATAAAACAATTTTTTACGGATTTTATCGCGTTATATTGATATTATTAATCCCGACGTTTCGGACCCTTTACAGCGTCCATGGTCACGGGTAGACTCAGTCTACCCGCGAGTTTTATTTCAATGTATAATATTCGCGTAAATGTCAGAAGTCAATATCCTCACAACCAGTCTATTCTCAGGATCTCAGATATTCAGGTATTGCCCATAAATGTAATTATGGGGGTCTGATTGCAGTCGCTTCGCGTAAAATACTGATATTCAGCCGCATCTGGTTGGACTGCAAGCCGACCCCAACAGTTGGGAAAAAATTTGGAAGATGATAATGAAACGTAATTTTGAAATAGACGTATACAACTCCGCACGTACCCACTCAGGGGTACAGACAAAGTGATTTCATAGACGATACCGCTTAAAACCAGTCGAGCTAAAATCCGGTACCGACTCAGATACGTTGAGCACCTAAATCCAATACTACGTTTCACACTCGAGTTACATGACTGTATTGCGTGAATTCTGAATTTCCGATTAAGAACAGGATGCTAGTTTGATTTTAGTTTTAGATATTTAAAAACAAACTGAAATACTACCTTATTAATCGCAAGCGTGGCTGTTGAGACGTGAGATCTTGGTTCGCTTACCCAGTCGAGCAAAGTATAGAAATATTTTTTTTATATGTATAGAGCCGAGAACAGTCTGAGGATTTCGACTCTGAATCTTCAAATGCAACATTTTTTTAATGTTCAACACGAAAAATACAGTCGAGTTTAAAACCTCGATTTTTTAAGGTTGGTTAAAACATTAAAAACTTATAGATTATTCTTTAAATCTGCCATATAACGTCATTCAAGAAGCAGTGATATCCTAGTGGTATAGCCATTGGACTGCTAAGTCGAAGGTCTTGAGTTCTAAACCACGAACGCACCTCTGACTTTTCGAAATCATGTGCGTATTAATAATTCATTATTACTCACTTAAACGGTGAAGGAAAACATCGTGATGAAACCTGCATGCCTTAGAGATTAATTATCTCGACGACGTGTGAAGTCTGCCAACCCGCATTAGGCCAGCGTGGTGGAATATAGCCTAAGCCCTCGCATTCTATGAGACGAGACCCGTGCCCAGCAGTGGGACAGTATATGGGTTGATGATTATTTAACGTCATTCACTGACGAAGATAGCTTTCGGCCCAGTCATACGTACATGCACGTGAGTGCATGCTTAGGATATCTGTGAATCTTTCCTGAACATTTCATTCTAAATAAATAAGTATATGTAGCTTCCTACCTTTCCTCTCCTTCACCTAAATGTGTGTCGTTCAAAGAAAACTATTACTACTATTCCGACTTACACAAGCAAAGGTCAGGCAATACGGTCTAGGAAGCTGGACTGTCGCTTACCTCGTAAGGAAACGTCACAGTGTCGTAACATGGTTACAGCGAACACATAAAATACTCGACAATGTCATACACTCGCCCACTGTGACTCCATTGTTATTTCAAACGATATGATGTAGGGTTATCAACTAATCCTATACTATTCGAGTAATATTTTTTTTAATCGTGTCCTCTAAAATTGCTACAACGTTTTTTTTATAATTTAGTATGGCAAACAAGCATACGGGCTGCCTGATAAGTTGAGAGTTGACAAAATATATATAAAAAGCAACAATAAGCTGGTGCTTTGATTGTGGTTGACTCGTGGTAGGACCTCGCCTCGTCATTCGGCACATTAGCTAATGTAAGATAGCCATTAGCAATTTTAACAAATCTATCTACCCATGACACTTTAAAGGATTTGAAACGGGTTTGAAAATATCAATATAACTCTACATACATTATTTTTAGTGATGCTGATAAACGATTAATCGATTATTGATAATTGATAATGGATTGAAACAGGTAAAATTATCTTAATTATCTCAAAGGTATACATATCTCACTCAAATAATCAATAATCTTGAATGAATGAAGCTAAAGATTATTTACCTTTGCTTCCTGTCATCTCAATGCTGTGATAGTAATGTTGATAATCGATTATGGATAATCGATTATCAACATCACTAATTAGTTTAATGACTATTATTCGCGTTGTCAGAAAGCCTTACTAAGAACACGACCGTAACATTTCGTCGTGACTGTATCCAACAAAAAATTAAAGCTAACTCATGATTTCAGAGACATTTCGTCCTATTTACCGTGAGGTAAGCCTCGCCAACCCTGCCACAACCACCTTCCATTATTTAGCCACGTTTGTGAAGTAAAGCGGGTGAGGGTTGGCGGCTAGTTTTTACGGCGTGGTCCGGCCGCGGCTACCATTGTCGGCCCATTTCGAGCCGCGATAAACCTCGTTGGATGTTATGACCGCACCATCTCGTAGCTCCTGCTTACCTGAAGGAAAGGCTTTTTTCTTAACTGGTCAAAGGATTTCGTGTATGAATTGCACAAAAAATCGTACAAGAAATGTGTTGTTGAAAGGCTTTGATGTTGTGTGGTAATAAGTTTTTGTACATAAACAACTTGTTGAACCATTGTTATGCAGCATCAAAATACGTTTGAGTTTAAATACATTTTAAAGGCCATTCTAGAACACCAACGCCTAATCCTAACCTACAGCATTCCAAATTCAAATTTAGATTTCAGAATGGAACGCAAATTACGCGAGAATTCCTGATATCTAGGAGTAATAATAGAGGGCAAAGCATAAGCACAGGGAAAACAATTCATTTTTCAAATTTTGGAGAAGGATTTATTATTTACATGCATTTTACAATTTTCAGTCAACAAAGGCTCGGAGTCCGCGAGGGGGCGCTCCGGAAGTGACGTCGGCGGGATCGGAAGTCGACGCTCCCCGCTTGGCTGAAAACCTAGTAGGACGCTGGAACCATTTTTCAGTTTGAAAATATTTTTCACATTTTTTTAAACTTTTGATGGGAATAACTGTGCATTCTAAAGAGCAAATATCCGATATGGTTTACAAAAAGCAAACGTGGATATTTTTAACCGATGTAAATAAAGAGGAGGTAATTTTTTTTCATAATTCATCTTTAATAATATATCGTTTATTTTCTCCACAAACATTTAAAAGTACAAGTAATACATACAATTGTTGTAACATATATTTCATTTATTGTAACGTATATGTTGTGGAGACTGGAGCCAGTACTAGGTTTAATCTGTGTTACAGGTCTCCAGGCCTCCAACTTGGACAGGTGAAAAATCTTTGAAGACTTTTACATACTTGTACCTACTAATATTTTTTAATTTCAGTTTCTACGTATACAATAAAATGTATATGCATTGTATAATGACACCCAGATAATGGGATCCCAATAGCAGCTATTAAAGCTTCAATATGCATAACAAACCAATCTTCTCAAAGAAACTTGTCAGTTTCACTAATAACTTTGTAATTGTATAACGAGTGTTGCCGACACAAAAAAATAGAACATAAATTCTCAAACTTTTTTATACGAAAAGTATAAATAGGATTTATGTAATAACAAGAGCGGTTCATATAAATTACAGATTTTAGATAACTTTTTATTGCATTTTTTGTTGTTTCCCATTGTTTGTTTATTGTTACATTAAGGGCTCGTAGCTAAATGGCAACAGTGTACATAATTCCGTTTATTAAAAAAAATTAAATTAATTTACTACATTATTATTCAGAAACTAGTTTTAATACATTATGTTTTCAGTGATAGTCTAGTGACATTACCATTGGACTGCCAAGGCAATGGTCTCGAGTTCGAATCCAAGGCACGCACCTCTGACTTTTCGAATTCATGTGCGTATTAATAATTAATTATAACTCGCTTAAACGGTGAAGGAAAACATCGTGAGGAAACCTGCTTACCTTAGAAATTTTTCTCGTCGGTTTGTGAAGTCTGCCAACCCGCACTAGGCCGGCGTGGTGGACTATAGCCTAATCCCTCTCAATATGAGAGGAGACCCGTGCCCAGCAGTGGGACAGTATATGGGTTGATGATGATGATGTTTTAAAGTAAAACACACAAATTTGTGCTCAAAATGAAATCATTGATTGAGTATACATCAACGACTGAAGTCGATTTCACGCCAGTTAACTATAAAATAATAAATCCTATCCTATCCTATCCTATCCTACTAATATTATAAATTATGTGAAAATAATGTTAAATATTATGTGAAAGTTTGTGAAGATGGATGGATGGATGTTTGTTACTCTTTCACGTTAAAATTACTAAACGGATTTTGATGAAACTTTACAGTATTACTAGCTGACCCCGCAAACGTTGTTTTGTCATAAAAAAAAAACCTCCAGGGGCACCCTTATCACTTAGGGGTATGGAAAATAGATAGTAGCCGATTCTCAGACCTACTGAATACGCATATAAAATTTGGTAAAAATCGGTCAAGCCGTTTCTGAGGAGTACGGTAACTAACATTGTGACATGGAAATTTTATATATTAGATTATTGTTACCTCAGAATAACATATAAGCTGTAATTTGTAATTACTTTGAGTTAATTAGCCAAATTACAATGATAATTAAAATTAACTTTTCCACGCGGACAAAGTCGCGGACAGAAGCTAATATAGTATAAAAATCTGTTGCTTCTTCTTGTTCAATCTTTACCTAATGGGCGGAACACGCCAATTACTAAGCTTGGATCACAAAAGAATATACTTTTTTTATGGAATAGGGGGCAAACGAGCAGACGGATCGCCTGATTGTAAGCGATTTCCGCCGCCCATGGACACTCGCAACACTAGAGGAGTCACAAGCACGTTGCTGGCCTTTAAAAGGGAGTACGCTCTTTTATTGAAGGTTTGAAGGTCATATTGGTCCGGAAATACTGCAGGCGACAGTTACTTACAAATTACAAATAATATAATTATTCCCTCCCTTTATATCTTAGAAATTATAAAGGTATAACCATATTTGGTGCCTGGACTAAATAACATAAAGACAAGAAATTCAAGAACAAGCAACAAGACAAGGCTCAAGAGACATGACAAGGGCTGCCTCGTTAGTCTAGTGGCCCTCAGCGCGCCTTCTAAACTAGATGTTAATGGTTAATGGCAATAAGGTCACCCTCTATTACATGGGAGCTAAACATCTCGATGAACTATGGTTATATAATGGTACATCAACCCTTCGGGAAATACAGGAATTGATGGTATGTTATTGTTTAATGCTTTGAAAAGTATTTCTAATTGGAAAATCTTCCCCGCACAAAACTTTGAGAAGCACTTCTCATTAATAAAACTAACACCAGAACCTGATTTTCGGTAAACAAAAGAAGGAAATCCTTGTCGGCTGTCAGAAAAAAATGCTAATTTCATTCGGTTCGGCGAATTCACAAATAAAAACTTCGAGGTTTGGTGCCGGGAGTTGAAAACTTAGCGCAATACTTCTGAGCATAATAATTATTTGAAACACTCTCAAATGAATCGTGAGTGATTTCATAATGGCGTTACATTGGTTCTCCCTAAAATTATTGTTGGATTTAAATAATGGATGAAAGGACGTCCGAATTGAATTAACAACTTCTTTTGCCGAAATTCTTAGAAGAAAGCGGTTGTGTATCTTGATTGAGTTTTGATTTTAACCAAAAATTCTCCTACTGGTGTCGGCAACATCATTTACAATTTTACAATTATAATCACTGTAATTGTAAATGATGTTGCCGACACCATCTTCACTGATCAAAGAAATGGTGACCATCTCGAGGGTCAAAACAATTGTTTTTGTATTGTGTCTGTTTTGATTTTGATCCTTGATAGATTAACACAACCAATGGGAAAGAGAATTTTGAAATGACTGGCAGAAAACTAAGTAGCTTTAGCGCGCGATATACTAAGCCGAAAGACACAACATTGACTGTACGTTTGGAGAAACGGTTAAGGGGGCCAACTTGCCACTACCGTTGCGCTGTATCTCGTGGATTCAATTCCCATCTCAAACATATCTTTATGCCATCCACAGATATTTATTTCGAATCTGAATGTACATTGTTTGTAAACATATAACTTACCCCACATATAGGGCTTGTTACGTAATGCTCCAGCTCTTTTATTAAAAATAAAATAAACAGATTGTCAAATTTATAACTATTATTTTTTCTTTTCTTATTATTGGGCAGAGATCTACAATGCTACTTATTCCATTATGAATGATCTAAGAGAAAAACACAGTAACACTTTGCACGACCTAAAAATTGAACACGAAGCTTATGCTCAGCTACGCCACGCTTACAAAATAAAATGAGGTACCAACATTTCAATAAAAAAAAAACTATAAAAATGTTGCCAACCAGAAATTCATATTATGAAATTGGTAGATTACAGATGCTTAGCCATTCGTAAAACTATGTCCCAAGACATTAAGGCCGCATTTAGTTCCTATGTTGTGTCCCTAAGTGGTTTTAGCTAAAGCTCTTTTTATTCTTGTTTGCGGGCAAAAGGATAATGTTATAAACGGCCATACTAGATATACTTACGAAATTTGAATAATTTTACGTACAGAAAAACTTAACATTCCATCACGGCTGTATACTAAAAAGCTAAGGCAGAGGTGTATTTAAGTACAGTTCGCAGGCAAGGTAAGTTGAAAATCAATCAAAGAAATTTAACAGATTGTGGTAGCTTGATGGGCTGGCCTCTATACTTAGGTCCTATGTGTCTCAAAAGAGTGCGAGCTCATAACCATTAACGGGGCAAACTTTGACTACCGGTAATTTCATTAAAAAAAAACCAACATCACTTTTGCTCGAATTGAACCTGGGACCTCATTGCCAGCCGTAGTTGCGACAATGAGGTCTTCAACTAATATTTCAAAAGTATAATTATAAACTATCTGTTTGTTACTCTTTCACGCCTAAACCTTTGATGAATTTTAGTATAAACATAGATTGGAACTTATTGAAGAAACATAAGATACCTTTGTCTCAAAAAGTCAGTTAGAATGCGGGCGAAACCGTGGACAACAGCTAGTTTATAATACCTACTCTTAACAGTGGAAGTACTATATCAAAGCGAGTCACAAAGGCTCAGGGTCCGGTGCACAAGTAGCCATGTTTACTAGATTATGTGAAAGACTTAAGAGATATGCGAGCTCCGGCCGTCCTTTGTATGTAAGTACCAGATAATGCACATATCTTAAGGAGCGTCATACGATTTTAAGGTTCAAACTCAATTTTAGGATTTCAGTATGATGGTTAATGACCAAATTTTGTAATAGTTTGCTCATATAGAGAAATGGCAGGATTAACAAAAGGAAGCAAAAGAAGTATGCAAGAATCGTAGCAAGTGGCGTTCTTTAGTTTCTGCCAACCCCCATGAGAAAAAAGTGTGAGTGTATGTATGTATGTATGTAACAAAAGTTCTAAGCTAGAGGGCCTGAATTGAGCAAAGTAATAATAATAATAATATTTTAGGACATTTTACACAGCACCATCTAGTCCCAAACTAAGCAGAGCTTGTACTATGGGTACTAGACAATGGATATAATACTTACATACTTTTTTTTGTAAATACATACTTATAATACATAAGAAACACCCAAACAAACACAAATACTCATGTTTTTATCCACACAAATATTTGTGTCCTGTGGGAATCGAACCCACGACCGTATGATCAGCAGTCCGGTACTCGAACCACTAGACCACAGAGGTCGTCAGTCGGAAGTATTATGTGAAATTCTTAGTTGGGGCTCACAGTTTGGATTTGTGTGGTTAATAGCATTTCGCCCTCTATTACATGGGACCTAAACATACCGGCGAACTGTGAATACGGCGTCATGATATGCAAATTCAATTTTACTAAGAAAAATGAATGAAAAAACACAACAGTCATAAAAAAAATATCAGAAATTCGTCATTTCGAAACCAACGCAACCCTTTATACTTTGACGCCTAAATCCCATACAAAAAAAAACAACAACTCAACTCTGAGCCAAAAAACAAACTCCACATTCAGCTTCATCATTGAAATAATTCACTAACTTTCGATGGCTCTCATTAGCCGCCGCCATTTATCATTTCTGCGCCGCGTCACCGCGAGGGGGCGCCGGGGTGACGTAAACTTTGACAATCACAAAGACATTTGACATGTACACTGGGTAGAAAATTCATGTATCCGCTCCGTCACTCGTCAGCGCGTGGCGCTTCAATTGAAATAAGTTTGAGAAACACTGAATTGTTCAATGTCGTGCGTAATAAGTTGTGCGGTAAGACGATAATTTTATTTTCTATTTTGTTGTTTGTTTGAATTTGTGTACCGTAAAACTCGATCGCTCAGCCACTGCGCCTTTTTGAAGTGGGTTAACTTCAAAAAGGCGCAGTGGCTGAGCGATCGAGTTTTACGGTACAGGTCGTGGATTAGATTCCCGCAAGAAAAATCATATGAATAAGTACCTACATAGGTACAACTAAGTAGTTGTGTCAGGTCTGTGTGCATGTGAGAATTATTGTTTGTAGACGCACCCATCCGTATGTATAAGATAGTCCATGTAGGTTTTTATCATATTTAAATATTATCAGAGACGATTGGATAACTAATCAGAACGCCAGCGCCACCTAGTAGCGCTTGACGGACGTAGATAACATCTCTATAAACTTCAGATCTTACGGATATGTGAACCCACACCTTTTTTCTTACATAAACCAGCTTTATATACCGAAAACTTTCTACACACATGAATAACTTATTATATTTATCCTCCGTCCCTTTAAACATTTTCTTCGTATATTTTTTTACAGAACAGCATTGGCGTCGGCGCGGGATTACGAAAATATTTTTATTGACACGCACCGACCGATTGGATTGACAAATACGAACCAATAAACAAGTTACTTCGTCTGTGGACATACGGACGTGAAGGATAACATAACATTACATCGCGCCTGTATTCCCCATAGGTAACGGTGTACTAATGTACACCACAGTTCTCCGGTATTAGACCTATATAGCCCAATTTCTGTGGAATACCTCTATTCTTAGGCAACTGGATATCAGGCTTTTCGTCTCTGATACTACTAGCCGATCATACCAAGATGGACAACACAGAAGAAAGTTATAGAATACATGTCACATTATATGTTGATATGTTGTCATTGATGATGTATAGAGGCCAGCACATCAAGCTACCATAATCTGTCAAATTTCTTTGATTGATTTTCAACTTTAATCCAAAGTAAGAAGGTGCTTGACCTGCAGCTGGCGTCGGTACACGCACAGTTCGCCTTTATTATTAGGTCCCATGTAATGGTCTATGGTCTGGTCACTAAATGGACACAAATCCAAATTTCAAGCTGCTACTGAATTTCATAGAAACAGCTCTCTCATAAATCAATTGAGTCGTTTTGAAAGGCACAATAAAGTTTTATCCCTATTAATATTATAAATGCAAAAGTAACTCTCTGTTTGTCTGTATTTTATGCTTTCACACCTTAACCACTGGACCGATATTGATGATATTTGGTACAGAGATAGATTAGACTTTGGTAAAGGACGTAGGCTACGTTTTGTTTCAAAAAACCCTTTGATATGCGCGTGAAACCGCGGGCAAAAGCTAGTTTCCATATAAGAACTAAGTTAGTTTACCATTTTGTTTTTGTACAATTTATATTCAAAGCAAAATAATTGATTTCTTATTACAAACCAGACAAGCATCTCTCAAATATAACAAGCGCCTTTGCTTTACAAAAAAAACTTATCATTTTATATCTTTTATCCATTTTCCCAAGCCGTATGTCACAGAACACTTGAGTGCGTCCTGCCGCTCTCGGTAAATTCAATTTCACGACTTAATCATAAAAGTTTTTGAATAAACAATGTGCGAATCGAATGACATTCCACTTACTTAAGTCGAAACTTGTAAAAGTGATTTGTAGTTGGGGATACTACAAAGATGTTAAGGTTGTTGTGGGTTTTCTTTGTTCAATAACTTGCGACCCTGATGTGAGAATAAACTTGTCGAAATAAATGCATATTTATCCTCTCTGCACAATGGAGTGGTGTTTGCAGTAGTATCATGATGTCAATGGAATGATCAAGCATCTAGACTTCTTAAACGGTGCTTAGACTCACCCACCAAGACTCACATACCAAGTCTGTGTCAAAAACGGCATTAAATGACTTTGAAATTGACGTTTTTTTTTCGGTTTTACTATTGGTCAACCTTTCAGAAACATTTGATTTTTAGCAGAATTGAGCGTAAAATAGATCGTTGCAAACAGATCTATCTATCTTCATATCAGCCTATCGCAGTCCACTGCTGGTTCTCCGCATTCAGTTTGTCCCAGCCGATCCCTTGAGATCATCGGCCGTTCTAGCTAATTTTTTTAGGTTCTAGCTTCTAATAAAGAGTTGTGTTTGTTTTAACGCGCTAATCTCTGAAACTACTAGTCGGATATGAAAAAATATTTTTGCAATTGATAGTCCAATTTTTGAGTTGAGAAAAGTCAGGGCGGGTGAATTGTATTATAATTTGAACGGGACAAGGTCCGTTGAGCTTGTAATATAATATTAAGAACTACACGGTCTGTAGCATTAGGCATCGTAGTCTTTAAGCCCACTACACACATTCGGCGAACGTGGCTTTACGCAGTCCCAACAGCGCTTGTTGACGCTGTTTCCAGCCTTGTTTACGAAAGCGCACTGTACTGTGCACGACTGTACAAGGTTTGTGTGTAGTCACTTGTCTACGGGAATGTACCTATTTAATTTTGTTTTATGATGTAGTCAAAATGTGTACTGTAAATTAATACGCCTGCTTGGTTACTGAAAATTCAGACTTCTAGTTTTATCCACAACGAAGTTATAATGGGGTCGAAAATGGCCTGAACTGCTTCGAGAAAAGGATGGTACGGCCGTGCCGCTTTTTTGCTCGGCTTGGCGGGTGCACTGCCGTGCCCCCAGATTTATATCTCATAGCATAGTAATACACATACCAACATATCTGTATGTGTCGAAAGGTTCAGGAGAGATGACTACTGTGTACCTGTAAAACTCACAGTGCACCAGTAAATGTTTCAGGTACCAAGTAAAAGCTGGAAATTGTATCAGGCATAAATTTAAACTACGGACTGGCTAATAGTTTCAACATATCTCTATTCTCATCACAAACGATGTTTCTTTACAAAACAACACAAAACGTAACAATTCCAAACTGATCTAGAAATAAGAATAAAAAAATACAAAGCTTTTAAGCGGCTTACGCAGCGATGCAAGCGGCTTGGAACTCCATTCTATTTTGTGATAGTCGATCGAGGGAAAAGAATTTTATATGAGAATGACTAGACTCCTACATAACTCATATATATTTTCAGTTTGAATTTTAATAAATTTATATTTTTATTTGATATTAGGCACGCCCTTTATTAACCACCCCTACAAACCACAGGGTGATACAATAATATTTCACTGGTGACTGCTTAATTGAGAATGAAGGCTGTACTCGTTCGCCACATTAATAAAGTGGAGGGTAGTTGAAAATACTACCCAATGTACCTACGGGCCGTCGGTGACCAGTGGAGACATACGGCAAAGTATTGTGCCCGGACCTGTCGAGTTTTCCTGAGAGGAAGGTATAATGTGGATAATCTTGACGTCACGTGCCGTTAAGATGCGGGTTACTCGACTACCTTAAGAAATTGATGTTTCTTCGATGTAAAACTATGTATCATCTATCCTAAGACAAAATATAGTATTTTTTCTATAGAATCGGTGGCATTCGGGAGCTGCGGTGCTGACGATGCTGTTGTATCTGGACATCAATAACAACTTAGAGGTGGCTAGTTACCTAAATATTATAAAAATAAGCAGTTCTTCTTCAGCCTGTAGTTTAACTACAGGCTGGAGAAGAACTGCTTATTTATTTTATTTATATTTTTTTTATTTTATGTTGATGTGATAGTGATATTTAATATCAATGAAATTATTATTGCTGAATATTTCATTATTTTAATTTTAAACGAACATAACATAACCTAATTCTTACTTTGTAATACCTAAATTAACCCTTCTTCTTTCACGTTCAATATATTTGCCCGTATGTCTTGTGAGGTTTCCTCACGACGTCATAACTAAGGTTTAATTGCCGGCGGTGCATCCGAGCCCCAAGGAGCTGTATTAAATTTTCCTTAATAATAACTTGTGCACCCGCGCGTCCGTCGCTGCAAGGGAGAGGTGGGTTACCTCATGCATGCAGCGTTAAGTAACGATTAAAATGTGGTAAGTGTTGTCACGGATTATATAATTTTAGACGTTTTAAAACAGCGTTAAAGTAATGATTTCCAATAAAAAAAAAATCGAAAGATGGAGCAGCCATCTTAATAAGTACAAATGCAGGATCTACATAGGTACGTACGTAGTTCCTGCGCAAATGAACGGACAAAACAAGATTATGGCTATATTATTTATATATGGAAAAAAAGCATATTTTACGGATCCCAAGTAATTTGAGGTAAGGACAGGAGAATGGTGATAATAATTTATTAAAAATATTATTTTTCCGAAATCTCAGTGCAACCAACCAAAACACGAAAGCCAAAAATAAACCCTCAAAATGCTAATAAGGCACACATAATGTGCCCAAACAAAGGCACTGGTGATTCGTCTTGAGGGCTCAGCAGAGCATTCGTCTTGTAAATCCCCACGCTTAATCATACGAGACAATTTTGAGGCTCGAGGTGACGTCACGCCACGTCACAGTTCACTTGCGATACTTCTGAAGAAATATTATGGGGCTTTTGCCGTGATTTTTTCGGCAGTAATTAAGATTATTTATTTTTTGTTGTGGCGTCTGTAGGTGGAAAAATAAAAAATATATTTATATTATCTTCAGGATGTTTAAAAAGTATCTCAAATTTCTTATCTGGCGTGTTTCTTTTCTTTCAAATTTATTTTCTTTGACGACGTCTGTGGTCGTGTGATGTCGTCACTCCTGATCGGACAGGACACAAATATTTATGTCATGAACGTATTTACAAAAAAAAGTATATAGGCAAGTATTATTTGTACGCATGGTATAGTACAAGCTCTGCTTAGTTTGGGAATAAATGTTGCTGTGTAAAATACCCCAAATATTTGGATTACAAAGAGCTACATTTATTTTATTTATTTATTTATTTTCTTAAGGATCTCCGACAAAGGATATACACAAAAAGATATTAGTAGTAAGTCACATACATTATAAGGCCAGTGTACTCCTTCAATTATGAGAGACCACAGCATGCAAAAATTATACAAAGCAAATTAAAACTATTAATATGTTACTAGCAAATAAAAATAAAATTAAAAGTAATGTATTAAGTAGTTACATAATTAGTAAGACTAAAAAAAATAATTTATAAAGTTATTATAATTAATATTTTAAAATAAAAAAATAATTTTAAACTACATAATTGAATCGAATAATTATGACACTGGTTACTTATTCACACCAGTTAGTTCTACCATGAATTACGGTTCGCTGGTGTCCAGTATGAAAATGTTTGTTTGAACTTATAGTGTGCTATACTAGTAGCTCTCTCTAGTGGTCATATAAGGAACTAAAAGCATAGTACAGGGCGACCCTGTGAGGACAAAACACTGCAACCCGGGTTACATTGTTTTATGGTAATACAACGTAAAATAATCTACACGATGTAAGCTTGGTGCGGGTTCGATCTACTGTTGAATAACAGTTTCTATTGTCAAAATAACTCAATCTTTCACTTCACGGTAACCTAATATTCGCAGGAATTGTTTTTGCTAAACGCTGTACTCTAGATTGCAGCGTTTTACCGTGATAGTAGAAGGGGGTGCGGGCGCGCGGGTGAGGCGTGCGTCGTCCTTGTATTTTGGTAAAACATTGCAAGCTTTGTTTGCTGCGTTTTGTCAAAATAATAAGCACCAGAGCCAGCACTCGTTACGCGTATCGTATTGCATTAGTTTAGTGTTTATCTATCGCTTTATGCAGTTGGGTGGTGCGTGACAATTAGTTATCAATAAAATGCCGAAATATGAACGTATAAAGAAGATGTGCAGTTTGGCAGTGCTAGGAAATAATTCATACAGTAAACAGGTAAGTAACGTTTTGTTTAAATTTATTTCTATGATAGGTTTGATAGGTAAACATAATTTAATTATTTGATGACACTTATATAAGTAGGTAAGTAGGTTCCTGAGTAACATAACATCCTATCCTACTTCCTATCTCACTAATCATACTTCCTACTGATATTATAAATGCAAAAGCTTGTGAGGCTGGATGGATGAATGTTTGTTACTCCCATGAGTCAGAACGTCTGTAAGAATCTTCATGAAATTAGCACAGAGGTAGATTATATTGTCTGGAACAGCCTAAAGGATTTTGAAAATAATAATCATGCCTAGTGGTATTTTATGTCGGATACATTGAGTGGACCAGGACCTTTTTTAAGACGACTAAATAGTCACGGTGTATATTTGTGACATTTAGTGACGGATCAACATTAAATGATAAGTACCTACCTACATGACAGTGCAGTTTGAGGAAGACGCAGAGTTGGCGAAGCTCAGTACCAATACAGGAATTTATATCTGTACATTTTGAAAACAAAATTCCGTGCACATGATGACCACAGTTAGCTGTAAAATGCGTTGCATCAACTATTGGTCGACGTCACTTTATTGGTAGGTTAAAAACAAAAAAGCTCTAACAAACTTGGGTTCTGCTGCAATGAACACATCTGGCGACCACCCTTTTTGCGTAATTTCGTTGAATAATAGTAGTTTTTACGTCGAGTAATAGAAAAGGCCGAGCCATACAAGTTTTTTAACCTAGCCGAGAATTGCAAGCTTTAATAGCCGTTACGGTACTCGGCCGCGAACTGTCACGTACTGTATGACTTTAATTATAATTGTTTTAAGTAAGGACTTACAGTACGATTTACATTGCCTTTGGGACGAATCAGCATATTTTGATAAAGTTCTCTTATTCCTTAGGCATACAACAGTAATGTAGACTTCTTAAAAATTGAACTTAATTATGAAATTAACTTTTTTTTGTGGTAGGATGTTTTTTACCTGTAAATAGTTAAATGGATTCTGCATGTTTTGTTTCAGGATAGTCACTTTCGTTTACCATCGAACTGTAAAGAATACGAAGAAATTCCAATTGGTCAGACAAATTTAAAAAGCGACTTTGAAACTACTGGGATAATTGAAAACGACAATCACCAACCTAAAAATAATAAGGACGAATTACCACTAGCAAACAAGAAACATAATGAAGAAGCAAAACTACCTGTCGACCAATGTACTGAAATTTTAAAAACACAATCGGAAAAGCACGGACTTTATGAAGACGAAAACATGTCAGCAGCAGTTCCTAACATCGAAAATAGTTTTGAAAACCAAAATTGGCACATGGATGAAGTAAATGTAGATATCCATTATTCACCAACGCATCTACAGCCTGATTTTGTGGAAATGAGAAATGTTACACCTACTAGAATAACAAACGAATATTTAAACTTCCAATCCCAAAATAATAATGACACGATACCCCCTGTAGAAGAACACAATCAATTCAGTTTACAGCTGGAAAAGGATAGAATCATTGAAGATGAAGAAATGTCGACAGTAGTGAATTATTTTGAAAATAATCCTCAAAACCCAAACATTCAACCGGATGAAGTAGCAGAAGATGAAATTATTGAACCGCAACCTGCAAAAAAGAAACGTATTAAAGATCCTGAAGATAGACTAAAAGCTAGCAAAGAGAAACATCCAATGGGCACTGCTTGTCAAGATAAATGCATAAGAAAGTGTACAGTAAATATTAATGAAGAACAAAGACAAACAATTTGGGATAACTACTGGAATATGGATATACAAAGAAGAAGAGATTTTATTTCGCGTAACGTTGAAAACAATAAAATTGCCATACGGTATTCTAACTCCACCAAGAGAAACCACACCTATACGTACACATTACTTAATCATCGTGTATGCAAAACTATGTTCCTGAGGACTTTAGGTTACACTAATGATCAAGCAGTGTTAGCTGTATTGAAAGCAAATTTCAAGATGTCTAAAACTCCAATTTCGGCGAAGATATCAGCAGCGCCAGATTTGAGAGGTCGACACAAACCAAAACATTCGTTTTCCGATGAATATTTAAAAGATATAGATGACTTCATTGAACTATTCCATCCGGCATCATCTCATTATAGATTAGAGCATGCACCCAACAGACGATATTTGCCATCTGGACTGACGCTCTCTCAAATGTTTCTATTTCTAAAAGAACACTTAGAACGTCAAAACAAGCAGCCATGTAGCTGGTCTGCATTCCACAAGAGGATTAAAAGAAAAAACATTTCAACTCAGCAACCTGTACAGGATAAATGTCCAAAGTGTGAGGCTCATGACGTAGCTCACCCTAAACCTAAGCTACCTAGAGATGGAAATGTCACGGACCATTCATGCCATGAATGTAATTGTGAAGTTTGTTTTCTGTATCCGCAACATTTGGACAATAAAAATATTTCAAGAGCTCACATGAATGTGGACAGCAAGGATGCTGAAAAAGAGAACTCGGGGATCGCGGTATTTACCGTAGATATGCAAAAATGTATAACCATGCCACAACTAAATAATAAAGATTTTTTCTTTAGCCGAAAACTGAACCTTTTCAATGAAACCTTTGCCGGGATAGGTAAAGGAAATAAGCCGGCGACGGCGATGTTGTGGCATGAGGGTGAATCAGGTCGAAAAGCATTTGATGTAGCAACGGCATATGTTCTGTTTCTGAAAATGTATTGCAGAGATTATAAAACCGTAATTTTGTATGCAGACAATTGCAACGCGCAAAACAAAAATAAAATTTTATTCTCGGCGCTACTAAGACTAATCAACGATTGCTGCAATGAGATCAAAACTATCAAAATTGAATATCTCGAGCCTGGTCATACTTACATGTCAGCTGACAGTGTCCATGGTGCCATAACCAATAAAATGAACAAGTCGGGTAATTTGTATGATTTAGATGATTACGTTGAGACGTTTAAAAGGTCTCGAAAAAACTTGACATCTCATGTACATGACCACAGAGAAGTTATGCTATTTAAAAGCGAACTGAAAACTGTTTTCCCTAGAAATTACAACATTTCCAGTTTTAAAATTGTAGAATTCCGAAGAGGCAAACCTAAACTGTTCGTAAAAAATAATTACCAAGCTGATGATTTCAAGGAGCTCGATGTTTTGACTAAAGCATTTAAGAAAGAAATCATGAATACTGTAGGAAAAGAAGTTGACATGTTTATGAATGTAGCAAGAAGAACTGAAGCAGAGGGGATTTCAAGAAAAAAGAAGGATGACTTAATAAAACTATTAAAATTTATGCCAAAATCCAGGCATCGCTTTTATGAAGATTTGCTGGTCAATGAAAATATCACCGAAGATTTGGACGAATCTGCTTCAGAAACTTTTACCTAGGCTTATTTTTATTACTTTTTATTTTAAATGTCTTTTTTTGTTCTCTACTTCACAATAAAATTTTAACGTACTTATGACCAATTTTTATTTTATTATTTTACCTTACAAATAAGTACCTGTTGGAAAGAGTACATTTTGTTAACCTGTTCAATTTCTACAATATCTTTAATACATTTATTTTTACTGTTGGAATGAGTTAATGCAGATACTCGTAACAATTAAACAGTACACAAGACTATCTCTTCAAAACGCAGTAATCAACGATTACATTGTTATGTCATAACAAAGACGAATATTGGCTAGCTACATGCTGTTGTAACAAAACATATTTTTTAATATTTGTGAGGTTTCTTGATTAGATAGGATATTATGATGTTAAAATGAAATTGAGTAAATATTATGAAAAATAAGTTATAAAAAGAACTATACTATTATCTATACTGGATAAAATTTGGTAACGAGTTAAAGATGTAAACTTTTAAACTCGTTTTTCTCAAATTGACGTTTTACAGATTACAGCGTTTTGTCCTAACAGGGCCGAGGGGCCATCACATCAAGCTACCATAATCTGTCAAATTTATTTGATTGATTTTCAACTTTAATACAAAAAAAAGGTTCATATTCAATTGTGAAAATTTTAGTTTTTTTTATGTCAGAGCGAGCAAACGAACATAATTATGGGTCTGACTACCGCTGCCCATGGTCATGAGTGACTGTCACCAATGCTTTGCCGGCCTTTTAAATGTGGGTATGCTCTTTGGCCCCCATGTCGTACCGGTTCGGGAATACTTCCATAGCTTACACGTTCTCCGTTGAAAGTTTCATCACCGAGGTGATGACGATGGATCTTATTTAGTTTCGGATAGCTTGACCTGCTGGTTTCTGTATATTTTATAGGCACTAGCGATTAAATAAAACTGTTCAAACGTTCAAAGTTACATCAAAACCGAAACTGCATTGATTCATATTTGTGTTTGGCACACACATCAATCCATTAAACCTCTAACCCATCCATAACCTCTTTACACAACGCAGTATACAAGTTACACAGAAAAAGTTCACACCTGCCCGTTATATTTGTACAGAGGATAAAATTGTGTGTTTGGATTGACAGGCTTTGAAATTTAAAGCCGCGTGTTACAAGCCAATCAATGATATACTGTGCTCAATCTGTTCGGAAAAAAATGCAGTATATTGAATACACAAAAAGTTAGGTATTTTACAAGTATGCAAACAAAAGGCTAGGTTTTTTGTATGCTTTACTTGTTTATTAATTGCCTCACCGACTGCTACACTTGAGGTTTTGAGTTCGATTCTCAAGTCGATTGAAGTGTTTATTTATTTATTGTAACTACCGATCAAGAAGCCATTTAAACTGATTAGATATAGATAGAAGCCTATCAATCAGTCTTCTTGCAACACCTCAAAAGTGTTGTTAGGTTTATCTAATAAATTCTCAGTAAAATATTGATTTCTGACATTTACCCGAACATTTATACATTGAAATAAAATAACATATTAACAAGATATGGATTTTTAATTATCTGTAATAAATTATTCTATTCTAAAACTACTTTTTACGGATTTGATCACGTTATATTGATATTATTAATCTCGACGTTTCGGACCCTTTACAGCGTCCATGGTCCCGGGTAGACTCACAGTCAGAACAGTCTACCCGTCCTTAGTAACAGCTCGGAGTTTGAATTTGTACCCGGTTAATGGCAATAGGCTCATAGCAATGGGACATAAACATGCGGTGAACTGTTAGTTAGTATACATTAGTAGACCTCTACCCTTTGGGGAACACAGGTGTCAACATCATCAACCCATTTACTGTCCCACTGCTGGGCACGGGCACCTTCGACTTGGCAGTCCAATGGTCATACCACTAGGCTATCACTGTTAATAATACAGGTGTGATGGTATGTTATGTATGTCATATTATCAATAACAGCTCATCTACATATACTGCCACATGGGTTCTAAAATCTGCTTCTGTGTTGCCAACAACAACGTGCTGTTGTTGTTGTGTTGATGTGATCTAGCAGTTGTATCAGAGACGAAAAGCCTGATATCCAGTTTATCTGTTGTTTGTTATTGAGAATTTAATAGAAAAACCAAATAACACTGTTCGACCTGGGATCAATCCAAGGCCAGGCAATTGAATATAGGAACATTGTTTGCTATGCCAACAATGAGTGATCATGAATAGGAGCAATGGGTGCGCAGAAACCAATTAGACTAAGAGCGACTGGTTACGTTTGTGTTCCTCTCAATACAAAGTGCACATGTAGATCAACTACGTATTATAATGGAAATAGAAATCGGCAGGCTTTCACATCAGTCCTGCTGGACGTAGGCTACTCCTCGTGAACGCAACTGAGCTCGATCTTTGGCTCACCTCATCCAGTCAAGGTCACTGCCTTTCGCAAATCGTCACTCCACTTTCCACAGGCGTCCTACACTACGCTTGCCTAGACGCGGTGTCCACTCGGAACTCGTTTACTCCCGCATTCGTCAGTTCTTCAAGAGCGCGAGAGAGAGATCGGCTCATTGACACTTCCACTTGGTAATTCTTTAATCTATGCCGGTAACTTTCATAGCTCGCTGTGTGACTTTAAATTTTTGGACCGGTCTCACCGGGAGTGTCCACGTTTCAGTTCCATAGGTCATAACAGGTAGGACGCACGTATTGAAAACTTTCGTCTTAAGACTCTGTGTTATTGATGATTTGCGTTTCGGCCAAGTAGTCTTAACTATAAAACAATATTTCATAGATTTACCTATCAATAAGTACCTACTCAATATTTACGCAGAATATTACTATTTGACTTCAGCAATCTAATAATTATTATTTGCTCTTATCATTTGTAGATTTTGAGGATTCGTTGGTAGAGGTCTCTTTGGAAATCTATCCAGGAATCGATGATAGCAAGTGTAGCTTTGATAAATCGTGTAAATACGCAGCCCTAGGATCCATTTCACGCACTTATAACCTTCATCAATGTCACAAAGACCTCCCCAACCGCGCCAAAGAGTTTTTACTATTTCTATCTGCACATGCAATACCACTTAAGGCTTATTCAAATGTGCTGCACATTAAAACAGCTATTAAGGAGTGGTCGCTCGTCTGCAACACCAAGTGTTGGCACCAGATAAAGTTCATGTTATTGCCATCGCATAGTCATTCTTAATGTCTGACTCCGTCATTTTATAAGCCAGCTGTTGGATCAATATTTAGAACAGTTTTGATAAAGTGGCGGTTAAGTTTGATTATGTAGCACTAATATTTATTGACTGATAATAATACATTATTTACAATAGACTTACCAAAATAATACTTACATATTTACAAAATATACATGCTTAACTATACTAAAACAAAAAATAAATAAAAGAAAAAACGCTAGTAGGTGTCGAAGTATTCCTCGGCATCGCTGTCGTCCGGCAACGTGCCTGGAAGACTGGCTTCATTGCCATTTGTAGCACTGCATCAAAAGAAGGTGCATTCACACAAAGCATATTTGTTCTTCAATCTCATTATTATAATGTTTTTTCTTTTTGTGTCAGTCGAGTTTGAACCACTACATTTGCTTCGGTAGTTAGTCGGTTTGTAATAAGTTTTTAAAATTAGATAACATGTTATTCAATACAAAAATCTGTAATAGCAACATTATGAAAAATTTCAAACAATAAAAGTTGAAGAATTTTATATTCTTCTAAAATACACAGTTTTAGTAATACCGCAGATCGCCTGCAAGCAACATGATAACATCCCTCGGTAGACTTTTACTTGGTCGGAATGACGCTGCCCGCTCCTCTGGGAAATATGCACGATAATTTACTCTCATCCACACGTTGTTAGTCTCTTGAGATGGAGTACAAGCGGTATTGCAATTGAAGCTATGTTATAAGGAAGACAAGTGGTAATAACAATGTTATTAACATCTTAGGAGGCTGTTCACTGGATGGGCTTGATGCATTAAGTGCTCTAGGACATACATTGTACCTTATTACCCATGGAGATTATTTTTATTGATTCAAAAATGGAATTTGTATTAAAAATGCACCAACAATATTATTATTATCCTGGCTTATCTTGTCTCGGAATTTGAAAATTTTCATTTTGCGCTGGAGTGCCAACTAATGTCAAAAGCTATGGAGAATTTGCCATAGGTACTACTTAGTAGTCGGCCATACAAACTCATAAAATCTAGTGTGACAAATTGCAATTAAAAATTGGTTGGCAAACACATTAATGATGATGAGTATTCTGAAATTGAGGATCTGTTTTTAGATTATGATGAGGGTAAACTAAATCACTGCTTGTAAAAAGCTAATTTCGAATAATGCATTCGAGATCTTTGACAAATACAAATAGTACTATGTGTATAAACAACTATTTCTATTACTACCAACTTTCTATGACGATACGTAACAGAGCACACATAAGGATTATTCAAATTAGTTGCACATTTAACTACGTTCAATTAACGAATTCGGGTCTTGCTTTGTCACCACATCACTGTTAGCAAACGCTGAATGGAATTAACAAATTCTATTGCTGTAACACTTTTTTTTTTCTTTATTTCTTTGGTATCCGCTAGATAACAATTTGTCGTTCATGTTGTGGCAAAAATTTATTCAGCAGGTTGGTAACCTGGCTGGCTGCAAAAGGTGGAAAGATGATCTGCTTTTTATATATGATACCCATTTGGAGGACAAACTACACAAGTTCCGTTCCTAGCTTTTCCCATTTATGACGAAGTCCGCATCCAGTAGCTTACAATACTTTACGTCGATAAGATGAATAATATCGAGGGTTTCCTGAGGAAAAAACTTGAACTTGATTAGGAGTAATGTTGTGCATTTTGACAAAATTCAAGACACGCCAACTTGACTATGAATTCGTAGCCAACTTGGCAGTGTGACGTGATATACAGTGGATTAGTTGACTAACTAATACTGCACATGAGGATTCACAAGTAAGAGGGAGACTTATAAGAACAATATGTCCTCTGCAACGACTATACCAACAGCCGTTTGTGCGACATCAAAGCGCGCACTTATTCAACGTCCCTGAATACTTAGAGACTCCTAATTCCTTAGACAGCTTAGCTTGCTTTGCAAACACTTCCCACCCTCCACCTCTATACACCCAACCTATATTTCAACTACAAAACCTTCGCTTTACTCAACATACATTACGGTTTTGATCTAAATGAAAATAATTTCCTTCATTTTTAGCCAGCAATGGAGAGTTAAATGGAAGTTTAAGTCAGGATGACGTACAGTTTCGGTCTCAAGTGCGGTGTGTTGACGAGGATTCTCCTCAATACGCAAATCTGTTGTACTTATAATGACTCGGGCTGTACTGTTTCGCACTTGTCATAAATATTGAATGCTTGAATGCGGGTATTTGTAAATCGGTGGCTTCTTTGTGCGTACATAAAACTAAAGAGGTTTTTAAATTATCTTTAAATTTAATTTGAGTTACAATACGACACTAATAAACATCATTAACCCATATACTGTCCCATTGCTGGGCACGGGTGTCCTCACAGAGTGAGAGGGGTTAGCTTATAGTCCACCACGCTGGTCTAGGTCTAATGCAGACTTCACACGCCATCAAGAATATCACTGAGGCATGCAGGTTTCCTCACGATGTTTTCGTCACCGTTTAAACGAGTGACAATAGCCCTTCATCACTTGATGTAGGTGTATAGGTACCTATTTTATGTATAGTCTCGTTGTTCTAAGACTATTCTAAGACTGGGATATGAAACTGTGCTCAGATACAGATGACGTATCGTGTTATTTTTTGTTATGTAGTATTGTGGTGTGACTGCTGGAATAAACTTTCTTTAATTTTCATCACAGTTTTCATCACTAGCGTAGTAAATACACATAGCGTAATAATGAGATAGGGAAGAACTTTGTGGTATGAAAGGGTCTCTATAGCAGTCGAAGATGAACTGGTTCCATCACGATATATTCCTTTATAGAGCCGAATTTGAGCATGAATCCTGCAGGGCAAGTGAAAGCTTCATCCTCTACCAAAACTGTCAACACGGAAACGAAAAAAGCCTATGAAAGGTGATGCGATTTATTCAGAATATTCCACGAAATGATAATAATAATGTTTCTTTATAATTCCGCTCACAACACAAGGAAAAAGTTCAAGCATAACAAAGAAAATAAATTCAAAGCACACAAATCCGTGAGCTTAGTGTCGCTGCTATTAATATGTTTATTAATACCCTCCATTCTTTGCATTATAACGAAATCTCGCGGCGTCTTAAGATTGAAATTCAGTCACCGTCCTATTTGGTACGCTGAATAATTACAGTATATCTTAACACTGGATGTGTCTTGAAATTGAAAAGTTCAAACCGTTTTTTTAATTGGTGTTTATTTTTCATTTTCTATCTTGTTTGTACGAGCGCTTTAAGACACGCTCAGTAGGTTCATTGCCGGATGAGCCGTGCGTTTATTTATATGTATAAAGTCTCTAATAGAGGATATTTTAATGCACCAAATAAGATATACTAAGCTCTCTTTACATTATGTCTGAAGTTGCTCCCTACCGGTCGTCAGGGAGTCGTAGTAAAACTGATCTTATATTTTTTATAATTGTGAGCGTAGGTTTAATTAGATATATTTTTTATATAATTAATATATTATTTTTTTGCAATCTAAGAAGAAGAATTACTTGTTAAAAAATAACCGTATTTGCACCTAAAGTACAAAGGCCAGCACATCAAGCTATCCCCCATCTGTCAAATTTCTTTGATAGAATTCCAACTTTAACACAAAGTGTTAAGATTCATATTCAATTGGGAAAATTTGATAGTTTTGGATAGCTTGACCTGCTGGCGTCTGTACTACCTATATGGTGAACGGCTGATGCGTTCCGTTTCACAATAAAACTTCTTTCAAATGTAATAATACCTAAAAACGTTTTTACATAATACCCTTTCCAGTCCATTCCACATATCTTGGCCTCCAATAGCACATATTAATGGTTATCCTTTCCAATAAATTAGACAGATAAAGAACATGTTTCGATCGAATATATTTTCTTTTGACATGTTCGAATCGAATGGGATGTAATAACTTTGTAGGCACAGCTTCGAGAAAAAGGCTAATAAGAAGATCCAATTACTTTGGACAGTATTTTCTAATCTTGGCCGTCTTCTCGTCAGTTATAGTTCATTAGGCTTCTACGCCAAGGATTGTGGATTCGGAAATATTACTAGACCCACAGGAATTAAATAATATATTAAATTTGGGACAATTTATACAGCCCCATCTAGTCCCAAACTGAGCAGAGCTTGTACTATAGGGTATATTATAAACAATTAGTTCATAACAAGGTATTTTTATTCTCTGATAAAAATACCTTGTTTGTATGTATAGTTCCCCGTGACAGGGCTTATTTCATGATGCGGATGCTGTTTTTTTTTAAAATATGGATTTAGGTTATGTTAATCTCCAGTCCTAACCTCGAAACAGTATAAAACAAAGTCAATGCCCGCGTCTCTTTCTGTTTCTCCGTTTACTTCTCCAAAACTATGCCACTGATTTTCATACGGTTTTCAGTACCACGTAGATATTTTCTTCTCAAAGATTTATATGGAATACAGGAATGTTATTAGTTATCACCCCGGCGGAATCGGGGTGGGTTGCTAGTTTAGATCACATTAAGAATGGCCGAAATAGGGTGAGATCGGAAACAAATCCTCAAAACACATAAACTTGACCAATTTTGCCATAGAAACCAACGTACAGATAGAAGAGGAAATTAACCTAAATCCTCGTAGGGCCCATTAGGCTGGACAAACAGGATTAATTAGGATGCCACTTGGCAGCTACCGACCTACTTAATATAATGGCGCTCACAAATTGGCAAAGGTATCGATATTGTACGGAGAAATGTAGGAGCTTCAGGAAAACTTGGTTACATATTTTACCATTCGTTTTTAGTTTATAAGTACTCTCTACGAAGGCTGATACGAGGCGGCACAAGATCCTAAAGTACCTGAAGGAGCCCTTTGCCCAGCAGTGGGACAGAAGTATAAGGTTAAGTATAACGTCATACATGCTGGCTAACCTATTCCAGGTTGACACGACTTTACACGTTTTCAAGAAATCCTATACTCGTAGTTTTGTACTCTATGCTAGAGTACAAAACTGTTCAAAACTGGTCTAAGAGTACCTAACAGGAGTACTAACTACCTAACTGCTGGTTAGATACTTCTGGTTGTCCTTATAAAGTCATCACTAGATGACTTTATAAGAACAGCCAAACGGTAAGGCAGAGGTGTAATGACATACCAAAACAGCTCTTCTGTCACTATGTTTTTAAGTCATCTAATACCAATACTTTGCTAAGGCAGTGAATATCATAAACTCCTTCAAACTATCTCTCGCCTTCAAGCAACCGAGATTCCAGTATCTTCCGTCTCATTTTTGTAAGTACATGAAGGAAATGATTTAATAAATAATCCCACGAAGATGTAATTGAAAAGCGAATGGAAATACATCAGCGGCAAGAAATATAAATAACCTCGAATCCAAGAGAGTGTAGACAGGAATACGGACTTTTGAAACTGCATGCATGGGCGAGAGGAGTCGCTTTGAACGCGCTAGTTCACTTACCTGATTGGTACTGGAATAATAGTACTGTTCTCGTGTAATTTTGTCAAAATTATACGATTAAGTTTTTCATGTTTTATGTTCTTATATTGATAAAAATCATATCATTTGTGTTTAGGCATGTATAATATTAGCGTCAACTTTTTCGAACCACTACATATTTAAGTCTACAATTATAGGAAATTCTAACAACTCGATATATAAACAAATTATACTTACTCATAACAATTTTAAGTATGTCAGAAAATATGGAATTTTATTATCTATTTGAATTTTACAACTGTACAATATGTATCATAATGATATCAGATAAAAAGCAAGAATGAAAACTCTTCAAAATTTTCTTTTAAATCAATACAGTAACAAGTAAACTTACTTCACTAAAAACCAGATCAAACGAGGCACCATCCCGAACCGCGGGGTGCCCACGGGAAATGTGGTTTTATGCGGACGATACACAAATAAACTGGTTTTATGCGGACGCTACACAAATAAACTGGTTTTTAAGAAACCCCAAGACTCGGAGAACTTGTCCGGTCCTACATTTGCAGTTCAGCACGTGCATCCAAGTTGCATTGTACAAACGAAACGGTTGTGCTTAACTTGGGCAGACGCGCAGAAGGACTAATCAAATAACTATCCGCGAGTATTTTAGAAGAAAGGAGAATGGAGCAGAATTTTGAAAATCGAATTAGCATTATATACTGGTTTTCAACTTCGGTTTGTTTATTAGTTTCGAGAAAGGAATGTATAAAAAGTATGTATTTAATCATTCGTATTCTTACGCGAGAAACAACGGTGAGTAACAAGAAATCTGGTGAAAATTACCGATTTTTATCCAATAAAAACCGATCCGATAAAACCGGGTACGGTCGACAAAATAATTAGATATACAGGCAGCTAATTAAACATATGTATTTTAGCAATGATTGTGTAATAATGTATTACGAAATATGTGTAACGCAGGAATTGTAAGCTGCTAGATACCAATTCCTTTGACAGGTAATTATTTATAATCACAATCTGTGTAAAGATGTCGATTTCGTTTTATATCCTTTGTACACTATACTACAACCAATCCAAATATATTCCTCAGTTAGATGACATCTTTGGAAACCTCCAATGATTTGCGAGTCATAGCCAAAAAGTCGGTAAATATCACCGGCATTTCGGTCCAGTGCATAACTCTGAAGTAAAACATTTGTTTTTTTTTTTCACCTACTTTATCCGTAGAAAATTCAAACACAAATATTACATTTAAACAAATATTAAAGTAATAACGATTACCTACGTACAGTACAATGGCTCTTAGAGTAAATAGGACTAAAGCACTTACCAATAAAGTTTCACAGTTCCTCTCTTTTGGACCTAGAACAGAAAAGAGTAAATTATTCCGAATTCGTTTTATAAATAGTTTATTATTTTTATATACATGTTAGTACATACTTGTAAATCACAAGGAACACGTCATTAAAAACCGGTAGATTCTCAATCTTTTATATTTCTCGAAACACATAAATATATATATTCACAACAAAATATCATAAAACAACAGCTTTTGCAATTTTGTCGTGTTTAAAGTTCTTTCTACCCAAGCAACGTACAGCTGAAATAACAGAAATCCGAAAAATAATTCAGAAAGGAGGCATCGATTTGAACAGATGGAAATTTCTTCCCCATCTTTTGGATAAAACAAATAAAAGACAAGGTTTGAACAGGAAAAGGAATTTCCGACTGATAGTGTCGGTACTTGATCCGACATTCGATTTCTCATAGGCACGATTTTCTTAAATCCTATCGGCCAATGGATTGTAAGGAAACGAATTTTTGATCAAGTTAGAGCTGAAACACTCAAATCGTTGCGAAAGTGTCTGCTATTCTGTTCAACATAAGTTTGCTTTTAGGTTAAGCATCAGATGCTGTAGCCAAAAAAATACGTACCTAAGTGCGCGAGTAATGATTTTTTTGTACAGATTTTCCCGAAAAACTTTAGACATACCTACATACATACTCTCACGCCTTTTTCCCATGGGATAGGCAGAAACTAAAGAAAGCCTCTTGCTCCGATTCTTGCTCACTTCTTTCACTTCGTCCAGATTCATAAAAATCTTAGGTACGGTCAACAACGACAAAACACCGACAAAACATCAACAACAACACTGAACACAGCAAAATTTTGAAAAAATCACAGCTCCAAAACTTGTCAAGAGGTTTTTTTATAAGGTGAACTAAATATTTAATGGTCATCTATGCAATGATTTTGCATAACCTTCACAGGTCAGTAACTTCATACTTATTAAAAATCGTAAATAATAATATTGAAGATTGCAACATGTTCAACAACTTTCGTTGCTGACTGCACTTTAGACTTTAGAAAAATACACTGTTCAAAGATTTGCAAGCAATTGCTGATTTCTACTCTACCTAACCCTTCAGAGAACACAGGCGCAGGATGGTATGTTATGTTTAACACATTTCTAGAATTTTGTACTCATTACTAGAAGAATCAATGTTCGCCAGTTGTTTTGTCGACCGGTAGAAATTTCAGGAAGCTGCACTGGTTATCAATTTGTATTAAAATCCGGTCGTTGTGGTTTGGCATTTGTCAGTACGCATTGACATGCAAGTTCCAGGGCAAGTTGCAATCTCGCATTCGAACTGACCGCTCGATGAATATAAACAAAATGTATGGATATTACAAAAGCTTTTGACGTATCGGGCATTTATAAATGCAATTTCTTTATATTTCGTTTCGTTTTATTAATCAATTCGAACGTTGATTGCAATTTTTGGCATTTATCTTGAAATAACGGAGCTTAATAGACGCTTGCATCGAAATAACGTTTTAATGTGAATTGAGTTTAGGTAAGGCTTCATTAGTCTAGTGATCGTCAGTGCGACTGCTACCCTACAGGTCCTGGCTTCGATTTCCAGCTCGTGCATTATTGGTATTTCTATGAAATTCTCAGTTTGTATCGGATTCTCAGCATGGATTTTGAATGTATGACCAGTTAATGATAGGTTCGCTCCATATTACATGGGACCTAAACATACCGGCGGTACGGCAGTACCTACACCTCTGCTCAAACCTTCACAATATAGAGGCGTGATGTTACATTATGTTATAAGTACTTACGGCAAACATTTTTCGAAATTGTATTAATTGTCAACTTACGGCCGTTTTCAATATCAAATCCGTCGGTAGATTAGGTTACTAGAGATAGGATTTTGACATTACTTGTATGGACGTTATGTCAAAATCATATCCATAGTAGTGATGTCATCATCATCATCAACCCATATAATGTTCCACTACTGGGAACGGGTCTCCTCTCAGATTGAGAGGGTTAAGGCTATAGTCCACCACGCTGGCCTAGTGCGGGTTGGCAGACTTCACACACTGTCGAGAAAACCCTAAGGCATGCAGGTTTCCTCACGATGTTTACCTTCACCGTTTAAGCAAGTGATATTTAATTATTAATACGCACATGAATTTGAAAAGTCAGAGGTGCGTGCCTTGTATTCGAACTCGAGACCTTTGACTTAGCAATCCAGTGGTCATATCACTAGGATATCACTTCTGTGATAGTGTCAACACTTATTGACGTCACTTAAAGACAAAATCCGACAACAGAAAATTGTATTATTACCAGTCCTGATAACATACAGATAAGCCTCACAAAGCATATAATACACGTAAGTCTTAAAATTGCAAATGTTACGTTGAGACAAATTGCTTCCCCGTTGGATCGAAATTGGTCTACATTAACCTATTTTCCTCAATCTAATCGACCTACTCTCGAAGACGAATTACGAATACGTGCTTACGTATTTTTAGAGTAAGCTGCGCCCTTTGTGCCTGTTTTACGTATGTGTAGGTACTTCTTCATTAGTGTAGTAATCGTAAATGCGACTGCTGTTCGCACAGTCGTGGGTAATATCAGCCATTTGCTGAACGTAGGCCTCCCCCAAAGAGCGCCAACCATCCCGGTCTTGTGCAGCTCACATCCATCCCTGCCAGCCACCTTCTGCAAATCGTCTCTCCATCGTATCGCATCGCGAGATACATCCTCACAAACTTTACCTCTATATAATACATATTAGTATAGACTTGTATATTTGTGTGTGTGTCTATAAACAATTGCGGGCAAAGTATTGCAGCTCAATAATTGCAACTCGATTATTAAAAACGTCTTGTCTAAAATTCTGTTAAGACTGTTTAAATCCCCCTCCGACACAGGGATCGTTCCCAAGTATGGGAGCTGCCTTTTAAAAAATTAAAATATCCCTCCACGTAATGAAAGAACGCCACATTTAAAAAAGGCTTTGAAAGTAAAACCCGCTTCACAATTTTATGGACGGAAAAACTTGTTGCCGGTTATTGTGGAATATCATATTTTATATGAAAAAGCCCATCATAAAATATGATGGGCTCATACTCATTAAACTCAGTACTTAATGGGTTTTCTATAAATATCACAACCCTGTTCATCTCTGTCTCTACAATCCATAGTTCACATATATACTACAACTATTATATAAATTATTAATTTTATCATTATTGAGGGTCTCGTCAAAGTAAAAATCAAATATTTTAATTCAATTAGACCATTAGAATAGCACTTTTGTAAAGTCAAAACTAGTTGCACGGTTCCAAAAAGTTGGTGTTCTGAAGAAGAATCTGCAAGAAACTCCATAGACACTCTTTTAAAAAAAAAAAAATTAAGTACAGTGTTTCTTGATTTACAAATTTGTTCTGAATAGTTAATGAGAACAATGCAGTTTGATGTGTACTAATAAATTAATCCAGTATAATAATTAAACAACAAAAAAAAAATGCCATTGACAGTAAGAACTGACCAGCCCCGACAGACGGCACCCGTTTACGAGTATGACGTGTATATAGGCGTCGTTCGACTCAACCGTGTTGCAGAGAATAAAACGACCCGCAGAATGGTAGGAGGGATGGATGATAATGCCTGAAAAATTAGGCTCTCATGGCTTTTTCTTCTAAGTAAAAATGCCTGTTAATTGACAACTTTAAGCCGCACTTGCCGCAAATATCAACCAGTCTATAGATAGGCGACCATTCTAATATTATGGATGGCTTTGGTGCTTCTTCTGACTACTAGATAATTATCATCGATATTCATAATAGGCCGTCGGTTTAATGCAATTTCAGAG
Organism: Acronicta alni; assembly: GCA_964056405.1. NCBI lineage: Eukaryota > Metazoa > Arthropoda > Insecta > Lepidoptera > Noctuidae > Acronicta > Acronicta alni. Next base: position 16,170,562 of record OZ043915.1, on the reverse strand, counting down.
ATATGGAGTGGTCACATAATATTATTGTAATTGCATGTTTGCGGCAATCATCATCATCAACCTATATACTGTCCCACTGCTATGCACGGGTCTCCTCTCATATTGAGAGGGATTAGGCTGTAGTCCACCACGCTGGCCTAGTGCGGGTTGGCAGACTTCACAAACCGTCTAGAAAAATCTCTAAGGCATGCAGGTTTCCTCACGATGTTTTCCTTGACCGTTTAAGCGAGTGATAATTAATTATGAATACGCACATGAATTCGAAAAATCAGAGGTGCGTGCCTTGGGTTCGAACTCGAGACCTTCGACTTGGCAGTCCAATGGTCATACCACTAGGCTATCACTGTTTGCGGCATGTGTGGCATAAATTTGTAAATACATCGATCAATCAGCGAGATAAAAAATATATTCAGCCGTATCTCGTGTGACTGGAAGCTGACCCCAACCTGGTTAGCTAAAGGCTACTATAAAAAATTAAAATATCTCCTCTATTATATCTTTACAATGTTCGGGTTTAAAAACCCTGATGATATTTTGGACATCTATCACTGAACAGAGAAACCCATAGAGCGGTCCATACAATGGTCCATTATAGGATATTCGGAGCGGCCGGTGACCCGACGTCATTAGAGCTCGGCGCTCTCGCATCTGCAAAAAGTTTTTCTTCATAAAACAGTGCCGGTGTTGGAGTGGCGTTAGTGTTGAAATGTTTAAATTGATGTTCGCTGCATATTGGATAGTTGGTAGTAGATTTTGATTACACGGGCCTAGAGGAAAGTTGCAATCTGACGTTCGAACCAACGACTGCAGTCATTACAAATATCTAAACCTACACCTACTACTCATACTCCGTGATATTACTTTATTATAACAACTGGAAGTATGAATTATTTTGGTTTATATTGACGATAACAATCGACAACATTTTTTTCCTTGATTCGGTAATTACATCTCGATTCTCTCACACAGCAGCTTTATTATACCTCAAATATTTTCTGTGCATGACCCACTACACAATTGCCTTAATGAAGCATAGTAAGCAATCACAAACATTCCTTTTATTACAAAAATGCATTCCAAAGTAATAAAAAACTTTGATTCAAATGCGACTCCACGCCACGCTATGAGAGAGAAACAAACGCTTTCATTTCAGCAGGTTTTCGTCCGCTGTCGAAACTTATTTGCATAAGTAAAACTGGGAAACGGAGCGAGAAATGCATGGCTAGTGATTCATTTGTCGGGTCAATTGTCTTGTCACGCCGATTATTTATGGCTATAGGTAGTCAATGGGTCTTTCGCAAGGGTCCGGTACTCGCAGGAGTGGTTGCTAAGTGAAAGTTTTATTGATTTTTCTATGAAATTCACGGTATAAAAACAATGGTGGACATCGGGGACATTTTTGACGACCTTTGTGATCTAGCGGTTCGAGTCGAGAATCGAGCCGGACTGCTGATCATGGGGTCGTGGGTTCGATTCCCACTGGACACAAATATTTGTGTGGATAAAACATGAGTATTTGTGTTTGTCTGGGTGTTTCTTATGTATTTTAAGTATGTGTTTACAAAAAAAAAAGTATATAAGTATTATATCCATTGTCTAGTACCCATAGTACAAGCTCTGCTTAGTTTGGGACTAGATGGTGTTGTGTAAAATGTCCAAAAAATATTATTATATTATATATTATTTTCATACAAAAATTTTGAACCCTCTTTGATTTCCGCCTGTGACACAGGTTTACCTAGTACAGGCACCTAACACTGTAATACTTCCTAATTATTTTATAAGTTATCTCTGTATTATATTTTACCTTTGTAATTATGAATAAATATTATTATTATTATTTGTTTTCTCTTTTTGTCAGACCGATATGATAGAGATAGAGCTATTATTAAAGATTAATACTATTCTGTCACCATTCTAAATTAGCAGACTTGGGCGTCTGTTCTCATGTAAGTCTTAATGCTATAAAGTATTGTATCATCCTCCAAACGTTTTCCAAAGTATGTTGGGGTCGGCTTTCAGTCCAACCAGATGAGGCTGAATATCAGTATTTTACACGAAGCGACTACCACCAGGCCTCCGCTCCCCAATTTATGAGTAACACCGATATCCTGAGGATAGACTGGTTGTCAGGCTTTTTGGGCTTCTGACTACCACTAACGATAGTCATAGGTGTTCGTATGACAATCGGGACCGACGGCTTTACGTGCTATCCGAGGCACGGAGGATTCTCTATGTGTTAAGAATGGTCACCCTTCGACAGGCTGACCGCGGCTAGCGCAGCTTAACCTTGCAGATCAGATACTTAGCTACGAGCCCCTCCTATTGTATATCTTTTTGGTTATCCAAAATAAAATATTCCTTTTTTTCTCTCTATAATGAATAATTTTAACGACGTCTGTGGTCTAGTGGTTCGCGTGTCGGATTGCAGATCACGAGGTCGTGGGTTCGATTCCCACAGGACACAAATATTTATGTGATGAACATAAGTATTTGTGTTTGTCTGGGTGTTTCTTACATATTATAAGTCTGTATTTACAAAAACAAAGGATATAAGTATTATATCTATTGTCTAGTACCCATAGTACAAGCTCTGCTTAGTTTGGAACTGGATATGGTACTGTGTAAAATTTTCCAAAAAAATATTTAGTTATAGTTCGTTCGCGTTAAGAATGCAGTGAGTCATCAGTGCAACTGCAGGGTGGTATTCACTGTGATGTTAAAATTCAAACATAATTATTATAGATTAAAAGATTAAGATTAATGGATTTTTAAAAATGCACTTAACTTTCTAATTAGGAACAATTGGTTACTACTAGGCTGGTGGACAATGATAACTCACTGCATTCTTAACTCGAACGAACTATAATTATTTTGTGGTCTATTTTATTCGGATCCATATCTAAGCTCTCCTCTTTTGACGTCACACCGGCTTATCTTGAATGCTATACCACATGAAGTCACGTAATCCAATATCGCCTTGTAGTAAAAAGATAGCAATACTGTCCAGTCCACACTCGCTGGCCTCGGTAGCTTCTTGCAATATAACATTGCACGTAAACAGCTGATGCGAGTACCTACCCAATTTAGTTTACCATTTTTAGTAATGGACTTCAATATCCGACTATCCCTCCATTTGTCTATGACCTACAGTTATTAAAAATACATAAATAACTACAACATGCGAACTGTAGGTTTACATAAGTTTACAGTTTTGTCTAATCCTTTCTCGGAATCTCGGAATATATTCGTAATGCCGTATGTATATAAATTCGAGCCCTAATGATTAATAGTTAAGACGGCCTACTTTTTAAATTCTCTGTAGCGGGATTCACTAACGACTAGTGCTCACTAGGCTGTGGCCTATTCAGGAGTTTCAGGAATACAATGTCTCTTCAGAATAACAGGGATTTGGCAACGGCCTATTTTTCAATTTGCAATTTTTAGTTAGGTATACACGCAGCGAACGACATCAGCCTCATAGCTTAGATTGCATTATAAATAATTATCCGCCAAATGGTTTGATATGTAGGCAGATAATAATGCCTATTTTTTAACACATGTTGCTCAAAACATTACACAATGTATGTTACAATACAGATTTCGCTAGCTGCCTGAATACTTCATTCTTTTGTCGACTTTATATAAAAAAACAGTATATATACAGTTTCAGAAACAACTGTATGCGTTTATAGTCTATAGACAAACACGATACAGGAAAACTCCTACCACGCTAACATTTATATATACATCAACAACCGACCAAACAACAAAATCCATTACGAATTACATTCGTGAACGTCCCACAAAGCCGAAACATAAACAGTAATGTAAGTAATACGCAATAAATTCCCATAGACCGCACGTTCGCTATAATAGAGGTAATTTTCCAGTATTTCCACGCGCAACATAGCTAGTTTCAAATAACGGTCGAGACAGTGTCGTTACGAGCAACAAAAGGGATTTTATTCAAATAGTTTCCGTCTGCCGCCGGCTTTATATTGAAATTCTTAGCTTAGGAGCGGAGATTTTTTTAAATGACGTCAGTAATTTTAAACTTGACTACATGTTTGGGGTAGTGGTTAAGGTGATTACCCTACCAATGCGCCGAGTGTCAGGTCTTCGATTCATACCAGTGACAATTTTTTTATACAATATAGCCAAGAATACCTTGTTGGTCTGATGGTCCAAGTCCAATACTTACTGAAATGAATAGAGAGCATCTGATTTCACTGGAAACCGACCGCCATAATAACGAAAAGGCTAGGATGATGATAGGTATTGAAGGGGTCCAGCGACTTCCGGACCACAGCTTGCCATGATCGTGGCTAATTTCACGGATTTCATGGCCATGACTGTAGGGTAAGTGACGGCAAGTCTGGTTTTTAGTTGGTACGAATCCGACATACCCTGTCACCTCCCGAGTGGCAGACAATCTATGAGGATACCCTCATAGATTGTGGTACAGTATACACTGTACCACAAAATAAAGATAGGTACAAACTTACTAAGATATCTCTGCTTTTTTACTGCAATGTCAACACAAATCTACGTCCAGGGTTAAGAATCACCCCACCATACTTCGAAAGACGCGCGAAAATTTTTCAATCTACCCTTTAGCTGCCAGTACATGCCGGTTTAACCGAGCGACAACAAAAACGGCAATTCATGGACGTTCTCAATTCAAAATGGAATGCGTTCGGGACAGTGTCGCCGACGGTGAGCGATGATGGCCGAACATAGAAGATGTCTCATGAAAATTGTCGAAGACCGTTAAGTTTTATTTTGGAAAAGTCAATAAACTGAAATTACTAAATCAAGTCCTGCATGAAGTTTTGAATCAGCTAAGAAAGCAGTGGACCTCTTGTAGCTGATATAATGACGATGATATATGAATGATGAAGATAACCTCGCAAACTGATTGATCAGCATAGATTTAACGTAGCGACGGGCCCCTTTATGTGTACCTACAAAACTATAACTCCCTCATTACCCTAGGTGTGGCACGCGCCTGCCTTTTTAACGTGTGAAAAATCCTCATAGACTATCCGTCGCCTGGGGATGGTGGCGGGGCGTGTCGGAATACCCAGAGTGGGTGACCTACTGACTATAAACCACACAGTGTTTACTACTCACCACCTGAGTGCAGGGGTAACGGGAGCGGTTTCCCAATTATCCGCGAGGCACGCGCCTGCTGAGCCAACCTCTGGCTCAGCAGGCCCCTTGGTTTGATTTCCAGGTGGAGCAAAATGTTATTGGTTATTCAATCAAAATTTTATCAATAGTAACTTCTGTGGCTCGGTGTTTGGGTTTGTGATCAGTTACTTGCAATCAGCTCACCCGTGAGAGAGTGTGAGACATCACAGTACATATACCTCAGACACTGCCAACCCTCCCAACAGAATACAGTCGTGATGGTATGTTATGGGTATGTTTAACTATAACACTATTACGTAACAAAAACTGTTTGCAGTATACATCGCTCGTGGTCAGAGTAAAACCTTTTTAATTGAAAAACTTTGCAACAAAGAGGCTTACTCGTTCTGCAATGAGCTGTATATAACACTGTATTATATTTTCAGCTTAATTTTATATTTTGCTTGCGAATTTTCATGAAAATTTCTTGTTTATTTAGAAAAAAGCTTTGAAGACAGACAACGATTGGATTTCTAGAAATGGTTAGACAAATATAGTAATTTACAGCCACAGTTCGCACGTATTTTTCATAATCAGGATTCATATAATAAGGAATGTGCCTACTTTAAACTTCGACCGCTACTAGTAATTTCATAGAAAAACCCAATTACGCTACTTTCACGATTAACGACATCTGTGGTCTAGGTTCGAGTGTCGGACTGTTAAGTCACTCACACACACTAAGTCATTGAGTTCGATTCAAACAGGACACATACACTTAAGTATGGGAGGAACATAACTATTAGTGATTTTCTGGATGTTTCTTATGTGTTTACAAATAAAAAGTATACAGGGTTTTACAAAACTACCCGTAAAGCCGAAAGGAGGTTAAATGGGGCCTTATAACGAGTCCATTCACAATATTTAAGAACCGAAGTAACACTGTATAACATACCCCAAAAAAAGGAAAACAACAACATTTATGAATGAAAAATAGAAAAACTATTAAAGTAGTCAATTATTAGGTAAAATAGGTACGTATGCCTTTCTGTTAAATAATCTGGTTCCCTGACATGACAGCTGACAAAATTTTTTGCTTTGATAAATAATTATATTTTTTACGGCCTATTTTGTAACATCTTGTATATAAAAGTTTTGGCAATACATCATTGTATATGAATAAAATAAAAAAAGGATTTTCTTGACTCAGACATAAAAGAACTTACTGATAATAAACAATCCGGGTACAAGATGAAATAGAAATATAGAAATATCGAAACTGAATTGCAATCGCACCAGAACCACTAGTCGTTGGTTTAGCGCACGTTCTGATAAGTGCACCAGTTCGTAACAATACACGTGTTGCGTCTAAGTTTGAGTCTAGTATGGAAGTTTCTCTTAAGTTATTGTACCTCCATATTATAGTTGTACTGTGAAAATGCTATTGAATCAAAAAAAGTTTGCGATGACTTTGAAAAATCGAAATCTTTTTTGTTACGGTAGATTATATATTATTATGATTTCTTCTTCTTTTTAGATCCTTTGTTTAAAAATATAGATTTAGAATATAAAACAATAAAACAGTTCAATTGTTTTCCATATATTTAAAAAAATATATTAGCTTATGCTAGTTATCGCATACATTTTTTGATGTGTGTAGATTACAAGCTGTTACTCGTGATTTCAAAGCGCTGTTTGAGAAAAAAGCAGCTTATATTTTTCCTTAGGATGCAATCTATCTACTTGCCAAATGTTATAGAAATCTATTCTACGGTTTAGACGTGAAAAGGTAACAGAGAAACAGAAGGACGGAGTTAAGTACAGAGGCCAGAACATCAAGCAACCCCAATCTGTCAAATTTCTTTGATAGATTTTCAACTTTAAATCAAATCAATAAGGTTCATTTTTAATTGGGAAAATTCGACAGTTTTGGATAGCTTGACCTGCTGGCGTCTGTACTTTCATATATATAACAATGGATTGCAGTGTAACAAACTGTAGCCCGCAGGTTGAAATCTTTCGTGAGAGAATTGTCGACCTCTCTGCCGATCTGTAGTAGACCCACTGGGCGCCTGTGAGAGCCGTCAGATCTCCAACCTCCATAAGCGTGGCCTACGGGCGGCAGAATTAGGGCTTCCGCCGCTCGACCAGACAATGGCCCCAGAAAGCACCGCGCGTGTTAGCTATACGCATGCCGTTGATTATATTGTGAGGAATAGCTCGCCAACTAAAGGGGTTCAGCAAATGCTGGACCACAGCCTGTAAAGTCGTAGTGAAATTCATGGATCCTGTGGCCGTCGGTACGAGTCGACATACCCTTTTTTTTTTTTTATTGCGAGGCGGAAACCTTCAAAAGTCTGCCAGCTTGCTGGGGCGAATGCCGGGGTGTGTGGTAATTTTTACCGCACTCAGCATCCAACATCAACCATCTTCAACACAATATTAGGGGTGTCCGGGAACAGAAGTATTCTTCCGGAACCCTTCCTGTGTCACACCTGTTAAGGCCCATCCCAGGGAACGAGTTGACATACCCTGCCACTTCCCCAGGTGACAGATGATTCATGAAAATTTTCCGTACCTACTATAAAAAAAAGATCCAAAGCCTCCCTTACTGTGCATCCACACTGCAGTTACTTTTTGTGGAGCAACGTTTCCAAGTGTTAGTGGGTAACATCCGATAGCAAAAAGTTATTTGTTGTTAGTATACGTTGCCGTGAAAGTTAAAGAATATTACCTAATGTTATCGTGTTGCATTTTGTTGCTCCACAAAAACTAACTGCGATGTAGATGCACTATAAGGTAGAACTTTTCTCTAACTTCATTAAAATGTATATAATGACATCTGCTATAAAATATTTAAACAACGCTATTTATTTTATTCTGTAAATAATAAATAAACGCGTATAACCATTAAAACGCTTGGAGTATCGACGCAGCAGTTATTTATTCCGTTTCAAATGGATTGAAAGTGATTGATTGCCACTCCATCGAGCTACTGGCATAAAAGTTTCTATAAATCACTTTATTGAGGCATTGATGCACTCTGTGCTGGGTAAAGAGGGATTTGTGGCTAATTGGCCTCGATAAAACCAGATGGCACTCAAGTCTAATGGACACATTATTGAGTTTTGCTATGAAATTCTTAGTAACACCTCATAGTTTGGATTCGCGATTAATCTTGTCCCCTAGTACTTGGTAAGTATCTTAAAAACATACCGGCAAACTATTTTTTTTTATACCCATGCCTAACGTAAGTGTAATGGTATACAGAAGAGTAGATTAATAAAAAGAAAAAAAGCTCTACACGTGTCTAAAAATACGACAAATTAAATAATCCAAGTGAAAATTACCAGACTAAAAAATGTTAATAAAATGCAAAGTTTTGTCCAGGGCTGGCAGCCCGGAGGAGCGATAAATTCGAGCAAGATAGTTGTACGGCGGAGACATTAACCCAAGCTGTGCGGGGCGCGGGCTGCCTACTAATGAGCACTACCTTTTCTCACTAAATGTGCAAGTAACTAGACTTTTTGATAGTTTCACATATCATATACGATATAGATTTAGGTATCATCATAAGCATCACCCATATACTGTCCCACTGCTGGGCACGGATCTCCTCTCAGATCGAGAGGGATTAGGCTATAATCCAACACGCTGGCCTAGTGGGGGTTGGTACTAGGCCAGCTCGGTAATGTTGGTGATTTAAGTATATTTACGTATAATGTTACATAATAGTAAGTTCTGGACATAATTATTGTTGAGACAACCCTAAAACTCACTCTCATTAATCTGAAAATAAATTGGAATGTTAATCAGAAGTATTTTTTGTTGTTCATCCTGTATGCCTGAGAGAATTTCTCAACAGAGTGTGAAGTATATCAACACGGATTAGGCTAGCGTGGTGGACTATATAATAAACCCTCTCAGTATGAGAGGACAACTAGCTGTGGAACAATAAAATTAACTGTGATTGATTATGATATATTTTTGTAAGTTGGAACCTCTTATAATACTTAAAAGAGAGTTATCTAGAATTATCTTTTAATATACACAATGTTTTTTTTTTCGTCAAAGTTCCGTACATTGGTCTTATATAATATTTAAGTCATTTTCTACACGAAACTCTGACGAACTTGTAACATAAACTATCTTTGTAACCCGTCACCTGAGGTTAAGGTCTAGTCAACGTTTCCGACGGAGACATTAAAGCAATCTGTGTTCTACGTGCTCCTCACTTAAGGGGAAGTTATGCTTACTGGCGGGAAATAAAAAAGAGGTTTTAATGGTTTTGGAATTTCCCTTCTGGGTAACTTAAAATTCCGGTACGTAATAAAATTATAAGTTGATAGCACTAATAATTTTAATCTTATAGAAGTGTAATAAATTAATATATCTAGTGCTACATCCAAATTGGAGGATCTGCCGATTCTTTGTTTAGAAAATGTATAAAAGAATAAAATACAATGTATTTAAATGCACAACATGCTTAAATTCTTACTTAATACAATTAAAAAACTAATAAGTACCTACTCAATTATGAACTAGAGTAAAATGTGAAAGATATAAAAACTTTTCGGTCTTTACCTATCGATTTTCTGTTCAGCCAATTATTACAGAATCGTTCGGTACAAGTTTTTACTTTCACGGCCGCGTTTATTACACAGAACGTGTAAAAAGAAAAACGGTTTCGAAGCAAAGAAAATCGCCCAACATTCCTTTTAACAAAAATACAAGCAAAAACTAAGCACAGTGAAGTTTCTCAAAAGAAATTCTTTTATTCATTGAGTTGGGCGGCAGTTGAGTTCACAAACTTTAAAAGTAAAAAAATATAAAAAGTATGATCAATCAATTTCATTCGATTTAAGTTTTTTTAGCGGTGATTGGCTCGATGTTGTACAGCGTACATTTTTAGGCATTTGATGGCTACAAGTTATGTAAGAAAGTTAAAAAGTATGTTTGTTAGCGCCTCATTACTCTAAGCTCAGAAGGCAGGCTTTGTACAGTCAACGACGGTAACTTTCAGCGGTTTTCATAATAGGTACGATAATAAATGATATTTATTTTTGTAAATAGATCTTTTAAAGACACTTTTACAAGTCAATATTTTACACATTCTTTTTAAAGCTAGATGGCTCCGGCATTTCTTAGCTGACGACCTCTGAGAAGAAACGCCGAAACAAACTCAAAGAATCATAGTCTCTTTTAAAGTCCAGACATAGAATAGTAACAAATATGTAATACAATACAATGTAGGGCAAAGTCTGAAATGGCCTTTTGAAGAAAGAGCCATAGCGGCTTTGAGTAGACCAGTCCCAACTGACGGCACGCATGCATCAGTCATTGTGTAGCTCAACCATAATTTAGGGAGCTCAATAACCCGTCGCACGACGATACCAGATCAGAGGCACATTTGCGTAGGCCACATAAAAAAACGCTCAAAGCCACCAGACTGTACGATTTAGGAACACGAATTACAAAACTGTTTGAGAGTTTTGATATTTCTTACGGCCTTTTCTATAGATCGGAAAATCTGCGTAGATTATCTACCACTTGGGGATAGCAGGGTATTTCTGACTTCTACCGAATAAAAATACGTAATTGCCTTTCCTTACCCCGCGCAAACTGCGGGTTGGCAGACTTCACATGCCGCCGTCGAAAGAATCTCTCAGGCATGCAGGTTTCCTCACTATTTTTTTCCTTTACCCATTAAGTGAGTGATACTTAAAGGTTGGGAAAATTCAAATGATTGGATTGGAACTCGAAACTTATAACTTGGTAGTCAATGGTCATATCACTAGCAACTTCTAGCATGGACGGCCCAAAAATGTTTTACTATCTTACGGAGAATGAAGCAATCACTACAATAAGGATAAATAATAAAGTAACAAAATCCTTTCCCTTACTAAAATAATTATTGACAACGATCCCTTTCGTAATTAATATCAAATTCAACCCAAAACATCACAAAATATCCCAATATTAATCAAGTTTATCGCTCCTAAAATATCCAATTTGCGAGCTCAATACTTGCTGCCCAAAAACAACATGGACGTTCAATTTTCGGTCTCAGTAATGATTGCCTAAAAACAACACGGGCAGTTGCATAAACAACTGTACTCTAACGGGCATACAATGTCGTAGAGAAGTGCAGAATATTCACTTGTTTATCGCATAGTTACGATGACTAAATAAAAACTTTTTAACAAAAATCTCCAGAGATAAACATTAACATTTCAAAAAAATTGGCGCTGACTCAAAATTACTTAGTATACTTACATTAGTTTAAGAATTTAGTTATTAAGGTTAAATAAGAAACGTTTATTATTTTTTGCTTTTCAGTTTTTCGGCGTAATTTTTTGTTAAAGATTTTATTTTATAATTTTTTGTAGCTATAATCTACTAATTACTACATACTTAACTTATGATTACTTTTAATTTAATACGCAACTCAGCATTAAAATCTGTGAGTGGACAATAAATCACCCCTATTTTCCCACCCTTAGGGTACGATTTATATTTCCAAATTGATATGTGGCCAACTTCGAGGTATGTATCCAATAAAAAAATAATTATCAAAATCGGACTACACTGTAAAAAGTTATGCGTGGTCATACCTACATAAAAACAAATATACGCGTCGACTATTTCGTCGGTTGATAAAAGAGGTTCTTTTTGGTTTTCTAAGCATTCTCTAATTATAAATTTCCTGCGTCTAGTTAACTCAGCGTAGCAACCACTTACGCTGAGAATGCAGTGCCACCGTCATACAATAGAATTGCAGTTTAGCATTTTCATGTCATTCAATATTTTTGTTTATTATTTTAGTCTTTCTTCAGCCTTTCTTAATTTCCCGACCGCCGTAACATAATCCGAAGTCTTTTTTATTTGATGCTTGAACTACAACTGATTATCACATCTAGCCTTAACGACAGATTAATTACGTCGTGGTATAGCTTATCCTAGCGGTACTTCATGATTCATGAAGTTCTTAAAAGCTTATGTAAATTCTGAGGATTTTCCTTTATTATGAACGAATCGCATAACGTTTCAATCGGGGAAAAGTATTCATAAATCGTTCATTCCGCAAAAAAAATTGGCTGCAAACACTTCAATCGGGAGGAAGTATCCATAAATGTTTCATTCCGCTAAAAAAAATGGCTCCAAGCAAGTCACGTTATGAGTGACACTTCTCTAGTTTCTATTATGTACCAAAGAGCAAATACTGCAACAGTACAGTAGTATTAAAAAAGTGGAGTAACAAAATTGTCCAATTACGGGTGAGCGGAACGTGGACTGTCCGCTTTTTATGTAAATCATGGTCCCCGACGCTGGAACAAGCTGTTCCTTGGCGCTAAAGAATGTAGTTTACGTCCCGACTAGGGTGACCATTTGCAAATGAGTTCGGACGCAGTTTAAATTGCGAATTCCTGTCGCATTTTCTGGACTTGGACTTGGTCTAAAAAAGTTGCGATTACTTTAGAAATTATGTTGTTCGTTCAATTGTTTTATTTTACTTGATAGGTTGGTCAGCCTAATTGATTTCTCAGTATTTTCTTTTTTTATCCTTTTTTATATAAAGTACACAGTAGGTACATAAGTATAATTTATAAATTTCGAATAGAAAACTCTGGGAGATAATTACAATGACATCGTTTTACTTACACTTACGTAGTGTCGGTTTATAAACATCACAAAATTATCTCCAATATTAATTATCCCAATAAGTCAGTTAGTTAGTTTTATGAATTCCAGAATATTGCTTCTTATCGTGGTGTTCAATAAAGTTTATTCTATTCTACTGAGTTAAATAATTTGATGCTCTTATGTAGAACATCAGTCAAATCGATATCAATACAGTATAACATAACGTACCATATCGACATGCCTGTATTCCCCAAAGGCATAGTCATAGACACTTATGTATGTCATTATCAACCCATATACTGTCCCACTGCTGGGCACGGGTCTCCTCTCATACTGAGAGGGATTAGGCTATAGTCCACCACGCTGGCCTAGTGCGGGTTGGCAGACTTCACAAACCGTCGAGAAAAATCTCTAAGGTATGCAGGTTTCCTCACAATGTTTTCCTTCACCGTTTAAGCGAGTGATAATTAATTATTAATACGCACATGAATTCGAAAAGTCAGAGGTGCATGCCTTGGGTTCGAGCTCGAGACCTTCGACTTGGCAGTCCAATGGTCATACCACTAGGCTATCACTGTTTATGTATGTATGACACATTAATATATACCCATAGTTCGCCGATATGTTTACGTTCTATGTAATAAGAGGCGAGCTAATTGCCATTAACCATGCATAAAAACATACTCCGAGCTGCTATTGTGAATTTCATAGAAAAACCCAATAACACCCAATAACCCAGAACTTTTAGTGTAGCAGTCGCACTAAAATTACGATAAATAATAATATTAAGGCAGTTAAACAAACGTAATAATTTTAGGACAGACTCAAAATATACTATATTAATCATCACTTCAGCTGAATCATAGACAAATATTAACTCTCTCGTTACAAATAAAGCCACAAATACCGACTCCAACTAACACGTACTCCGATACTAAATCAAAATCTCTCAATATATATAATTATCTAACATAAATAATCTCCTTGTTATTGGGGTGTCAATTCTATGCCACTCAGTGTACGTTGTGACGTTAATTGACACTTCTATGATGTTGCAAATTATTGAACACTTGAGAGCATGTTTCAGAACGCTTAGCTATTCGACGTCTAGAATATTCTGCGGTTTATTGTGCTAAGTTAAGTGGTAAACACAATGTTTGTCGCTATATTGTGGGCTAGGCTTTAAATTGCTCAAATGACAGGCACTAGTGTGTTTAACAGCAGCTTGTCAGAATGGACTGAAAATTGTAGTCTACTAAAAATGGACCTTACAGATTACTTTTGAGCTCTGATTAAGTCTAGATTTCTTCATTTTTGACGAGTATTTGGTGGGTAAAGTTTTTAGATCTGTTTTATTATAAATAAACTATAATATTTTAATGCTACTTTATTGTAGCGAAGTCTTAAAGAGCCTTTAGTGTTTCATAAAAAAGACACGCCCTACATTTCATACTAAGCTGAAAAATATCTACGCCAACAGCAAGAAAATCGCTTCAAAAAAGACGAAATAAAAATAATTCCAAACATCAACAGTGGAATCCTGTTTAATGGGCGCATCGCTTTTAAGCGCTTTCTGCTTTATTGTTAACGGCGTTGAACGGAGCGCGGCGATGGCCTAAAATGTTTCCATATTCGATTTACAAATTCATTTTGTTCCCAAGAAACATTTAGAAAGTAAACCTACTGTAGAAAAAAAAGTTAGCAGTAGTACTTACTACATACCAGCACGCCTGTATTCTGCGAAAGGTTAGACAGAGGTGTAGTAAAATACAACACAGTTCGGGTCCCATGTAGTGAAGGGTGAACCTATTACCAGCCACAAATCTAGACTCTGAGCTGTTTTTGAGAATTTTATAGAAAAACTTCGCTCTACCTGGAAATCCTACCCAGGACCTTATGCTTCACAGCCGCGCTTGCGACCACTAGACCATTAGTTAACGTGAACCATTATCCTTTCTCCGTCCTCGTCGCGTAACCGAACCTTGCCGAAGTGATCCGTAAACACCCGAAACTCCAATCTGTTTATTATCCACGAAGAATTACCAAAATTGAGTTTCTTTCCACGAAACTTTTCGGCGAAAATTCCGAGGCTTGAGATTTTTTCTTTGAATTAAATGATTGGATTTTACCTAAAGCTGAGGTATTTTTGGGATTTAGGAGCGATGAACTACTAACTTTGGTGTCACCGCTGATAGAAAAGTATTGAATACGTTAAATGCACTAGATTACAGAGTGTACTCCATTCAGTAGCAGCTCGGAGTCTGGATTAATTGTGTCTGGTTAATGGCAATAGGCTCGCCCCCTATTACATGGGACCTAAACATACCGGCGAGATGTGGGGTGTACATTAGTACACCTCTGCCTAACCCTTCGGGGAATACAGGCGTGATGGTATATGTACTCCATTCATTTTAACGTCAGACAAATAATGTTACGACGAGCCTTTTCCCAACTATGTTGGGGTCGGCTTTCAGTCTAACCAGATGTGGCTGAATATCAGCATTATACATGAAGCGGCCATCAGACCTCTGCAGCCGAATTCCTAAGCAATACTTATATCCTAAGGATAGACTAATCGTCAGGCGTTTTGGACTACTCACTGGTCAGCTACCCACGAATCAGTTGTTCGTATGAAAACCAGGACCGACAGCTTTACGTGTTTCCTGAGGAACAGAGGGGTCTCGAGGTGTTAAGAATCGTCACCCATGCACAGGCTGACCGCGACAAGCGTTACAAACATTTAAGTATTATATCCATTGTCTAGTTCAGTACCCATAGTACGGTCAACAAAAGAGTTAAGTATACAGGCAGCTAATTAAATATCTGTGTTTTGATAAGATAGTGTAATAATGTATCACGCAATATAAAAACGTAGGTATTGTAAGCAGCTACATACCTGACCCTTTGGCGCTTAAATTTATGTTAAAATCTGTATAAAAATGCATATTTCATTTGCTATACTTAACTCCTTTGTTGACTATACAAGATCTGCTTAGTTTCGAGCTAGATGGTGCTGTGTAAAATTGACAAAAAATATTAATTTATATTATTTTTCCGTAAGTCTTCAAATCTGTCAACATAGGTCATACAGTGAACATAAAAACAAATCCAATTGATTCCGCTTCAATAAGTGACCTTTACCGACACCGTTAACCTGTACCACTGTAACCTTGAAACTGACCAGCCTGGAATTACCCGCAACTTTTCCACTTCGACTTTAACTCAATCTTAATTAACATAAAATAACTAATCGTAATCGATCCTCGCGGACCATTTGCCAAGGGATTAATTGATTTATCCAAACCGTGAAATTACAGAAGGGGAATACCCGTTAAATATTTAATGAGAGGGTTAAGCTGTCTGATTTACATCAGAAACAAGTATCAGGTGTCAGTCATAGATATTATTTAAGCAGATCATTACACAGAATGGTTGAGATAATGATGCATAAAATATTAACTTCTAAGTGACGTTCCCGAAATCATGTGCGTATTAGTAATTAATTATCACTCGCTTAAACAGTGAAGGAACACATCGTGAGGAAACGTGCTTGTCTTAAGGTTTTTTCGATGTTATGTGCAATCTGCCAACACGCAGAAAGCAGCCTCTCATTTTGAGAGGAGACCCGTGCCCATCAGTGGGTCAGTATGGACTGGTGATGAGAAGTGACGTTCTTGTGGCTCGGAGATTTACCGAATACACGTCATATGTATCCAATTTTTGACTCAAAACATACCTATCACAAATTCACAATGTAAATTTTGACACATCTAAATATCCCAAATATTGATATCAAATGAAAACTATTGAGCTCCCAATTGGTATCCTTATTAAAATATCGTTCGAACAATTTTATAAAGTGAACCAAATGTAAGCCACCCATTAAATTATAAATTATAATTATTTTATTATTTTTATTTCTATCTGCATTAGGCTCACCTCGTATTACATGGGACCTAAACATACCGGCGGACTGTGGGTGTACATTGTCATACTTCTACCTATCCCTTCGGGAAATACAGGTGTGTAGGTATTTAATAGATCTTGTGGTAAGATAGGGAAGATCTTTCCTCAGCATTTAAATCACATAGGTTAGATAAAAAAATGATATTTTAAAGTCAGTATTTTTTTTTAAATACTAGATTATTCGTTCTCTTTTCCATTTGAACCGAAACATTCATTTTTATCTTCCCACAAGAACAGTAAGAAACAGTCTTAAATCATTTTGGGTCGTCCAAAAGAGTTATCAAGATGTCGGGCCGACTATTTGGTCGCCGCAAAAAAGTTTCCAAATTGAGGACGGAACTTAATGGGTTTTACAAGCCTGAAGTTACGTCTTACATTGTTACAGTGTTTTGGTGTAGTCCATTGTTTTTTTTTTTTGTAGGAACGAAGGTCGTAATTCGGCGACGCAAAACGCTAGCTATGCCAAAGACGAAAAAGAGAAACGTTATCTGCGGCGGGGTTGATTAAATAGCAGTAATTCAGAGTCTTACAGTCTAAAAATGCACCTCCTACACTCGTTAGATTCACAATTGGACCAGGTCTGAACATCGAAGCTATCATCAGCCCATTTACTGGCCCATTGCTGGTCACTGATCACTTCGCAGAATGAGACGCTATACAGTCCACCACGTTCAGGCAGACTTCATACGCCATCAAAAAAGTCTCTCAGTCATGCAGGTTTCCTCACGATGTTTCTTCACCGTTGAAGCGAGTGTTCATAACGCACATAATTTCGAAAAATTGGAATTGTGTGCCTAGAATTAAAACTCGAGGTCAATAATCATATCACTAGGCTATCACTGTCTCATATGTAAATACATCGATATAATATGATTTCGAGATGTTGAAAGATGTGTACCTTGTACAAAGGACTTGAAACCTTAGACTTGGCAGTCCAGAGAGAGACAGACTTAGACATCTATTAAGGCAATAGGGTACAGGCCTTGCGGTATGACCATTGGACTGCCACGTCAAAGGTCTCCAGGAACCTAGCAGTGGGACAGTATATGGGTTGATAATGATGATGCTTTAAAAACTCAGATACTATACTTCAAATATGATTTAATATTACCAAGTGCTTTGAAAGTCTAAAGAAAAAGCTAGGCATGTTTTTTAAAAATACACAAGAATCACACAACATGTTAAGCGCAACATAACTCAAGCTTAACAGTACATTCCTTTAACCCAATAGTATTAGGAGAAAAATAGTATTATCTAGTACATAATCAGAATATACGGTGCAAACCGAAGTGTCTCACCGCTGGCTTAATGGATCAAATGGAAAAAGTTTCTTTTTCACAACTTAATAGAAAGGGGCTCTTCTGAATGGCTGTGCTTTGTTTCCTGTACAAATTGGGTTTTTTTTTCTTTCATTTGAATGAATTAAGGATGTAGCTATAGTGGGAAACGGAGCGGGTATGACCCAAGTGGATCTAGAAGTCATTATCAACCCATATACTGTCCCACTGTTGGGCACGGGTCTATATTGAGATGGATTAGGCTATAGTCCACCATGCTGGCCTAGTGCGGGTTGGCAGACCTCACAAACCGACGAGAAAAAAATCTCTAAGGTATGCAGGTTTCCTCACGATGTTTTGCTTCACCGTTTAAGCGAGTGATAATTAATTATTAATACGCACATGAATTCGAAAAGTCAGAGATTACTGCTTGGCAGTCCAATGGTCATACCACTAGGCTATCACTGCTTATGGATGCAATGCTTATGGATTTAGATGTAGAAATAATAGTAAAAAAAATATGCATTGAAACTTATCATCATTCTCCTGCCCTTATCGAAACTTACTTTTACGCATTCGTCTTTTTTTCATATATTTCTATCAGCTTCAGTTTTCTTCTCTCATCACTTAATGCCTTTCGTACCATGTCGTCTTGCACACAATCCATCCATCTTTTCTTTAATCTTCCTCTTTCCTTATACCTATCCCCATCTATACTGAAAATCTTTCTGGTAACATGTCCTTCCTCTCTACGCATCACATGCGGCGAAGCTATTTTTATTTTTTGATATAAGTAACCCTCCTCAGCTTTGCAAGGGAATGTTTAAAAATATAGCCTATAAACTTTCCTGAAAAATCACTCTTTATTGGTGAAAAGCCATGTAAGTAAGTGCCCTAAATTCAATTTACTGATGGACGACTTCATTATAAAATATAGAATTTTCTCAACTATAGAAAAACTGAATGAGAATGTTTTATGAATTTAAAGCTTCCAGAAGAAATTATCTAAATGATAGTGAAAACCGTATCAAAATTCGTTGCCTGGTTTTGGAATAGAAAGTGGAAAACATGACGACAGATGTGATAAGCGACTTTGTTTAATACTATTTATTGAAGTATGTCGGCAAACGAGCAGACGAGCTGATGGTAAGTAGTCATTGCCACCCATGGATACCTGCATTACCACAGAAGTTACTAATCCATTGCCAAGCCTTAAGAGATCCCATGGTCTGCAGACTATTAAAAGTTGAGAGGGGGAACTGGTTCTTACGCGCAGAAGTTGAAACACATATAATACCCTTTAAACATGTTTTAAAATAGACTTGAAAATGGAAGAAGGTCCTTAATTCGTTTAAATATAATGTTTTTTCTTTTCTTTTAGCTATCAAAGATTCTCAACTGATTTGACTTCAAAAATGGAATTCTCAAATCAACTGTATTTTGTTTTGATTATTATCAATTTTAAAGTCGATAGGATAGAAAGTAAGAGTGTGTCACTAGGTATTATGTTTGTAATAATTTCACCGCTTCCGCTTATCAATACATCGCAGCTTTCTCAAGTCCTTTCTGTGCACTGTAAGAAGATTGCTCTACTTCCTAACAATTGTTTCAAACGACAAAACCTATGGTCTTATCTTAGTAATCTATTTAACAAGCTGTAAATTTGTATGTGATACAATGGTTTTTAGCCTCATAGGTCTAGTGGTTGCAACTGCTGAGCGTGAATTACTAGATGCGATTCAGGTCGACCAATATTATAGGGATTTTCAATTAAAAAGTTATTATTAACATCTTGGTGTTTGGATTTGTGCCCGAATAATGGTAATAAGCTTGTCCACTGTTACGTAGGTTCTAAAATATGTGCACATATTAGCGTAACCTTGCGTACCAGACGTCCTTAAACGAAATAAGTTTCTCGTGGCCTATCACGTACCAAGACAATAGGTCAAGACGAGACAATGCGTCGACAAAATTATGTTACGACACTAGTTAGCCAAAATACATGTCCTTTTTTCCTCAATTTCCTTTTATCCCTTTAACCTTTTCATCATTTAATAACATCACTAACGAACGCTCTTAATCCAAAATGCAATCATGATACAAAAGACTTACGTGTACTGTAATATACGCCTACATCCAGCTAATAATCTTATATAGGCCAATGAAAGCTTATTACACTTAATATCGCACTTTTATATCACTGTAATAGCACTAATCGAGGTCATTTTGCAGTGGTTTTCAACATTTTGTTGTCATAGTTTGGCAAGTTGTGTTCAAAAATGTCACAGTGCATTTAGTGACCATAATATAATATTTTTAATATTAATAATATAATATTTTTGGGACATTTGACACAACACCATCTAGTTCCAAACTAAGCAGAGCTTGTACTATGGATACTAGACAATGGATATAATACTTATATACTTTTTTCTTTTTTTTTGTAACTACATACTTATAATACATAAGAAACACCCAGACAAACACAAATACTCATGTTTTATCCATACAAATATTTGTGTCCTGTGGGAATCGAACACACGACCCCATGATCAGCAGTCCGGTACTCGAACCAACTGTACTTGTCTATATGTAATATGATGTTATGGGAAAGTAATTAATAAAAAACATTGGTATCACCATCGTTTTACTAGACTGGAAGCCGAATGAAAGGCAGGGAGGATGCACACAAGGGGCCTAACAGTGAAAATTTTGAGAAACAGTTGCATCACACAGCGTGTTCGACACATTTCACAAACGGACGCAGATGGCTGCCACCATTACGTTCAACCCTTTCTGGGTACAATTGTACAGTATAACTGTATCGCCGTACAAAATTAGAGTTTTCATTGCGCATAATTTAGATGGCTGAGGTGATTTCTTTTCCTATTAACGTACCATATTTCCACGTCTGTATTTCCCGAACACTAGGTGGTTTCTATAAAATTCTCAGAAGCAGCTCATTTGTGTCTAATTAACAGCGATAAGCTCGACCACTATTTTACATACCGTGTACACACATCAAAAAAAGTTTACAATCACTTAAAAATCGAAATCTTTTTTGTTACGGTACATTATATTATGTATAATTATATTTCTTCTTCTTTTTAGATTATTTCAAACAGGGTATTTCTATTTGTATATTTTTGGCATTTTCCATGCTAAGATTTCAAAGTTATTTAGAAAAGGAAAAATACGACCGCGGGCAGGATATTACCCCTTGAATTAAAATTAACTAATAAAATTAATTGTTAATCTGAATTCAACAGAAGGCCTTGCATGTTGGGTTCACGGGATTAGAAGTGAAACTCCACTCTTTTGATCATAAAGCTTAGAAGAGCAGAGGTATGTAAAGTCTGGTTAATCATATACATATATTCACTATGAAATTCATAGACACAAGAGCTATTCTTTCTAGTCTCATAGAAAATCCTGCACATTAAAACTGCACTGTGGGTATATAAGACACCTCTGCATTACCTATCGAGGAATGAAGGCCTGTATGTTTCATATCATCATATCAACCCATATACTGTCTCACTGCTGGGCACGGGTCTCCTCCCGGGATGAGAGGGATTAGAAAGAAAGAAAATTATAGGATTAGGCTATAGTCCACCACGCTGGCCTAGTGCGGGTTGGCAGACTTCACACGCCGTCGAGAAAATCTCTCAGGCATATAGGTTTCCTCACGATGTTTTCCTTCACCGTTTAAGCGAGTGATAATATTATTTGTTAATACGCACATGACTTCGAAAAGTCAGAGGTGCCTTGGGTTCGAACTCGAGACCTTTGACTTACCGGTCCAATGGTCATACCACGAATATTATCAGTTTGACAGACTCAATATAGGTACCGCTTAACCCGGTGGGTCTAGAAAGCATACAATTTTGCACAGGAATTAATTATTTATTCTAATATCTGTATGTTTGTTAGCCTAAACCTAAACCATTGAACCTGGTTTGATATACTTAGATATAGATTAATCCATGAAAAAATACACAGCCGATACAGATACGAGTGAAACCATGGAAAACAGCCAGATTATTATTGTGTAGTACTCCGCGAGGAAACGTTGTGTTGGCAGTGGGGGGACTTTGACCCTTATACTGCCAATCCAGCTATTCCTCTTCTGTTTTACAGGGTCGGAAACGTGCTAGTGATTCCCTGGTGTTGCAAGCGTCTACAGGCTACGGTAACCGCTTACCAGGCGGACCGTATGCTTGATTGCCACCTTAGTGATATAGGTTAAGAGAGGAACTGTTCTGATTGAACCCTGCTGCTTCTTTCCTCCATCGTTCGGCGTGACAGCAGTTCCATTCCCATTATCTAGATGGTTGGCAGTCGACTACTGCGCTATTATACTATATACTGTGTATTTTTCAAGAAACTTTCTGCCTTGCACCACAAAACTGTGGCATGAACTGTCGCCTGCAGTATTTCCGGACCAATACGACCTTCAAACCTTCAACAAAAAAAAATGTTCTCCCTTTTAAAGGCCGACAACGCGCTTGTGACTCCTTTGGTGTTACGGATATCCATGGGCGGCGGTAAACGCTTACCATCAGGCGATCCGTCCGCTTGTTTGACCCCTAACCCATAAAAAAAGGTGAGCGCTAACTCAATATTTTGGAAAAATCCTACTAGATTAGAAAATAAATATTACTAATTATACCTTCGTTTGTCCCCTGAGCTATAATAAATAAAATATGCTCTCTCTGAATAATATAAAGCCACCAAATCGGTGCCATCTATTTGTAAGCCAGACATTTTAACAGAAAAATATTGTGAATCATAAATTCCTTTGATGTTTCAATAATTACCAATTAGGTACATGAAATTTTGATTTGGGTTGTTTCATTTTCAAACGAATTGACTGGAAAAATATGTTTTAATTTATAATAATTAATGTAACATTTTATAGACAATAAAACATATTTAATCCTTAAAGCTAAAATCAGTCAACCGCTAGTTTGTTATTAAATTAATTTTACTTTTATTTTTTTACATTTCAAACGATTATTTTCGTAATTTTGTGTTACAGTTAAAAAATAACTGACTTAAGTCTCAAAATGTATTATTGAAAAATTTTATTTGAATTTGATCGGTTCATATTAAAAAATACAATTAAGCTTCGTTTGTATGAGGCGCGTTAAGGATCTCCTCTTCTAAAAGTAAAATATCAATCTAATTATTTTTACTATTTTGTAGTCTTCGTACTAATCTTTGTCTGATTTTCTTCGTCGTTCTAGTTTCATAGTCCATAGGTACGCTCATACTTTCTGTAGTTGGAATATTATTGTTTACATTCGTCGTTGCTTCAATAGGTTTTTCTGTAGTTGTGTTAATCGAATCAAATTCAAAATCACCCGTTATTCGTCTCATCATTTCTAAGCTAGTATTATTCTGTATATCTATTCTTTTAGATAATGTTGCTATCATTTCACTAACTGTGTTAGACTTATTATTAATATAGTCATCTGAGTATTTATTTTTATCAACATTTTCATTTGTGAAATTCATCGATATTATATTGGTAGTCTCGTTATTCGTCGAAGCCTTCATTAAGTTTTCTGTAGTTGCGGTTTGATTTACCTGTCGAATTTCAATAACTGTTTCATTCACTGTAGTTTTATTATCTATATCTAAATCTATATCTGGTGTGGTGGTAGTGGTATTATCGAAACTGCTTTCAATTAGACTATCAATTAATTTTTCTAAAGAAAATACACTACTTTCTGATTCAGATTTGCCTACTACATAAATTGCTTTGATATCGACTCCGTCCTCTTCGTTGCTGCTATTATTAGGTAATTCTCTTTTGAAGTATTTTGGTGGGTAGCTTGCAATTTCTTTATCGGGAAACATAGTCATAAAGTATCTGTGGTTAGGGACATTTTTTTGGACATGTGGCTCATTATGTATAATTCGTTGGCCACCCAGTCGACGGTCAATTTTATTCATTGGCCATCTTGTTTTAGATACATCTACGCTTTCAGACCTCATATTCTTGACTTGTTCACCGAGATTATACTTTAATTCCACTTTCGGCATTTTCTTGTATTTGAACAGAATTTTGTATCTGTCCTTGAATGGATCTGGCCGCATATTTACTGGTGCGGGATTGTCAGGTTTCACAGGACCTAGAAAATATTGGATATTTGAATAGTTTAATAACTAAAAAATACAACTCGCTTAACACCAACCTTTGCATGGTATTAATAACAAGAGATAAAAAAAAAACACCAATGAAAATTACTAAACCCGATGCTATGTGCAACTTACTTGGGGGAGCAGCTGGTTTACTATCATCAATATAATTTTTTGTCAAAAAATCATTCATAAAATCATTCTTCTCGTCAATGAAGAAAATTGGCTTAGCGTTCTCATTGAGACGAGTCACTGGGAGAGGAACATCAATCTTCTTGTTCTTCTCAGCTCTTTTGAGGCACCCGTTGGGGTAACAATAAGTGGGTTGTTCGGGACACATTTGGACACAGACACATACAGGTGGCGTATTGTGGAACTCTGTGAAGATGATGTTAAAGAAATGCTCCACTAGTGAAGACTTGGCTGATGGGTCGCATGACGACTTAGTAGAACTTTTCTTATTTGATCCGATTGTAAGGTACTGGCTGAAAGTATCTGAAAGTATTTAATCATTCATGTATATGTATAAGAGGGAGTAGTATTAGAGCAATAGACGCATGAATCACTGGCTAAACCAAGTTCTACGTTCAAAAGGTGACATCTTTCACTAATTAAAAATAAAATCACTGACAAATCAAACAGATTTGGTCCCGTCTTCGCATTAGAAGAAGTCACTATCCTGAATTAGGACGTTTTATAGCAGACTATACAAATAAAATAAAACAATTTACTAGTTATTTTAACCAGACCGTATAAAAATTAGAAACATAGTGTAGCAAATATTTCAAAGTGTGCACAACATGCCAAAAGAGAAAAAAATAGCCAGTTTTGGCACGAGTATGGTCACATTTTCTTTGTGCTATATTTAATGGTGTAGCAAAGAACTTGGCTTGGTTTTGCCACTCGTAATTTACTTGTAATACTACGTCTTATTTTGGTATGGGGCAGTTTTAGTCCGTGCAGTCAGTAAGTAGCAACTTCTTCATGAATTCTAACTGGTATCACGTGGATTATTGTCATAAATGTTCTTTGTTCGCCAAAAACTTGCCTTTATTTTTGGCGCGAAGGTAGTAGAGTCATGTGACATGACTCTAATCGAACTCCCAAATCGGGCCGTGTGGTTATCAGCTAATGTAAATTCAAGTATTAACACTACCATTTAGGAGTATTTAAGGATATTTCGTGCCTCAAGCAGCACGTTAAAATTGGTCCGTTGATTAACATCATACACAAACCTTGTCACCTCCCTTACGTTTTGCTCTCCATTACAGTTACATGCACATATCCAGAACGCAAGTAGTTCAAAGCCCAAAAACTAAGTAACACTGGTCTCAGATACCTTATTACAAAACAAAAGCACACTCACATTTGATAACTCCAAACACAAACAACACTTGAATGATCCTCATTTTTCACAAATCTTTCGTACGATGTTGCCTTCCAAACTGACGTTTACGCGATAAGTGTGAGAACGCTAAGTTCAATCAAAAACTACAAAACATCAACAGGCAACAGTATCCTGTTCAACGATTCAATGAGAAAGACCCGATGTAACTGTGTTTCACAAACTGTTAAGTGTAAATAAATAATACTGGACTGACTTTCCTACTTTTTAGTATTTCCCAGATTCTGTAGTTACCGCAAGATTGTAAAGCGAAGACGCCCTTTTGTTTGAGGTTTTCGAAATCAGATCAAAGTTATAGAACATTCAAACAGGTATTTTTAAACATTCTAGTTTCACGGTTCCAAATAGTGGGTCATATGGAGAAGAACCGGCAAGAAACTTCATTAAATATATATGGAGATTATTGACTGTTCTTCTCTTTTAAATAAAACATCACTACCTATCTACTGTCTTATTCATAGTTAAGCATTTTGTTCTAGATAGTCTTTTTAGAATACCTAATGTAGTTTTATATGTAATCCCTACTAATATTATTGATAGTAACTTTGTCTGTCTGTCTATATGTTACACTTTCACGCCTAAACCGGAACAGATTGGGAAGAAAATTGGTACAGAGATAGATTACACCTTGAAGAAGGACATAGGGTACCTAATCTCTCTAAAAATCTTTTGAGATGAAAGTAAAACCATCTCAAAAGATTTTTAGCTTTTGCAAGGCAATCGAAGGGAACGCTGCTGTAATTATAATTATGGTCATCCTAATGTATATGCACTAACGGCAATGACCTTATAATCTAGGCATACAATCCTTCAAAGAGAAACCTTCAAAATCTACTACCACTACGCAGCTACCGGTCTAGGGGGGTTAGACCGGGGAGTATGGGATTCTTACCCACTAAAACCACCCCGGTGGCCACCATCAGCACATGGAGGGGGCACTGTGTCCTCTTGATAGACCACCCCAGAACCCCCCTGTGCAACGCCTATTAAGGCACATCCCTGGAGACTGTAGACGGGTCTCCCCTGAATCTGTCCCTGTGCACTGCAGCACGTGACCACTGTGCTACAGTCTTCTCTGGGATCGCATGATGATGGGCGAACAGAGTCCACTCTCTGAACGCTCGCGAGCCCAAAGGCCCGCCTGCCTTAGATGGTGTAGGTGGGGTTTCGGCGCCAAGACCATGCGCCATGGAGGCCCCTGGCGCCTTCTTCTCAGTAAAACTAGTACCTTCTTAGTAAAACTAGTACTTGCTCGATACAATTTGATTTACAGAAAATAATTTGAAACTTATTCCGTGGACTTGTTAATAGAATCTATTTGATTAGGCTACAGATTCGGAATATAGGCAAGCCTTCTCTGAATAAATAATACACTTAGTAGTAGCTCGGCGTTACCCGTGCCCGGTTAATTTATTTATTTATTTCTCAAAAAGGTTCGTACCTAATTCGATTATTACATTTTTGTTACAAAAAATAAAAAGTATATTAAAGCTTTATATTATGACGATTTGTTTAATTAAATATCTGAATAGACAGTTTATTCTACTCAAATTCATGTCTAAACTACATACAAAGTATCATAGTATCATCAACCCATATACTGTCCCACTGCTGGGTACGGGTCTCCTCTCAGATTGAGAGGGATAAGGCTTTATATTCCACGCTGTCTTAGTGCGGATTGGCAGTCACACACCGTCCAGAAAACTCTCTACAGCAACTACAAAGTAATTTCATTAATTTAATACATACATTTTTTAATATTTACATTAAGTATTATATAAAAAGGATCAATAACTGCAACTATATAATTATACGAGTAAACGTTTCTAAATTACGCAGAAAAACACATCAACTTTGTCATTTCATACACGTGTATTGCTTATCTTCATGATAAAACGAAACTAAGATAAAACAGAATATCGCCACAAATTGCTTTTGACCTCCCCGTGACTTTGTTATTTTGACAATATAGGTATTATATCTGCGTTTGAGTATTGGTACTATTAAAAAAATACTCATTAAATTTCCGAAGTCCGTATTAGTTTGTACCCAGCTAGAGATAATAAGGTTCGCTTTTGTACCTAAAACATAAATAAAAAAGAAACAAAAAAGATTATCATTTTCCTCATCAAAACTATTTGCTGCATTGACAATATTTTCGCTTTGTGGCAAAAACACACAATACTTAACTATATAAAATAATTTGTTATACTGAAATAATCGTAGTGTACATTACATATTATGTAATTATATCACAAAATTAGTCATGATTACTAAAAAAATTCAACCACAGACTGACAAAATTCACTGATGTCTAGGAATAAATTCGACAGTTACGTTTTTCAATCTTACTTGCATTAGCTCCTTATTATATTGTATTCCTCCTTGATGCACATATGTTTGTAGTGTGTAGTGCTTTAATAGATGAATCAGTCCAGTCATGAGTTGGACTCTAGCATACCTAGCTCCAATGCATAACCTATTGCCTTTCCCAA
The DNA here is from genome assembly GCA_964056405.1 of Acronicta alni. Taxonomy (NCBI): domain Eukaryota; kingdom Metazoa; phylum Arthropoda; class Insecta; order Lepidoptera; family Noctuidae; genus Acronicta; species Acronicta alni. The sequence continues at coordinate 16,142,492 of OZ043915.1, read as the reverse complement.
ATGGCATGTACACCATATCGTTTATTTCTCCTTTCCTTTCAAATCGCTCAGGATCAAATATTTCTGGTTCTGGAAAATACTTTGGGTCGTGATGCATTTCATAAATAGGCGTGTATATTTTTACATCTTTCTCCACCTGTATGTTGCCCACGGGTAAAGTAGAATTTTCTACGCACTGTCTCGTTAAGAAGCCAATTGGAGGATGTAATCGAAGGCTCTCGTTCAAAACGTTGTCCAAGTACTCCATTTCAGAAATAGCATCATATGTTAATTGGCCGTCGTATTTCTCAAAAGTTGCATCAACTTCTTCATGTACTCTTTTCATGGCTTCGGGGTGTCTACCCAATTCGAGTACAACTCCGAACATCGCAGCTGCAGTAGGTTCGATGCCAGCTAGAAAGAAGAAGAATGCCTGTGCAGCCAATAATTCATCTGTTGGCTCCAACTTAAGCCCAGTATCACTGTCTTCCATCGTGCCATTCTTCTGCAGATTCACACACATATCCACAAAGTCATGTCTCTTCACGTTTTCCTTTTCGCGTTGTCTGATTACTTGTTTAATAGCTTCAATAAAAAAGGGTTCTTGATCCTTAAAAGCTTTTAATTTCAAAACTTTAAACACGAAATCACTGAAGCCACCGACTACAAATTTTAAGTTTCTCTTGAAAGTAGGAACTAGTGCCTCTTTAACCATTTCACGGAATGGAGAATCAAATATTGATTTTGTTCCGATCCCAAAGACAGCGCCAGAGATTGCAGCAGTGCAGAAGTGACAGAAGGTGTCGTACGCATCTCCTTTAAGCTTATCAGGGTTGAGTTTCAAAAATTCCACAAAGTCCTGTGCACTTTTGTCTATGATGTAGTACATGTTCCTTAGTTTGGCGGTAGTGAAGAGCGGTGTTAACTTCTGCCTTATCAGTTTCCATTTCGGGCCATTCAGAAGCAGGACATTATTTGACAAGAGATCTTCTTCGACGACAGGCATCCCTCTATGGCTGAAGGAGTGGAAGTCGCCTTGCGTGACATGTTGAATATTTACCGGATCCTTCACGTATAAACCTTGATTAAGGAACGATCCGAGACCGACGGCGGGTGCTGTTTCATATTGCCAGTAGATGTTATTAAAAATTTGGAACAATGATTTATTTTCTATAGTAAACTGCCACAACGGTCCACCAGTCTTATGAGTCTCATAGAAAACAACACCACGTTTGTTCCAGTAGTACTGGTTATATCTGCCTTTGAGATAGGCGAAAACTAATATAAAAATGAAAACAACTAGTGTCAGAGTCACCAACATTATTAAAACTCAAGTTTAAGAAGGACTGATGAAAAACAATTATGATATGTGTTTATTAAGTAGAATATTATGTGAACTACAGATAAGTTTATCTTAAATTAAATTCTTATTATCTTTTCCAACGTACATATTTTTAATATAAAGGTCAAGATAAAATCTTTACGTAAAGACTTCACAAACTGACTGTACATAATACACTTGTCTGTTGGTCGACATGATTGTGAATGTTTATTTTTTGTTGTAAAATCGATATTTAGCACAGTTGCAGAAGTTTTATATCTGAATGAGATTTCAGAATTATTTCATATTTTGGCGTATTCATATGCAGGGACGACCGTAGACCGAGTGAGGGCAAAATATATATTATAGTGTCCCGTGTGTGGTAGCTTGCTAAACTATAATATATATCTGGATATATTAATATATATTATAGCAACTTCTGTGACAGGCTGTGATGAATATATAAAAATATACCGAGATATTTAAGTCGACATATTTTGTTGACGTCATAGAAATATATGTATTATAGCTGCGTGCGGTCACTCGAAAATGTATATAGAAAATATGACGTAATATGCCTTGCTGTGATTCATATTAATATAATTATATTATATTACATGTCTGTGACGGGGTTCACGAATATCATTAGTCTTTTTATGGAATGACATTCAATTGTCTAAAATTTCAACAACATAATTTATTATCGTATTCGAGAACAATTTTCAAATAACCAATTATAAAGCAATCATGTCCCTATTTACAGCAAGAAGTTAGTAATCTTGCTTAGTATGACTTTGCATGATGTGACAATAACGATGTTTTTATTAAAAATCAAATTTCAAGTAGGTACCTGGATTTTGAATGTCAAAAATGGGGCAACAGCGCCCTCTGGTGCGATAAGAACAAACTTATTTATATGAGTACGTAAGTACGTTATGTGAGTTCACAAAACTGAACGTAGTAAACTGTATTTAACACGAGATGTCGCTCATTGCAAAAAACGTGATTTAATACAAAATTTTCATCCTAATCTCGTCTTGACAGTGGTTAGGCTATACACCACGCTGGCCTAATGTGAATTGGTAGACTTCTCACACCGTCCAGAAAATCACCATTTAAACGAGTGTTATTAATTAATTCATAATACGTTTGACTCTTTAGAAATAAAGGCAAGTTAAACAAATCTTAGTCATAGTATTTTTACTTACAATTGATTTTTATTGGATTACAGGATTACTAGAAATGCTCGCGGTTTCACTAGCATCCCAAAAGAATTTTTGAGACAAAAGGTCTAATCTATCTCTGTACCAACTTTTATCTAAATCGGTTCAACGGTTTAGACATTAAAGTGTAATATAATAAACAGACGGACAAAGTTACTTTCGCGTTCATAATATTCGTAGGGACACGTAGGGATTTATTTAATCTAAGTTGCATTTAGACTAAATATCGAATATGCTAATAATAAGTATCTACATATTCTGTTTACCCTATGAGTCAAAAAGTTTGATTAAGCGAAAGTTACTCAGTACAGTTTATATATTTGATTAGCTAAACAAAAAAAAATACAAAAGTCCAGTACCACATTAATTAATGATTGATTTAGAAATGTTTGCTGGCCATACGTTGCTAATCAGGCAGCTATTTTGGCTGACCGTATCCATTTTTCTGTTCGCAAAAATACGAATAGGTACTTCGATAGCCTTGACTGAAATAATCATTCATCATTTATCTAAGTGGGCCAAGATACGGTTCAAAGCGCCGTGGTCTAATTTTTGTCCTAATTTTAATTAATAATTGATATATAGGCTGCCTCATGCCTCATGCTTGCCCACTAAACATACCGGCGAACTGTGGCCAACCCAGAACCTCAAGTCCGAAATGTGGCGGGACTTTGACCCTTATACTGCCAACCCAACTATTTCCTCTATAGTTTTACAGGGTCGGCAACGCGCAAGTGATACCCCTGGTGTAACGAGCGTCTATAGGCTACGGGAACCACTTACCATCAGGTGGGCTGTATGCTTGTTAGCCACCTGTCGTATAAAAAAAAAGTGCAGCAGTCGCGCTTACTACTACTACACTAATGAGACAGTTACATGTTTAACAATAACACCCAGTGATAATGACAGCGGACTACCCGTTTACTAAATACCTAAGCTGTTTAGCGACAAGATAAAACTTTTTTTTCTATCTACTAAGACGGCAAACAAGCATACGGCCCACTTTTCGAACCGCGGTGTGAATCGCCCAAGTACTGTTTTTGAATGGGACCATTCGCACATTAGAGGTTGAAGCGGTGCGAATGGCCGACGGTATCTTTTGGAATGGGTCGATTCGGACTACGGGGCGAGACGAACTAATGCAAATTCTTGACTCCAGTTTGACTCATATCACACATTTAAGAATTCCGATTATTTATTAGTACTGATACATTGCGGTCCGAGTCGACCCCATTACAAAATGTTCTTGGGCGATTCGAACCGCGGTGCGAAAGGACCCATTCAAAAAGAGCTCTTGGGCAATTCACACCGCGTTCCGAACTGCTTGCGGTGCGAAACGACTAAGGATCCCTCTTAACTGGATAACCACCTTATATAATAATGTAAACTACAGAATTAGCATTTACACGTGCTACCTACAGCACTAAAACACTTATAATGTAGATAAATAATTATGTACGCTACTCACGATCGCTTTATTCACATTGTCACACTCGTAAAACAATTAGGTACATTGTAAACACTTATATACAAGCATGTTAGACTAAAGGTGCACACCGGAGTTACTTTTTGTGGACCAACGTTTCCAAGTGTTAGTGGGCAACATCCGATAACAAAAAAATATTTGTTGTTAATATATGTTGCCGTGTTAGGTAAAGTTGCGTCAATATGTGGTAACTATCTACAATACTATATACTGCCCCACTGCGGGCCAAGGGTCTCGTCTCAGATTGAGAGGGATTAGACTCTAGTCCACCACGCTGGCTTAGTGCGGGTGGCAGACTTCACACACCGTCGAGAAAAATCTCTAAGGCATTCAGGTTTCCTCACGGTGTTTTCCTTCACCGTTATAGGAGAGTGATTATTAATTATTAATAGGCTCATGTTTTCGAAAATTCAAAGGTGCGTGCCTTGGATTCGAACTCGAGTCATACCACTAGCCTATACCACTAGGCTAGACGAATATGATCATCATCATGCGTTAATACCTAATATAATAAAACATACTAATAATTTTTAGTAATAATTAATTAATATTATAGATTCAAAATAAAGGTTACTTACATCAACAAATAAATTTCTTTAATTTATGAACTAGTTTGAACCTGTATTTCAGACTAGGAAGTGTATAATTTATACATTAAATTATAGCGTTTAAAATAAAGTAGGTATCTAATGTGTAGTTATAATCATTAAAACAAAGACTACTGGGTCCATAGTCGATTCGCACCGCGAGCGGTTCGAACCGCGGTGTGAATTGCCCAAGAGCTCATTTTGAATGGGTCCTTTCGCACCCCGGTTCGAATCGCCCAAAAACATTTAGTAATGTGGTCGATTCGGACCGCAGTGGGGAACAGTTTTCTTTTTGGATGGGTGCATTGGCACAGAGAAGAATACTACAAGTATTTTCGTAAGAGAAAATACTTGTAGTATTCTTCTCTATGCTTTGTAAATATCTCTCCTAAATGTAAATACATATTTTACAAAAGCAAACTAGCGACTGCTCTTCCCTTTCTCTGGGCAATAGGTACTGACGTATACAACTGCATAATATATTGCTAAAAGTTATTAAAATAGAAAACCTAGACGAGTTCAGCCTTTATTTTTTAAGTACGGAAAGTCCTCATGGATCGTCCGCCACCTGGGGCGACAGTTTATGTCGGACTCGACTTATACCAATTAAAAATCACATTTCCTTTCCTTGTCCCATAGTCCGGGTATGGATCCGTGAAATTCGCGGTAACAGGCTGTGGTCCAGCCCTCGCTGGACCCCTTCAAAGTGCGAAGCCTCTCCTCGCTTCCAACTATAAGGCGCGCGTGGATCAATCGACACGCGGCGGACTCCCCAAGCCAAGCCTAATGGTAGGTGGTAGTTCCTAGTCGCAAATAAACAATGATTATGATTATCATTATTATGGTAGTAAGCGGTGTTACAAACCTTTAGGCTACGGTAACCGCTTACATCACGTGGGTCGTAAGCTTGTTTGCCACCTTGTATAAAAAAAGCTGGACTGCTACACTTGAGGTAGATTCCCAGATTACGCAGTGTTATTCGGTTTATATGTGAAATCGTCTATCGCAGCTCGAAGTTTGGATTTGCTCGCCCACATTACATGGAACCTAAATAACTATACCGGCAAACTGTTGGTGTACAGTTATACACCTCTTCATAACCCTTCCACGGATACAGGCATGATGGTATGGTATACCAAATCAAATGTCTAGTGATTTGGTATTGTTATCCTTTTTTTTTGACTGTCAACTAAAAATATTTTACGAAGTATATGGTTACGAAAATATGTTATACCCAGAAACCATACCATCATGCCTGTATCCGTGGAAGGGTTAGGAAGAGGTGTATAACCATACACCAACAGTTTGCCGGTATTCATATAAAAACTTATCGACTGTTGTACAAAGTAGCCAAGGTCGGCAATGTATCATAGTACGTGACAGTAATAGCCGCTGCCCACGATCCAACATAATTAATATTAATTTAACTTTTGCATTATTATTTTTTAATTGACTCACTTTTTATATTATGTCGTTCTCTTGAGAATACATGAATTGATTTTGAATACATCACCTAAAGAAAATGAGAATTAATTAGACTGGAAACCGTTTCCAATATACTTAGATAAAGGCTAGCTACTAATTAAAAGCATATCTTTTTCATACCGATTAGTAGGTTCCATCAATTACCGATACATCGTTATGTAGGTTCGTGGACACCTCCACTAATGTAGATGTTACCGATTTGTCTAAGTCGAACATGATAAACATACGTTGTGCAGACTTATAGTGGTTAACACGTGTGTGCAATATAACCAAGTTATTTACTTTATAATATTATATTGACTGAGGTAAGCTTGACTCTGCTCTTATTTACACACAGTGGCTGCATCTCTTTTCTATTTTACATATTTATTGTTAAGTATTGGGAACAGTGACTGGAGTGTTAGCCAGATTTTGTTGGGTATAAATTTATATTAATAGGTATGTGAAAATGTGTAGTATTTTAGTAGGGAGTTTAGACCATTTTTCGTATAAAGGTGTTATAAAACTAACTCTTAGTTTAAAGAGTAATACCTACCTAGTTTAGATAAATTAATTAAAAAAAAGATTTTTATTTCTTTATTATTTCTTTATTTATTTATTAATATCAACATTAATTTGACTAAAGATAATATGCAAAATAATTTTCTTTCTTAAATGATATCTCGCTTGTTTGTAAACTGATAAGTGATAAGCTGAACACTGCGCATCCCGCCTATACTCTAGCGCAGCCCTGCATACAGTGCGCATAAAAAAAAGCCATGTAACCTTTTTACTGTTAAAAAATAAAATCGCTAAAAACTTTATCTTCTGCAATATTTTTATTTTTGGATCAACTGCAGAAATTCTTATTTATTTTTTTAACACCTTTTTAATATTGAAGTGTGGAATAGTCTGCTGTTTGACCATCATGTTACATTAAAACTTATAATAACTCCACATCAACACTTCTGTGCAAAATAACTCCCCAGCAACACTTCTGTCTGTAAATTTATTAGTCGGTGAATGCAGTCCAAAATTTTATTTCAAAATTAGACCATTAAAATAGCATATTTGAAAAGTCAAAACTAGTTGCACGGTTCCAAAAGTGTGTCTTGCGGAGAAAAACTGGCAAAAAACTCCATAGATAGAAGCAATCGCTACTGTTCTCTATTTCCCACTTTTTCTTCTATTAAAATTCGTCTAGGTCTTCCCTTTCCTCGGTTTCTAGAATTGTCCTAAAAAGTCGAGGTGTCGTATCAAGTGACGAATCATGTTTCCTCTTCTGTTATATGAAACTAGTTATTTACTAAACCGGTATTAGATATTTACTTTTTATTTGCCTTTAATGATTCATTGCTAACTATCAGTTACCGCACACATTGCATGGCATTGAAATCAGTGCGTAAGCAAGTGTGCAAGCCTCTTTAAGATGCGTGTGAGCAGGTTCTCACACGAGCAAATAATAAAACTAAGGTCATGAATGACAACTAAGACCTACAAGGCGACTTGGAAGTAAAAGTAGAATGATTTCATGTTCATAGTGAGACCGGACCTATATAAAATACTAGCTGTTGCCCGCGGTTTCAACCGCATTGCAAAGGGTTTTTTGAGATAAAAAGTAACCTCTCCTCCAAGGTCTCATCTATGTATGTACCAAATTTTATCAAAATAGGTTCAGCGGTTTAGGCGTGTAAGCATAACAGACAGAGTCACTATCGCATTTCTAATATCAGTAGGGATATCCTTACGTTTAAAATTTAATTTCCTACAACAGAATAAAAGATAAAAAATAGTTTTCAATTCAATTGAATGTATCGCAATCCACAATGTTAAAATGGTATTACAATTTAATAGTGTGGTTACAACCATAAACCCTCCGGCACAGCAAAAATAGGAGCGAGAATAAAGAGTTAAGTTATCAAATAAATAACGTGAACTGTTTTTTTTTTTATATACCACTAAGGTGGCAAACAAGCATACAGCCCACCTTATGGTAAGCGGATACCTTAGCCCATAGACGCTTGTAACACCAGGGGTATCACTTGCGCGTTGTCGACCCTGTAAAGCGAAAGAAGAATAGTTGGGTTGGCAGTATAAGGGTCAAAGTCCTCCCCAATGCCAACACAACGTTTCCACGCGGAGCACTGGCAACTTTGCTCACCATAAGGAACACGACACAGCTCAAAGCAGTGTTATTTCACTTCGATTTTCTGCAAGGCGAAGTTGTTGAAGTGGAATTACTAATCAATATTATCAATTAGAGTATTTTTTGATATGATGCAGCCTGGCTTGATCCACAGTTGACACAATCTAGCTAGTGTTCTGTCAGATATATGTGGCTAGATTAATACGCGTTGCTTGACCTAATAAACGCTTAGCACTCGCGATTAAGTGACACAGTTATTTATAAATAGCTATTTATCATATTCTCGTGATAATGTGCCAATTGTTGATAATTTATTAAAAGATTGTATTTAGATTATCCAGTTCCCCTTCGATCTCCAGACTTTTGAATGGTCACTAGGCCACAGGCAACATTAATTATCTTTATTTTAAAGATAAAGTCAGCGAAGGAAAAATTCATCTGCGGGCAGAATTCGAACCTGCGTCTTCCACGCTATGACCACCAAGTATGATGTCCGCAGTCAAAATTTTGCTTAGCTAAAATAACTGTAATATGGGTAGGTATAGGTATCGAAACAAATGATTATGACCGTTTAAGCGGCAATTTAGAGTTAATTTGGAAAAATCAGAGGTGCGTGCTTTGGATTCGAACTCAAGACCTTTGACTTGGCAATCCAATGGTCATATCACTAGGCTATCACTTGTGGAATTCAATTTACCGGGCAGAAATCCAAAAAGCTGCTACTGAGAATTTCATAGAAAAGCCAATAAAACTTTGACCTGTGAATTTATCTAACCTTATCAGTCGATTTGAAAGTGAGTTGTTCCAGAATTTTAAAATGCAATCTTCTAGACGCAGCGCTTCTTGTCTGTCGGTCAGTCAGTCAGTGTAGAGTTTATCATAGCTTATTTGAGAAAATTTTGAAGTTGTCCGTGGCGATTATAGCGCCAAGTTCAAAAAAGTTTGCGAAACTTCGCGTAAATTAAATTATTCTCACTTGATCACCTTGAAACAACCTGTATAATGAATATATGATTATAATATTGATTTCTGACATTTACGACAGCTACCCTACATTTTTAACCCCCGACGCAAAAACGACGGGGTGTTATAAGTTTGACGTGTCTGTGTGTGTGTGTGTGTGTGTCTGTCTGTGGCATCGTAGCTCCCGAATGGATGAACCGATTTTGATTTTGTTTTTTTTGTTTGAAAGGTGAATAAGTCGGGAGTGTTCTTAGCTATGTATGATGAAAATCGGTCCAAGATGGCCGCCGCCACAAGATGGCGGTTTACATATTTTTTCACAACTCCCACAATATTGGTATCAAATGAAAGGGCCTGACTAGTAGAATACACTATGATAAATTTCAAATCCAAAATGGCCGTCATCACAAAATAGCGAATTAAATGTTTTTTAAAACCCCCTCAATATGGGGATCAAATAAAAGGACTTGACTAGTAGAATACTATGTATGATACTAAGTATGATAAATTTCAAATCCAAAATGGCCGCCATCACAAAATGGCGCGTTAATTGTTTTTTAAAACCCCCTCAATATGGGGATTAAATAAAAGGGCTTGACTAGTAGAATACTATATACTATGATAAATTTCAAATCCAAAATGGCCGTCATCACAAAATGGCGAATATTTTTTTATTTTTTTTTATGGAAGAGGGAGGCAAACGAGCAAGCGGGTCACCTGATGGTAAGTGATCACCGCCGCCCATTGACACCCACAACACCAGAGGAGTTACCAGTGCGTTGCCGGCCTTTGAGATAAGAATAGGCTCGCTTCTTGAAGGTTGCCATGTCGTACCGGATCGGAAATACCTCCGCTGGTAATTGATTCCACAGAGCAGTCGTTCGCGGTAAAAAGTTTCTTGAGAAACGAACGGTGGTGGACACCCATTCATCCAGGTGAAATGGATGAAATTTCGATCTCTGGCGAGTAGACCTGTGGCGGAACGTAGCGGGAGGTACAAGTTCGAACAATTCCTCAGAACACTCCCCGTGATAAATGCCATAGAGAATACATAGAGACGCGACGTCTCTACGCAGGGCAAGAGGATCAAGCCGATCAGTGGGACTCCCGTCACCGACGATTCGAGCTGCACGACGTTGAATGCGATCAAAAGGAAGAAGCTGATACTGTGGAGCCTCGGCCCAGAGGTGGCAGCAGTATTCCATGTGCGGCCGTATTTGCGCCTTATATAATTTGAGGCGATGCGCCGACGTGAAGTACCGCCTAGCTCTGTTGAGGACACCCAGCTTTTTGGAGGCCAACTTAGCTTTGTCTTCCAAATGACCGCAAAATTTGACGTCACTCTCTACGTCCGTACCAAGAATCCCAATACTCGGCTTAAAATCAAGGGGAGTGTTTTGGAACTGAGGAGGCACGACCATGGGAGCTTTTTTGGCAGAAAACGCGCAGACCTGTGTCTTTTGGGGGTTAAACTGCACTAAGTTTAGATTACCCCAATTCGAGATTCGACTAGATAAACTCGATCGATAGATAGACTCGATCTCAGACACAAGTCTGCTCCGACACTCAAGGACGTGCGCCTGAGAAATTTTGGAGTGGCCAAAGTAAGAGGCATCCACCGTACTGTCATCTGCATAGCAATGAATGTTAACGGAATGTAACATATCATTGATATGCAGAAGAAACAGGGTTGGGGAAAGCACACAGCCTTGTGGGACACCAGCGTTCACGGGCATAGAGCTGGAACATGAACCGTCGACAACGACCTTGATGTTACGCTCCGTGAGAAAGCTGGAGATCCAGTTGCAGAGTTTCTCAGGCAGCCCGTAGGAAGGAAGCTTCGAAAGAAGCGCCTTGTGCCACACCCGATCGAAGGCTTTCGCAATGTCCAGACTTACCGCCATTGCGTCCCCCCTGCTCTCAATCGCCAACGCCCAACGGTGGGTCAGGTAGGCTAGAAGATCACCAGCTGACCGACCCTGACGAAATCCGTATTGGCGATCACTGATTAGCTGGTGCTCCTCTAGATACTGTAGAAGTTGGCGGTTAATAAGGGACTCCATTATTTTTGAGAGCAAGGAGGTGATGGCAATGGGCCGGTAGTTACCCGGATCAGAGCGATCACCTTTTTTAGGGATGAGCTGCACTAAAGCTGCTTCCAAGATTGTTGAACTTTACCTGTATCGTAGGAGAGTCGGAAAAGACGCGTTAATATTGGAGCCAACTCTGGAGCACATGTTTTCAACACAATAGGAGGGATGGCGTCCAGCCCACTGGACTTGTGAATATTCAGGGAGAAAAGCTCTTTACGGACAGATCTTTGAGTGAACTGAATGTCCATCAAATAGCTGTCACATCGCGGGATGGTAGGCGGAGGTTTCTCCCCGTCGTCCAAGGTAGAGTTTGATGCAAAAAGAGAGCCCAAAAGATCGGCTTTCTCCTTTGCATCGTGAGCCAAATCATCGTCCTCCCTGCGCAGACGTGGAAAAGATGGTCGACAGAAATTCCCTTCGACAGCTTTGGCAAGAGACCAAAAGGCACGTGTGCCCGAGGGGAGACGAGCCAGTCTCTCACCAACCCTGCCGATGTGCTTTGCCTTTGCCATGGCCAGGGCTCTTTTGCGGGATCTGGAGGAAAAGTTGTAGTCCTTTTTAAGGTGATCAGCTTTCGGATCCCCAGTAGCTATCGCATCAACCCAGGCCCGGAATTTCTCCTGCTTTTGGCTGGATGCCAGTTTGCAAGAGGAACCAAACCAGGGCTGAGACCCGCTACCAATAGGCACCAAAGAGCTTGGAATGAAAAGTTCCATGCCCTGAAGCACCACATCAGCGACAGAGTCAGCAATGGCACTAGGGTCTTCCAGCGTGAAACAAACTTGTCCGCATGGGTAGGATGAAAAGAAGGTCCGCATCCCATCCCAGTCCGCTGAGCTGAAGTGCCAAATACGGCGGAAGCACGGCGGAAGGTGTTTCGAGAACGCAATCGACGCGTGAGTGGCACAACGCTCCGAATCAGGCAGTGGTCCGACGAGCCGAGCTGAGCACCGACGGTCACTTTTACGCCATCCGGATCAGAGGTCAGCAGAAGATCCAGCAGTGAAGGCGTATGGTTTTCAACATCTGGTATTCGCGTGAACTAAGGAACCATCTGTGTCCAACCATAGGCCATGGCAAGTGCGTGAACAATATTACCCGCGTGGTCAGTTTTCTGTGACCCAAGCCATTCAACGTGATGAGCGTTGAAGTCGCCAAGAACCACAATCGTTGCGGACGGGGTCTGTTCTAGCACGGAATCAATAGCCATTTCGACGTGCTCGAAGAGTCGGTCAGTTTCTGCATCGCCGCTGTGGGACCTATAGAGGCATGCTTAAATGCGCGGATGGTCGTTGCAATCTATACGCAGCCAGATGGAGGAGAGGTCCCTACCTTCAAGATTGCTTAGGCGGCGGACACAGATATCGTTCCTCACGTATACGCATACACCAGCTCGTGACACAAACTTGTGCTCAATTTTATACCCTGGGTAATTTAGGTATGACGTATCCGCAGGAGACGAGATCTGAGTTTCCGTTAAAAAGAGCAAGGCCGGCTTCTCCGTCTCAAGATGTTGGTGGACAGAGTTTAAGTTGGTATGTAATCCCCTGATGTTGCAAAAGTGTACATGGAGTTCAGATGGTGGTGCCGCAATCTTTTTGCTCTTGCCTCTGGCAGAAGTAGCGAGCGGGATTTTGCCCTCCCCAGAATACGCAGGGCAGCCTGAGCGAGCATGCTCAGGGAGGGATTCTCCAGTGCAGAACGCACTGGTACCCTCCTGGGGTACTCTCACTTTAAATTCCGCTGCCATGGTTGGATGAAGGGGGTGGGGGGTTGGGCCTCCGGCTCTCTCGCTCACCGAACGGAGCGCAGTAACGAAATGCTACTACTCGGACGTTGGTCTTCTGCGAGAGTGTGGTACTTCCCCGGTCGAGCCGGCCCATTCATGCTGCGAACAGCTTGGCTCTACCACAAGTAAAAATTAAATGTTTTTTAAAACCGCCTCAATATGGGGATCAAATAAAAGGACTTGACTAGTAGAATACTATAGGTATACTACATTGAAAGGGAATAAGGAATAAATTAAATCTAAAATCTAGATAAAAATTTTAAACAGCTAAACAAAATAACTAAGGAGTCCCTACAAAAAGTGTGAAATAACAAATTAAATTAAAAATTTAAAAAAACCCCCGACACAAAAAAATCAGCTTAAGAACCTAAAAGAAAAACTATGATGAAATAACCACAAATTGAACAAAAAAGGTATAAACCTGAATCCCTATAAAAAGAAAAAAATAATCTTGAAATTATAACCCTTCATAATGTAGTACATACGTATGAAGTTTTTTGATTAAATTTTGTCGCGTCGGGGGACCGCTCTCTAATTATTAGCCTAACGTTTTCGTAAACGACATTACGTTTATTATAAAGGTTTTAAGTCCTCAATCCATTTATTTCGTATTGGGATATTTATGTCCTGGATATTTATGTCATGCACAAGGAAACTTTGTGTTGGCAGTGGGGGGACTTTGACATGGTGGCAACGCGCGAGTGACACCTCTGGTGTTGCAAGCGTCTATAGGCTACGGTAACCGCTTACCATCCCGTGGGCCGTATGCTTGTTTGCCACCTTAGTAGTATAAAAAAGGTAAAGGCCGATACACACGATACCAACATAAGCTAGCTCAACCTGTTTGTACGGTCGAAAAAAGAGTTAAGTATACAGGCAGCTAATTAAGCATCGTGTTTTTTTAAAGATTGTGTAATTATGTATCACGAAATATGTGTCAAAAGGCAGGTATTGTAAGTTGCTACACATCAAACCCTTTGACGGGTAATTATTTAAATCACAATCTGTGTAAAGATGCAGATTTCATTAGCTACCTGTATACCAAACTTTTTTGTTGACTGTACAAACAGAACGTGAAATAGTGAAGTTTGAAGTTGCGCCTGCTACGAATAAATCACGTAATTCCTACATGGTCTAAAACAAAGTCGGTATAAGCGTCTTTGCTGTATCGCCGCTTACTTTTTATACACCACGCAACGGATTTTGATACGATTTTCACTATTATTTATTTAATTTTATTATTTATTCCAGCTAACTAATATAAAGAGGCTACTGACACAATATTATATGGACATTTCAAATTAATTGGCATTTTTTATCTTGGTTGTGATATAAATGTAATAATTTTGTTGTTAAATATTAGTTATTACTTGATGTATCCTATAATATTTGCACAAATTTGTTCTTTAACAAATTGATGTAGGTACTTAGCAACTTATTGTCCTATATTCGCTATCGTGTTGTTGGAGGCGCCTCCTTAAGATCCCATGGATCGCTTTCCGTACAAATACATCAATTTTGAGGGAACTAAAAATTAAGAACAGACTTTCGTCGACTGTGCAACTGCGAATACTAAAGTTCTTCGGCCATATCTCCAGGAACGAAGACTCAATCGAAAGACAGGTAGTCCAAGGTCAGGTAGCTGGAAAGAGAGGTAGAGGCAGATCTCCTACACGCTGGACAGATCTCATTAAGACGACAACTAAGGCGTCCATGACAGTGTTCTCGTAATGCGACGAACCGACTACAATGGAGAAACATTGCGAGATCAGTAATCACTGCCGCCGAGAAGACTGGCGACGTTAAAGACCCACCGTGTACCACCATCATACCACCCACGACCACTCTGTCAAGAGTGCCCGATTAAGAAGATTCGCTATAAACGATTGAAATTGAAAAATCAACTTCCCTTGAGGGAGAAGTTTAAATAATTACTTCCTGAAGGTTTTTAGGATACCTCATACCTACATTCATGTTATTATTACATTGCGGTATCTAATATTCATAATGGGTAATTTTTAATAATTTTTTTTTAAGAAAACCATGGGATTCAAGAGAGTATGGGACTCGTCGTGTCCTCGTGTGTGGGACAAGTGGGAGGATGAGCACGGCACGTGGGTGATCAAGGACCTGCCCCCTGAGGACGATGAGGAGGCCGTCAAGCTACTGGTGACCAACTTTTGTAATGATGAAGTACTCTGCGGTCTCAGTGGTAAGTTATTTATACATTAGCATATTATTGCAACTAATACCCTGTACACATCTCTTAATGATTGTAGCCAGATTCACGTAATTAAAACCGTAGCGATGTCGCAGCGACTTAATCGTTGAAACAGTTTTCCTACACATTCGTGATCGAATCGTTGAACTATATGATACAGTTCAGTATTAGGTACTTAGTATAGTTATTTTTCAATAGGACGGCTTCTAAATCGCTCCGATTGACAGATGAAATGAAATGCTTGGGACAACATAGTATGGGGGAGTTACCATGTAGTAGAGAATGACCCATAAACCAAATATAATTAAGTATATTGTCTAGAATATTTTACTAGATTTATTCAGTAAATAACATAATAAATCACTTTGTACAGTACGTAATTGTTTCATTGTACAAACAACAATGTGAAGCAATAAAGATCTTTGACATTGACTCATTTTGTCACCTATTAAGTAACTAATATTTATTTCTTAATTCTAATATGGCGACAAATTAACATACGCGCCGTTATCAACTGCAGCCAATAAACGTCAGCAACACCAGTGGACATCATTGGCCTTGTCATCTTGAGACTTCAGTTGTTAATTCTCAAATTTCCAGTAATTTGACTGGCTACATTGTGCACAATAATTGCTTAGAAACTAAAACTACTTTTTACGGATTTTATCGCGTATGTTGATATTATTAATCCCGACGTTTCGGACCCTTTACAGCGTCCATGGTCACGGGTAGACTGAGGTGGTGGGCGTCTTGATGATATAATTACTGACAGCTACCCTACATTTTTTATTGTTACATGATCAATGAAATTTTTTACTAATTATTATTTAAAACTAGACGGAGCCGGCATTTCCTAGCTGACGACTTCTGAGAAGAAACGCCGAAACAAACTCAGATAATCATGGTCTCTTTTAAAGTAACAATATTCAATGATCATGTTTTAGTTATTAATTATTGGCAATCCGATTCACGCAGAACGAGCTCACAGTATCCTTTGGTCTTGCAGTTGTAGGCCTGGATTTTGGTTTAATAGAATCTATAACAGGATTCCAAGCAGGTGGTAAGACCCAGCCATCTTATCTATTGAAATTTGGATGTTTTTTAATTTCAATAGCCTCACGAATCATCCTGGGTAGGTATCGACTTTCCTTCGCAAGTATTTGTGGTTTATCAAATCTGATATAATGCTGGGCCTTGTCAAGAGTATGTTCACAAACTGCTGACTTCTTGGAACGGCGGTGTTTGACATCGGCGATGTGTTCTTTTACGCGGGTCCCTATGCTTCTTTTAGTTTGGCCTATATATGAGAGACCGCAATCACAATCAAGCTTGTATACACCCGCATCTTGTAGAGGTATATGGCACTTGACAGATGGTAAGAACTGACTGATCTTCTTCAGCGGCTTGAAGTATGTTTTAATTGAAGCACGCTTCAAGATGTAGCCAATTTTGTCGGTGACTCCTCTAGCATATGGTAGTACGGCAGGTAAGCGCTCAACTGTGGCACGTTTCACACGATTTCTGTGACAAGGGCGCGGTATTCGGAGCTTGTTGTCGTACAGGACTTGCTTGACATGTTGAAGCTCAGCAGCCAGGTGTTGCTCATCACAAATCACATGTGCTCTCTGAAACAAAGATTTACCGACGGTAGATAACTGTGTTGGGTGGTGGTGCGATTCACCATTTAGGTAGTTGTCTGTATGGGTTTTCTTTCGATACACAGTATGACTCAAGGTGTTGTTATGATTACGAATTACTAAAACATCTAAGAAAGGTAAAGAGTTATTAGCCTCTGACTCCATAGTAAATTGAATATTTGAATGTAAGGAGTTGAGATGATCTAGAAATGCTGTTACTTTGTTAGATGGTAATATGGTGAAAGTATCATCTACATATCGCTTATAGAACCTAGGTGTTACAGGAGCAGATTGTAAGGCAATCTCCTCAAAATCTTCTATAAATATATCAGCAATAATGGGAGATACCGGAGAGCCCATTGCTACCCCATCTACTTGCGTGTAGAATTGATTATTCCACAACAAATAGCCAGATGTTAGGCAATGTTCGTCAAAAAAAAAATCGGTAAAAAGTAGTTTTATTTCAATGTATAATATTCGCGTAAATTTCAGAAAGCAATATGCTTAGAAAATGCTTAATAGATTCCATTTTTTAAACGTCTTTTTGTAATGTCCTTGCTAATTTGCAGAAAGTTTTAAATACAAAAACATTTATGAAATAATTAAATGAACAAAACTTACTACTTACCTACTTACTAGTGACTAATTAACAAAACAATAAGTAAATTTGTATTACAATATTCGTAACATCCTTGGCCATTCTTGCTAATATTTGAATGAAAATCTCAAGGTGTGAAGCGTGTTGTGCCAAGGAAATTACTGAGCATTATAAGAGTTAGGTAACAACTGAGGTCTCAAGATGACAACACTCCAGACGCCAGTGACACTACTGCAATAGATGTCCCCTTAATTAACACGGACTATACTAAAGAAAAATTCCAATTCACAGTTTATCAGTATGGAGGACACAGCTTCGAATGAAACGTTATGTCGATTTTTTTCTTTCACTTTTACTATCAAACGATGTCTGTGGTCTAGCGGTTCGAGTGTCAAACTGCTGATCAAGAGGTCGTGGGTGCGATTCCCACAGAACACAGATATTTGTTTGATGAACATAATGTTTGTGTGTCTGGGTGTTTCTTTCGATATTATTAGTACCTATATATTTACAAAAAAATGTATATAGGCATACGTATTATATCCATTCTCTAGTACCCATAGTACTAGATTTGCTTAGTTTGAACTGTGTAAGAGTTTTGATTGGATAAGAAGAAAGATGGTGCTGTGTAAAATTGTCCAACAATATTTATTTGTTATCTAGTATCCATAGAACAAGTCAGTTATGCTTAGTTAGTTTGTTTAAGCGTTTCTTCTCAGAGGTCCTCAGCTAGGAAATGCCGTAAAAGTGTCTTTAAAAGATCTATTTACAAAAATTAATATCATTTAGTTTGGGACTTGATGGGGCTGTGTAAAACATCCCAAAAAATTAAACAAAAACTGTAAATGGATAGCAAAAAATGCCGTAATGTTTTTAAATTAATTTTGAGGTCCTTTTAAATCCTTTAGATCTGGCGAACGACCCCGTAAGCGTACGCAGTATGGCAGAATTCTGGCGCGGCTACCTAGCACATAGGATGTCCCTAGGCTGCTATGAAGAGAAAGATGGAAACAGTAAACTGGTTGCCTTGAACGTATGCCTTGTTATATGTCAAGGAGAAGAAGCAGATGACGTAGTAAGTACCTACGTCACATAGCTTTGGTGGATTTTAGAAAACACAAAACAAGATCACTCCACTTTTTCAATCCCCCATCATATCCCCCCACCCCTGCCTGCCGGAGACGCGTAGTTTTTTTTATTTTTCCACTTTAAAATGTTAATACTTTAGTGATCATAATCTACTTCGTAGAAGGGTTGGGGATGGGAGGCGGGAGGGGAGCTTTCCTAATCATTATCTAATTAGTCGCTTTCATATGGAGGGAGGTGGGAGGGGAATCAAAGTACTAAAAAATACTATACCTAACGCTAACAACAAATATTTAATTTCAACACATTAATGACGAAGGAGGGGAAGAGTATATGGAGGGTGTGGGTGTAGGTGGGAGTATATGGAGAGGTGGTTACTTTCTGGCTTCGTTCGCTCGGCTCGCGCATTTTGGTCACCGTTCTAACCTAACCAACTCAAGTCGGGGTGCTCTGTGTAGGATTTGTCACCCATTCTAAGCAACTCAAGCTAATAGTCATAGTAAAATAAAAAATTACCTCGATTATTAGTGTCAAAATTACGTTCCTTTTTACGAATCTAAGTTTTTCGTAAAACATTCCGTGATTTTTTTAATTATTTTGGTGCATCTCCGGCAGCGAAAATTATCGATTAGTACGAACCCCCTTAATCCCTTAATAGTAATGATATGGGGTATCATTACTTAACCCATATTCAGGGGACTCGATATGAGGTCCAACCCACTATTATTGTCGCAGTCGTGTTTTTTTTGTGTATTATCTATACACTCCCATGCAAGTCTTATCAAAATAAAAACCCGCAATGGCAACAATATATGCTACCTGTTTTAAAAAACATTAATTTCAGATTGAAGGCGAAGCCTGGAAAAACGTGTATGGGTGTTTAAAAGTTGCAGACTACAAAGTGGACGCCTTCAAATACTTGGGACTCGACAAGATACTGTACGCGGTAGGTCTTGTAGTCAGCAAGGAGTACCGAGGATTTAAACTTGGCTCAAGGATTCTGGCTGCAAGGTAAGCTGGGCTTCCAAACTTTTTTGGTGGGTGGGTGAGAGATGTTAAAAGAGCGATTAAGATAATCCCTAGTTCATTTCCCTACTGATATACCAATGTCACGTCTGTAACTTCCGAAGGGTTAGGCAGAGGTGTACTAATTGTACAGCCACAGTTTGCCGGTACGTTTAGGTCCCATGTAATAGGGGCGAGCCTATTGCCAATAACTGAGCACACATCGAAACTCCGAGCTGCTACTGAGATTTCATAGAAAATCCTAATAACACTTTGGTCGACGTGAAAATCGAAAACAGGACCTCTAGAGTAGCAGTCGCGCTTAGGACCACTAGGCTAATATGGCAGTCAATCCCTACTTAATATTTCTAAAACGTAGTAATTTCAACAATATAACTCAATAAAATGTAGTTATTTGTAATTAGTATAATGCTTTAGTAAATGCAGCAGTTCCTTCCTCTTAGCGGGTTAGCCGCCTTCATGAACCACGTCTTTGGAGAGTAAGGAATATACCAGGCTGGGGACAACACAATATCGCTCACATTTGGTCGAAGTGTTGCTGGGCATGCCAGCCCCCACTGTTAAGATAAGATAAGATAAATTCAGCATGTTATAGCAATGGAAATCGATCCCACAAACTGTGACACAATCGACAGTACATTTACTAACTAAATCACGTAATTCTCTTGTATAGGAAACCTTTAAGTCTCTGCCACGGCATTAAAGGTACATCGACCGTGTTCACGGGCCCTGCATCACAAAAAAGTGCGGCCCGAGCAGGCTTCACGACTATCGCTACTATTACCTTCAAAGAGCTCGCTGAAGCTGGCCTTGAATACCCCAGTGACGAGAACAGGGCGATCAAGCTCATGGTGAAGAAATATGAATAAGGATTGTAGCTTCGAATAAGGCGCGGCGCCCACTAGCGGTATGGCACGGCAAGGGCTTTTAGGTGATGAATGACGTACCTAAGCTTTTTGTATTTGTAGCCACGATTTCTTTGAATCAACTATAATGTTTTAATATTACTTAAGGTATATTATGAACATGATTCATGACTTAAAAATATCTTGCCTTCCTGCTTGGGTAAGGTATGGAATGGGATCTGCGACGCACACCAATAAGTCACCTACATCGCACAAGCAATAAATAGCACGACACTAATTAACATTAAGAAGGTAATGTGTACCGTTACTTACTGTAATGTCATTTGTCATTGTCAAATTATTTATTAAATTGCACGAGGATTATTTTTATGTAGTTTAGTTACTACTATAAGTGTTATGTATAACATAGGTGTTAATAATTTATATGTTACCATTACTATGTGAAAACTGTTAATGGTCAAATACACATTTGATCATTCAACAGTCAACGCCTGATAAGCTTAGCAGCTAGCTCTCAGACCAAAATGGGTAGGTACCTACAAGTTTTAAGGGGTCGGGTTAGGTTAAATTAGTTTTTATCCGTTGATTAGTTATTAAGTTGTACCTAGGCCCAGGTCTAAAGACCTATCAAATAAGGTCTAAAATTAAAGATAAAATATAGTTTCGATCTAGTTTCTCTATTAAGTCACCACTGTCACTTTTAAGTCATTTTTCGACTGTTACCATTGTAAATAAAATTGTTCACGTTTGAACTTTTTAAATTTAAGAGAATATTTGACATTTGCGGCACTGAGAACAGACTAGATCGGAATCATGTTTTTTATTTACCAAAAATTAGCCTTCTGCCAGTCTCGCAACATGTTATTAACGTCGTTTAAAACTGGTCTGTGCTGTTGTAAAACCTACCAGTGATTTCATATACCGTAGATAATAATTATGATTCTTATGAAATTGCATAGTAGTCGCATGTACAGACGCCAGCAGGTCAAGCTATCCAAAACTGTCAAATTTTCCCATTTGAAAATCAACCTTAACCGTATTAAAGTTGAAAATCTATCAAATAAATTTGACATATTGTGGTAGCTTGATGTGCTAGCCTCTGTACTAAAATGTAAGTAAGTAATTACGTTCTGTTATTGTCATTTCTAAAAGGTAGGTACGAGTAGTAAATTGTCTTAAAATAGTCGTGACTACAAATGCCACGTGATTTACAACTTTGTTTACAAATAAATTGTAAATAAAATAGTTTTATATCCACCTTTGTACGATGCCACAAACACAGATAGGTACCTAATAGGTACGCATTTTACTAGATTACTAAACTAAATAAACTACCTACTTACCGAAACTGCGTCTTGGGCTGCGTAGGTATCCATTTGTAGGGTAACACCTCAGCTGCACACACACACACTCACTATTATCACTCTCTTTTACGGTTATCAAAGTAATGAATTTAAATAATCACAGGCTATGAAAAGACGGTAATTTATGTGACTACAAGAGGGGTTTTCACCACACACAATACTGAACACTTCACAAATCGATTATTTCACTATCATGGAACGTTAGCATCCGAATCGACATCTATTTCAACTGGGAGCCGACCCTAACAGTTGTAACAGCTGGGATGATGATGGAAGGCTACAATTTATGCCGTGTGGCGAACCCACATACTAATTAAAGTAGGTAAGGCCTCGTTAATGGAAGGGGTCCAGCTGCTGGACCACAGAATGTCATAATCATCAACCCATACCTATACTGTCCCACTGTTGGGCACGGGTCTCCTCTCACAGAATGAGAGGGATTACGCTATAGTCCACTACGCTGGCCTAGTGCGGGTTGGAAGAGTCCACACGCCGTCGAGAAAATCTCTAAAGTATGCAGGTTTCCTCATGATGTTTTCCTTCACCATTTTAAGCGAGTGAAACATCATCAACCCATATACTTTCCCACTGCTGGGCACGGGTCTCCTCTCATATTGAGAGGGATTAGGCTATATAGTCCACCACGCTGGCCTAGTGCGGGTTGGCAGACTTCACAAATCGTCGAGAAAAATCTCTAAGGTAGATATGCAGGTTTCCTCACGATGTTTTTCTTCACCGTTTAAGCGAGTGATAATTAATTATTAATACGCACATGAATCCGAAAAGTCAGAGGTAGAGGTAGAGGCCTTGGATTCGAACTCGAGATGATTATATAAGTATCACAACATGCGGGTAGATTCATACTTAGATTGAAATAAATCAGGTGACGCTTTTTTTTAATGTTGCAGACGGTATGTCCTAATCCACATATGCCTACCTTACGTTACCCTATAGTCATTCATGGCCATGGGATTCGCGATGTTCGCCACGACCGTGACAGGCTGTGACAGTCCAGCGCTCGCAGGACTTCTTCAAAGGAACTCACGTGAAGCTGCCAGAATAGCGTCCAGGACGCTGTCGGAATAGGGTCCAGTCTACCTACCTACTAACTGCAGATTGCATCTGATCACACATCGTAGGTACCTAATTAATCCAAAGATAAAATCTTTGATTTGATCCATCGTTCTTCGCGGAGTTTTATCGAACAATGATCACGTCAATTGGTTATCATGTCAATTGGTTATCACGTCAATTGGTGATCAAGTTAATTGGTTCGATTCTCTTGAATGCTTCCTATTCCTATCCTTGTTTACCTAAGTACATTACCTATGTCTTGCCTGCCTGTCTGATAATACCTATTCAAATTACAATACCGACATAACTGAATCGACACTGGTCTTTAATGACGGCAGCCATTGTTAGACAGCATAGATGCTGTGGGTTTGCTTGGGATACTAATCAGTTAATCACACTACACTTTCACTCACAAAAAAAGTAAACATACACACTAAAACACTATTAGATACAATATCGCGTTTCGGCAAGCACTCGGTAACTTAACGGTACCTATGCTTGCAAAAAGACTTCATCATCCAAAATTCCGCGCGGTGCCGCGGTAGACTAGACTGACTGGCGCCTCTGGCGAGCGAGATGCACCGGCTGGCGGGAACGGACCGCGCGGCCGCAACTTTTTTTACGCAGATCAAAGGGTAGCATAAGTGTTAGTCCATGAAGGTTTATTATTTTGAATAAATACTGTTTGCTATATTGATTTATTTAACCAATTTTTAAATTAATTATTTTTAAATTTTTGATAGTAGTATCAAATCGTTTAAAAATAGTAGCCCACCGATATCAGGAACACTATCCAAGCTACCGGTGGTCACTTGTATTGACATGAGGAACCGCGTCGTGTCCAGGAGTACCTACTACATACCTACCGCTTTCTGATCAATCTTTTTTAGATTTAGATTGTTTTTTTTTTCTTCCAAGATGATATTCTACTAAATAATTTTATTTGTAACTGAAGACGCCCTTAATAATTATTTTACAATCATTAAAAAAGTGGTGTTTTTATCTGTGAAAATATAAGGCGTGATCGCCTTAAAATCTTCTAATCGGACTAAACAGAAGGTGCGCGTTTAACTTTATGGTTTAAATTCAATTTATTGATATTTTTAATTTTATTGTTTACCTACTATTCAGCGTTGATAGATGAAGCAGGAAGAGAATAATAAATAAATATTCTTGGAAAATTTTACACAGCATCATCTAGTCCCAGACTAAGCAGAGCTTGTAATGTACTATGGGCAATGGATATAAATACATAATTATTTATTTTTTGTTTGTAAATACATACTTATAATCAGGGACCATTTTGGTTACCCGTTGAAAGGGTTTTCGATAGGGTTTTTACAAAGTGTTGTTAGAAAACCCAATTCATACGGGTTACACTTTTTAACGGTAAGCCGCTGCAATGGGTTACCTCTTCAAAACCCTTTCATTTGGGTTACCTGTTTAAATTCTTACCGGGTTATACTATTAAACGGTAAGCCGTTCCGAACGGGTTACCCCTTCAACCACTGTAACAGGGTAACACTTTCAGAGTCCAAACACTAATTTGATCTCTAGTAACATTGCATTAAGTTCAAAATAGCATGCATTGAGCTAGCACGTGTTAGTTGCCACTTGCTTTGAGCTAAATAGACCACAGCAACTCGATAACGTTAGAAGGAAACACGACCAAATAATAACTGCGTGCAAGATCCTTCGTGGGAAGTTTGATGCCTTGGAACTGCACAGTGAATTGTCTCAACTGTTTTCCCCCTTAAACTATACCCGTAACAGGAGACACAGATTGTTCGCCGTGCCCGCGTGCCGAACTGTCACGCGAGCACAGTCTCTTGTTCCTCGCACGCTGTCTGCGCTTAACGCTCTCCTGGAGGCCAAGCCTGAATGTGATGTGTTTGCGGATGAATGGAAGACATTTTTGTCAGTATGCTTGGAGTATTGTGAGAGCAGTGTATGAATGCTATGTCTTTAATTAATGTAATTGGCCAGCGGCCGTTTTAATTAAAGTAAAAAATAAATAAATAAATAAATACGGGACTATGGTTATCAATCTCTGTTCATCCATTCTCTCTACATCATGATCAAACCATCATAATATAGCTTCTATACATTTTTATATTGTTATTGTATACCTACATAATTACCTAAATTTAATTACCTACAGAATCGAGCACCCAATATTAAACGATATAGGGCACTGCGTGATCAAGCCTTATGAACGAAACTACTTAGTAATACAATTCTAGATGTTTGCAAGAGAAATTTATATATTTTATAGTCTTCTCACCCTACCTAACAACGTAAATTATGATGATAACCATACGGTAACCCTGAAAAACCCTATCAAGAGGATAACCCCTTCAATTGGATACCTTAAAGGAAAGGGTAACCCCTTCCACTGGCTAACATATTGAAAGGGTTACCCTTTCATTGGTGTTAGGAAAAGGTTACATGTACAAAGAGGTAACATCATCCATACGGTAACCGAATCAACGGGTAACCCTTTCAATTGAATTAACTAATAAAGGGGGTTGTACGGTCCCTGCATAAAATACGTGAAACACCCAGACAAACACAAACAAAATAAAACTAATTTAGATTATTTATAGTTCTTTAATTATTAATTATTGTCATAAAATAATTCAACTATAACTAATAATATACAATTAATATACATTTCAGTCAATGTTTATATGAAAAACATTTGTTTAATTTAGTTGGAAAATAACCAAATTCGAATACAATTAGGAAAAGTCATAGAACAAAATACGCTATAAAAATATTGAAGGATTGTTTTATTTCCATAACTATTAATCGTTTAAGTGACAGAAATCAATAAAAAAAGAGACAAATTTAATAAGTACATAACTATAAACTATCTATTTATTATGATTAATTACATTGAATTCATCATTTAACTAGCTATGCTATGTACTTCCCGTATTTATCTAATTTTAGCTAACCCCATAGGAGTTTTCACAATTGGGAAGTTTACTGGTCTTCGATTTATTCAAAATAACAGACTATTCGTGAAAAATATAATAAATTAAAAACTGTATACTGAAAAACTAATTCAAATCGTCTATTGTTCTAAGACTTTCAGTTTTTTGTGGGTATTGAGAGAGAATGCACCGTCCCTATCCCGCAAAACAATGTTTATAGAATTTGTATTGCGCATGGTATATTGACGTCACATTTAAGTATAGTACAGTCGGCAACCAAAGTCACTAAGTATGTTACAATCTTCAATACGATTTTCAACATGTCGCTACCGACCTGTCAAGGACGTGCGAAATCATTGCATATTTCACCATTAAATATTTATTTATTTTATTTTTGAAAACCAACAGCTATAAAATGGAGTAAGAAAGAAAAACATTAAGTGTCATAAAGCCAATTACAGGTTTTCACGGTTAGTGACAGACTTTAAATTTAAAAAATACTGGGACACTTATGCAACACAACTACAAGTTATATTTTACGTGACAGTTAACTATTAAAAAACTTAAGGTTGAGCATCTTTCTTGTCGCAAAGCTTTTAATAACAAATGGATCAAGGGTGAACTCTTTGCAAAACTTATTGAGATTTCTACTTGCCCGCACGATAAATGAGTTTTGTCTATAATTTGAGGAACACTGCGGAATAGAAATAGGGGAATTATATCTAGTGAACCTATTTGGGACACTAAAATTAAGTGTCTGCAATAACTCAGGGCTGTCAATTTCATTCGCCATTAACTTAATCAAAAAAGAAACGACTGCTGACTGACGACCTTACCATCATAATAAAAAAATCTCTTGACGAGTTTTGGAGTTGTAATGTTATCAAAATTTTGCTGTGTTCAGCTACTTTCGTTGCTGACCGTACTTCTTTATATTTGAATCGATTTTAGTTTTGTTTTTGTTTATTAGCTCTATATTATGGGAAAGTTTTTCTTATGGGAATAAAAAAGTCCACTAGACAATTCCTTTCTTGGCTGCTATCTACACTGAGCAACCTACAAGCCAAATTTCAAGTTTGTACAGACGCCAGCTGGTCAAACTATCAAAAACTGACAAATTTTCCCAATAGAAAATGAACCTTATTACGTTGTATTAAAGTTGAAAATCTATCAAACAAATTTGACAGTTTGTGGTAGCTTTATGTGCTGGCCTCTGTACATAAGCTTTATAATGTTTTAATCAGCGTGTGTGTTGTATTTTGGTTTTATATAAACTATGCTAAAAAATTCTTGTCCGATCCGTAAAGATATTGTTAAGTATCGTTATTCGATTCTATTTATTTATTCCTTTTCTGAAAACAAATAAAAAATACCGCGAATGAAATAAAATATGGAAACTTTCATAGCAATGGTCACAGGTACGTGGATTTTAACCTTCATGTTCACTTTCATGAATATTTTAAGTTTTTTTTTTATTTGGTAAATTAATTGGGACTTTTTCGGATCCGACAACAACGAAAACCGTTTCGGTTTCTTTTTAACATAGTGTAAAAATTTCATATTCCTGATTTAATGAAATAATTTACTTTTCATGTCAATAGTAAATATATTATTTATATTACTTGAGCCCAATAGATGGCCACATTAATTACGGTATTAGTGGCATTCCGGCCTCTTTTGCGAGAGGCCAGTTGTTAAAACCGAAAAAAGATTGATAAGGATACAGTGTTTACACTTTCGCCATACTAAATCGTTTTTTTATAAAAGTCAAAGTCAACTTGCCGTTCTTGCCTTGCTTGCCCTATTAAAATACCTGAAAAAATCTTTACCCACAAAATAGGTTCAATACAAGTGGATTTAAGGGTCAAAATTATATAGATATCTGCTGTCAATGTTTATTGATTTATAACTGTAGACTCTATAAACATTAGATTAAGGATTAGAATCTATTACGCAATGTTTCTCAAGTTTCAACGGCGGGTAATCGGCGAGATACAAACTAAGTGTGGGTAAAATTGGTGCACACACTAATATTCCCTCCACTAGATTCGATAACTAAGACATTAAACTCTTTCGCCATAAACCTAAGGTCCAAAATCGATTAAGCTGTGTTTTAAGTATCTATACGAATGTTGTCATAGTTATACGCGCAGACGCAATCTCTACTGAGTTAGTCTCTATTACAGTTACTTAGGGTCTGAAATCAGGTAGGCAGTGTTCTTCAGGTTTTGGCGGTGGGTCGTCAGTCAGGTATGAGCTTAGCAATACCGGTGCACATACTGGTATAGCCTTAGAAATGAGCCACGCGCTATCTCGGTCTGATAGAGGATAGCGTTTGATGTCTGCGAAGCATACGGTTATGTTGTCGTTCGTGTACGGCGGCCTGAAATACATTATAATAATATATTAGTAAAATCATGATTGAGAGGGATTAGGCTATAGTCCACCACGCTGGCCTAGTGCGGGTTGGCAGACTTCACAAACCGTCGAGAAAAATCTCTAAGGTATGCAGGTTTCCTCACGATGTTTTCCTTCAACGTTTAAGCGAGTGATAATTAATTATTAATACGCACAGGAATTCGAAAAGTCAGAGGTGCGTGCCTTGGGTTCGAACTCGAGACCTTCGACTTGGCAGTCCAATGGTCATACCACTAGGCTATCACTGCTTGGACTATAGCCTAATCTCTCTCAATATGAGAGGAGACCCGTGCCCAGCAGTGGGACAGTAATGGGTTGATGACGAAAATCATGATTGACAGGTGACCTTTTGACATATGACATTTTGACAGATAATTTTTGACAAGTGTCAATTAGAAGAAAAATTACTTTCTGTTTCTCAAACTTTTTTTTAAATGCGTAAAAGTCTTTGGATCAAGTTATTAGTTAAGTATCTATTTTTCTTTTATGATCTGGTTTTCCGTCTGAGAGCCACTGCGGCTCTAGTTGAAAACCAGATCCCTTTCAGCACAACCGTGAGTCATGTTTCGAGTTTACATCAATTTATGTTGTTTTTAATTTTAGCAGTCTCACTGTAGCCATCGCTGAATAAAATATTTCTTAAATGTAAATCAATGAATATTTAACAAATATTCCTTGGCTCAAAAGCTTCACCTTAAGACGGACAATGGGAAGCGGAAATTTCCCTGCCTTGGTAGCTTAGCTGACAGCATCCGGTCTACCAAACTGGATGACGATATATATCTTAGGAAACTTACACATCATCAGGTGCCTGTCCGTCTCCCGCAGTGACCAGTCTTGCCAGCAGTCTTCTGCGTGGCGGAGGAACGTGCAACAGTGCCACTACGCCAGTGAAGGGCCCACTAGCTCCAGCCGCTCGACTGGACCGCCATCGGTACGCAGCTCTAGCTAGAATGCGCTCCGCACCGGAGAGCGGTGGCAAGCAAGTGGCTAATGGATTGCCCCATTCATATTCTTCTTCCTATTATTAAAAAATACGCCTGTATTCCCGGAAATGTTGAAATGTAGGTACTACTGTACTCACTGTTCGCCTTTCTTACTGTTTTGATAGCTATAATTTTTCCTTTTGAACCTGTGCAACTAGTTTTGAACATTTTCTTTTACCCAAGTAGCCTCTATTACCTGGGTCATAAAAGATAAAAAGTATTGCTATTCACAGGGTACAAATTCGAACTGCGAGCTGCTACGGAGTTTTTTAAACGCAAAAGTCCAATAACACTTTGTCCCACCAATTATCTAAATTAACGAGGAAATTCTTTAAACTTACTGATAGAAAGCTCCCCGCGGCTCTGCTCTTGGCGATGTATACGGGATGTAAGACCCATCTACCAGCCGCTATGGAGCCCAGCATCTTCTCGCTGCGGCCGGGCGCGGCGCACAGAAGGTGGGTAGCCTCAGGGTCCAATTCAGCTCCTTCACAGACTTCGCCGCCGAGATGGGCTATCATGGAAATTATTTCATCGCGATTCTGCGGAAAAAGTAATGTTAACTGTTGGTATTCTAGTAAATTACCAATCAACGTCTAACGTGAACAATTATTCATTAACTTTTATGTAAATAATTATAAAAAATGTTGGTGATTATACTTTGTTTGTTTTTATTACCATAACTGGTCTGCAGCGCAAAGGCTAGGTAGATGATACTCACATCAACATTAGAAGACAGCATAAACCTCTTGATTTCTAAAGACATTTCTGGAGCGGGCTCCGCTTGTTGTTGCGCGGGAGTGGTATCGTCCCATCCCACTGTGTTAGGCTGAGATTCCGGGGCCGGTTCCGAATCTGGGACTAGAACAAAAGGAATCATACATTTGGATAAAGTAATAGAAACTAGTAATGTTAGACGATCAATGGGCCAGACCTCATGGTTTGGCCCAGGTCATACCGCTATCTCCGTGGGACTACATTGAGTCATCCCAATGGGTCCCACGGAGATAGCGTGCATGAGTGTAGTATGAGCTGGACACCTTTCCAAAGACTGGTTCTTAACACGGACATTAACGGACAGAGAGAAATGGCAGAAGAGTGGGGAGGCTTTTCCCTGCAGTGGGGACATTACAGGTTTTTAATAAAAATAATAGAACTA
The DNA here is from genome assembly GCA_964056405.1 of Acronicta alni. Classification (NCBI taxonomy): domain Eukaryota; kingdom Metazoa; phylum Arthropoda; class Insecta; order Lepidoptera; family Noctuidae; genus Acronicta; species Acronicta alni. The sequence continues at coordinate 16,112,067 of OZ043915.1, read as the reverse complement.
GCACGGGCGAGACATATCTGCTAGTACTATTGCTTATATGCACTTTTGCTATTACATCGGCTATAATTCGTAGGACCTTCTAGGATATGCTATGAACTGTGGCCAGGCAGCACTCTCCCTAGAAAAGAAACCTAGCAAGTAGTTTTTGCTCGTTTTAGTCCTACACCGATGAACCATAAATATAATGTGTATAAGCGAGAACATTAAACAGTATTTTAAACATTATTTTTTAACTACATCGTTACTAAATTGTAACTTCTTTCAATTGACTATCTTTTATTTTTACTTTAACTATCACTACTCATAATATATCATCGCTCATAAATATGTATATTTTTCATAGATACATACATACATACACTCACGCCTTTTTCCCATGGGGGTAGGCAGAAATTTCATACATCAACATTCATACATCTTGTCATACATACACGCCGGTTGCGAGTACTACGCACCTGACCTTTTTGAAGAACCTCACCAATAAGGTCGGCGTAAGTATTTCTAGGGCGTCCCCTCTCGGCGGTTCCACTGACATTCGCCATATAAATCCCTTTTGTTAGTCGCCTCTCATCCATTCTCTCGACATGCCCAAACCATCTCAGCATATTCTTCTCAATCCTCGTCACTACATGGTCTTTTAAGACGCAACGTTCTCTTATCAGACTGTTTCTCAATCTGTCATTCCGAGTTACACCGCACATACTTCGCAAATACTTCGCTTCGCTTTTCATAGATATATATACAATATGTATTATAAAATGCCTATCATCATCATCAACCCATATACTGTCCCACTGCTGGGCACGGGTCTCCTCTCATATTGAGAGGGATTAGGCTATAGTCCACCACGCTGACCTAGTGCGGGTCGGCAGACTTCACAAACCGTCGAGAAAAATCTCTAAGGTATGCAGGTTTCCTCACGATGTTTTCCTTCACCGTTTAAGCGAGTGATGCCTATGTCACGCTGAAATTAGTTTTTTCTCCTATGAGTGTCATTATGCATTCAAAGTCAAAGTCAAAAGAATTTATTCAAGATGGACTACTTAGCTAGTACTTTTTGAACATCATTTTTACATATTTTTTTTAAGGCACCCCCAAAACGCCCGCTCTTCGCCGCCTCCTAGTATTTTAGCTGGGAAGAAGAAGCGGCGCAACAAAACCTTGGCAAACCTAGTTAATTCCTAGCTTCCTAACTGACCCACAATCCAGCTTGTATATTGTGACTAGTGGTGTTCAAAGTTGCTATAAAACAATAACTTGCTTAATGCTATAAGCTTTATTTTTTAAGCAAGCGATTTTATGTGCTTTATTATAGCATGCTTATTTTATCTACTTGCTATGTCAACGCGATACGCGACGCCCAATAGACGTTTATAGAGAGAGAGAGAGTGCTATGCGATATAAAGCAAAATAGCTTTAATAAAGCGTTATAGCAAGTGCGAACCGCGATATCATTTGCTTTATGCTATGTATAATAAGCACGATACTTATTTATTATGCTTTATATTTTAATTGTGATACTCGTGGAATCAACCTTATAAGACAGCTTTTTTTAAACTGGGACCACTTACTCGGCACAGGCACGTTGGATACGGAGTCCCTAGTTCGTCGCGCTCGTTGTGAGCTGAGGCGGCCGGTGAGCGCCGCGCTCAGCCGCTGCAGCTGGGCGTCCACCGCCGCCGGGATCGATGCATTCGATGCACTCTTCGGAGTCTCTGTTTCTGCAGGACCTGGAGTACTAAAGCCACCTGGACTCTGTTAAGAATGAAATAAAACACGTTAATTCGGCCTTAAAAATTGAGACACAAATAACACGAAAATAAAAAAAATCCACGACACTTGGCGAAACGATAGAGCGAGGTGAACACAGCTATACCACACCCGTAGTCTAATAGGGAATAAGCATGTGATTCAAATAAGTCAAATTTTTTTTTTATTAGAAACTTTATTACTTCAGAATTGTGCTTTCATCAATATTGTTAATTATAATTTATTCTTGAACTAAGAATTTAATTTTAAAAAATGCGATATTGCCGAAGGAATTTCAAATATTTGAAAAGATATGACGTAAAAGTCTATGACACCAAATGTCAATATCAGTGATTGCGTAGTGTTTGCCTACAAAAAACTGTTGTAGGGGTGTTTCTAGTAGAAGTGTGGGTGTTATTTATTTTATATCTTTTTTATTTTATGACGAGAAAATGGCGGGCGTTTAAAGTGCCCGGTTCGGTTGGCTATTTCAGTAATTTTTTTAATACTTTATACCTAGTACCTTTTTGATGTTGAATATAATTATGATTTAAATAATGGAATAAAAGTATTTTAAAACATCATACATATTCCCTATTGTTAACTAACTATTATACTCCTTACCTGATCTTGTGATAATTTCGCCATTTTAGCTGGCGGGGTCTCACATTGATCCTGAAAATAAGGAATATACAGAAAAAAAATCATTAGATGGCGGAGACTACAAATCAATAAAACTTCACTCAATACAATTATCATAGCTTTTTACCTGTAATTGTAGTTTTCTGGGCGCGACATTATGTTCAGAAGGCGGAGTGGGCGCGTCACCGTTGAACTGTGCAAGGAACCTGTTGCGGATCTCTGATAGAGGCTGTGAATTAACAAATCATAGAGAGTGAAGACTTCGAGTAGGAAGCGAGAAGCCACGCCCTTTGATGTGATCCGGTTGTTATACCGAACCATAGCCCGTCATGACCGGATGGAAGTGGTGAACGTCACGAATCCAATTGCCAAGTCTTTTTTTTTATCATTTAATAAGGTGGCAAACAAGCATACGGCCCACCTGATGGTAACCGGTTACCGTAGCCTATAGACGCTTGCAACACCAGGGGTTTCACTTGCGCGTCCCCGACCCTGTAAAACGAAAGAGGAATAGTTGGGTTGGCAGTATAAGGGTCAAAGTTACCCCCACTGCCAACACAACGTTTCCTCGCGGAGCACTGGCAACCTTGCTCACCGTAAATACACAGCTCAAAGGAGTGTTATTTCACTTCGATTTTCTGCAAGGCGGAAGTATTTCTCCAGTCGGGCAACTCCAATTTGAGTGGAATTACTCCCACTATTCCCTATCTCTCTTAAACTAACTTCTGCCTAACCCTTCGTGTCACAGCATACAGGCATGATTGTAAACAAAAATTGACTGAAATACGTATCAAATATTGATACATACATACATATGTATCAATTAACGACATGACTGTGAAGAAGAGATAGAAGTTTTAAAAAGGATTTACTTACTACAGATCCTTTTAACTTAGTCTGCTTTGTAAATGAAAGGAACAAATAAATTACTCAGATATCAGGGCGCAGTTACTTGGTACATTAATTGTTGTACTAATCTAATTAGATATTTTTATCTAAAAAATCAAATATAATTTTTTGAATGATTCTTTGTAATGAATAAACTCAAAAAATACCTAACCGATTTAAAAATTTCTCTCACCTATTAGTAAACTACGTTATCAGCGAGTAACATAGGCTGTTTTTAATATTTCAAAAAATTAGAGATTCTTACGAAGATTGTATTAATGTAAGGTATCAAAATGTCACAAAATTACGCAAATGTCACGCAAGTGTGAGATAAACTCACCGTATGTTAATATCACAAAATTACAAAAATGTCAGGCAAGTCTGAGATCAACTCACCGTATGTTTATCTCTTGTAACACTTTCAGTTTGTTTGCTCGGCAATCCGTCCACGAACTTCCAGAGCCTCTTCCGAGCGTCCGGCGACATCCGGCCGGAGCCCGGACGGAGGGCCGCGCCGAACGCACTGTCCGGCGTCGACGGGTTCTTGTCGACTGTTAGTTAAAAGGTTTGGTTTGTATAACAGACTCAGAAAGTAGAAATCAAGGCAGTAGCTATTCTTCTTATCGGTTTTAATTATAATATGGTAACACTTCATGCTGAAGAAAATTTCATTTAAAAACTTAGCAGGTCTCGAGTGTAAATGCCCGACGAGCGCGCTGGACAATTATTTATATGTATATTAATATTTACTGTTTTGAGCCAGTATCTATTATTTAAGGTAGCAATCAAAATGTAAACCTTCGAGCTGCAAACTGAGGAACGAAAAGTTTCACCGGGGGCCGGGCCGGCGCGTACAAATTCGCATCACGTTTAAACAGTTGTTTATTATTGAATAAGAGTTATTGGGCATCAAAACCGCACTCAGGAGTAAATGCCAATTAGTTGTTAGGTATGCTTATTTGTTGTAGTTTGGCGCATTTTCCTGCTAGTAGTCCCAGTACCTACTGCTAATTAGGGATTTAGTCCTATTAGTTTGGGAAAACGAAACACACAATCTGTTTGTCACCAAGCTGGTGATGTTGAACTGGTTGTAAACACTTACAGGATTTGAAATGAAACCACAGTAATGTTTTGATCTGAGCTGGTTTTTTATTCGTACAAAATTTGTGGACCCTATTAAATCGTTGTAACGAAACCATAGCGCGATCTAATTCGATGCCAACGCCATCTATCGAACTCGAACTTAAACTTTTTAGATTTCACGCTATGGCTCGTTACTTAACATACCGCCCACCAAGGACATTATAAAGGAATGTCCTTTTTGAGCTTACAATTTAGTACTAATTATGTTAAACAATGGTTTGAACTTATGACTAATGGACATTTTGTACTAAAAACAGTATCACAACTAAAAGTAATTTGACTTAATTTTGAGCTAAATAAAAATCATTAATCTATTGTAACTGGTAAAATACAAAGTTTGGATGTGGGCCTTTTGATAGTGGAGGTCTTAGTGCGCAATGTGACTACACGAGTGATGCCATCGTCACCGGGATGTTTTTCTACAACGCGACCTAACAACCAACGACTTGGCGGCAAGTCGTCTTCTTTAATTAAAACAATGTCTCCGATTTCAGGCTCAGCCGTTTTCGAAGACCATTTGTAGCGGTTCATAAGGTGAGACAAATACTCTTGGGACCAGCGTTTCCAGAATGATTGTACCATCCTTTGAACAAATTGCCATCTCGTCAAATGACTGACATTTGCGCTCTTAAATCTAACGTCAGGTACATTTACTATCGGCTCTCCGATTAGGAAATGTCCTGGAGTTAAAGGTAACAGTTCACCAGGATCAGATGCGTTTATGGCGCTCATTGGACGCGAGTTTAAACAAGCTTCCACTTGATTGAGGAGAGTGCTCAGTTCCTCGTACGTCAAGGTAGCTTCACCGATAACCCGTTTGAGGTGAAACTTAGTGGACTTCACCCCTGCTTCCCAAAGCCCGCTAAAATTAGGGCTATGTGGGGGAATGAAGTGCCACTCTGTACCATTTGATTCCAGTTGTTCTGCTATCGATTCTTGGATTGAGGCCAACTGTTGCAACTCTCTGGCAGCACCTACAAACGTGGTACCATTGTCGCTCCAGATTTTGGCACAATGACCTCGCCTTGACACAAAACGTCGGAAGGCAGTTAAAAAAGCCTGCGTGCTCATATCGCTCACGACTTCTAAATGGATGGCACGTGTCGACATACAGACGAACAAGCATATGTAGCCTTTGTATGAACGGTGGCCGCGACCCTTCGTTGTCCTAATATTTATAGGGCCGGCGTAGTCAACACCGCTATGCAAAAACGGTCGGGCTGGAGAACATCTTACAGTTGGAAGAGAACCCATCATTTGGTTTTGTGAGCTAGCGCGATGCTTAGCGCATGTTACACATTTGCGTACATGATACTTTACTAAATTCCTAACTCCTACAATCCAGTAGGCTGATCTTAAATAATTAGACATTAGCTGAGGGCCGCCGTGGAGAGTTTTTATGTGAGCATCTGCCACTACAAGATTCGTAAAATGACTAGAGTTTGATAACACTATGGGGTGTTTCATCTCATGACTAAGTGGAGCCTTCTCAAGTCTGCCTCGAACTCTGATTATACCCTTTTCGTCAAGATATGGACACAGTGACTTAAGCTTACTAGATTTTAGTTGTAAATATCCCTTTTCCTGCAAGTGGGAATACTCTACTGTAAATGTTTCCTTCTGAGTTTGTCTAATGCAACATTCTAAAGCTGTTTCTAATTCAAACTTTTGTAAATAATTCGGTTTAGGTATATTTTTTCGTAAAAATCGTCGGCAATATGCAATAATTCGAATTAATTTTTGTAATGAAGAATACCGCTCGAATATGGAACGTTCTGGAACTACAGCAACGTGTGTTTTTGTTGATTCCTCTACGTCGGTATTCAAATCATTTGGCCTTTTGTACATAATTATTTTTTCTGCAAGAAATGAGGGTCCCGTAAACCACAAACTAGTGTTGAGTAATGCACTTGGTAATATACCTCTTGAGGCGCAGTCCGCTGGGTTGTCCTTCGTTTTCACGTGAAACCATTGAGATGCCCTCGTGTTGGTTAATATTTCTGAGGTACGATTGGCGACAAACGTCTTCCATCTGCTAGGATGGCTGTTAAGCCAAGCCAAAACTACGGTGGAATCCGTCCAAGCCTTGATTCTGTTCCCAGAAATATTTAAGACATCTGCTGTTTCTGCCAGTAGATTTGACAGCAGAACTGCTCCACACAACTCTAAACGAGGTATGCTAATTTGCTTAACTGGAGCTACCCTGGTTTTCGCAACCAACAACGAAACTTGAATATTGCCTGCAGCATCCACTATACGCAAGTAAATCACTGCGGAATAAGCTGTCTTGGAGGCGTCGCTGAAGCCATGCAGCTCAAGATCATTGTTCGACTTAGTGCCAAGCCACCGAGGTATTCGTACTTTATTAAGTTGAGACAATTCCTTACGGTAAGTATCCCATTCCTTAATTAATTCAGTGCTTAGTTCTTCGTCCCAACTGACCCCTGCCAACCATAACCTTTGAATGAATGTTTTTGCTAACACCACACTAGGCGCTAACCAGCCTAGTGGGTCAAATAATCGTGCTATGTCTGAAATAATTGTCCTTTTCGTTACAGGTGCAGTCGTCGGCGGCGGAAGATTCACGGAGTATTGGAAGAAGTCTTCGGTGCGGTTCCAGGTAAGTCCTAATATTTTTGTTGTACTGTCCAGTTTGCTTTCTATCCCTTTATTTTCTGATTGATTGTAATGTATACTTTCTTTTTGTTCTATTATTTTATTCTTATTTTCCGTTGTTCTAGTTTGATCTGTTTGTTCTTTAACTTCGTTTCTTTCAGTTGTTTCTATTCTTTGTAATAAATCTTGACTATTGCTACTCCACTTCTGTAGCGTAAATCCACCTTTTCCTAATAATTCCTTTATTTGCTTATATATCTCTATTCCTTCTTCTACGCTATTGCACCCAGTCATCAAGTCGTCCATGTAGAAACTATTTAATATTCTGTTTGTTGCAAGCGGATACTTGTCTCCTTCGTCATATGCAACCTGATGGAGTGTTCTGACTGCTAGGTATGGTGCTGAAGCTGTTCCGAATGTCACCGTGACAAGCTCATAATCTCTGACCTCCTGTTCAGGACTATCGCGCCAGAGTATGCGCTGGAATATGGCATCTTCATCGGCTACTCTAATCTGGCGATACATTTTTACTATGTCCGCTACAATACCGATGTGGTATACTCTCCACTTCAAAACGGTATGTCTTAAGTCAGCTTGTAGTGTAGGTCCAACCAGTAGCGTATCATTGAGAGAAATTCCTTTTTTGTTCTTCTGGGAGGCGTTGAACACTACGCGAACTTTTGACGTGATCTTGTTGTCTCTTATCACGGCGTGATGCGGTAAGTACACTGCTTCATTTCTTCTACTATCATTTTCTTTTACAGGTCTCATGTGCCCTAGTTGTAAGTATTCATTCATTACTTCCTTATATTGTATCTGTAAGCCTGTGTCTTTATTTAATCTTTTCTCTAATGACTTCAATCTTGTTTCAGCTATTATGCGAGAACCTCCGGCCTTACAATCTGGATCCTCATCTCGAAATGGTAACCGTACAATGTATCTACCCGTATTATCTCTTGCAGTAGTCTTAGTGTAGAAATCTTCGCATTTCATCTCTTCTGGATGAAGTATTTTCTTTGTATTAGTGTGCTCTTCAATCTCCCAAAATTTCTTGAGGAGATCATCTTCATTGATCTGTGTACAATGTACACTTATATGGTTTGTGTATATTTTTGAGCTATAATTATCTGAACTAGCTATACCAGAAAGGACCCAACCTAAAGTGGTGTTCTGTGCAATGAGAGTGCCAGACGGACTCTTCATTATTCCTTCCTTTATGATACAGCAGTAAACATCTGCGCCCAATAAGATGTCTATCTTATTGGGGGTGCTGAAATTGGGGTCTGCGAGACATAGACCGTTGCTCTCTATCCAATCCAGTGAACTCGTATTTATACTTCGCTCAGGTAAGTACGATGTGATTTTGCGTAGAACATAGGCACTTATTTGTAAGTGAAAATCATGATCCACCGTTGATTTAACCGTTAAGTGTACCATGTGTTTCGCCATTGTTGATCTATTGTCTCCTACACCTGACACGAGACCTCGGACTGGTATTTTCTTCAGACTTAAAAACTGTGCTGCGGCCTCTGTAATGAAACAAGCCTGAGAACCTTGATCAAGCAAGGCTCGAACAGTCTGAAACTGACCCGTCTTGGACTCGGCATTTACTAACGCAGTGGCTAGTAATACCTGTCTGGGTTTGGAGACCTTGCCTGTAGATAAGCATGCAACTATCGGATTATCACTAGTTGAAGCACTAGGGTCATCGATAGCCGTTTTCGGTGTATAATCTTGACCTCTATTCTCTGTCTCTCCATTTGGATGCAGCAGAGAATGATGGCGCTTTTTACAAACTCTACAGGAGGTTTGTTTTTTGCAATCGTATACTGTATGATTGCTACCTAAACAATTGAAGCAAATTTTATTTTTAGCTACAAAATCGCGCCTTCCTTCTGTGGAAAGTTTTGCGAATTGCTTACAGTAGCAGAGCTTATGGGATTCTGAGCAATATTCACATAACAAACCGGAGGGTTTTGTAGCTAACATTGCTTTTGAACTGTGGCCCTGTGGATTACTATGAACCTGGTGAGCCGCAACCTTCCTTGGCTCGATGCACTCTAACGCGCGGAAACGACTTTCAACAAAAACCCTAAATTGTTCAAAGGTGGGTAACTCATTACTGGAGTCGTTGGAAACGCTTAACTCCCATTGTTTTCGCGTTTCGTTATCTAATTTGAACGTTACTATATGGATGATAATCACGTCCCATGTACTTACATCGATATTCAAATTTTTTAATGCATTTATACAATCACTAGTTGTGTCTAATAGCTCCTTTAATGCGGTGGCGGATTCCACATGCAAGCGTTTTTGGCCAAACAACCTTTTCAATATACAATTTGTTAAGTATTTTTTATTGGCATAACGTTTCTCTAATTGAGCCCAGCATTGACTATAGTTAGCATCTGTGATTGGTGTGTGCCTAATTAACTGTTCGGCTTCACCCGTGAGATGGCTTTTAAGATAATGTAATTTTTGTACGTTATCCAAAGAATTATTATTGTGAATTAACGAAGTGAACAGATCGTGAAAAGTTGTCCATTCGCTGTATTTGCCGGAAAATGAAGGAATTGTAATTTTAGGTAACTTGACTAAAGAACTAGATGATTTATTAGAAGAATTATTGGAAGATCCACCATTTTGTGGTATCGGTTGTTTGACACTTAACTTATTTAGCGCAGCTTTCATTAAACATTTACACGTTATATAGGTTTCTTCGGTGGAGTCGTATATGTCGACAACCTTTTGCCCTATGTCCTCTAACTTAAAACGCCCATACAACTGAGATTTGGTATCCTTAAATGAAGACCAATCATTTTCTAATAATTCAAGTCTTGCCTCTATATATTCTAAGCTAAGCCTGTCTTTGGGACACTTTTTAAAATTCGCTAACGCCTTTTGAATGACATTTTGAAGATCTTTTAATATATTTAACTGTCCTTCCATCTTACCTTATTTAAAACCAATAAACCACAATATAATTATTCAAAGTCAAAACTTTACAAACTTGTACAACAAACAATAAAATTTTACAAGTTCAGCTATTGAACAAAAATCGCTGTATCCAAAAATCGCTAAAAATTTTACAAGTGTTTTAAAAACATTACAATCTGGCTAAAATCGGGCATAGGTTCCCCGTACCTCCGTTTTTATGAAACTATTCTAAGTCCTAAAAACTAACATGCACAAATAAAGACTACTAATACAAAATCAAATCGTTAAATTTTCTAAGTTAAAATGTCCTTCTAAAATGTTAAAGTTAAATTCGCAATAATATTAAAGTTCAAAATTGCTTGGCAAATTGACTTGATTGTTGTCACTATAAGATAATTAAGAATGTACTCACGGTTGCACTTCACTCACACAAACACATGAATGTTGAACTGATACTGCACTGGAGGCGCCCTCTGTGGCGCTCTGCTGTACTAAACTTCGTTGTTGCCGTCGGTGTCGTCCTTGACTGCCTCTTGGTGTGTCAGTTGATGCTACCTCTTGCACACGAACGAAGGTGAACTATGGATGGTAAACGTGGCGCCCTCTAGCGTCACATAAATTTCTCGCTGCTGCTGAGCTTGTCGGCCTTGTACAGGATGGCCAAAGCTGTCGCTGCCTCTGCGGGTGCTCCGGTACTCTTGCCGCAGCAATCCACTGCGAGTACGTCAGCGTGCTGTGTAAAAAGTCAGACTGTTCTGGGTCTGATATCCAGGGTCGATGGTAGGAGTGAGACGTATATACTGGAATAGGTTTTCGGAATAGGTTTTTAGCTGGACGCGTAAAGACTTATTCCGTGCTTACTACATAAACGCGTCTTAAGTATTTAGGCGCACGGCGACTTTGCGACTCACACACTCACAAGCTCGGTCGGTCTGTTCCGGACCCGGTGACATTCGATTCGTCGGCACTCGGAGACGTTCGGTTCGACACTGGATGTTTGCGAGTCGATATATTTGTTTTGCGTTTCTAAACCTAATGACCATACAGTTAGAATCACTATTACTTTGGTAAAGCTTCTAAATACGCCAGCTTTTCTGGTGGTACGTATATATCAAATACAACTTTTTTTTTTATTTCCGTGTTTCTATTAATATCATATTTATAAAATAAGATGACAGTCCTAAGCCTGTAAAGTATGAAGGGAAGTTTTCAATAAGATTTAATTTAAAGTATTTTATAATGAAAAAAGATACGAACTAGATCACGAACCAGGTCTAGTAGACGTTAATAATCCATAAACCGAAAATACTCCATTACTCGATCTTGATTTTACGAGGACACGCTAGTTATGGAAGCGTCATTAAACTTGAGACGCCTAAATACTCGTAGACCTAGTTTTTGGAATAAGTCTTTAGACGGACGCGTACTTCTAAGACTCAGTACGCATTTTATCTAGTACATCTCATCTCTAGTCGATGGACCAATGTTTATCACCAAGCTGGTGATGTTGAACTGGTTGTAAACACTTACAGGATTTGAAATGAAACCAAAGTAATGTTTTGATCTGAGCTGGTTTTTTATTCGTACAAAATTTGTGGACCCTATTAAATCGTTGTAACGAAACCATAGCGCGATCTAATTCGATGCCAACGCCATCTATCGAACTCGAACTTAAACTTTTTAGATTTCACGCTATGGCTCGTTACTTAACACAATCTCTATAAATGCGAACGTAACTGTCTATTTAGCGTTCACTCCAAAAACTGATTTTGATAAAATTTGGCACAGAGATAGATTAGACCTTGGGGGAAAACATAGGCATTTGTCTCAAAAGCCCTTTAAAACCGGGTAAAACCGCAGGCAACGGCTAGTTGTATATACTTACGTTGTTCAAGTCTTCTCATCGCCCCGCAGGGGGCGCGAGGAGTCGGTGACGGGGCATTGGCCCCTTGCCCGAGGTCTCACTCGCGGGCTAATGAGTTAGCCCGGTCCTTTGGTTGAGGCGAAGCCTCTTTATAGGGGTGCGCTCGCACGCAAAACCACCTATCTGGTGCGGCTTTGCTTGCGCATCGCCGGGTATCACTGCTGTGTGTTTTTCGACAGGAGCGCCCTAAGTGTTTCACGCTGCCCGTGCGATCAAGATCCCCGCTAGGTGAGACCCCCGGTTACCCGGGGGAGGCCCGGCGAAGACCGATCAAGCGGCCGGGCAGCGACTTTAGGTGGCGCCCCCTGTGAAATCGGTGTCTGACCTAGTTTCTGCAACGGATTCAGAGCGAGCCAAATACGCTGCAAGAACCGGGACGAGGTGGTGTTCTGAGCGACATTGTGAGTGTGTGTGCGTCGCTCAGTGGTTGCTACGAATATACTTACATGGATCAGTAGGTGTTCTTATAGGGTCGGAGGGCATCTCTCCCCGCCGCACGGCCTGCAGGCGACGTCGAGTGGTGGGGCTCAGTCCCGCTAGGTTAGGGGTAGATAACGCGTCTTCTAATGGCGGTGTTCTCATTGCACATTCACCACCTGATGGTAACAATGAAATCATTAAAGATTACTACACTTCATTCATTATAACGTTAGACAAATAACGGTTATAACGCCAGCGTTATTTCGATAATAGTTATTAATAAGCTACGTTATTTCACGTATACAATACATTTACAAATAAATCTAATATATAAAATTCTCGTGTCACAGTTTTCGTTGCCATACTCCTCCGAAACGGCTTGACCGATTTTGATGAAATTTTTTGTGCTTATCGGGGAGGTCTGAGAATAGGCCAACATCTATTTTTCATACCCCAAAAGTTTTTTTTATGGCAAAACAACGTTTGCGGGACAGCTAGTATGATATAAAATTCAATAATTTATTTAGTATAACACAATAACTGTCGTTATTTCATCGTTATTTGTCTAATGCTATAATAAATAGAGTATAGAGTATTATTAAGTGTTGAGTCACCATTTCTCAAAGGATTTTATCTTCACCGTAACTTAATTACATCATTAGTTTAGTGGTCAACTACTACGCTAGAGGTAGATACATCGGGGAGGTCGATTGGGTTCATTATGTAATTCACTCGGAGGTCGGTTTGTCTGTGTGTTTCTTATGTATTTTATTTAAGTACTTACAAAAAAAAGTATATAAGTATTATATCCATTGTCTAGTACCCATAGTACAGACGCCAGGTCAAGCTTTACAAAACTGTCAAATTTTCCCAATTGAACATGAACCTTATTACATTTGCATTAAAGTTGAAAATCTAACACAGAAATTTGACGGATTGGGGTAGCTTAATGAGCCTTGATGTGCTGGCCTCTATACAAGCTCTACTTAGTTTGTTTTTTGTTTATTTTTTTACTTTTATTTATTGAACATAGAAATGTGGGCATACATACGTACAAGTTTGCCGAACCTTTCGGAGAATACTGGCAAGATGGCTTCTCTCTTACCTTGTCTAGCATCACCCTTGAGATCAGCGACTCGTTTAGGAGTTTCCTGTGAGTCGCAGCCGAGCAGTCCCTGGCGCGCCATCGCTATGTACCGCGACGCTGGGGACATCTCGTCTACATCTAAACAATAATGCATGCAAAATGTATCACGTGTGACTATGGTTTTTATTAATTTCTTAGTTGTGTTACAGGTATTATGGAAATATTGAAATAAAACTACTATTTACGGATTTTATCGCGTTATATTGATATCTAGTCTACCGCGACCATGTAAAGGGTGCGAAACGTCGGGATTAATAATATCAATATAACGTGATAAAATCCGTAAAAAGTAGTTTTATTTTAATGTATAATATTCGCGTAAGTGCAAAAAGTAAGTTATTTTAATATTGGTGGGAGTAAGATTTTTTTTAAAGACAAATTAAAAAAAAAACTTTATGATTACTATTTATTTTACAATATTAACTAGCGACCCGCCCCCGCTTCGAACGGGTGCAATGTACAGAGGCCAACACATCAAGCTACCACAATCTGTCAAATTTCTTTAATTGATTTTCAACTTTAATACAAAAACATAAGGTTCATATTCAATTGGCAAAATGTGACAGTTTTGGACAGGTTGACCTGCTGACGTCTGTACTAATAACATGCGTGTAGTATACTTATAAACCTTCCTCTTGAATCACTCCATCTATTGCTGAAAACCACATTAAAATCCGTTGCGTAGTTTAAAATATCTAAGCGTACAGACAGCGGGAGCGACTTTGTTTTATACTATGTAACGATTCCAGCCTCTACAATACAGATTGTATAAAGTAGAAAAAGTCCTGCTCAACAAAATTATTGTCGGCCCTTTTTGCGCAGTGGTCAAGAATTGGCTGCTATCAGATAGTTGATTCGGAATTGGGTGTTAGTGCATGTGTGATTCTTGTTTATAATACACCCAATCATCAAGAAAATCCAATTTTTAAATAAAATTTAGAGTTACCCTAGAAAAAAAAATTGAAATACCACTCATATCAAGCTTTTTTTTTTCTTACCACCACCTTTTCCTTTAGGACTCTGTTCCCTGCTCGGCAGTGACCCCCTCCTGGGTACTGTGGTACCCGCGGGCGGCAGCATGGCGTTCTCCTTGTCCGTCGTGATGTTCGCTTGTAAATCTTCTTCTAAGTCTGGTGGCGGCTCCGGTACTTCCGGTTGTAATTCCATCGGCTCAGGTACTTCTTCTACTTCCGGTTGTGGTGATGGTGGTGCTAAAAACAATTGCTTCATACTAGAGGTCAATATAAACTCAAATTAAGAAAATTAACAGGAGAGATGCATTTGATCTCCAAACGCTATGGCGTTTAAACATATCCAATACTTAAAAAGAAGTAAAGCAGCACTTATGAAATGTTAACGAAATTCGGTGTACTGTTCCAAATCTTTCTTAAAGGCTTCCTTTACAAACATTCAGTGACATTTACTAATTCAGAACAACTCATGGACTTTAATTTTAGTGTTTCACGTAACCTTTTGAGGCGCTGTAAGCACATATAATATTTCTCACACTATCGACTATGAAGTTACCATTACTTAAAAAAAGGCTCCGCAAGTTTTTAGCAGATAAGGTCGTTATGGAAGACATTATGCGCACCACTTGAAATGCTACCTAATTGTGCTTACACCTTAGATTAGTTTATTATATTTTATTATTTATTTTGTATCTGTATTTTGTAATGTTGGATGCCTAATGGTAAAATATGGCTGAACTTGTATTCTCTTCTTTATGTCATTATGTACTGTACCCATATTTGCAAAATAAATTATCTTTATCTCAAAGCGAATATTAACAGTAGCTAGCGTAGTCGGTACCTTTAGTATCTCCAACTAGATGTTCCTTCTCACTGACTCGCTTCCCCTCCTTCGCGCATTCCAATAGCCAGGAGGCCTTTACAGCTGGCAGACCCCACTTCAGTGCGCCCAAGTATTTGTCCCCAGTCGCCGTAGGACATATCAGGTGGGTGGAGGCTAGAGCATTCGCTGTGTTGCGCCTACAGAACCGTAGCTGGGTACTGGCGAATTTAAAACATTATATTGGAAAGTTGGCTATAAGCCTAAGGGTTAGCCAGCACTAAAATAAAAATATATAGATATTTATAATAATTTTAGCCAATGGGTTGCGTTCGGTGGCGCGGCGTTGCAAAAAGTATTGACATTCGAAAAATAAAGTCATTTGGTAGAAAATATTGACGACGTCTGTGGCCTAGTGGTCCGCGTGTCGGACTCCTGATCCCGAGGTCGTTGGTTCGATTCCCACAGGGCACAAATATTCATGCGATGAACATTAAGTATTTGTTTGTCTGGGTGTTTGTTATATAATTTAAGTATGTATTTACAAAAAAAAAAGTATATAAGTATTATATCCATTGTCTAGTACCCATAGTACAAACTCTGCTTAGTTTGGGACTAGATGGTGTTGTGTGAAATTGTCCAGGAATATTTATTTATTATTATTTACAATACTGCAGTGGTACGATTAAACCAACGGTACAATATAGCCGACTCTCCCCTAGATTTCAATAACTTAATTTACTTTAGTCTAATGGTCATACTCGCTACTGCTATGCTTGATGGATTTGATTCCCAAATAGAGCAGTGTTATTGGGATCATCATCATCAACCCATATACTGTCCCACAGCTGGGCACGGGTCTCCTCTCCTATTGAGAGGGATTAGGCTATAGTCCACCACGCTGGCCTAGTGCGGGTTGGCAGACTTCACAAACCGTCGAGAAAAATCTCTAAGGTATGCAGGTTTCCTCACGATGTTTTCCTTCACCGTTTAAGCCAGTGATAATTAATTATTAATACGCACATGAATTCGAAAAGTCAGAGGTGCGTGCCTTGGGTTCGAACTCGAGACCTTCGACTTGGCAGTCCAATGGTCATACCACTAGGCTATCACTGCTTTGTTATTGGGATATTTTATTGAAATTTTCAGTAGCAGTTCGGAACTTGGTTTTGAGCAAGGATAATGGCAATAGACTCGCCCCTTATTACATGGGACTTAATCCTACCGGCGAACTGTTGGTGGTACATTAGTTTACATCTCTACCTAAACCTTCGGGGAATACAGGCGTGATGGTATATAACCTTTTGACCGCCACGGACGTGTATAGACGTCAAATGAAAACTTGCTCTAGACGCCAACGACGGCATGGCACGTCAAAAATACCACTTCTTTTGTTAGTTCAAAATAAATACCTATACAAAAATTTAAAGTTGTCGCTTGGCGTAGAGAACACGGGTTTTCGTTATTGGCGTGGCGGTCAAAAGATTAAGTATAAAATGAAGAACAGTTAGATATAAACTCACGTGGCCCCCAGTAGCTTGGCCAGTTCGTCCAGGAAGGCTCTCTCCACGCCGCTGTAGGTGCTGAGGCTGGCCACGACGAGCGCCAGCGGGCCGCGCCCTGTCCACGGCGGCACCCGCACCGGCCGGTGGTAGTATTGGATGGGGACCAGCTCTTGTTGGGACAGGCAGTCTTTCTGGTAATTGTGAAATTTCTCCCGTGAACATCTCCAGCATCAGGCATTATAGGGACAACAAACTATTATTATAACAGAATTGTCTAAAATTAAACTTCATCACAACGGGATAAAATTAATATCAGAATGACAGTGGCCGTTTACTGTGTTAAATCGGAAATTATTGAGTAATACTTCGTCCGAGTTGATCAGATCCTTTGTACGTTTGTATTAATTATTTGGGCTAACTGTACGGTGTAGACCGGGGACCTGTCCACTAATAAGGTAATTTCATCCTTATTCCATTACAATAGAATTGAAAATTTCTCACAAAGATGCCTTATAATGAGCAGTTACTTATTATGTCCTATTTTCAACTTATTCAGAATTGTATAAGGATGATTTTTTATTATACTAGCGTTGACTCAAGTCTTATACTGTGACACCATTTGCATAGATTAGTCCAGTGATTAAGAAATTGACTGCTGTTCGGTTTAAACACTTGGGAATGCAATTTTGCTCATATTTATTTTATAACATTTTGGGAATTAAAACTTTTCGAAACATGTTCTCGTTTTACACTAAAAAAATATACCTTTAACACCCATCTACGCACAAATTTTTTTTTCTTTTGTTCAATACTCACCACCCAGAACACAGTTACAGGCTCGGCGTTCTTCGTGAGCAGTTCATGCCGCTCGAAGTCCAGCGGCACGAGAACGTGTGTGCCGCCCGCGCCGGCTGCCGCTAGCGTGCCGCCCGCAGCCGATATCTCCGCTCCTATCTCGCATATAGCTTCCTCGTCTAGGCCTTGCACTTCAATTTTAATACCTGTCATATTTATTTTATTGGGATCAAGGGTGGTCCTCTTTCTATTGACAAGTACCGTTCAATATCAGAAAATTTTCGCAAAATGACAGGAAAATTTTGTCGATTATAATAAAATGTATCAGTAGTCTTAATATATAAATAAGTAATAATAAAACATACCGGCGAATTGTGGGTGTGAGTAAAACGAATATATGTAAGTAGGTATAGTAATAAGTAGGCTTGCCACCTCTCCTGGATTTCCGGGAGTCTCCCGGAATCGTGCCCTAAAAATAGAAATCTCCCGTCTCCCGGAATTATTTCAAGATAATCAAAATTATCCCGGAATTTGAATTGTCATTCAAATTATCTATCGCTGTCGGCTGGACTAGCAACACAAATGGTCATTCGTCAATTTTCAAATGGATTGTAATGAGTTTTTTTTATTTGTGAGTTCCAAACCCGTCATTTTTTTTAACTTATATTTTTAATTTGTTCGTATTTCAATGTTTCGTATAGTATTCGATTTCAAATCTGTACGAACAAATACAAATATAAGTTTAAAAAAAAATATTAAAAAATTAGGTAACTGCTTTATTTGAGGTTTTTTTCCCTATCTCCCGAATTGAAACGGCCAAGAGGTGGCAACCCTAGTAATAATAAGTCATGTAAGTACCGCCGAAAATCATGCATGTAATTTAATGTCTTTAAATAAATAAGTATTTCAGAAATATGTAACTGTGCCTCTCTGGCATTTTTCCAAACGGCCGCGCAAGTACAGTCGCAAAGCAAGAGGTTATTATGCACAAATACCGAAATGATGGTAAACATTTATGATCACGACTGTCTTTTGTAGCGAGTGAGCGAGCGAGACAACATTATTTTTAAAGACAAATTCATAATTATTAACCCATATACTGTCTCACTGCTGGACAAGGTTGTCCTCTCACGATGAGAGGGATAGTCTCCCACGCGGGACTAATGCGAGTTGGTAGGATTCACACGCAGTCAAAAAATCTTACCGTTTAATCGATTCATAATACATTAATAAATACGCGCATGATTTCAAATAGTCCTCTTGCGTACTTGCATTCGGACTCAAGACCTTTAACTTAGCAGTTCATAACACTAGGCTATTACTGATTTTGCTTTTTATCTGGGTTTGGAATACCACAAAACAATGATTGTTATAGGTGTTGGTAAGAAAAGCGGGACCGAGGCTTTAGAAAATGGGTCCCGATGAACTAGAAATGGTCACCCGTCGTAGTTATAGCAAAGCGAACACACTCACCTCTAAATATTTGCTCTATCTCCTCGGTGGGATCCTCAGCAGCGTCCTCAGTGATGTCAGGATGTTCCACTTGCACGGTCATATTGGGAGCAGGTTCGGGAGACTTCTCTTTATCTGCTTCCGACATGTGCTCTAATGAATACAAAAGATGCTGTTTTACATTACTCCATCATCCAACAGCTTCTATATATTGCTAAGTAAGTATTTTAAGCAATGGCAATCTCTTTTTTTTTCTGTTTATTATACTAGATTAATTTAATAGTACACATCAAACTGCATTGTTCTCATGAACTATTTAGATTTAGACTGTAAACCAAGATGAACACACTCCATAAACACTCTTTCTCTCTGTGTACTCTGTGTTTAAGGAGTTTCTTGCCGGTTCTTCTCCATAATACCCACTTTTTGCAACCATGCAACTAGTTTTGACTTTTAAAAAGTGCTGTAATGGTCTAATTGAAATAAAATGTTTGACTTTAACTCTGACTACGACTTCGAAGTAGATCTAGACATTAAAAAAAAAAACAAAGCATAGACGATGACTAGGGCAGTTTTAACTGTTTTCGTTATTCTGAAGTAAATTTAATTAATATGGACATACAGTGTAGATGTCTGTAAGTTGGAATCATGAACCTTGCGCTTCTAAAGTCTAAACTTAAATTGCTTCTCATACCTTTTGAGTACGAAAGAGATTGATAAGCTACTCTATTTTTAACGTAAGTAAGAGAGTAAGTCCTAATCCTTTGTCAAATCGAATAGTCATTATTTTCTTCAACAGAAAAGAACTAACGGCTAAGATAATGATTGACGAGCTCGTCCTGTGGTTCTTGAGCGGGTACTTCAGGCGTGGGCGGCGGCAGGTCGAGCGGGCCGCGGCGGAGCAGAGCCAGGTTGCGCTTGCTCATGGGCGACGCCGGCTCCGGACGCTGCTTGCGTGCGGACGACTTGGCTGGAGTGCCCGGCTTGCAATCGATGAGGTACTGTAGATTGTGCCTTGTTATATTCATTTTAATTTGCGTTTTAAAATAAATTAGACTTCTTACTGTCAAAATTTCAATAAATCAGACAAAAATGCCATAAATAGAAGCATTTTCAGGTCTTCCCAAATTAATATATTCCCGAATAAAAAAATTAAGGAACCCTTGTGTATTCATTTATTATTATCCTGCGTTTCGTCCAGCGCCCCTCTGGCCTGCACGTTGGCGAGTAGCCATAACGGCGACTGGACTAGAACAGCGATAAGTGCACGAAGCACGGCGGCACTCGACTAACTACAAAATTATGGTAGCTAAAGGCAAAGAAGTAAGTATGTTGTCCCACATAGGTACCTGCGCCTCATCCAGGGCACATCCGGCCTGCACGCTGGCCAGCAGCCATAATGGCGACAATACCTGAACAGCGATCAATGCGCGCAGCACGGCGACACTCGACTAACTATAAAGTTATGGTAGCTAAAAGATAAGAGGAAGATGTATCCCACATACCTGCGCCTCGTCTAGGGCGCGCCCGGCCTGCACGCTGGCGAGCAGCCACAGCGGCGACAGTACGGGCACGTTGGGCAGCGCGCGCAGCACGGCGGCGGCGGGCGGGCCGGGCGCGGCCACGGCGTGCGTGACGCGCGGGTGTGCGGCGTCGTACCGCACGCCGCCGCACCGCGATACGCACGCAGTGGCGCGATCGCGACATATACCTTCCAAACCTGCTACCCAGATCTGCGGGATAGATAAAGATTGGCCCAAAAATTCCGTACGGATTACCAATACTGGGGGTCTACTCCCTAAGCACGAAGTCCGTAGTTTCGACCTTCGATACGGGCGTTTCCTACTTGATACGGACAGATGATTCGTTAGGGGCCCGAACTAAGAATGAATGACCACACAATTTGACAGTTGTCCCGACTCTCGATGTGTTTTTACCCGTTCGAAAAATTGAATTTGAAACTTGTTTTATCGGACTCCGAAGTTTCGGAGAACTTTCGAACGGCTCGTAACTTCGTTGACGGAGATAGGGAGTAGACCCTCAGCTCGGTGTAGCCACTACTCAATGAAACAACAGGTATTCTGAAAATCACACTTTAATAAAAAGAATAAAAAAATATTATATTTATAATATTTATTAATATACTCCATAATTACAGTAGAGACAAACGAACACCTTGGAGATATCACCAAAGTGTTCCGTAAATTGCAAGTCCAAACATTAAGGATTTATATGGCAAGACTCAATGCACCAATACTTTGTAAGTTATTCTGTGGCAAAGGTGTACTGAGATAAGATAAATAAAATAATAAAAATTAAATTAAAGAAGTTTTAAACATTTTATTTTTTCACTAAGCCTAATATTTTGAATAAATCAAACAGCAACCCAATTGGCAATGTAACACTGAAGGAGAAAAACATGTTGTGGCGCAAGGTTTAAAAAAAATACTCACACAGAATCCATCAAATATAGGTCCAGCCTTTTTGATGAGACTCATATCAAAGTTTTCAAACGCCGTCTGTATCTCTTTGTCAATAGACACATCGTTTTTCTTCGTATCCTGCGTCAACTGTGAAATAATAATAATAAATAATAGATTTTTGGGACATTTTTACACAGCACCATCTATTCCCAAACTAAGCAGTGATTGTACTATGGGTACTAGACAATGGATATAATACTTACATTATTTTTTTTGTAAATACATACTTATAATACATAAGAAAATATAACATTTTATTATACGCGCGGACCTAAAAAAATAGTGGACCGAAATAACCACTCACTGGAATATTTTTTTACCTAATTTATGGAACAGACCAAGCTCAAGCTAAATAAAACTGTAAAATTTTCCCAGTTGAAAATGAACCTTATTTTTTTGTATTAAAGTTGAAAATCTATCAAAGAAAGTTGACAGATTGGAGTAGCTTGATGTGCTGGCCTCTATACAAATACAAAATCGCTGCAATCTCGGGATTATTACAATTTAGCTAATTCTGGAACGGTATCACCAAAATGTATTACCTATCTAAACTTACCTGTGAATACGGTATTGTAAAGGATTAAGGTATATTTTGCTGTGACAAAGTGTTTAAAGAAGTCATCTAGTTTGGTGATACCTATGTTTAAAAAATAATATTAAAAAGCCCCTATTATAATATTATTCGACATACATGCAATATAATAATACTATAATAGGGGCTTTTTAATATTATTATATTGCATGTTTACCTTAATTTTACCAGACATCATAGTTGCGTCCGCCGATCTAGTCTCGTCGACAAAATTACTTGGTGGCCTCAAGTTCGTTATACGAGAGAAGTTTAAACCTGAGAACATTTAATGATTATTTTTTTTCATGCTTATGCGTAATAAATCTATACCAGCTAAGCTAATATTACCACATTATTGCTTAGCGGCAGAATAATTGGCCCAAACTCGTTGGAATTCTCGAATTTACATCTTAGTGACCACTTTCTAAAATGGTTGCGGCACTGCTTCATCATCAACCCATATACTGTCCCACTGCTGGGCACGGTTCTCCTCTCAGGATAAGAGGGATTAGGCTATAGACCACCACGCTGGCCTAATGCGGGTTGGCAGACTTCACACACCCTATAAAAGGCAAATATTCTGCAACTAAGCAATAATTTGCTAATATTATTGTGTTCCGATTTGACGGGAAATGTAAACCAATGAAATATGAGGAACGACTGAAATCGCAGAATGGCAAGGCGTAAGTTATACCTCTAATGTTGCTAGCGTCTATAGACTGCGGTTGCCTCTTACCATCAGGCGGCTCGTATGCTTGTTTGTCATATCACAATAAACAAAAACAAAAAACTGACTGACAGACACTCATGTCACTTTTATTAAATAAATAGTGAAAACAACTCACTCTTCTTCAAAAAGGTCAGGTGCGTAGTACTCGCAACCGGCGTGTATGTATGACAAGATGTATGAATGTGGTTGAAGTATGCAAAAATCGTAGCTAGTGGCGTTCTTTAGTTATCTTTAGTATCTAAGTATGTACCAACTCACTCATATCAGGCAGGCGGGACTCCGCGAGAGGTGACGAGGTCGAAGCCCCAGCTACCCGGTACTTAGCTAGTGGTAGCGCCACGCCCTTAGCTGCGGAGTCCTTCACCCACGATGGTAGGACAACCGCCTTGCCGTACTCTAAGGCAGCTTTGTATTTCTCGCTGCCAACGCCTTCCCTATAAAAAAAGGTGTTGTTGTAGGTGTACTAATCTATAATTATTGTACACCCGCAGTTTGCCGGTATGTTTAATCCCATGTAATAAGGGACGAGCCTATTGCTCCAAGCAGCTACTAATAATTTCATAGTAAAACCCAATAACACTTTGCTCGACCTGGGAATTTAACCCAGGAACTCTAGCGTATTCGCAGTCACGCTTAGGACCACTTTTTTTTTCTTTAGGTAATTATCAGGTACGTAGGCCTTTCTGTTAAATAATCTGGTTCCCTGACATAACAACTTACTAGGGTTGACAAAATTTTTGGCTTTGAAAATTAATAATATTTTTTACGGGGTATTTTTTAACACGTTGTATAACGCGATAAAATCCTTAAAAAGTAGTTTTATTTCTATGTATAATATTCGCGTAAATGTCAGAAATCAATAAATTCTAAGAAGTTGAGATTTGTGCCCATTTAAAGATTATAAAGTACGCCGCATCTTGCATCGAACCGAAAACATACCAGATAGCTGTGGGTGTTCATTTTATACTGATGCCTAACATAAGCAGTGCTCATCTAGGTCCCTAGATGAGCACTGCTTATGTTAGGCATAGTATCGCATAGGCGTACTATGTGTGTCCACACATAGTATGCCCAGATAAAATAAAGAAGCTCACCCCTAAGCAAATCCTGCAGTTTGTAGTAGCCGCATGGTTTAACGTGAACTCTCGCAACAAATGGTGATCACAATAGACCAACTGAGGTCACAGTGATACCAATACCGATAGCCGCCAATAACTAAAAGAAATTTTATGTACGACTTACTTGGTCAATACAACAACATCAGTAGTCTCACTCTGGAATGCCCCAGAGAATACTCCACCCTTTTCACTGACCAGCTTCATAATCAACTGCTTATCTTTCCTGGGGATCCCAGATGTGGTCACTTGAAGGTTAGTGAACGGTGGCAGCAGGTGGACAAGGAAATCTGGTGAAGAGCCACTGATGTTGAGACGGAGTGAAGTTTCCCAGACCGCTTCAATCCAGGTTATGGCCATTACGGGTATGCCTTTTTCTACTGATTTCTAGAAAAAAATATATTTTAATGGTCAATTCTAGTTTGTCTTAGGGGGACTGGGCAAGTTATATTCAACAATTGCAGTTGTAAAATGTATCCTGGTTTCCTCACAGTATTTTGTGCTTCACATCTCATTAATGCAGTGATGAAACACTTAATAAATTATTAACAATGACTTGTAGAAAATGCCTTACACACAAGTCCACCTCTATATTTATCTTTGTGCATAAAGAATGTGCATAAAACATCAAATAAATGATAGAATATATAAATTTAAAAACACTTTTACAAGTCAATATTTAATTAATAAAAGATAATGAAAGCTCTGATGCACACCCTTATTGATTAATTATTGCTATATATTATCGCAGTATGGTCTTACTATTTCTGTAATCTCATTTCACATGGAGCAGTAAAGTAAAACACTTACAACATATTTGTCAGAAAGCACAGTATCTGATACTAAGTGCGTAGTATCATCTGTCAAAACTGTGCTATATATTCCACCCATCCAATGGACTTTTTTCTTGATCTCCTCCTGAAAAGAAGTTTAAGAAGGAATGATTATTAAAACCTTCATGCAACCAATCTTTATGGTTGTTATTAATGTTAGCTGCATAATCTTTTGTGGAAGATTGAAGGATCTTTCTCTATATTACAATTAATTGCAATACTGCTTTATTGTATTCTACAATATATTCATAAAACAAATGTCAGGCTTAAAAGAAGATTTGATTATGGAACCTGTCAGGCATATCACACGAAAGAGGAGGAAGCGGGCTTATTATCATTTATGTTTTAACTCTGTTATTTTTATTTTAAGTTGTATATTATAAATATAACTAATAAATTTGAATTTATTTTGCTTTTATCAATATCACCTAATTTACTTTGGTATTATAAGCAAACTAGTTTTCCGCCCGCGGCTTCGCCCGCGTCGAGTTCGGTTATATCGCGTTTCCAAGAGAACTTTCTTCAAGAGTCCGAGATAAAAACTATCCTATGTTCTTTCTCAAGGTCAACTCTATCTCTGTACCAAATTTCATTAAAATCAGTTCAGTGATTTAGACGTGAAAGCGTAACAGACAGACAGACAGAGTTACTTTCGCATTTATAATATTAGTAGGGATATAATAAGCAAATATAATGAATGTGATTACTAAGATTGATGTCTCTTGTGCTATTTGGCAGATTCCATAGAGAACAGTAACCATCAATTAGTATATACCTAAAATATTTGGCCTTCTAAATATAAAACCTAAGCAACTATTACCTTTTTCAATTTGGACAAGCCACTTGCAGTGACCACCAAACCTCTCATAGCTATTGTGAAGACAGGTTCTGGACCTGATGGTATTGGGGTGCCTTCTGTCAAGCAGCATGACAAGCAGCGAGGACCAACCAATCTGGATAGAGAAATGTTGTTGTATGAGAATTTCATGATGCATGTGTCTTAACGTATAAATGACATTCAAAAAGTACTACGTAGTACTAAGTAGTCTATCATGATTAAATTATTTTGACTTGCTAGTTAAAAATAAAGTAATGCATACTGTAATAGTTGCAAGTGAGGGTTAATATCTATAACAAGTATGTGAAACTTACAAACACTTAGTACTCTGCAGTTTTTCATACAACTCTCCCTCAAACTCCGTTAGTACAAACACATCTCTTTTTGTGAGCCCTTCAAATTTGGACCACTGGCTTTCATGCACCCATCTGGCTTGAAGACCACCACCGCAATGCTGTTCACATGTCTAGAAGAACATAAAATTATTGTATCAATGCTCTCAATATCATCTAATAATCGTAATACTCGATAGGAAATAATTTAGGTACCTCATTCTTCCCCAATAAATGATAAATGATATTTGTTACAGTAAATATGTATTTTAAAGACACTTTTACAAGTTAATATTGAATTAATACTAGATGGTAACCTTTCCAGCTGACAACCTCTAAAAACAAGTACCAGAACAAACTCAAAGAATCATGTTCTCTTTTAAAGTCCACACAGTAACAGTATTCAATGCTTATATGAGATATGTTTTACAGGGTAAACAAATCTGACTGGCCTTTTGAAGAAAGTGCCATAGCAGCTTTGAATAATTGAAAAGGAAGGAAGGAGGACAGGAAAGCCCCACCCTTTTCATGGGGACTTCTTCCAGACCAGTCTGTTATGGCTATGGTTAATGTTACAAATACCATGGCCATGACTACAACGAAAGGCAAGTGCAGTTTTTAACCAATATGAGTCCCACATACCCAGGGAGAAGACAATCCCTGAGGATTTTCTACATTCCAAAAAAAACCTGTCTTGATAAATCATTGAGTAAAATATCTCTTTATGCAATAGATGGAACAGCCGGTTTTTTAATAAAAAAGTCATTTTAATATCTAAGGCTACATTTTGAGTCTCCCACAGTGACTAGTTGCTGAAAAGATTAAAATATTTCTAATAGATTGTTAAGCTTTATCTGTTATTGCAATGTGAGATATTTTTACCAGTGCACTTCGCTTTGCTAACAGATGTTGAACATGATCCATAAAACCTCCTTTTATGAGTTTAAGCTTTTAACTTACCACAAAAGCTAATTGCATGTCCTCCGAACATTCATTTTCGGTTTGGCAATCATTCGGTATTATGAACGTTACACTAATATCCTCGTTCATTTTGTTGGGATTTATCAATATCTGCAGAAAACTAATAACGCACAAGTAACATGAATTAAAATACTTCACGAAATAATCAACGTTTAACCTCAACGTGATTTGTTTACAAATTTTTGATTGACAGACATATGATGACGGTTGATAGAAAAATTGCCGCCATCTTTTGAATATTTCGTTTAAAAACGAAACGAAAAGCAAAGAAAAAATATTTTTGGACGAATGTTAATGCCGTGTTAGGGTCGAAATAAAGCACAAACAAACGTAATTTGTTATTTAAGATGGATGGTTGGTGGTTGCTAATGTTTATTCAATCAATCTCCACGTTCACCTGCATTTTGTTATTTGTCGCAAGCAAACATTCGCTCGCATTGTGCTCTTACATTCTTCTTGATTACCATGTTCTTCTTCAATGGAGCTTAATTTTTTCAACGACATCATTAGCATCATCAGCCCATATTCTTCCAAGGCCCGGCCTCTTTTAATGAACGCCCTTAAGCACGATCTTTAGCTCTTTTCATCCAGTTGCTGTCAGCTGTTTAATCTATAATTTATCACCCATTAATTATTGCTCTTTGAATTATTTGCTAAATCAAAAATATGTCTTATAATATGTATGAAAACTAGAATTTTTGTGTGCTGACTGTTCTAAAAGAAGACACCAAGCGCAGTTCAGTGTATGTACCTTCTTTTTGCTTAAATTCACGTAAGGGTTAGACAGAGGTGTATCGATGTATGTACATTCACAGTTCAGTAGTATGTTTAGGTCCCATAAAATAGGGAGCAAGCCTATTTTGGCTTTAAACTGCTCACAAATCTAAATTTC
Source organism: Acronicta alni (assembly GCA_964056405.1). Taxonomy (NCBI): domain Eukaryota; kingdom Metazoa; phylum Arthropoda; class Insecta; order Lepidoptera; family Noctuidae; genus Acronicta; species Acronicta alni. The sequence goes on along the minus strand of OZ043915.1, from coordinate 16,084,283 downwards.
GAGCTGCTATTACAATAACACTGCTTGACCTGGGAATCGAACCTAGGGCCTCAAGGCTCAAGCGTAGAAGTCGCGTTAACGACCACTAGAGTATTTTTCAGTATTATTTTTTAATCGAATGATAAGATTATTTCTGAACGGAACCCCTGTCAATAAAATGTCATCAAGAAAATCGATAAAAAAAAGACAGAACACGGATGACGGATTAGGTTATAAAAATGTGAGATGTTTTAAAAAATTACTGAATTTTAAATTAAAGTAAATAAAAAACCTAATAATGTTGTACGACGACTTTAAACCTATTGTGGACTTAGTGCTTAACAACTGGACAGCATTGCAGCTGGCTGTCGAACATGGAATGGGAGCGCCCGGGGGCGAAAAGGTAATCTGCAAGAATTATCTAGGAGGAAGCCTTTATAATGTTAATATAGGGCTTAATACAGAAAGCAGTACTCCTCGGCACGGCACGCGAGGAAGAGAAAGGAAACTCATCACAATAGGTTCCTCTCTGGAGTCTTAGCCACCATGATTACATCAAGTTTAACTTGAGATTTATCAGGGGTGAACTTAGATTGGGGGTGCTTAAGTCCTGGATCTGCTATTGCATTATGCTAAGATATAATAAACAATATATACTTTAACTTAATGTTATGAAATTCCTCAGGACATTGTGTACCTATCATAATAGATACAGTGATTTTATAAATCTATGAATCATTTTAGCACATCCATGGGAATAAATTTAATATAGGACCTTATTACTTGTGAGAACCAAAAAGATCTATTGTTTGTATAAATCCTTCTCTTGTGTTGGCTGGAGGCACACCATATTATGAATGTTGTGGTAAAAGTGTTACTGCCTAGAGTGTGCTGGACATTTAACTACCTACCATAATTTGTGTGAGCCTTTTAATGCATTGCTGCTATTGAAAGTTGTCTATTAAAATCTGATATGTATAGGTTCTGAAATAAAAGTAAATTAGTTCTTCAATTGGCTCAACATTTTTTTCAATATTATGACATTTGTGGTACATACATTTTTTAATAGTATGGACTATGGACCAAAAAATAATTTTAAACAAAATGGAACTCTTACTGCTCAACTACCTCATAAATCAAGTGGTCCTAGGAGCGTCTGCTATGCCAGAGGTCCTAGGTTTAATTAGCAGGGTCCAGCAATATTATTGGGTTTTTCTATGAAATTCCCAGCAGCAGCAGCAGGTTGGACTTTAGATTTGTGCCCGGTCAAGGTTCACCTCCTATTACATGGGACCTAAACATACCAGCAAACTGTGGGTGTACATATTGTTTTTTTAAATTATTTTCAGAAAAACAAATGTTTTTATTTAAATTTCAGACAGCACAACTAATGTCAGTGTATATAGCAAGATACTGTGTGGAGAATGTAGTTGACAGAGATGAACTTGTTGAAGTTATAGAGGACCTGATGGATGAAGAGTTTGAAACTGTGTGTCATGATGACTCGCCTAAAGGTAACCAATTATTAAGTTTTTCTAACATGTTTTTCCATACCCTGAGGAGTCAGTATCGTCAACCCTGCAGATTCGAACTTTGCCTTCACATTCTGAATTTACGTCTTTATAGTGATGTCGAGTTTTGGATCCTGCCTGCGGTTGAATTTTTCCTTTGCTAAAATAATTTAGCATTAAATGCAAAATAAATACAAATGATTTATGTCTGTTATTTATTAACAATCCTAAAAAAAAATATATTAATATCATACTTTGTGAACTACTCCCCATCAAATGAGTGTTGTGTGAACAAATGCAAATAATTTAATATGCTTTTCAGAAGTAGCAGTTTTGCTCCTACAGTTTCTCAGTCTACTGAAGGAGGGGCGACATGATGAACTCCGAGCTAGTCTTGATGCAATGCCAAAGTGCCAGAAATGGCTCAGTCAGCCTATACACGAGTCTGTACCACCTCAGGTGGGTGTAAGTCAATAACTGAATACTTATACAGGGTCACTTTGTGTTAACCTTTTGATTGCCACGTCAATAACGAAAATCCGTGTTCTCTATGCCAAGCGACAAATTCTAGTATCTAATAATAGGTAAAAAAAAACAACAAATATTTGTATAGGTATTTATTTTGAACTAAAGAAAAGTGGTATTTTGGTATTTTTGACGTGCCATGCCGTCGTTTGCGTCGTGAGCAACTTTTCATTTGACGTCTATACACGTCCGTGGCGGTCAAAAGGTAAGTAAGTATGCAGACACGGGACAGACAAGTACAACAAGCGCTGGCTAGAGACGCACTGACGTTTATTCGTCGTACATGTAGTCGTAGGTAAATTGGTTGTTCAGTGCGCGGGCGATGCGGTGCCGCGTAGGTAACTTGGTACAATGTAGAACATTTACCTACTCTCTAATACACAACACTGTAAAAAATAATTATTATTATTGTGTGGAATTAAAAAATAAACATATTGGTTTTTAGCAATGACATAGACAGCTGTTGAACAAATTTCGATATTTTTGATTATAATGTTGAAAGGGTCAACTACCAAGATTGTTAGTATAATAGACATAGCAAATAGGTTAAAAAAGGTTCTAAGTCAGGCTTAATGAGCTCCAAGTCAGTAGAAGTTTTGTTATACAAATAGTGCAAATAAGACCTACCTGAAATGTATGTACAGATGCCAACAAGCTATCCAAAACTGTCAAATTTTCCCAATTGAATATGAACCTTATAATAAGGTATTAAAGTTGAAAATCTATCAAAGAAATTTATAAGTAAGAGATGGCTGAAATGAATAATGAATTCAGAACAATTTTTTTTCATGTTATTCACAGAGCAATAAGTAAATGGAGTGTTTCTTATTAAAGGTGTTAAGTGTTAATTTTCAGAACACTATATAAAATCACACGTACCTACAAAACACATTTGTGCAGAAAGACAACCATATTTCCTGTTACTGAAAAAAAAAAGATATTTAATCAAAAAATTATATCTTTACAGTGTCATGGCAATCCAGACGATGACTCTACATGCAGTAGTGAAGAAGATGAAAATCCTGATAACAATAAAAATGGAGCAGTGGCGTCTTCATCAAACCCCAGACAGGCGCCGGAGCCTATGGATGAAGATGGAGAACCGGGATGGACAGTAGTGCGGACAAGGAGAAGGAATTGAAAGAATAATTTTAATATAGTTTAATATTTATTCAGGTTTGAGCTGCTCGAATCATGACATACATATCTAATAGATATACTAATAATACATAGGAACTTATACATCTGGGCTCTTGCTGCCAACTGCCAACATGACAAAGTAATATTTTAGTTAAAATATTATTATGCCCTTTATTTATCTCGTTTCTTATAATTTACATTTTTAAATATTTTTTATAAAATGAAAAACAAAAACATTTAAAAATATAAAAAATGGAGGCCCGTCGGTATCGGGAACAGAGTCCAAGCTACCGGCGGTCAGGGCTCCAGAGAGAGGAACCTCCAAACAATACGAGCCGTGTCCAGCAGTACTGCTTTCTGGATCAGGCCCTTGACCCAGCCGCCTAACGAGAGCCTCCTAAGGAGGCTCGTCGCTATTAAGCCATTGGCTGACACGACTATCGATACCACATGTCGACACCCTCGCGAGCCAAGTCAAGATAAAAAGTATTATTTATTATTATGAATGAGAAGATATCTGAGTTTTATCAATCAATCATCACTTTTAACCACCCGGCCGTGGAATTAGATGCATCTACCTTTTTTATAGTACAGAAAATCCTCATAGATCATCTGATTATCCTGGAGAGGTGGCAGAGTATGTCGGATTCATACAGACTAAAAATCGCACTTGCCCCATAGTCATGGCATAAATAATGTAAATAACCAACTCTAAATAAGTATAAGCACAAAAATTAGTTTTGAGTAGCTCAAAAATGAATTATTAGTCATACAATTCTTATTAAATATTTTTTAACATAGTTAAGGGTTGTTTCGATAACAGAAAATGTTTTTACTTGAAACTTTTCGTTCAATATAAAAAAGTCAAGGTATGTTTTATTCAATGTAACGGATAATGACAATACTACTTTTATTATAAAGTCGATAAGAAATAATTGTAACCTAGTATAATAAGTACAGAGGCCAGCACATCAAGCTACCACAATCTATCAATTTTCTTTAATAGATTTTCAACTTTAATGCAAAGGATTAAGGTTCATTTTTAATTGGGATAATTTGACATTTTTGGATAGCTTGACCTGCTGGCGTCTATACATACAACATCATTACATAGTGTTTAATATGTAAGTATACATAGAAGGAAAAATATCAGTGAAAGTATTTCTTCTCTTTCATTTAGAATACTGATATAAGTTCTGTGCTGTATAGTTCATAATATATTTATTTTCTTTTACTCTTCCCTTTCCATTGTCTATTGATATATAAAAAGTAGAAGTACTGGTATTAACGCCACATAGATATCGAACCAACCCTAGACGTAGGGCTTTGAAGGTTAGATGTTATTGTTGATCATGTAACCATAGTATCTAAGTAGGCAACAAGTAGAATTAAATTTTTAAGCAACCTTTTTTCTGCTCACCTTCTTAATTACGCACACCCGGTTACCATCAGAATCTGTATCAATTAGAATTAGGGAAGAACTCAAAGACAATTTAGTATTGCTTATCAGAATAACGCCAATAACGCTGTGTTGGCGGTTTATCTTTGTTGCTTCTTTTGTCTTTGATGTCTGAGTACTCCATTCGTTGTCTACATTTGAGTTCCGTACTGCAAAGTAGAAGAAAACTTTAGATATTATCAATAGCAATACCCAAGGTCGTCAAAGGCCATCGGGGCTCTTGGGCATAACAGAGATGGGGCCTTGTGCCCTTTTAGAGAGTAAAAAAGTGAATGATTAAGATTCTTTATTAATAGACAAGCTGGGGGCCCCTGGGCTTGTGCCCTTATGTAAATGACGGAACTGGTAATACCTTTAGGTAGAATGTCTGATTGGTGTGTTATATAGACACTGTATTTATATTTTTGTCTAATAAATATGTATATATAATTGTTGATGTTTGTTTCAATTTCATTTATTACTTCGTCGCAACTATTAAATTAATAATTATTTATTACTTCGTCATTCCTTATCCATATAGCGAGGGAATGGAAACGGCTGCCTGAGTCTGTATTTCCTGAAGTGTACAATTTGGGACTTTTCAATAATTTAAATTCATGAGTGAATAGGTATCTTCTAGGTAAGTGTGCTATATCTTAGACCACTTTGTTACTTACCATCAATCGGGTGCAGGTACCAGGTTCAAGTCTAGCCATTTCTCCATTGTTGATGCTGTTCTTATCGTATCAATGAAATCGAAAGGAAAGAGAAAAAAAGAAATTGAATGTATAAAAATGAAGGACTAATATCGGTAACTTCCGAAGGTGAAGGGAGGGGGTCGGCCATAGGAACTCCCTGAGAGGGTGGGGCGGGGGGGAATTCGTCGAAAATGCAGTTTTTTAATGATTTAAAAAAAAAAAATTGTTTTATACTAATAAAAGCTTTAAAATCGGTGTTTATACTTAAGGGACACCTGCTTATGGGGGGCGGAGGAGAAAGGAGTACCCAGCACCCCCCACCCTTGTAGTTTCAGTCGGAGTTACCATTTTTCAAAGGGTAGGGGAGAAACAACCAGTACTTCTGCCTTATCTCCGGCGCTGCGGGAATAGCAGCCCCTTCGCCTTTTCTGCGCGCCATTACATTATAAGGAGGCTTTATCACGTACTTAAAATAAATGGCTATAATAAATTAATAAATGTAATGCTTTGAACCCAGTCGTTATAAAAATAAATACTTAGATGAATTATTGAAGTCCGTCTCAGTTCCACTCATTTCCGTGAGACTTCTTTCGTGAGACGGACTTTACCAGGCAAGTGGGGAGGAGGCATTTGTTCAGCGGTGGACCTTCTGTGGCTGATATGATGATACTGATTATGATTGCAAGATTATCGTTACAAACACGAGAAAAACTAGTGATAAACGTATGAATGAGATTTTGAAATTATTTATTTAGTCAGATTGCATGTATTTTATAAACGAGTTTTCAAAAAAAAACTATTCGTAAACGCACACTAAACTAAAGTCTAAATTACTCTAAAATCTTAACTTTTTTTTTATTCAGGTGACTTTAAGTGTCATGAGTCATCGTTTAAGTCTACGTCAACGTCAGTCACTTGTCAATTGATCACAGTCAGTCAGTGCCAGAGGGTGAATTTTTTGGTTTACAACAATTTCCTAAAAAAATCATATTTACTTGTAAATAGTATCGTGAATTCAATGTATGTAGAATAACCATCAAAATGCCGCTTACGGCTCGACAACGTAGTATACACAATAAAAACGGAGCTAAAAGGGCCTCAAGTTTTAGCAAAGGAAAGCGAAAAGCGAGCGAGGGGTATGTCGTACTATTTATTAATAATTTAAACGCTTTTATTAATGAATACTATTAAAATTTACAATTTGCATTAATATTTTGTAGTATATACATTTCTTGGCGTAATTTAATAATTTATAGGTTATCTCATAATTTTTATTTTGGCTCATCAATGCTCTAATTTGTTGCTGGTACTACAGTTTGGCGCTTATCCAGACGTTTCCGTACTCAAACAAAGGTAAAGACCGTCCGCTGACGTTAATTAAGCATGATGCTGTACTAACAAAAACTATTTTTAACATATATTTTTTCTTTTTTTTTATCACATAATTAGTCACTGTCAATGTAATATAGTGCATCTAATAATGTCAGTCGGCTTGCTAGTGAGAAAATTATCGCGATAATATTTACTGAAACACATAGGAATCTGATTAGAAGAAAATCCATATAATTATAACCATAACATTCATGTGAGATATTTTATAAGTTTGTAACCACCGGAACTGTATGAATATGTAATAATCACTGAAATGACTATCAACACTGAAGTACCATTTCTGGCATACACAAAAATCTTTACAACCTTCTTGATTCTGGTTTATCTGTCATCAAGGTCCAATTATGCAAAAGAATGAATCAAATAAGGCTACTTACTGATAAAACAGCTGTTCAATATGGATGAATAAAGTATATCATTTTAAAATTAATGGCTTTATAATAGGCAGGCAGGCATATTATAAACTGTCTGATTACAAAAGATTCTGTATGAATTGATTGTGATGTGATTTGTCTTTGCCAAAACTAATTTACAAAATGTATTTAAAAAAAATAATTGTGTACAAAAATTAATCCAATGTTTTGTATCATTAATTGTTTGTTTGTGAATCATTATGTGTATGTATATCATTTCTATCGCCAGAAGCCCCAATATAAAGTTTTTATGTGGGTCAGCTTACTTCACTCGGGTCTTAATCAGACTACTAGCCAAATAAGTTAGAGGACTTATTTCTTTTACAGCTCAATGAAAAAGTTGTTGATATATAGAGCCAATGAACAAAAACACAATTAAAATTGGTTCAAAAATAAGTAAGCCATAAGTATTTTAATGTTATGCTAGACAAAGTGTGCAGTATACCACAAGTGACATCCAATGTTCCATGCGTAATACAAATTCTATACAACTGTTCTGTGGGAAAGGGACAGTGCTCTCAGTCCACACCTAAATCTTTAATAATATATATATATTTTTTTTGTGACATTTTACACAACACCATCTAGTCCCAAACTAAGCAGAGCTTGTACTATAGGTACTAGACAATGGATATAATACTTATATCCTTATATATTATAATGAGTAAATAAGAAATTTAATGGTGCTATGCTTTTTTTATTATAATGTCAGAATTTGGTACAAAACAGCCTTGCTCTCAGTGCTTTTTATTATCCAATCTTGTATCTCAATCTCATAATCCTTAACCTTTTATTTACATACATACCATCACGCCTGTATTCCCCGAAGGGTTAGCCAGAGGTGTACTAATGTACACCCACATTTCGCTGGTATGTTTAGGTCCCATGTAATAGGTGGCGAGCCTATTGCCATTAACCGGGCACAATTAATCCAGACTCCGAGCTGCTACTGAGAATTTCATAGAAAAACCCAATAACACTGCTCGACCTGGGGATCAAACCCAGGACCTCTAGCATAGCAGTCGCGCTTAGGACCACTAGACTAATGAGGCAGTCTTTTTATTTAATCTAGGTAAACACTTTTCCAGGGAGTTCCTTGTAACGAATGCTCCATCAGACCTGCGGAGCATAGCATATCCAGGTGGTGCAGTGGCACTAGCATTGCTGCTGGCTGCCCGCATTGTGTCGGCATACTGGGGCCATATCGCTGACTGTGATGAAACTTATAACTATTGGGAGCCTTTACATTATTTAGGTAAGCTCTTTCTTGTTAGTAGCTAGCTAATATTTGTGAGTTGTGAAAAAATAAATGAATAAATGCACCTCATTGTATTTAACAGAGGAGTGGCCCAAGGTTGCTTATTTCAAATAAGTAAAAGTGTTTATGACACATTAGAACTCTAGTTGCTTGGTTCCGAAAAGTAGATCCTAATTCAGCAAGAAACTCCATGGACACTCTTTTTTTACATAAGAGGTGTTATATTACTGATAGGTTTCCATTATTGCGATTACAGGAACCGTGGACATTGAAGGTCAATGACTTAGATATACCAAGATCAGGTTTATTAAAAGGATCCTAGTAGCAAATGAACAATTAAAAAAAATTGTGATAAATTGTTTGCAATTTGTTTTTTAGGTTTTTCTTCATCAGGCAATAATTAAATTTCAATTAAAAACGATTTTTTATTCTTTTCCAGTCTATGGCAGTGGTCTTCAAACATGGGAGTACAGTCCAGTATACGCGATACGCTCCTACATGCCACTGTGGCTGTTTGCAGTGCCTGCCAAGATGTTATCTTGGTTCATGACCCCTGTCTCCGTGTTCTACTGTCTACGAGTTCTGCTAGCTGTGCTCTCTGCATGTGCTGAGCTTATGTTTTACAAGTAAGTTTATAATGGTATCTTTCTCATATAGTCCATCCATAATTTTTTTGGTATCCCTTTTCCTTTACATTCATCCATCCAGCCATCATCCATCCATTCATCATTCATTCATCTAGGTACACATCTAGCATCCATCCATCCTTTATGCTCCAAACCTTCATTACTATACAATTTTATTGGTTATCAATTGCAAAATCTGCCCGATTTTCATGCTAAATTAAATGGCAATGATTAAATTGGATGCAAAACAATTTACCAGAAAAAAAAAGATAATTAAAAATAAATAGAGAGGTAGGATACCTTATCTGATCCTATAATTCTGGAAACGTACCATACCCCAAAGTGGGACGATAAATGTCCGATCAAGGAGGTAGTCAAAGAAAAAAATGTATTATTTCAATTAGATACTTTTTAGAATGTCAAAAAACTCAGTATTAATTCATTGCCAGGGCTGTATGCCACGAGTTCGGCGTCCACGTCGGTAGAGTATGGCTGGCGATGACGTTGCCAGCGGCAGGCATGTTCGCCTGCAGCGCTGCAATGCTGCCGTCGGCGTGGAGCAGCGCTTTAGCCAGCGGAGCGCTAGCGTGCTGGTGGCGGCGGAGATACCCGCCCGCTATATTGTTGACTGCCATTTCAACATTGCTCAGTAAGTTTCTTTACAACCTAATCGGTACTATCTTTGTACGAAATAATACTGAAGAGCTAACATAGGGTTATGTTAGATTCTAGATGTAGTTTTATAGAACTGAAGTGAAGAAAAAGTGGGAATCGCTTAATAAGGAGGTTTCGAACCCTTAAATAAGGAACTTACCCTTAAGGAATAATTATTTAAAGTATCTAAGTTTAAAGCAACTATCCTCAGAAATTTTCAATATTTATTAAAGCCATGATAAAGTTCTTATTTATGTATAATCGGTGAAAAATATCTATAAAAAAGTGTCAAATAAATAATTAAATTAAAAAAGAAAACCGACTGAAAAGAAAAAAACAAGACGCAGGATTTTAACAGTCGTTTTTAAATGTTTTTTAAATCATGTTGAAATGAAAGCTTTAGAACTAAATGTTGCAGTTTTCTTGATTGTGGCTAAAATCGATGTTTAGGTTTTTGCCATAACAAGTCTTACAGTCGGGAATAAATTCAGGAAGAAGACTAATATTCAAGCGTAACTGATGCTTCTATATAGCTCAAGTAACATTAATAATGTGTTTACCATCGACACGAAAAAAAGAAGTATATGTGTAAACATACTTCCATATATAGTGCATTGAGCCTAACACCAAGCTGAATTCGCGCTGGTTGACTGAATTTTAAGTTCTCATGTTCTCACGTTTATCATATAGAATCATTTACTAAATTTTTTCATAAGCTGAAAGCTGGTACTCTAACTTCAGCAATGTTTTGTTTGATTATGACCGAATGCCTTGTGTCGAGTGCAAGAAAATTTTTTACTTGTTGATAACCCTAACCAAATTTTCTTTATTTACAAGCTAGCCATTCACAGCTGGCCAGCTCAGGATTTATTTGTTTAATTATGGTTGAATGCCTTATGTCGAGTGCAAGAATATTTTTGACTTGTTGAAAACCCTAACCAAATTTTCTTTATCAACAGGCTGGCCATTCACAGCTCTACTGGGCATCCCGATCGCAATTGATATGATATTAATGAAGCGACAGATTTTCGACTTCATGAAATGGTCTGCTGTCTCTCTCGTCATCATCCTAGTGCCCACAGTGGCGGTAGACTCCTGGCACTACGGACGTCTGGTCGTGGCTCCGTGGAATATAGTCGCATACAACATATTCACTGAGCATGGACCCGACCTGTATGGAGTGGAGCCGTGGACTTATTACTTCGTGAATGGATTCTTGAACTTCAATATAGTGTGGGTGAGTGTTTTTATTATGTAGGGGCAGGATGCAGCCGGTATCCTTATATTATGAGTGAAACTAATATTCTAAAGTCTTTGGAACACTCAAGAAATCTCTTTGGATAAAGTAAAAGATTGGAGAGAAGAGCAGGAACATGAAAATGAGACTCATGGAAAATCCCGCGAGTTAATATTTTGTTTTCTTGACAATTCCTAATTAAATCGTACTGATTATCTATCGGTTAACCAAACTTTCATTAACAACCCAATTCAAATGAAATAAAATTTTTTTTTTTTGGTAAGTAGATCTTTAGAGACACTTTTACAAGTCAATGGTCTGTCCCTTTCTCGCAAAACCACTTAGTGTAGAATTTATATCGCGCACAGAACATCTGACGTCACATGTTCGTATGATGCGCTTTCTGTCTAGCATTCAATGAAAATGCTTCTAACTTCTTTGATTGAAGTTTTAAATTATTTATACAAACAAACTAAAAACAAACCAATTTTTTTTTTCGTTTTCGTTATTACGAGTCGGTTTTATCGCACCAACTTATAAACTAATCTGGGAACTAGTTCGCGTAGTTCTTCTGTGGGAGTTCTCTTACGACCTACTTCGTTCGTGGGAGCTCTCTTACGACCTAGATCGTTCGCGGGATCGCTCTTAGGACCTAGTTCGTTCGCGAACTACACCAGACTATCATAAAGTGGCTGTATAAGAGTGATTAGATCTTGTACTACAATTCCAGGTGCTAGCTTTGTCGTGTCCGGTGTTCCTGCTGGCATGCACGGCTATGACGTCACGCTCGACGGCCCGGGCGCCGTTCTGCGCGCCGTACTGGCTCGACCTGATGCCGCTGGCTCTGTGGCTCGCCGTGTTCATGTGCCAACCGCACAAGGAGGAGAGGTACACCATTATCACAAACCATACTTAATTATATTCACTGTTCGCCGATATGTTTTTTTGGTTCCATATAGGTAACCAGCGTCGCATTAATCCCGACGTTTCGGACCCTTTACAGCGTCCACGGTCACGGGTAGACGTAGAAACGTCGGGATTAACAATATCAATATAACACGATAAAATCCGTAAAAAGTAGTTTTATTTCAATGTATAATATTCGCGTAAATGTCAGAAATCAATGTCTTGTCAGATTCCTGTACCCAGCGTACAGTATGATCATCCTGGCGGGTGCGATAGCCCTCGACTGCCTGCAGAAGATGACGTTTGCGGTCGGTACCGAGCTGTTCCGGTGGCGGAGGGAGCGAGAGCGGCGACACTATCTCTCTTACACCGGCCCGCTGATGTTCATGTGTGTGGCTATAGCTGGGCTTGCGAGTAAGTCAGATTAATCCATTATATCCAGAGCAGCTTTTTTTTATACTACTAAGGTGGCAAACAAGCATACGGCCCATCTGATGGTAAGCGGTTACCGTAGCCTATAGACGCTTGCAACACCAGGGTTATCACTTGCGCGTTGCTGACCCTGTGAAACGAAAGAGGAACAGTTGGGTTGGCAGTATAAGGGTCAAAGTACCCCCACTGCCAACACACCGTTTCCTCGCGGAGCACTGGCAACCTTGCTCACCGTAAAGAACACAAAAGCTCAAAGCAGTGTTATTTTACTTCGATTTTCTGCACTACACACCTATTGGTTTGTCCCTTGTGCCTCCACGAAGGACGATATCTATTCGGCCACCTCTAACGCTATTGAGGTGGCCTTATATTATTCAAATTGTTTATCCATTGACACGTTAAGAAGAAGAAGAATCCATTAGATTCCCAAAATTCCAAAATCATAATAAAATGGCGCGCATCGTCAGGAGGTTCCTCTCGTTGGAGCCCCCAGCCCTCGTTGGGCTACCAATTATTACATATTTAAATGTTTTATTGTCTTTTTATATTATTAGTTATAATATTTATAAATTTCAATAATAAATCATTTATTTCGGACATATAAATGTACATAGTCCATATTATGTATTTATTTCTAAAACGATAATAATTAACACATACCATCACGCCTGTATTCCCCTAAGGGTTAGGCAGAGGTGTTAATGTACACCCAAATTTCGCCGGTATGTTTTAGGTCCCATGTAATAGGGGGCGAGCCTATTGCCATTAACCGGGCACAAATCCAGACTCCGAGCTGCTACTGAGAATTTCATAGAAAAATCCAATAACACTTTGCTCGACCTGGGGATCGAACCCAGGACCTCTAGCGTAGCAGTCGCGCTTAGGACCACTAGACTAATGAGGCAGTCTAATAATAATTAATTCGATAGAATTTGTAACTAGCGAAATACAATAAAACTATAACGTTTAGAACCCATATTAAGATTTTCATATTTTCCAGGCGTATCTCGCATCGCAGCCCTCTACACGAACTACCAAGGTCCCATGACCATCCTCCGCCACCTGCCTCCAGCACCAGACCACTTGGAGCTGACGGTGTGCTTCGGCAAGGATTGGCACCGATCTCCATCGAGTTTCCACCTTCCACCCTCGTACACTATGAGGTTTATACCCAGCGAGTTCAATGGACAACTGCCGGCGCCTTATGCGGATACACATAATGGTACAGTATTATATATATATTTATGTATTTAATAACGCTGATCAACCGAACTGCAAGGTTAAGCTGCGATAGCCGCGGTCAGTATGTGGATGGGTTACCGTTATTAACAATTGGAGACCCTTTCGTGCCTTGCGTGCTCTGATGGTCGCCCATGTGCAGACTGACCGTGGCTAGCGCAGCTTAACCTTGCAGATTGATCCCGGCTGTCATACGAACATTTACGACACTCGTTAGTGGTAGTCAGAATCCTAAAAAGCCTGACAACCAATCCTATATCCTAAATAAATATTTTTAGACAAATTTACACAGCACCATCTAGTCCCAAACTAAGCAGAGCTTGTACTATGGGTACTAGACAATGGATATAATACTTTTATATAGTATGTTGGGGTAAGATCGGTGCTGGGGTAAGAACGTATAAGGTGCATTGGGGCTATTTCGAAAATGGGAAAATCCCAAAATGGAAAAAAAAATACCAAACGCAGCAATATATTCCTGCTGCCAACATTAGGCAAAGCGCCATCTTATATAATACGGGTAATTCCGTAACACAAAGTTATAGGAATTCAAATTAACGGTTATTATTTAAAAAACTTACAATATCAAAATCTATGGGGCAATTACGATGGAAAATGAAATGTAAACTCTGGCTGAAATGCAATAAAGGCGACTTTTGAGTTCTTCCGGAATTACCCCGTGGTAGTTCGCAATTATCCATTATGACCCAAAAATATGGTTCTTTAATTAAAACACTTTCTTTAGCAAATCCAACGATATAATTATTTAAAAATATAATTTATGCTTTTCAAAGGCTTTTCAATATCTATGCAGATCTAAAACAGTAAGACTCGTAAAATAGAGCATTCCCAAATAATCAAATGAAATGTTCACCTCTAGTCATCTCGCAGAAATTTCTATCGGAATTGCCCCAATGCACTTTAAACCAAATTTCTGTCATATTCGGCTATAATTTTTAATGCTAGCTACCTAGCATTGCGCGCGGGGCGGAACATGACGTAGCGCGAATTTGTCTAGCATTAAAAATTAAAGCCGAATAAGATAGAAGTTTGGTTTATACGTTTGTGGAGAGGCGAGGTGTATTGCTCCTCCAACGAAAAGGAGGATCCTCCAACCAGGCGGGTGTTGTGCCTGGCGGGCCACGGCCCGACGGTTGATGTCGGGCGGTTGTATTTATATGCAACTTTGCGTTGCGAATGTTGCTTGTGCGATTCAGGCCTTCGTAGTTCTATGTAGCGCGGTAGATGTCGCTACACGTTCTTACCCCAGCACCGATCTTACCCCAACATACTTACTTCTTTTTCGTAAATAAATACTTATAGAAACATCTAGACAAACACGTGTTATAGATAATGTTCATTATGTAAATATTTGTTTCCTGTGGGAATCGAACCCAACCTCGACCTCTGGATTAGCAGCCCGCAACACGCGAACCACTAGATCACAGACGTCAATATATGTATAGCCCAACACATATATTTTCATTTAAACAGAATTTATTTTTTTCCTTCTAGCAACCCGCCTCATCCACCCACACTTCAACGACCTGAACAAAGGCGATAACAGGACATACGTCAAACCGAGCGAGTGCCACTACTTAATAGACTCCTCAATCGGCAAACCGTCGACTCTAGAACCAGCCTACCACAAGAACAGTTCATGGGAGATCGTTTCCAGTGTTGCCATACTCGATGCTCAAAAGTCCCACCAAGTGTTCCGAGCATTTTATGTGCCAGTGTTGTCCAGTAAAAATAATGTTTACGCTAATTTGTATTTGTTGAAGAATAAGGTATTTGTATAAAGATTATGGTGGATATATTAATTTGTAAGTATTTATACATTTTTAGTTTTACAAATTGTATAATTGTCTGTTGACCTTAGGACTTTTCTCGAAGAGAGGAAGTGGTTTTTGATCCTATCACGCGGGCGTTGATAGGAAATCTATCGTCGAAATCTTGAAAAGTTAACTAGATTTTCTGCCGCATTTATAGTATTAATATGGAAGATGCACGCTCGCTTTTTACGACAAATTTTCGAGATCAAACAGGGTGAAGAAAATAAATAAAACAGTGTGTATAATATATGTACCAATATTTACACACCTTATGTTTTAATCTGAAAGAAAATGATTAAGATTTACTGTTTTCAGTCCACATAACTGGGACTAAACCAGTGAAAATCAAAATTGTGACATTATCATGTCGTTTTCAATCGTAAATTGCAACAGTATTCGACTTTCATATAGTATTTGAATGAAACATGACACACACACATTATATTATGTACAACTTTTATTGGTAAAGAGTTTTGAGAGACTAGAGACTTTTTGATCGCTTCTTCTCATTGTTAATATCAGACTGGTGCACGGCGACTTTTCTACACACTTCGGTTAGGAAGCGAGGAGAGGCCTCGCGCTTTTATGGCTGCCTGGTGGTTGTACAGTCAACAAAAGAGATTGGTATACCGGTAGCGAACGATATCTGCATCTATACACAGATTGTGATTTAAATAATTACCCGTCAAAGGGTTTGATTTGTAGCAGCTAACGATACCTGCGTTTTGACACATATTGCGTGATACATTATTACACAATGTTTTAACAAAACACAGATGTTAATTAGCTGCCTGTATACTTAACTCTTTTGTCGACCGTACCAGACTATAGCCCGTCATGGTCGTGGTACATCGCATGTGCGGTTTTCAGTCTGTATGAATCCTACATACCTCCTGATGCGGCAGACGATTCGTAAGAACGTTAAAAAGTTAATATCAGATGGAAAAAATGTATGTAATAAAATCAAGATTTACGGTTTGAAGTGTTTTTATGTAAAAGAACTATGGTAGTATAAAAATGTATAAATATTTACGAATTGTTATGATGTTAGCGAAATACGCTGTGTTTGGTCTAGTTATATGTGAAATTGTAGTCAGTATAATTAAGCACGATGTATCTACGACAATAATTACTAGGATTCACATACATTTTAATCATTTAAGATAGCGTTGAAGATAAGTGGAGGCTTTCATTCTCATGTTGTCGCGTAGAGTAGCTATACTTATGGTAACACTAAAGCATAAAATAACAATTGAAATAAAACTACTTTTTACGGTTTTTATCGCGGTGTGATTATATTATTAAAGTCTATCGTTTCGGGACTTTCACTGACTTTCACACAGTTCAAGGTCACGTGTAGACAGTCTCCTAGTCTTCTCAGAGAGAGAGAGAAGTCTTCGGAGTGGGAACTCAAGTCTAAATGTATCATCATTATAAACATCATATCAGCCACAAAAAGTCCACTGCTGAAAAACGGCCTCACCGATAGGTCCCACAACAACCGGTTATCTATGATAAGTCGTTGGATACAGTTGGCATATAAATGTAAAAGCGAAATTGCACTAATTCTATAATTAATAATGAAATTACATGTATATCTATTGCTTATGTAATACGAAAAAACCCGCTGAAAAAGGAATTGAAAAAAAAAAACAAGATTAATGCGAGTAACATCGCGTGGCGTATGTAGTAATATCAATATGATATACCACGATATGGCAATATCTTAAGGGAATGGCAATAGGCTCGCACCCTATTATATGGGACCTAAAAACATACCGGCGAAATGTGGGAGTCACGTACATTAGTACACCTCTGCCTAACCCTTCGGGGAATAGAGGCGTGATGGTATGTATACCGCGATAAAATCATTAAAAAAGTAGTTCTATTGCAATTCGCGTAATTACAGAAATCGGTACATATTAACTAGGCCAACACAAGAGTACAATGATACATTAATGAAACATATCAAGTATGTTTTTTAACAGCACTGAGTAGTATACATCCTACATACCGAGCTAGTCATAATTTAACAATATGTATGCTTAAATGATGTCCTAATTAGTTAATAAGTACAGTTCTCGATACAAGTAATTGCTGCTCAGACAAGATGCAATACAACGTTCGAATGAATGAACGAATCGACACAAAGTGTGTGAAAATAATCAGCTTACAATTTCGGCATAAACTGTCTCGTCGACTTAATTAGAAATTTAAAGTTATTTAGCGAAGGAAAAATTCGACCGCGGGCAGGATTTAGTTAATTAGAAATGTTATTTTCTCGTGTAGAATGTACAGACGCCAGCAGGTCAACCTATCCAAAACTGTCAAATATTCCCAATTAAAAATGAACCTTATTATGTTGCTTTAAAGTTGAAAATCTATCAAAGAAATTTGACAGATTGTGGTAGCTTGATATGCTGGCCTCTGTACCTAGTTCTTTTTGTGAAAAAAAAAAAGTTCTTAAACCTTAAATGACATAAGCCATCGACAAATTAGGCGTTCATAAATGTAATTTCCATACATTTTGTTTCGATTTGTTCGTGGATTCGAATGTTTCTTGTCTAGGGGGCTGGAGATCTACCCTGAGGGTCTCCATAGAACGTAAAAACGGCATTAGCAAGTAAGAGCGGCGCCAAATAGTTGAACGATATTTCGTCATGTACGAGAGAGATCGAGTATGAAAGGATATTTCCTTCGCATGCTCCTGTTTATGCTTTCCACCAGACAAGACTAAGATGACGAATGTAGAATTTCTCATAATTATAAGTACCTACAGATGTACTCGTATGTATTATATTATACACTATAATCCGTTGTAACTGTGAAGCTGTATCTGTTGATATAGCTGAAGCAGGGAGATGCCATTATGTACGAGAATATTCTTTAAAAATACTGGACACCAAAAACAAAAGTAGAATTGTATAAATCATACAATGGTATTACTTTCATCAGAACAGGAGTTGGATTAAACTTGCAATAGTTTAGTGCAATAATTATAGGTCATATACTAGGTAATAAGCGTTTTTCAAATGTAAATGTATAATATTTAATCGTAGCTTGTTGGTTGTAACATAGCAACTACCGTAAAATATCGACGCATAACGCCCGAAACCGAAACCCCGCACGATTGACACCTCGACCTTAGGCGTTGAGACGTTATACCTCAATGATTCCTGAAAATCGACACCGGCACCTCTAGCGTAGTGCTTACGACCTAATGAGGCAGTCTGATTTAGAGGCTGCGAACACTATAAAGTGAAGCGTGAAGCGTTGAGATAACTATGTTAGGACAGGGGGGGGGGGGGATAGTGGCCGTTTTAGTTGAACTGACTTATCTGTCAATTTCCTACTCTGTGTAAATACCACTCTCTATGGGTCCACGCTACTTTGCCTGTTTTTGCCTAAGCAGCAGGGCGGTCTACGATGGAGCCCGCTTATCCACCAAAACCTATTCTCTCGAGCCTTGAAGACTGCCAGATTGTAATTATCCGAAATTCGCCCCCCAATGAGTTCCACTCCTTGGCGGTACGCCTAATAAAAGTAGGTATTAGCAAAATGCTTCGTGCGTAGGGTTAAGATGTCAACCGTGTAGGGGTGGCGCATCGCCGAACGTCTGGTCGTTTGATGATGAAAAGGGCTTGGAGCAATTAAATTGTATAATTCCAATGTACACTCGCTGAAAAGTAACCGATAAAAACAGAACGGCTTGCTACTTTGAGCTGATGTTCAAGCCTGTGAAGCTATAACTCAAAACAATGAATCCCACGACTTATTAGCTCTTGATTTGCAAAGTTGACTGCACTTTAATTATGTAAGATTATTGGCAATAATTATGAAGAGGAAGCTACTTAAATAATAAATTTAATATATTCAGCAAGAAAATTAATTTATATTTTGCATTTTTATAAGCACGATGCAATTTTGATGTTACTATTGTTTTGTGATTTTCTATATTTTTATTATTAAAATTATTTCTTGAACGAATGTTTTTTATTTGAGTTTCATTTCAAGAGGGAGCTGGAGTTATTTGAATTCTAATTCTAGGCCCGATCGTGATATACTACAAGTTAAGAATAATTATATATCTATTTATCCTTATTAGTAAGAATCACCAATCACAATCACCCGTCCGTGCCTCGTAGAGCACGTAAAGCCGTCGGTCCCGGTTGTCATACGAACACCTATGACAATCGTTAGTGATAGTTAGAATCCCAAAAATCCTGACAACCAGTATATCCTCAGGGTATCGGTATTACCCAAAAATTGGGTTGCAGAGGTCTGATGGCAGTCGCTTCGTGTAAAATACTGTTATTCAGCCGCATCTGGTTAGACTGGAAGCCGATCCTAATATAGTTTAGGTTGAGAAAAGGCTGCGGAAAGAAGAAGTAAGAATCACCATCATGTCTTGCGCTTGACGGATCTAGATAACATAACGCATAGGAATCTCAAACAGCGAATCTCCTCGAATATCTAAATCGCTAAATCATTCCTAAAAACTGTAACTACTAAAAAAAAATATTGAAATTAGAACGAGATTCTGTTGTCAATTGCACTACCTACATCTCTTCCTTACTAACATCATTAAAAAAGAACGACAAACTGTCAAATTGTGAATTCTCGTTTACGGGAAAATAGTCCGTAACTTCGCCGTATAATTTAGTTTAGAAACAAGCAAATTGTTTCCGTCCTTTTCTCAAGTTTTCGTTAAAAAGAGACAAAGATAAAGACAAAACTAGAATCGGTACCAATGTCAAAGAAGATGGACACAGATTATGACGCGTTGGTTTCGTCGGTAGTCCTTTAAAAAATATTCGGTGCTCGTAGGGTACTATGTCAAACTACCAACATAATCAAGAACAAATGCGGGTAGAACTAAAAGCACTCGCTTCACGAACAGAACGCCCTGTCACTGGCAGTTTCCTCGTGAATGCCCGTGATCACGGCCGCGGTCGATGCACGTCGCGCGTCGAGCGTTTAGAAATAAAAGGTACGATTTTTTTAAATATCTACCTGGTTCTACTATACCGCGCATCTTTGTTTTTGTGTAATAAAGTTGTTGAATTGTTACATTTTACGAGTATGTATTTTACTCGAATTTAAACTTTATGGTAACGTGTTTACAGTCACAACGCGCTTTTCTTTAATGTTGTTGAATTGTTATATTTTACGAGTTGCATTAATAGCATTACGAAAAAGAGTATAATTTGAAGTGCTACGGTTAGTTAGTTCGATTCCCGTTCGGTTTGCATCACCTGCTTAGGTCAGAAAATCCTAATGTGGGTTAAAGTAAAAAATAAATCTAGTAGGTATTATAGCCAACCCGTTTTAACCATGGGGTCATGAAACAAGAATCCGTCATTGCCATTATTATGTTTATTTTTCACAACAATTAGATGTAGGCTTATATAACATTTTTTGTTAGTTTTTTAGATACCTAGGTGCATTTTCGTTTTTGTTTGATTAATTTTTGATAAATTATTTGTGTTATAATGAGAGAAATCGTTCACATTCAAGTCGGGAGGTGTGGAAATCAAATTGGGTCGAAGGTAAGTCGAAAAAACATTACTTAAATGAAAACTAATAGGTTGTTACGCACCGTAATAATTTTCAGAAGTAATATCTGTGCAAGAATCGTTCAGCAGTAGGTATCTGCCTACTTTTTTTTAGGAAAAAGACCTAAATGTATGCCCCTATATGTCTGTGTTACTAGCATGTGGCGTAGACCTAACCTGGCACCCGGCGTTGGCCATCGGATTCACGAGTACATTCTAAGTTCGATTCCCAGATCGAGCAGAGTTATTGGCTTTTTCTCAGTACCAGCTCGAGGTTTGGATTTGTGCCCGGCGAATGGCAGTAGGCTCGCTCCCTATTACATGGGACCTAAAACATACTGGCGAACTGCGGGTGTACATTGATACACCTCTGCCTAAACCTTCGGGTAATACAGGCGTGATGGTATGTTGTTTGATATAATAAAAAGTTATTCAATTTCAGTTTTGGGAAGTGATATCCGATGAACATGGAATCGACCCTGCTGGGAAATACCACGGTGACTCCGACCTTCAACTGGAACGCATTCAAGTCTACTATAATGAAGGTTTAAGCTCAAAGTACGTCCCCCGAGCGGTTCTAGTCGACCTCGAACCTGGCACCATGGATGCCGTACGAGCTGGTGTTTATGGATCAATATTTCGCCCTGACAACATTGTGTATGGCCTCACAGGTGCAGGCAATAACTGGGCTAAAGGCTACTACACAGAAGGCGCAGATTTGCTTGAATCAGTTCTCGATGTTGTACGAAAAGAAGCTGAGGGATGCGATTGCTTACAAGGATTTCAATTAGTTCATTCTCTTGGTGGTGGTACTGGATCCGGATTAGGAACGCTGCTATTGGCAAATCTGGCCGAAGAGTATCCCGATAGGATATCTGTTACGTACTCCGTTGTACCTAGTCCAAAGGTTTCTGACACTGTTGTAGAGCCATATAACGCTACTTTAGCAGTCAATCAGTTGATAGAAAATTCAACGCAATCATACTGTATAGACAACGAGGCGTTGTATGACATCTGCTTCCGAACACTGAAGCTCACGACTCCGACATACGGTGACTTGAACCATTTGGTATCTGCGACGATGTCGGGCGTGACGACGTGCCTCCGGTTCCCAGGACAGCTGAATGCGGATCTGAGGAAACTCGCAGTTAACATGGTGCCGTTCCCTAGGTTGCACTTCTTCATGCCCGGCTTCGCGCCCCTGACTTCTCGCGGTAGCCAGCAGTACCGTGCCCTCACCGTACCAGAGCTTACACATCAGATGTTTGATGCGAAGAATATGATGGCCGCGTGCGATCCACGCCATGGACGGTATTTAACTGTGGCAGCAATCTTCAGAGGCCGCATGTCCATGAAAGAGGTAGACGAACAAATGTATAATATACAGAACAGGAATAAAGATTTCTTCGTTGAGTGGATCCCGAATAACGTCAAAACCGCCGTTTGTGATATTCCTCCAAGGGGTTTGAAAATGTCTGCTACCTTCGTAGGCAACACTACTGCTATCCAAGAGCTGTTCAAAAGAATCTCAGAACAGTTCACGTCCATGTTCAGACGGAAAGCGTTCCTCCATTGGTACGTTGGTGAAGGAATGGAAGAGAACGACTTCATGGAAAGTGATAATAACCTGAGCGATCTGATATCGGAGTACCAGCAGTACCAAGACGCGACTACCGAAGACCAGGAGTTTGAGGAGGAGGAGGATGGTGAAGAGGCCAATGACAGTGATGAATAGTTTTTATTTGTGGCTTATTTAATAAATTATGTGTACACTATAATTGCTCACGACATTTTCTTGAATATTCTTGACATGTGTGTATTGTACCTAGGTAAAATTAGCTGGCTAGAATGCGCGTATTGTTTTAGGTAGGATTCACTCATTAGGTAGTAAAATTAAATATGTTTTGTTACGTAAGTATTTATTGTAACAAATTAAATAACATCAAAACAAATAGTTACGCCTAACACTAAACATGGACATGGACAATACAATACATTAGACAGATACAAACATTCAACAATCACTCTTCCTCCACTTCTTCATCAAACTCCCCTTCATCATCTGCCGTCGCGTCTTGGTACTGCTGGTATTCGGATACCAGGTCGTTCATGTTGCTCTCCGCTTCAGTGAATTCCATCTCATCCATGCCTTCACCGGTATACCAGTGCAGGAAAGCCTTCCTTCTAAACATAGCAGTAAACTGCTCAGAAATCCTCTTGAACAGCTCCTGTATAGCAGTGGTATTGCCGATAAAAGTGGCAGACATCTTCAAACCGCGCGGAGGTATATCGCAAACGGCAGTCTTGACGTTGTTCGGGATCCATTCGACGAAATAACTGCTGTTCTTGTTTTGTATATTCAGCATCTGCTCGTCCACTTCCTTCATGGACATGCGACCGCGGAAGACCGCGGCGACGGTGAGGTATCTCCCATGACGAGGGTCACACGCCGCCATCATGTTCTTCGCGTCAAACATCTGTTGTGTGAGCTCCGGCACGGTGAGGGCGCGGTACTGCTGACTCCCACGAGAAGTCAGGGGCGCGAAGCCGGGCATGAAGAAGTGCAGTCTTGGGAACGGCACCATGTTGACGGCGAGCTTCCTCAGGTCCGCGTTCAGCTGTCCTGGGAACCGGAGGCATGTCGTCACGCCCGACATCGTCGCTGACACCAAGTGGTTCAAGTCGCCGTATGTTGGTGTCGTTAGTTTCAGCGTTCGGAAGCAGATGTCGTATAACGCTTCATTATCGATACAGTAGGTTTCATCGGTATTTTCAACTAGTTGATGGACTGACAGGGTCGCGTTATAAGGCTCCACGACGGTATCAGATACCTTCGGACTGGGGACAACAGAGAAGGTGTTCATTATCCTATCAGGATACTCTTCCCTAATTTTCGAAATCAGTAAGGTTCCCATTCCGGAGCCGGTGCCACCTCCGAGTGAATGAGTAAGCTGGAAGCCTTGAAGGCAGTCGCAGCCCTCAGCTTCCTTCCTCACAACATCGAGAACAGAGTCTACAAGTTCCGCGCCCTCGGTGTAGTGTCCTTTGGCCCAGTTGTTGCCTGCGCCAGATTGGCCGAAGACGAAGTTGTCTGGGCGGAAGATTTGTCCGAAGGGTCCGGAGCGCACGGAGTCCATGGTGCCGGGCTCGAGGTCGACGAGGACAGCTCGGGGCACGTACTTCCCGCCTGACGCCTCGTTGTAGTACACGTTAATACGCTCGAGTTGCAGATCGGAGTCTCCATTGTAGGCGCCCGTAGAGTCGATGCCGTGCTCGTCAGAGATCACTTCCCAGAACTGAAAATAAAATATTTTTTTATTCTTCAGTTTAGCAAAGCTTTGGTGAGTTGGATTAAATAGTTTTGTTTGGACGTGGATGCCTGTGGTCGTAAGCTCGGCGGCAATAGGCACGCGCCCTATAACTTAAGACGTAAAACATACTGGCGAATTGCGGGTGTACATTACTACACCATTTCAGAATCGCCTTAGCTCTGGGATCACGCCTGAGGAATACAGGTGATGATATGGTATATAGGTTTTTTTTATATGCCTGTTATTAAAATAATGACTATGTTCTCTAAGACGTCCTATATCACCTATATCGGTCATCTTACCTTGGCTCCGATCTGATTGCCGCATTGCCCGGCCTGGATGTGGACGATTTCCCTCATTGTTGCAAATTCACAAATAATTTTGCGCCAAAATTCTGGTATTAAAACTTTACTTTAGCTTAATTTGTCATCAAACGATAATAATAATAAAAAAAACGATAAAAAATATTAAAGTTTACTGCATGTGCATCGTACACAGAATTTTTGTATAATGATTTCAATTTAATCTTTTGTCATTCGATTTGAAAAGCCCAATCGGAATTTGAAAATTTGGTCATTTTGACAATTAAATCGCGACGGCCAGGATTACTCTGGTTAAACCTTTTTTAAAGAATGTCAATGATTTTTATTAAACCTCTTTGAACGTAATCAATACTCACTGCGCCAGCGGAACCATCCAGAATTTAAACCTTCAAGACTTAAAATCTTCTTTTTCGTGTCCATGGTGCGATTTCTTGCGAACCGGTGTTCCTCAACACACACACACCAATCATTCTCATCATCATTATCCACAGCACTGACCTCTATATTATACGCTTGTATTATAAAGGTCAGTGATCCACAGCCACCATAGTCCATAGACGATCGAATTTAGTGCACCCGAACTAATTCACTGTGCGGCGTCCGGCGTTCAGTTGTGTCTGTGCTAGCAGTGTGTGAATATTTATAATAATTAATTGACGTGCACATAATTATCTTGACATGCAAGATAATAATTATGTCTCCAATTATATCGAAACAGGCTATAATCGCTGTAATTTCAGCTACCATCGCTGCTTCATCCTCATAAAAATAAAAATAAAAGAATAGGCAAAATGTATCTCAAAATCTTGACGATGAAGATTTTCGAATGTGAATCTTCGAATGAGTCCAGAATCTCTCGAAAACCTTGTCGTAACGTGTTGCGTGTGCCAAGGCAGAATAGCGACTAAACCGCCGAATGATGCAGCGTGTCGTCCACGGTATGGACAGGGGATCTGTTTGGAAGCGCACAAAGTTGGTGTGTGCTCGTGTGGCACTGTGGGTGGGCTCGTGGCTAAGTAATAATTACGCTGATCAAACAATTTGAAAGGTTAAGCGCGCTTGCCGCGGTGAGTCCATTAATGGGTGTTTCTAAACACATCGAGAGACCCCTCCGTGCCTCGAAGAAGAAATAAAAAATTTATGGCAATGTTAGTTGTCTATAAAAGAACAAAAAAAGAAAAGAAAAAAAAAAAAACAATTGTTATTTTTTATAGAAGCCCAAAAAGCCTGTCTGACAAACAGTTTATCTGGATATCGGTAATATTGTCCTGACCACACAATTGGGTTGCAGCTGCAGAGAGATACCAGTGGAGTGTGGTCACTCAGTTCACTCGCACAGGAGCTAATGGGAGCAAAGAGGAGCTATTTCAGGTGGTAGTTGCTTCGTTGCAGAAGACAGTTTTGGAGCTACTTTGCCACAGACGGACACACAGATACCCAGATGTCATTCTGTTTGCGTAACTGATTTTGAGCTGCATTTGATTGGCTTAGAAGCGGACCCTATCGTAGTTCTCTGTAAAAGGGTAGGAGAATGCTGCATCCTACGAGAATGGACTTATTCTGCCATTTTAAGAAGGACATGCTCTTAGACTACGAGTTTAGGTATACGAAGTTAGTGAAAGAAATAGTGATGGTATTGTAATGGGGCACTATTGAAGATTAGTGTGCAGGAGAGTAGAACAATGTGCGACGTTAGATCAACGGGTCTTATGCCTAAGGATCTATAGACTGATCGATAGTTCGGCACTTAATCTTCCTACGATTCAATTTACTTTTACATTCGCAAAGAAAAATGCATTTTTATGATTCGTTTTAGTTTTATTTAGACGTACACAAGGACAAACACAAACACATAACCGAATAGTAATTGCTATTCTTCCATCCCTTCGCCTTCCTGTTCTTCGTCGAATTCCCCCTCGTCGTCTGCCGTCGCGTCCTGGTACTGTTGGTATTCGGACACCAGGTCGTTCATGTTGCTTTCTGCTTCAGTGAACTCCATTTCGTCCATACCTTCACCAGTGTACCAGTGTAGGAAAGCTTTCCTCCTGAACATGGCCACGAACTGTTCAGCTATCCTCTTGAATATGCTCTGGATAGCTGTTGTGTTTCCAATGAAAGTCGACGCCATCTTCAGTCCTCGCGGCGGGATATCGCAAACCGCAATCTTGCAGTTATTCGGGATCCACTCCACGAAGTATGTGCTGTTCTTGTTCTGGATATTAACAAGTTGTTCGTCAACTTCCTTCATGGACATTCGTCCTCTGAATATCGTGGCCACGGTCAGGTATCTGCCGTGTCTTGGGTCGCAAGCAACCATCATGTTCTTAGCGTCAAACATCTGAAGTGTCAATTCGGGGACAGTGAGCGCTCTATACTGTTGCGCGCCCCGTGACGTCAGTGGCGCAAAGCCAGGGGTGTAGAAGTGTAATCGTGGGAACGGTACCATGTTGACTGCGAGTTTTCTTAGGTCCGCGTTCAACTGGCCAGGGAAGCGCAAGCATGTCGTGATGCCAGACATGGTGGCGCAGATAAGGTGGTTCAAGTCGCCGTACGTGGGTGTCGTGAGCTTCAGTGTCCTGAAGCAAATGTCGTACAGCGCCTCGTTATCGAGACAGAACGTGTGGTCGGTGTTCTCAACCAACTGGTTCACCGCCAGCGTCGTGTTGTACGGCTCTACTACGCAGTCCGAAACCCTTGGGCTCGGGAATACAGAGAATGTCAGGATAATTCGATCGGGATACTCCTCACGGATTCTGTTGATTAGCAACGTGCCCAGGCCGGAGCCGGTGCCGCCGCCGAGCGAGTGTGAAATTTGGAAGCCCTGGAGACAGTCACAGCCCTCTGCTTCTCTTCGCACTACGTCGAGACAGGACTCTAGGATCTCCACTCCTTCCGTGTAATGTCCTCGTGCCCAGTTGTTCGCCGCACCGTTTTGGCCGTATACGAAGTTGTCGGGTCGGTACAGACAGCCGAAAGGTCCAGACCGTACGGCGTCCATGGTAGCAGGCTTTAGGTCAACCAGGATGGTACGGGGGACGTACTTGCCACCGGACGCCTCATTGTAATATACGTTGATCCGTTCTAGCTGGAGATCAGAGTCGCCGTGGTAGCACCCGCTTGGGTCGATGCCGTGCTCGTCGGAGATGACCTCCCAGAACTGTGGACGAAGGAACAAGTTAGTTGGGACATTACATAGGTCCTCAGTATGCCAGATAGTAGATGGGGAGTAAGAATACAGTTCCCGAGCACGATAATTAATAGTAGGTTCAAATATTTACAAGATATTATTACCTACTATTGATTGTAAAATTTTGCAGCCCCCTAAGGTGCCCCTGCTGCCTCCACTACGCTACGCCACTGGATAGTCTTACAAAAACAGACACGGTAGAGAACGTTGGAAACTTACCTACGTAGGATCAAACTCACCTTTCCGCCAATTTGGTTCCCGCACGAACCAACCTGAATGTTAATGATCTCCCTCATCTTGTTAATTTATCGTGTAGATACAAGTACTTGTCAATTTTCCGTTAATTACCCAAACTTGTTCTCAAAATTGATGCTTAACATTAGCTTAAAAACTAATAAAAAAAATAAAAAAAATCTCTACGCAAAAATTACACCGTGTGCATTTTACGTCGGATTTCCGAAAAGTGAATTTTAAAATCGGCGATGTCTATTCTAGAATTTTGAAATAGAATTCTAGAACAGTGTTACTTTTTAAGAAAAACACGGTTCTGCCAGTGTGTATGTTGGCCAAGTACTTTTATATACCTAATTTTTATATTACATTTAACATCTTAATTGTTTACAAAATATACATAAAAGAGTTCTGCTTGTCTTGTAAAATTGATCGGCATTGTTTTATTTATATCAAAATACAACCAAGAACGTCACCTAACGACGTTTATACGAACTAGAAAGCAATGCTGAAATTCTTTTTCAGGCAACTGCTCCCGATTTGGAAGGGCGCGCTCCAACCAAAAAGTTCACTCATCTACCGCTAGATGTCACTATACTCCTTTCAGGCTTGTTTTGTTTTCAGCGGCCGCGTACTGTCACTATTGTCATGGCGCTCCCGTGAAATGTCACCGAGGTAGCGAATCGCTGTTGCAATGTAAATTATTAGCTTATCCTGTATGATGTAGATGTGTTTAATGAGTGCAGTGTGTGTGGTGTGCGAACGCCCGTGGAGTGATGTCAGTGGCCGGCGGGAATGCGACCACCGAAGAGAGAAAACCAGGTTATTGTGAGGACAGCACGGATAGCGACAATGACACGGAGAGAAAGAGACTCCTACGAAGAATATCAACGAGCAAGTGCGTCGGGAGACTAGTGAGTACCATCCTAATGAGATACATAGTACTACTAAAGTGTGTGTTGTTGTAAGCTTGGGCGTGCCAACTGTCAAACGCGCGGGGAGCGGGGGGCTCCATGTGCCCAGACCCAATTTTCGAAGATCAATTTTTCAAGTTATAATGTTTGTTTAGCGACGGTATTAAATTTTGTGTGCTCAAGTAACGAGATGTGGAGTTTGACCTATTTGGGGGGGCATCGAGTGGCGTAGAGAGGGCTGTATGGTGACAATGATTTTGTGCGGGATAAATTTGATCCTTCATATTTATTGATCCTCGGTACTCCGACAGGTGGTTCAATGGACTGTTCCCTGAAACAATGCAATTGTTAACTATTGTATGAAACTTAATACAAATCTTAGTAATTATTCACGTAGTTTATTTAATATTCCGTCGAAAGTTGTTAGTTTGACTTCGCATTCTATTTCTGTTGTACGCGTTAGTTTTCGACTCTGTGATAAATTGCGTGAGGCAACAAGAGCGCTATGGATTTTGGCGGTAAAATATTGTTCACTTAGGAAGACTGATTACTGAAATAATTTATATAATTTTTAAATATATCATATAATATTTTGTTTTTAAGATTAATATTTTGCTAAAAAGTTTTATGATTTTAGTTAAATAAGAAAATATAACTTTTTTTTTAATATTAATATTAACATATTTTCTATTCACCGTAGCCTGTTTCTATAGACATGGCCAGAGTGTTTCCATATAATTGGTAGATAACAATGTTAATTAATTAAATTTATCGTCAGGAGACCTATTTACTGTCATTAAACTTACTAGCTATTTACTAATATTGTACCTACTAATGGATTGGTTTTTCGAACTAATATAAAGCTGAAAAACTTTAATGAAAAAGTTTAATATTGTAAATAAGTATAGTGAAGAAAGGAGCAGTTTTTAGCTTCGATTTCACGGTTCCAAAAATAAATAAATAAGTAGGAGATAAGTTAACGAGACAATGATGGGACAAGAAGAAACAATTATGTGACTACAAGATAATTAGCTCGTATTTGATTAAAATGTACTTCATGTAAAAATATTCTCCCACGTTAGGACTTTCTTTATATCCTCGTAGGTGAATTTAAACTCACACATAATCATCAAGACCTGGAAGGACTGACCATATAGTCATATAAATATTTGTTACGTGCCGGAATCGAACTTGCGACCTATAAGCTGATCGATCAGCCACTAAGTCGTCATTCGTACCGTCAATAATAAGGTCATTTTTTAAAACTTAACGGTTTTTATTTTAAAACTGCTGGTCTTATTAAATAATTGCACTCTTGTTGTTGTTGTGTTTTAAAAATATCGATATCGTATAAGAAATAAAAAGAAGTTAAAGGTTGCACAGCGTAAATAATTAGGGAGGATAATTTAAAGTAGAGCTGGAACAGATTGGTTTCAAATTTTGTAACCTCAACTTTTCCAGGTTTTTGTATAGTTCCAACGAACGAACAGTTCCTAATAAAATAGAAGGTATTTTAAAATATTAACTGCCTCACTAGCTGACTTGTCGTAAGCGCGACGATTTCCTCTAATTATTACTGTATTTTTCTATGAAATTTTCAGTAGCTCAGAGTTTGGATTTGTGCCCGGTTAATAGCAATAGGCTCGCCCCATTTTAAATGGGTCCTAAACATACCAGTGGATTATGAGCGTACATCGGTACACCTCTGTCTGCCACCTTCAGGGTATACAGGCGTGGTGGTATGTTATTGACATGGGTAAATTCAAGTGTGACAATACCTATCTCTCCTCAACGGACTAACCCATTTCAAACATCACACACGTTCTATAACTCAAGTATCAAAACTGTCTTATCATCTGATCACAATTGACAGTTGTCAGAACTGTCTCACAGCTATCATCATCACTGACACCCTACATTATACCGACCGCGTCCGACCACGGACGTCCGGTGGCTGTCAATCTTTTTACTGTTCCAGTTTCGTGCGTTTGCACCTCTGTTATAACTATAGCAGGGATGGCGAAGCGAAAGTCAGGGATGGTAAACATAGGGTTCATTTTATTATTTGATATTTGTTTTTTAAATACCTTTTGGCATAGCAGGCCGCAGCATTTAATAAGCAGGAGGTAATAGCGATCTGAAAAAATCTCTGTCTCAAATTTACGCAGCACTAATACTTGCACGGCATAAACACGTGATATTTAACATTATATTTCACTACTAAATGGCGGGACGAGCTAGACCCATATTGGAAGGATTCGCCGCAGAAGGCTTTAAACCGAGATGAGTGAATGGAAGCTCCTTACCTTCCTTCAGGGCACTGGCACATTCTTTAGCCATTTGCCCTGCAGGGGGACGATAATGACTGAAAAACAAATCTGTCAATATTATATATTATCATATAAATTTCATACATCGGAAAATGATCGTTTCAATCATCATCGTGGTCTTTTCCCACTAATATTTTCGGGTCGGCTTCCAATCGAATCATATGAGGCTGTAGATCATAATTTTACAGCGACTACCATAAAACCATAGCAACCCGATTTCTAGGCAATACCTATATCCTAAGGTTAAACTGGTAGTCTGGTTTTGCAACTACCGCTACGGGTTGGCATAGGCGTTCGTATGACAACCGGGACTGACGATTAATGTGCATTTTGAGGCTCGAAGGGGTCTCAACGTGTTCAGAATGGTCATCCTTCAACTTCGATTGATCAGCGTAGTCATAACTCAGCCACAAGCCCTCTAAATTTTCAATCTTGCAATCGTGGATCTTACTTCCTATCCTATCCTACTAATCCTACTAATAATATAAATGTGAAAGTTTGTGAGGATGGATGGATTTTTGTTACCCTTTCACGGTAAAACTACTGAACGGATTTTGATGAAACTATAGTATTATTGATTTCTGACATTTACGCGAATATTATAAATACATTGAAATAAAACTACTTTAAAGAGACCATGATTCTCTGAGTTTGTTTCGGCGTTTCTTCTCAGAGGTCGTCAGCCAGGAAATGCCGGCTCCATCTATATTTAATTAAAAATTAGTAATAAGTGTCATTGATCATGTAACAATAAAAAATGTAGTGTAGCTGTCAGTAATTATATCATCAAGACGCCCACCACCTCAGTCTACCCGTGACCATGGACGCTGTAAAGGGTCCGAAACGACGGGATTAATAATATCAATATACGCGATAAAATCCGTAAAAAGTAGTTTTATTTCAACACACTAATATAATTTATACATCAGAATAACATAAAGGATATAATTTATAACGATTTTGAGTTAATTATCCAATTTACAACGATAATCAAAAGTAATTTTTCCACGCGGACGAAGTCGCGGGTAGAAGCTAGTTAATAATAAATTTGATCCATTAGTTTGCCACCCCTGCACTGTACAGGTAGGTATTCGGTTATACCCCCTTTGTGGAGTCTCCGTATGACTAAACCACAATAGAGGTTAGTTTGCATGTGCCACAAATTTTGTGGCCGCGATATTTACGGGTAGTGAACGCAATCTTTATTTCTGTTATGGCTCTATGCATAGGTAAATAATAATAGTAAGTTGAAACTGCGGTTAACAGGTAAGATTACTCAATGCAATATAATATTAATTCGGAAACCTGATCAGAAAATCGAACGTTTGTGTGGTAGTTAATTCGTTCTTTCGGCCTCAGCATTGTTCATAGAACGGGCGAATGCATTATTTCCTCAGAAATTGTTGAATGATTCAGCTGGCTTCAATTAATCGATTTTCCAGATTGTCTGGATAATACAAATCGTTTATAGATTTACGACATCATTCTCTAAAGTAGCAGTCTACATCTGTCTGATCATGACATACTATATAGTATGTCATGTATATTAGAATGTACCGTATTTTAGTAGTCATGACTATTCTCTTTTTTTTTTTTAAACACTGGGATTTTCTCCTGTCATTGGTGCGTTTACAGACACAAATTTTCACATACACATACACCCAGATACACCCACCCGGTACAGCTATCTGTAGGTCATACAAATATTTAAATCGAACCTAAAACCCGTTGCGTGGAAACCGATTAATCAGCTACTACGTTGAACGTGCCATCTACTTAAATAAGTACCACAACCATTAGCTGCCCCATACTCAGAAACATCGGGGCCCAAGTATCAAAATGGTTCTTCAATGGGACTGAATGACATAAGGATCGACAGATTTCGTAGACATCTCGTAACTGTCAAAAAATCAAAAATTCTGAAGTCGATTTTTATAGGATAAACAGGTCTTGGATCCCTGGTATTCTGTCCAAGTCACTGTCTATTATTTACTCTGATCAACAATTTATCAGATTTCAATAACACACAAAATAGTAGGTAATACCTACATTCTTACCCAATCAGCATAGCTGCATTAATTAAATACTCCTCTCGATTCTAATTACAAATCTGATAAAAGAATTGTCCGTCTTCGATCAGATGCGACGACATCCGACTGAATGATACGTTGCAATTCCAACTTTATGTTATATGTATTAGAATGTGAAATGCAATAGCGGTGTTATGAAAGGGGGAACGAGAAGCGTATTTCTGTAGTGCCTTCTATCCAGAGCAATCAAATTATATCTGAGAGAGCGAGATACGGATGATACCGTGCCGGGGAATATTTTTACATCGTAATCTCTTGATGGCTGCGCGGTGGTGTTAATTTGTATTTTCGTACGCTTACAGGTATTTTTTTTAGTGTAAAAAAATAAAAGGACGATGGGATATATTGGATTCATATTGATGAAAAACCTCATTTGCTTTCACTTGCGTTATAGAGCGCGCCCCGTGATTATATTGGCCACCGCTTAAGCTAGCTGACTATTATCAATATAAAAAAATAAAATAATGAAGTGTTCGTTAATAATGATATAAAAATATTACACGATTTTCAAATAAAATGTTTTTGTATAGGCTTATTTTACGATCTGAGACCAACGACCTTTCTGGAGTAACACACATACAACACTATACAGGATGCTTGTGAAAAGTATTTGCAAATAATGACTTCATAAAAATAAATTAGAACAATTAATATTTGTATGAGGTACGTTGTAAGGTGAGGTTTGTGAGGTGAGTTGTTTCCGGTCTGAGTGTTTTTTTTTCATATTGTGAGAATATTTACATAGAATTTTCCTTATAGATTTCCTTATAGAAATCTTACTTTTAAATGGGGCAACGTTTAAAAAAATACAAAAACTAAAAAATAAAATAAAATGCCGGCTCCATCTAGTTTTAATTAATAATTAGTAATAAATGTCATTGATCATGTAACAATAAAAAATGTAGGGTAGCTGTCAGTAATTATATCATCAAGACGCCCACCACCTCAGTCTACCCGTGACCATGGACGCTGTAAAGGGTCCGAAACGTCGGGATTAATAATATCAATATACGCGATAAAATCCGTAAAAAGTAGTTTTATTTCAATAAAGGTACCAGGGCAACCGACCGCTGCTCAAGATCGATTTAAAATGGCTAAAAAAACTAAGACCATTGAATCTTGTTGCATTTAACGAAAACAAATTTGTGAAAATACGGAGAAAACGAATTTTCCCCGAAATGAGACCTTTTTTATCATACGGAATATCCTCATGGATCATTTTCTAGTTGAAGGCTACAGTCAACAAAAGATATTGGTGTAGCGAACGAAATCAGCATCTTTACACAGATTGTGATTTAAATAATTACCCGTCAAAGGGTTTGATGTGTAGCAGCTAACAATACCTGCGTTTTGACACATTGCGTAATACATTATTACACAATCTTTACAAAACACAGATGTTAATTAGCTGCCTGTATACTTAACTCTTTTGTCGACCGTACCATGTCGCATCTTTTCATCATCTTGCCTTCTCTATTCTTTCCCTTTAAGTTACGGTTAAATTCAAATTCAAATTATTTATTGCGAACTAACAACCTTGACAACCCGAAATGAGACCTACCTACACCGATTTTTTCTGTGTAGCTAGGTCTATATAATAGGTGTATATTGTACAAAGGAGAAATAAAGTTTTGACCGGACAACCTTAGTAAAAACTAATTTTCAATATTTTCACTTTTTATACCACTAAGGTGGCAAACAAGCATATGGCCCCTGATGGTAAGCGGTTATCGTAACCTTTGGCATGCGGGCAAAGCGAGCAGCAGCTACTAATAAATAAATGATGAAATATTCGTCGCCACAGTTCGTCTACCTACACCCTGTACAGTGTATCGTGACGTAGTCCTGGTTACTCGCTGGCGTGCGTCCAACTCGTCCGAGATGTAGTGAGTAGTGACACTAATTGATTTACTACATCGTCTCTGTTCCGTACGACGAGATTATATTTCGGAATTTAAAAAAATATAGTTCGTTGTACTTTAATTTTGGACTGTTTATTTATTATGGTTGTCTAGTGGTTGCATGCTGGACTGCTGAGTGTACACTTCCCAGTCGAGCAAAATTTTATATTTCTTTATTTTTTATTCAACTAAGTTGGCAAACAAGCATACGGCCCACCTGATGGTAAGCGGTTACCGTAGCCTATAGACGCTTGCAACACCAGGAGTATCACTTGCGTGTTGCCAAACCTGAATTGAAAGAGGAATAGTTGGATTGGCAGTATAAAGTTCAAAAACCCCCCACTGCCAACACAACGTTTCCTCGTGGAGCACTGGCAACCTTGCTCACCGTAAGAAACACAACACAGCTCAAAGCAGTGTTGTTTTACTTCGATTTTCTGCAAGGCTTCCCCAGTCGGGCAGCTCCAATTTGAGTGGAATTACTCCCACTATGCCCTACCTCTCTCTTCTTTCGTCCCGAAGCCAGTAACATTTATAAGAGATAGGTTAGCGTTTGACCACAATCTCACCTGATGGTAAGTGACGATCTGGTCTAAGATGTAGCACGCTTACCTAGGAGATACCTATTCACTCGTGACTTGAAGACCCCCAAATTGTACACGTCAGGAAATACAGACTCAGGCAGCTGACTCCATTCCCTCGCTGTACGAATAAGGAATGTCGAGGCAGAACGCTTAGTGTGGGTTTCGGGAATTTCCACCATGAAACGGTGACGCTTTTCAGTTTACATAATTATACAATACTGTGAGCATTTGTTTCGTTAGGGACCTGAATGTGATTACGTGACGTCACGTTGTAACCTGTAATGGCATACTTGAGTGTTGTCGCCATTAGACTATATTAGATAAGGGCACTAGAGTACTTCAATTATATGAAGAGCATAACCTGACATACAGTGCTAACATAATTGGAACTTATTTTTCATGATTAGTTTATTAGAATATATTGTAAGGCTAGTATTTAACTGCAAATCAAAAAATATCGTTTTGTATAACAAAATAATTCCCAATCCTATACAAAAATACTTATTGCACAGCAAAAATACTTATTGCACAGCAAAAATACTTATTGCACAGCAAAAATACTTATTGCACAGCAAAATAATCACCTCAAAGTATATACACTTTCTTGGTCTTCAGATTCGGTATAATTCAGATTTGGTTCTGGCTGTGTGGTCACAGTTCTAACCTAACCTAACCGATATTTGTATTTTGCTGCTCAATCAGTAATTTTGTCGCTCAATCAGTATTTTTGATGCGTGGTTTATTATATTCCATAAATTAATTTCAAGAATACAGTGACATCTAGGTGTCATGTCATGTAGTGTTTGTAATGTAATGTCATGTAGTGTTTGGAGGTGTTGGAAAGGGATAGAAAAGTGTCCACCTCTCTCCCGATCTGTAGAAGACGCACCGCGCGCTGGAGGACGCAAACAGATTTCGTGCTTCCATGAGCTGTGGCCTGCGAGAGGTAGAATTGAGGCATTCCGCCGCCCGATCAGATAATGACCCCGGTAGGCGGCACGCTTGCTCATTACACGCATGCCTTCAGATATAGGGCAAGGCGTCGCTAATTCATGGGGTCCAGTGAGTGCTGGACCACAGCCTGTCAGGGTCGTGGCGAATTTCAAGGATCCCATGACCTGACTATAGAACGAGTGAAGGAAAGTGCGGTTTTTGGTCAGAACGAGTCATACCCTGCCGTCTCCCCGGGTGGCAGATGATCCATGAGGATTTTCCATACTATAAAAAAAGAAAAAAGAAGGTATTACAGTGGTTCGTTCCAATATATTCTAGCAATTGTGGCGTGGTAATAATTAGTAGTTGAAGCACTGTTTGGAACAATATGGATGTTCGGATCGAAGGCCCGTTTTTATATGATTGCATAAAAATACCTCTCATTACTGTCCCTTTAGTCTAGTGGTCTTAGCGCGATTGCTATGGGTTTCAACAAAATAGTTCCTATGCCGTCATGTTGGCTCCCCTGTGGCGCGGTCTAGCGAAATATGAATGTCTAATATACAAATTCACCCATTGCTCATCTGTCAAATATTTTAAATGAGTGCAGTGAGTCCATAGATATACACAATATTACACTATATCAATTTCGCATTAGTGTTAAGCAACATTTTTTAAAACACACCTAGACTGTTATAATATATTTTATTTAATTTAAGGGATTATAATAATAACTAAATGTATATTATTTATTATCTATTTACATAATGTACAAAAAAAAAGGAAAATGAAAAGAACTAATAAATAATTATCACGTCCAAGCGTCAAAGTATTCCTCCACATCGCTGTCATCTGGTAACATTCCCAGAAGACTGGCCGCATTGCCACGTTGAATGGTGTTATAATTATGTTTATACTTCAAAAACACAGTAAAGTACTTTGTAATAAAACTATTTTTTACGGATTTTATCGCGTTATATTGATATTATTAATCCCGACGTTTCAGGCCCTTTACAGCGTCCATGGTCACGGGTAGACTGTCAGTCAGTCTACCCGTGACCATGAACATAGATATATGGACCATGGATTGTGGTAGATTCCGCCTCCGCGAAGACTCGTGAAGGAACTTATAAACTACTTGGTAAAAATGTTGAAATTTCAAGTTTGTATGTAACGTAAACAAAATGTATAGAATTTATACATTCTCAGAATGTATTGCAATGCAATTAATTTCTATACATTTGTTTCAATTCGCAACACTTACTCCCCTTGACTACGCCGTAGTTGTTTTGATTATTTTCATTCTCAAAAGTACTTAAAGTACCTAACTATAAAATGTCATGCATGAAAAATCTAAATAATGTCTGTGACTGTCATGTTTAAATCAATATTTCTATTTTCATAAACTTTTGTGAGTCAGGGCTTACGAGTTTGAAGTTGTTTGTTGACTTTCCCAAACTCGCGTAGAACTTCTTTATCAAAATTACTTGGAAATAAATTACAGGCGTCGTTAATTCTCAGTTTACAAACGCCTGTTACGATCTCTTCAAAGAGAGGTTGTGACATGACTCCTTCGTCAAGTCTTTGTTCAGCTAATTACGTATTCCTCGCTTTTGTAATGAGATTAAAAACTGGATGAATAACTGTGGCCTTCGCTACGCAGTCTTCATCATTGCCAACGGGAGTTCTTTTCGCTTGCAAAATTATTGTGTAATAATATATTGTGTTAATTAAAAAGGCGATTTTTAACATTGCTTTCTAGTCTGACTCATTAGTGTACTTAGTGATCGTAAGAACGACTGCTACGCTAAAGGTTCTGGGTTCGGATTCCAGTATCCAGCAATGTCTTATTGGGTTTTGCATGGCAGTAGGCTTGCCTCCATTACATGGGACCGAAACATACCGGTGAACCGTAGGTTTACATTAGTGCATTGTACATCTCTGCCTAACTCTTCAGGGAATATAGCCGTGACCATAACGGCTAAGTATTATATTATGTTAATTAAAAAGTTGACTCTGTAACGTTGCTCTCTCAATGTATGTGTACCGAAGGACCAATTTATAGTCACCTTGAAAATTTGGTCCTTCAATTTACTGACGTTGTAACTGACTTTTTATCATAAACTTCATATAAAATTATATAATTTTCATAGTTTATATTTGACTAATCTATAACTACATAAATTTTAAATAAAGAAATACTTCTTCGTGGTACGTATACATATAAATTCCTAACTTTTTTGAACTTCAAAGTGATGA
Source organism: Acronicta alni (assembly GCA_964056405.1). Taxonomy (NCBI): domain Eukaryota; kingdom Metazoa; phylum Arthropoda; class Insecta; order Lepidoptera; family Noctuidae; genus Acronicta; species Acronicta alni. The sequence goes on along the minus strand of OZ043915.1, from coordinate 16,045,382 downwards.
TTAGGTATATAAAAGTAATTTCTTGTTAGAGTAAGATCATTGAAAACCTATACATATAAATATTATATGATTGGAAAACTTCTATATGTGTGTATTTTTTATTAGACGCCAGCAACCACCGGTGGTATGAACCCGTGCGTTGTGCTAGAGACTTCAGTTGTTGAGTCTCGTATGCCTAGTAATTTCACTGGGTACATTGCCCTTCAAAATGGACACGAAAATGTTAGCACATTATTGCGTAGCGGCAAAATATTTTGTAATGACAGGCAACAAAAGAGTTTAACCTCACCGTATCCCCGTTTCGTATGTCGCACAAGCATTTTCTCCAATAAAAAAAAAAGTTAAGATAGCGACCGAAATCTGCATTTTTATCACAGATTAAGATATAAATAAGTAATTGCACTTCATAAGGTTTGGTAGCAGTTTACAATACCTGTGTTTTGACACATATTGCGTGATACACTATTACCGCTCGACGCGTGCGCGCACTTGCTAACCTGTACCTTATCGGATCATTATATGGTTGGAATTAGCTTGAGAACAACTGGTAATGTACCTAACATTAATAATATTAAGTGCAAAATACAAACTATTTTAGACGAAAAAAAGGTAAGCAATAGTTTAAAAACAATTGATTGGTCTGATATCACTCAAACGAGCTGTCCTATTATATTGTATTATAAAATGCACAGGGTTTTTAATGATATATATGATAATTGTAAAATACAGAAAATAACAAAGAACAAGAGAAGTACGCAACCATGGGTTGATAGCGAATTAAAAAAAAAGCTAGAACATAGGGATTTGTTGTTCAGGGCTTGGAAATCCTCTCCTAAGAATATGAATAATAGACTTATTTATACAAGGTATAGAAATAAAGTTAATAAATTAATAGATATTGCTAAGAATACATATAGACAGAATGAGATAAAAAAATGTAAAAATGATTACAGGAAAATATGGTGTAACATAAATAAATGGTTAGGCAAAAATATAACGAGTTTAGATGACGTAATATTAAAATCTTTAGGGCAATCTAGCACTGTGCTTAATATTTGCAATAAGTTCTCTGAGACGTTCACAGGAGAAATACAGAAAATAAAGCATAATTGTCATAATAATTTCTTAACCAGAAGTTCATATGTACAGCCAAGTAATAAATCTTTTTACTTTAGAAAGGTGGAAGCACGCACAGTGGAAAAATATATAAGTAAGTTAGACTATAATAAGGCACCGGGATCAGATAAAATTAGAGTACAAGATATCAAGCAGGTAAGTAAAGAAATAAGTCCGATATTAGCCAAATTTATAAATATGTGTGTGAGTGAGGGAGTTTACCCGGATATATTAAAAAAAGCAATAATAAGACCAATATATAAACAGGGGAACCACCTGGAATATAGCAACTATAGGCCAGTCGCAATATTATCAGTGATAAATAAAATAGTAGAAAAGGTTATTGTGAACCAGGTAAGTTGTTACTTAGAGCAACATAACATAATATCAGGAGCGCAGCACGGGTTCCGTCGCGGACGCAGTACGGACACCGCGCTCGCGGACTTTACCGATTGCGTCAACAACAGTCTCAACGAGGGTAAGTTTGTCGCTGCCCTTTTTATTGATTATAAAAAGGCGTTCGACACCCTGAAACACGATGTACTACTGCGAGCAATGGACGAATGTGGTATCAGAGGTCCCATCAGTCGATGGTTTAAATGCTATCTGCAAAATAGAACCCTAAGTACATTGATAGACGGAACCACAGGAGACGAGGTAAGTGTGAGCCTGGGCGTGCCGACCGGATCAGTATTTGGTCCTGTGGGGTACATTATGCATGTCAACAGTGTCATTAATGTGATAAAACATTGTAAGACGTTTATGTACGCCGATGATATGTGCCTATTGTACTCAACCAACAACACGAAAGATGCGCAGAAATACATACAGAAAGACTTCGAAAGTATAATCAAATGGGCACATGATAATGGTATCATTATTAACTTAAATAAAACTAAGGTCATGTACATAAGTTCACCCTACAATAAAATTATTAAGCAAGGTAAGTCAATCATGCATATAACTGGTCATACATATGAGTGCCTACATCGAAATAAAGCTGGCTGCCAGTGCACAAACATAGATGTAGTAGATAAATATCGATACTTGGGCTTGTTATTAGATAGTAATCTCAACTGGAAACTGCACGTTAGTGGTGTATGTAATAGACTAAATTCAATTCTGGGAAATTTTTTTCATCTCAGCAATTTTGTGAACAGAAAGGTATTGTATATACTGTACTATGCACTAGCTGACTCATTAATCCACTATGGATTAAGCAGTTATGGTCTAACATTCAAAACTCAAATGGATCGTATAAAACAATTACAGATTAGACTACTCAAGTATCTAGTTAGCAAAAAAGTTAAACTACAATGTAAGCCTAATTATGAGCTATTATTTAATATATGTAAAATACTACCTGTCCATGAAAAAGTAGAATACCTTATTGCTCTAGAACAATATAAAATAAATAAATACAAGGAACCTATAACTCATAAATATCGTACCAGGCAAGCTGAGAAGGGTAAATATGTGACATCACTGGTAAGAAATTATTATGGTAAAAGAACTAGGCAATACTTAACTCCGCTAATATATAATAAAATAGACTTCCTAAGAGAAACATATGTTACAGACATAAGCACTGTAACATTAAAGAAAAGACTGAAAGATATATTCATAAAATGTTAAATAGAACTATAAACTGTTATTAAAAATAAGAGAGAGAGAGAGAGGCCATTATAAATATTAAAGTGCATCTATTGTATGTGTTACCTATGTTATGTAATTTGTGTAGTGTATTAAAAGTAAAAGAGCGCCACTATCGCCAACAAACTGTTGCACAGTTTTGCGATGCTTAGCATAAGTTCAAATGCATGTATTTTATTATGAATAAACGATAAAAAAAAAAAAAAAAAAAACACAACCTTTATCAAAACAGATGTTTAATTATGGCCGGTCCTTATTAATAATGCCCAGTTAATCACGTTGCCCGTAACATATACACTTACTTACTCGTGACTGTACATCTATGAGTAATTCCTTTGTCATTCGTATCATTCCAGACGAACTCTGGAGCATGACTAAATCTTTGCCCATTCAATAAAAATATCTTATGTCTCAAGCAGTGTTACCGCCATCTCTAATTTCCGTTCTGCACGTCTTTCCGATTATCCGCACGGTCTAGTTCACGTGCACCAAATTGTCATCTGGAACGGACACCGGGAATGCAAATACTAATACTTTTTTTTATAGATTACTGGCCGTTGCCCGCGGTTTGACTCGTATCTCAAAGGAGTTTTTAAGACAAAGAGTAGCTCATATTCTTCACTAAGGTCCAATTTTATCTCTATCAAAATTCATCAATATTGGTTCGACTTTTTTTAAGAGAGGTAGGGCATAGTGGGAGTAATTCCACTCAAATTAGAGCTGCTCGACTGGCGAAGTACCTCCGCCTTGCAGAAAATCGAAGTAAAATAACACTGCTTTGAGCTGTGTTGTGTTTCTTATAGTGAGGAAGGTTGCCACTGCTCCACGAGGAAACGTTGTGTTTGCAGTAGGGGGACTTTGACAAGGGTCAAATAAGGTTGGCAGTATAAGGATACTGCCAACCCAACTATTCCTCAAACAATACAGGGTCGGCAACTCGCAAGTGATACTCCTGGTGTTGCAAGCGTCTATAGGCTACGGTAACCGCTTACCATCAGGTGGGCCGTATGCTTGTTTGCCACCTTAGTAGAATAAAAGAAAAAAAATTATTTGGCGTGAAAATGTAACAAATGACATGCAGATACTTTTGCATATAAATAATATGTAATGGAAGTAATAGACGTCATAGGTTGTTCGGTCTTTTATAGTGAGATCTAAATATATAAGGACGTAATAGGAACTAGGAAAGAAGTTGTAGTAGTAAAGGTCTTGTGTGGCAATACAAAGCACAACGAAAACAAAATCTACTCTTAGTAGTTTATGAGGTAAAGTCAACTTTGCTCACGTGGATGTTATCACAAAAACATTATCGCCTTCGGTCTTCGGGTAATAAGATATATCTAATGTAATTCGGGGATAATATAGTTATTCAGTGAAAGAATTTTCAGAAAAAGTATCATTTGTTTCAAAGATTAGCTAGCCCCTTCAAAAAATCTCACGAATTAATATGTTTTACCTGTATTTATTATTAATCTAGAAGTGGAGACAACGTTCATGACAAGATGCACAAATAAATATTTATTATATTTTTTTAGAGCTCCGGAATATTATATTAAGAAAACGGCATCCACATAGAATTTGACACTTGACACTTTGCTTCCTGTCTTTATATTCTTTCTCTCAAACACGGCTTGAGTTTTCAAATAAAAATTTATCTCGTAAATTTATTTCTACTAAGGTATACGTGTTACAAAATACCCCGTAAAAAATATAAAATTAATTATCAAAGCCATAAATTTTGTCACCTGTCATGTCAGGGAACCAGATTATTTAACAGAAAAGCCTACGTACATATTTTACCTAATAATTGTCTACTTTAATAGTTTTTCTAGTTTTCATTCATAAATGTTGTTGTTTTCCTTTTTTTGGGGTATGTTATACAGCGTTACTACGGTTCTTAAATATTGTGAATGGACTCGTTATAAGGCCTCATTTAACCTCCTTTCGGCTTTACGGGTAGTTTTGTAACGCCCTGTATAGCCCAAAGTTTGTATCGATGTCCAGAGCAGACATTGAAACGGCAGCACGGTTAAAAATTGATGTATTTTTGTTCACAGCCCGTGGTCAAGGAGGGTTACCTGATGAAGCAGACGCGCAGCTTCCAGCGATGGCAACGCCGGTATTTCAGGCTGCGCGGGCGCACCTTATACTATGCCAAGGAGAAAGACGTGAGTCTTAAAATTATAAGTTTTCTATTACTTTATCGAAACTTACGATCATTGTTTTTATCACGTCTTATTGCGGAAGCTTCAAATGTGTTTTTCTAAAGAGTATTTATTTATTATATCATGACTGTAATGATTTCACTTTGTTCCATTTTTGAATTAATTTGGTGAACAGTGGCTATTCAAACTTGGTTAAACTTTAAGAGTAAAACCTTATTTCTGTGACTGGGGTAACTCATAAGCTAATAATCTGTTATGATTTTATTTAGAAACTGAACTCTACAGTTTGTGGTAAAAATTTATTAATATTTTTGTATTATTATTAAAGAAACAAGTTACTAATTATTATAATTTCAACATCACTTTCGATTTATTATAAATAATAGTCTTAAATAAATAAATAAATATTCTTGAACAATTTTATACAGCACCATCTAGTCCCAAACTAAGCAGAGCTTGTACTATAGGTACTAGACAAAGGATATTATACTTATATACTTTTTTTTCGTAAATACATACTTTTAATACATAGGAAACACCCAGACAAACACAAACACTTATGTTCATCACATAAATATTTGTGGTTAGTGGGAATCGAACCCACGACCTCGTGATCAGCAGGCCGACACGCGAACTACTAGACTACAGACGTCGTCTTGCCCATTTTACACGGGAAGATCTTTTGATTTATGTGCAATTCTAAAAATACCGAATCTAAAAAAGTAAAAACGTATATCTAGCGTACAGTGATTTATAAATAATCTTTAGTGTCCCCATTCATATGTTAACCTATTTTTATATTGGCATACAATATGAGACATGGTTACCATAATATGATGGATTCTTTTACTTACACGTTCTTGACACGTAGACGTCAAAATATTGTAATTGAAACTTTTCAAGATGGCGGATATAGTAATTTCCGAGATTGGCGTAAGTGGGTCGTCTCGGAACCCGGGATGTTGGAATCATTTCAATATATGTATACGTGTGATATTAAATCATATTTTATTGAAATGAATTTCAAAAATACATTGAGAAATTATTTATAGTGTTACTGTTATTTGTAATGTAGTGTTTTATTTTTTCGTATTTATGGTTTTGAATTGCCTTGAGATGAAGCTCTCTATCTTAGAAGTATAATTAAAAATATAACTTTTTACTTACACAACCACACTTGAAAATCCACACTTATATAACTACCTTACTGTAGGTTATAACAATACGGGATGCGTTCTACGCAGACAGCTACAAGTGTCTACGTGCTACGTACTACGGGTTACGCAGACAGGTAACAAAGACCTACGTAGTACGTAGTATGTGCTATACAAACAGCTACAAAGGTCTATTGCCTACGTGCTACGCAGACAGTTGCAAAGGACTACATAATTTGTGTGTTACGCAGACAGACTACAAAGGTCTACGTACTACGTGCTACACAGATAGCTACAAAGGCCTACGTACTACGTGCTACACAGATAACTACAAAGACCTACGAAGTACGTAGTATGTGCTATGCAGACAACTACAAAGGTATATTGACTAAGTGCTACGCAGGCAGCTACAAAGGACTACGTATTGAGAGTTACGCAAACAGGCTACAAAGGTCTACGTACTACTGGCTACGCAGATAGTTACAAACGTCTACGTACTAGGTAGTACTTGCTCCATAGACAGCTACAAAGGACTACGTATTGAGTGCTACACAGGCAGGCTACAAAGGTCTACGTACTACGTGCTACGCAGACAAGCTACAAAGAGTTACGTCTAGATGCTACGTGCTACGCCGATAGCTACAAAGGTTTACGTACGACGGGCTACGCAGACAGCTACAAAGGTGCTATGTCGACAGCTAAAAAGGCGTGATGGTATATTATTTTTATTTTTTTATGTCGGTCAAAACATCTGCTCTACCAAGGACTGAAATAAATATAAATAGGTAATCCGATAACAATAACGCGGACATTATAAAAAAGTTAATAACGATTTTATATCAAAGTTAATGTATTGTTGCTTTTAATGTATTATAATGTATATCAAAGTTAATGTTGCTTCTATATTGTTTTGTAATGGCTAATGGATTATGTTGGAACCTGAATAATAACTAGAATGGATATTATTGATTATGTGTCATAAGTTGTAATGATAAACACTGTCAACTGATTGAAGAATTGTAATTTTTGTTTCTTGTGTATTATAAATATATAATTATTTAAAACAACAAAGTACGTAATTATTTTATACGTTATCTATTACCCATAGTACAAACTGCTTAGTTTGGGACTAGATGGTTCTGCGTAAAAATGACCCAAATATTGTTTTATTATTATTTACTGATTTCTCTTTTAGATGTTCTTTTAATATTAAGGTCGGCCAAAGTATTATCGGGTTGATAGTTTTAGGTTAAAAATATTCATTAGCAACTCGGAGTACAGCTCGAAGCTGTAACTTAATGAATGTCTTAGAAAAACAAAGCAACATTTTGCCTGATCTCGACACCGAACCTAAGACTACATTCAATTCAAATCAACCATTGACCTACATTAGTACACGTCTGTCTAACCCTTTGGGGAATACAACCGTGTATATACCTCATAGAGGCTAGGATCTACTAGATAGCCTCTATATCTATGATCTAGTGATAATAATTAATGTATTAAAATCCCCTGCAACATAATATTTTAATATAATCTAATTATTTTGTCCTCACTCAGCTTGTGGCTTGAATTATTCCCTGGCAAGGGTTGTCAGTGGCGCGATCAATCATAATTCTTTTCTCATAATGATTGATGGACCAACCCTAACTAGAAGATACAAGGCGTGTTTGTTATTAAATTATTGGAAAGATACGAACACAATTGGCTTTTGTTTTTACATATTTGTAATAATGTTTGTAGTTCGTGTTAATAGTGTGGTAAGGGAACGTTGTGGTTTGAAAGACGATGCAGTGACGAGAATTGAGAAGAATATGCTGAGATGGTTTGGGCACGTAGAGAGAATGGATGAAAGGCAACTAACAACATGGCGAATGTCAGTGGAACCGCTGAGAGGGGACGCCCTAGAAAAACTTACGCCGACCTTATTGGTGAGGTTCTTCAAAAAGGTCAGGTGCGTATACTCTCAACCGGCGTGTGTGTATAACAAGATGTTTGATCGAAGCAAAAGAAGTATGCAAAAATCTGGAATGGAGTTCTTTTGTTTCTGCCTACCCCCATGGGAAAAACACGTGAGCGAATGTAATGTAATATAGTTCGTGTGTTTGGCGTAGTCTGAACAATTGGTTGAAGCGCGATCGGGACCACCCCGTTCACAGTATTTAATTCCTTTACAAGACGTACTTTTGAATAGTTGTGCATATAATGATATGATATAGAAAATGACGGACGAACGTATGTTTTGTCTGCGTTTAGCTTAAATTCATCCTTTGTTATAGGTTAACAACATGATACTATTTGAAAATGTTCTGTATCATTTCCATTAGAGATTCGCAATGGAACTCTCATGAAAGTCCTATTTACGGCAAATAAACTTAGCGTGGGCTCGTTCTCTTCGTATTCGTCGGGATTGTATGCATTATTTTATGTTTCCGTGTGGCGTTTTGTTTATCAGATATTGTTATTCGAAGCTTTTTATTTTAGATATGAATAAGGGTTTTAATCCATCATCATCATCATATCAGCCACAATAGGTTCACTGCTGAACAAAGGCCTTCCCCATAGACTTCCACAAGGATCGGTTATATGCCGCCTGCATCCAACGACTCCCAGCGATTTTTACCAGGCCGTCCGTCCAATAAAAGAAAAATATAATCTTTTCAACTTTCAACCTTATAAAGTCAGCAATGTGTTGAAGATGTCACTAATGGCATGGACCACTCACGTCAGTCATTCACGTCGTAAGCCATCAGTCTATTTGCTACAATTAGTTTCAGTTTACAAATGCATGAGATCCATGTATAAGTTCTGACACCCGTTTAAACAAAACAGTCCATAATCAACACATCACTAAAATAGCTGATAATATGGACTTGACTAAGTAATGCTCTTTCAGCAAGCATAAATATACTCTGTATTTAAATATTTAAACGTGAGGCTGTAGCGGCGTAGCAGTCGTAGCGGGGCGGAGACAAGAACCTTCAATTTACTAGATACGCTAGCGTACTACGGCTACGCTGATTATTGTCATCTCTTTTTTGGTACTTAGCTGTCAATATGAGCATGAAAGAGATAGCATAACGGTGCCATCCCTATTTTTACTGCCTCATCCATGCTTGTGTATGTCAGTGGCGTACACCTGCTTTCTCGAGACTGCTCGGCGCCTCGCCCGCCGAGACATCGCCAGTCGCGCTTTCGGCGCTGCGACGGACACACGCGTTGTCTATGTCGGTCGCAACGATAAACAGTGCGATAAGAAATTTTAAAAATTATTAATGAAAATCTATCTTAAACTTTCTATTTCGCAATAAATATGCCTTAAAAGCGATCTTCGTATATACTACTCATGTCTTTTCTATATATTTTGTGTGTGCTGTGAGTGTTTCTTTGAAAAACTGACCTGGTTTTTATTTTGATAACTCTTGCACAATTTTTGCTGTGCTGTGCTGACACCTGAATTTGCGATGTAAGTACAAAAAATTAAATTGACTTTCGTACCGTTTGGAGGGCACTTTATTTTAGTATGTTTCATTCAGCATATCGACGAAAATGTATCGAAGGACCGAAGAATGCGAGGCTTGTTAAAATTATTTGAGAAAAGAAGTTGTTGCGGTAGTTTTACTAAACTATAAAGTTGTTAATCTTAAAGAAATTAGGAAATGTATACTTAATAAATACCGATAAACAATCATTAACATCAGTATCATAATCATTAAATCGCTGCCTTTGGTTACCCAGGTTTTGGAACATGGGAAAACAGTATATTCCTGTAGTCTCCTATTTAAATATAGGGCTATATATATTATGATCAGTTGTGAATTAATGGTAAGTGATTGATCACTTACCATTAATTCACAACTGACTATTCACGACAAGCATAATAATTATTATCTAAAAATTGGATAGTAATTATAGATAAAAAATATATTGGATACCTACTTATAATATATAACTTTACCGTAATGTATGTCATTACATTTATTTATCAATGTCAACCCAGCGCCGCAGGATGTTTTTGGCATCCAAAACGTCCAAATCATAATATATTTGAGGATACACCAAAATCACAATTTCAAATGTTGTCATAAAAAGTGATGAATAATGTATTATACATTAATACATATTTCACGGACGGTTTGGGCTAAAAAAGGGCGAAGAAAGTATCGCAGTAAATGTAATAAATCAATCCAAAAGAGCTCAACAGGCCTTAAAAAAAGGTAAAGGGAATTTAGGGCTTTGCGGTCACAAGGACCAAAAACGTTGGAGCTTAAACGTAAATACAAAATTATTTCAATAATAATTTATTTTGTGAATAATGAAACAGTATGAACACTATTCCAAGTTGGTAAACTGTATATTGAAACAAAACAATTTATTGTAGTTTGTGAATTTTCGTACAAATTATATCTTTCAAAAGTGAGTTTCTAATAAATTATCAAAACGTTTTCGAAGTTATCAAACAATATAAATAACAATTTTAATTAAACTAAAATATATTTGTTAATTACGCAAATTGTAACATTATTTGACATCAGAGGTCATAAATTGAAACACTGTGCATTGAGTTATTAGTACTCGGGACGACATGATGACGTGAAGTGTCTTTGCATTGTATCAAGAAGCAGCGATAGCCTAGTGATATGATCATTGGATTGTTAAGTCGTAGGTGTCGAGATTGAATCCAAGGCATCAGACTTTTCGAAATTATTTGCGCTTAATTAGTAATTAATTATCACTCACTTAAACGGTGAAGGAAAACTGCATGCCTGAGATATGTCATAAATGTCATAACATTTGAAATCAGAATACGAACACGTTTAATTTTCAAACAATAGATCGCGTAACACACAGTTGACAGGATTATTGTGGACGAATTCAATTTAGTGAATTGAATTCAGAAATTATTAATGCAAATTGTAATTGAATTTGAGTTGGGACTGTTTGGAACTTTGGACAGTTTGTTTCGGAATGGAAGCTTTTCTCAGACGGTATGTCAATACTAAGAGATTAGTTGGCAAAATATATGCGCTAGAGTATCGAGATATTTTTGATATAGCGATTTAATTCCTCAAAGGACTACTCCCCTAGTAATTTTTACAGAGGCGAACGTCTTTTATGTACTAGACCCTAGACAATAGAGCGACAGGATAAATGAAGATAGTTTAATTGCGAGTATTTTTTGGAATTTTATTTATTGCAGCGTGAGTACTGAAATATATTGCAGTAGAAGTGGTCTGCGCTATAGTGTAAGTACTTTTATTAGATATTATTTTTATTTGAACAACAAGTCCGAGGCAATCGAAAATAAATGTGGATATGGTCAACATTGCTGATTGCATATTGAGGTTTTTTTGAGAAAGTAAAAAGGTTTTAGTTACCGAATTGAAAGAAAAATACAGAAAGAAATAAACACAGAAAAAAGAATAAGGTTAGATTTCAGCTAGGGTTGTATACATTTATCTAATAGAGAAGAATACACCGAAGACTACTTGTTATGTTTTATAATTAAAAGAAAGAGTATCTTATGTTATCTTCCCACGCAAAAAGATAAAACATGCATTATACAGTACTGCGGTTGCAAAAAGATTGTTTCTTTATTCTTATTTACAAATTAACTCAGACGTAGTTTATAACTTATTATTGCACTTATTTATTTGTTTTTAAAAGTCATTTAATTAAATTAGGGTTGACTGGCAGATTAAACATCCTAGGCAGAGAAAACGATTTTCTATATTGAAACAGTTACTTCACGTGTACGAATAGAGCCGTCAAAAGTAATAATTATTCAAGATATTTATTTAACATAATTATAATTAACAGTCCTATGTCCACAAAGCACCAAAATTCTACTTTACGTAAGATGTATTTAAAATTTAAGGGAATAACTAAATACGAAATATATTAGCGGTTGGCCATTAGGATAGGCAACAAAAACTCTTTTGATCTTCAACCTTTAAGGTCTTGTTCAAATAGCCCGTAGCCTCGGGCCATATTTGTCTATTACACAATAAATTCTAATTAAGAATTTCAAAGAAAAAACTAAATCAAAACATTTTACATTATAGTAAAAGGTTAACTGTTAAAAATTGAATAGAAAAAATCTGAGTTTTAAGTAAAAATAATTTCATACTTTTTATTCACTATTTCAGCATTCTTAACAATAATAATGTTTGTAAGTAATTAGGCAATTTTGTTTAAAAATTTACTGATAATTTCAGTCAAATATATATATTTTTTTAATAATACAATTTATTACAGAATTAGCTCCAATGAAAACCTAAACAAGTCTTTTTCACGAATTAAGTACATATGAGTAATTATTTTTTAAGCATTAGACTGGAGCTTTCTGAACTTGCAATAGTTGTGTGTGTAAAATGAATATATTCCATTAAGTAATTGAATTAGATGGTAATAAAATTGTATTATCTGGTTTTAATAATTGGTAAATTTATAATTACCTACAACAGTAATTATAAATTTACCGATTTATAATTACTTCAGGCTTAATAATAATTTATTAAATTACTGTTTCTTTTTAATACCAGGCGCTTTTTTATTAAGTATAAATATGTGGTGTACACTATATTGCCATTCCTTTAGTCTTGCGTGCATCTAAACGATTTGTGGTAATAGCCACGCCCCCTAATACATGGGACCTAAACATACCGGCGGCGAACGGTAGGTGAACATTGGTACATCTCTGCGTAACCCTTTGGGGAATACAGACGTGATAGTATGGTGTGTTATAAAAATAAGGTACTCGTATATCTTGTGACGTATTATAAATAAAACCTAGTTGTGGCTGTGGCCGCCTGACGTACTAGGTGGGGATGACAGTCTAGCTGTCAGCCAGACCAAGCAGCCGTGTGACTGCAGCTATACAAGTAAATACACTGAGTTGTTTCATTATATAATATCCTCCCATCTATGTGACTGCTGGACGTCACATATCTATTATTGTTTTAGAATTTAAAAAAAATTAACGATACTTTTAATGAAATATCTGTATTATTTCACTTGCAGGTGATATAATTTAAATAATTTTAACAACGTGTTGAAGTCGGGTCGCAGGGAAACATGCGCTGGTCATTGGGAGAAAGAGTCCAGAACAGCGCTCTCACTAATAAGTTGGCACTACTGACTTTTCTTTAGCCTTGGATATGTGTCTTTTTGCACTTTAAATGTGTATAAGATGTGTCGTCAATATTGTCCCAGTCAAGTCAAGTAATAATAAAACGTAATTCTTGACGGCCATCTTAGTATAATAAAAAAAAGTTGAAAAATGCAGAATATGTAAAAATATAATAAAAAAACTAAGTATGTTTCATGAGAAAGATATGAAATAAAATTGAAGTATAGAATTTAAAATATATTTTTAGAAAATGTAACATCAAGTAAAAAAAGAGCGCTGATTCTACTTTTAAGAAATTCGTCTTTAATACGTAAATGTCTGCTTATAACCAATAGAAATAAAAAGGTGCAAGTATATAAAAGGAGAATTTTATCTACTTCTCCGGTGAAAAGGGTTGAATCCATCTCATCGAATGGAGTTACCATTAACGTAATATTTTCTGAGATTTCTGGAATAATCCTTTCTCAACTTAATGGCCCATTTGTTTCCACGATGGTCTGCAAATGACAGTAACACCAATGGAGTTTTTAAATTTAACCCTTACACATTTATAAGGTTTGAATTGTAATATATATTCGAATTTTTCATAAGAACTTTCTCATTATACTAGTAGTCGAGATCGTGAAGGCTGTTTTTCAGATTCGAGAATACTTAGTTATATTGGGTTTTTCTATATAAATTTTATTAGTTTGATTATTTGGTTAGTAGGGTCGCCTGCTGTATAGGACTTGACTGTGAAAATTGACGACACATCACATACACATTTAAAGTGCAAAAGACCAAGGCTAAAGAAAAGTCAGTAATGCCAACTTATTAGTTTAAAGCAACATAAAAATATCAAAAAAATACAATTAATATGTAGATAGGTGTACACCCCTGCCGAACCCTTTAGGGAATACAGGCGAAATGGTGTGTAGGTTATATTCGAATATTAAATTTTATTTTATTAAATTGGCTCCGGTAATTTAGTTTGGTAGAAATTGCGAAAGTTTTTGTGGAACTTTTAATTCAAAAATTAATCGTTTCATTTATTATTAAAATTAATTTTAATCTCGTTCGTCTCATTCAAATGTTTTAGTAACTTTAGTATTAGTATATTATTCTTAAAGTACTACAAATTCATACTGTGGACAAAATGTATAGAATAAAGTGTGATGATCTACAACACACGTTTACCATTAAAATCTTGAAATCAATTCCTTCATGTTCATATTAAAATTCCCAAAAAAGTTGTCAATACAACACTGATGTGACAAATATAATTTCAATTAAATGAAGTTTTTATGGGTATATGTTGCATTTTTATATAAAAAAAATAAAGTACAGACTTCAGAAAATTGATTTATGTTTGTAAGATTAGAGCTTTCATAGTTCAAAGCGTGCTATCTGCAATTTAATGGAATGAATTTAATGATAAAAGTACGTAATGAGCTAATATCCTGCCAGTACGAACCATTAACGATCTCAATAGCGCATAGTGGAATAGTCACTTTTGGTCCTTTGAGCTTCGACTTGAAAGCAAAATTCTTTTTTGTCTAACAATTTATAAAAAGATCAATAACTTTAGCTTACAAGCTTCTTTTTCGTAGGTATTATTCGTAGATATAAATATAATTCATTATTAGTGAAAACGCAGTAAAATCACGTAGGTACGGATTATAGTAATACGTACGGATTATAGTAATACATTACATTAATATTTAACTTATACTTTTCACTCTACTTTCTTACCAAGATAAGTTTAAAAATAGTTCCCAGCGCGATAATTTCGAGGGAAATGAGATATTTAACGGCGAAAGTATATACTTTCGCCGTTAAATATCTCATTTCCCTCATTGAAAACCTGAAAGGTTAATACTGAAATATTCATTATTGGTCCTTCGTGGCGCAGCTGTGCAGGCAGAAATGAGTTTGGACAAACATTTGGATGAGCTATTTTATTGATTTGGATACTGCTATAATTATTAAGTATATTAATTACCATTTTATATAAGTAGTTTTGTAACTTTTATTTGTATATTACGGACTTGCTCCACGATCCTGTTTTTTTATGAAGAAGGAGATCTTAAAGCATAAATCTAGCTGTGCAAATGCTAGCAAAATATTGTGAATAGGTATTATTCCCCTAAAATATCATATACCTCGTACGAAAAATTGCTATAATATTATAATGCTCCAATTAAAAATGCAATTAGTTTTCATTATCATAAAAGAAAAGTTTTCTATTAAAACGTCGTAATAACTGTAATATTAATTAATCATTATCATGTCAGGACTTATAATTACAGCGTCAAGGTGCTATCATTAATCTTCAAAAAATGGGGGCATTTCGCTTGTTCGTCTTATTTTATTAAAAGTTACTCTTTGTTGGATTAAAAGCTGTGCCTTTGAGCATTCTACTTTGGTTGCTTTTACGGGTTAAGCAATTTGTTTAATAAAGATCTAACAAAAATATTCCCGGAAGGGTTAGGCATAGGTCTACTTAATGTACTTACACCCACATTATGTTTAGATCCTATGTAATACCATTGCCATTAACCGGGCGGGCACTAATCCAGAGTCAGAGCTGCTTCTGAGAATTTTATAAAAAAACCCACCGAGTTTATGAACAACATGGGTTATAGTCATTACAAATGACATTAAAACGATAAAAACCAAAACCGTGTCTAACTGACTTATACAAAGTACATTATAGAGCTATTAGTACGCAACCCTAAAACTAAAGAACAAGTGCAAAGTTTTTTTTCACTTGCATTTCTGGTCCTACATTTATTACTTTTGGAAATAGGTGTTTACTGTCACTATCCGGTAGGTTATTTTATTGCTTTGTTCATTGCTGTGAAAACAAACTGCTACTTTTTACCATCGCACCTCTCGCCATCGTGCATCGGTGTGGAATACATCCACATAACCTAGAGCCACTCTGGTCTGGTCTAGGTTCAGATGAATTTCCTCACACGCCCGCTCAAGTTATGGAATCAGCTCCCCGCCGAAGTATTCCTAAGAGTACAGCATTGGGTTCTTCAAAAAGCGAGTAAAAAGATTTTTAAAGGGTCGGCAACTCGCGAGTGATTCCCCTAGTGGTGCAAGCGTCCATAGGCTATGGTATTTGCTTACCATCAGGCGGGCCGTATGCTTGTTTGCCACCTAAGTAATATAAAAAGCTTGCTGGCGTTTCTCGAAGAGCTAGGGTAGTTCAAATGTTGAATGCTGCTATGTTTACACGCCGATATACCATACCAAAACCATACTGTACCAATAGAGTATGTAAAAAAGCCATTCTTACATACTCCACATTTCATCGGTATTTTTAGTCCCATGTAATTTGTTGTAATGGGGCAAGCCAGCTGCGGAGTGCTACTAAGAATGTTCTTACATAGACACCGAATCCATTACCATTAACCGAACACGACTCAGAGCTGCTACTGAGAATTTGATAGCAAAACCCGAGCAAGCAAAACTTCAGTTCTAACATACATTTTACGTATCAATAACATTATACAATAACATTACATTATTATAAAAGACTAGACTTATATTTGAGGGTAGTAGTAACTTTTTACGGCGTGTTCAATTGAGTAAATTATTGGAACCTTGGTCCGCTCGTCGGGGGAATATTACCACGTGCAAGTGATACACGTTAATTTGCATAGGAACGTTTATGATGAAAGGAAATAAGCAAATACATGTAATTAATATAAGTATTTTTACTATATGGGAAATATTATAAAGACCAGTTTATATGTGACTTTAGATACCGACTACAAGCATTGTATTGGGCTTTTTCAAAACCAGTAGTCTATAGCAACCAAATTTATTTATGAAAAGAAAGTTAACTTGAAATTATAATAATCAGAAAAGCTATGTGCGAACATAAATAAAAAAGTATATAAGCGGATAGTGGAAATAAGATAAAACAGTGCGGTATCTTTGACTAAGAAAGAAAACAATTTAATGATATCGCCAAATTTGATGCACACAGCTTAAAAAACATCTTGTTACTCATACTCATGTATTCTCCAATTTGTTCCTAATTTCCGTTCTCTTTCATTGCTTTAATGCATCCACAATTTATTGTTCATTTGAATATGAGATTATTTAAAAACCAAGTACTTTATACACGTGCGCCACCTGTTGGTATAAAAGTTACTGTGTAAGCGACACCGATTGTTTGTAAACGTGAGCTTTACCTTAACGAGACCCGCTGTGATCTGAGACTTAAATAATTAAGCTAAGTGCGTTGGTGGGTGGGTTGTTTCGCAAAAGTTGTTACTCATGAAAGTGTTCGAGGATTTTTTTCCTTTGGTTGATGTTGAGTAAGGAAAACTTTCTTCTTCGATCATAACGGCACTAGCTATAAAATAGTATGCTGGAAAGATAAGCTAGCTGCAGGTTAATAGTTTGGCTGACTGACCCGGATATAATTTTCTTGTAAATATCTCTCTTAATGACCCAGGGATCTTAGTGAAAAAATAACATTAGGACTCCTACGAATAACATGCATGCCGCGACATAATTTTGTCATCGCGTTATCTCGTGTTCACCAATTGTTTCATCACAAGATACAATGTAATATTTGAATTGAATTAATGTAGTATTTGACATTTCAAGACTTACCCATATTAATGGTCTAATAAAAAATGTTTCAGATTTCCTAGAACAAGCCAATCAATCTGGGGTTCTATTTATACGCGAAGTCCGTAGACGTAGACGAATAGTGCATTGTTTGGTTAAAAGTGGAACGTTCTGAATGTTTCGAGTTTAGGCCCCAAACAAACGTTTATTTATATTCCATTAATTGAAACGGGACTGGTTGTAGTCTAGTATACTGATCTTTTGTTTTTAGTACGGATTTTTGGCTATATTATTATTGCGAAAAACATTGAGATCCTATTTAGAATACACTTAAAAAAATTACTTGTTGAATTTAGTCCTGTAATTTGGAGCTATAACTCCGATTTGGTCTTTTGAGAATGTGAATTTAATCCATAATTTAAGAGAGTAAATTTAAGAGTAGATTAAGTTATTGGTATTTGTTTTCTATGCTCCTATGCCCAGATCACGATGGAAATCGATTTTTAACTTAGTTTTTTATTTTTGAAACGGGAATTTTTCGTGGCCGAAGCCGAGATGGAAATTGTGTTTCGACTTAATGTTCGATTTTTAAACCAGTAAAATCGGCGTTTGATTGCTTTTGGCTCACATTCGATATTGAAGTCAGCTAGATGAGCGTCAGCATGTAATAATATCCTCGTTTGTACACTCTGCGCCCCTTTATTTTTTAATCCTTGCATATAGAGTAACAATTTTAATAGTAATACTTAATACTTAATTATATACCTTCGTATTTAATTTCATGATGTATTGCATTGACACTTGAGGCGCAAGAAAAGAGCCGCCATGAGTATATATCTCAATCGACCGATATCCTTAGTACGAAAAATTCCTAGTACAAAAAATCTCCAGGAATGGTCCGCTACTTATAGTACGTATAGTGGACTCGTACCGACTAAAAACCATACTTGCTTTCACTTCGCGATATAGTCATGGGATCCGTGAAATACGCCACGACCATGACAGGCTGTGGTCCAGCAGTAGCTGAAGCCTTTCAACTACCGAGGCATTGCCTTGCATACTAATTGAAGGCCCGCGTGTGGCAAACACGTGTGCCGCCTACTGAAGCATCGTCCGATATCCTGCATAATATGCCTCACTACCAACCCGCTAATTAGCTAACGATTTTACCAACTTGGAAGAAAAAAAGAGATGTTTATAATACTACGAAAGTTGTCTCGATAAAGGTATTTTCTAAGTGCTTTCTTGTCCTTATCGCAGACGCAGTTTTAAGTGGTGGCTCGTTATTCTTGGTACTACCCTGAGTGCTCCATTATTCCTTTGCTTCGAGCCAATATTCCGCGGGAAATTATTGGAGTACTTATTTACCTTCACACTGTCATTTTCAAGTGCACCTATACAGACTGCACGTGTATACTCAAATATTATTCGTGTTACAATTGATATATTATAAAAATAATCTAAACTGCTGATTTTGCTAAAGTAGCAATGCGTAGGTACCTATTTTCGTTAAAAAGACATTGGTCCTTCAGTCCGGATATACTTTTTTAATTGCCATCATCATCAACTACTTACTTATCAGATCTCATAGTGAGTTTATTTACACAATTTTGGAAATAATTAAGTACTCCTTATAATGACACTGTAGCGTGTATGACGTGTATCTACTTCGGAATCCATTGAATGACATCTCATTGACCCAAATCGGTCGAGTCATTTTGTGTGTACATTATGACCTATACACTGACGGGTGCGTCGAATGTTGGCATTTAGTTTATCTTTTTTATGGTCTGAAGATTTCATGGAAGATATTTTTGATTTCATGCTTTAATAAGAAGAAAGGAAATTTATTGTTTAGATGCATTCCTGAACGTATATTCGAAAATAAAATCCCTTTTCACCCATTCAACTAAAACCCCCTTTAATCTGATATGATGATTTAGATGTAGTGGAACTCTTGATTCTCAAATTGGACTTGTAATATGGAAGTCAAAGCGCTTTTTCATATTCTTCTACTCGGGATATAAGGCTTCTGGGATGCGGCCGATTTAATAGGCCAGTCATTTGGTCATTGTAGAAGTGATTTAGAGTGGATTACGGTGCTACGTTTTAAGGTAGCGTTCTATGCATATTTATATAAAGATAAGAAGTTCCTAACAGATAAGAATATGAAAAATAATAATAAAAATATTAAATAATCTCATTTTATTATTTTTTGTAAAATATCTATATATTTTGTAATATATTTATATATGTATAATGCATGCAATAAATATAAACAGAAAAACTACACAAAATAAAACATTAAATGGAAAAAAATAAGTAAGCACTTTTCTCCTTTATTCTACTAAACTGTGCTGCGGGCGCCCGCCATGTTCCGTAATTGCTCCTACTTATTAAATATTAAACTTAACATCTATTAGTAATAATAACATTATAGAACACAATAAAGATATTGAGTATTGTATCTTGACTATACTACTCAAATAGCATTGTCTATGAAGATGTTAGATTTCTTGTAGTACAGTATCGGTTGACTACTAACCATCCATTACTGCGGAGGCCACATAATGGCCGTTTTCAAGTAAATTGACCGTCGTAATAGCATTAAGGATCCGGGAACCATTAGCGAGGTCGATCGAATTCCCTCTCAGCATAGTCTTAGATGGAGTTAAAGATATCTCAGTACATAACTGTACTATCATGTCAAAAAATTATAAATTGAAATATGTAAACAAATAGATTTGGGAACATTTTACACAACACCGTCTAGTCCCAAACTAAGTAGAGCTTGTACTATGTTTTATTTTTGTTGATACATACTTATGAAATAATACATACGAAAGCCCAGACAAACAAACGCTTATGTTCATCACATATATATTTGTGTCCTGACTTTTAGAAAGTTGCGATTTGAATAATCTCAATTAGGTGCTCATCACCCCACATCAGAGCAATCATAGAGTAGGAGAGATGTTTAGGAGCTTGAGATAATATTTACTGTACTTGTTGGAATATTTTCAGGTGAAGATACACTGTCCGTAGTGTGACTTAAAACTTGGCTGTGCTCTGCCATGCACACAGATATTCCGAAAACAAGTGTCATGCTTCGAGGATCGGTTTTTAAATCTAGTTACATCTGTAGCTAATTCTTGAATATCAGAGCTGTGTATACTTAAATAAAAAAAACTTGAGAGGTGTCAAGGGACACCCGGATGGAACGAAGTTCCTTTCATTAAAATTTAATAATAAAAAATAAAAAAACCTGTATACACTCAACAATTCACAACGCGCGAAATTCAATTATTGTCATTCACTCAATAATATTTGAATTTCGAAAAAAGTGTCGTGACAACTTTTCGTAAGAATTTTTTCCGTCTTGCCCCCTTTCACAACGCGCGATAAGGAACTTCGTTCCAATAAATAATTTTTCTTTGTCAATTTTACACAGCATATATTTTATGTATATGTTACACATACCTTATATTAAATATTCATTATTTACGTTGAAATGGAGTGATATTTATTTCTGCAAGTAGATCTTTTAAAGACACTTTTACAAGTCAATATTTAATTAATACTATGGCGCCATTATTTCCTAGCTGACGAGAAGACTCTGAGAAGAAACGCCGAAACAGACTATGAGAATCATGGTCTCTTTAAGTCCAGATAGTAACAGGATTAAATGCTTAATAGATGTGTGTTTTACAATGTAGGCAAATCTGAACTGGCCATTTGAAGAAAGAACAATAGCAGCTTTGACTAGACCAGTCCTTACATACGGCAGCTTTGACTAGACCAGTCCTTACATACGGCACCCGTATATCAGTCATAGTGTAGCTTGACCATTATTTAGGGAGCTCAATTTGGGCTCAATTTGGGCTGTCAATGCCAAACAGAAACACATAAATGTGAATATGTCAATTGCTTTTTAAATAAACTTTGACAAAAGAACGTCAAAAAAGGTCGAATAACGACCAATGCCACGAGTAATAAAAAAATGAAATGTTTTTCTAATAAACACTGTAAAAGATCTCGCGTGTTTCAACCTTGTATTTCTAAATAGGCTGGGTTATGTTGCTTATTATGCCAAAAATCCCTTTGTACAGAAACCATGTATAGCCTTAGGGGAGCTTCTAACACAATCTGGTTTCAGCAGAGAATTTTTCTGTAATAATATTAATATACATTATGTCTATTATTATGAGGTTTAATCATTTTCTTTTCTTGGTACAGGCTGTGAACATAATGAAAAGCATCATTAGTAAGAACTCTTTGTAAGATGGTTCGTTCCGAGCAGTATCGTCGTTTTTTTTATTTACTAGAAGGGTTCGGCAGAGGTGTACCAAATGTACATCCACAGCTCATCGGTATGTTTGAGTCCCACGTAATGGGGGCAGAACCTATTGCCATTAACCGGTGATGGTTGATGTTTTCTTTCACCGTTTAAGCGAGTGATAATTAATTATTAATGCGCACGTGAATTCGAAAGGTCAGAGCCTTGGATTCGAACTCGAGACCTTCGAATTGGCAGTCCAATGGTCATACCACTACGCTATCACTGCTTTACGTAGTGGTCGTAGGTCGCTTCGTGTAAAATACTGATATTTAGCCGCATCTGGTTAGACTATCAGCCAACCCAACATAATTGGGAAAAGGCTCCGAGGATGTTGAATCTGATTGTGAATAAGGTTCCCTTAGGCAAAATTTACCTCACCTTCCCTCGCATGTTTTCTGAAATACCTTCCCGAGCTTATTATATTATATTCTGCGCTGTAACCAGGATGTTGGGATTAATTTGTAATTGCGAGCAGACTCGGTAGACATGATGCAGAATAAACCGGTATTAATATTGATTGCCAAGTCTGCAACACAAAGTGGAATTAATGAAGTATTTTAATACATTCTAATATTATGAATGCCTGTATATCTGTTACCTTTTTCGCCTGAACCGCTGCATAGATTTCGAACATATGTCAGAGATAGATTGCTTCTTAGTGAAGGACGTAGGTTATCTTTGTCTCAAAAACTGTGGCGCCGTCTAGTACAAAAACAAATGCAACAAAGTTCGAATCCAAGGCACACCTCTAACTTTTCGAAATGACGTGCATATTAATTATCACTCGTTTAAACGGTGACAGAAAACATCGTGAGGTAATTTGCATACCGTAGAGATTTTTGTCGACGGCGTATGAAGTCTGTCAACCCGCATTAAGCCAGCGTGGTGGACTATAGCCTAATCCTTCTCGTTCTGAAAGAAGATCCACGCCCAACAGTGGGACAGTATATGGGTTGATGATAATTCCACAAAGGTTTGGTGGCTATGATGTCATGTTGGTATTCCAGTCTCGTCCACTAAATAATCTCCCCATGATTCACAAGTTAACGATTTAAAGGAGGCTTAAAGCGTTATCTTCGAGATACATAAGTCATACCATGTTACGTTCAGACGTATAAAACGTGCGTGTGGATAGAATACAAAGACCTATATATATAGATTATATTCTATGTATGTGTAATGTGTATGTACGGTAAAAAGCTACGGGCGTGTGAGTATCACCAGGGGGTCTACTCTCTAAGCACGAAGTCCGTAGTTTTGACCTTAGGTACGGGCGTTTCCTACTCCGTATCACTTACGGATGGATGATTCGTTCGGGGCCCGAACTAAGAATGAATGACAACACAATTTGACAGTTGTCCCTACTCTCGATGTGTTTTTACCCGTTCGAGAAATTGAATTTGACACTTGTTTTACCGGACTCCGAAGTTTTGGGAAACTTTTGAACGGCTCGTAACTTCGTTGACGGAGATAGGGAGTAGGCCCTCAGATGTATAATAGTGGACGACAGAAGTATGCAAGAATCGTGTGTCGCATGTGGTGTTTTAGGTTTTAGGTTCTGCCTACCCTTATCGAAAAAGGCGTAGGTGTATGTATGGTATGGTGTATGTAAAACATTTTCAATCTAATAAATACCTAAATGCCCGATTACTTGGTATCCAGTTTGCGAAAGTTTTACATAACTATAATATCCAGTAAGTATACAAAGAAGAGATAACCGAAAACTTGTTCGATATTCGGCTTGACGTAGTTCCGAAACTATTCGCCGTGGCCTCGGTGATGTAGCGATTTCGAGCCGGATATTTGAAGCGAGCATGTCCGTCTGAAGTATCTATAAGCCCATTTGATTTGGGAGGTCAACAGGATTTAAGATAGATATAAATTGTAATTGTAAGTGACAACATACGGTACAGAGAGTTTGCTCGCTATGGGTCTCTTAAGGTCATTCAGCGAGCTATGAAGAGAGCTATGCTTGGTATTTCTCTACGCGATCAAATCAGAAATGAGGAGGTTCGTAGAACAAAAGTTGCCAACATAGTTGAAAGACTTAACAAGCTTAAGTGGCAATGGGCGGGGCACATAGCTCGTAGAATTGATGGCCGCTGGGGCAAAAAGGTTCTCCGAGTGGAGACCACGCAGCGGAAAGCGCAGCGTGGGACGGCCTCTGAGATGGACGGACGACCTGGTAAAGGTCGCTGGAAGTCGTTGGATGCAGGCGGCTTATAACCGGTCTTTGTGGAATTCTATGGGGGAGGTCTTTGTTCAGTAGTGGACCTCCCGTGGCTGATATGATGAAGATGATGATAAAATATAATATCATCTACAGAAAAACTGTTCGTTTGTTGTGAATGTGACATTATTACTCATCATCATAGTCCTTTTCCCAGTTATGTTGTGATCAGCTTTTAGTCTAGCTAGACGCGGTATTGTACGCCCATGATTTCGATAAGTCAGCAGTGTGTGCTTAGGATATGAACTTGAGAACTTTGACTTAGCAGTCCAATGGTCATAAGGCTATAAATCTATGCATTATTAATTAGTATCATAATCATATCATAATGATTTATTTTCATAATGTGTATAACAGATAGTAAAATATAATATATAATTAAGTGACAATTATGGACCCTGTTCTAGGGCACAACAAAAATTCTTAATTCTATTTTTATTATAATATAATAATAATATTTTTAGGTCATTTTTTTATATGCTAGTCTAGGAAATGGTAGATCGAATTTAAGCCCACACATTCTGAGACCTCGTTCTCGCAGAGCTGTATTCTCTATTTTCAACGGTATCCGGTATCACACAGAATCAAGTCTTTGCGATACGATACATGCAATTAATCGATTACATTTACATGGTAATCGAGATATTAATTGAATTGGAATTGCTCAAAGCTACTCAAAGCTACGCTGCTATCAATATTGGTTTATGTCCGGTCGTAAAGCTGCGGCCGGTCTGTGGAGGGGTGACTATTCTTGACAATTCGGGACCCTTTCGCAATTCGTGCATCTGAGAGTCCGACATATCCTGGCACCGGCAGAAGACCTATATGGGACGGAAGATCGGAAGAATGACTCCGATCCTCTGTCCCATTAAAAAAAACATGTGTAAACTTATGTACAACTGATGCCTATTGCCATTAATTGGTCACAAATCCACGCTAAGAATTTTAGAAAAATACAATTACACTCCTGACCTGGGAATTAAATATCCGGGAATTACAACCTCACGCTCAGCAGTCATACTTGCGACCATAAGACCAATCAGGCAGTCATAGACATTTCCTATCCCCAAAACAAGCACAAACTAAACGGTAATATTTACACGGGCATATAATTCCTCGTACAAACTCCTTCGTCTGTAAAATTAAATGGCGCTCGGATGACGTCACACTGTGTACATATTTGTTACAGACCGTTTTAACGGCTTTTAATTGAACTAACGTGTTCCACTTGCGCAGTTTTGGGGTTGAATACACACGTTACACTGCCATTAAGCCAAGTTTGGTTGTACATATGGCTACAAATCAAGCTATACCCCCAGTATTAAGTGACCTCGCTGTGTATATAGTTTCTATATAATTAAAGGTCAGCTTATACTAGAATTTTACAGGTGGATAAATAATAATAAGACATCTGAAGAGGCTCTCGTTAGATGGCTGGATCAAGGGCTTGATACAGAAACTGGTACTCCTCGACACGGCACGCATTGTGAGGAGGTTCCCCTCTCTGCTTTAACCACCTTAGTAGCTTAGACCCTGTTTTAATGTTTGTATGTGAGTGTTTTTGTAAAGATATTTAAAAATATAATGTAAATAAAATAATAAATAAATACGAGAACAATAAAAATAATTTATTATTTATTTATTGATATGCGTACTTGACTATTCTTCTAAACATCTTGCGTAAACTGCTATGCTAAAAGGAAAAATCATAAATATTATGATATACCTAATAGCTTTTGCCCGTGGTTTTCTTCACGTTCCAAAAGGACTTTACTAATGTTTTTTTCCGACAATGTATCTTATGTCCTTCTTCAGGATACAGTCTATCTCCTTGAATATTTTTATCGAAATCCGTTCAGAGGTTTAAGCAGAAAGGTAACACATAGAACATTTACGCATTATTTTAGAATATTACTAAGTATAGAAATGAAGGAACAGAACAAGAGATAAATATATTATCACTCTCCATCATACAGACTATCTGCCTTTTACCTCTCGTCTGTGAGGGATGGCGAAGTATATCAAACTCATGACGACTCAAAACCGCACTTGCTTTTTCGTGCCCTGTTGGGGTGATGGCACCATCGATCGATAGGGAGTGGATTAGGGTGAACACTGGACTGTCCACCTCCGTTAGTGGATGTCAACACTAGACAAAGACAGATGAGATCCTTTAGAACATGGACATACCGTCACGCCTCTATTCCTCAAAGGATTAGGCAGAGGTCTACCAATGTCCACCCACAGTTTACCGACATGTTTCGGTCCCATGTAAAAGAGGGTGAGCCTGATCGACCTGGGAATCGAACCCAGGACCTATCTAGCGCCGCGCTTAGGAACTCTAGACTAATGAAGCAGATCTTTTTGGTATATTCGGAACATTATGACGATATTTATAGACCTCTCTACCTTTCAGTTAATTTCAGTAACCAATATTCTGTTATCTACCCTACCCCAGAATTGTCCTTTACCTTTCCGTTTTTAGAAATATGCCAATTTATTTCGCCCCTTCCTGACAGCTCGATAAAATTGTCTCTTGGATCGCTTTAGCTACCCCTTGCGGTTTGTTTGTTAAAATTTTCACGAAATAATGTAATGTAGATACGAACTTGTTAATTAAATGGAACCTAAACACAACAGCGAACTGTGGGTGTAACACAGTACACCCCTGCCGGAACCTTTGGGGAATATTCTCCAATATATCCCTATGGTATCATAATAACACAGCTTTGAGCTGTGTTGTGTGCCTAACGGTGAGTAAGGTTGCCAGTGCTCCGCGAGGAAACGTTGTGTTGGCAGTGGCGGGACTCTGATCCGTATAGTGCCAAAACAACTATTCCTCTTTCGTTTTTTAGGGTCGGTGGCCTGGTGTTCAAGCTTATAGACGCTTGAACACCAGGCCACCGACCCTAAAAAACGAAAGAGGAATAGTTGTTTTGGCACTATACGGATCAGAGTCCCGCCACTGCCAACACGTTTCCTCGCGGAGCACTGGCAACCTTACTCACCTTTAGGAACACAACACAGCTACGGTAACCGCTTACCATCAAGGGGACCGTATGCTTGTTTGCCACCTTAGTATAATAAAAAAATGTATCAATCATTGACCCTGTCCGGCACGGCATTGTAGGAGAGAGGACAATTTATTCCCATAGTTTTTTGTTATATTTCCATTTATTTAGTCAATTCCTTGGGTTGCAAATTGCCTTGACGGGCGTCAAGGCAATTTTTACACTATCAATACTGAAAAACAAAACATAATGCTTTGAAGGCTCAATTTATTTGACGCCTTTTGAATCCCGAAGGTTTGATATTTAGTATATACGAGCAATTGTTGTTAGATTTATAAACTGTAGTCTGCCCCATGCCCCATGATTGCGAGTTTTGCCGCTAAGTGTAAGGACCTTGTTTCAGTTCCCAAAGTGTTATTGCGTTTTCACATCATTTAAAAAATCTTAGTAGCAGATCATAGTTTGGGCTTGTGTCCATTAATGCCAAGAAGACCCCATATACCTATGGTATCTAGAAGTACCAACAGCCAAACTCTTCGCGGAATATAGTCAGTATTATGACATGTAATATTCATTTATCATCAACCCATATACTGTCCCACTGCTGGGCACGGGTCTCCTCATGTCTGTAATGCTATTAAATAAAAATGTTTTA
Organism: Acronicta alni; assembly: GCA_964056405.1. Classification (NCBI taxonomy): domain Eukaryota; kingdom Metazoa; phylum Arthropoda; class Insecta; order Lepidoptera; family Noctuidae; genus Acronicta; species Acronicta alni. The sequence goes on along the minus strand of OZ043915.1, from coordinate 16,017,352 downwards.
TTGTATTATATACTAGCGGCCTGTCCCGGCTTGGCAAGGGTGGATATGTGATCGTGGAACTTTATTTTTTTCTAAAATAGCCTAAGTTACTCCTTATAACATCAGCTATCTACCCGTGAAAGTCCCGTTAAAATCGGTCCAGCCGTTTCAAACAAAAACTAAACAGACAGACAGACAAATATTTAGAAATTGTTTTTTTATGTAAGTATCGTATATACTTTCATATGCATTTACTGAAAAGCGTTGGAATTACAAACAGATACTTCAGTTTTATTTATATGTATAGATTTTCTATATAACTTATGTTAAACCTCAACTTCAAACTTAGCGTGTTTGTAAGTTAATTCGTGGAATTAACTTAACCAGTTCCTCGGTGCTACAGTGCGAACTCATTATACAGTCGTTGTAACCTGTTGAGTTCATGTGAAACCATGATACTTGCAAATGCTCCGCGAGGAAACGTTGTGTTGGCAGTGGGTGGACTTTCACCCTTATACTGCCAAACCAACTATTCCTCTTTCGTTTTACAGGGTTAGTAACGCGCAAGTGATACCTCTGATGTTGCAAACGTCTATAGGTTACGGTAACCGCTTACCATCAGGTGGGCCGTATGCTTGTTTGCGGTAGTATATAAAAAAAAATCATTAATTCATTCACAGCCTTTAGGTATCTACCCACACATCACACACACATCATTAGCCTATATTAGTCCACTGTTGGACGTAGGCCTCCCCTAATGTGCGCCATTTCACCCTGTCCTCGGCTTTTCGCATCCAGTTTCTACCAGCAGCCTTTCGCAAATCACCACTCCACCTACCATCGTATACGTATCTTCCCACCGCAGGGTATAAACCTCCTCAATCTTACGTTTTTTACTGATCTTATCTGTCTTTCCAACAACCTTTACCATGTCAATGTCAACCCATGTGATACTTGCAATTATATATAAATCAATCATAACATAATTGTAGGCATATATTTGTTCGCCATATTACGTAATATAACAATACTTCTGTACCATTGATCTGATAAATCTTACTTACACAGTGTTCGGCTGCCGAAGAATTCTCCAAGAAACGTAATAAGCCTCATACTAAATTCTAGTAACAATTCTTCCTCCGATCCTTTTCCCAGCTATGTTGGGGTCGGCTGCCACTCTAACCAGATAACGCTGAATATAAGTACTTATTTTACACGAAACGACTGCCATCAGGCCTCCGTATCCCAGTTTCTGAATAATACTGATATCATGAGGATAAACTGGTACTCAGGCTTTTGATGGATTTCTGACTACTACCTAACGATTGTCATAGGTTGACAACCTAAACCGACGGCTTTACGTGCTCTCCGAGGCATGGTGGGGTCTGAAATTGAATAAGATTGATGGTCACCACAGACTGGCCGCAACTATATGGCCAGACATAAACCAATACTAATGTTGCTCGTAGCTTTGAGCAATTGCATTTCAATTAATATTTCAATTATCCTAAGAGTGCCTCATTAGTCTAGTGGTCCTAAGCGCGACTGCAACGCTAGAGGTCCTGGGTTCGAGCCCCAGGTTGAGCAAAGTGTTATTGGGTTTTTCTATGAAATTCTCAGTAGCAGTTCGGAGTCTAGATTTGTGCCCAGTTAATGGCAATAGGTTCGCCCCCTATTACATGGGACCTAAAAAATACCGGCGAAATGTGGGTGTAAATTAGTACACCTCTGCCTAACCCTTTGGGGAATACAGGCGTGATGGTATGTTATTTCAATTATCATGTAAATGTAATCGATTAATTGCATGTATCGTATCGCAAAGGCTTGCTTCTGTATGATACCGGATACCGTTGAAAATCGAGTATACAGCTCTGCGAGAGTCGGCTCAGAATGTGTGGGCTTAAATTAGGTCTACCATTTCCTGGATTAGCAATTCCACAGGAGATTCTTGAAACATTGATCCAGACATCGAAATTACTAGTAAAATAATGTATAATTCTAGATTTATAGCCTTATGATCATTGGATTGCTAAGTCAAAGATCTCAAGTTAATATCCTAGGCGTTAAAAATTAAAAATGTGAGTTAAAAATGATCACCCATCCATAGACTCACTGCGACTAGCGCAACTTAACTTTGCAACCCGGTTGATCAGCTTAGTTATTACTTAGCCACGACTAACACAATTTCTACTAAACAAGTATGACAAAAAGCAAAAACTAAATTTCGAACATTATAACTAGAAACTGTTAGAAACGGCACGTGATTTCGACGTGATTTTGCCACCCAAACCACCTTTGAACTTGGAAGCTCAAACCTCCTCCGTCTCCAGTTACGGCGACCCCCAACTAATTGGTACAAATTATACTGACTTTTTGTCTTACCGACTCCTCGCTCTAATGAACCTCAGCTTGGATAACGGTATTTAATTATTGATTTTTGGCACACGAATATTAGACATTAAAATTAAACTATTTGTTATGGTAATTGTCGTAACAATATCATTGTGGGTGCCTACAGTGGTTTTACCTCACGCAAGCATGCGTTTTTTTGTGTTATTGTAAAATTCTACGTTTCGAAATTAGTTGAATCATTGTATGACCATAATTAGCTCAGAAGTCCTTTGAGATTATTTTTTAATTGCCAATAAATTTTACAGTTGGCTTTGTTTTTTTTAAACACCAATTCTTTCTTTTGTTCTGTTAGACGGGTAACTATCTCTGTTTTGGAGATCTAACAGGCATACCCACTTCTCCGAGATAAGCTTTATGTTTTTGACACCAGCTTCTGACTCCGTTGAGCGTGAAATGAATATCATCAAAAGGAATCCCGCACTGTAAATGCGTGTTGGTCAAGTGAAACTTGGCTGATAGTGAAATTACCTATATTATTACCCTGTATATTTCATTTTTTGATATAGGGGCCCGTAGATAAGTTAAACTTCTCTGATTAACTGTTTATTTTTGTTTCTTTCAAACAAGCATACGGCCCACTTGATAGTAAGCGGTTACCGTAGCCTAGAAAGCCGTAGAAATTGTACTATGGGTACTAGGCAATGGATATAATACTTAGGTACAATACGTAAGAGACACCCGGCTAAACACAAACACTTGAAACGCAACACACAGAATAAGATCTGCTTAGTTTGGGAATAAATGGTGCTGTGTAAAATAATAATAATTTTCGGACATTTTACACAGCACCATTTAGTCCCAAACTTAGCAGAGCTTGTACTATAGGTAATACACAATGGATATAATACTATACTTTTGTTTGTCCGAAAATGTTCCAGATATTTAGTAATTTTATTTAATATTTCGATTCATATATAATTTATTCATGAAAATTGGCCTTTTCACCATGATGACGTCACTAGTGCAATTAACCGATTCACTGTCTATCTGTACCCCGAATTCGATGTACCGGTAATGAGCTTCGCCGATGGACCGAGTGTCACAAAGTTTAAATTGAGTTTACGAAGTGTCATCAACACCGTCTTTGAGGTAATAATGTTGAAGCATGAATAGACTATAGTTTATGATAACACTATCTTATCTGTTGCCCGAGGGCTTACACACATCCCAAAAGAAATTTTCAGAGAAAAGGTAGCTTATGTCTTTCTTTAAGTTTCAGTCTATCTTTATACCAAACTTTATCAAAATTGCTTTCAAGGTTTAGGCGTGGAAACGTAATAGATAGACATACAGTTACTTTTGTGTTATCATGATAAAGATTAGTATGGATACTATTATAGGGGAAGAAAGCGAATTAAGATGGGAAAGAGAGAGAACTCCGAGCTGCTCCTTAAAATTTGTCAGAAAATCTCAAATATAAGTCGTGAGAATCCAACAATCACGCGCAGCATCGGTTGACCAATGAGCTGTAAATTTTTTTTTTGTAACTCCTGCGACTCGTTGGTGTCTACATATAGTAGGTCCAAAGAGTCTGCAGGGTCTTGATCTTTGCCCATTTTATATTGCAGATTTCAGACGTCAGTCGCTAAAAAACAAAAACCCTCTTTATGTCTTCTGAAAATGTACACTACGAGCACTTTATAAAAAAAACTAATTTAATCCAACATTTTATAAACAGCATTAGTTATACAAACAGTTGTAAAGAAAAATCAGTTTCGCAATGTATGCGGAACAAATATTGACTGTGTAAGCAGAGAGACACACGGGCGTACTTCTTGACAGCGACTAATGGACGTCCCAGAGGCGATGACTTCACAAGGAAAAAGTCTACCCGTGACCATGGACACTGTAAAGGGTCCAAAACGACGGGATTAATCTTTATCTATAAAAATGAATCTCTATTTCCCTTGGTCATCGCATCATGCGAGAACGGATGGAATAGTTTCGCTAATTATTATTTTGTTGTGTTAATTACTGACAGGAGAAGGTTCTTATGAAAGAAAAAATTAAAAACATTGCAGGAAGTTAGAAAATTTAAAAAGCTTTACAACTAGATACTTTCGGGTAAAGTCTACGCAGACGAAATCGCGGGCAGAAGCTAGTAATATATGTTAACGCGACAAAATCCGTAAAAAGTAGTTTTATTTCAAAGTAAAGTAAGGTGACGAAAATGAATTAATCCCCACTAATCCCAACTTTCCCACTAATATTATAAATGTGAAAGTTACTGTCTGTGTCTGTTGCGCTTTCACGCCTAAACCGCTGAACCGATTTCGATGAAATTTAGCACAGAGATAGATTAGACCTTAGAGAAGGACATAGAGTACTTTTTTGTCTCAAAAAACTCTTTGCAATGCGGGTGAAACCACCGGCACATAAAAGTAATAAATAAATAAATGTTAATACGGTGATTTTTAATTTATTTTACAAACGTAAAGAAATATCAGCCGTTTCAACGGGTAAATAATTGTTTCTTGTATGAAATAGCCGATATTTATTTTTGACACTTATGCTAATATTAGGCATTGAAATAAAACTACTTTTTACGGATTTTATCGCGTTATATTGATATTAATAATCCCAACGTTTCGGACCCTTTACAGCGTCGATGGTCACGGATAGACTACTCAGATGTGGCTAAATGTTAGTATTTTACAGCAGCATCAGACCTCCGCATCTCAGTTTCTGAGCAGTACAGATATTCTAAAGACTCGTGACGAAATAATGTCGAAGCTGATCAACCGGTATGCAAGGTAAAGCTGTGCTAGTAGCGGTCAGTGGATGGGTAACCATTTTTAACACATCGAGACCCCTCAGTGTCTCTGAGAGCATAGGTTGTCATACGAACATCATGTCATCTATGATAATAGGGGGAGTCAGAAGCCCAAAAAGCCTGACAACCAGTCTCTCTTCAGAAAAAGCTTGGAGGAAGAAGAAGATTCTTAGGATAAAATAGTAGTAAAGGTTTCGGATTTCTAAATACGGCTAACGATTGTCACTCGAATGACAACTGGAAACGCGCTCTTACGTGGAAGTGTTACGTTTGGTGTGAAATACATTTCACGTGTCATTTCGCGTGAAATACATTTCAGTGTCTATTTTAGATGATTGTAAAAACAATTTCAATAGAGAAGATGGCTGGGTCTTATCGTTTGTTTAGAATACTGTTATAGTAGTATTTTCTTATAATTTGATTTGGAATTAACGCATGCTGCAAATAATATTTTTAAAAATATAGCCCGCCTGGCTGCCCGACTGGGGAAGTACCTCCGCCTTGCAGAAAATCGAAGTGAAATAACACTGCTTTGAGTTGTGTTGTGTTCTTTACGGTGAGCAAGGTTGCCAGTGTTCCGCGAAGAAATGTTGTGTTGGCAGTGGGTGGGACTTTGACCCATAAACTGCCAACCCAACTATTCCTCTTTCGTTTTACAAGGTTGCAGGCCAATGCGCAAGTGATACCCCTGGTGTTACAAGCGTCTATAGGCTACGGTAACCGTTTATCATCAGGTGGGCCGAACGCTTGTTTGCCACTTTAGTGGTATAAAAAAAAAACTTGAGAGGTGTCAAGGGACACCCGGATGGAACGAAGTTCCTTTCATTAAAATTTAATAATCTAATATATGAAATTCTCGTATCACAGTTTTCGTTGCCATACTCCTCCGAAACGGCTTGACCGATTTTGATGAAATTTTTTGTGCCCATCGGGGAGGTCTGAGAATAGGCCAACATCTATTTTTCATACCCCTAAATTATTTTTTTTATGGTAAAACAACGTTTGCGGGGTCAGCTAGTTAAAAATAAAAAAACCTGTATACACTCAACAATTCACAACGCGCGAAATTCAAATATTGTCATTCACTCAATAATTCGAAATTCAAGACAACTTTTCGTAAGAATTTTTTCCGTCTAGCCCCCTTTCACAACGCTCGATAAGGAACTTCGTTCCAAAAACCTACAGGTAGTTGTTCCGGGACTGGGTTTTTGTGTATGTGAAAGTTTGTGTTTGTAGACGCACCCAAGATGCAGGAGGATATCCTAAAAAAAACTTTAAAATACTTTTTAATTCTCCCGTGTAGATTTTTTTTAAGAAATATCTTCCAGAACTAACCCGATTCAGTTTCACATTAAAATAAAAAAAAAAAAAAAAAAAAAAAAAAAAAACCCAAAAATATTTAACTTGATGCAGTTTATGGTATATATATTGATGGTTGTGCTTTTTCATTACTGGGTCTGCTCTCGAAATTGTTATAGCTAAGTCGACACATTCTACATAAATACCACATACCTACTCATTCATACTTCCGCTGTCACTAATCATAAAAAACACAATAAAATATAATTTAAAGTCTTGAATGTATCCCTGTGGTAAGTCTAACTGGCCAGTTTGTGTATTTATATTATTTATCACTACATGTTCTTACTTATTGTTTAAGTCTAACTATTAATATGTACTATTTTTTAATAAGTGTATGCATGCTTCGTCACTAGACGACATCTTTGTTTATATAGTTTCGTAATTTTTTGTTTTCTCATATCAGTGAACTGTAATTGTTCTTTTGAGAATAAATTTCTTTAAACCTATTACGTTCTTAATGAAGCCTCGGTCTAACCATTAAGGTTCTAGTGTTGCCTTAGTGAACTGCACACTAGTAATTAGTCTGTATTTTTAACTTAATGGTTTCAGCACGAGGTTCTCATACAGGCTTTCATAGTCTGAACAAATGATACACGTGGCGGGATAAAATAGTTATCTCTCTTATAAATCCCAGGCTTTATTAACTTTAGAACCTTTCTTTATGTTTTAAAACATAATGGTATACCATTACGCCTGTATTCTCCAAAGGGTTAGGCAGCTGTATAGGTACTAATAGTGGAAAAGCAGTGATAGCCTAGTGGTATGACCATTGGACTGTCAAGACGAAGGTCTCGAGTTCGAATCCAAGGCTCACCTCTGACTTGAATTCATGTGCGTATTAATAATTTAATTATCATTCGCTTAAACGGTGAAGGATATCATCGTGAGGAAACCTTATGCAGGTTTCCTCTGTCTGATATGTTTAGGTCCCATGTAATAGGAAGCGAGCCTATCGCTACTAACCGGGCTTATTAGCTATAGGCTATGGGAACTAAACATACTCGTACTAGCGAACTGTTGGTGTACATTAGTACACCTCTGACTAACCCTTTGGAGAATATAGGCGTGATGGTACGTTTCTATTGCTATTTATTAACCGGATTTAAACTCAAACTCCGAATTGCTACTTAGAATTTCATAGAAATAAAATAATATGTCGTAGGTCGACGTGGGAATCGAACCCAAAACATTAAACGTAGTAGACCAGGTTGTAACTACTAGGTTGATGAAATAGCTTCTCGAATCTAGTTAGCGAAAAATAGTCCCAATTTCATAAACAAACTAAATTATTTGGTTGTTATAATGTAGACGAACCATACAGTAAAAACCGAGTTCGATATTAAAAAAAAATCTTATGTTTAGTACTTTTTCCCGGGATTTTCCTGGTATTATATGTGATATAGGCCCAACTCATGTGCACTCTATCCGACTTCGCCTCGCGAACAGTCAGCCCATTATTTTTGACGGCTGCTCTATATCTCGAATGTCACACGAAAGCTACTCCGCAACGCATTAAAAGTTATACGATATGCGGTGGATGTATAAAGAAAATAAAAATGAGACATTTTCACCGAAATTACGTTTATGTTGTGCTTTTGCGCTGGTCGACGGATTTGAAGTAGCGTGATAACGTAAAATAGAATATCTTTATTCCTCAGTATATGTTGATAGCCTAGTGTTATGACCACTGGACTGGCAAGTCAAAGGCCTCGAGTTCGAATTCAAGGCACGCACCTCTGACTTTTCGAATTCATGTGCGTATTACTAATTAATTATCACTCGCTTAAACGGTGAAGGAAAACATCGTGAAGAAACCTGCAGCCCTTAGAGATTTTTCTCGACGGTTTGTGAAGTCTGCCAACCTGCATTAGGCCAGCGTGGTGGACTACAGCCTAATCCCTCTCAATATGAGAGGAGACCCGTGCCCAGCAGTGGGACAGTATATGGGTTGATGATGATGATGATATGGTACATTGAGGTCATACATTTAGCATTGATTGACACATATATTATAATTTGATGTATTATATATATTGATAGCAGTGATCAGTTATAATATGGCCATTGGACTGCCAAGTCAAAGGTCTCGAGTTCGAATCCAATTTAATATTAATAATTAATTATCGAAAACATTTTGAGGAAACCTGCATTAGAGATTTTTCTTGACATTGTGTGAAGTCTGCCAACCCGCACTAGGCCAGCGTGGTGGACTATAGCCTAATCCCTCTCAATCTGAAAGGAGAGTGACCAGCAGTGGGACAGTCTTTAGGTTGATGATGATGATTATATTTTTAGATCAGACGTGGAATATTAATTAAAAAAAATCACAGTTATCCCCTGAAGGGGGTTCTTTTTAATCAACCAGCTTATTATCTAATTACAATTTTCACACTACTTAAATTAATTAAAACACGAGGAGCAAACCAACATAAAGAAATACAAAACAGACTTACAAGTCACACCGACACAAACCGACAGAGCTTCCGCTTGCGACCTAATCTCGAAATGAAGTGTGTCAGAACGTCCGTGTCTGAACCCTACCCTCACAAGAATTAACAAAAAAATTATTGAACACCTAACAATATTATTATTTATTTATTTTATTTTTGTCAATATATTTATGACTACTTAGTACACCTCAACTGCCCGTTACCAGTTTTATTACACGACTCGTCCATCCCATAGTTGTTTGTAAGAAATTGCTTTTAGCGATAAGATCGCCACTTAGATACAGGTAGGGCATAGTGGAAGTAATTCCACTCAAATTGGAGCTGCCCGACTGGGGAAGTAAGTACTCCACCTTGAAGAAAATCGAAGCGTATTAACACTGCTTTGAGCGGTGTTGTGTTTGTTCCTTGACGGTGAGCCAGGTTGCCAGTGCTCCGCGAGGAAACGTTGTGCTGGCAGTGGGGGGATTTTGACCCTTACTGCCAATCCAACTATTCCTCTTTCGTTTTACAGGGTCAATACTGCGCAAGTGATACCCCTGGTGTTGAAAGCGTCTATAGGTTACGGTAATCGCTTACCATCAGGTGCGCCGTATGCTTGTTTGCCACCTTAGTGGTAAAAAAAACTGCAGGTGTACATTAGTACCTCTGCTTAACCCTTAGGGGAATACCGTCGTGATGGTATGTATATATGTACATATATTAATCCACCACCACGATTTCTTCTAGTCAGCTTTTCAAAGACAGTAGGTGTACGATGACGTCACTTGATATACCTAAGGTCTGTCTGTACCAGGAACAGTGGCACTGTTTCTGTTGCGCTACTATACAAACCAGATAAAGTGTAAGCACTAAGATGAATTGAATCGGTATTTAAACTTAGGTAAAGGTTGAATACAAACTAAACCATCTCGGCACGTGGCAACCCTCAAACACTATTCCATTTTGTTACTCGCCTCGTGTGCTCCAATCTCGCCCCTAGCTTACGTAATAAACTGGTTACAGGTACACTGAAAGCCAGTTTAATTCAACGTATTCCTGCTCTTCCAATGAATAGGAAACAGGGTTGGAAGCTAAAGGCAAATTAAACAGCCATCTATGGAGCCCGTGTCAGGGCCCGAGATAGAAATGTGTTTTTTTTTGTAGTACAAAATGAGAATGATAGACTGAGAAATAGTGTGATACGGCAACGTTGCCGTTTAAAAGACGATGTAGTGATATGTATTGAGAAGAATATGCCGAGATAATTTCAGTATCGAACCCACTAACCTAAGCAGTCCGACACACGAAGCAATAGACTACAGACGTCTTTTTGTTAAATCGATCAATGATCAATATAGCCCTCGAAAGGTAAAGGAAGAGTGATTGCTGTATATTAGCAGTTCGCCGGTATGTTTAGCTCCATATTATAGGTAGCTGGTTGTTATTTACCGAGCAGATATTCTAATTCCGAGCTTTTAATAACAATTTTAAAGAAAATATCAATGTCACTGCTTGACCTAGGAAGCGAACGAGCCAACACACATTACATTAAAAAACAAACACTTCCACATTTCTATTGACTGTTGGTTAATTGGCAAAGTTAGTCGTACAGTTAGAAGTTTGTGTTTGCCTTGCTTGTACCTTGTTGAGCGAGGCTGAATTTTAAATTCTGTTTGGTCTGACAATTTATTACCTGCGCATACGCCCAATATGTATATAAAAGTATATCGTAACGTATATAACATAACCATAACATACATCCCGCTTGTATTTTCCTAAGGGTAAGGCAGAGGAGTACCAATGTTCATCCACAGTTCGCCGGGATGTTTAGGTCCCATGTGGAGGGCGAGTCTATTCAGCTATTAAACGGGCACAAATCCAAACTGCAGCAGCAGTTTGCTATTGAGAATTTCATAGATAAACTCAATAACACTGCTCGACCTTTTGTTTTTGTTGCGAGGACCAACCTTCAAAGGGCTGCCAGCCTCTCAGGTCGGATTGTATGGGATTTTTACCGGACTTAAACCCCCTCGGTGTCAATCTTCAGCACTATATTGGAACGCTCCGGGAACTAACATATTCTTGCGGAACCCTTCTGTGTCATGTCTATTAAGGCGCATCCCAGGGAATACTGCTCGACCTGCGAACCAAAGACCTATAGTAGGTATAGCAGTCACTTGTTCGTTTCTTCTTTATAGGCAAGCGTGCTCCATCGTCGACCGTATATCACTTAACATCAGGTGAGAGAGTTATACGCAATCATTCAACATCATCAACCCATATACTGTCCCACTACTGGCCACGGATCTCCTCTCAGAATGAGAGTGATTATCTATAGATTATCTATAGATTATCTATCTACGAGTATCTATAGTCCACCAAGTACGGGTTCGCAGACTTCACACACCGCCAAGAAAAATCTCTAAGGCAAGGTTTCCTCACGATTTCTTCCTTCACCGTTTAAGCGAGTGATAATAATGAATTATTAACACGCACATGAATTCGAAAAGTTAGAGGTGCGTGCCTTGGATTCACTAAGCCACTTGGCATCACTAGGCCATCAAGCCTATTATAATATATTAAAAAAGAAAAGTTTCTGCTATTTTGTTACGGAACACTAAAACCTAGTAGAAATGAAACTTATTCCCAATCACCATTTCCAATACCCCTTTCCTTAGATAAGCCGTTCTCAAGTGCTCTCTTGACACAAAAGTTTGTAGGACCTCTCCAAATTCAAGCCTCCAAAATATTCCAGTCAATGACCACAAACTCAACAAAGGGGGCTTATTATTGCGGTCACCTAAAACGGTTTTCTGTTTGGTCCTTTGAATTCAAAGTGAGATTCAATTCAAAGCCAAGCGAATTTATTTCTCGCTTCGCTTCGCTGTTGATACATACCTACCTACATTTGGTGGAGGTAGGTACTGTCGAATTTGACGAGTAGTTATTTTGTGTCCGCAAAGTTTAAGAAATGTTGTGTTTTTAGGCTCTAAAAATAATTTAATTTAGCTGTTGCCGGTTTCGAAATTCATCAAAATCGGTTTATCGGCTTAGGGATGAAAACGTAACAGACAGAGTTACTTTCGCATTTATAATATAAGAATGGAAGTAGGTAAGGTAAGTCGAGCTACACAATGACTGATGCATGCGTGCCGTTGGCTGGAATTAGCCTACTCAAAGACGCTGTGGCTCTATCTTCAAAAGGCCATTTCATATATTGCCCTACATTTTGATATTATTATGTCTGGACTTAAAAGAGACGATTCTCTGAGTTTGTTTCGGTGTTTCTTCTCAGAGGTCGTCAGTTAGGAAATGTCGGCGCCTGCTAGCATAAAAAAATGAAAACATTGACTTGTAAAAGTGTCTTTAAAAGATCTATTTACAGAAAATAAATATAATTTCATCATTTCATTTCATCATCAAGTTCAATCGTTAAACACATTAAAAATGGTAAAAAAATATATTAAAAGTATATTGCGATATCAAAATATAATTAATGTGCAAAAATTATATACCTTAATGTAGTAAACATACCGCATACACACTGCATAGATGATGAGTGATACACATAAGTACTACTTTTAAATAAATTCTAACAATGGTTCGTTAAATGCAAGTCACTGACTGAGTTGTGTGACTGGTTTTAATCTACATAAATCCTCCTTAGCTACGTAGTTGTCAACTGTCAGAACTGTCAACGTTCGTGATTGTGGTACCACTGCCGCTTACCGTAATGCAATAACTTTTCAGCTCATGCCACTGAGGATAATAATATTCGGTTGAGGTTTGGGATTTAGCTAACAAAACTTAGACAGTTGAGTCTGTTGTTTCAATTTAATGTAAATCAAATTATAATAGTCAATTTACGAGCTGTTCGACAGTGATGCATAAAATATTAAATTAAACAAAAACTCTACTGCGTATTGATAATTTATAGTAATTGCTAGTTGTTTGTTGCCCACGGCTTCACTTGCATCTAAAATAATATTTTGAGACAAAATATAGCATGTCTTTCTCCAATGTCGAATCTATCTGTGTACCAAATTTTATCAAAATCGAGTCAGTCATCATTTTGATGAATTTTACAGTATTATTATTTATACATCAGAATAACAAATACGCTATAATTTATAACAATTTTGAGTTAATTAGCCAAATTATTACGATAATTAAAAGTAACGTTTCCGCGCGGACGAAGTGGCGGGCAGAAGCTAGTACATTATAAGATTTGTAAACATAACATACTATCACGCCTGTATCCCCAGAAGGGTTAGGCAGAGGTGTACACACCCATAGTTTGCCGGTATGTTTAGGTCCCATGTAACAAATGTATAATTAATGTTTGTAACGTAGGTAATATTCCCATTAACCCGGCATAATTCTAAATTCAGAGCTGCTACTGGGAATTTCACAGAAAACTTAAGAGAGTAAGTCAAATTGGAGCTGCTCGACTGAGAGTACGGTACTTACCTACGCCTTGCAGAAAATCGAAGTGAAATAACACTGCTTTAAGCTATGTTGTGTCCCTTACGGTGAGCAAGGTTGCCAGTGCTCCGTGAGGAAACATGTGGGCAGTGGGAGGACTTTGACCCTATACTGCCAATCCAATAATCTATAATCATATACATTTTAATGATTTTCTTTTTTTTTTATTATCTTACAAAATTTAAGGGATTTCTTTATTTATCATTATGAAAAGCTTTTCAACCCGACTCGACAAAAGGTATGGAACAGCTGATTTAATTTCCCTATTTCAGGTTTGGTCCCATAGAAAAAGTTGAGTACAACCGTTGTACTTTAAATTTTTTACGATAATTAAAAAATAGGGAGGGGGGGGACTATGTATTTAGATCCCTATATTTTCTAGAAATGAGGTTTGAAATAAACTAGAACGCAATGTGGTGGCTTTGACAGATGTCAATACAGTCTGCGTTGGTAGCACTTAGAGCTGTCTACCCCGTGGGGAAAAACGTCAACATGTATATGAAGTATATTTGTCGATGTGTCAATAACAGATTTTTACATTTGCGGCATTCGTGAATACGAAAAAATATGACTAACATTATGATTTGAAAACCAAATCGTCTTTTATTTCTTGGGGGTAGGCAGAAGCCTACCCCCAAATGATACCTTGTAAAATACAGTTTGAGCCTTATGAGCAGGACGGAGCTATAAGTTAGAAAAAGACTATCGAGAAATCGCTGAGAAATATGTTTTTTTTAGGTAGAAAACTAGCATACGGCCCACCTGATGGTAAGCGGTTACCGTAGCCTATTGACGCTTTCAACACCAGAGATATCACCTGCGTATTGCTGACCCTGTAAAATGAGAGAAGAAGAGTTGGGTTGGCAGTATAAGCGTCCCCCCACTGCCAACACAACGTTTCCTCGCAGGGGCACTTGCGACATTTGCCCATGACTAACTGCACTATGCCAATCATTAGTCAAAATGCTTGACAACCATTCTATCCTCAGAATGTCGATATTGCTCAGAAACTTAGTAGATCTTTTGGTCTGATTATCATTATCATTCGTCACAGTCACATCTGGTTAAACTGGAAGTCGTCCCCAACATTATTGTGAAACTAGCCTTTTCACAATAATGTTGGAGTCTGCTTCCATTTAATAAAAGCAATAAAATCAATATTTTAATGGCTGAAAGGAAAACCATAATTAAAAAATAATATAAAAATTAAACAATCTGTATAACGATAAAATCAAGTAATTATACACTATATTATACGGTATATCATTATATAAGGTTTTCAATTAAACTCGTTATTATGCAATTTTTTACTAAAAAAAATACTGATATACCAATTAATCGACTTCTCGGTACGAGTTGACGCCCCAATTTCCCCCATTTCACAGTCACAGTCCCCAGAAAATTTAATCATACAATAGCCCACATTACAAGCACCAGTCGACCCTAAAGAGGCGCGATTCGAATTTGAAACACCACAAAGCCGAGCTTCACGTGACCTAGTTTAAAATTAAAAAAGAATCGGGCCAGCCAGCGTTATTCATAACGCTTAATTTTTTTCTGTAAGAAGGCGTGTAATAATGAGTATGGTTGCAGAAAAAATCTTTTGTATTAAGTTTGCATCGTTGCGCAGTATTACGAGTATTTACAATCTAGCCTGTATTATTGTTATGGATTAGGTCATATGCAGTAAGGGGTGACCCATTAACTGGGCACAGATCCAAACTCCGAGCTTCTACTGAGAATTTTGTAGAAACAGCAAATAATACGATGTTCAAACCGTATTTGCAACCTATATCAATGAGGCTGTTAATTTAGATTACAAGTTCGACCTTGGAGCTAGAAACATGAATTATAAAAAAATATCTTACATTGTTTAGTCACTTATACCGGTAATTTTAGGGACTTTTAATGATTTTATGAGATCACGTCTAAACGTCAGGTGTTAATGATTTGAAAAAAAAAAATAGGTACATAACTACAGCATTTTTTAAATGGTTTGATATGTGAATATTTTCGATTATGATTATATTGTATGGTTTAATTAACTTGTGATGTTATGTATGTACCTATAACGGGACCAAAAAATCACACAAAAACTATCAAGCGTATTTTTGTTAAGCTGCGCTTACCGCGGTCAGTCTGTGGATGGGTGACCATTCTTATCACATTGGCATCCCTTCGTGCCTAGTGTGGGTTGGCAGACTTCAGACATAACATTACATATTATCACGCTTGTAGTCTTGAAGGGTTAGGTAGAAAATCCTATGTCGGCGATGCTATTGCTATGAACTGGGCACAAATCTAAACTACGGGTTAGAAGTTCATTGAAAAATCGAATAACACTTTGCTCGGTCTGGGAATCGAACATATAGCGTAGCAGTCACACTTAGGAAAACTAAACTAACGAGGCAGATTAGAAGTCATCGAGATAATCTCTCAGGAATGCATGTTTGCTCACGATGTTGTCGTTCATCGTTTAAGCGAGTGATTGTGAAATCTCAGAGGTTAATATCTTCGATTTTACTTTGAGATCTATAACTTCGCAAACCAATAGTCATCCACTGCTAACTTCTTTTGTATCTCAGGTACAGAACCCAGCACATCAAACTACCACAATTTGTTAAATATCTTTGATAGATTTTCAACTTCAATACAACATAATAAGGTTTATTTTCATTTGGGAAAATTTGACAGTTTTGGATAGCTTGACTTGCGTCTGTACATTATTTTCGCTGCTTTATCAAAGAACCTTGTGTATCCAATATATTTTAAAACTAGCCATTCACAAAACGACTTTTGTTCGTCTCTTATAAACCTTTT
Organism: Acronicta alni; assembly: GCA_964056405.1. Classification (NCBI taxonomy): domain Eukaryota; kingdom Metazoa; phylum Arthropoda; class Insecta; order Lepidoptera; family Noctuidae; genus Acronicta; species Acronicta alni. The sequence continues at coordinate 16,001,092 of OZ043915.1, read as the reverse complement.
GATCCAAAAGGTCTAAGATCTTCTTTTATTACAAAGGATACCTTTGCCACAATATTATAAAAGTCAAGAAAACATGGTGAACCAATAGGTGGATTCTGATCGCAATGTCAATGGGCTTAGGACGACCACAGAGTGATCGCAATGGAATTTAAATCTTTACTTTTTATCATTGACAAACGAAAGTAAAACCTTTTTATTGTTAAATATTTTAAAAATTGCTTTATGATGATTATGGGCATCAAAAATGTTAGAACATATTATTTAATCAGTGGTTATACATAGAATGTTGTATAATATTCATGTAAACGTGTATAGAAACTCCAATAATAGCGGCTGAGCGATCGGCTACAGCTACTTGTTCCGGGTCTGGGTGTTTGTGTGTGTGAACGTTTATGTTTGTAAACGTACCCGCGATACTCTTCTTAAGAGAGGTAGGGCATAGTGGGAGTAATTTCATTCAAATTGGAGCTGCCCGACTGGGGAGGTACCTCCGCCTTGCAGAAAAATAACACTGCTTTGAGCTGTGTTGTGTTTCTTACGGTGAGCAAGGTTGCCAGTGCTCCACGACGAAATGTTGTGTTGGCAGTGGAGGGACTGTGACCCTTACACTGCCAACCCAACTATTCCCCTTTCAAAGATAGATTAGACCTTGAAGAAAGACATAGGCTACCTCTTGTCTCAAAAAAGCCTTTAGAATTACAGCTAGTACTGTATAAGTTTGTCTTTACTCTTCACAGTGAGTTCATTCGGCTTTTTACTCCTACTAATTATCTGCATAGCAGGCATCAGTGACTGTTGGCACAGGCCACGTGTCGCACTGCAGTTGAGATTTGGTCCGAGCGACTGAGCCGGCCAGGGGCAGGCGTCAGGACAGTGGAGGCAATCCGACCTATTCTGTCGGAGTGGATAAGCAGGCGTCACGGCGTGCTGACCTTCCGGCTGACGCAGGTGCTGTCGGAGCATCACTATATCAGTGGCGCGAGGAGGAGTGGACGCGGAGCGCGGGACTGGCGTAGCGGCAGATCACGCTGCGCCGGTTGGAGCTCCATCAGGTCCTGGTGGCGGAATGGCGGGACAGGCTTTCGCCCTACTCGTCACTATCGAGGCGGTCCGGCCGGTGCTCGAGCGCTGGCTCGGGAGACGGCACGGCTCCCTGACGTTCCGGGTGACGCAGGTGCTCTCGGGGCACGGCTGCTTCGGGAAGTACCTGTGTCGCATAGGTAGGGAGCCAGACGCCCGGTGCCATCACTGCGTCCATTGCGTAGAGGACACGGCGCTGCATACGCTCGCAGAGTGTGCGGCTTGGGAGGACCCGCGCCGTGCCCTCGTCGCTGCGGTGGGAGACGACCTGTCGGTGTCGGCCGTCGTCAGCTCGATGGTCGACAGCGCGGTGTCTTGGGACGCGGTGATCTCCTTCTGCGAGGATGTCATCTCGCAGAAGGAAGCTGCGGAGCGGGAGCGCGAGAGTGCAAGCGCTGACCCGATCCGCAGAAGGCGAACCGGGCGACGTCGTCGCCGGGAGAGGGCGGACAACGCCCTCTTCCAGCCTCCCTAAACGGTCTGGGGGCGACAGAAGCGGGGTACGTCTGTCGCTCCCCCTCAAGGACCCGAGACGGTGGCGCGTTGTGTTCCACGCGTGCCTCTCCATGACGGCGGGGGGGAGTCTACGCCTCACTCCCCCCCTACTAACTCAAATACGGGGCCCGCTGCGGCGGGCCATCACCAGTCGGGGGCCGCGGAAGAATGCTCTGTTCCCGTAGCCCCCGACGCAGCAGGTGCGAGAAGGAACACCGTGTGTTTTTAGTCGGTAGGTCACCCACTCTGGGTGGAGTCCGACACGCCCCGCCGCCTCCCCGGGCGGCGGAAGTCCATGATGGATTTTCCACACGCTAAGCAAAAAAAAAAGGTGCTGTCAGAGCATGGTTGCTTCGGCAAGTATCTATGCCGCGTCGCCGGGAGGGAGCCAGACGCCCGGTGTCATCATTGTGAGGATTGCCTCGAGGATACGGCGCAGCATACGCTGCAGGAGTGTACCGCTTGGGTGGGACAGCGCCGTGTCCTCATCACTGAAGTAAGAGAAGATCTTTCGCTCCCGGCCATCGTCAGTGAGATGGTCCGGAGCCCTGACGCCTGGCAGGCGATGGTCTCCTTCTGTGAAGACGTAATGTCCCAGAAGGAGGCCCAAGAAAGAGAAAGGGCTCGAAATCCGTGCTCGACGCACCGGGCGAAGGAACAGGGCAGATAATGCCCTGTTCCAACCACCATAGAGGGGGGCCGGGTGACAGATTTGGGGAAGTCTGTCGCCCCTCACAAGGCCCGAGCAGGCGGCGCGGCAGGTGTTTCCGCGCCCCACTCATGTGGATTGGCAGGAGAGGAGAGAGCGCAACGCACTCTCCCGATAGAGAATAGGGGGCCGCGCTAGGCGGCCCGCCACCGTCGGGTTCGCGGAGGAATAACAACTGGTTCCCGCGTTCCCGACAAATGGTGGTGAGGCGAACACCTCCTGTGGTTTTAGTCGGTAGGTCGTCCACTTTGGGCGGAGTCCGACACACCCCGTCGTCACCCCAGACGGCGGCAGTCCATGAGGATTTCCACAGAGGAACAAAAAAAAAAAGGCCACGTGTCGCACTGTCAACCGCGCTGCGTCTCCCATCCCGCGTGTACTGGCCGCACTCAATAGCTTCATAGAAACCTCCCCAAATTGCGTGCTGTTAGACATATATAATCGTGCGCAGACAAATATAATCCAATTATGATCATCTAGGTATATGAAGTTCTATGAGTGTAGCTAGCTTTAGTGTTTAATCGTATTTTTGTTTTGTTTTAATTTTAAATTCTATATTTTTGTTATTCTGTCCGCTTTGAATATTGTAATTGGTTTTAAACCGTGTTATTCAAATTGTACAAAAAACATGAATAAGTTATTATATGGGTATATAGTACATTCGCTTATTTGTAATTATATGCACATTATTTGGAAAAGTCAGAGGTGCGTGCCCTGAGTTTTAGACCTTTGACTTGGCAGTCCAATGGTCATACCACTAGGCTATCACTGCTTCCTGTCATAGTCGTGGCTAATTTTGCGGAACCCATGGCCCTGAACTAGGGCAGGTGAAGGCAAGTGCGGTTTTTAGTCGGTATGAGTCCGACATACCCCGCCACCTCCCCAGGTGGTGGAGGATCCATGAGGATTTGCCGTACTATAAAAAAAGGCCATCACTGCTTATCTAAATAAGCAAGGGTATACAGAATATTTAACACAAGGATCAACGTCTCCCATCATTTCTATCGTAAGACGTGCTCAAGCTATAATACCATAATCGTCCACTCTCGCCGAAGAAACAAGCAACTGTTTTTCTTTCATTCCCCGATGATCCTGAAATAACAAATCCTCACAACATAAATGTATTGGCGATATTTATCTCGGTTGTAATGAAAACAGTAGAGAAGCCAATTTGTTCTTCGAACAAACAAAGGACGTTTGACGTGGATTTTTAGTTTATAACTAGCTCCTGCCCGCGATTTCGTCTGCGTGGAATAAACCTAAAAGTTCTTAAGGTTTTTTAATTTTTATATTTTCATGCACAATGTTTTGATTTTTTTCTTTTATAAGAACCTTCGCCTAGCAATAATTAACACAACATAAAAATAATTACGGCAAGACCCCTTGGCGCTGCGTAGAGATGTGGCCTCGCTATGCATCTTCTATCGCATGTACTATGGGGAATGCTCCGAGGAATTGTTCGGATTGATCCCTGCTGCTACTTTCCGCCATCGTTCCACGCGACAGCAGTTCCATCCACATCATCTAGATGGTTGGCAGTCCACTACTGTGCGTTTCTCTAGAAACTTTCTGCCTCGCACAACTAAACTGTGGAATGAACTGTCGCCTGCAGTATTTCCGGACCAATATGACCTTCAAACCTTCAAGAAAAGAGCGTACTCCCTTTTAAAGGCCGGCAAAGCGCTTGTGACTCCTCTGGTTTTGCGGGTGTCCATGGGCGGCGGAAATCGCTTACCATCAGGCGATCCGTCTGCTCGATTGCCACCTATCCCATAAAAAAAAAAAATAGTGAAATTGTTCCATTCGTTCACGCGTGATCGGATGTGCTGGCCTCTTAAAATAAAAATAAAAGCATTAAACATAAATAAAAGCATTTGATTTGATTCTCTGTATAGAGGTCAGCACGTCAAGCTACCCCAATCTGTCAAATTTCTTTGATAGATTTTCAACTTTAAGACAAAGTAATGAGGTTCATATTCAATTGGGAAAATTTGACAGTTTTGGATAGTTTGGCCTGCTGGCGTCTGTACTAAATAAATAAATAACTATTTCCACACCAACAGTACAACTCATGGCCTACACTTAATAATCTTTGCGCGTAAGAGAGAGCTAAAAAATTAATCATATTCTCTGCATTCAGAATACAGATGAGAATGATGACTTTTATGAAATTTGTCTTTGCATTTTCTTAGTTCTGCACAAGGACTGTGGGTTAAATATGCAAAAATGTTTGTAGAGGCCTTGGCCTCGACTCAAGGCCAATTAAATGCTTACGACTGATATTTTCTTTATATTCTAAGTACCTACTATTCTTTTTTTGTGAAGATAGTTCAATTTAAATTCTTGTTTTAAAATGTAAGTGTGAGTACGAAGTATCATACAATCACGCTTGTATTCCCCGATGGGCTAGGAAATAGTGTACCAATGTATACCACTTTGCTCGACCTAAGAATAGAACTTGTGTAGCAACAACTAAGCTAATGAGGCAGTTTAAGTATGATTAGCTATATTTCTTTTTATACATAAATTAGCGTTTTTCAAAGTAAAACTAAATGATCTAAACATTAGCTAGCTTTTAACTGTTCTTATAATTATGTCAACCCTTATATAGTACTCTTAATAGCTTCGGCCTAATTGCTTAATGAAAATAAACTGAGTGACCTTAAAAGGCACATTAAAATTTAAAAAAAAACCTACATATTTAAAATAACAGCCATTAAACCCTTTAAACAACCATCAAATAAATTAATTGACCATAAAAGACTAGAGAAACAAAATAAAAAAGCAATAAGTAAGGCTAAGCACTAACCCAACACGATTAGCTCCGCAATTAAGATATGAATAATTGAATGAATAAATTACTGAATATTTAATGTATTCAGGCCGATATTAATGGCCGGGCCGCTGCGGTTTTTATTTATTTACGTCGCGAGGTGATTGTGCGAACGTAGGGTTGTCAACTATAGAGAAATATATAATTTGACAGCGTTAATGGTTTGGGTTGACTGCTGACCACGATGTCGTATGTTCGATTCCTACAGGACACGTATATTTATGTGAAGATCTAGCTTCTGTCCGTTGGAAAAGTTGCTTTTAATTATCGTTGTAATTTGGTTAATTAACTCGAAATCGTTATAAATCTAGTTATCAGTATAATTTTCAGTAATTTTCAGCTTTTTTCTAGTTATCGGTATAATGTTCAGTATTTTTTTATCATTTTCATTATCAGTCTAATCAAATGCGGCTGAATATCAGCATTTTACACAAAGCGACTACCATCATATTAGCCTAGTCATCTGACCATTGGACTGTCAAATCAAAGGTCTCGAGTTCGAATCCAAAGCACACCTATGACATTTCGAATTCATGTGCGTATTATAATAATTATCACTCGCTTAAACGGTGAAGGAAAACATCGTGAGGACACCTGCATGACTTAGAGATAAGATAGATTAGAACCCAGGAGACTCGTACCTGCTGAGCACGGGACAGTATGTCGCTTGATGATGACTGCCATTTCTGGGAATATCGTGAGGATAGATTTTGGGATTTTGACGATTGTCATAGGTTTTCGCATGATAACCGGGACTGACGGCTATGCGTGCTCTCCGAGGCACGGAGGGGTCTCGATATGTTAAGAATTGTCACCCATCCACAGACTGACCGCGCCTAGCCCAGCTTAATCGGCGTATTCTACTTCAGTCTCATTAAGGATACAAAATCTATCTATGTTTTAATACTAAAAGCCTCGTCCCTTCAAATCGGATCACCTGTCACAACCCCTACGGTCGGGGTTAAACCTGGAGCGGAGCCAAAGGGAGGAGTACCCTGTCCCTTACTTTACTGAGGGGGAGAGGAGGGCAAATCGATTTGATGTTTCATATTTTATTACTTGTAGTAGTTTGCGTTTGTATACACTATTGTTTGAAACAAAAATTTTTGAAATGACACTACTGTTTAATCGACGATATATTTATTTATTCTTAACTTGCTTCTGCACGCGACTTCGTCCGCGCGGAAAAGTTGCTTTTAATTATCGTTGTAATTTGGCTAATTAACTTAAAATCGTTACAAATTATAGCCTTTAAGTTATTCTGATGTATAAATAATAATACTGTAAAGTTTCATCAACATCTGTTCAGTAGTTTTAACGTGAAAGAGTAACAAACTTCCATCCATCTATTAGTGGTGCTTAAAACTTAGCAGCCTTTTAAGGGCGTCACACACGGCGAAAATACTATAATATTTTATATTAAGATAAAATATCGCTCATTATACAGTTTGTATGAATTATCACAAACGGCTAAGATACTATACTTATACTAGCTGACCCCGCAAACGTAGTTTTGCCATAAAAAAAAAATTTAGGGGTATGAAAAATAGATGTTGGCCTATTCTCAGACCTAACCCCGATAAGCACAAAAAATTTCATCAAAATCGGTCAAGCCGTTTCTGAGGAGTATGGCAACGAAAACTGTGACACAAGAATTTTATATATTAGATAATATTTTCATATTGCGCTATCGAGCGACATGGAAATTTTATATTAAGATGCCGAGCGATGTCATCTTAAGATATTTTAAGATGCAAAATATATCTTAACATGCTACGAGTATCTTAACTAAAAATGAGAGAATGAGTCGAGCGGATATATTATAGCAACTTAACAGTGTGTGATATCTTAAGATACAATTATATTTTATATCCAGGCATCTTAACATAAAATATTATCTTCGCCGTCTGTGACGCCCTTTACAGGTGTTGCAAATTTGAGGGATAGATATCATTTACAACATATTATATCGAAATTAGTAAAGCAAATAGTCATTTACGACCCCACCGTCTTTACTTCGAGATTTTAACTTACTTAACTGCCTCATTAGTCTAGCAGTCTTAAGCACCACTGCTACGCTACAGGTCCTGGTTTTGATTCCCGAGTCGAGTAATGTTATTGCGTCTCTGCGAGTTAGGATTTGTGCGTAATGGCAATAGGCTTGCTCCATATTATATGTGACCTAAACATACCGGCGAACTGTAGGTGTACATCGGTACGCCTCTGCCTAATCCTTCGGGGAATACAGGCATGATGGTATGTTTTGTTTTATGTTTTTTTAATTTCAAAATTAATTGAAGTGCATTTGAAACGACATTGTTAGCTTACATTTTATTTTAAAAAATATCTCAAAGGAGTTTTAAGCACACTTAGGTACTTCATTTTTCCAATTTTAAAATAGCACTTAAGTACATTTCGCTGCGCAGTAAATTTGGTCTATTGTTCTTCGTAGAAGCTTTTTATCACGTCTAAATGTAGTCATCGAAGAATTTATCAGCGACCAGCTTTAAGTGGTTATTACACTTTATACAACCTTTTTCTGCCAACCCGCACTAGACCAGCGTAGTGGACTATAGCCTAATCCCTCTCATTCTGTGAGAGAAGACCCGTGCCTTATGATACAACCTTTTTAGTCAGTCAAAAAACATAATAAGTAAATTATTTAGTTTTTTTTTGCATTTGGAAAATGCAAAAAATTTTAAGATTATAAATATTAATAATATTTTATTTTATAGGTACACAAAACAGAGTTACAGCATTATACAATTCAGTTATAAATAATATCAATAGAAAATAGTAGACCGTGACTCCAAAGCTATGTGCACACAGCATGACTTGCTAGTGATAAGACATCATTAAATATTAATAAAATGTGAGTAGAAATTACAATAAATTCCATAATTACCAAAAAAAAGGGCTATTGCTAATAATACTATGATTGTGTTAGAGAAGTTAGCGAAGGAAAAATTCGATTGCGGGCAGGATTCGAACCTATGTGTTCTGATTCAATATACCAGACGCTATGACGTCACCTTAAAGATGTAAATTCAGAATGTGAAGGCAAATTTCGACTTAGCGGGTGGGACTCGTGGTCATAGTGTCTGTATTGAACCAAAAGACGCAGGTCGAAGCCCGCAATTGAATTTTTCCTTCGCTAAAATAAATTTATAGTAAGCAAATGTTTAATAGGGTAACCTCACCTGTAGGCATAACTCGATTTGAAAGAACCTTTCACGGGTCGTGTCCTGTGAAGGGATCAAACGTTTTAAAACCATCTAAAACTAGTTTTTGAACATAAAACATTTTTTTTAATCAAATGACGATAAATTCGGTAAATGAGTAGTAGATTAATTTACTATCTCATCAGTCTAATGGTTATAAAGGCGACTGTTTTTCGATTCGATGACCAGATCGAGCGGTGTTATTCGGTTTTTATATGAAATTCTCAGTACCACCTTCGAGGGTGGAATTGTAAAGACGCCAGCAGGTCAAGCTATCCAAAACTGTCAAATTTTCCCAATTGAATATGAACCTTACCGTTTTGTATTAAAGTTGAATATCAATCAAAGAAATTTGACAGATGGTACGGACGGATTGCAGTGGTAGCTTGGTGTGCTGGCCTCTGTACCGAATATACTAGCGGACTATGGTACCCCACATTATTATGTATGTGTATGGTATGTTAGATCCCCGTTGTAACCTGTTTAGGCATAAATATTGCTTGCACGGAAGTGTGAGATTTGGCACGGTTAAAATTTTTATGAAAAAGGAGTGCAGTTTACATTCACGCTTTCGATGTTAAACACATAATTATGTCTTTATATGTCAATTGTTTTTTTAAATAGATTTGTCAATAGAACCTCTATAGCATTCAAACGTAAAAAGTTTGAATATCAACCATCGTGGTAACATTACTTTTTGTGGAATTAAGATTATTCTTGCATTGTGATGTCCTTGTCATCTTTTGAATGTAAATGTATTTCTCAAGGTACGTAGGTTAGTAACAACTGTATGTATATTTGCAAGTTCTCGGTAAATTTCAATCTTGATTCATCATCAGTGAGTTTGTGTGAACGTAAATTTAATTTTATGCTCCAAAATTGCATCGCTTCGGGTTGATGCGCAACGCACGGCGGTGTATCGAGTGCATCTGCACTCGTTATTATTGTTAGGTATAGTTCTTCCACTACATATTAAACAAGAATCCAAACTTATTTACTTTCACAACATATTAAACAAGAATCCAACCTTATTTACTTCCACAACATATTAACCAAAAATCCAAACTTATTTTATTGAAGTCACCATAAAGACGTAAATTCTGAATGTGAAGGCAAAATTCGTCATGGCGGGGGGGACTCGCGGTGGCTTAGCGGTCATAGCGTCTACACCAGACGCTATGACCTAACCAGAAGACGCAGGTTCGAATCCTGCCCTCGGTCGAATTTTTCCTTCACTAAATAACTTTATTTTATTGAATAAAAAACTGAAATCGTATTGAATACAATTTGTAATAAGTTAGTATATGTTTTATAAAGTTTATTACATTATGTTGGTTTATTACACTGGGTTTCATGTTGAACCTATTTATAAATGTACTTACATATACTTGAATACTAGTTATAACTGGAAAATTGAGCTATTAAAACTACATTTTTGTACACGTTTAGTACCCATAGTCCAAAAACTTAAGTTTTTTTTTTAATAGATTGTCGATACTTTTGGCGTAGTGGTGAAGCGATTGGCTTCTGCGCCATGTGTCATGGGTTCGTTTCCCACACGAAACAAATGGGGCAATGTTTTATTAAAAAATCAGTTGTATATAACCTCAATATACAAGAACTCGCATTTGATTCCAACAAATCTCCAATTCGATGTCTATTGTTACATTCAGTTTACGTTTCAACGTCTGGTACGTGTCGGCCATGTCTTTGCATTGTCAATGTTCACTGTACGAGTAGCAGAAGTAAAGGATCTTACCCTGTATAGCGTAACTAACTATAACGTAATAAATGAAAAAGAAACGAAGAAGAAGTTTTTTAAAGAATGTAGTTTTCTTCTAGCTTTTTCATCACGTTTGTATTCCCTGAAAATTTTGTACATTTCGTCGTCATTTACTAATTACTGCCACTCTACTAAAGAGGCAGTTTATGGTTAAGTAAAAATAAATACTTTATGAATGTCGCTTGAATTCCCCGGAGGCAAAGTGTGTACCATTTTCCACCTGTAGTTTGCCACGTGTAATAGGGGGCGTGCCTATTGCCATTAGCTGGGCAAAAATCTAAACTCCGAGCTGCAACTGAGAATTCCATAGTAAAACCCAATAAAACTGCTTGATCTAGGAATCGAACTCAGGATCTCTAACGTAGAAGTAACACTTATGACGAATAGGCTAATGATAATTTTGAGAATAGAAAAAAACATCTGATATTATTAAGTCGTAGAAAGTTTTTTAAAGTATGTGTCTGTAATTAAAACCATGACCATAGTCATGCTAAGTTACAGTATAGTGTACGGGGTCCCTTAACGAATATTATAGACTTCAATGCCGCCGGTACATCTCGTTAGTAGATCAAAGATCAAACAATAGTTTGTTTATACAGTTTTGTTACTTTTATTTCGAATTCAGCACCGATGTTCAATCATCTGATTAGATAAAAGAAGAAACTGATTGACATATCGATTCACGTAAGCCTAATCTTTGACTAGAATTTATTTTTCGAAAAAGAAATGTTGCTTTTCCTAATGGCAAATGATATTTATTTTGTAAAGTCAATGTTTTACATATTTTTTTAAACTTGATCTCCAGCATTTCCTAACTGACGACCTCTGAAAAGAAACGCTGAAACAAACTCAGAGAATCATAGTCTCTTTTAAAGTCCAGACATAGAATAGTAACAAATATGTGAGTCTTGTGTGTTTTTTTTTTATCTACTAAGGTGGCAAACAAGCATACGGCCCACCTGATGGTTGAAGCGGTTACCGTAGCCTATAGATGCTTATATAACACCAGGGGTATCAATTACGCGTTGGTGACCCTGTAAAACGAAACAGAAATAGTTGGATTGGCAAGATAAGGGTCAAAGTCCCCCCACTGCCAACACAACATTTCCTTGTGGAGCACTGGCAACCTTCCTCACTGTAAGAAACACAACAAAACAATAGCTCAAAGCAGTGTTATTTTACTCAAAGCAGTGTTATTTTACTTAAAGCATTAAATAAAATTAATACAAATTTAGCTTCAGCTATGATTTTTGTTATATTTTGAAGTTGGGGTGTCAAGAAGTAACAAACACACATACATACTTTTAAATTTCTAAGATTAGTATGAAGCGAACCATACTTTAATCAGAATGTTATATGTAGGTGTGAGCGATTACAGCCGGCCGTTAATATTGCCCGTACAAACACTCCATAAAATTTTACGGCCCGTCGATGCAGTCAACACGTAAACCGCAGCACATCTGTTAGCTATTAACTTAGTCTTTGATATCGCAGTTAACGTGCATTGTTAATCTTCGAACATTAATCTTGAGAAAATAAAGTTTAGATATTTCTGATTTCTTTTTGTTGTCTATTTATTATTATACTAGCTATTGGCCGTGGTTTCGCCCGCATCCCAAAAGGGTTTTTGAGACAAAAGGTAGCCTATGTTCTTCTCCAAGGTCTAATCTATCTCTGTACTAAATTTCATCAAAATTGGTTCAGTATGAAAGCGTAATCTGAAAGACAGAGTAACTTTCCCATTTATAATATTACATACATACATACATACACTCACGCCTTTTTCCCATAGGGGTAGGCAGAAACTAAAGAACGCCACTTGCTACGATTCTTGCATACTTCTTTCGCTTCGACCACATTCATACATCTTGTCATACATACACGCCGGTTGCGAGTACTACGCACCTGACCTTTTTGAAGAACCTCACCAATAAGGTCGGTATAAGTTTTTCTAGGGCGTCCCCTCTCGGCGGTTCCACTGACATTCACCATATAAATCCTTTTTGTTAGTCGCCTTTCATCCATTCTCTCGACATGCCCAAACCATCTCAGCTTATTCTTCTCAATTCTCGTCACTACATCGTCTTTTAAGCCGCAACGTTCTCTTATCTTTATAATATTACTAGGGGCTTAAGTCAATGTTTCGATTGTTCTCATCGACTGCATTCTGCCGATTAGCGATTACGTAAGGTGAGAGTAAACAGATATTTTCTCGGTGACCGTAGAACATGCTCCGACCTCGTCGTCACTTAGCATCATGTGAGACAGACTGAGAGAAACGGAAAACGGTCGGTCACAAAACGGAACACCAAAAGAAAAATTTCACTAGGGCCTCAAAAACAGCAGACTAAAAAAAACAGTGATAGAACCATTGGACTGCCAAGTCAAGGGTCTCGAGTTCGAATCCAAGGCACGCAACTTGGACCTTCGAAAATATCGTGAACAAACTTAAACGGTGAAGGAAAACATCGTGAAGAAACTTTTCTAACTCTTTTTTTCTATGTCAACCTTCATTAGGCCAGCGTGGTGGAATATAGCCTAATCCCTCTCATTCTGAACGGAGATCCGTACTCACCGGTGGGGCAGTATGTGGGTTAATGATGATTAGGGCTTGCAAGTGCCCTAATAGGGTGAGGGGATTCTTTTAAGGTTAGTGGGTATGAATCCCATGCTCAACCGTCTTATAACCCGCGTTTGCGACCACTGTGCTAATGAAGCAGAGGAAAAATATGGTATGAATAAACAAGAGCCTTATATAATTTTAATGATAGTCAGTGTCACATAAAGCTCTGTAAATATGGAAGAGGCACTAATGGCTCCGGGTCCTCTTTGACTTGCTAATCTACCAATCAGAGCCGACCTGCAGTTTACATTAAAGAACCATTTATTCAGAGATCAACGAATTTGTGTATGTTTTATTTAAATAATCCATTAAACTGTTCCCTTTGTGACGACTGAATTTATGTTCTTTATAATAAAAGACAAGAGCGGATATTTTTTTAGTAAAACGTTCCCCCACATAAGTGTATTCTCTGATGTTTCAAGTAGACGCGCGAATCTACACTGCACTAGTGTTGTTGCTGTTCAAAAGGTTGCGGTTACCGCTTACCATCTGCCCGTATGCTTGTTTGTAATCCTATTACAATAAAACCATATAGTAATACGTGAAGCGAAAACTTAATCCCCTTTTAAAGAATATTGCGCGCACAGAAGAATATACAAAAACAATAAAAATTACATGGAGAAGGGTTGCAGAAAGCTAAAATTTTTGTATATTCCGAGTAAATGCTAAAAATTCCATATATTCAATAAAATGAAATTTTCATTGTTGACGTTTGAGCTGTCAAACACATCTATGTACATAATGTGAATACGTCAATTGGTTTTTTAATACAAAAAAAGAGCCTGTGTATCATTAAAACTAAAAAGGTCGAATTTCGGCCATCGTGGGACCACTAGTTACAATAAAAAGCTAGATTTCTGTAGGGGGTGTCCGCTATGAAAGGAAATTCCCACGGAAGTTAGGAAAAATGAGATTAGCGTGGGTAAATACCACAGAAAAATTAATCTATGTAGTTTCTTTTATACCTTTTTATACACTAAGGGACAAACAAGCGTGCGGCCCGTCTGATGGTAAACGGTTACCATAGCCTATAGACGCTTGAACACCAGGGGTATCACTTGCGCGTTGCCGACCCTGTAAAACTAAACAGGAATAGTTGAGTTGGCAGTATAAAGATCCTCTTACTGCCAACACAACGTTTCGCAGAGCACTGGCAACCTTGCTCACCGTTAGGAACACAACACAGATCAAAACTGTTATTTCACTTCGATTTAAAATATTACTGTGGCCTTAATTATATGAAAATTCAGTCTAAAATGTCGTTTAAAATATTGAGGTCAGTACTTGAAGTAAATAAAACAGCAATACTTGTCCTCTATAATATTTATGGCAGTCCCAAATGGAATGGTACGAGATATAAATATTCCTTTTTATGTGGCTGGGACCTCGCTATTAAACGTTGAGACCTTAGAGTGGGATAGAGGTATGTACGTATAGTGTCGTCTCTGTTCCTTATAAAACTATGGAGCTAAATTTCCTCATTGAGCGTTTCGGTCTCGTGTGATAGTTAACTGATTCTAATGTTCTAATTTCAAACGTTTACGGCCATACACACGCGCCGGTTGTAAAACCTACGCATCTGACCTTTGAAGGACCCCACCAGTACGGTCATTAATATTTATCCAAATTAATATTTTATTTTAGAAAGTACAAGTAACCCTCATCATCATCATTGCTATGGGGTAATGTAAATGCTGATACCAACATTCATGGTTGGGGACATGGACACGGTCACGCTTCTGCTGATACCAACATCAATGGCTGGATACATGGTGGCAGTCATGCTAATGCTGATACCGATATTAATGGCGGGGGACAAGGTAGTAGTCACGCTGATGCTAATACCAATATCAATGGCTGGATACACGGTGGCAGTCATGCGAATGCTGATACTAACACCCATGGTTGGGGACATGGAAGCGGTCACGCTAATGCTGATACTAACATCAATAGCTGGATACATGGTGGCAGTCATGCTAATGCTAATACCAATTTCAATGGCGGGGGACATGGACGCGGTCACGCTACTGCTGATACTAACATAAATGGCTGGATACATGGTGGCAGTCACGCTAGTGCTAATACCAATGATAATAGCGGAGGACAAGGTAGTAGTCACGCTGATGCCGATACCAATATTAATGGCTGGATACATGGTGGCAGTCACGCTAATGCTGATGCTAACATCCATGGTTGGGGACATGGAAGAGGTCACGCTACTGCTGATACTAATATCAATGGGTTGATACATGGTGGCAGTCATGCTAATGCTGATACTAACACCCATAGTTGGGGACAAGGACGCGGTCACGCTAATTCTGATACCAACATCCATGGTTGGGGACATGGAAGCGGTCACGCTGCTGCTGATACTAACATCAATGGCTGGTTACATGGTGGCAGTCACGCTAATGCTGATACCAATGTTATTGGCGGGGGACAAGGTAATAGTCACGCTGATGCTGATGCTAACATCCATGGTTGGGGACAAGGAAGTGGTCGTGCTGATGCTAATACCATTAGGAATTTCATCTATGCAGGACCACTCCTGCATAGATCAAATTCCTATATCTAAGTTTTTTAGCAAATTGCTAAAAAAGTAACTGTCAGTTTGGAAATAGATTGGACCTCGAAGAAGGATATCAGGCGACTTTTTGTCTCAAAAGGTCCTTTGGAATGCAAGTGGAACTGCACGAAAAAGCTAGTATTATATATAGGGTATAAAATTCATAACTTGTAAACTACTGATTTTCGTGGAAGATATGTTGCGTTTAGATTAATCATTGGGGACACCCCAATAAATAAATATAAATCTAAAAAATGTTTGGACCACTATAAATGGGCCAGGGCCACCCTGTATACGAAAGCAATCCTCTCTGTTTCGTGCTCACACCTAAACCACTGAACCAATTTTGATGAATTTTGTTATAGACATAGATAGATTGGACCTTGGAGAAGATTATCAGGCTAATTTTTGTCTTTGGGATGCGAGCGAAAAGCAGACAACAGCTAGTGTTTATATTTAAAGACTCCAATTGACATGTCTACTGTAACTAATTCCCGTCACTTTCGCCCTTAAAAAGGCTTTTAGGGGGAGCAACGACGTCAATTGATGGCGTCGGCGTGACCCGAGGTGAATTGATTGGAGGCTCCAATATTGCGCTCGGTCGTATACGTCAGAGAGTGCGGTTCGCCTCTGATAAAGTACTCTGTGGTTAGCTATGTCTAATAACTGAAATTTCGGTGTGTAATCAATCAAGCAGTCCAGTTCAGAGCCTTCAAGCAGTCAGCAGCTAATGAGTTATTTTCTGCTGTGGTTATTTCATTTAATGTCATAACATCGTATGTACCTTGTACACGAATTTGGACCTTCTGGTCTTTATAGGTAAGTAACATACCGCCTGTATTCTCCGAAGGGTTACCAACGTCCATCCACAGTTCGCCGTTTGCCTATTGCCGTTCCGAGCTGCTACTGACAATTTCATAGGAAAAAACAAACACGTTTGAAGTGAGGAAGAGGTTTAGGAGAGGAAGGACTTCGATTACCATACTTCCTAGTATGTCAAATAACTGTGCTTTGAGCTGTGTTGTATTCCTTACGGTGAGCAAGGTTGCCAGTGCTCCGTGCAGTGGGGGGACTTTTTGACGCTTATACTGCCAACCCAACTATTCCTCTTTCGTTTTACAGGGTCGGCAATTCGCAATTGATACTCCTGATGTTGCAAGCGTAGGCTTTGGTAACCGCTTACCATCAGGTGAGCTGTATGCTTGTTTGCTATCTTAGTAGAATAAAAAAAGCATTGCTCGAACTTGTTATCGAAGTCAAAACCTCTATAGTAGTAGTCGCACATAAGACCACTACACTAACGAGGCAGCTATAAGTAATTCGGAGAGAAATATCAGTATTTTATAAAATATCCGCTTTTTTATCAGTTCCCCTTGAGCTGTTGATGGGGACAATAAATTGCTTTCTGATCGACCACTAATCCGGCGACGAGCTCCGACGTGCCGAAGCTCTCCGTTATACGCTCCGGTTCTTAGCTCTGTATTAGGTGTCTTGACGCGTCTACTTCATGTAATAACGTAATTTTTTATTACCTTTGTTTGCTTATATGACACGTGGCCTCATTTTTTTGTACGATCGTTTTTTTTTACTCAAATTTATCATTATCAACCTATAAGTACCTATACTGTCCCACTGCTGAGCTCGGGTCTCCTCTCAGAATGAGAGGGATTAGGCTATAATCCACCACGCCGCCCAAAATGTTTGCAGACTTCACACGCCATCAAGAAAATCTCTCAGGTATGCAGGTTTCTTCACAATGCTTTCCTTCACTGTTTAAGCGAGAACTAAAATTGAAAATTATGATGTTTGAAATCAAATCTAATCCTTTTTACTTGCAAGAAGTAAGCTATTTCATTTCATCATTTTTGTATGCAAATATTTTATAATTAAGAAGGGACAATTTAAGATGCTTAACACGCGATACTGACAAATGCAATAAAAAAATAAGAATGCGTCAGCACATTTTAAGTTGGTCTTAGACACCATGGACCTATAGTGAAGACAAGTAGAACTCTCATAGTCACCCAATCTCTATGGCAGTGGTTCCTAACCTTTTCAATATTGTTACCCCTATGACCTATTAGGAAAACCGATTTTACCCCGAGCTTAAAATGTTATCAATACAAACAATACAAGCAAAAGCAAATATCTTTATTAATCAGAAATTGGACGTCAGCCTTACAATTTTAAAGTAGTTTATATATTTAAACAATTAATTAAGCAATAATAGACAATTATTATTAATAGGTCTTAATTATTAGGCTCTTCGTTACCCCCACAAAAAATCTGATTTACCCCCGCGGGGGTAATTTACACCCAAATTCGGAACCACTGCTCTATGGAGTAGATTAACCTGTTTTTTATAATACGGAAAATCCTTATAGATCCAATTGGAAAGGTGGCAGGGTATGTCGGACTTGTACCGACTAAAAACCCACACTTACCTACACTTGTCTTATATTCATGGCCATGAGAACCGTGAAATCTACCATGGCCATGATATGATGAAGAACCTTAACCTTCGATTTATCTTTTTACTACTCCTGGCTATGTAATAAATCTATCATCCCAGTCAACCCCCGACGAAGTCATTTCCTTTCTGAACAGTACGTATAAAAATATGAAAACATTCTAGTTATTACTACGAGTATATTATTATCTGCCCGGAAATGTTCTTCAACTTTCCTAGATAAAACACATTAGTGTCAAAAAGCTGAAGCCATATTGAGTTTCCAAAGTTCAACGACTTATACACAAACATAGGAATGTTGGTATCTAAGGCCGGGGTCACACTTTCGCACATGTATGCAAATGCCTCGAGAAATACCAAATGTGTGGTGCATACATCTCTACTTAGAACTACACTATTCATGTTGAAAAGGGCTGTCTATGACGTTCAGTGCTAGATATGTGCAGTGAAGAACAGACTTGTTTTGTCAGCTAGTTTAGATAATAATTATTTTTTAAGTAGCCTCAATATGTATATTTTTTATTGTTGTGGTTATTTCTATAAATTCATTATAATAAATTGTATAATTTCTGCGATCGAAGTCGCCAGTGACTGTTTAGCTGATTTCTACTACCATTTACATTACGAAGACCTCCAATCTGGTTGCATCAACATGTAAAAAAAAGTGTTTTGCTAACATTAGCACAAATCTTTACTGACATCACTAGCGGCCGGGTAAGGGCGTTTGCTCACTATTTTTAGCTTCATCACCGAGTTTAATTATGTCGGTAACTAATTCAGGCCTCGTGTGAAGACGGATGACGTTGAGATTAGGGCTGTACTCCCCGGTGATTCATTATCTAGTAACGTTATCGCGTAACAGTTCTTGTGTATTTCGCAAGCATGTCAAGTTTGATCTATGTATAGATTTCACAATTTATTAATGAATATACCGGCTCGCCAGTGTGATGGAGTGGAAAGTGATCTATTTTCTGTGATTAAAATCATGTTTTGGCTACTTATGTGAATTTTTCTTTAGTAAAAATTTAATCATTGAAAATATTTAGCATGCGGTAACGATAAACTAAATTCGTACTAATATTATAAATAATAACTATCTGTTTGTTAAGTTTCGAGTCTATACCGCTGTATTAATGTTGATGAAATTTGTTATAGAGATCAATTGGACCTTGAAGCAGGCATAGAGGCTACCACTGGTCTCAAAAAATCCTCTAAGATGCGAGTGAACAGGCGGGCAATAGTTAGTAAAAAATATGTAGATCGTCATAGGTGTTCATATCACAACCGAGACCGATAGCTTAACGTGCTATCTGAGGCACGAACGGGTCTCGATATACTAAAAATGGTAGCCTATCCATAGAATTATCGTGGTAGTTTAACCTTGGTATTTATACTTAGCCGAGAAAATCAAATTGCAAAGGAGTTTCGGAATGTATAACAACCTTTTTAGAGACCAGCCAATGCATACGAATTGGTCATACATGGTAACTTTATTCACGTCATAAATAAATCGGGGGCTTTATTCAACAGCTGTCACTCATGTTTACATTGGCCACAACTGGCCCACTAGTCCGCACACGATGGCACGTAGTGGCTATTTCTGAGAGGCCATAGACCTCCGTTCGCTGTATTATTAGCTTTTGTTTGTTATCGAATTTAACCGCATTGTGTACGCTGAGATCGAGTAGTAGCTAGCGAGATAAATAAACTGAAGTGATGATTGAAATGTGTAGTAAGTAGAAAGTAAAAATACGTAACTGAACAAATATAAGACACATAACATTACGCCTGTATTCCTCGAAAGGTTAGGCAGACGTGTACCAGTAATGTACACTCACATTTCGCCGGTAGTTGAAATCATATTGCTATTTAACGGGCACAAATCCAAACTCCGAGCTACTACTGAATGTCATAGAAAACCCAATAACACTACTCGAACTGGGAATTGAACTGGGACCTCTGGCGTAGCAGTCGCGATTACGACCAGTAAGCTAATGTGACGTAACTAAAATTATAAATGATATTAAATATTTTTCTTTCTTTCTTTTTCTTTAAATTCATTTCTGTAAACAGATCCTTTACACTGTTTTACAAGTCAATATTTTAAATGTTTAATACAAGATGGCGTCGATATTCCGAACATCCTCTGAGAAGAAACGAAACAAACTCGGAAATCATGGTCTCTTTTTTAAATCCGTTAGTAGTATTGTCAGATATGTGAGTTTTAACAACATAGGAGAAAATCATACAGCATATAGCAGTACAACTAAAGGCCTACACAGACCGGGATGGTATGGCAAGGGATTTAAATTTTTACCAATGGAAATTTAAATGTATTGATATAGCAATACGACTTAAACTACTATGCTTTAAAATAATACCGTGGCGTCGAAAGGGGTTTTTCGATGACATGCCAAAATTAAATCCCTTGCCATGCCGTCTCGATCTGCGTAGGCCTTAACCGTCCGGAAGTACAGTGTAGATCGTTGGCGGTTGACCAGTTTTCGACTCTATTTTCTAAGTAATAGGAGTGAAAACTGGTCAACCGCCAATTACCTTGATTGTACATACATGATGGTATGTTTTATTATTAAAACACTACATACCATCACGTCTGTATTCACAGGAAGAGTAGGCAGAGGTATTTTTAATATGTTTATTTTAATACTTACCTACACAAAACAGATGCGTGTTTTGTGTAAGTGAATGTGATTTATTTGTTTATTTGATAGGTAATCCAACGACTTATCCACTATTACAATACAACTTAATGAAAGAACATTAATATAATATTATGGTGAATTCGTCACATAAAGAAGTACACAGCATTTTCACAAAATCTAAATTAAATATTTTGACGACCTCTGTGGTCTAGCGGGTCGAGTGCCGGACTGCTGGTCGTGGGTTCGATTCCCACAGGACACAAATATTTGTGTGGATAAATCATGAGTATTTGTGTTTGTCTGGGTGTTTCTTATGATATAAGTATGTATTTACAAAAAAAAAGTATATAAGTATTATATCCATTATCTAGTACCCATAGTACAAACTCTGCTTAGTTTGGGACTAGATGATGTTGTGTAAAATGTCCCAAAAATATTATATTATTATTATAAACAATACCTATACTTATAAATTGATGAGTTAAGGACTTGCTAGCCAGTGCAATAAGTATTAAGTTCTGGAAGATAATATAAATAGAAGGTTATTTTATATAAGACTGGGTTGGGATGAGGCGTGTTTTTTGTGGTCATTCATACTATGCAGTGGTTTTGTGCCCATTCATACTATGTTAGTGATTTTGTAAAGAATGTAATACATTTTTAAGCATTGTCTATCTACATTATATATGTGTTACACAGCAGCTGAACTCATAGCGCACGTCTCGTTGACGTGATTCAAGATTGTGTTGTTCCTAATTCTGTTTAGTCTATACTAAATTCTCGGTAGCTGTGTTTAAAAAATTGGATTGATACACGTCCCCGCGTCACGGTAAATAATTTTCTTTCATCTCCGTCATTGACCCTGTATACGTATTATTTACATTTTAAACATTCCTTTATTAATTTATTTAAGAGATCGAGTGTTCGATTCCCACAGGACATATTTGTTTGTGTTTGGCTGAGTGTTTCTTATATGTGTACCATAGGCGTAAAGTGAAAAATTTATTCACTGCTCATTACTTTTCTGTTTTACAATAGTTCTTGTAGTAACGAAACGGCCAAGCCACATATTTTGACTAAGGTGAGTTTGTAGTTAAGGCGTGTAGAGTTAGAAGGTTGGCTCTACATGGGATATGATAATTTATTGACAAGAAACATTTTAAATGAAAATGTTTTTGGTGGGATATCCATTGTCTAATGCCCTTAGTACAAGCTTTGCTTACTTTGGGAATAGATCCTGCTGTGTAAAATGTTCCAAAATGGTTTAAATAAACATTTAATAAAATAAAACATTGTTTTCCACCAGTATCAGTTATCGGGAATGTTATTATAATATTATACCTACAAAACCTTTCCCTAATATTACGTAATTTCACAAATACGTGAGATAATTCCCCCGTCAGCAGCGGGCCTTAATTGCCCGATATTCTCGATAATAGCGGTCTAATGACCAGTCCCAGTAGTACGCACAAGTTGATCAGTTAGCAGCGCAAATTAACACAAAATTCGGACAAAATCGGCCGGACACGTGACAATACGGTATGAACGTGGACACTGCGGTATCATTTGGACGGTTTAAGGTACGTTTGCGTCCATTTTGTGGACGTTGGACATTTAGATACGCTAACGTAGGTTAATGCTTTTGTTGATAAATAATTAAGGGCCTGCAAAACCTTTTTGGAGGCTTTTTGATAAGATAGTATGGGAATATGTTCCTAATTCCTGAGGTGCTTTTATAACAGAGAGGCGAGAACTGTATGTTAACTTAGAGTTGTTAGTAGAGGGTTTTCCGTGAATGCAATCAAAGACTTGAAGAACTTGTACACCGGATATATTGTAAAAAAACACATTAGCGAATCCAAAAGTCATTCTCAATTCAAAAACCTATGACAGTAGAATAGAATAGTAAACATTGTTTTGCCATATAAATTATTTCTAGCCACCCATTATCACCTAGAGTTACTTGATTTTGGTTATATGGACAGCGATATCCTCCACTTTGGTCCTTTTTTTCGGATTGTTCGGATACCAGTATTTCGAATTAGATCGTGAAGTGTAATAATTACACTATTCCAAATAAGAGTTGTTAAAAGTGCGCACACTCAACCTCATAGCTGACGACGTCGATAGAATTCACAAATATAGCACTTTTTTCTTACTGTTAAGTCTAGTTAGTTTGTAATTGTAGAAGTTAAGGAACCTCAATATCGAATTGGATTTACTCTGTAAAGATATTGTTTGGAAAATATGTATACTTAATTACTATAAACATAACAACAACGTCATTCAGAAAAGTTGGGGCCATACTACAATTAAATCCGTTTCGAAACTTACTTAATTAGCAACCAACAATACATTGGGCACCAGTTGCAATTCTTGTTAATTAAAGTTCCAACCGACGGTAATTGGCGTTGCCGCCGCTGGGACCAACAGGGGTTAAACACGAAATTCAGGTTAAAATAGAGGCGTTATATATTAGTTTTGGTGGAATATGTTCAGACGCCAGCAGGTCAAGATATCCAAAATTGTAAAATTTTCCCAATTGAATATGAACCTTATTATAATGTGTTAAAGTTGAATATCTATCAAAGAAATTTGACATATTGGGGTAGCTTGATGTGCTGGCCTCTGTACGGTTCGGGGGGGCTCGTGGCTAAGTAATATCTACGTTGATCAACCGATCTGCAAGGTTAAACTGCGATGGCCATGAAATCACATGATCTCATGGCTATCGCAGTTCGCAATGAAGCTATACATATAGCTTTCGGTCCTGGTTGACAACCGGTACCGATTGGTTTATTTGCTCTCCGAGGCACGGCGGTGTGTTAAGAATGATGATCCATCCACAGACTGACCGCGGCTAGCGCAGCTTAACCTCGCAGATCGGTTGATCAAAGTGGTTAATACTAACTATAGCTTAAAATAAGCCAAACGGAACCATCAAGCTTAATAAAAATAATTAATATTGACTTGTAAAAGTGTCTTTAAAAGATCTATTTATATATATCATTTAAGCCTAAGCCCCTCTAATGTAAACATAATCCAATGTGAAATGATTAACTGCAGAGGTTATAAGTAAAGCGTTTTCAATAAATCTTATAGCCATAAAATTGCCAGCTTCATTAAATGCCATACATGTAAGACGTTCCTTTAATATTATTGTCATGGTTTTATAGCGAGATTGAGTGGCCATCAAATATATTTACGATGGTCGTAAGTGGCGATGGGTTTACACAATGGCTGTCAATGACCTCGAGGGTATAAGAAAAGATTTATTTGATCTTCTTATGTTTGAAGATTGGAGTGATCTGATTATATTAAGTTTTTGTTTTTTTATCGGATACATTTCGGAGAGTGTGCATCATATCTCCACGGTCTTATTTCCTCTTGCCCTTTCTACTATCGGACTGCCAGAAGCACCACAAAAAGCGACATCGATTCATGTTGGACATTCCAAAAACCCGAACGGAACGCTTTAAGTCCAGTTTTATAATATTTTCTGCTGAAATGGTTCCTGTAAAGGGAAACCGAGTGGGTCTTCCCCGATAGATACAACTTTTCTTACACTAATTTAATACCTGCACTTGATTTCTGTTGACTACACATCAAACCGCTTTGCTTGACATCCGTATGTCACAACCAGGATCCAGCAGAATACCAGCGCCAGATCTTAGTCTGGCACATGCTGAGCTTGATACCTATTTGCTGCAGCGGCACACACCTAACGTTTAAAATCAGTTTTTTTTCCCTTGTTTTTTATTTTATCTGTACTTATCTTTCATTTTTATTTACTTATATAGCGTACATATAGTGTGTTTTGTCTATGGCAAATAAAAGTTTTTTCTTTCTTTCTTTCTAGATACAATCTGGGCGTTTTTAAATCACGAGTGAATCGGTTTTTTTAGGCAAGCGCTCTCTATCGTAGATTGCAGTATCGCTTAACATCAGAATAAAAAAAAAATGTTCTGCACTTGCCTTCACTTGCACTATTATTATAGCCAGGGGATCCGTGAAATTCGGAACATCCATGACAGCCGCTAGACACTTTCAATTGGTGGGAAGTGGTGGGAAGTCTTGTTTTGTCTCGCATGCTAATCGAAGGCGAAAAAACGCGTGCCGCCAGCTGAAACCATTATCTGGTACGGCGACAAACTCACCAAGTCAGCCGCTCGCAGGCATTGAGTCCGAGATGATCCATGAGGGTTTCCATACCATAAGAAAAAGGCTGCTGTTGTCAATCTGACATTACAGTCCTTGCTATTAAGAGAGGCAGGGCATAGTGGCAGTAATTCCACTCAAATTGGAGCTGCCCGACAGGCCTTTCAGAAAATTGAAGTGAAATAACTCTGCTTTGAGCGTGTTGGCAGTGGGGTGACTTTAACCCTTATACTGCCAACCGAACTATTCCTCTTTCATTTTATAGGGACAGCAACGCGCAAGTGATACCCTTGGTGTTGCGTCTATAGGCTACAGTAACCGCTTACCATCAGGTGGGCCGTATGCTTGTTTGCCACCTTAGTGGTACAAAAAAAGACGGGTAGGAAAACCATTCGATTTAAGAAGCCACTGGCAATTTCTGACAAGTGAGAATTGGCAATCTGAACAAAGCGGGCCTTAACTGCGGTTTGCGAGCCGGTCCGTTGCTGAACGGAATAAAACGATTGTATTATATTCGGTAAAGGGTTTTATATAGAAAAATACTTTTGGTTTTTGGAGATCCGTTGAATTGCACGAATACCGTGGGATCGAAGGACCAATTGCATTTTGAAATACAAATGTAGATTTAAGTGAGTTGGACCTATAAGGACATTAAGTACCAATATTATTACTAACTAGCGGCCTGCCCCGAACATTAGAAAAATACAACCGTGCATCCCTTATTTTACCTTCTAAGGGGAGACATTCCCAAAAACCTTTCTGCTTACAACATAAAAGGCATCAACTGCCAACATAATTATCAAGTTTGTAGCCTCAGCGGTTTAGGCTCTGCGTTGATGTATCAATCGATCAGTATTAAAGTAATTATAATTATATGTATAGATGACTTCGAAAGTCTCTTTTAAAGCCTGTTTAATATCAAAGAAATTAAAAATAAATCCTGCTATGTAAAAAATAATGAGACGACATCATTAGTAATAAATCAAACGAGGCGTAGTGAATGTAATTTTACTGCACTGGTATTTACCGTAGCCGCGTAGGTAAAAACTCGTAGCGATCGTAGATCTCTCGTAGCGATTGTAGCGGCTCGGTGCTACGATATCCGGCGCAATTTGCTACGCCGTAGCCGATAGCGGTGAGCTACGAGAATTGTAGGCCTTTATTAGGTGTTTATTATTCTACAATAAATATACAAAACAGGCTTTGGGAGGTATTAAGGAAGGTGAATACATTACGGGAAAATAGGTATTATGGTAGTTTTTCTTACGAGACATGAAAAAAAAGAAAAAAGTAAGTTTATT
The DNA here is from genome assembly GCA_964056405.1 of Acronicta alni. NCBI lineage: Eukaryota > Metazoa > Arthropoda > Insecta > Lepidoptera > Noctuidae > Acronicta > Acronicta alni. Next base: position 15,975,190 of record OZ043915.1, on the reverse strand, counting down.
ACTTAATAGCTACTATTGCTCGCGGATTTTTTGAGATATATGGCCTGTTTCCTTCTCCAAGGTATGATCTATGTCTGTACTAAATTTCATCAAAATCGGTTTAGAGGTTTAAGCGTGAAAGCGTAACACACACAGACAGAGTTACTTACGTAGTTATAATATTAGTAGGAATATAAACATTTGTAATATTTCTTTAAATGTTTTTTTCATAATTAATTAATTTAAGTAATTCATTTTTTTTAATAAGTAGTATTGATACTCCTTACCTTTATTTTACAAAAGGTTTTCTCGAAAACGAAAATAAAACCGTCGAAAACTATTCCGCTGATTCCGTCCACGTACGTACATTCACGTAATAGTTTTTGTATAACCCATTTCCGTAACCGGCTCACAAAGGCAGTAGGTTAGGTGACTTTGAATTACATTATTTGAGGTTAGACTAGCTGAATTTTTAAAAGGTTTTGTAGAGAAGTATTTTATCTCATTCAATTGAAAGGAATATATTATGTAAAAAAGAGGCTTTTTTGGAGACGTACTAACTGTTGCCCACGGTTTCACCGGTACTCCAAAGGGCTCATTATATTTGGCACTATCCCTACATTCCCAAACCATCGTAACATACATCTTTCACATAAACAATATGATTACAATTCCGGACCAATATGACCTTCAAACCTTCAAGAAAAGAGCGTACTCCCTTTTAAAGGCCGGCAACGTGCTTGTGACTCCTCTGGTGTTGCGGGTGTCCATGGGCGGCGGAAATCGCTTACCATCAGGCGATCCGTCTGCTCGATTGCCACCTATCCCATAAAAAAAAAAAAACAACAAATAAAAACAGTTTTTCATAAATTTACAGCGTGTTTGATAAGACCTTTCGTAATTCATCTTCTCTTTGAAAAGTTTCAATTGCTGAGACTTTATCGCTTACATTTATTTTCGTCGCATATTTGCCTCCAAATGCAGTCGATAAGCTGCTTACATCGCCAGCGATGGAACGACGAATTGGTCTCATATTTATTGTCGCTTTTCAAGTAGGATTAGGGATTATCCAACGTTTTATTTGATCGGTGGTTACTTTTATTTGTGTGCAATAAAATGGTATAGAATGTGTTTCTTTGTATGTGTGTGAAATTTGCAAAGTCTTTATATTTGGTCGTAATGCACCGATAGATAGATTAAAATAATTTCATTTATGGCTCATTGTGTACATAAACTTAATGAAAATTTGTAAAGCTACGAATAAAGATTATTGTTATTATTCGACTGCTACACTTCAGAGTCAAGATAGGACAGGACAGGACAAGTCCAGTCCTGACATATTGGCTTTTGACCCACTAATAATTGTCATGGATCTTATCGGGCGAAAATAAATACTTTTTCTTTCTTCCGTTGTTAGTTAGTAGTTTTGAGTTTTTCTATGAAATTCTAGTGGCAGCTCGGAGTTTGAATTTGTGCCCGGTTAATGGCAATAGGGTCGCCCCCATTACATGGGACCTAAACATACTGGCGAACTGATATATAAAAGTGCATCTCTGCTTAACCATTCGGGAAATAACAGCCGTGATGGTGTATATACCATCATTCACTTATTCCTCTGCCTTACCTTTCTGGGAATACCGTAGTGATATGAATGAAGCCATTTTGTTTATGTATATCCCATAGCAATAGTACAGTCGATACGATTAAAATACAGCACTTTGCCATTACTAAGAACTTTCAATATTTTAGGAAAAACTTACAAGCCTCCCAAGTGGAAAGCTGAAACTTACTTACATGGAAATTGAATTAGATGGAGTTAGCAACTTTTCTACATATATACTTATCCTAGAAATATGTTTGCGTCCGAACTTCGTAGATTTATATGGAAAATATCATATCATTTGGCATTCACGCATGCTAAACATTTTTAAAGATATACATTTTAGAGAAATAAAATACATACATACCATCACGCCTGTATTCCCCGAAGGGTTAGGTAGAGGTGTACTAATGTACACCCACATTTCGCCGGTATGTTTAGATCCCATGTAATAGGGGGCGAGCCTATTGCCATTAACCGGGCACAAATCCAGACCCCGAGCTGTTACTGAGAATTTCATAGAAAAACCCAATAACACTTTGCTCGACCTGGGGATCGAACCCAGGACCTCTAGCGTAGCAGTCGCGCCTAGGACCACTAGACTAATGAGGCAGTCAAAGTTTAGAGAAATAAAAATTCGATAGATTCGAAACTGCGTCCATCCGCTTCAGTACACCGGACCTAAATCAGCTACCAAGACCAATACTCAGTACAGAATACAGTACATGGTACAGTGGTCTCGTTAGCTTATTTGGCTAAAGTGTCCAGTCTACTTAGCCGGAGGGAATCAGGTTTAAACCCTGCCTGAGGTTGATCTTATCTTTCCCTAAAATATATATCATATATTTTTTTATATATTAAATACTATAATCTGCTGAAAAATGTTGGTAACCCTACGACACTAAACCATGCTTTTGACAAGATGATAAATTGCCCGGTTAACGCCCCTTTCAGTGTAAGCACCCGCCAATATCCGGGCACATTTCCTGAATGTTAATGCCTGCAGCGTCACTTCCGCTATCATATTTTCTGGAACACCATTAGCATGGTGTTTTGCCTGTTTATTTATTTATTTATATATACTTTATTGTACACCATAATAATAGATACAATTTAAAGTACATGGGATATATGCGTATACAATGGGAGGCCTTATCGCTAATTGCAATTTCTTCCAGGCAACCTTAGGATGGAAATAAACGAATGAACTTAAAACTGTGTGTTGACCACGGTGCACATCCCTACATAGATAAATAATGACTATATATATCTAATATATAAAATTCTCGTGTCACAGTTTTCGTTGCCATACTCCTCCGAAACGGCTTGATCGATTTTGATGAAATTTTTTGTGCTTATCGGGGAGGTCTGGGAATAGGCCAACATTTTTCATACCCCTAAATTTTTTTTTTATGGCAAAACAACGTTTGCGGCGTCAGCTAGTATATATATATGTATATATACTAATACATACTAATATACTATAACAAATTAAAAATATATGCAACCAGATCTGTATAGAATTTGCGACGGTGAGGTAAGTATTAAAATTACAGCGATAAGTAATGTTCCTTCACTAACCTTTTAAACACAGGGAGTGATTGAGCACGCCTGATTGATACTGGCAACGCATTCCACAACCGAGCAGCCTGAACAGAAAAATGAAAAGGATTTATCAAAAAATGTTGTGGAATGCATTGGCATTTTAAGTTTCAAGTTATCCGATGATCTCATGAATAGTGTGTGGGTATCGCATAAAAACTCAAAACGTTTTTTTAGGTAGAAGGGGGTAGAGGGAAGGAAAAGTATATTATAAAGCAGTGAAAGAATATGAGCATTCCGGCGAAGTCGGATTGGTAACCACTTGAGCTTAACACGAAATTTAGAAACATGGTCATTATTTGCGTAAACCAAATATGAACCATATGCAAAAGTTTTGAAGGCGCTCAAGTTTGTCAAGTTGGTCCTCTGTAAGATCAAGAAAGCTGACATCAGCATAATCAAGGATGGGAAGAAGAAGTGATTGAGCAAGCGCAACTTTGGTCGCAGTTGGCAGGAAGTTGCGTAGTCTTTTCAGACCCACAGCAGAGGCAAAAAGTTTGCGGCTCACTTCCTGTAACTGAGCCGTTCTTGCGCCTGTTCTTCATTTTGTGTTGTTGAGTTGCTAAATTTCAGGTTTTCCGAAACCATTTTTTTATTTATTTATTTAAAGTTCGGAAGATTTACAGACAATAGACAGTAACATTATAAACATAAGTAATCATGTGCCATTTACAAATCTTCACAAGTAGCGGATACAAAGTAATACAAAACTGAGAGGGATTAGGTTGAGTGCACACATTACGAAGTCTGTGAAACAATCAGCATGAAATTAGTAGTAACAGCTATGTAAATATATGCTAGCATTGACCATTAGGGTCTATAAAGAATTTATCGGCTAAGAGTTTTTTGTTGGGATGTTACCTAAAATATGTTAATAGTTCGATGATATGTTCTTGGTCCCATGTAATAGCGGGCGAGCCTATTGCCATTAACCGAGCACATATCCAAACTCCGAGCTGCTACTGAGAATTTATAGGAAATCCTAATAACTCGGGATTGGACCTTTAGCGTAGCAGTCGTGCTTAGGACCACTAGGCTAATCAAGTAGGAATTGTTGATGTACAATTCGTACACCTCTGCCTAACGCTTCGGGGAATATAGGCGTGAAGTTGTGGTGAGGTTACCATGGGGTGTTGCCTAAAACGTCATGTGTGCTTAGCAAATACTAACATAATTCACATGTTGTGTACATAATTTCGCGATGTTTACCAATAAATAAAATTAATCATATGTTCCGCGCGGCAGGCCCACGTTAGCAAATATCGTGCGAAAATTGTCGCGGCAAATTGAATGGTTTGCCGCGATCAAACATGGTTGGTGTAGCCACTCGTGATTGGGACACAGCTGCCAAGCCATTTACTACGTATTCACGGTAAAATATGCCAACAAATGAAGTGACCTGTGTGTCATATCTCACAACCTTTGAAGTACACACTTACAACAATATATTTGGGGAAAGGGTTTAGAAATGCAATCTGCCCCAAATACTCAACAGGCTGCCAAAACCTATAATTATTCAAATTGAAAATAAAAATAACAAACAAGTAAAAAATATACTCAAGAAATATTTCTTATGTAAGGTAGCAACTACTTAACTGTAATTTTTTTCCTAAATTAAGAATTAAGAATATTAGTTAAGTTCGTTTGTAATTCAAAGTTGTGTTTTCCAGTAATAAACAGATTTTATTATTATTATTAAGTACAGTCAGCAACGAAAGTCGCTGAACATGTTGCAATCTTCAATATGATTTTTAACAAGTATGAAGTTACTGACCTACGAAGGTTATGCGAAATAATTGCATAGATGACCATTAAATATTTAGGTTACCTTAGTAGAAAAGACCTGTTACCAAGTTCTGGAGCTGTGACAATAAAAAAATTTAACTGTGTGCAGCGACTTTCTTTGCTGACTGTACATAAAGTCGCTTTTTTATTGGAATAAGATGACAAACAAACCTTGGGGATGCCTGAAGGTAAGCAGCAGTCACATCAGTTGTCAACTTGAGACCTCAGTTGTTAAGTCTCATAATAATATGCCCAGTAATTTCACTGGATACATTGCCCTTCAAACCAGAATACAATGACTTACTTGACTTAATCTTCTATAACCCCCTAGATGCCCCTAGATGGGGCAGAGGGCGTCCACAGATGTCCGCCATCGCGATCGGTCTTGAGCTTCAAACCAGAATACAATAATGTCAGCATATTTGTGCTTAGTGTCAATATTTGGCAATGCGGTGGTACGGTCAACAAAAGTTGTTAAACACAGCTAAATTTTTAAAACATGACAGCTCCAAAACTTGTCAAGACATAACATACCATCACGCCTGTATTCCCGAAGGGTTAGGCAGAGGTGTACTAAAACACAAATCCAGGCTCCGACCTGCTACTGAGAATTTCATAAAAAAACCCAATAACACTGCTGGACCTGGGGATCGAACCCAGGACCACTAGCGTAGCAGTCGCGCTTAGGACCACTAGATTAATGAGGCAGTCTTGTCTAGAGTTTTTTTTTTATTATGAAGTTAAGGTAAATATTTAATGATCATCTATGCAATGATTTTGCACCACCTTCAAAGGTCAGATTAACTTCATATTAAAAATCGTATTGAAAATTGCAACATGGTCGGCGACTTTTGTTGCTGACTGTACCACCATAGACGCACTCGGAAGCATTAGCAAAGCCTACCACCTAAATGCTGCAGGATGGAATCATCATGCCAATCGTATTGTAGCATTGTTTCAAAGTGTAGTCCACTGCTGAGCACGGGTCTCCTCTCAGATTGATTTGGCTATAGTCCACCACGATGTGCGAGTTGGTAGACTTCATACACTTTTATAAAATACGACCTAGATCGATTAAGCAATTCAATTGAAAACTAAGTTGTAAATTAAACTTATGTAATTTTTAAAGAGCCTACTAAGCCCAAAGTATCTCGCGGCATTAAGCAGTTTTATCCATGTTAGTTTAGGTAAGTTCTCGCAGTTCTCGTTAAACAATATTCAAAGTTCGAACAGATAATGTGATTGGGTTAACAAAATTAACCAGCCGCGTTCTGATTGGTTGTTTGTATTTGTAATTCGAATATTTTGGTAGGTCTATAGGAGAAGTGGATGATTATTAGTTAGTAATGTTTTTTAAGCATCTATAGGCTACGGTAACCGTTTACCATCAGGTGGGCCTAGGCTTGCATGCCACCAAGTCACAAAATGGTTGAATAGTCAGTATTTTCTTTAGACAATGTAGGTAACACTCCCTAAGGGTTTGTTATTTAAGATTTGTCTGTAAACACAATATACAAAGTTTAAGCGTGGGATTTTATTTAGCGAAAAAGAAATTCTCTGCAAATTTGAATCTGTTATATCGAAATAAGTAATACAGTCCTTTGGGAAATACCTCAACTTTCTTCCAGTCATACTACTTACTATGTCAGTTATTCCTACTCAAAATACTGTTAAGGTCTTTTCAAAGTAATAATAATAAATATTCAGAATATTTTACATAGCATCAACTAGTGCCAAACTAAACAGAGCTTGTACTATGAGTACAACGCAATGGGTTACTTTTATACTTTTGACGACTGTGTCTGTGGTCTAGTGGTTCGCGTGTCGGACTGCTGATCACGAGGTCTATGTGATGAACATAAACGTTTGTGTTTATCTGGGTTATCTGGGTGTTTTATATGTATTATAAGTATGTATTTACGCGGGATATTCTAACACAAGCATTATACCTTGCTTAAAAGAATATCCCTATGTAACAAATGTATTTTAATCTAAGCTAATGAATAAACATTTTATTATTTATTTATTATTTTTTATTATTTACAAAAAAAAAGTATATAAGTATTATATCCATTGTCTAGTACCCATAGTACAAGCTCGGCTTAGTTTGGGACTATATGGTACTGTGTAAAATTGTCCAAGAATATTATTATTATTATTCATTATTATACTTTTTTTGTAAATAAATACTTATAATACCAGGAACACCCACAAACACAAATCTCATATTTATCACATAAATATTTGTGTCTTGTGGGAATCAAACCGACACTCGACTGTGGTTCGAGTCGTAGAAAGTGGAGTAGAAACTGATTTAGATCAATAGGGTTGCCAATAATTCTTAATGTTTGTTACGTCTCATGATTTTATTTAAAGATACGCTAAATTTAGCACATGCGCTGGCCGACTGTCTTCTCATTGACTTTTTGTCAGCAATCAGAGTAATTCTTAATCAAATGAAATATTTTACAACATTAAAGTATGACCTAGTCAGTTTCCAGAATTATCACTCATTCAAAGACTGACCGCGGTATGTGCAGTTTTAATTAGCTAATAGCCTCTCGCTTCACAGAAAAATATAGCATCACATTCGTATTGAGTATTGAATTAGAAAACAATAGTGTTGATCTCTTCTTTCTATGGGTCTGCATACAGTAAGGTCAAGCTTTATCTCTGGTTATATTCAACTAATTAAGATGAGATGTACCCTTTTTTATGTTAGAGTATATTATGTATTCCATTTAACATAGTTCTATTCATAATGTTTGCACTAACCTCTAACAAACAGACTGACAAGAATTCCATTCCATTTCCAATGGAAATTTTCCATTCGGACTCACTTATTTTTTTAAATATCTTCAATGTATAGACACAGGTCTTTTTATTCGATTTTATATTAGTCATCAACCCATATACTGTCCCACTGCTGGGCACGGGTCTCCTCTCATATTGAGAGGTATTAGGCTATAGTCCACCACGCTGGTCTAGTGCGGGTTGGCAGACTTCACAAACCGTCGAGAAAAATCTCTAAGTTATGCAGGTTTCCTCACGATGTTTTCCTTCACCGTATAAGAGAGTGATAATTAATAAAATTATCACTCTCTTATTATTATTATTTTATATTACGATTATACTTATAGGATTTTTACATGTTTAACACGTATTTTTTTCTTTGGGGAATTAGTAACAAAAATAAATTCTATAAAACAAATTAAACTGAAGCAGTCGACTACTATTATTTATTTAGCATCATATCGCGGAAATTTCTCAAGAGAATTCGTCTTTATTGAAGTAGTAATGAAATCGAGATGATCGTGTTTACTTAAAGTGTTTTCAGTGGGTATAAGTTATGAAATCTAGCGAGATGTAGCGGTGACAGTAGTGAGTACAAATATTTAAGGCAAGCCCCACTTTCCATCGCAACGCAAACTACTATTTCAGACAAATGTTTATATCCTTCCTCAAGATGCAATCGACCTCCGTGCTATATTTTATCGAAATCCGTTTACTGGTTAAAAGACATTTCGCATTTATAATATTAGTATGAATGATATAATATATTATTTATTAGAATGAAGAAAAACAAATAATTTATTCCTTGGAAAAATAATGGGAATATGACTTATATAATTAAATAAATAAAAATTGTGTTTTTAACCGTAATTTACTACATGTATAGTCGGCAATAAACTGCCGTTGAACGACATTAGCAAATCTCAAATCAGCATTAACTTTTAGGTACTGTTATGGGCGATAAATGAAATTGATCATAGGGCGGTTAGCAAGCGAGTGCTTGCCACCGCTGACGTTACAACCCTCTACACGTACACACAAATATAGAATTACACATAGACCCCACAAACTATTAGGGTCTGTTTTAGCTTAATAAATGTATCAGTATAAGAATCAGACGCCGCAAATTATGCTCTATACAGTTTAAGTTAACGTTAAATACATTTTAAAAAAGAAGAATGTCGAAGAGGGAGTTGATTATTCTTGATTTAAAATCCTTTAGAGATTATAGAATAGAATGGTACAAAGGGCGGTCTTATCGTTAAAAGCGTTCTCTTACAGACAACCTGTGGATGGATTCAAGAGAAACGGAGAGGCGACAATTAGGTAGTCTGGCGTACATAAAAATATAATAGATACTGAAAATAATAATATACACACATACACTCACTTACCCCTTTTTCCCATAGGGGTAGGCAGAAACTAAAGAACGCCACTTGCTACGATTCTTACATACTTCTTTTGCTTTGACCACATTCATACATCTTGTCACACATACACGCCGGTTGCGAGTTCTACGCACCTAACCTTTTTGAAGAACCTCACTAATCCCTACTAATATTATAAATGCGAAAGTAACTCTGTATGTCTGTCTGTTACGCTTTCACGTCTAAATCACTGAACTGATTTTAATGAAATTTGGTACAGAGATAGAGTTGACCTTGAGAAAGAACATAGGATAGTAAGGTATAAGTTTAAACATTAATTTGGAAGTAAAATGTGCGTAGGTACTAGAAATCCTCGAAAAACTAAGCAATAAGTACTGCATATTTTTTCGAAGATTTCTTGAAAACTAAAATTATTCTATAAAAATCCGCTATACTCTTATACATTGAGGTATTACAACTTGGCACTTGGATACGCCCCGAGGGCACGACGTCCCAATGCCAAGGTCACTACTCGGCGGCCTTGCGAGGCATGCCCGGAATAATGAAAACTTACTACTATCGGCGAGTGCGTGTTGTCGTACATTCATTGACGTTGTGGCCTATTGCAAGCTTTTTATCGACTATTTTCAAGTTTACGTATCAGCTGTGAAACTGTTGCTTTTTATTGGACACAATGCTGTAAGAGACTAGGCAGAAGTAAACTCGGGTCCCGTCATGGTCGGGAATCGTCCCGGTGGCGAATGTCACGAAGCTCATGGCAATGAGGGCTAGGAAAAGCAAGTGCAGTTTGTAGTCGGTATGAGTTCGACATACAATCATTACCCTGATACCTCCCCGTAATATTTACAGATCCTATGATAAAGTATATATATTATTTCTTATTTACCGGGCTACTTATGAGAAAATCCTATATAACAATCTTTTCAACCTGGATGTTGAACCGAGAAGCTCATGCTCTGCAGCTGTTCTTGTGGCCACTACACCGATAAAACATTATAAAAAAACACAAAATATTTTATTATACCTTTATATCAAAAGAGACAACAAATTTTACCAAAACAAAATAATAACTCCACAAACAACGGACATCCCGGTATTCCCACGACACGCGTCATGTTTTTTTCAAAGCCTACAGAACAATGTATTGTTTGTGCACAAAACATTTGTTCACAACATGTTCACACATGATGCGGACCAGAGAAAAGCACACAATTATATTACCTCAATGTCAGCTTGGGGACATGAAAAGCGGTTAGAGATGAGCGGGAAATGAGCTGGGTCGGGGTGGCGGTTGGATGGTTTTGTGTGGGAACTGGGTCAATTTCTTCGCGAATTTATGGAGAATTACTTGGGTATAGGTCTGTGCCTTCTATATCGTCTATTCCCCGGAGGTTTAGGATGGCATATTGCACATGCAATCATAGTAAACATACCGTCTTAGAAATAAACCCCCCTACATATATTTTAATATTTTAAAAACCTAGTTTACCGCTACTTTACTGCTTAAGTGACACCGCCAGAGACACATCTAATTCCGGGATTAAATAGAGACTAATGTTTAAAAAGAGAAAAAAAAAACAAACAGAGCTAGCTTATATGATTACTAACTTCTGCCCGCAACTTCATCCGCATGGAAAAGTTACTTTTAATTATCGCTATAATTTGGCAAATTAACTCAAAATCGTTATAAATTATAGCCTATATCTTATTCTAATGTTTAAATAATAATATTGTAAAGTTTCATTAAAATCCGTTCAATAGTTTTATCATGAAATAGGAACAAACATCCATCCATGCATCCATCCTCCCAAACTTTCACATTTATTATATTAGTAGGTTATAAATATTATAAAAAAATAAGACTGTAAAAATTGAATGAGGGCTGTAAAAATTGTGCTAACTCTGTCTAGCACAATATACTTAATTCTATAAGAAAAAGAGATGGCACGAAATCGGCAGTTATGCATACATGTCATAACTATCACGTCACTGAGGCCATTGGAGTGAGAAATGAGAGAGGAATGAAATAACGTTGCGTATCTGACTATACGAATTGACGGCGGTTCCACGACAATATGTCAAATTTAGTTAACGTTACTGAAGCGAGATATGAGCTAGGTTGAGATGAAGGATGGATTGTGAATAGGTCAATGATATTAGCATATTGACCCAAATAGAGAATGATTGAGTGAACAGGACGGGTGCTGTCTGATTCTTTATAAGAATGTATAATGCCAGCAGGTCAAGCTATCCAAAACTGACAAAATGTCCCAATTGGAAATTAACCTTATAATTTTGTATTAAAGTTGAAAATCTATAAAAGAAAAAATGACAGATTGGGGTAGCTTGATGTGCTGGTCTCTATACGATACGATTGACAATATTCATAAGTCTGAATCAAAGAACGTCCACTGCTAAACTCGTCCTATAGATTTCAACATAGACTGACTATAAACCTATCCAAATTATAATCGGATTAAAAATTTTGTAGTAAAATCACCATAATTTCATATAAAAGCAGCTTCAGAGTAAAATATTTTTGATAAAACATTTTTTATTCCTTCCGGGCCTATATTCTCTAAAAATCCCATAAACAACCTTCCTTTTAACAATGTTTAAAAATCATTCAGGTCATGAACTAGCAACCGTGCACTGTACCCTTTTCTAACCTAAAAAAATCAGTTCATCAAGATGTATTCATGCTATACTATCTATGTGTTAATTTAGTTCGATGTTCAAATGCGCGAAGACTGTAATTGGCTTCATAATACTTATTTATTTATTATTAGCTCGTGCTGTCCCACTACTGGGCAAAGGCCTCCCTCCATTCCTTCCAACGGTCGCGATAGTGCGCTGCTTCTCTCCAGTTCTCAATAATACATATATATCTTGTCATGTTTTTTACATGCTGTTGGTCTTCTTAACGATTAAATAAATAAATACTATCTATACACATAAATAAAATTGAATTGTCTGTTTGTAATTCCAAATTAACAGCTTTTCACTAAATGAATATGATAGAATACGGGACCAACAAAAAAAAATTTTTTTTTAAATTTTTTGTCTGTTCTCTGTTTGTTCCGGCTAATCTCTGCAACGGCTGGAGCGATTTTAACGGGACTTTCACTGGTATATAGCTGATGTTATAACGAGTAACTTAGGCTTAAGGCAGTAACTTTGATTTTAGAAAAAAAAATAGAGTTCCGCGATCACATATCCACCCGTACTACTATTTAACCACCGCTGGTACTATATAGTAGCAGGTTTCCACATTTTCGGACACCATGTATATCATTTTTCCAGCTTCTTTTCAAAAGGATTTTACTTGGTCTTTTCTACTCACTCGTATGAAGACCGCGCACTAAGTCACGAGGGCCCGAAGACTGGAAGCTATCTTATTTTAAATACGTAATTAATATGTTAATCATAGCATCTTACGTTTACAATACTTAATATGCCGCTCACGCTTTGCTTAAAATGTCATAACTGTGCGTATTATCGTACTGACAGTTAGCTTTTAAGAGTCGGGGCGGGTCGGTGTGCGTTCGCCCTTATCTAATGTATGACCTTCAAACTGACATGACGTTTTGATAGATATAAAAGTAGTTTAGCTTTAGAAGGACCAATTTGAGGCGGCAGAAATCGCGCGAGCTGAAATCGCGCGCGCGCGGCTGAAATCGGGAGCGGATAGAAGGACCATATGACCTCCTAAGTACTAAATGTTACACTCTTGATAAACTGTTGCAGTTTAGCAGCAGAAATATATTGGTACTTATACCTACATGCTATTATTTTTCCATGAACAATAATAAATTAAATCACTATCATCATCTTTCTCGCTTTTTCCTATGTTGCGGTAGGCTTCCAGATCCTGCGGACGAATGCTGCTGACAGCGCTCCCGTAGTCCCGGCACTAAAGTGGTGTCGCGAAACGCCGAGGTTGGTTTTAGTCGGTAGCTCGCTCTTTTCAGAGCGGAGTCCGACACCCCACCGCTCTCGCCGGAGCGGTGGGTAGTGCATAAAGCATTTCCCCATTTGCCCCGTCAACAAAAAAAGGCTTCCAGATCCTCCTCAGTGCTACTTTATAAATAAATATTTAAGTTCCCTTTTTCATCACAGCATCCTTCTACCCTTATCCCAAATTATGTATGTAAAGTATCTCTTTTTCTTTCATACATCTCTATCAAATCAATCGTCATCTCATCCTACAATTCCTTTGTAGCCATATCATCTCTCACACAGTCTCAATCTTTTTGTATTTTTTGGCAGTTTCCATGCTAAGATTTTAAAGTTAGTGAAGGAAAAATTCGACCGCGGGCAGGATTCGAACCTGCGTCTTCTGGTTAAGTACACCAGACGCTATGACCAGTAAGCCATCACATCATCACAGTCCATCCATCTTTTCTTTGATCTTCCTTTTCCCTTATATCCATTCATATTCATGCTCACAACCTTCCTGGTAACGTGCTAAATTTCCACTTTCCATATTAAGTATCAAGAAATAAACAAATTAAAAAGTTGTTTAATTTACAATTTGAAACACAATTTAACTTCCCCGCAAGTAGTTTAAGTTACCTAAGTTTATTATAATTTATGCCAGCGCACGTCCGCATTCAAATGGACGAAGTTAAAAAAAAACTAACCAAGTAAAGGTTTATTAGAAAACCCAAGTCAGGAATATTTTGGGTAAAGTATGAAATCATTTATAATATATGGTAATAGTAGGCATCAGACCTCCGCAACCCAATTTTGGGGTAATATTATAATTATTAAGTTAATAATTAAACTCATTGCGTCATTTAGACAAAAATACATTTTTTTACTAATCTAATATATAAAATTCTCGTGTCACAGTTTTCGTTGCCATATTCCTCCGAAACGGCTTGACCGATTCTCATGAAATTTTGTGAGCATATCGGGAAGGTCTGAGAATAGGCCAACATCTATTTTTCATACCCCAAAATTTTTTTTTTATGGCAAAACAACGTTTGCGGGGTCAGCTAGTATAATTATAATAAATTACAGATTAAATATAACATTATAATTATTATAGGCAATATTATTTGCTATCGGGAGACAGATACTTGTGGTTACAATTACACCTATACAATAATTTTCGACAAAATCGTAGGTAATTAAATTTCAATTCAAAATGGCTGCCAAGATTATTTACGGCACTTTAAAACGGCGAAGTTTAGAAATGTAATTTAAGCCAAGTCACGTCCGAGTGCCGAATCCATCCGGACTGCTTCTAGGAACACTGAAATAAAAACAAACTTTTGTGTAATAACACTGAGACGTTGCCTAAGGTAATGAAGTAACCATAGTCGTATTTTGTATAAAGATACTATGGTTTTATAATAAACAAATTCTTCTGTGCGTTAAACGCTGGCTCAGCTAAAGATATAATAACACACACCACTATGCCCTACCTCTCTTCAAAAACCTCTCTTAAGTGTCTGTTTAATAGGGGTTAAAGTATTAAAATTGCCGTTTTATTGTAATACGTACTTCGAATTGACATAGAACCTTCATGGTTTGAGATTTTGAGTGAATTTTTTTTAACATGGTACCTATGAAGATCTTCTTTAAAAAAATTTGCAACATTCGATTATCGACTATCAGTTGTTTTTTTTATTCAGCTTAGACAAGAAAGATGGATACTTCGAAAATTCGAGTGATTTTTTAATACGCGTTCCGACGCGGAACTAACGCGGCAGAAACAGCCCGCAATATCAATGTTGCGTTTAGAGAGGGGACTGCTAATGAACGTACCTGCTCTAAGGGAATACCATTTTTTTCGTGATTTGGACAATTTTCTACGTGGTAAAATTTTTTCTTCCCAGGAGGCAGTACAAAATGGTTTCACACAGTTTGTCGAATCTAGACCACCAGAGTTCTATCGCATAGGCACCTTCCTATTAGATGATAGCAATGTATGTAATTATTTTGATTAAATATGTTAAATTAAAAAAAATAGTTTTCAGTACAAATCGGTAATTTCATACTTTAAGCCCCAATATTTCCCTAAATAAAATCAATTAAAAACACTGCTCAACCTGGGAATCGAACACAGGACCTCCAGTGGTAGCAGTCAAGCTTACAACTTCTAGACTAATGAGGCGGTCTAATATCTATATTTATATAAATATTTTTTTTTATAGCCTATTTAGTTTCCCACTGCTGGGCAAAAGCCTCCCCTTTCTTCTTCTAAACCAATATCCGCAACATCCAGCCATACTTGCCCTGCAAAATTCACCAAATTGTGAAGAGTGTGGAACAGTAGAGGATCTTGTGTACTTATTGATGGAATGTAGTCGGTATCAGGTGCCTAGGGATGACTTGCTTAGAGATCTACATTTGAACAGATATGATATAGGCATATTCCATTATATACAGGGTGGAAGGGACATCGACGCGCAACGGCTTACCATGACTTCAGTACATGATTCTGTTCCCCCCCTGCGTTGGAATTTTTCGTCGGCTTTTTCTTAATTTTTACAACTCGCAAGTGAACTCTAAGGAAACAGCTGACCAGAAGATCTTTCGAGTTTAATTTACAGTGCTGTTTTTAGTGAAAAAAGTGAATGACTTTTTAATTAAAATTCTTATTGTGTTAGATAGAAATAATGATTTTATACAGTTTAAAGTTGAAAAAACTGCAAAAAAAACGTAAAATTTAAGAAAAAGCCGATGAAAAATTCCAACGCAGGGGGGTCCAGAATCATGTACTGAAGTTATGGTAAGCCGTTGCACGTCGATGTCCCTTCCACCCTGTATTGTCGCTACCTAATTCTGAGGCTGCTTAGAGGTTGTATAAGTTTGTAAAATTGCGTTTTGATAACTAGTAATAGGATTAAGTTAGTTAGTACTAAGTGAGGTAATGTTAATATAAGGTACGATGGGACTGACATGTATCAAAGGTATAAAAGTCCCTTAATAAAATAAAGAGAAAAATAAAAAGATCGTCGCGCCACCTACGTATATAATATTTAAAATAACTACAAACGTTTGCAAGCCCGAGGCTTATTACCCACATTAAATTGTGCTTATGTCGTGAGCAGAACTTCACATTAACATTACTCGCATCGCTCGCGGCCAGTACAGTCTTAATTAAACGCAAATTAATTTCAAAATCGTATTAATTTGTGATTATACAAAGAGCCTTGTGTCAGAAAAATGGTTACAATATTATACAGTGTGTTTGGGAAACGGTTACCGATACTTTAATATTATATGCGCAATATTATATATTCAATTTTATCGACAAATGCACTTTTATATATATACTCCTAACAAAACACCTCGCGAATGGCAGCCATCTTATTTTAAAATAGGCTATGTTCAATAAAATGCTATGCCATTTGCCATAATTATGCCATTGCATCTCTGTAGGTTTCTTAAATTGAAAGATATTATTAGCATTTTATTGAACATACCCTATTTTGAAATAAGATGGCTGCAATTTGCGAGGTGTTGGGTTAGGAATACTGCATTTTTCGATAAAATTGAGCATATAATATGCCCTTAAAGTATCGGTAACAGTTTCCCAAACACGTTGTATAATTAAATTTTAAAGTGGTAACCCATAGTTAAAAATAGTACAGAGGCCAGCACATCAAGCTACGCCAATCTGTCAAATTTCGTTGATAGATTTTCAACTTTAATAAAAAATGATAAGGTTCATGTTCGATTGGGAAAATTTGACAGTTTTGGATAGCTTGACCTCCTGTCGTCTGTACATGCGGGTAGAGGAAGACCAAAGTCTTAAGAAAACCTTTTGGCAGCCTACTTTAGTACTTTTTAAATAAATAAACGACCGAATCTTTTGGTCGTATATTTAATTAAATAAGCAATTACGGCCAAAGCATTTTCATAACAGTAATGAAACACCAGTGGAAATTATAAATAAACAAAGCAAAGGTCGGCGAGGCTCGAAGTTACAAAATGGCCGGGAGGTAGCTAATGCTGCCTTTCCCAAAACGTGTTTGTACTTAAACATAAAAGACTCGAATGACGTAGTTCATTTTTTTCCTATGGGTACTAGACAATGTATATAATTTAAAAGAAGAGAGATAGGGCATAGTGGGAGTAATTGCACTCAAATTGGAGCTGCCCGACTGAGGAAGTACCTCCGCCTTGCAGAAAATCGAAGTGAAATAACACTGTTTTGAGCTGTGGTATTCCTTATGGTAAGCAAGGTTGCCAGTGCTCCGCGATGGCGTTGGGGGGACTTTGACCCTTATCCTGCCAACCCAACTATTCCTCTTTCATTTTACTGGATCGGCACCGCGCAAGTAATACCTCTGGTGTTATAAGCGTCTATAGGCTACGGTAACCGCTTACCATTAGGTGGGCCGTATGCTTGTTTGTCACCTTAGCGGTATAAAAAAAATGTAATACTTATTTACTTTTTTTTAAATACATTCTTTATACCAAAGAAAGACCCAGACAAACACAAACTTATGCATGTACAAAGGCCAGCACATCAAGCTACCTCAATCTTTCAAATTTCTTTGATAGATTTTCAACTTTAACACATTATAATAAGGTATGTACAAGTTCAATTGGGAAAATTTGACAGTTTTGGATAGCTTGACCTGTTGGCTTCTGTATATCACATAAATATTGGTTTCCTTTATTTTTACTACGGAAAATCCTTCCATGGTTCGTCATCTGGGCGCGGCGGAGTATGTCGTACCGACTATCAATCAAAACCAGGACCTCTAGCAATGATAATATGCGGTGAAGAGTAATGCGCAATGCCACTCATTTAGCTCACCGAACGGCCAGTTATGTCGCTGATGTTGTCTAGGGACATCTGAACGTCTGGCTCGTAAATAATAATGGTTCTAACTCATAATCGAGTTAAACTTTACTGTCCTACGAGTATATAGTCTGTCCCCTGACTGAAGCCATTCAAATTGATATTAATCGGGTCCATTACCACGATGGGAATTTTGACTCATACGTGCCGTATTAGAGAAAGTAAATTTGTGTTAAAATTTGTGTTGTGACACTTCTTTATCCGATATTTAATTATTATACTGGATTAATTATTATTGTACACATAAAACGGCATTGTTCTCATGAACTATTCAAAACAAAATTGTAAACCAAGATGAACACTGTTATCGTATTTTTTTTAAAGGACTGTTTATAGAGTTACTTGCCGGGTCTTCTCCATATGACCCACTTTTTGGGACCGCGCAACTAGTTTTGACTTTTCAAAAGTGCTATTAAAATGGTCTAATTGAAATAAAATATTTGACTTTGACAATGACCCCAGTAGGCGGCACGCTTATAACGAAGCGTGCCTTAAAAACAATATGCGAGGAAACGCCTAGCTTATCCACGGGGTCCAGCAATTGCTGGACCACAGCCTGTCATGGTCGTGGCGAATTTCGCGGATCGCATGGCCATGACATTAGGACAGGTGAAGGCATGTGTGATTTTTAGTCGGTACGAGTCTGACATATCCTGGCACCTCCCCGGGTGGAGGAGGATACATGAGAATTTTCCGTACTATAAAAAAAGGCGTATTAATGTACACCTACAGTTCGCTTATACAACATTATTATTAGTATATGCGAAACCTGAATATAGTTTGTTCAGAATCAGTAACTGAATCGATTCCAATAATTTTTACATCATGTTATATTTTGTCCCAAAAACATTTAAAAAATGTTACGAGTAGGACACCAAGCGACACTAAGTACCTATCCGCAATCATATGCGCGCAACACAGGTCACTGACACTGAGCGGTCAGCGCGGGCGCAGTGGGGCGGGTGGGGCCCGGGGGTGAACCAACCAGGCAACCACTTCAGTCGCTATAGGGAAGTGTGCACGTATGTCGCTCCCGTTCAGATAAGTAGGTACAAAACGAGAGCGCGACCGCGAGCGCAAGCTTTTCGGTTGATCTGTACCTATCGTATGTAAAAAGCATAGGTAGTGTTCGTTTAAGAAATGGTACGTACAGTAGCGGTTTGTGGTGATAACGCGAGCGCGCGGCAGTTGTGTTTCGGTTGACGTGTACCTATCGTATGTAAAAAGCATAGTGTTCGTGTAAGAAATGGTACGGATACTAGCGGTTTGTGGTGATAAGTGATAACGTATTCCTGGCAGTGCGGCACGAGGAGCTATCTGACATTAAAGTATCGTCACACACATGAACACACGTTTTTATTTGTACCTACAGCCTGTTGTGGTTAAGTAGTGCGATGTTTAACACTTTTCATCCATTTTGAACTTACAGTGTTTGGTATAAGGTGCAACATATCGCATTGACTACATTTAATCACTTACGGCTGCATTTACAAATAAAGTACTTATTAATGTCTACCTACACTTGACCATTACGACAGTTCAAAGACTGGAAGTGTGATGGAAAATGTGGAAAGTGTGATGTATCATCAGTTAAATACAATGCAATCGGAAATCGCCGTACGGTTAGGTACCTACTGCCACATTATTATCAATGAGCGCCGCGACAACGCGGGCGCGGGGCGGCGCCTGCGCGTGATGAGCATGTTTTTGTACGGACAACCAGGTAACTTAACAAGCTTATAACTTTGTGATTTTTCATGATACAAGTTTTGAAATTTTGTACATAGATTATTTACATAAAAATACTAGACACGTGTTTCAGGTTTCGCATATACTAATAATAATGTTGTATATTTAGTTCTCATGTAATAAGGAGAAGCCTATTGCTTATGTACGTATGTATTTTATTATTAAATTAACCGAACACTATTCGAACTCCGAGCTACTACCGAAAATTTCATAGAAAAACTCAATGACACAGCTCGACTTGGGAATCGAAGCCAAAACCTCTAGCGTAGCAGTTGCTCTTGCGATCACTACACAAATTAAACACTCACTATTTTATTGATTTCTGACATTTATGCGAATATTATACATTGAAATAAAACTACTTTTTACGGATTTTATCGCGTTATATTGATATTATTAATCCCGACGTTTCGCAGTCTACCCGTGACCATGGACGCTGTAAAGGGTCCGAAACGTCGGAATTAATAATATCAATACAACGCGATAAAATCCGTAAAAAGGAGTTCTATTTCAGTCACATTTTTTTTAATACAGCTAGTAGCCAATTTGCAAAGCAACAAAGCAAACTACATTGAACAGCTTCCAAAGTATTCTTATTAGCGTTTCAGTTGCAATAAATGCCATAAGTTAGTCTTGTGAGCAAGGGGGGGGCAAGCGAACTAGTACGAGCAAAGTTTGCCCGACACGGGCAAGTTGGGACTATTGGAATTGTTTAAAGGGCTCTTTTGTTAACGAGATGTCGGGAATTTTATGCTTGGAGTAACTTTTGTTTTGTTTGATGACGTCATTGATAAAAGTATAAGTTGATAAAAACATACCCTTGGTTATGACCAAGGGTATGTTTTTCGTGACTACATCTGTGATTTAGTGCTCCGCGAGGAAACGTTGTGTTGGCAGTGGGGGACTATGACCCTTATACTGACAACCCAACTATTTCTCTTTCGTTTTACAGGGTAGACAACGCGTGAGCGACACCCCTGGTGTTACAAGCGTCTATAGGTTACGTTAACCGCTTACCATCAGGTGATCCATATGCTTGTTTGCCACCTTAGTAGAATAAAAAAAAATTGCGCACGTGTGGTCCTGGGTTCAATTCCAAGGTTTTTTTATGATAGCAAGCATTGTAAATTATATTTTTCTATGATATAATTCTAAGTGGCTGCTTGGAGCTTAGATTTGTGCCCCGTTAATGGCAATAGGATCGCATTTTAAAAACGTACGTGCCGACTGTGGGTTACATTAGTACACCTCTACCTCATCCGTGTTGGCTTCTGACATTGAATTACGATACGACTGAACAATTGCTTACAATTCTGAAATAGAGTTGTTGTCAATCGGGCGATTGTCATCACACACATACACACACACCTCTCCTACTTACAAATACACCCAACTCACCCCTACACTCACACACATACACGCATACATACACGTTCCATATTAAATAAAATAAACCAAGTTTAAATACTAATGTTATAAACGAAAATATAAATAAAAATATAGTTGTAATCAATAATTAATATCTATAATTCTTTAAGTATACTTACCACCAATGTACCATTTGATGATCTAACTGTTCAATTCTCGGCTTACTAAATTAGAACCAACAATCTGGGGGAGCAGACCTGGTGACCTGAAATACAGGCTTTCGCCTAGTTTGGGCACCAGTCTCCCACGATATTATGTACGCAATAATGTAAGCTATTTTATTGTCCATTGATTGTATCATTTTGTGTATGATGTTGTGGAGAGAATAATAAATCCTTATTATTATTATTTATTATTATCCTTCGGGGATATAGTCGTGATGGTATGTTGCGTAACTATTATTTTCACAACATTATTTGTACTGCAGCAATTTATCAAAAGTTCAATTTGAATTGATTTAAAAAGAACTCCGCAAAACTATAAAAATCTTAAGATTTATGACATAAATGTAACCCTTCGCTGACCTAGTTTAGATATAAAAATATTAAGCGTATAATAAGTAAAATAAAGTAACCTACTTTGCGTTGGCCAGCGGCGCAGAAAAGCTATTACAGCGGGTAACTGAGCGTAGTGACAGGTTGGGCACGCGGAGCGACTAGACCAGGCTGCGGTCACAGGGAGAGCGATAAGCGAAAAAGTATTTTTTTAATATTCTTGGGACATTTTTACACAGCACCATCTAGTACGGTCAACAAAAGATTTAGGTATACACACAGCTAATCACTAATCTGTGTTTTGATAAACATAGTGTAATAATGTATCACGCAATATGTGTCAAAACGTAGGTATTGTAAGCAACTACATACCTAACCCTTTGGCGCGTAATTATTTATGTCGAAATCTGTATAAAAATGCATATTTCCTTTGCTATCTGTATACTTAACTCTTTTGTTGACTGTACCAAACTAAGCAGAGCTTATACACAGGTCAGCACTTCAAGCTACCATAATGTTTGAGATACGCAAGGCTAATAATAATAAAATCAATGTCAAAGTCAAACATTTTATTTCAATTAGACCTTTACGGCACTTTTGAAAAGTGAAAACTAGTTGCACGGTTCCAAAAAGTGGGTCTTATGGAGAAGAGCGGGCAAGAAACTCCATAGACACTCTTTTTAAAAAAAATCATGATTACAGTGTTCATCTTGGTTTACAATCTAAATCTGATGAGAACAATGCAGTTTGATGTGTACTATTCAATTAATCCAGTATAATAAACAGAAAAGAAAAGAGATTGCCATTGACAGTAAGAGCTGACCAGCCGACAGACGGTACCCGTTCACGAGTATGACGTGCGTATCGGCGTTGTTCGACTCAACCATGTTGCAGGGAATAAAACGACCCGACACACACAATAATGCCATCATACCACAATACGCTCATGATTATGAAAAGTCAGAAGTGTTTGCCTTGGATTATTACTGTTGTCTTTTCGATTATCACTATTTTCAATCTCGATATATAATCTTAATACCTACTCATGCTTTTACAAAATTAGGTAGGTACTTCCTAAAATTATCGAGTCAAAATCTGTATGAATTTCCATACATAACTTACTTTTACATTACACATTGCCTTATAACACGATTCGTACTAGTAACATGAATTTATATCATAATATTCAGTACATGTCGTAAAAATTTACATATGTAAGTATATCACTTGTGACAGTTTCATATTATACCTCCAAACTAGACGCGATGTTCCGTAATATGAAGTGAGTTTCAAAAAATGTGTCATTCGCATTGAGGTATAATGTACAATCATACTATAGAGTAGCGAGATTGCGGGGCTTTTAGATATATTATATTAGATTATTGTTTTGATTTACAAAACGTGACATGATATGACGTTATGCATAGTATATGTAAAAGTTTATTTTGTTAAGTCTACAATTCTTATGGAAAGCAACGCGTGGAGAAACGGAGATTCGTGTGTTATTAATGAATGTAGTTTCGTATTTTGTTGCTTTTTTTATTTTATCTCATGATAAAATACTTCTAGTATAGTCCAATAAAAATTAGGTTGATGTCACTCGTTGATTTGTGGTGCTAACTCTGCAATTTGTGGGTCGACAACCCACATATACTCTTTATGTATATGTATACCTACCTACCTACAGACGTGAGCGTATTCACAAAATTGACTAACTTACACCTAGGTCCAGTGTGATTAATAGTGTTCCCCAAAAGATTGATGATAGCTGAAATTCATTGGAATTTTGACATTTTACTGTAAACTTATTTGCGTGTACGTGTATGTGTGTAAGTTATAATCTAATTTGAATGTGAAACAAATGACAGTCACTTTTCTTATGGGTGTGAATAATGTCAGTCTTTGTCAGACTACGGAAAAATATTAGTTTTATACTGTTTTTTTGAGGGGCTCATGGCCAAATTATAACTACGCTAATCATCCGATCTGCAAGGTTAAGCTGTGCTAGCCGCGGTCAGTATGTGGATGGGTGACCACACAACGAGACCGACTCCAACATGGTTGGGAAAAGTCTCGTACCAAAAGACTGCTTCGTGTCGATGGTACGATTTTTATTTAAGTACAAATTTTCGCTTCGCTTCAACGCTGTGGTCAGTAGGACCAGGGATCGCTCTGATGCAGGTTTTGGGGCACTAAAGATAGGATAGAAGGCAGGCATTATTTGCAGCACAGTTCCACGTCCGCACCCTGTAGCCATTTTGTTGAAATATCCCCAGTTTATGAGATTGTAATTACACCTTCCCATTTAAGGTCTGGAGTTGGTTCACTAACTTCCAAGTAGGTCAAGGAAGACTAGACCTTATAAGTGATAGGTAAAGTGTGTTGTTGGTGCCATGAAATTAACAACTTTTGTTCTATAAATTAAGGAATAAAAATAAAGATATAGATAGATACCTATCATAATATTAATACGGCTCGATTGGCACTATCCTACTCGAGCGATTGGCTTCTGCGTGCGGTTTGTGAGTTCGATCGCAGTACGCAATAAATATTTTATGATCTCTAAGTAGTTGTACCGCGTCTCAAAGAAATTTGCGTTTAAAAAAAAGCAACAGAAGTAATTCATTTTTTAAAAAGCAATAAAAATATTAAACAACGCTACTGCTAATTGTTCTTTGGCAGGTTAAAAGTGTTCCATTTTTCCACTTAGGAACTGGAACGGAACTTTCTTACGTTAACTTTTTACAAAAGAAAACTATCATGGTATATAACCTTGTTTGTATTGCGACCTTAATTCTTGGACACGAGGACTAAACACTGAGTTATGGGCGACCCAAATGCAGCTTCCTCTGTACTAGTTTCTTGGCGTCAGGTAGTCGTGAGTGTGAGTGATGACGTCACGGTTTTGTTGTTGCAAAAAAAGCTAACATGGTTGCAGTAAAGTTTCGATACTACCAAGTCAGTTAATTTTTATTTTTTGTAACAGATAAAGTATTAAAATTAAATCGCAATGCATGAAGCTACTCGGTCACGTTTATAAGTATAATACTTTTTCACATACCTAGTATTTTCACCATTTCCAAAAGAAACAGTTTTTCTGATATTCTTATGTGACAACTTGTGTTAAGATACTGTAGTTTCAGTACTTTTAAAGAACCACATCATAACACTGTTACAGTAATACCCATACGTCAAAATTGGTACAGACGCCAGCAGGTCAACCTATTCAAAACTGTCAAATTTTCTCAATTGATTAAGAACCTTATTGTTTTGTGTTAAAGTTGAAAATCAATCAAAGAAATTTGACAGATTGTGGTAGCTTGACGTGCTGGCCTCTGTACTTTAAAACCAGATCTGTAAAACTAGTATTTTTGAAAAAACAGATTGAAATCCATCATCGAAATCATGGCAAAAATATTAGACATTTAGAACTGGCATAATCACTGCCATGCACTACACTAACCTAGTATCTTATCTATTATTATCTTCCTCCGAACCTTTTCCCAACCATAATTAGGGTCGGCTTCCAGTCTAATCAGATTCGGCTGAATATCAGTATTTTACAATATGCGAAGACCTCTACAACCCATATTTCTTGGTAATACCGATATCCTGAGGGTAGACTGGTTGTCAAGCTTTTTAGGTTTCGGTCATAGATGTTGGTATGGCAACCAGGACCGACGGCTTTATATACTCTCCGAAGCACGGTGGGGTCTGTTAAGAATGGTCACCCATCCACAGACTGACCGCGGCTAGCGCAGCTTAACCTTGCAGATTGGTTGATCAGCGTAACTATTACTTAGCCACGAACCTCTCTTAATAATAATACATATAAATATATAATAAATAAATATTCTGGGACAATTTTACACAGCACCATCTAGTCCCAAACTAAGCAGAGCTTGTACTATAGATACTAGACAATTTTTTGATATAATATTTATATACTTTTTTTGTAAATACATGCTTACAATACATAAGAAACACCCGGACAAGCACAAACCCTTATGTTGTTGATATAAATTGTTTTGTCCTGCGGGAATAGAAGCCATGACCTCGTGATCAGCAGTCCCGATATGCGAACCACTAGACCATAGATGTCGTCAAAACCTATATATATCATAGATTACTTTTGTCTTTAAATTAGAAAACTTACACTTTTCTATCTTTCTACAACCCTGGCGGTGTGCCAGTTTGCGTTCGCGCACATTATTTGTCTCGCAATGATTTACAGCGACCCACTTGCAGTTCCGACATCCCTCACCTTTTCAAGCTAGGATTTTGTGATATCGTGGCACACTTTTGTATTCGAGAGAAAATTCGAGGTCTCATAACATATAAATTTGTTTTTATCAGTAAAAATATACATATTTAAATATGAAGTTTGGAACATCATCAGTATTAACGGTAAAAAATAACATAAAAAACATAATAGAGGTCCGGGAGGAAACGTTATGTTGGCAGTGAGGGGACTTTGGCCCTTATACTGCCTAATTTTACACAGCACGCAAGCAGACGTACTATGGGTACTAGACAATGGATATATACACTGAGACAGACATATTATATAGACCGAAACACATAAGTTCATCATATAAATATTTTTGTGTCCTCTGGAAATCGAAACCTCTACTTCGTGATCAGACATCACAGACGTCGGCAAAAACAACAATGAAAATAGAATACTTCATTGGCCGATAGCATGTGGTCGATTCCCAAGTCGAGCAAAGTGCTATTGGTTAAATGGGACTTATTACATGGGACCTAAACATACCGGCGAACTGTTGGTGTACATTAAGTACAACTCTACCTAATCCTTCGGGGAAAACAGGCGTGATGGTATTTTACAATGAAAATTACCAACATAACAAGTAAACTACTTATTCATATAAATTGCTTCATTAGATCTTAAACTTGGTCGTACAGCAAAGGGTCCACAAATCGTGTTATTTTATCAAATTGTGTCACAATTGGGACTCGTTTCTCGTGATGGCGGCGCGGAGATCAAAAATTCTATTATTTCGGGATATCTGCGTTAATATTCCGTTGTTACTACAAAAGAGATTGGCTGCGAACCGAGATCCACTTCGGATGAAACGATATTTATAACGCCATTTTGGAAGGTTTACATTGGATATTTTGGAGTACGTGCGCTGAAGAATGTACACGCCGAGAGTGCAGCTACTGCTATTGCACACCACAACGTCAACTTTAAGGTGTTCGTAGTGAGAGTATCAACCTGTTATCTGCACTTCGTTATAGAAGAGCACTTTTGGCCGCAGGACATGGTGTTCCGTCGCTTCCGTGGACAAGTGCCACTAGAACGCACTGTGACTAGTGCTAAGTGAAGTGTCTTATTAACATAAAGTTTTTATATAAAAATATACTTGATATTTATTACTTGAT
Organism: Acronicta alni; assembly: GCA_964056405.1. NCBI lineage: Eukaryota > Metazoa > Arthropoda > Insecta > Lepidoptera > Noctuidae > Acronicta > Acronicta alni. The sequence goes on along the minus strand of OZ043915.1, from coordinate 15,948,139 downwards.
GATATTTGTTAGGTTACAATTGGCATTTCTTCTCAGAGGTCCTCAGTTAGGAAATGCAGGAGCCATTTAGCTTTAAAAAAATGTGAAACATTGGCTTGTAAAAATGTCTTTATAACACCTATTGAAAAAAAAAAAAAATAGTGTGCACAGCTAATAGTTCATAACTTGAATTAATTCTAAACATTGTTATGGGGAAGGCTATCAAAATGAGGTCCGGAACGAATAAAAACATAATATATATTCTATAAAAAACACTTCACACGTTCCAGTTGCTTTTATGCGATTTTATGGTGATTTTACTCAAAACTTTAACCGGTTATAACTAAAATCGGTAGTGTTTTTTAGAAAAATTCTTTTTGTAACAGAATTATTAGTATTTCATTCATGTAAGCAGGTGTCCCATTCTCTAGGACACCCTATATTTTCAATAAATATATTATTTCTTTTATAAACCTTTGACAAACAATTTTACATAATGCCTGTGTGCATTCAAATCGGAAGCGTCGACCACATGTGCGTCGACCACTGTGAGCCTAAACTACGAATCTTTAGGGGTTACCTGAAAATGTTTAATTATAATATTAACTCTGTTTTACATAACTATTTATTTTATTATTAGAAGAACTTTGACAAGCTGTCCTGTTTGGTTTGTCCCGTGTCCGTTCAACTTTCATTTAATCACGGATTAAAGCGTACCTCTTTGTAATATAAACAAGGGCTTAACTTTGATCCCCTAATCATCGGACCTGAGCAACAACTTGGAGATGAACCAGCATATCCTTATGAGCTTAGATACTCACCACACGGACTTGTAAGTGCTAAGGCTAATAGAGGCTGTCTACACAAACTAAGTTTATAGATGTTTCCTTCCTAACTTGTGAAGTTAATCAGAACTTGGTCTAAGATAAACTAGTCTATGGTCTAAGACTTTATGAGATAGACATAGCGATCAATTTATAGCGACATCTATCGCGCTACTAAGAAAGCACACACATTGACGTAATCAAGCAACTGACAACTAACTGACCAATCACGAACCGAATCCTGCATCTCGTTAGCAACATTTACAAACTTAAACTGATAGGAGTATTGATGCTCACAAAATCATACCTATCTGCATGTAGGCCCGGATGCGTATAATATAGTTTTCCTTATTACATACATCCCTCAAGGAGAGATAAGGTAAGATAAATAGTTTATATTGGAGTATACCTACAAAAAAAAAATATCAATATACTGTCGACTAAAATAATAACATCTACAAATACCATCCCTCACGCTAGTAGTAACAGTGATAGCCTAGTGGTACGACCTTTGGACTGACGAAGGTGTCGAGTTCGAATCCAAGGCACGCACCTCGGACTTTTCGAATTCATGTGCGTATTAATAATTAATTATCACTCGCTTAAACGGTGAAGGAAAACATCGTGAGAAATCTGCATACCTTTAGAGATTTTCTCGACGGTTTGTGTAGTCTAACAACCCGCAGTAGGCCAGCGTGGTGGACTATTGGCCTAATCCCTCTCAATATGAGTGGAGACCCGTGCCCAGCAGTGGGGCAGTATATTGGTTGATGATGATACTAAAGTACACCCACAGTTCGCCGGTATGTTTAGCTTCTATGTAATAGGGAAAAAAAATACTATATCTACTTATTTATATAAATTTAAGGAATATTTAAAGTAAGTACATCGGGGACCACTTCCAATAGTTTCGTGATTCACGTTCGAATAATACGCGTTGTATCATAATACACGTGGGAGCGATACGCGTTCCGCACAATCAAACGCCCGTATTGGCGGCGTACTCATACAGAATAATGACAAAAGGTTCACTTAATGCACATTGGGTAAAGACATTTAAATATTACACAGCACGAACAAAATTGTGATCTAATATGTGTATATTAAGTATATATGAAGTTGTGTATGTTTTTATTTTCAGTATTAGTATATTTTTATGTACGCCAGACTTCATAATTGTTGCCTATCCGTTTCTCTCGAGTCCATCCAAATGTCTGTATTATACCACTTTATGATTTATAAACATGTACTTGGCATTTGTTTACGGTGTGCTATAAAGAATTCTATTCTATTCTACGTGTTACCCTTAGGTAGCAAGTTGCTATGTCTATCATATGTTGCCCTCACAAAGAAAACATTGCCTCGCACTAGGATTTTTTCCCGTATCGTGAGTCGATTTAAAAACAAGCTTTCACAATATACACAAACAACCAGACCCGGAACAACCACCTGTAGAATCGAAACTACAAAAAAAGTAGATTTTTACCTAAAAAAAAGTGCTAAAATCCATAGGGATTTTCTGTCCAAATTACATATAAAATTTATAGAAATGTATGAAATTTGGATAGGACAGCGTCTCTGATAGTCGCTGTCGTCAGCTAGTTAAATAATGATAAGTGGCACTTCTGTTGTTACCTTTCTCTATACCCGCAAGTAATGCTGCCTCAACCGTGTTTTGTTATTTCGTGAGTTTGATATGGAATTGATACGTATCGGTATAGGGGTATTGTTTTACCGATATCTGTATTTCTGAGTACTTACGTATGTCAAAGCGGTGATGGAAATATCTATTGAATGATATATTACAACGTGTAGGTATATGTATATGAAGAGTCGTCGGTATCTTCATACATTGTTAGATAGGTAGAGGTATTTATTTAGAAAAATAAAATCTTTTTATTGTACACAAATAAATATTCTAATACTTATAAAAAATCTCGTATTACAGTGTTATCGAACTCCTCCGAAAGGGCTTGACCGATTTTTATGTTTTTTTTGTGTGTCTATTAGTTAGGTTGAATGAATGAATGAATGAATATTTATTTCCAACGTAAGTGTTAAATTGTATACCAACTTAAGACTAAGTGTAAATCGAAAATAAGTATGAACTTAAGGTCTGAGAATAGGTCGTAGGCTTTTTATACCCCGAATTAAAAGGCAAATTTCGACATGGCGGGTGAGAGTTGCGGACTTGCGGTAGCTTAGTGGTCATAGCGTCTACGGTATCTAACGCTAGACGCAGGTTCGAATCCTGCCGCGGTATTTTTCCTTTTCTAAATAACTTTAAAAACTTAGCATGGAAAATGACAAAAAATACATAAAGATAGTATGGATATATGAATCAATCGATCCCTAATCATTGTGTGCTTAAGCCCTAAATTATCACTCTTAAGACCCGACACGTCACACCCTTTTACATTTGCATTAGCTTTCAGTTCATACACCACACTACAAAAGATTAACACCCACATAACACTTAAAAATCCAGAAACAAATCCATTATAAGTTTTCCATTCCATTAGCTCGGATTTCTCACAACCATAGAAACGCGATCCATTCTTCCGGGAGAATGCCATTCATATAAAATGTATGAACGCTATCCGTGGCAGAATTTCTATTTGTACACTCCATTCTAACCACCCATTGCAGGCTGCATTAAACTTGTATCGGATTCCCAGTGGACAACTGGATTAACTATACAAGAATGGACGGATATTTTTGGCATTCTATATTGAAATAATGTTATGACCCGTTCACACAGTTACGCTCAGTTATTTTTACGGCCAATGTGACATTCTTTAGCGTGAACATATCAAGAAAAAACTAAAATATATAGGGTTGACACTTTACCACGTGATTGAAATATCATGCGCAAATGTCAAATGCGTGACGAGCTAGGTTCATTTGCCAGGTTAAATAAAGTATAAATGGATTCTTATATTAAATTATCACTAGTGACTCGAAATTTGGATTTGTGCCCGATTAATGGTAATAGGCTTGTCTTCAATTACATCGGACCAATGAAATGGTGAATAGGGGTGAATCGTACCAAACTTTGAAAGGGATTTTCAGATTAAATTATTACAGTTTGATGCCAACAAGGACTTTGAATAGTTTATATATTGATATAATAATTAATTTCTCATTGAAGTGATTAGTCGTAGAGTATAAAATTTAGTGTTCAGTAAATTATGTCGTTACTTTTAGTGTGTCTTGTATAGTAGCAAATAAACTATTTTTCTTACTTCTTTTTTATTTTTTCTAAATAACTTTAAAATCTTAGCATGGAAAATGCCAAAAATATACAAAAAGATAGTTACAAGGTAAGGTGGCATCGTTCGACATTTAACTAACTGTAAAGTAATTTGTGTCGGTTGAAAAGCAAAAACTTGCATTTCAATAGGTGTTACTGACGTCACCATAAAGACGTAAATTCAGTATGGGAAGGAAAAATTCGACATGACGGGTAGGAGTCGCGGTGGCTTAGTGGTCATAGCGTCTGGTGTACCTAACCAGAAGACGCAGGTTCGAATCCTGCCCGCGGTCCAATTTTTCCTTTTCTAAATAACTTTAAAATCTTAGCATGGAAAATGCCAAAAATATACAAAAAGATAGTTCTTTTTTATTTCTCTATAAAGTTTTTTAAGTAGAAAGCGACAATTTCTTGATCAATTTTACTTAAGCATATATACAAAATGGTAGCCCACTTGCATCGGGAACATTATCCAATCTACCAGAGACCAAAGCTCTAACCAGAGAATTGTTGGTGATACGCACCGTGTTCAGGAGTACTGCCTTCTGCATCAAGCCCTTGACCCACCCGCCTAACAAGAGCCTCTTCAGATGACAAGACTGTTATTATTGTTACAGAGTCAGCTGTGGGACGAGTACGAGCTAGAGGACGCCACCTTCGCCGAGTGCAGCATCAACAACGCAAACAACAGCTTTCAGGTAAGCATACCAACACCTGTATTACCAGAAGTGTTAGCCATAGGTGTACTTAATCTACATCAGCAGTTTGCCGGTATGTTTAGGTCCCATGTAATTAGGGTTCCCATATATACCATAGAAGAGCCTAAAAATAGGATTTTTAGGCTTTTCTCAGGATTGAATTTTTAATAAAATTGCGTAAGTACATTTTACAGATATTTTTTATTACAAAATCAAATAGGTATGTAATAATCATCTTTATAATTAAAAAATGCGTGGAAGGGTTGGGAGGTGTAGATGGCCTGCACGCACTGCCGACGCGTCGTGCTGCGGGCTACAAAGCTGTACTTAAATTACGTTTGCGAGATAATTCGCAATTTTATGTCTGATAACCCTACATGTAATAGGGAGCCCATTGCTATTAACCGGGCATAAATCGTATAACTGCAAAAAACAATATGTTTTTGATTGAGTATCCTACTCCCAAAATAAATTTGCTTTTGCCGATCATCAGTTGCTATAATACACAACTACTTAATAACTAGTCCTTTAAGAAACCAATAATGAAACATTGTTTTTAAAGAAACCAATAATAAAACATTGTACCTACAAGCTTAAAGAAAATGAAGCAATCAAAGGCATTCCTGTTTACCGCCACACAATATGATTATTTCACACCGTCTAATCTACGATAAAACAACACTATAACCCTCCATCGCTAGCGGCGTATTTCAACCCTTGCGTTATTCGTGTCACGCACATAAAACTCGGCTTGACAAACCTCTAAATGGGTCACGACGTATAACACGTCACTTGCGCCCCCTAATAAGGTGTACAAAGAGGTCTTAATAAAAGAAGTATGTACTATTAACATGTCGGGGTCGAGGTGTTATAGGGTGGATGGATTATAGGGTTATAATTGTTATACGATAGAGATCTACACTTACAATACCTATGTTGTTTCTAGAGGGACAACATTACTTAATGATGGTAACGAATGAGGTGCCAAGCTCTGACACATCGTCTGTCAAGACTCAATAAAGTTCCCCTTTCAATAATTCAAAATTATTATTTACTCGTAATGGCCGAGCAACCGTATCGTTGAAACGAAAACTCATTGAAAATTCATACTGAATGCGGGTGAGTAGTTTATTTTTAAGTCAACACCCGCCCTAGGAGGACCTCTGTCTCTTGGGGGACTTTACAAACATATAATTAACGGATACGATGTATATGTGCTATCATAGGTATCATAGCACAAAACCAGCAACGAAAAATATACAATAAAATTACCTTTCAAAACTTGTAATTGTTTCCAAACAAACTGTCCAACTTATTCCAATCATTTACGCGAGCGACCCAACACAAAAACCTTTTTTAAAACAACGGAGAGGAAACGGAATTCCTCTGGATCACGGACCAAAAGTTTCTAAACAAATACGTGCCTCAAAGTGTAGGAATTTTTCGCCGGACTGTACAAACACGCTGTCCGAACGCCGTTGGGGGGTTGAACGTAATTCAACCAACCGCTTTACTGTTAGCGAAAACCAAAAAGCGTTTTTTAGGTTGTGTTCCGTTTATCATACAATGTATTTTTAATAACTGTGGCTTTGCGATGTATGAAATACGGTTGTTTTTTCTACTCATTTTAGAAAGAGGAAATCCAATCAAGAAAACAAAAACCGATGCGGAAACGTTTATGTTGTAGAGAACAACATAAAGCACATCAAGCTACCACAATCTGTCAAACTTTGATAGATTTTCAATTTGAATGCAACAAAATAAGGTTCATTTTCAATTGGGGAAATTTGACAGTTTTGGATAGCTTGACCTGCTGGCGTTTGTACTTAAACGAATATCATCATCGTCATCATCAACCCATATACTGTCCCACTGCTGCGTCTCCGCTCAGATTGAGAGGGATTAGGCTATAGTCCATCACGCTGGCCTAGTGCGGGTTGGCAGACTTCACAAACCGTCGAGAAAAATCTCTAAGGCATGCAGGTTTCCTCACGATGTTTTCCTTCACAGTTTAAGCGAAAACCGTTTAAAAAAACGAATATAACTCAATAACACTATATTATGGGTACATATTATGTACCTATAATATAGTGTTATTGAGTTTTTCTATGAAATTCTATGAAATCCAATTCTATTCCATGAGACATACCGGCGAATTGTGGATGTAGTACAATGGTACACCTCAGTCTAATCCTTCAGAGAATGACAGGCCAGTCACTGACTGCAAATTTTGTCAATTTCATTTTAGAACGCTAACTTCTCTATTATTACAGACGCCAGCAGGTCAAGCTATCCAAAACTGAAAATTTTTTCCAATTGAACATGAACCTTATTGTTTTGTATTAAAGTTGAATATCTATCAAAGAAATTTGACAGATTGGGGTAGCTTGACGTGCTGGCGTCTGTGCCTAATGATTATTATTAATTACTACGACCCTCGACCTGAGAAGACCATAATATCTAAAAAGTTTTTAATTAAAATATCACCCGCTCCCACGTATTACGGGTAGTAATATTTTTCCGGCGGCCGCAATGGTGAACGAGGCCCAACGTTACCGGGTCACGTCACGTCAAGCAAAACACGCTGAATGCGACACGCGTTTCCGCACATTAACTGGTTCGCTTAATGAATACGAATGCGAAATTGTATGAGGTATGTTTTGCGGAAAGGGCACACGCAGGGCTAGGGTTAAATGTATTACTTAGGCTGTTTTTATACGTAACGGAATAGGAGGGTTTTAAAACTTTAATGAATTATTAAAAGTCCTGAAACTAACATTGTTGTTTATGATGTTTGTAATATAATCCTGCGAGGTTGTTAATGATAAGTAATATTAAAGATACGACTGTCATGAATCCTTATCACAATGTTTTTGACATACCGACAAAATCTTAGACCATTTACAAACGAAATTGGACAGAGCATTCTAACTTACAGCGCCCTACATCCATATATTCATTCATTCAAAATCCTCTCTCCCGAAAAACATAAAAACTTATAATAAAATTAATAACTAACATAATTTCACAACAAAAAAAGGTTATTCTCATGTACCGCAGTACAACAAAGGAAGTATAACCTGGTATTTCAATATAATTAATAAGGTCTAAGGTGAAGGTCACATGGGTACAGCTGACCCCGCCTTTGAATAAGTAATGGATTTGTGGGGCGCCACTGCTAGCGGAAAGAGATTTGTTTTAACATTTATATGTTTGTTTATAACATTTTTACAGCATGTTTTAAAGCAGTAGTAACCTAGTGGTATGACCATTGGACTGCCAAGGTAAAGGTCTCCAGTACGTATCCAAGTCACGCACCTCTGAATTTTCGAAATCATGTGCGTATTTATAATTAATTATCACTCGCTTAAACGATGAAGGAAAACATCGTGAGGAAATCTGCATGACTTGCAGGTTTAATACAGGTGCTTTAAACACATAAAAACACAATTATTTGTTAAACTTTAACCCAACTAATGTGGAAACGTTATGTTTATATTTTTCAATAAATAAAAATAATCATTTGAATATTGCTTTCAATTTCTTTTGAGAAACTGTTTTTTTATTATAGGTAATCGCTCGCATTGAGACCACACTTAGACAAATAGTGAGGACCACAAATGAGGACTTATGAATTTGTACCGCGTCCGCCAGGTATTGAAATATTTTGCGGTATTTTGGAGGACATCGGTATCTAGACGCGTTGCCTTGCATATTTCAGTCTTTAGGTACGCAGCCGGAGTTATGTGCTGTCATTTCTATATAATGTCCGAAGTAGTGGTTTTTTAGGCGAACGACTGGTTGTATTTATATTGCTGGTTTATGCGAACCGCAGCAACATGCCAGCATTTATCATTTATCAAGCCAAATTGACGTAAACAGAGTCTATAGATTTCCACCTATTAACATCCATACACATTTCTTTCATTTTATATATGTTCAAACCATTTACGAGAACTCTTAACAATAGATTTTGGATTGAAGTTTTGATTTATGCCCATTCTTCTATGGCAATAGGCTCGCCCCATTTTAAATAGGAACTTACTGACGAACTGTGTATTTCTTTATTTAAATAAATTGACATATTTATCCCATTCTTAATGTCTCCTTTATTATACTTACAGAGCGTGTTGAATAACACACCGCCGTAATCGGTAAAGATAGCTTTAAATTCATTAACAATTAACCTAAATAATATTAAGATACAAACTCAGGTAATAAGACCCATCGACGCAGTCCAATCAATGTCGACCTTTAAGAGCCCCGTAAAAGGTTAATTATTTTGACCTCAAAAATAAGAAAGGAAATAAATTATACGGCACTTTTTACGGTCCTTATAACCAATTGGTCCTGAGGAGGTGACAAGGACCACTTGGGTTAAAGGGACTAGGCTCTTCACTTAAAAAGTTTAAAAGACCTAAGTAAATTTTAAGAGCATTCCAAACATTAATAATTATTTAATGAATGTTAACACTACTTTCATTTATAACATTCGAAGATCTTCACATGGATATATCACGCCTTTATCCTTTAAAAGTTGGTCATAGGAGCATTAAGTAATGTGTGCCTTCAATTCGCCGGTATGTTTAGGACACATGTAATAGGAGGCGAGCCCATTACCGTCAACCTGGCACTAAGTTGAACTCGAGCTGCTGCTGAAAATTTCATAGAGAATCTTAATCTAACACTTAGTTTGGTCTAGGTATAGAAACCAAGACCTCTTGCTCATTGCTCAGTTGTCGTACTTACAACCGTTAGACTAATACAGTTGCATTTGTGGTCAGATGTATAACACGGGATAACAATTAATCATATTAAATCATTTCCAGTTTTGACTCCTTTGGAGTTTTTGACAACCTCTAAACCATTTTTATACAATACACTACATACATTGATTTTTCATAATCATGTTACAAGTATTTTACTGTCCAAAATACTCTATCGCTTATAGTGTAGGTACTTGTACACGATAAGTCTGTATGTTTCTAACAATTATTTAAGATACTTCATAATTTAAAACAAGGAAATAGTGTATGTCAATGATAAAATACAACAATATATCATTAATTTTGGTACCTATTATAAACTCTTAGCCAAGAAGAGATCGATCTACGCACCCATCCATGATCAGACCATAATAAACGGAACTTAACCTCAAAAATTACCAACGTTTACATACCATTACGCCTTTTTTTGAATATTCTCATGGATTTAGTCTTAGTTAAGGGCATAAAGGGTAAAATTCTAATTAAGTCTATTCTACAGGAAAGGGCCTAAAAATGAATAAAACCTATTTATGAAAACAAACCTTGACTCGGAAAGTGAGGTGCACACAATATCTTTCCGTCTCTTGGTAAGTAGTAAGGTATTAATTATATGGTAGTGTGGCGTGTTGTTTAAGCACAATGTAGATAGATGTTTGTTGATAGATGTCTACCATGGCCTGCTACGAAATCCGCACTTTTTCCACTTTTTCCTTTTAGAGTCCTCTTAACCTGGCCTTTTCGAGAACGTCCACGATTTGATTACGGCATTTATCGACCCAGACGCTTATTGTTAAGCCTCGAGCCCTCTTGTTAACTTTAGCACTTTCGTACATGAATATATTTCCCTCTTTCGTCTCTACGTACTAGAGAGGTGTCAAGACTTACTCAACGCTAGAGTGAAACAAATCGCTGTAAGACCGCGTTCTTGACTACAACGTCAGTTCGGCGAGAGCGACAGCGGGGCGGATAGCGGGGCCGATAGCGGGGCCGACAGCGGTGTTCTAAAAACTGGCTGATCACGATGAATGGCAGCGGGTTCCGACATAAATACGTACTTGTAACTTTACGACTCATCAGTAGCCAATGTAGCCATACAATTCCTAAAAAAATTATGCACTGTTACTTTATAATTTTAATTTAGAATAAACTGTTGAAAGATTGTGAACGAGTTTATATTTATTTATCCTATCGAGGTCATTTCTAAATACAATATTGTTTTTTACAAAATGGCATATAACGTGATCTCTAAAACTCTGTCACGATAGAAAATGTTTTAGAGATATTCTCTTTTCGGATCCGGAGCACAGATTTTCGATAGTTTAGTTTCTATAGTCTATAGATAGTCAGGTTGACTAGATTTAATATAAATTAACGTGCCTACAAATCTCCAGTGACATAATTGTTATATTATTTTTGTGTGACGACTGCCTGAACCGCTGTCTCCACCGTCCCGTGCTCCGCTAGTCGCTTTATCGTGAACATAGCCTAAGAGCGCCCGTCCGTTGTCCCGTAGAGTTCTTGTTAGCAAAGCCTTTTCTCAAGAGCTCTCCGCAGCGTGGAATATAGAGCGACGGCTAAATAGGGCTTTAAATAGCGGGAATTTGCCTTTTTATGCGTTTGTGGAATATACAGACTGAAATCCTGAAAATAAGTTTTGTAACAGCCATGTTAGTGAACAAGTTGTACTTTTGTATAGGAAGTTTTTTTTATGTTTCCAAAAGTTGTTAAACGCAAAATCGTTAACAGTATTGGATTAAAGTTTCCCTGCCTTATAAGATGTCTTTCATCAAATGAGTCCGTCGTGGTTAGCAGCGACTTGTACGGAGGAAAAGTACTAGTGTGCTAACCTTACATTCCCATTTTTTTTAAACATCCCCACTAGTTATTGACAATCCCGTCTACCGCAATATCTCTTTTAAGGTAATACCTCTCCCTGGCTACTACCCAGTTCGGCATATTACCCCTTCTACGTGAACAGTGAATAACAAAGAGGCGAACATCCATCACTCTAAGTACAAAATGTCCATTTAAAACGAGTAAATCGCGTGCCAGTACCTCCTTAACTTTCTAACAACTACTACGCACGTATAGATCAAGTCCTAAGCACAGTCCATTGGCTATTTACTCGTGTAAAACAAATGGCTTTTCCATATAAAACGTGCAATAGAACCGCCAGTTAACGGAACATCGCTCGTCCCAAAGGACCACTAAGGGTTTAGTGGTCCTTTTTCCTTGTAACTGGAAAGCTACGATCCGCGAGGGAATTTCTCTTTGTATTAGCATATTTGATTGCTGTACTAAGAATGGATGGATTAAATATTAATAACATACTTAATGAAAGTAGACATTACTCCGAAAATAATGTTTATTTTCCTGTAAATATATTTTCAATTAACATAGTTATTATATCGTTAATAATTCAGTTAAATACTTGGGCCAGGCACGGGTCTTATCTGAAAGCCAACACCACCACTACCCTTCGTCTGATTCAGTTTACCTAACAACATTCGCCTTCTTTGTAATAACGGCCAAATCATTGCGCGACTGCTCTTAATCTGATAGCAATACATTTGCTACTATGTCTATAATTAAAGCAATAATTAATGTCTTACAAACCTGATTGTAAAGAATCATTAATTAATCACCATAATCATAAGAATCAAAAAGGTACTTTCTCGTATATTTGTTCTTTGTATATCCTCGTGACAGACAAGTACTCTGGCTGGCCACTGCTTATCTCTGTTTCATTAATTTCTGTCAATTTTGACGTAGTCTCGCCTATAGGGACCGCTAGGATTAGAAAATTTGTCCTTTATCATTATAATAAATTATTTACGATAACATAGTTATTGTACTGGTCAAACAAAAGTATAATATGGTCCCATAACCGTTTATTATATTAAATAAATACTATCCATGACAGTATCAATAAACCTTTTGCTTTCTAAATAAATAAAAAAATATACCGGTCGATATAATTATGATTGAATACGTATGAAATTTAAGCATGTTAAATTAAACTCATACTATAAAAATACCTCAAAAAATATTATATGATGTCAGAGACAATTTTTTTTAGACTCAATATGAAAAAAAAAAAAAAGTATTATAGAAATATTATTATACTACCTTCACATACATTATAAAAATAGGGCGAGGTTCACTGTTTCTGTCGTATCTGTGAGAGCCGGAGCCCAAAAGCGTATTGACTTGATTTGCGTTCTCCACCTTAAACCCCGTTTGTGCTGGGTAAAACCTAGGTTGACAGACCTACGGGGCTAACATGTATGACATGATTTTGTCATCACATTATCTCATCGCCAGCGGTACTTTCGATACGAAAAAAAAATCCGTTCGAAATGCGCGCCCATGTTAGCCTAGCAGGGCTACCGAAAATACGTAAACCGCCGAGTGATAATTTTTTATCAGTTAGACGATTTTTGCCATCCAGATAAAATTGCATTCTTTGGCTTAATCTTCAGATTAACGGTAATAAACCTACGTAACATAATGTGAGTATGTACTCGTAACAATTGTCCGTACGTCACTTACTCGTACATTTACACTCCGCTCGGAACCGGACGAAATTAATTTGGCGTACAATAATATTATTGTTTTGGTCCTGCGGTACAACAACACGTGTTGCCCGTTCAGAATAAAACCACTAAAACTGGTATAATTTACGATGTTGCGAGCGTGGAGTTTTTGTTGTGTTGGCACCGCTGATGTGGTTTTGGCTAATAATTTGTTTCGTGGAAAAGAGATTGTGTAATGTATGTTTCGTGTATCAAAAGGCTTAGGTTTCGTGTTAAAAGGATCAAAATGCTCTTGCAATACTCACGTCATGGACTAAAACAAAAAATATGTTTTACATGACAGTTTTAATGAATGCAAAACGGAACTTTATTGTCTTTTTTAAACCAATAACAAAAAGAAATTATTTTGTGTATTATTCTTCCTTATCGTCCGCCACGTCATGTTTCCCGACAACTCTCCTTATAATCCCCTCATAATATTACTTATTTAATCGCCTTTCATTCATTCTCAAACCATCAAAGCACACTATAATTTCCATTCAATGAATTACCAGTAAATTATGAAGATTGATTGACACTCGAAGACATTCCAACAGTCATGTAAACAGTTTGATGTCGTATGTGGTAATATAACGAATGTGATTGCAGGTTATCCCTTTGATATTATTTTCGCGTGCGGTATGCGGTCTTAACATAATGATGTTTAGGTAGGTACTGGTACTTTGGCGCCGCATAAGGGTTATGTGAGTAGTTAATATGGATTAATTTAATCTTTCAATCGCATTTCACAGCGAATGTGGTGAGTGTAAATGCGTGATTTTGATGCTACAATTGGCACAGAACCTGATGGATCAGCTCCTGCTCTGTGAGTTGCTAGTTCAATCGGAAGAAATGTTTTATTTATTCCCTGTCTAAATATTGTATTGTTTGTGTATGAGAGAATTTGTGTTTCTAAATGCACCCACAACAGAAGATAATTTTAGTGATTACGTTATTAGAGTCAAAAATCTTTGGATAAAAAACAAAACCCAAGTTTTGTTGCTTGTATTGGTATTCAAAGATTCAAAGATTTATTTCGTTTGCCGAGGCGCAAAGTTAACTTTGTACTTAATTGTAGTACTTTATAAGTGCGATTTGAACCCTATACCATTGATTTTAGAAGTTAGCACTATAGGTCCTGAATTCCTAAGACGATATCATGGCAATATTTCTAAATAGTTGTACAACTACGAATTCAACAAACTTTGGAAGTTTGACAGAGTTGTATGAGGTTGTATTGTTTCATACAAATAGTTTTAGCTTTGAGTAGAACTACCCTTGTCCTAGATATCGATCAATCTTATTATAGCCATCTAGGGGATTGTGCTGTGAACAGTGAGGCCGCAATGAGGGCATGGAAGGGTGCTACATTGATGCCGCAAATCTGAATATATTTTGTCATATCTACTTTTTTTTAACCACATAATTTGAATTACTGACTTTTAACTATAACCTCCTCCGTAGGATAAGACTTGAATCTTGGACAATTACACAGCATCATCTAGTCCCAAACTAAGCAGAGCTTGTACTATGGGTACTAGACAATGGATATAATACTTACATACTTTTTTTTGTAAATATATACTTATAATACATATGAAACATTCATTATTTTATTTCTCTCTTTGTATTTCTGATGTACATTAAAGAATATAATATTAATAATAAATACATAAGAATCTATTGCTTGGTATTGTGACATCGATGAAAGTCATCACGTCTGAACCGATTTTCTTGAATTATAGCTAAGAACATTCTCAATCAAATCATCTATCCGTTTCGGAGCTAAGATGTCACAAACACATACAAAAAGACCTCTGTAGTATGTCTGGGTTAAAAAATGTACAAATCTAACTATAGTACCTACTTAGAAAATTAAAAAGTGTCGGAATAAATTTTCTTTATTTCTTTCTTCTCTTCTTCTTTCCTTTAGCTCCTCAAATGGATGCCGTTAACTGGGACTGATCTATTCAAAGCAGCTGTAGCTCTTTCTTCAAAAGGCTTATTCAGACATTGTCCAGTATTGTAACACTCACATATTTGCTACTACTTCTATGTCTGGACCTTTGAAGCGACCATGATTCTCTGAATTTGTTTCGGTGTTCCTTCTTACAAGTCTTCATTTAAAAAAAACCGTCCAACCAAATCAAAGCACGTCTACCCGTGACCATGGACGCTGTAAAGGCTCCGAAACGTCGGGATTAATAATATCAATATAACGCGATAAAATCCGTAAAATGTCGTTTTATTTTAATTTAAGGAAATATTTACCATTCATTTCATTACATGTCTGCCATGGTATGGTATGGTAAAAGCGACTGCTTCTCTAGACGTCTTAGGTTAGAATCCGAGTCTACCTCGGATTGCAGTGTTATTGGGGTTTTCTATGAAATTCTCAGAAGCATCTCGGAGTTTGGATTTTTGCCCGGTTAATGGCAATAGGCTCGTCGACTACTATATAGATCCTAAGCATACCGGTGAACTGTGGGCGACCACGCACCCCCACACATTGTTTCACCTCTGCCTATCCCTTCGGGGAATACAGGTGAGTTTATTACATGACCATTATTTACATAATTATTAATAATAATCTTTGTTGTCATATTTTTAGCAAACATTTAAATGTATTGAAATAAAACTACTTTTTACGGATTTGATCGCGTATATATATTTAAAATATGTGGAAGCTTGTTATTAGCAATTTTGTAATGTAATTGTTCCTTATCAATAGTTGTTATTAGTCTGTAACTTTCCTAAAATAAATAAATAAATATTGATATTATTAATCCCGACGTTTCGGACCCTTTACAGCGTCAATGGACGCTAAAAAGTCGTTTTATTTCAATGTATAATATTCGCGTAAATGTCAGAAATCAATATTTAAATGGTTTTCCGCGATTTTTACAGAAGCCAGTATCTTCCACTTATAAAAAAGTTACAAATGTATTATAACAACAAGAGTAAAAAATATATTATTAAAAAATATATATTTATAACCAAGTTTTACATAACCATTCATCTTTAATATATGGCTCTCAACTGAACCTCCCGAGCAATCAATAAGAAAGTTAAATATTTAAAGATATCCACGTTCATCTTCTTGACTTTTACGAGAGCAGAAGACAATTTATGGCTGAGCAAGTAGATACATTAATGTTACTCGTTTTAATTTTCTAAGTACTTTAGAAAGATTGGTACGTTTTTCACCCCCGACAACGGTGTTGTAGTATACATTTTTGTGACATCTTAGCTTATCTTAGAATGTTTAGTTGATAGATGACTTTATTGAGAGTGCTCTTAGCTATGATTCAAAAATCTGTTCAGATTTTGAAAATCATCATCTCTTTCTGATTGAGGATGAAGGAACTAAACACATTTCCACTTTTGTATCCTATTACTTCAATTATATTGCAAGAACATGGTAATATTTATCTGATGCTGGGGTAATTTTTAATGTTGATTTACTAACATAACCTGCAAGTAGCAGTAATAGCTTAGTAATATGACCATCGGACTGGCAAGTCAAAGGTCTCGAGTTCGAACCCAAGGGACGCACCTCTGACTTTTCGAATTCATGTGCGTATTAATAATTAATTATAACTCGCTTAAACGGTGAAGGAAAACATCGTTAAGAAACCTGCATGTCTTAGAGATTTCGGCGGTGTGTGAAGTCTGACAACCCGTTCTAGGCCAGCGTGGTAGACTACAGCCTTATCCCGCTCAACCTGAGAGGAGACCCGTGCCCATCAGTGGGACAGTATATGGATTGATGATGAATCGTCTTTTGAGCTGAGCACTGGTTTACTGTAACCATTTCAGGGTCCGCCGTATTTTTCCACTAACATAGTCACAGCTCAAATTAGCACAAACAGAGACATCAAATCAAATTGAGATCAAAGCCTTTGTATGAAAATGTTCCCAATGTCCGCTCTATAACTTTATAAATCTGTTTGTTTAGGTCATAACAGCAAGTCGGTGCCTGGTCCTTTGCGCCGACAGTCGCAACGAGATGGAGTCGTGGGCAGGCGCACTCCGCGGCGCCCTGCATCGCGGCGCAGACGTCGCCGACCTGGTCGCTAGGCTGTCTTCCGGAGACCATCACTGGTGAGAATAAATATAACTTCATAGAATATAGATGAAAGTATAAGTATGACAAAACCGAGTAGGTCATCATTGAATTTTATCCATAAATAATAGGCTAACAATTTATTGTGAGTCGGTAGGTCTCTGTGTCAATTAAACAACAGGAAAATGTTTTTTTTTTATAACACTAAGGTGGCAAACAAAAATACGACCCAACTGATGGTAAGCGGTTACTGTAGCCTATAGACGACAACACAACCTTGCAAGACCGGGGGTATCACTTTCGCGTTGCCGACCCTGTAAAACGGAAGGTATAGTTGGGTTAACAGTACCTATAAGGGTCAAAGTCCACGCACTGCCAACACAACGTATCTTCGCGGGGCACTATTATTATTAGCAAATGTTGAAAAACGCTAATGCTAAAAAATATTCTTTATATCTTGCTGAGTAACTTGAAATGAATAAAGCACTACAAATACTAACAATACATATCACACAGAAGACATAGATGGCGAACACACCCAAAAAAAGATATTATTATGGATATGTATTAACTTTGAAAAGGGAACCAGAGATAATATTAACAATTAATTAATT
Source organism: Acronicta alni (assembly GCA_964056405.1). Classification (NCBI taxonomy): domain Eukaryota; kingdom Metazoa; phylum Arthropoda; class Insecta; order Lepidoptera; family Noctuidae; genus Acronicta; species Acronicta alni. The sequence continues at coordinate 15,930,364 of OZ043915.1, read as the reverse complement.
TTACAAAGGGGCCGCAAAAAGCCCCTTGTTCCAAACATGAAACGCTCCTTTATGACTGACTAGGCTACTGCGCAACGCATATATGCGTAGTAGGATTTTTGGTTTATCCGGGATTTGAGCGAGATTAGAGAATGTCACGCACACATAAATAAGCTGATTAAGTATTTAACACGTATGTCGTGCTTCTCAGTCTTGTGAGTCTTGATATCTATTTTGGAGCCTGATGCGATGTTTGCATGCTGCTTGCCTCGAGGCGCCTTGCCACGTGAAGCCGATGGTCTCCGTTTTCATACCAACACCTATGACAATTGTTATTGGTAGTCATAAACCCAAAACGCCTGACAACACAATCTTTCTTTGGAATATCGGTATTGCCCGGAAATTGGGCTGCTGTCAGAATATTCTTTACTGCTCACCATAAACAAATGCCAACTATAGTATGTTAAAATTGGCGGTCTTTCCCTTTAACCTTTCGATGGACTTTCATTTGATGGTAGTCGTTTTTGGTTAGACTGGAAGCCGACACCAAAATAATTTCGAAAAAGGCCAGGAGGATGCTCCGATGCTTTTTCACCATAACACATTTTCAACCAAGAATGTCTGCCAACCTGCATTAGGCCAACAGGATGGTCCCTCTGAGAGGAGACCCGTGTGACGGTGTTATAGTTATTGATGATTATAATTAATGTCAAAATTATTTCAGTTGTTTTTCAATTGTTATAATTTTTTTTCCAACAGCTTCATTCTGCTTTTGTATATTTTTCTAATTTCATGTATATTTATTTATTTATTTATTGGTATACCAACAGCAATACATATTGGGTAATTTATAAAAAATAGTAGATAAGGTGAAAAGCAGTGATAGCCTAGTGGTATGACCATTGGACTGCCAAGTCGAAGGTCTCGAGTTCGAACCCAAGGCACGCACCTCTGACTTTTCGAATTCATGTGCGTATTAATAATTAATTATCACTCGCTTAAACGGTGAAGGAAAACATCGTGAGGAAACCTGCATACCTTGGAGTTTTTCTCGACGGTTTGTGAAGTCTGCCAACCCGCACTAGGCCAGCGTGGTGGACTATAGCCTAATCCCTCTTAATATAAGAGGAGACCCGTGCCCAGCAGTGGGACAGTATAAGGGTTGATGATGATGAGTAGATAAGGTTACTAATATGTATGCCCATTACAGGTACACGCAGCATTCACAATAAATACAAAGAATACATGTTACAGTATTTAGAGATTTTTTTCGACGGTTTGTGAAGTCTGCCAACCCGCACTAGGTCAGCGTGGGGACTATAGCCCGTGCTTTAGCCTAATCCCTCTCAATATGAGAGGAGACCCGTGCCCAGCAGTGGGACAGTATATGGGTTAACGATGATGTTATATATTACCTTAATATAATGGTATTATACAGGATGTATCAAAAACCCTGTCCGATCCTTAAGGGTCGTATAAGGTGTCGTATTACGTACACAAACACGTAAACGATAATTAGATACGAGATATTTTTTTTTCCCCGATTAATTTAAATATAATTTAAAAAAAAACTAAACCTTTTACATGTCAACACTCAATCCACGAAATAAAGTTTATTCAATTCGATCTACACTAGTGTCAAAGAAACCGCCCGAGCAATTTGCCGCTTTTTGATCCTTTGTCATGTGCCGCCAGCCCGCTCTGTCGCGTGCCGCCAAACAAATTTAATGCGAATGAATCGCACCTACTGGGCCTACACGTAGATATTAGCTGATATCGATTAGGCATAGTTATGTTTACCTAATAATTGACGTTCTTTTGTGTTTTTCATAAGTATCAGCTGTTACGTATTAGTCATAGGGATGATTACCTCCTACCGGGCCTACGCGTAGGTATCAGCTGGTATCGTACAGGAATAGTGTTGCTTACCTAATAGGTACCTAAATAATTATTGACGTTGTTTTTCAAGAAACAATGAACTAAATGTATTGCTTTGTTAAAATTATTTTGTAAAACATGAACTAGATATCTACAAAATTCTGCGATCGTGTTCCTTAAGTGAACTTCCAATAGGTACTTACTGATATTCCACGTCGTGTTTTCGTGGTCTTTCGGCATTAGGGTAATGAGTCTTGTACTCATTCATGGATACTGCTTGACACGTGTTCGTACACGTGTACACGTGAACTTCAAGTTCATGGAGACGTTAGATACACGCTCCGACGGCACTGGCATACCTTGCCTAGCAAAACGCACCCCATACTCTCACTCACTCGTAGTCTTTTCGAACATCTGCATAATTGCAGCATAAGCACATTGGAACACGACATTGACAACAGATTGGAATACGACATTACTCACGATACGATGGGTAATCGAGGTGATAAGAGATTCACGGACGTCTGATCGGAAGCGAACTCTACGCGAGACTGACATGTCAAGGACAACAATTGGCTTACACGTGCCGCTCTGTAGGTAGTTAGGTACAGTCTGTCGGCGACGACAAAGCGCGCACGGAGCGGCACCGCTTGGCGGCATCCTTTGAGGTAAAAATGAAAAATAAATTGGTAAATATTAATTAAAAGATTTCGCCGCTGGGTGGAGTATTGTCAACTTATGAAATTTTCCCATATTTAGTGGAGAATTGTGTAAGTTTATTAGAAGAAGAAAAATCGATACTTTCTGGTTTCTTTAATATCTTATTTTTATTTATGTTTATTAGTAAGTATATAAGAAAGGGAATACGCCTCTTTCGGATCGGACAGGGTTTTTGTTACATCCTGTAGAATAGTAGGAACAGAAAGAAAAGCGAAAAAGGAGGTTACACAACAAAAATAAAAAAAGAACTTATATCTAAAACCATTACAATAATATGTATCTATAATTTACACAATGCGCTATTGTCATGTCCCCAAACCTCTGTAATTGATTTTCTGAATGTTTTAAGTCGATGTAAATAAAGTTAATTTCGATAAAGCATGCTTTAGAAAAAAAAAAGGAGATCTTTTTTTTTTTCTAAAGCATGCTTCGCCGCTACCCCTCTGGGTCGAGTCTATCCTTAAACGTTTACTAGCACACTACTACTTTCATATCTACTTCTTCTAAATATTCTAAATATTGCGAACATTTAAAATGTACCTATGTTCGTCAAAATGTTCGTCAATTTTATCCACTTACGTAAGAACACGGCAGGCACTTCCGTTATCCTCATTTACATGACGTATTTAATGGTATCTGTGTCAAAAAGCTCTTAAGCTCCTACGAGAGGAACGAAATTAATTAGCAGGACTAATTACTTTGTAAGATGAAAATTGGCTTTTAGCTGTAACGATTACCATGCTATGAAATCAAGAGATACAGTAGTTAATATCGACTCACCCATCTTTCATCATCCGGGCACAGGCTCCAGATGAAAACCAGCGTCAAGTACACAATGTGTTTGACATCAAGCTGGTCTGGAGACCCATTTGGTGCAGCCGTGAGATACTTAGTTTTTTTTTTCTTTATTTCTGTTTTTTTTCTTTATTATTTCTTTTTTTAGAAAGACGCACAATTTACTCCAATTACATAGACACAAATAATAAGTATAACTGTTTCCTATTAACATAATTACGATATTATAATTGTGTACATAAGGCACATTATATCAGGCCACTAGTGCTTGACGCTGATTTTCAACTAAACCTTTTATTAGGGTAATTTTGTATGCTGTAATTGCTGTACCAAATAAACATTTTTTCTTTCTTTCATTGTTAAGGTAGGACGTAGATAGGTAGGGTAGGTGAGACCGCGTAAGATAAAAAGTCTTTTTTCTGGTTTGTAGTTGAATGGTCATGAGCGCGACTTAGCTACGCTAGAGGTCTTGGGTTCGATTCTCATTTTGAGCAGTGTTATTGGATTTTTCTATGCAAGTCTCAGTAGCAGGTCTAAGTTTGGTTTTGTACCCGGATATATAGCAATAGGGTCGCCCCTTATTACATGGGACAAAACAAACCTAACCCTTCGGGGAATACGGGCTTGATAGTATGTTATGCTTACATGTATTGATAACTTGAATGCTTTTGACTTTAGTTAGTTTTCTCATGGAAAGCACAAACACACGACAACATCTAGGAGTAGTTCAGGGAGGTATACCGTGACCATTTTTATTTAATTAAAAACTGTAATACGAACTATCCTCATCATCCCCTATACTGTCCCACCGCTGGGAACGGGTCTCCTCTCAGATTGAGAGGGATTAGGCTATAGTTCACCATCCTGGTCTAGTGTGGGTTGACAGACTTTACACACCGTCGAGAAAATTCTCTAAGGCATGCAGGTTTGGTGGAGGTAGGCGTCACCGTTTAAGCGAGTGATAAATTAATATACGCACATGAATTCAAAAAATTCAGAGGTTTGTGCTGATTAGAACTCAAGACCTTTGACTTAATAGTCCAATGGTCATATCACTAGGCTATCAATGGGCAAGGCCTCTCTAAACGATGGGGCCCAGCGAGTGCTGGACCACAGCCTGTCATGGTCGTGGTGAATTTCACGGACCCCATGGCCATGACTGTAAGGCAATTTAAGGAAAGTGCGGTTTTTAGTCGGTACGAGTCCAACATACCCTGCCATCTCCCCGGGTGGCGGAGGATCCATGTGGAATTTCCGTACTATAAAAAGGCTATCACTGCAATAGGTAATAAGAACTAGTTAATCTAAAATTTCCTCTTCAAACTTGTATTGTTTGTGTCCACATACAGACATCCCACGACTGAATAAAACAATTACACAAATATGGGATATAGCGTGTAACGAACTCGATTGTTCAGTCACAATTATGCGGCGCGGCTGTCGGGAACGTAATTATTCCCTGCACTGTGCCGACGAGTCCATCCGATTCTGTTGCGGACTTTTTATTCCGTAAATGTACATCTCTTTTCGACTGTACCAGTTGGTATTCTGTACTTCTTTATTGATTTTGATGTCGTTGTAGACTTGCTCAATTTTAATAAACTCTTAAAACTTTTTATTTTTTTTATTTCTTTCTTGCAGATATTCAGCAAGATGTTTGATAATATTAACGGGTTTATTCTTACTGCCTCTTAAATAAGGTCTTGAGAAACTCTAACTTATTTAAAATTTATTTTCATAAGCTCTTGAAACGAATGTGCGGCCAATTTAGAAAGACATTGGAACATGTCGTCCTCCTTGAGCCGTTCTCCTTGTTGTTGAGGGTCGTGACCTCTATGTAATAATTTCCTATTTACTTTCCGCCATTTTGCAGCATGGATGGCGTCGTTCACACTGGAGTCGAGTGTCGAGCGAACCTGATCGGACAAACGCATTGGTCTCCTTGCATTTGGTCATTTTTCTTCGACCTTGCCGTTCACACGCAGTTTTTCTAAGTTAATACCGCGTTTTCTGGCTCAGGAGTTAAATTTACTGTTACAGCAGTGGTAGCCTAGTGATATAAACATGAACAATCAAGTTATAGGTCTCGAAATCGCAACGTACCTTTGACTTTTAGAAATTATGCACGCATTAGTAATTGAGAAAGGAGAAAATAGATTTTGCCTTGATTATTCAAACTCATTAAAGTCACTATTATAGTATGATTTAAAGGATACCCCAACAGCCTTCTTGTGGCAAGAGTCTCAACGCTATTGGTAGGTTAGGCATTTAAGACTCATGGTCCTTTGAAATTATTCTGATTTTAGAACTCTGGACATTCCAGTAATTTCCTTTACCATAGAAACCTTCCAACATGTTTGAGATAGAATTTACTTCCAAGTTATCATCATTACCTCATTTACCACTGCTATTCACGACTCACGTCTCAGACTACTACGGCTAATTAATATTCACACACAAAAACTAACCGTAAACTTGTATCTCCTTCTATCAAATTTGTATTTAAATGTTAAAAAATATAAAAGTGGGTATATGCATAAAATGGTTTCTGAATATGAGCCTAAGACTAGTTTGTCCAGATAAATTAAGAAACTTTTGTCCCAGGTATGCGGCCACCCACGCGCGGCCGACGTTCTGCAACGTGTGCAGGGAGCCACTGGGCGCGCTCGGCACTGCGCACGCGCTCGCCTGTGAGCTCTGCAAGTTCAAGGCGCACAAGCGATGCGCATCGCGAGCGCCGCCATCTTGCAAATGGAGTACCCTTGCGTCACTTGGACCGCATGTTGTGGAGGATACGGAAGGGGTAAGACTTTTTTGATAAATCTATAGTCTGGACTGAAATATTTTCAAACCAATCCAGGCACCCGCTTTAACAGCTGCTATGCAGATTGACCTGCGGGTGGCCAACCGAAGGAGTCCACCGCTGTAGCAGACAAGGGCCCCAGTAGGATTCTACACGATACTTTTTTTGACACACTAGTTGTGAAAGGACAATGGGAAACACGCCCCCCCACCTTCCAACAGATTTCAGACATATCTCATTCGAAAGATCTTGGGTAGTATATATTTTTTCATTCGATATTCTTGACGATGACGATATTCTTCAAATATTTGGGGTACACCCGGAATTGGGATTTATAAGTACCTATTTAATTTTTTTACATGTTTCTATTTACTTTTTCATATATGCAATAAAGAGGAATGTAAAATAGCAAATTAACTAATGTCTTCGTATAAATCTGTTATAACCAGAGAAAACAAAAAAAAACACGAGGTAAAAGTGATAAAAATGGCTACTTACCTACCAACCATTTAAATCACTTTTGCCTCATGAGTTTCAAGAAGAAGAATGTTTTTAGTTTAATAGCCAATTGTAATAAATAAGTAGTAACCTAGTAGTGTAACCTTTTAATGTACTATAATAATATATTCATTTCTGCCGAGAAGTATATATTTTGTTAAAGAAGCCGTTTCGCACTAATCGCCTAATAGTCACATTGAAACACAGCCCGATGAATCTATCTAACACAAAATTAATTTTTCAATTCGAACTTGAACCAAAGAAATAAACAAACAAAGTCACCTAATTTCAATTATAATTCAGGATTCCGTACAAAACTCCTCGTATTTATTCGGACATTAGGCATCCCATGAGGAAAAAGAACACGCAAGTAAGAACAAGAATTACCTCAAACATTTTAGGCTCAAACATAATAATGAAATTCATATTCATTCGTGAAGATTCCAGGTAATTGTCCCTTTGTTCTTAATAAATTACATTAGATTTATTATTTCTTACCTCGATGCTTTCGTTTTATTAACAAATAGGTATACGTAATTATTCTCGTACGAAATAAATTATAGTGCAAAAAATATCGTGTGAGAATGTGTAGAAATTATTGTCGTCTGTTAATTTAATCGTTAGGCTGTATAAGTTTTCTTAATAAACACACAAATATATTGAAAACCGCGCAGTTAGTGTATTAATTTGTAGTTTTTTAATCAGGGTTCCATGTTTTATTTTTACCACGAAGGTGGCAAACAAGCATACGGCCCACTTGATGGTATGCGGTTACCGTAGAATATAGACGCTTGCAACACCAGGGGTATTACTTGCGCGTTGCCGACCCTGTAAAGCGTAAGAGGAAATAGGTACTTAGTAAGCTGGGTTGGCAGTGCAGTGCACTGGCAGCCTTGCTTAATGTAAGGAACACAACACAGCTCAAAGCAGTGTTTTTTAACTTTGATTTTCTGCAAGACAGAGTTACTTCCCTAGTCGGGCAGCTCCAATTAGAGTGGAATTAGTCCCACTATGCCCTACCTCTCTTAAAACTCTAATAACCTCGTAAGACTATGTATTATATTAGTAAAATTATAAACAAAAACACTTATGTTCATCACATAAATATTTGTGTCCTGTAGGAACGAAATCGTGATCAGCAATCCAAACGCGAACCACTAGACTGCAGACGTCGTCATTTTATTACAGTATGATGATTTCCTCTATGTATAAATACATCTTTTTATAAAAAAAAATCTTGGTAGTCTATTTTGCTATTGTTCTGTTAGACAGAAGGATTTCCATTGTCCGATATAATGCTGGGCTAAATAAAAAGCTTCGATCCTAAATACACTTTGATCCTACAACCCTACCGACCGTAATCCTTGCATTAAAAGATTGATACAACCCTATCTTTGATTAAAAGAGGCCATCAATATCTGCTCTCATATAGGTGCTCTGGTTAAGTGATGGGCAAAAGCGAATGTTGCCTCCGAAATCGATTATGAAAGACGTGTACTCGAAAAATTTATTCGTAGTCAATTTTTTTTATATTAAAAGTGTTTTAATTCAATCTGCGCAGGTTGTGAAGTTATAAACTAATCATTAATTAGTAAAACTTCAATTAATATTTCACTCATTTAAATTTAATGTTTTTGTTTTATTTTAATACATTTTGTAAAATATATGTTAGAAATATGGAAATAAACATTTCAATTGAATTTCAATATTCAGTAAAACTAAAATATAGAAACAAAAGAATTTAATTACAAAACGCATTCGAAGTTGTAAATTATTTTGTGATATGTCAAAAGCATTCTAAAATTCCAGGTGTAAAAGAAACCTTCGTTTGTTTATAAAACGCTGTTGCTTCCCGCAATAAGATATACATAGATAACTTTTATTCAGTGAATGATCATTCGAAAACGCAAACCGAAGATTCGAATAATTAGATTGTTTGTCGATCGTCCATCACTACAATTCGAGTGATCTTCAATTACCTCTCTGCGGGGTGCCTTTAAGGTCTATATTACTGTGTATATTTTATTAATCAATCTTTGATTAAAATGCGGCAATATAAAATGTTAATCTATGTCTTTATGTATTTTTTCCTTCGCTAAATAACTTTAAAATCTTAGCATGGAAAATGCAAAAAAAAAAAAAAAAGTGTATAAGTGTATATGTTCATAAAAAAAGTATTTAATATGTCTAGTACTCATGGTTCAAGCTCTGCTTAGTTTGGGACTGGATGGTGCTTTGTTAAAATGTCATAAGATATTTATTATTTATTTATTATCTGATTCTATTATTACAGCCTTAAACTAAGTTTTGAACTAAATTAGTACAACAAACTGTATTCAGGCATAGCCCCCGGTCATAATCCTTAAACAATAGCTGTAACTCGGTACCATCATAGAGAAACTAACTTTAATTTACTGGAATAATTGTGAAAACTCAGTGCTTACTGTTAGCAAGTATAAGGATCGTCGCCCAATACACCGTACCAACAGTGTAGTTGCAGCTACATTGCTTTATTGTTACAGAACTTAAGAGACACACCGTATGTACCAACAATCGCACACAATTTGTAAGAAACTATTCTATATACAAAATTTATTATGCGTACTATTTACAAAATAATATCTTGCATTATGAGATTTAATCTTATATACATACACTACACTCAAAACTTTTTCCCATAACAGTAGGTAAAACTTCACCTTCAGTGCATACATCTTGTCTTACATACGCGGTGGTAAAAGTATCACATCGTAATTAATACCCAGGTATTTCATAGTAGGCGGCTAGACGCGTGTGAGGCAGGGCCTAGCCGATTGATGAGGTCCACAACCTGTCCCTAGTCGATCCCATGACTAAATGAAGGCAAGTGCGCAAGTGCGGATTTTAGTCGGTCTGACATGTCACCTTCCCATGTGCAGACGATGGTTGAGGATTTTCCCTACTTAAAAAAAGGTATTTCATAGCGTTAGGTGGGTCGTATCAAATTGAAAATTCAATGATAATTGAAACAGCAGGTTGCGGTGCACTCAAATTTCAATGTTATCATCATAATATCATGTTTTATTCCTATTCGTCGTATAAAAATCCAGGATGTGCCGTGCTAGCAGTGGGCGCTGGATCTTATATTATTATGTATTTAGATTTTATCATTATGTTACGTCACGATGTACTAGATGTAGTCCTTTATTGTTTGAAAGTCTAATTACCAAGTGGAGTTTAATGAGAAAACAAAGTATTGGAAGTTTGAATCCGTACTTCTGATTGCATAGCTTATTTTGTTTGCAAAATGGAGGAGCATTTAATTTATATAAACAGAACAATAGACAGTGTTTTGATAACATTTCGGAACAATCAAAATTAGACACCAATAACGTGGAATATAACATCTGTTGGGCGCCATTTTGTTTGTTACGCCTCTTAATTTAATTTCCGTCTGACCTACGTGAGTGTATGCGTGCCTTTAATTGTCATAACAAGCCATAAGCCCGTTTATTTATTTATTAGATACACAAATATATATATTTTTTTAATACTAATCATTTACGACCTATGTGTGGAAACGGTTTTATAAGTAAAATCGTATTTAAAAAAGTATAGTTTCCTCTTATTAATAAGTAAGTGACCCGACAGATGCGGCCCTATTCAAATTTCATACAAAATGCCTGTAACAATATTTTTTCAAAATTTTCCAGTTTTTTGTTTTCCTTAAAATCTAATTCGGATTGTTACGATTATATAAATTTAGAAAAATAGCCAAATAGGTCCAGTTGGACGCAATGGACTCAGTAGATCGAAGAGCAAGGAGACATAGAGGCGATGAGTCGCTCGTCAAAACCAAACTTCAAAGTCTGGAACATCGCCGAAAGGTCGCCTCTGCCTTTCAGTCTTGTACAAGGCGTATTATAGAGAGTGTGCCCAGCTTCTTCACGACCTAATCCCACCTTCCACTTTCCTTCATCGGACTACCAGACGCCGGGAGGGCTTTCACCCACATGTGGTCGAATTCCCTTTTCAGCGCACGAAGCGACATGCTTCATCTTTTCTCATTCGCACCGCAAAAGAGTGGAATGCTCTCCCTGCGTCTGTGTTCCCAGACTCATACAACCCTTGATGTTTTTAAGGTAAGAGTGAATAGGCATCTTCTGGGTAAGCGTGTTCCACCTTCAACCTTGTCATCGCTTACGATCAGGTGAGACTGAGGTCAAACGCAAGCCCATCAATCATTAAAAAAAAACCGTTCTCAAGTGATACCAACAAATTTTACCATTTAATTTATATTTATAGTTTTACACACAAACATTGATCATTCAGAAAAGTCACATATTTAAAAACATATTAGAAAAACACCTAAATGTAAATAACACTGAGTATACTTTGAAAGCTTCTCAGAAGCCAAGTTACTTGCTGACAAAAGTATTTGATTCTTAAGAAATCTTTTTTCGTCCTACGCTCAACAACTGCGAAGGATTTCACTAATTCGCAGCTATTCAGAAATTTTCGTTTCTTTACCCAGCCCTGGAAGCTTCAAACTTGTTTAATAGGGTGTTCGACAAGGTTCTTTGACGTCACATTGAATACCAATTTTGAAAAGAGAACATACGTTCCATCAACGGTTTGAATCGTACAAAACAAGTCTGCTTTTCTATTGTGTCAAAAACGTCATTCAATTTCTTCAGTTTTTTTTTTATTGTATTAACTGTGATAAGTTGACAAGCAAACATACTGCCTGATGGTAACTGGCTACGCAGTCTATAGACGTTTTTGAAGTAAGAACTAAGTAAAAATGGATGAATTGATTACTATAGTACTATAAGAAATTATCACCGAATAACTTCATGTCACCGATTAGTCAAGGTTTGCCCTATCACCCGCGCATTGTCGTCTTGAAACTTCAGTTGTTAAGCCTCATATGCCCAGTAATTTCATTAGCTACATTGCCCTTCAAACGGGAACAGAATAATGAACATACTTTCACGGCTGCATTCCCCGAAGTGTTAGGCAGAGGTATAGGTACCTACTAGTATACATTCACAGTTCGCCGGTATGTTTTGGTCTCATATAATGGACGCCTATAGCCATTAACCGCGCACAAATCCAAACTCCGAGTTACGAATGACAAATTTATAGAAAAACCAAATAACACCCCAGAACTCTGTAACGAGGCAGTTACAGAATAATGTTAGCTCATTATTGCTTAGCGGTAGAACAGCGTTTCCCATTAGCCGTGTCGCGACCCGGTACCAGGCCATTAAAATAAAATACCAGGTCCATACAGCTCCGTACTTCGCACCAAAATTTAGTGACTAAATAGGCGATACCAAAATATGTAGTAATTTTTACTATTAATAAATGCGTATTTTTTTAATAGAACTAGCTTAGGTTTAGAAGTATTATGTGGGCCACGAAGGGGCAGTGTGAAAATTACCGGGCCATGGCACAACAATGTTTGGGAAACACTGCGGTAGAATATTTGGCAATGTGGTGCGTTCGGGGTCATAAGTCCAGTAGCAGTTTCACAAATCTTCTATCGCATCAAAACAAGTCGCACTTACGACCTTTTTCTATAACAAACATTTTGCACACATACACGATCACGTATATCGCACTCTTTCATCATTATCTAGACAGAAAGAGTGCGATATAATGATCATTTGCCTTAGTGACAAACCACATACTATCACCTTCTTGTAGTTATACTGTTTGACGGTTAAATGTTTGCATTGAATTCACTCACACATTTGTGCATACGCGCAGTACCGTGCAAGCGAAATGATCGTTGATATGCTACTAGACTTAAGGCCCCAGACTGTACCCCCCAGATGAACTGAGCGACATAAGAAGAACTACTTTTACTAAACTCTTTTAATTATTTATTCCTCATTAATATAACTTATCATCATCATTTATCATTTATCACTAAAATGATTTTGTTTCAGAACATAATAATGCCTCACCAGTGGCTGGAGGGCAACTTGCCGGTAGCTGCCAAGTGCGACGTTTGTGACAAGACCTGCGGTTCGGTGCTCAGGTGAGATCCACATATTATTATATAACTGACTATACCTACATGTTCTGACAACATGGTATCGAGTGAACGTTATACATAATGGTTTTACTTGTCAAGAAACAGCAATCGCAACGTTATTTTCCGAAACCACTCCCTTCCCCCCGTCGAGTCTCAACTGATTAAATAGACGACCCCTTGATGAAGAAATCTCAGAAACAAATTAAGGCTACAACATTGAAATTTGCAGGTAAGTTCCTTACTTAATAGAAAGTAGGCATTCTCGGCTAAGAAGGGATTTAGAAGATTAGGAAGTACCTACGAGATTAAAACCCGTATCATCGCAGGGCACAGCTAGTCCAAGAGTCCATGATTAAAAATATATTTGGACTTGAGCGAATCTGCAAATACGGAGCTTCGTAATACCGGTATTATGAAGCTCCGTATCTGCAGATCCGCGCCGTATCCGCCGGTTGATGTGCGCGATATCCATCGACATTACCGGCTCGCGGATTACTTCGCGTACTTCTTAAACTCAAACTCAAATCTTTTTTGCCTTCTTGTGTACATAATGTAGGTGTCAATATTAAAAAAAAGTTCCAACATGAAACCCAGTAAGGGCATTGCAACAACAGTTAACCTTAAACTTACATGACTAAATTACAATAATTTTATTCAATATATAATAAGACACCTGTGCCGTTTCGCGCGTCTTCAACGAGCGCGTACTTTAAGATCATCTGTGAAGATACGGTAAGCGGAAAAGCGGCTTGATTTGATACGGTACTCTTAATCGGTTGAGTTGACATTTGAGTTTAAGATAATTTGAAGCTCACGTCTTGTAAATTTCATGAAGAGGTCTTATTCATTCCTCCCTAAAATTTCTAAATTACGAATAATAAACATTACATAATGAGTGGCAAAGAGGCTCGTGGCTAAGTAATAACTAAGCTTATGGTTATGCTGCCCTTACCGTGGTCAATTTAATGATGGGTAACCATTCCTGCCCATTGCACACTCAGTTACATTGTCCTTCAAACCGAAACACAATATTATTAGTACATTATTGCTGAGCGGCAGAGTAATTGTATAATACATAAACACAAACTCACTCACACACACATACACGCTTTTTAGATCTCTTTGTAATAAACGTATCTTTATAATTATAGGTATAATGTAATGTACGGAAAAGCGGGGCCTCCTGGCACAGGTATCTTGTCTAAGAGGAGCTTCCTACAATTCGTTTGTAAAACATACCTATGCTTATGAAATAAATGTTGTATTTGGCAATGCAGTGGGAGCACCCCAAACGAGCTCTTCAGCATGACCAGAGATATTATATTGTCACATGAGTTTAAACTGTTGGGAAAAGACTAGGATGTTGAAACGTTGAACGTTTATTAGTCACAAAAAATGCACATACAAGATACATAGGAGTAACCTAGTCCAAAGCAATTAATGATCACTCGCTTAAACGGTGAAGGAAAACATCGTGAGGAAAGCTGCATGCCTTAGAGATTTTCTCGACGGCGTGTAAAGTCTCCCAACCCGCACTAGCCCATATAGGCATTTCTTAAAACATCGATAATATTTTCCCAAAAATATTGGTCGAGTTTCAAACTTTCAACCACTTAAGTCGCTTTTCGTGTCCCATAAAATTTGTATTCCCAAGGTGGGGATAAAAGAGTATGTGCACAAAATCATGGTACTACTTACTGAGCCGGGGTTATCCCCTGGAAACTATTAATGTATATTCAGATTAAGCCATATTTGCTACCAATATGAGTAATGAAAAATATAGAGTGTATTCCGCTGGCAAATAAAGTGATAGCCTAGTGATATGATGACTATTGGACTGCCAAATCAAAGGTCTCGAGTTCGAAACCAAAGGACACACCTCTCGTTTCGATTTAATGTGCGTATTAATAATCACTCGCTTAAATGGTGAAGAAAAACATCGTGAGGAAAGCTGCATGCGTTAGGGTTTTTCTCGGCGGTGTGTGTATGAAGTCCAACAACCCTCAGGTAGGCCAGCGTGGTGGACTACAGCATAATCCCTCTCAACCTAAAAGGCCACCCGTGCCCAGCAGTGGGACAGTATAGGAATGGGTTGATGATGATTCCGTTGATCCATAGGAAACGACTAATTTGGAATGTATATTCGACATTTTATAAATGCCTGTTTATGGTTTTTATGAAAATAAAACAATTTTTATTTTGATTGATTTGATTAAGTATGGAGCTCCGCGGCCAGAATACCGCGTTATACCGTTCACGTAGGCGGTAAGTTCATCGAAGATTTTCGATATCTATTGCGGTAGCGAAATGCGCTTAGGTTTGAGCAGTAGGAATAACTACTTCATATATCTGAACAGGCCTTTATCCCTCGCAGAGCCCCGGGAAATTGAAACATCACTGTTTCATCCACTACTCAGCTGAACTAAGTGGGGATTTCCACAGTAGGGTTCCGATGCGGTTTATCGATTCCGTTTGAAAGCTTTGCGGTTTCGATTTATTTTTTAAAAGCATCGTGGAAAGAAAATAAGTAAATTTTATTTGAACTCGCACAGAAATCAAGACTATACGCAGTACATTCACTACAGCAGCCCTGTACGAGGGCGAGGCCAAAAAGGATCCTATCTCAGCAAAATGCTGCGTGGCTCTTTTTATTGGAAATACCTAAGTATCTTCATTTAGGTATTTACACGTAACACTTTCTCATTATATAAGTATTGATTACATTGCGACCATAAAAAATGTTGATAACAATTACCGGTGTTTATAATTCGCAGGGTCGAGTCTTTTTCAGACATTTACCGGGTACAATATGGTAATGTCACCAAACACCCACCGACATCTCACCCCTCGACAAAATGGCTACAGGATGCGGATGTGGAGGTGTATCCCAGACCATGTTACACCTCCCATGCTGTCATTTGTGCCCCAAATCTTGCAATCAAAGGTCAAACCTCTGCGCAGCTACTGACTACTCTGTAAGTGACTTCCGAGCGAACAGAATTTAAAATTCGTACCATCGACACGAAGAAGAAGACCGGTTGCAAATCCAAATTCCAAGCAGATGCTCAGATTTTCATTTGTTTATCTTATTTTCACCTATTATGTCTACGGTAGAGTAGGTAATGTTCATTTTACTTATAAAGTTGTGTTTATACCTTTACTGTAAAATTCTGAGATTTGAGATTGTACCCAAGTTCAATCACAAAAGACATTTCTCGCTTACCTGCCTCAACCAAGCCCTCAACCGGAGAGCCCTCACACCTGCAGCGTAACTAATGACGTCACACTTGGCAACTTACAACTCTAGAAATATTTTTCACCAAATTGGCTCCCTATTTTTCCTATTCGTGATCTCAGAATCTAAAGGTGGGAGATAGACCAGATCATTTACTTGTAACAGAACATCGAACATTCGCTGTTTTTAAAAGTACTCGAACAAAACAACTACAATACCAAAAAAAAAAACTTTAGTTTATTAATCTAATAAATTTTGATCGTTCGATGTGCGCCCAGCAGTAGCAAATGGGTACCAGGGTATTATTGTTTAATATCTTGTATCTACTTAATATCACTTACCTAGGCACTCATACCAGTTACCTAAAAATAAGGTATGCGCACAAAAGGCAGATTAAAGAAGGTTATCACACACAGACGCAATTGATTCAGCGACTGAAACGTTATAGGCGTAACTATTTAAATAATGGGAGAATGGGAACATTCAATTCAATATGTTACTCATGTTTGTGCCAATTTCACTTTAGTCCGGAGTTTGCACAAGTTTGGGCCGGACGGACGGATATAGGAATGTGTGGGACTACTACTAAGTAACCCACAAACTTTTCTTATAGCTTACCATGATCTATGGACAGTGATTTGCGTCCAGGGTGGCTGAAATCTCCACATTTATATAATAATAGCTTCTGCCCGCGGCTTCGTCCACGTGGAAAAGTTACTTTTAATTATCGTTGTAATTTGGCTAATTAACTCAAAACCGTTATAAATTATAGCCTATTTGTTATTCTGATGTATAAATAATAATACTGTAAAGTTCCATCAAAATCCGTTCAGTAGTTTTAGCGTGAAAGGGTAACAAACATACACACTCACAAAGTTTCGCTTTTATAATATTATATTAGTGTGATAGCTGTTGCCCGCGTTTCACCCGGATCCCAAAAGGGTTTTTGAGACAAAAGGTAGCCTATGTCCTTCTCCAAGGTCTAATCTATGTAAGTACCAAATTTCATCAAAATCGGTTCAGCGGTTTAGGCGTGAAACGTAACAGACAGACAGAGTTACTTTCCCGTTTATAGTATTAAAGTAGAGATTGATTTATTATGCTACAATACGTAGAGCTATGGTCTAGCGGTCGGAGTGTCCGATTGCTGATCACGAGTTCGTGGGTTCGATTCCCACAAGACGCAAATATTTATGTAACGAATATAAAGGTTTGTGTTTGGCTGGGTGTTTCTTCTATATTATAAGCATGCATTCAAAAAAGTATATAAGCAGTATAATTATCCATTGTGTAGTACCCATAGTACAAGCTCTGTTTATTTAAAAAAAAAATAGATCGTGCGTTTAAAAACTTCCCAACATTGATCAATAAAATCATAAATGATATTTATTTCTGTAAGTAGATCTTTTGAAGACATTTTTACAAGTCAATGTTTTAATTTTTTTAAGCTAAATGGCTCCGGCAAATCCTAACTGACGACCTGCAATATTTGATGATTCACAATAGGGTACACAATTTTGTAACTGTCTCATTGGCCTAGTGGCCTTAGCGCAACTGCTACGCTAGAGGTCCTGTGTTCAATTCCCAGATCGAGCATCAAGTATTATTGGGTTTTTCTGAGTTTCTTTGGGTCCAACGATGTCAGCCATATAATTCATTTGCTAATGTTGATCCAAAGAAGACTCTTTTTAAAAGCTGCGAAATTGAATATTCACAGAAATAGCTACTTTAACTTAAACATGAAAAGACGACATAGCTTTGCGAATGATGCTCTTTCTCTATAATTTCATTTAGATTGAAATTGAATTGGTATCGATGCTCGAGCCAATCGAGAATTTAATAGAACTTATATTGTCTAGCTGTCTGTCACAGAATTTCAAACAGATCACATTCTGTGTAAAGCGATGCACATACGTACACAAGCGCAGTGTTCATCTAGGGAAACATATTTTAAGCCCGTCATCAACCCATATACTGTCCCACTGCTGGGCACGGGTCTCCTCTCATATTGAGAGGGATTAGGCTATAGTCCACCACGCTGGCCTAGTGCGACTTCACAAACCGTCGAGTAAAATCTCTGCAGGTTTCCTCACGATGTTTTCCTTCACCGTTAAGCGAGTGATAATTAATTATTAATGAATTCGAAAAGTCAGAGGTGCGTGCCTTGGGTTCGTACTCGAGACAGTCTTGGCAGTCCAATGGTCATACCACTAGGCTATCACTGCTTATATTGTAAGCCCAGATGAAATAGAAGATCTCACCACTAAGCAAATCCTGCAGTTTATAGTAGCTGCCATGAGCTGTGGCCTGCGGGCTGTGGAATTCCACCGCCCGACCAGACATTGGCCCCAATAGGCGGCACGCTTGTGGCGTGTATCAGTATGTGAGGAAACGTCTCTCTAATTGCCGGGGTCCAGCCACTGCTGGACAACAGCCTGTCATGGTTGTGGCGAATTTCGCGGATCCCAGGGCCATGACAATAGGGCAGGTGAAGGCAAGTGCGGTTTTTAGTCGGTATGAGTCCGACATACCCTGCTCCCCGGATGGCAGAGTATCCATGAGGATTTTCCGTATTATAAAAAAAGGGTTTAGCGGTGAGCTCTAATAATGCAACGAGTAGCGATCACAATAGATCGGCTGCGGTCACAGTGATATTACAGCCGCCTTATACTTAATAATAAAACACACCATCACGCCTGTATTCCCCGAAGGGTTAGGCAGAGGTGTACTAATGTACACCCACATTTTACCGGTATGTTTTAGGTCCCATGTAATAGGGGGCGAGCCTATTGCCATTAACCGGGCACAAATCCAGACTCCGAGCTGCTACTGAGAATTTCATAGGAAACGCCAATTACACTTTGCTCGACCTGGGGATCGAACCCAGGACCTCTAGCGTAGCAGTCGCGCTTAGGACCACTAGACTAATGAGGCAGTCCTAATAATTTTAGAAAAAGCAATGCACATAAGTACTTATACTCGTGGATACCAACAGTTTCACTCGCAACCTAAAACGGCCTTTACTATATTGATTCTGACACTTACGTGAATATTAGACATCGAAATAAACTGACTGATTACGGATTTTATCGCGTTATATTGATATTATATCCATTGTCTAGTACCCATAGTACAGACGACAGCAGGTTGCAAGGCATCCAAAACTGTCAAATTTTCCCAATTCAAAATGAACTTTATTATGTTGTGTTGAAGTTGAAAATCTATCAAAGAAATTTGACAGATTGCGGTAGCTTGATGTGCGGGCCTCTGAACAAGCTCTGCTTAGTTTGATGGTGCTGTATAAAATTGTCTTAAAATATTTATTTATTATCAATACCGACGTTTCGAACTCTTTACAGCATCTAGTCACAGGAAGACTGGTTGATAATATCAATTAATTAAAGATAACGCCGCATAGCTGCATCTAGTTAGAGTTAGGTTAGTTAGTTAGTTTGATTCGGCTGAATATCAGTATTTTACACGAAGCGATTGCCATAAGACCTCCGCAACTCAACCAATTTCTTATATAGGTATTATAAGTACCTATGTATTTACAAAAAAAAATATTTATGTATTATTTCCATTGTCTAGTACCCATAGTACAGGCTCTGCTTAGTTTGGGACTAGATGGTGCTGTGTAAAATTGTGTTAAAATATAAAATTTCCAAGGTTTTTGAGTATCATTCCATTTAACACAGACTTGCAAGAAACTCACTTTCTTTATACTATTAGATTATTACATAAAAGTAAGAGTACAACACTGACTCCTAAGTCACAGGAATATACCTAGTTTAGGAGCCAGGGTTTAATCACATTCATGTCACCTCAATAAATTGCAACCCAATCTGTAAAATATTATTGTATATTGCTTATTGTGGAATAAATCTAATATATAAAATTCTCGTGTCACAGTTTTCGTTGCCATACTCCTCCGAAACGGCTTGACCGATTTTGATGAATTTTTTTGTGCTTATCGGGGAGGTCTGAGAATAGGCCAACATCTATTTTTCATACCCCTAATTTTTTTTTTTTTATGGCAAAACAACTTTTGCGGGGGCAGCTAGTATATTTATATTATTATTATTATTCCTTCTCCCCAGGCTGCAAGACTTCAGATGCGTATGGTGCCGTCGGTGCGTGCACGCGGCGTGCAAGCCGACGTGGCGCGCGTCGTGCTCGCTGGGCCCTGCGCGCGCGTCGGTCGTGCCGCCCACCCGCCTGCACTCCGTGGGCCCCGACGACGCCTGGGTGCCCGATAGGCCCCCCAATGCCAGTCCACTTATTGTGTTCGTTAATTCTAGATCAGGTTAGTGGTCATGTTAATATTAAAATGTATTACGAGTATATAGCATGTGTATATGTATAAATGTGGACTGTAAGACCTCTAATGGACCAACTTTTAGTACCTTGTATTAAAATTCATGTCCATTTATTATAATATTCAAAAAAAGAACTGACTCATTAACCGAGTTGTCGAAAGCGCGACTGTTCGATTCCCAGTAGGAGCTCGGAGTTTGGATGTGTGCCCGATTAAATGCTCGCCCCTATTACATGGGATTTCCCTCATCCCCATGGGAGGGCCCTCCGACGAAAACAAGCGTGATGATGATGTTTAAAAAAACCTTATTATTCTTAATGTAGGTATTGGCATTATAAGTTAAGTCAATTGATGGACTTAAATAGATGTAGCTGATGTCACCTAAACATAGACAATGTAGAAGAGAAATTCGACATTCAAAAATTTGACATTCGACATTCAATGAAATATAACTACTTTTTTTTACGGATTTTATCAATGTATAATATTCGCGTAAATGTCAGAAATCAATTCGACATTCAAATTCGAATCAATAAAGTTATTATGATTTATTGAAGAGAAACAGAAACAATTTTAAATGTGAATATGTCAATTGATCTTTAAATAAACTGACAAAAGGAACACCATTCAAACTTTAAAACGTCGCATTTAGACCACTGCGGGACCACTAGCTATTATTACCTACTACTCCTACTTATAGAGACTAAGGAACTGCTATATATTCTTATAATGCTTCTATTTCGTGAAGGTGACAACCAGGGCGTCAAGTTCCTCCGTCGCTTCAAGCAGCTGCTGAACCCGGCGCAAGTGTTCGAACTGAGCGGGGCGGGACCTCGGCTGGGGCTGCGACTGTTCAGGCACTTCGCCCCCCTGAGGGTACTGGTCTGCTCGGGAGACGGGTCGGTGGGGTGGGTGCTGCAGGAGGTCGACAAACTGGACATGCATGTAAGTGCAAATAGAAGTCGTTGGTGTTTTATGTGATTGTGGTCAAGGAAAGAGACTTTCTAGATTTTCAAGTGGTCACAACGCAGTGAATCGAACATTTACAAGGTATCGATGCTTAAATATATCTGTGTTTTCTTTCACCGCTGATGATTTTGTATTATGTAGGAACTTACTAGGTGAGCAAAACAGTATTTTTAACTGACTTCAGAAAAAGGAAAAGGAAGGACAAAACTCCTTTCTCAATTCGGGTGTATTTTTTTTTTTGTCTTAAAAACTGTACAAGAAACTATCTCTGTCTTTCTCAATAGGAATAGAGGAAAAGACATGTAAAGGGCACATCAAGCTACCCCAATCTGTCAAATTTCTTTGATAGATTTTCAACTTTAATACATTAAAATAATGTTCATATTCAATTGGAAAAATTTGACAGTTTTGGTTAGTTTGACCTTCTAGCGTCTGTACTTGTGGCATAATAGGTTTCTGACGATTACATTATAATGGTCCTGTATAGTGCGTAACAGCAAATTCCCGCTTTCATTTTGCCACAACTGACACCATACCTCCTTGCAGCGTCAAGTCCAGACGGCCGTGCTTCCACTCGGTACCGGGAACGATCTAGCTCGGGTGCTGGGTTGGGGTGCTTCCTGCGACGACGCCGCCAATCTGCAGCTACTCATAGAGAGATACGAGAGAGCTTCCACTAAGATGCTTGATAGGTGAGTTGTGAGGTAGAACTGGAGTTGGGTGGGACACATAGTCTAGACGTGGTGATGGTAGGTGGAGTCGCACAATAACTGATTCGCGACCAAGGCAGAAGGAGTGTTGGGCGTCCGGTAGCAAGATGGTTCGATATTACAGCTTTTGTCCAATAAACGGGAAGAAAATAGTTTCCTTTATTTTGAACTAAGATTAAAATTATCTATAATATAGAATTACACTAACTCATATAAAATAAGATAGCTTAATTAATAAGGATCCTAACGATATATGATTTATGTATAGCTACCATACAATTATTTAGAGATATTATCGTTTTAATCCAAGCACATCGAAATCGCGGGACCACCCACGAAGGGCCTGCCACTCAGCCGCCAGATAACTAGAAACTTTCCAAAATGGCGTTGCCAGGCGAAAAGTGAAATTTATTGGTCACAAATGGATAAGTTTAGCACAGGATCGAGAAAGGTGGCATAAACAAAGGGAGGCCTATACTCAGCAGTGGGTAGATTCAGGCTGATGATGATGATGATGAGGTAGAACTCTGGGGCTTGGTATTGCAACCTGTTCCAAACATAAATATGTATGCACTTGGCAAAATTTAAAAGCCATTTTGTTCCTAAAAGCATTTTCCTCATCTAGTTGAGGTCGGTCTTCCTGTCCAACCAGATGCGGCTGGATATCAGTATTTTACACGAAGCGACTGCCATCAGACCTCCGCAACCCAATTGTGGACAATACCGATACCTGAGGATAGACCGGTTGTCAGGCTTTTTGGGTTTTTGATCACCACTAACCATTGTCATAGGTGTTCGTGTGACAACCGGGACCGACGGCTTTTCGATCTCTCCGTATCTAAAGGTACATCCACACCGCAGTTACTTTTTGTGGAGCAACGTTTCCAGGTGTTAGTGGGCAAAATCCGATAGCAAAAAGTTATTTATTGTTAGTATGTGTTGCCGTGTTAGGTAAAGTTGCGTCAACATTTGTGGTAACTATCGATAACATTATTTTGTTAGTTGGCGAACATTTATGCTGTGCAACTCGATGGTAACTATTTGTTTCTTTATTTTATTGGCAGTATGGATGCGATCGTTCAACAAATAGTAAGAAGCAGTCACAAAAGTTGAAGAATGTTACCTTATGTTATCTGTTATCGAATGCAACAGTATTCTGCTGTTCCACATAAAGTAATTACGGTGGGGATGCACCATAAAGCTAGCAAGGTGAACATACTTATAACTTAGCACGACGGACGATACATTTATTGTGAAACTAAAAATATTACTATCACATTAATTCGTAAACTTTTATATTTATAAGTACTTCAACTGGCAATTCCGCCAAAAAATAAAAAGCCTTTAAGTGCAGTGGATTATCTAGGTCGAAAGCTGAATGTCAATTCGTGTAACGTAAGCCAATTCCTGACCACTCTTGGCTCAATGCCAAATGGCCTAAAAATGTCTCCATCCTTATTATATTATGGGAGGAATGAATATTAATAAATCGAGTTCTACCAATATTGTGGAAACAAACTTGTAGGTAGTTTTTTTACGAAAAAATATCAGTTATTTGTTACTAGCTGTTCGAGAGGGCTCAAAAGCCTTTTAGAAACAAAAGGTAGCCCATGTCCAAGTATAATCTATCTCTGTACAAATTTCATAAAATCCGTGCAGCAGTTTAGGCGTAAAAGCGTAACAGACCGACCGACCGTGACGACAGCGTGATCGTGGACACGCAGGTTCGAATCCTGCCTGAGAACGAATTTTTCTTTCGCTAAAATTTATATATATTTAAATGAGGCTACTCTTTTATTTTACATGTTATGAAAAACTTACAGCTAGAGATACAAAGATAAGATAAGAGTAACAAAATTAAGGCTAGTTAAAAGGTTTCACAGATGAAAATACACATAATTAGGTACAAGAAGTCAGAAACAGCGTTATTTAATACTTGTAGATTTAAATTATAAAATTACACAGAGCCTTTTTTAATATCACGTTAGTAGTGTTGAAAATATCGAGGAGCCTGCATAATCCACTGCTATAATATCGACCGTTTGTTCACAAAGGGTAGATAGATTTCGACTAGGTATAAACCTTTCAAATATCTTTGAGCTAAGCTATTGCGCCAACATTTTCCGAACTCACTGATTGATATTCCCACTCCTCTTTACATTTTCATCTCGCCACCAGGTGGTCAATAATGACGTTTGAGCGAGCTCTGACTGCGCCGCCGCCCCCGCCCGTGCCGCCTGACTTATTAGAAGAAAACTCGCTACTTCGGAACTTGCAAGATATAATGCAGGTAGGTAATATAGGGATCTCTAAGTGGAAGGAAAGGAATAGGTATGAAGTTGGGACTAGCAATTTGTTAATTATGATGCATGCATTCTAAAATCCCGCCTTTATTCTCACTTACTTTATTTGTGGAACGCCAGTGCGGAATTTCATGCTTCAGTCCAAGGTTTGACCGTGCCACAAAAAGAAACGAATCCTTTTGTACAGAGCTGTAAATACTTTTTTACTGCACCTGCTCGGAAAATGACACATTACTACTCTAATACTTACATGGTCAGAATGAATGGAATCCATAAATCATAAAAATAATAAATTCTTGACTGAAAAATTAAAACAAGTATGTATTTCTACCTATTTAATAATGAAAGTATGACTTTATTAAGTAGAAGTAAAATCTTAGAGACAATTCTCTATTTTTTTTCCAATAATTTATATTACGTTTATACTACTTATGCTACTGGGGAAAGTACAGATTACAAACTCGTGTAGTTTTGTGTAAAATACACACTCGTTATTATTCTGTCATTTTCTCCTCTTAGTGAACAATTGACTATTTCCGTACCTACCATTTGTTGTTTCTATCACATAACACCATGTATTTGTGCTTATCTCGTAGGCTGGTGAAGTAAGTAGCGTGGCGGGTTCGTCATTGCGCGCGGGATGCTTGCAGCTGGCTGCG
Organism: Acronicta alni; assembly: GCA_964056405.1. Classification (NCBI taxonomy): domain Eukaryota; kingdom Metazoa; phylum Arthropoda; class Insecta; order Lepidoptera; family Noctuidae; genus Acronicta; species Acronicta alni. Next base: position 15,905,472 of record OZ043915.1, on the reverse strand, counting down.
GCGGGGGAGCGGGCGGGCGGCGGCGCGGCGCGGGCGGCGCATAGGCTGCGACGCGCCGTGTCTCTCCTGCTGCACGCGCGCGCGCACCTAGCCCACGACCATGCAAGATGCAAGTGAGTTGTATTCTGAAACCATAAGGTCCCAGCCCCTTTTAGTGAAACAAAGTGTGCTTTCAATGTACTAAAAATGGAGAGAGAAACTTATTTACACAATGGAAATGGCATGTGTACTATTGGTCATTAAGTAAATGCCCTCACTTTTTATGAATCACAATATGATCCACCGATACGAGAACACAACATGATCTATTCGAAAACCCTATGAAATGCGTGGTCAGCTTTTGATACGACCGGTGTAGACGCTGTTTGTCTTCTTGAAATTGAATGCGTTGTAATATCTTTATGAATCAAATCTACAGACTGTTATGTGTGTACCATTACATCTGTTAAAGAAACAAAATCATACTTCCCTTCCCTTCGGCCCTCTGCAGAGAGTAGATGTGCCCCAAGCCGTAGTTCATTTTTAAATTGAATTAAAAGTCAAATTTCACATTAATAAATATTTGCTAAAAATTAGGAGTGCATAAAGATCGTGGAGTTTCTTGCAAACTTGCTGCGTGCCGTGAGTACTTACTACATTCACACATACTACAACATCACAGTAACTGCAGCGAGACGCCTGTGTAAGGGAGACAGTAAGTCAACTAAAATCCACGTGCAGAAAAGAGACAGCAGTAATCCTGCCAGATTCGTACAAATACATCGCTTACGCATCCATTGTATTAACCCAAAGGTCTCTTTAAACTGGACGGAAACGAAAAAGCTTCGCTTTACTCGATAGCAGCAATCATAACTTGACCCCTATACATTTACTGTGAAAAACCAACCGGCGGCACCTCTTCTATCCTGGTACCTGTACACTGCACGCAGCACACCGCCGCTATGCCATTGAATAGAACACCCCCCGCCTCACCTGTCCAGCCGATGACGACAGCAGCGCCTGGGAACGTTCGTAGCGCGGCACTTACGTTTTCTGAAGCTACGAGTGATTCACCACTGCAGCACTGCGAGTCAGAGCCTAATCTTCATGCGCTCGAGGTCAATGTCACTGAACGAAAGAAAAGAAAGTATGACGATGAAAATCTAGATATCACAGCACTGATTAAAGAAATGTTCTCGACTTTCTCAAAGGAACAGGAAAAACGTTTTCAAGATTTAAAAACCAGTTTAGAAGTCATGTCTAGTAAACATGACGAATTCTTGCAGAAAATTTCTACTCTAGAAAAGGAAAGAAAAGAGGACAAAATCTTAATTAAAGAATTAGAGTTAAAATTGGAAGTGTCTGAGCGAAGGTCCCGTGGAGCAGGCATAGAAATTCGGAACATACCAAAGCAAAATGGCGAGACAAAAGAAAATCTATGTAACGAAGTTATGCATTTAGGAAAAACTTTGAGTATCAACATTGACTGTTCTAATATTCGAGACGTCTATAGACTGAAATCGATAGATGCATCAAATCCTGTTGTCGTGGACTTAAATTCCGTATTGCTAAAAGACAAAATTCTCAAGGCTGTCAAAAGCTTTAATAAAACACGAGCAAAGGGAGAAAAGTTAAATACTACTCATTTAAACCACTCATACCAATCAAAACCACTTTACATAACTGAAACGTTAACTCATAAGAGTCAGAGATTGTATTTCCTGGCCAGGCAGTTTAAAAAAAGCTACGGATATGACTTTTGCTGGACGACAAACGGGATTGTATATCTTAAAAAAGCCGAAAACTCATCTCACATTCGCATAAATCATGACACGGATCTGGATAAGTTAAGAAATTCAATGTGACTATTCCATGTTTTGTGTTTAGCTCTAATTTTCAGTTTGTTATTAATTTATTATTTTATGCATGTTTTTTTGTCATTTCAAATCGTAAGTTACTTTTATTCACTTTTTGCTACACTAGACAGAAATGATACACACTTTAAAGACAACACACTTTTGTTTAAATATAAACACTACTATACTCACAATATATACTATAAATCAATACACATACATAATACACATCTTGATTTCCCATTACTCGGTCATCTAGCCACATTCGAACCTTCTACAATAATATTTACGTATGACACGCTTGACACGCTTCCAACAACACAATTACTTCATATATATACATACATCACAAGCATAGTGCAAGCAAATTATTTTAAATCTTTAGTTACCAAATTGCACTCCAAGTACCATTCTGTAACCGTGACCACTATTTCCTGCCAAACTTTTTACTATAGTCAAATATCGATAAACTGTCTGTATCGCAATCGCAAGAAACAAACATTGAAAACTGTCATAAATTAATATCATCGCAACCCAACCACCTACTAATCTTCACGCTAAACATACGCAGCATAAGCTGTAACATGCCAGGGCTTGAAGTTTTATTAACAGAAATGAAGCTGAAATGTGATATAATCATTTTGACCGAATGCTGGCTATCTAGTTCCTCAGTTATACCAATTCTTGCAGGTTATTCTCATGTCGGGACTAAAACAAACCGCAAACAAAATGATGGTGTTGTAATTTACTATGAGGAAAACCTTAGTTTAACAATAGAGGAGCCACACATGCAAGACTGTAACTGTCTGGTCGCAAAAGTAGACAATCACATCGCGATACTAGCTTTCTATCGCTCCCCATCATACAAAAACATTGACCAATTTCTTTCATCCCTAGACACGTTACTACATACAGTGTCAGCCTATAAACAGATCTTTGTAATAGGTGACATTAACATAGATATAAATCCTATCAAAATAAACCAGAACGGGGAACGCTACTTAACTTTAGCGGCCTCTCATGGCCTCTTACCAGCCCACACTCTGATAACTCGCTATGAAAGCAATTCTTGTTTAGATCATGCATTAGTAAAGACCAATTATCCGGTTACTACTCTAGTTCCTCAAACTACCCTGACGGATCACTACCCTGTTCTATTGTGTGTAACTACTAAGAGAACGCGTCAATATGCAGTAACAACAATATCTAAAATTGATTTTACAAATCTAGAGCAAGATCTTATAAAAATTAACTTTGACCCATTAAATCAATTATTACCAAACCCAAACTTATCTTTAAATTATTTTACAAATTGTCTTCAACAAGCAATTATAAACAATACTAAACATATTACTCTAGCTAAACGCCACAAAATCATAAAACCTTGGATGACACAGGGGTAGCTACGATGCACAAGAAATAGGGATATGATGCATTTGAAATCAAAGCTTGCACCAGAAAATTTCATTCTGAAAGTGACTTATACGCGATACAGAAATTGTCTGCAAAATGGAGTGTTCCCTGAAGTCCTTAAGAAAGCAGAAGTTTGTCCAATATATAAGAGTGGGGACAGAAATCGTATCAATAACTATCGACCTATATCTATTTTACCAGCGATATCAAAAATATTTGAAAAAATTATAAATTTACAACTAGTTAAATATTTAGAAAAATATAAACTGCTTTCAGTTAACCAATATGGTTTTCGACATGGAAAATCAACTGAGGAAGCCGTAAATAAACTTATAAATTTTGTTACTTCCAATTTAGACAAAAAGAAAAAATGTCTCACTATCTTTCTAGATCTCGCAAAGGCATTTGATACGATTTCTGTTTCCCTCTTACTGGACAAGCTCGAAAGATTGGGAATCAGAGGTACCCAGCTGAAACTTTTTACTAGTTACCTGACTGATCGGACTCAGTGTGTTCGTGTAGGAAAATATAAAAGTTCTCACCTTCAGCTTACACACGGTGTACCCCAGGGTAGCATACTGGGACCTACTTTATTTCTGGTGTACATAAATGATCTCACGAGTCTTGAACTTTCCCATGGTCAAATCATATCTTTTGCAGACGATACTGCCCTTTCTTTTGCTGCCAATACATGGGAAGAAGCTTTCAGTGCTGCACAGCAGGGCTTCGATCTCGTGGGAAAATGGCTTCAGAGTAATATTCTTACACTAAATGTTGAAAAAACCAAGTACATCTGCTTTAGCATAAAAAATGTTACTGAGGATGGCATCGTGCGAAATATCATATCGCACGAGTGTCGCTCTGAAAGAAATTGCAAGTGTCCTTCACTGGAGCGTGTGCATACTATGAAATATCTAGGAGTTAACATAGATAGCAATCTCAATTTTAAAGAGCATGTCAGGCTACTATGCTGTCGAATACGAAAGCTCATATATATTTTCAAAAATCTGAGGCACATTGCTGACTTTAAATTGCTAAAGCAGATTTACTTTGCGCTCTGTCAATCGCTTCTAACATATTGTCTATCATCTTGGGGAGGGACATCAAAAACAACTTTGAAATCTATCGAGGTCGCCCAGCGTGCAATACTGAAAGTCGCGACATTCAAGCCTATCCGATTCTCTACAACAGCACTATACGAAATATGGGAAGTCATGACTGTGAGACAATTGTACATACTAAGTGTTGTCCTCCTACAGCACAGTAAACTAAGCTACAACCCGTTACTCCTCCAAAAACGAAGAAAAGATATAGTATGCGAAACTACTAATCTGTTTAAAACTAAATTTAGTGAACGCTTTGCCCACTCCATTGGTCCACTAATTTACAATAGGTTAAATAGAATCCTTAATATATACCCGTTAACAAAACTGCAATGCAAGAAGAAACTTATCGAATACCTAAAAAGTCTTACCTATGAACAAAATGAACTACTTCTGTACATAGCATCCTAATAAAAAACCCGTGGATTACAATATAATATAACATATATTACCCTTACTATACCTACAAACGCCCGTACTCTCACCCACACCACAACACGCAGCAGAACACAAAACACAGAACTACACACAACCTCTTACACATCAGACACGTATATTTTCATCCCACACAAATAAGAGGACCTACATGCAAACACTACACAAAGTTTTCTTATTTTTATTTTTACTTTCTTATAAATTCCTTCATGAAACATGTTAATGGCTAGTATATGTATAATACTCGAGGGGTTTGGCGCTGATAGCCGAAATACAGGCTCTGCCTAGTTCGGCTACAGATGACTACACCACTTAACTTGACCTAAATTAGCCTGTTAAAATATTTTGTATCTTATGTCTTAAGTTTGTCTAAATAAATAAATATTATTATTATTATATTATTATTATACTCAGGTCGTGGGAGCCAGTAGAGACGAGTGATAGTGAGCCAGAAGCACAACCTGTTGCCGAAAAGGGCAGCATCGAAAAGACTGAAAAGGTAAACATAATCTAAGTTTGTGCATAAAATCTAGCGGAATTATAAAGTAATAAAAAGTGTAAATAAACGTCTGTAAAATATTTTTTACTATTGCAATAACGGAGATTTAGATACCTACTTTGAAAATACATCAAATTGGTGAATAGGTTTTTGGTCCTTTGAGCCGAATGTGTGTTGCTGTTAGTACTATTTAAAGGACCAAACAAGATCTTAAATGGGTCGATTTTAATGTCGTACGTAATATGATAAATATTTACTCTATTAATGTTGTTATGTATAAAGGAGCAACTAAACTGGGCGGCTCGTGGATGTGCGCTGGCCGGCAGAGCGGACAGCGTGCGGCGCGCGCTTCGCTCTCTCTTGCGCACGCTCACGCAAGCTTACCCGCAGGTACGTGTCTCCTGAGAACTACTAGTAAACTTTCTATAAAGGTAGAATATTTAAGAAAATATAAGTACTAATGTTTAGCCCTGTCTCAAAACGTATAAACTTCTATTTATTATGAATTTTAGTAGTTTAAAGTTTTAGTTATTTATTTGGTAAAAAAATACAAGCCATATGACATGTATATTACGTATACAGTTTTAACATTTTGGCATCGAATCAAATTCGGTACAAAAGTTATAGGCACCATTCCAAATTCGAAATAAAACCGTCAAGAACAACACATTTTTCGTCGACTTAGAATCAGATATATATTTCAGCTTAACTTAGATGTCTCGGAAGATACTAGTCACTATGTTCTTAATCTAACTCAGACGCCACAGGAATAACAGTGGAAAATACAGCCAAGATTAATCTATACACATAAATAAAATTGAAGTGACTGTTTGTAATTCCAAATGTTCACTAAATGCATATATGAAAATATATACGGTACTTACATAAAAAAAAAACAATTTTAAAATTTTTGTCTATATGTCTGTTTGTTTCGAGTAATCTCTGCCTTGTTAGTCCCGTTTGTCATACGTATGACTTGCGATAGTGAGTAGGCTTCGGACTATCACTAATGATTTAGGTTTGATTTCATCCTTAAAATAATAATAAAAAAAACAATAATTAGGTTGCAGTTGGCAGGCACTGGAAACTAATTCTGGTGTTTTTCTAACTACAGCTATATACATAAAATAATTGTCTACAATAATGATAAATTGCCTACTATCTATCCATCTGTCAAATCTTAATATCCAAAAATAAATAATTTTATCCAGGGTGTAGCCCAAGAAGGGGACTCATGCGTCACGTGTGAGGGGTCTAGCAGCGGGGGGCCTATGGGGGCGGTGGAGGCGGGAGAGGTGGCCAACGCTACTAGCGCCCCCGATATGGCTGCTCTGCCGGTGCCCAGGGCATTCGCCGATAGCCGTCGGTCATCTGCCGCCAGCGCTATTTCTGCCGCCTCGTTGCATCCAGACAAGTAAGTGATACTGGAAGAACTCAAGCTAGTTTCTCAATAAATTTAAGTAAGTAGAGAATTCTATGTACTAATGTATACTGACTAATCAGATTATGTTAGTCGAGTCGAGTAGAAATGTTAGTCTGTGTCAAATTTCATGATCGCAAAATGAATCATTTTAAAAAAATAAGGTGTATTTTCCTATATTAAATTGCTCTTATAGATCGGTTTGGACTTTAATATATTTTGAAACTACCCCATTATCATAATATATACAGTAAAAATATTTGTTTTGTTTGTATATTAAGTAATTGAGATTTTTTATTGTGCTCCTTTTACTTACAGCATTCCAGACGTAGATGAAGATATAGTTAAATTAATTAGTTCGAACCCACCTGATAACTTCAACTTAGATGTGGACAACAAACCGGAACGTAGCAAGACTAGCTCCGCCTCGCCTCAGGACCGGCTCTCGCTCTCAAACCTCTCCTCCTGTGATACTAGCTCCTGCAAGAACCTCCTGAGGCCAGAACTAGAGCGCACATATAATAGTAGTAGTCTTACTATACCTAACCTAGTAGTCTCTGACGATAACGATAAGAGATCGATATTACAGGGAGATACTTATGAATCGGACCAATTGACTATAATAGACATCGATAAACCGTATACGGACGACGAACACTACGAAGTGAGTGCGAGAGTGACGCCGGCGAGTGGCGAGTGCACCCCCGACCGACGACTTTCCAGCGTAGACTTAGAGATCGAAGCCAGTAGTTCAGAAGGTTCCAACATTAGCGACGACTTTAGTTTAATATCAGAAATCATTGATGCTAAACCTGAAGAGATTGAATCGGGAGGCGTTGGATTCGGACATATCGATTCACCCGAAGTGTCAGAAACTACTTACGCCAACTCCGAAACACTACATGGAGAATCTATCATGGATGACATCAGTTCTATGCTTGGACAAGAAGTATTATTAGCAATGATGGGGAAGAACGGCGAAAACGAAACGTACACTGATGACACGACACTATTCACATCCGACACTGTATCTGACATCGCAATGGACAGTCGAAACCCAAGCTTGGAGAAAAACAATGAGTCTAAAATGAAATACATATCGAAAATGAAGAAGCCCAAGGAAGGGGAAGCTGAGAAATTCGGATTTGAGAATAGAGTATTCTACATTGAAAATGCAACTAAGGTAGAGGAACAAATCAAATATTGCAGTCTAGCGCATTTTGAAGAAGGGAATGACATAGCCAGGAAATCGTTTAAGAAGCAAATGAGAAAGAGCTTGAAGAAGCGGGCTGTAGAAGACGTGAGCTTGATACATCTACTTCCAAAAACTACCGAGGAAACGCTAAGTGTCAAAAGTGCTGAGACTCCCAACTGCGTGGAAGTCCCGAGACTGATTTGCAACGATCATACAAATATTCCAGATTTAGGCGGATTCCCGCAAGTAAGCGTTGTAGTTGAACCTCCATCTCCTTCCCACAGCGAAGACAAGAAAAGCCTTAAGACGTGTCCAAGCCGAATGGCATCAGTTCTTAGCGATCTTTTCGATCAGGGCACAGATACTCTAAGTGTGAATTCTCCAGAACCCAGTATAGGGAGCACAAGGGAACGAAGACAGTCTGACAACCCGAGACTGTTGGGACAAACCGACCCTGAATATGGCAAGTTCTTGAGCTGTTCTCCTGCCGCTACTAGGAGGATATCATGCGGAAGCCTCTTCAAGCCGGGAGAACCTGATAAGTTAGTATATAATATATATAAATTAATTTGCCATATACTTCATTCTACATCTCTCTTGCTCATGCTTAACCAAGTTCAGGCTATGCTATAATAATTATATTAACATATAGCAATAATTATATATCACAAAATTTCGCTCATCATTCATTTATAGACACGTTCGTATTGTCTTGCTGAAAGCGATAAACTTGGACGATTTTCAGAGCTAAAAGCTATATCGTACGATTCTTCCCGCCCCCTGTAGTGTCCCGTCCGCCGGCCGCTAACTGTCTTTCTCTTATAATAGATATAACTGTTCTTTCTCTTTTGATTTGCCAATCTTTATAACAGATCGCCGTCAAATAACTTGCTATACATAGTAGACCGGCTTGCGATTTAGCGTATAGTGTGAGCGTCCTACTATACATATAAGCAGTTATACCGATTCTAACTTATGACGAAATATGTATAAATTATTATATTATAACTTCTAAATAGCGCTGATTTGCGCATTAGAATCTATTTAACTTCTATCTAATGCAAATATTAGAAAAAATATTTTAAAATAGTATGTAACTAAAAAAATTTAAAGAAAATATATCATCATACATTTTGAGAGAATCGTGTTATTTTTACGACCGCAAAAATATGATGTCTTGAATATTATTGTTACCACATTTAAATAAAACATTTTTCTTCTTTTGTGCCTGTATATTCTTTCTTCGTATATTCAAAGAGTTTTGTCTCCTTTATGTTTAAACGACAATTTGAATTCAGTGAATATTTTTAGAAACAGACGCACGGAGCTGTCTAGAAAATATGTATAAAGCCGCAAGGCAACACCAAAATATTATTAAATCTTTTACAAGAATGTTTGTAATGTTTTTGGCATAATTTAAATGTTTTCGAATTAATCTCGGAGAACAAGCCGAAAGAGAATTATGTATGTGCAAACATTACTATTAATTAAGCTTCGTGGTCTCTTTATACAACAATATAATTAGGTATTTCAGAAGCGTTTGAACTCACCGCGAGAAACCTTTTACATTTAAGATAATATAAATATGTTTTAGTATTATAAAAGCAACTTGAAAGCGCTAGCTGTACTATATTTCTGCTATTTTAATCTTTCACTTAAACACGCAAACAAAATCTAGAATTACTAAAACCTTTTTAATTTCTAGATTATCGACATCAGTATCTTCAATATGGGGCGAGGGCAGTACTCACACCGGTCTTGGATCCAAAGAAGCTAACGAGAAGGCTAAGAAGTTGCCTATCATCAACCCGCTAGTCCAGCTACCGGCCTGGCCTCATGTCACCCAAGGTTTCATCAGCCAGTGCCTCTTGGCCAACGCTGACGCACTCTGTGCCGCCGTCAGTCCACTAATGGACCCCGATGAGACGCTTCTAGAAGGTTTTTATGAACGAGGAGTGATGAACAACTATTTTGGCATTGGGATTGACGCGAAGATCACGTTGGACTTCCATAACAAGAGAGAGGAACATCCGGAGAAGTGTCGGTCGAGAGCTAGGAACTACATGTGGTATGGAGTTCTCGGCTCTAAGGAGTGGGTTAACAGGACATATAGGTAAGGCTTTAAGAAGTTATTGTTTTAAAGGAAAAGGCAAATACATTAAAGCAAACCCGATAAAAAGAAGGATATGACTGTAACACTTTTGTTTGTCTATAACTACTGATGAAATGAAGCAAATTTATAGGATTCATTATTTAAAATAAAATTATATATGTAAGATTCTAAAAATACGAATTCTAATTTTATAATATTAGAGATATTCCAATTAGATACAATAATTTGCACTCAAAATCCGATATGTGGCTACCGGAAGCAGGTATGTTCTGAACTGCATAGGTCTCACAGGTGAGAGTGTAGGTATACAAGACTACCACTGCACTGTTCATACTATGCTACCCATCATCGTCCTCATAACCTTTTTCCCAACTAGGTTGAGTTCGGCTCCCAGTCTAACCAGGCTGAATATCAGTATTTTACACGAAAATACTGCCATCAAACCTCCGCAACCCAATTTCTAGGCGATACCGATGTCCTGAGGATAGACTGGTTGTCAGGCTTTTTGGGCTTCTGACTACCACTAACGATTGTCTTAAATGTTCGCATGACAACCGGGACCGACGGCTTTACGTGCTCTCCAAGACACGGAGGGGTCTAAGAGGTGTTAAGAATGGTCACCCATCCACAGACTGACCGTGGCTAGCGCAGCTTAACCTTGCCTAACAAGAGCTTCACAACTACTATTAATAACCTCTCGTTACAGGCATTTAGGCCAACGAGTACAGCTTGAATGTGACGGCCAGAGGATCCCCCTACCTGAGCTTCAAGGTATTGTTGTGCTGAACATACCATCCTTCATGGGTGGCACCAACTTCTGGGGAGGGACTAGAGCTGACGACATCTTCCTCGCCCCTTCCTTCGATGATCGGATACTTGAGGTTAGTGTAATGCCATAATTAATAGTTCTCTACAACAAACAAAACTACAATGAATAGATTTGTTCACTTTTTCTTGACAGAAATCAAAGTGACACTAAATATTTTATCCTTTATCTTTTTTAGCTAGTATCTAGTAAATGACTACATTTTTGCATTGGAACTGTAAAAACAATTGTAATAAATTAAGTAAAATAATAACTCCGAATCATTAATCCACTGCTCCGAAGCGCGGCTGCTACACTTAAGATCCTGGGGCACGACTCCCACGTCGAGCAGTGTTATTGAGCTTTTCTATGAAATCCCAGTAGCAGCTCGGAATTTGGATTTGTGCTCTGTTAATGGCAATAGGCTCACCGCCTATTACATGGGATCTAAATACCGGCGAACTGTAGGTGTACATTAGTTACCTCTGCCTAACCCTTTGAGGAATACAGGCGTGATGGTATTTAATGTATATAAGTAAAATAAACAAAAAGCACTTACCAGGTACCCGTATGCTTTCTTGCCTCCGTAATTCATAAATTGAATAGATGGTTTATTTTCTAACATTACCTAAACTAAGCATACCTTTTGTCATTACCTAAACGTATAATTACTATCTTAACAAACTAGTTTCCACTATGAAACCAGCACCGAATCTTCACCTTGATGAAAATTCCATCCTCACAATTAGATTCCGCAATATATGACGTCGTTCATAAATTAATTCGCGCTGAGATATTATTTCACAACGAAACACCATCAAAGAGAACACGTGCCTACCTTGGCAAATCCTTTTGAATCTCTCGCTCTTCATATATGTAATTTCTATATAAATATACTCAAGCTCAGAGAATTATAGTAATCCGCATTATGTCGTGCCATGTCTTAGATTTGATTATTGCAAATCTTAAAGCCTGCTACCATGCCATATTATATAGGTACCATCTTGAAATCAAAAGCCTTAACGTTATGAGCAGAATTTTGATACAGTAGGTAATCATATATTTTAATTACATACAACATAATTTAAGGCATATCATTATTTTAATGATGCGGAAGCTTTGTCTTATTATAGTACAACTAATTTTGTTTACTCCATAACTTTGACTTATTTTGAAAATGAATTATTTATTTTTGTATAGCGATTTTAAAGATAATTATAAAACACAGGTTATCAGTTTTCCAGCGTTGGTTACTAAAAAAAAATACCAAGTATCAACAAACAAATATTTTGGCCTTACACCGCAAAGAGAATCTGAAAGACCAAGTTTCGGACCGAAGTTCCAGTCTCGATAACTTATTTTTCAGGTGGTAGCGGTATTCGGTTCCGCCCAAATGGCGGCTTCTCGTCTCATCAACCTCCAAAAGCACCGCATTGCCCAATGCCGTGCCGTGCAGATCAACATCCTAGGCGAGGAGTGCGTACCCGTACAGGTGGACGGCGAGGCCTGGCTGCAGCCCCCCGGCTGCGTCAGGATCATACACAAGAATCGAGCCCAGATGTTATGCCGCTCTAGGGCGCTTGAAACTAGTCTTAGGTTAGTTAAATTTAGGTCAGTGGTGAAAGTTTTATATTTGGTCTTAAGTTTAGAAAAATACGAATAGATAATTGCCAGAATTAGACCGCTGACTTATATTGTTGGTTCGAGAATTAAATTCGAAATTAAGATACAAATATCGAGATGAGATGGAATATATGAGATGGACTTTGGAGTCGGAATGTATGCCATGCATTCCGACAATAAATAACACTTTAGAAGAAGTATGCCATTTTGTTTTCTGAGACACGCGAATAATAGTAGTTTTAAGAAGTATAATCGAATATTTATACCATACCTAGTGAAGGATGCTTTGTTAAATGTCATTTGTCCTGTTAATTGATTTAGAACTTGGGACGAGAAGCAGCAACTGAAAGCGCATGCATTAGCTGGTTCCGGCGCTGGTGGCGCGCTCGGAAGCCCGCGAGTAGCACTCTCACCTGCAGAGAGCACCCAGCTGCTGGCTTTATTAGACGATGTCAACACTCTTGTTAAACACGTAAGTACTTACTTAAGTCTCTACTACGTAAGAGAGAGATACAAAACCTATAAATACCTAATAATAATAAATGACTTGTACCACTTGTTTAACTTTGAGAATACTTATCGCGAAGGCATCATACCGACTTTAACTGCGACTTACATTTATTTTCACATCTTTTTTTAATTCAACATCATTTACGAAATTTTATCTTGTATTTATAAAAAAGGTGATTATCCCAAAATAAAATTAAATATATTTAATAGATTGAAGCTTATTCAATAAACTTTCTCTTCCATCGCAGGTGAAACTGTCGTGTATCAGCGAGACATCAGCATGCGGTGGCGTTTCTCACGGCGTTGCGCTAGCACGACGTGTTGCTGCCCACGCTGACGCGCTACAGGACGCTGACGGCAAGCTGCTGCCTGCACCGCAGCTTAGGAGACTGCTTGCTACACTGGTAACTGTCAACTAGACCGTGTATACCCGTGACGTGTTAAAACGTTGCGTTGCTACTCACGCTGTCACGCTACAAGACGCTGACGGCAAGCTGCTGCGTGCACCTCAGCTTAGAAGACTGCTCGCTGCACTGATAACTTTCAACTAGACCGTGTATACCCGTGACGTGTTAGCACGTCGTGTCGCTGCCCACGTTAACGCGCTTCATTCTAAAATTGGTGTGGTACGGAGTTCTGTAAAACAAAAGATTTTTACGTAAATTTCATACTGGTATTCTTAACTTTATTTTCAAAAGAAGTTCAGGACAGTCGATCTTACCCTGAGCAACGTTGAAAACAAAAGTTATGTCTGGAATGTTTCGTCTTTCATGCAAAGGTAGAAAAATAGAAAAGTTGTGTTGGCAGTGGCTTTAACCCTAATACTGCCTACCCAACTATTCCTCTTTCGTTTTACAGGGTCGGCAACACGCAAGCGAACCTTGGTCCGTAAGCTTGTCTGCCATGTTAGTGGTTTAAAAAAAGTGCTATTTAACACAGCGCTGCTCCGGTGCTGCGGTAATACCGGCCGGCTTACCTATTAAGCCGGCCGGTATCACCTATGAGCACCACCTATTTCACCTAGTTAGGTGGAAGTATTTAAATTTAAAACCGAAGTAGGTACCTATCGCAAAAATTTAATATATACAGTAAAATTTTTGTAACTAAGTAATTATGTATGTTTTCACGCTTGAATTATAATATTACTAACGTTTTTTGTATGTAAGTACCTTTGAAAAACTATATCACTACGTGTTTTCTTAGGTTGACAGTTGTCACGAGCTGGTAGAAAGTGGTGGGATAACCGGCGCGGGCGCAGGCGCCGCCGCCGCCTTACGCGCACACCTCCAACGTGCTACAGTTAATGACGGCTACGCGTTTCTGCACACCGAAGAGGTATATCAAATCTACGTTATAAATTCTGGTTCAATTAAAAAATAAGAATAATGATATTATATAAGTGCATCTTATTTTGTTACGAACTAAATAAGACAAAACTAATTATTGTCCACGTTTAACTAAATGAAAATATTGATAGATAAGTCAAACTGTAGGTATACCGAAATTTAAAAGAATATTATCCTCATTGACTAACGGTGCCTTATTTCTCCATCATGCCCCAGTCTTCACCTATCAGTACCCCCAAGCCTTACCGCAGACTATCACTAGATGGGATCCGAACGTATTGCTATTTCTAAATACTACTAATTTGACTATAACTTTATAAAGAACACAAGTACCCAACTGTGACCCCAGTCATTTCATCAGCCCCTTTCACCTGGTCCTTAGGTTCAAAAGAAGGGCAGTCGCTGGCTGAGAGGGCGACGAAGCGTCTCCGAAGGACCAACACCCACATACACAGCTGCACAAGTTCGCTCTTGGGGAGTCAAGGAAGTGCAGACTTGGCTGGAGTCGCTTCAACTAAACGAATATACGGAGGCGTTTGCGAAACATGACGTCACAGGGAGAGAGTTACTGTCTCTAGCTAGACGGGATCTCAAGGACCTAGGAGTCTCCAAGGTAGGACACGTCAAGAGGATTCTCCAAGCTGTCAAGGAACTCCAGTGACGACGGCGAGGCCGCTCCGAAGGGGATGGCCTTGCTTAACCAATCGAATATTGAATCTGATTTTTCTTTCATATAACTTTTTTCATAGATATAGTCCTCTTAATAGTTATATGTGAAATATTTACATTCTATAAAAAGTATATTTTCATCGGTAGATAAATAATTAATATTATAATGTCATACCTATAATACATAACATCCCGAAAAAACGTAATCGGCTTAAGAATTTTTACCCAAGTCGGTATAGTATATAATTATTAAAAAGCTACAATTATTTGAAAATGAAAGAAAAATCAGAACTTTGATTTTGAAAATGGAGCTTAGATCCCTATATAAATGTCACCTTGTGATTAAAATGAGCATAATAATAAAATATTATGGTATAAAAACCTATGGTGATTAAATAAAAATAACATATTATCTAATCTTGAACCGTCGCAAGAACTCCCATTTGACATCTGTCAAACTAAGTAACCGATGAAGAACGAATGAACGAATAGTAAACGATGAAGAATCTTAGAAAGAAAGAAAGATAAAGAATCGGTAGCTCTGCATCCATGCAGTATCTAGCTTAAACACAAATAACCTATCCATAACCAATCAAAATCGGATCGGATTTCGATGCACGGAAGAGTTTTTCTTGCAAAACATGATTAGGTACAGACGCCAGCAGGTCAAGCTATCCAAAACTGTCAAATTTTCCCAATTGAATATAAACCTTATCGTTTTGTACTAAAGTTGAAATTCAATCAAAGAAATTCGACAGATTGTGGTAGCTTGATATGCTGGCCTCTGTACTTAAATAATCGAAATTAAATCGATTGCTTGGGAAAATGAGAATAAACTACCTTTGTGGAACATAAATACTTACCTTTATTATTAATAAATCTGTATTATTAGAAAATTCTTCTTCTATCAGATTTTATTTAATCCAGCAGAAGTTTTTTTCATTCGTAAAATTAAAAAGACTGCATTGGCAAATCTAATAGTGCGTTGTTCAAAATGTTCTAAAACCAAAACTGTTTGGAAGCAATAGGAAATCTACCAATGCATAGGGTTGCTAAAACTCTGGGTCAAATATCTAATATAAATTAATAATGTATTTACCATCGACACGAAAAGAAGAAATGCTTGACTGTGTGATTTTTTTTATAATCCTACAGAAATCAAAGTTATTATTGAAACTTCCCGGCAAAAGTTCTACTACCTACTTAGACTTCTAATATTTTCTGGGCAACCTATGCAAAGGGATTTCAAGTGAAAAAAAAGACTGATGAATGACAGAGGTAATCAAAAGACAAAGAAATATTTTCATTAAATCCGAGTCCTAAATAAATAATATTACTTTATTAAAAGCGTTAATATATTTTCCCTTGTATTTCACATTTTATCATCGAATTTTTCTACCTCTTTCTCTTGATACTTTCAGAAATTAATGAGTTGTGATCAGTCAAACGAATAAACTAATCCAATAGCTAACAACACTCAATGCTCACTACAAAATATTTAGGACAATGGTTTGGGATACCTAGACAATGCTATGATAAAATTATGTCGCAGTGCGCATGTTAACCCCACAAATATTTTTTATCAAAAACGAATAATAATAATCATCATCATTTATTTCGCACAAATAGATCCATAGATTGTTATATGAATAGTTATTTTCCAAATATTTAATCGCAATTTTAACCGTAATGGATATTAATTGTCGTAAAATACTATTGATTAAAATGTCAACCTATATAAGGCCAGCATGGTGCTATAGCCTTTTAAGATCAGCATAATTCCTTGCAAATAGAGGGAAGAGCGGAACTACCGAGTGGGCTAAATTGTCGAATAGTAGGTATTAATCTAACTGACATCTATTATTGTCGTACCGTATATTATGGTTATGACATGTTTAAAGTTGTTTTAATATTAGGTAATGATAATACGATGGTTAAAATGCGTATCAAAAAAGTATATAATACCTACAACAAAATTATAAAAAGAAACTGAATAAAATTACCTACACAAAATAACATTAACATGAATTGGGATCAGATCGCGCGAATTTATTAGCAAAACGTCATTATACGAATTACCCGATTTAAATTTTTCCTATTGAATAATATTTACTACAAAAATATTTTGGAAACAATGTTGCAAATACAATATTTAAGCATAATTTCGTCCCTTTTAAGCTAGACCCTAAACCAAAGACATTTATTATAAAAGGAGATAACAGGCTGGTAAGTATGGCGATTTCTTTGGCGTTAAAAATAATATTATTGTTTAATATGTATACTACCTACCTCTATGCTGCCAAAATTGCCTTCCAAAGACTTAAAAGTTTTTTCTTAAATTGTTGTTGAGAATTAAATTGTTTATAATATTTTATTGAAACAACGAATTATTAAAAATTAATTGGCTAATTCAATTTTACCCGAGTTTTTCGGGAGGATACCGCTAGATGTCACCGTCGAATAAATATATTTATAAATATATCTACTTACTGACAGTTGATCTGAGCATGTAGCTAGGTATATATCTACCCCACAAAAAATACCATTGTTTTGTAGAAAACAAATGCTGCATTCGGTACTGGCTGCCAGTGAAAACTTTAGTAAATGTATAATAATAGTAAAAGATCTTATTTTTAATTTTTCTTTGAACAACCTCGTTGGATCTAAAATAATATACATTTTGTTAAAAAAGGTTAAAACCAAATAACGTAATGCTTTAAACACTAATTTTGCTTTATTACCGGCAGTCAGTAATTTTAAATTACTAAAATATTATTGATTTGGTAGCATACTTAGCTAAATAGTATAACAACAAATAGTAGATCTATAAAGAATAAAATATATGAAAACCGATAACATTCTCCTACATAATTAGACTTGCTGTAGAAAACTTTGAAGTGTAATAGAAGTGTAAAAAAAGCATAAAATAAAAAGGTAGTCAAATTGTTTTTTATTACAATAAATAATAATGATACGTATTTTTATTTTAAGGATATAAAATACCGGTAAGCTTTTTAGCGTGTTCTTTTTACTGACTTTTAAGTTTTAGGGTGTTTTAATAATAGTGCAAGCCCAATTTTCAGAAATTAAATCAGCACCGAGTAACCAATAATAAATGCACAAAATAGTAAGTGTTCGCGTAGCAATTAGACGTAAATAATATATAGCATAGAATTATTTTATCCGTACATCACTATAAGTACAAGCCTTGAGCGAAATGTATACAAATATTTAAAAAAAGGCATGCATAATTTTACCCTACGTTATTATTACCTAAAAGCTTCTTCCTAGTAAAACTATGAGCAATAACATTAAACCAAAACGGATATATCATAGAACCGTGCAATTTCGATGACTAGATAGATAATGTATAGATATATGAAGCCACTATAACGTGGCTTAGAATAGGTGCGTACAATTTAGACTATGGGGTGGGTAAGATGGCGCATCACTAGTGGTGGTCGAGTAGAGTAGACAGTCGCCACATTGTAGGTGTCTTATTCTTAATTCAAAATTCTAAATAATAAGAAGCAATCTCATCACGTCTGTGTGAACTATGGCAGACAACCTACTTTTATAACTGTTATAAGACTATCTATAAAATGTGATCTCTTATAATTTTATTTATATCTCTTAGATAAATGCTACGATCGCGTGGGATGAATGAATTTTTCCTCTTAATTGACAACTACTATTAATTTGGGAAATAAAAATGGCCGCTTACAGTATCGACTAGTTTACACAATTCTAAATCTATCCAAATAATGAATATTGTTTTAAAAGTACACATCTTAATATCAGTTTGTAAGTAAAAGGCCTAAAATTTATTCTTATTATGTTTAATATCATTCTTTCCACGCGATCGCCTCTCCTTATATGATCTGCCTTATAAATGTTTTTATAAAATGTATCTCTACAGAGTAACCAGTCTATGTACTAGTGTACATGAACGTGTGTGTCTATACTTGTATTAATATTGAATATTTATAATAGTTTTGTAAACTCGAATCTAATACTAAACTAGAGAATATTTTCTCCGTGAACTAAACGGATCGTTTAATGCCTTAGATTATTCGAAATAATAATTATACCTACTTAATCACAGATGACGTATTTTATGTGAAATTTAACAACAAACTCGAGATCTTCCTTTGATCCTCTTTAAAATATTTTATTATAACATTTTGAGGACGAGTGATGACTGAATATGCTAATATATCCAAAGATACTATTACTACAGTGTTGCTAACTTTCGCATAAAAATGTGTTTATGTAACTAATCTATTATTCATAATAACTATTCAAAGTGTAGATATTATACCCATTATTATATTATTAATTTTCTCTACATACGTTTACAATATTGTCTTCAATTAATTCCCAAATCGTAACTTTTGGTAAATTTTAATAATATATTGAATTCATGAGAATGTAATATTGTTCCAAGTTATTACTAAAATGTAATTGAAAAGTAATCGTTGTTCTTTCATTATTTGTAAGTGTTTTTATATTTCAAATAAAATTAATGTGAAGTTTTACATCTGGTGTGAGAATCGATGTTCGATAATATTTACGTTTACATTAAACATTTAAATTGCTGTAAATTTTTAACATACTTGTTTGGTGTTTGTGTAATTATTTTTTCAAAGTCGTCGTTATCTGGGGACATAGGACAATTTTTAAACAATTTACAAAAAAAATAGTATAGTCATAGATACAAGCTAAACTTATTTAAAAGACATTGAAAATTGCAGTTTTTAATGATACCATCTACCTTTCTCTCCTATCTTTTGTTCCCGGAAAACGGCTAAACAATAAATTCAAAAAGGTTTTCGTGTAAATGTAATCATATCAATACGTTTAAGTCAGTTTTACTAACGCTCGCTCTATTGTAATAATTATTTGTAAACTACTTTACGATTTCTATTAAGCAATAAGCATCGATTTTTAGCTTCGATTTTTCTACTTAGATGTTGTAATTCGTTCGTTTGGATTTTGGCGGCAATATGATTTTGAATTGGAAGAACACAAATAATTAGGTACATTCGTAGTTTTGCTAAAATTGCAATTTGTTTTAATGTGTAAAGTTACCAACCACAAACCGTAACTGCGTAATTTTACCCTATCCAACATCCACTACGCTGAATAAATGTTTATAGGAGGGGGTACGCTAGGCTAGGATATGATTTTCTAGCTACCCTATATTTTCATAACACAATTATGGCACTAAATGGTCACTAACCATTTAGTCCCAGTACCCGCGTTATCTATCCCTACCCTTATTACGCAAATTCAGTAGCTATCCAGTATTCTTATGCATTTTATTAATTCATGGTTGACTGTTTTTACTTGTTCCTTCCAATAAAATAATACAGTTTCAAAGGATTTTATTCAAAATCCGTAATGTTAATGCAACAAGCGAAAACAATTATTTTACTTGAATTATTAAAATTCCTTTGCACGTCATATGGATAGATACTTACTAAATATTGCTCGCCAAAATGAAAACAATATTTATGTTTCAGATATCTAGTCACTGTAATATCGGCATGTTCCTGATGCAGTTGTGAGAAACCAATATGTAATCAGTGTTTTGTAGTATCTGTTGTTGTTATTGCTAAAGTATGATTACTTTAATGATAAATTTTAATCTAACAGTCCATGACTTATTTATTAAAAATAATGTCTAAGTCCGGGCCGCCCCTCTAAATTTCAGAATATTTTTTTTAAGTAACTTGCTAAAACTTGTTTTAGATGGATGGAAAAGATAACGTATTAAAGCCGACGTAAACATAGTTGGGAAATTCTTCAGCAGATTTTGACTGAAAATGTTCCCTTCCTGCAGTTTAAATTTTTCCCATCACATTTATTACAGAAATCTATAAAATTTATCATTAAATTAAATTGCTATGAATATTATTTGCATAATATGAATTTTTATACGATACGGACAGCATCAGTTAGGCAAGTGTTTGTGTCTTTTATTTTCAAAAGATAGATATTATTACAGATATCATACGTATTTCAAACTTTATTTTGTGTATATTATTCTGCTTACGGATGATGCATTCAAATCGATCGATCGAATCGATTCATGTCGAGCAAATGTCAGAACCACTACAGAACTATGCCGTGCCGTAACTGCAACAGCTGCCTGAACTCATTGTTGTATTGGACTTGATATCCGTTGAGACACTCAACGGATCTTATAAATAATCAATCAATAGGTTACACGTATACAGTGATTATTAGCATGTTTAAAAAGATTTGCCTTGAATGGGTTACTACTACAAGTAACATTGACCGTTTTTGTTCCTTCTAAATATTATTAATTATCTTATGAATCCTCTATGCAATGCACAATAAAAGTCTTTAACTTATATCATGATGTCTTCTATGTATTTATAGATTGTCGTAACTTACCCCGACCAAGAGGAAGTGAAAGTCAATTTTACCCTAATTAAAATGGGGTAACATTGACACCTAACTTATAATTTGTAAAAATATTGACGTAAGTTCAATTGATATCTGCAATAATATTCTGTTATGGTTTCGTGTGATGTGTGTTCAAAACGGTATTTATTATTAAGTTTTAAACAATTTTGCTCAACGTATTTTAAGTTATTTTAAAGAGTCCTTGAACTTTAGTAATTTGTTTGTTTTGTGAGAAAGGTTGCACATCTCTGTAAAATTATTATATTGAAAATATTCTAAAATATTTTCAATATTCTTCCCATTCAAAAAAAGACAAAGTAAAAAGACTTACTCTACTTTTATTAAATTTACAAAATTACTGAGATTTTCAAACTTACTGAGAATGAGGTAAACGCACGTTTACAAATATGAAGTAAAAACTTCCTTTATAAAAAACCTCCTCAAATCCTTATCTTTACAAAACTGTTTAACTTTTCTAAATAACTAAAGTTAGATAAGTTTCTATACCTAATTATGATGTGCAACCAAATTTGTCTGAATAAAAAAGTGATTAATGACTAGTGTGGGTCACCAACCCGTTTGTGAAGTTATTGTGAACTCAGAATTGCCCTCGATATTTTCTCTCAATACTTATATTTGAGAAATTCAATAAATTATACTGTTACTCATAAAGTGTGGCGTTTTATTGTAACCGTCTATTATGATAGGTACAGACTTCAGCAGGTCAAGCTATCCAAAACTGTAAATTTTTACCAATTGAATATGATCTTTTTTTTTTAATTATGGCATTCTGCCGATTTTTCATCAATTTCTGCCAGTGTCCTGTAATGGATACACATGGGTATTAATTTAACAAGACCAGTACTTACTATTATATATATAAATTATTGAGGTTTCGAATATGATCCTTATTGTTTTGTATTAAACTCGATAATCAATCATAGAAATTTGAAAGATTGTAGTAGCTTGATGTGCTGGCATCTGCACTTAAAAATCTTCGTTAATAATCATATCGAATTTTAATATTGAGACCAGGAACTTCTACCTGCAGGTTATTAAGATTCAATAAAAAAAAATTAGGTGATCCATGATTCGATTCGCAGCAATCGATCGCTCAACCACTGCCAATCGTTCCGTCATACGATGTATAAAAAAGAATACTATGAGGGTACAACGCCAACATCTACCCGCATATTACCAAAGTTTTTTGACATACACCGCCCTTGTCATCTGTGTTGACTAGTTCCTGCGCAGACGCCGACACGTGCGGTTGCGATCGCCGTTCTCTGAACTAGGCAAGGAGGTACCCTACATAAGTATACCACTTATGTACCTAATATCATTTAATTATTGCTCTCGCAATGGTTTGCAGTACATTTTTTAAATCGTGTAGCATGCAGTTTTCCGAGGAATTTCTTTTCGTGAAGTGATAGTGTTTCTTTTTCGTGTCGTGATAGGAAAAGAACAATAATTGTGTGAAGTGTTCAATGCCAATCTATTGCGAGCCGGGTCTACAGGACAGACACGTTAGTTCCAAGTACCCCCATAACTAATCGAAATAGACTTACTTGTACAATTGTACCTACCTGTGCGCGGTTTCGGTAAGTAATTTGTGTTACTACTTATGTTATAAATTTCAATTTTTGGGGTGAGGAAAAAATGCATTGGGTAGGTACACGTAATTGTATTTTAAAGGACGAAGACTGAATAATGTTATAACATTTACCCTCATTTTTTTCCTTCAGTGTCCGTTAGGAAATTTCGTGAGTATGCATTTTGTGTCGGTGTCGACTAAGTTGTATTATACCTCCCTAGCAAGTCTTTATATATTATTGGCTTCTATAACTCATGTCTTGAAAATCTGTTTAAAATGGAAATATGAAAAGGATGTTTTAACTGTACTAAGCGTAGGTACTTTTAACCTTTTAACCGACTTCGGAAATGAAAATAAGATTCTCAATTCCTCTGGTACGTAGTATGTAGGTAGATATACCTTAATGCGTAAAACTTTTTTGTTTATAACATAACATACCATCACTCCTGAATTCCCCAAAGGGTTAGGCAGAGATGTACAGTAGGGGTCATAAGTTCAGTAGCAGTTTCACAAATCTATCGCATCAAAACAAGTCGCACTTACGACCTTTTTCTATAATAAACATTTTGCACATAATATACACGATCTCGTATATCGCACTCTTTCATCATTGACTAGACTGAAAGAGCGCGGTATAATAATTTGCCTTAGTGACAAACCACACACTAACACCTTCTCGTAGTTATACTGTTTGACCGGTAAATGTTTGCATTGAAATCACTCATACATGTGTGTATACGCGCAGTACCGGGCAAGCGATTATGATCGTTGACATGCTGCCATAAATTCGGCGCTTATGTAGGTACAACTCACCCTTAGCAAATTTTTAATTATGGGTCTTAGACAGTCCAACAGCTGCCTAATTATTTTATCACAGCTTCAATGCTTTCGTTTTAAGGGACCATTGACCTAATTATTTGGACTAATGGAACATTATACCAACATTGCCAACAACGTACATATTTTAATGAATAGGTAATTGGACTATTCTGGTCCTTAGGTACTTTAGAACTTTTGAAGAGTTTTACCCTACCTACCTAAATAGGTATAATGCGTGCTATAGGCTATGGTAAGAGAGGCAGGGCATAGTGGGAGTAATTCCACTCAAACTTGAGCTGCCCGACTGGGGAAATACCTCCGCCTTGCAGAAAATCGAAGAAAACTAACAATGCTTTGAGCTGTATTGTGTTCCTAACGGTGAGCAAGTTTGCCAGTGCTCCGCGAGGAAGCGTTGTATTGGCAGTGGCACTTTGACCCTTATACTGCCAACTCAACTATTCCTCTTTCGTTTTACAGGGTCGGCAACAAAGCACCAGTTAACCACTTACCATCAGGTGGGCTGTATGCTTGTTTGCGACCTTAGTGGTATAAAAAAGAAGCGGTACGGACACACCCATATTTCGCCCACATGTTCTTAGGTGCTAATAAGACTTTCAAACCTTATGACACTTCTATTATGTATTCTTTTATTAAATTAATACGGCTTCTGTACTAGGCAACAATGAGGGACATAGAGAGACTACAAACTCCGAACCTTTTCCCAACTATGTTGGGGTCAGGTTCCATTCTAACCAGATGCGGCTTAATACCAGTGTTTTACACGAAGCGACTGCTATCAGACCTCCGCAACCCAATTTCTTGGTAATACCTACCGATATCCTTCGGACAGGGCTGTAGCTAGAGTCGAATTTGAGGTAGGGCAGCATTGGTTACAGGTCGGTGTGATGGCGCTTCAAATGCCATCTATACACAGAGCAAAGAATTATTATAATATGAAATGAATGTCACAAACTGTGGTATGTTCGGAAAAGTTTAGATAGGTACCTATCAATACATGGTCAGTGGATACGAAACGGGGCACTATGAAAAAAAGACTTTTCACCAAAATCCATCGCCTAATCAAGCCTTCGGGACCCGGTGGGATGTGGGAGTAGAAGGGTGGGGGAACACCATGGCACACCTCAAGGGCATTGACCTTGAGGTCAAGCTCAAATTTCCGAAGCTCTAAATCCTCTATTCTCCTGAGGTTACTAACCTTGACCTCAAGGTCTGGTGTCCTTGAGGTAACCTTTCCGAGTCGGGATGCCAGAAGTTTGACATCGTTTTTACGAAAAACTGTTGGTCGGAGACAAAAATTACCCAGATGCTTTTCGCGTTACTTTTAGGTGTTCTGTACGATAGAATCGAGAAAATAAACAATTTATGTAAAAATTTTCTCTTTTTTCCTCAGTGCCCCGTTACGTATACTCCAACCCAATACATTTTTTTTATCTCAAACTATAAATAAAGAATTCTATTATAATAATTTATCTTGGTTTTTAGTATTTTTAAGGGCTTTGTGATTTCAAGGTAGGGCATTTCCCCACAATGCCCCCCCTAGCTATGCCATGCTAGCTACGGCCGTGCCTTCGGACCGACCGGTCAGGCTTTTTAGGCTTCCGACTACCACTAACGATTGTCATAGGTGTTCGTATGACAACCGGGACCGACGGCTTTACGTGCTCTCCGAGGCACGGCTACAATGGATGATACAACAGCACCCTATCCAAATATAACATAACTAGCTACTTATAGGTGTCATCCAACTTTTTTCCTTTTTGCTCTGCTCCTGTTGGTCGTAGCGTGATGTTATACAGCCTTCGAATGGAAGGTTGGATCTGACACAAAAAGTTGTTTTTCAATTGAACCAGTATTTCCTGAGAGTAGCGCATTCAACCAAACATACAAACAAACTCTTCAGCTTTATAATATTAGTATATGTATATGTAGGGCAACATAAATATTTTGTGGAACTGAACACAAGAGTCGGCACAACGTAAATTTTACATATCACATAGGTACATGCCGCCAGAATATTTAGGTCCATGTTATAACATTTCGTTGTATGCACGCGGCTTATAACCTGTCCTTGTGGAAGTCTATAGGAGAGGCCTTTGTTCAGCTTGACGGGGTCCAGCGTCTCCTGGACCACAGCCTGTCATGGTCGTGGCGAATTTCGCGGATCCCAGGGCCATGACAGAGCAGGTGAAGGCAAGTGCGATTTTTAGGCGGTATGAGTCCAACATACCCTGCCACCTCCCCGGGTGGCGGGGGATCCATGAGGATTTTCCGTACTCCATACTATAAAATAAATGAAAGGCCTTTGTTCAGCAGTGGACCTGATTTGGCTGATATGTTGATGATGACGAAACATACCGGCGAACTGTCGATTGGGAGCTGTAGGTGGTCTATTCCCACAAATTTATACTCCAAGCTGCTGCTGTGAATTTCATAGAAAAACCCAATAACACGTTGCTCGATCTCAGAGATCTCAGTAGATTCGGAATCTACGTCTAGAGTAGCACTCGCACTTACGAACACAAGGTTAATTTTATGGAAACATTAAACTAGAATGGAGGTATTGATTTCTGACATTTACGTCAATATTATACATTGAAATAAAACTACTTTTTACGGATTTTATTGCGTTATATTGATATTATTAATTCCAACGTTTCGGACCCTTTACAGCGTCCACGGTCACGGGTAGACTCTAATCTACCCGTTACCATGGACGGGTAAAAAAAAGTCCGTAAAAAGTCGTTTTATTTCAATGGAATGGAAGTATTTAGCTACGAGCACAGTATTTTCTGTAGCTGCCATTAGTAGTTGATGTATGTAGCTGCAGAAGCTTGATAAACTGAATGAAACAACACAATATCGCACAATTGCCTTTATTCTTTCTAATGACTGATTCTTCCCTAACAAGTCCATCATCTCCGCGACTCCTGGCCCTTCGTCTAAGCCACTGATAACAGCCCTAAGCATCTTCATCAGCGCCGGAAACTTCACGTTATTATTCACGGAGAAACTCCTCAAATTCTCCTTCAGAGTATTTTGGTCAAATTTCTCTAGGGTTTCCAAATTCTGCACCAGTTTCTTTAGCAAAGCCTGGTCGACTTCCGGTTTTTTGGTTGGCAGAATCCATAGGAAACCAAATTTCTTTGATGATAACTCTTCTATCCTTGAAATACGAGACACAGCCCAGCTTAGGACGCTTTTAACATGGTCTTCGGTTAAGTTAAGGCTGTGATCAGGGTACGTTTTGGTGATTAAGTCCTGTAGTGTAGTAACAAGGTCTTTGGAAAGTTGATCGTTCTTCAACCTCCGTTTGATCTCTAGTCGATTGCATTCTTCTAGTAGATCGGGGTTGAGGCGACTGGGATGTGAAGATATCTTTTCGATCTGGAACTGTAATAAAAAAAATAGACAAATATTAATTTTTGTCTATTTTTTTTTGTAGTTGAAATGAAATGATATTTGTTGGATTTCATGGTCATCCATGGGATCCGTGAAATTCACACTACATAGGACTATAGGGCTAGTGAAGGCAAGTGCGGTTTTTAGTCGGTACTTATTCGACATTCACCTGCCCTATTGTCATGGCCATAGGATTCGCGAAATTCGCCACGACCATGACGGACGAATTCGACATACCCTGCCACCTCTCCAGGTGGCAGATGATCCATAAATATTTTCCGTAATATATAAAAAAAGTAGAACTTTAGAAATACTTTTAAGTTAATGGCTTTAATTTTTTTAGTTTCATATGACGCCGGCGAATGAAAAAAACGTTGATACAAACTCGGAGAACCACGATCTATATAATTTATAATATTTTTAGTTGTCATCAAAATTACAATTGGTGGACTTATTAAATAAAGGTCATGTAGATAAAAAAAATAGATATTGTATGGTATCTGAGAAATTGGCGCTGAAAATGAATCTACATATTTTCTTTTTTTAGACAGTGAAATAATAATTGTAGACTCTTGACGTACGTAGTAGAACACACGTGTGAGTAGCAAAATCTACGGCAATGTCTGAAATATCATTTTAAAAAAACATACCATACGATCCTCACAGACAACGGAAACGTTGAAGTTTTAAAATAATTACCTCTTCAGCTAATTCGATCATGGTCTTGAGCCTGACCCCCGCGCCCGGGACGTGCTCGAACCCTCCACCCGACAGCGTTATATAGTTCACCAGCGCCAGAGGATATATTCCTAGGAAAGATTAGGAACGGTTAAAGTTGGTAAGGAGGAAACAAGAGACTAAAAATTATTAAAATTAGATTTTCGTTATAGTTCGCAGGTTCTGTTTAAACGTGAATCGTGATTATACTCGTAGGTAATTTTTAGTTTTGGTTTTCATCATCAACTCATATACTGTCCCACTGCTGGGCATAGGTCTCCTCTCAGAATGAAAGGGATTACGCTATAGGTAGGTCCCCCACGCTGACCTAGTGCGGGTTGGCAGACTTCACACACCTTCGAGAAAAATCTCTAGGCATGCAGGTTTCCTCACGATGTTTTCCTTCACCGTTTAAGCGAGTGATAATTAATTATTAATACGCACATGATTTCGAAAAGTCAGTCCAATGGTTTTTTTTTTTATAGTACGGAAAATCTTCATAGATCGTCCGCCACCTGCCGGGGTAATGGTATTCCGGACTCGTACCGACTAAAAACCGCACTTGACTTCACTGGCCATGGGATGCACGACCATGACAGGAGTTTGTTCCACCTGGGAACCCAGAACCCGATTTATATCACACATAATATGATGTAGACGATTCGACAAATGAGGCTATATTTATATAAAAATGTATACAACAAAAACATTATCAACAAATACATAATGGTTGCCAGAAGACGGCAGTCGACGCCGAGGAAGGCCCAGAACACGCTAGCGGAACGATTTGGACGCTTTCCGGACAGACTAGCCTCAGATAGCGCTGAGCAGAGATCAGTGGAAGATGGGAGGAGACCTTTGCTCAGCAGTGGGATCATATAGGTTAGAAAAAAAAAACATAATTATATACCATTCCTCCTGTAGTCTTCCACTTTGACATCACTCTGCCTCTTACTGAGCTTCGTACCATCAGCATTCACGATCAGCGGCATATGACCGAACTGAGGAGGTGTCCAACCAAATGCCCTGGAACAAAACGAAATCTCTATCTGTATGTTGTAATTGAGACGTCTTAGCGACGAAACGGATGAGTCATCTCGGCAATGGATACCCGAAGCCAGAAGACAACGGGTTCCTTCCTCTTAGCGGGCTATCCGCCTTCATGAACCACGTCTTTGAAGAGTAAGGAATGTACCACGCTAGGACAACACAATAGATCACATTTGTACGAAGTGTTGCTGGCCATGTCAGCCCCCACAGTTAAAATGTTGTAATTGACACAGTTTTTAAAATACTACTCTCAACATAACATACCATCACGCCTGTATTCCCCGAAGGGTTAGGCAGAGGTGTACCAATGTACACATAAAGTTCGCCGGTATGTTTAGATCCCATGTAATAGAGGGCGAGCCTATTCCCATTAACCGGCCACAAAACTCCGGGCTGCTATTGAAAATTTCATAGTACTTATAACCTAATAACACTTTAATCGACCTGGGAATCGAACCCATGACCTCTAGAGTAACAGTCGCGCTGAAGATCACTAGACTAACGAGGTAATTACCCTTCTATTGGGTAAAAAATATCTCATAATAAATTTGTTTTGGCTGGTTTCAGTGGAATATCCTAATAACACTGGTCAACCTAGGAATGTAAGCCAGAACCTCACATTGAGCAAGCGTTAAATAATTCGCTGTTAAATTTTCTTCGTAATTTAAGTAGTGTGTTAAATAATATTATTTCCTTCGAGATTATTTTCAACTCTATTGGAATAGAATATTAAATGATTTAGTATGTAAACAAAGATAGCAGAGCAAAATTTAACTTTTCTTATTGTGATAACATGACAAACATGCAACAACAACCCATAACCAGTTTCCCTATCACATCCTCACCTGTATATCAACAAGTGCTTAGTAGTAGAGATCTGCCACTCAACTCCTCGCAGCACATGCGTAATAGCCATCAGATGATCATCTACAACATTCGCGAAGTGGTAAGTTGGGTAGCCATCACTCTTCATGAGCACTGGGTCACCTTCGTTTAGGGACACGTCGTA
Organism: Acronicta alni; assembly: GCA_964056405.1. NCBI lineage: Eukaryota > Metazoa > Arthropoda > Insecta > Lepidoptera > Noctuidae > Acronicta > Acronicta alni. Next base: position 15,875,462 of record OZ043915.1, on the reverse strand, counting down.
TGCTATACTCCCGAAGATCAGGTCGTCGAAGTACTGGCAGTCTGATGTAAGCTATTAAAATAAAAATTAGCTCTTGAGTAAAATTTAACTTTCTACTATTTCTGAAATGAGTGTCTGGACTGGAATAAATAAATAAGTAAATATTTCGGACATTTTACACAATACAATCTAGTCCCAAACTAAGCAGAACTTGTACTATGAATACTGGACAATGAATATAATACGTAAAATATTTTTTTGTAAATACCAACTAATAATACTTAAGAAACACCCAGACAAACAAACACTTATGTTCATCACATAAACATTAAGTGCCCTGGGTGATTCAAACCTACAACCCCATGATCAGCAGTTCAACAGTCTAACCATTAGACCACAGAACATCTGTATGTGTCTGTTGTGTGAAATAGCATATTATTTGTATTGTAGTTAGATAAAATTACTCAACAATTGGATACATAGCTTTTGTGGAGAATGGATAACTTGGAGCACCTTTTCTGAACAAATTCTTAAAACTAAACCAATATTGTCTATGCATTTATCCTCAATTTAACTGATGTATATTTAGACTACCCATAGCTTTGCTTGCAGTACAAGATAATAAACATTATTCAACATATTATTATACTAATACAATGTACCTTTCAAACTTTCAAATGGTGTCATAATTTTGAAAATATCAGAATTTGTGCAAATTATAGGACCATGGATTTAGACGAGGGGGAAGACAAATATACAAGTTCATTACAATGACAGACAAAGTACCTTAAACCTAACACAATATGGGATGCCTGCATTCATTTTCTCTTTAATTTCTTCCTGTGTCAGACTTCTGCACCGATTATCATATTTAGGTATCCGCTGTGACTTCACTGCATCTCTACGCAGAATATTTAACCTCCTTTCCGTACAAAAACATTTGTATGCTGAGCCATTCCCAAGGAGTTTTGTTATGTGTTCTCTGGAAAAAATAGAATAATGATACTTGATATCATAAAGAAATTTATAAAATGAACTCTTTTTTTTTATTTATTTATTATACTTACTGATAGATATTCAACCTTTCGCTCTGTACATAAGGACCACATTCGCCCTTTATAGCTGGTCCTTCGTTACACTCGATTCCTGCCCACTGCAAGTCTTTTATAAGCGCTTCTACAGAGCCTTCAACTTTTCTCGTTTGATCAGTGTCTTCTATACGCAATATAAAGGTACCCTTGCGGGATTTTGCAAATAAATAATTGTATAAAGCTGTCCGTAGCCCTCCTAAATGTAAATATCCTGTCGGACTCGGCGCAAATCGAACTCTAGGAGTCTGTGTACTTATTGTCTTAAATAAACAACGATCAGGAGCATAATAGAATTGCTTCAATATTTTATGACGCATATTTATAATATGTTTATACACAATTACACATATCATTTAAGATTGTATATAATAAAATTAATTTTAAGGGTGCCACATGAGGTTATATTTTACAATCAGCTGTTTGAAATTATTGACAATTTCGTTGATCGTTCTGAAATGTGTGTCATAAACATTTATTGTTGTATACAGTCATTCTCTGAAACTTACGTTAATAGTAATTTTGTTTTTTATAATATTGAATTAAATAATACTTAAATTTTAACGAATTAAAAATTATGTGCGCATCTTAAATATAAATTTCAGAACGAATAAATAGTTGTCTATGAGAAATAGTACTGTGTTGCTATACTTTAAATGTTTATATTTCCTTGAAGTAAAGGTTTTGTTTGATTTATCTAGGTTTGGTTATTTTTATTTTTTTATGTATAAAAACATTAAAATTATCTAGACCAGTAATGCTACAGTAACTATAATAATCTGACGTGACTGATCTGAATTAATGAATATTGGTAAACAATTTTATTAGAAAGTATCAAAAATATTTATCAACTCATGTTTTGAATAAAACTACTAAGGTAATTGACTCATTGTATTCATGTTTTAATTATATTTTTTGGGTAATTAAGTTTCCATAATTACAACATTAGAAAGTTGTCTATGATTGTTATTTCACTTTGGTTCCGATGTCGAAATAACAGTGAAAGTCATTAGAAACAATAAAAAATTCACGAAAATGGTGAGTAATCGTGTTAAAATATGCATCAAATCCAACCTAAGTAACAAATACAACATAACATAAATTGTCCAAATTATTTTGTGATACGTATAAATGACAGGTAAGCAATAATAAGGTTATAAATATGACGTTCGTACGATTCTCTTACAGAATAAATTAAAATCGTCACAGAGAGACAAAGTTAAAAAGTTCGTCGCGTTCACGCAGACCAGCGAGAGCACGGCGATATACTGTTTGTCTCAGAACGACTGGAAACTCGACCTAGCGAGCGACAACTACTTTCAGAATCCTGAAGCTTACTTTAAGGACCCAGTAAAGGCGTCAGTAGACAGAAAAAAGCTTGATCAACTGTTTACAAAGTACAAAGACCAACAGGAGAATGATAAGATCACTGTAGATGGTGTAATGAAGTTTTTAGAAGACCTTAATTTAAGTCCTGAATCAATTCTAGTACTTATAATTGCATGGAAATGTAAAGCAGCCGTGCAGTGTGAGTTTACAAAAGACGAATTCACAACAGGTCTCATAGAACTTGGAGTGGATAGTATAGAGAAATTAAAAGCAAAATTATCAACACTTGAGTCTGAGATAAAAGACCAAAATAAGTTTAAAGATTTCTACCATTTCACATTCAATTATGCTAAAAACCCTGGTCAGAAAGGACTGGAATTGGACATGGCGATAGCTTACTGGAATATAGTGCTCCGTGGGAGATTTAAGTTCCTTGATGCATGGTGCAAATTTCTTACGGTATGTATATTATCAATATAATATCATCAATCATAGAATAATTATCATTGTAATGTCTAAGAAAAATCCTACTTCTTTTGGTCAGAGGATTGTCTTGGCATTTTCCATATTTACATAGTCTTATAAAGGGAAATTCAGGACCTTAAGGAAATAATAATGATAATAAATATTTGTCCCAAACTAAGCAAAATATTATGAGTACTAGTCTACTAAACATTGGATATATGGAGGAAATTGTGGGGGAAGCCTTTGTAAAGCAGTAGACATCAATATCACATGATTTACCATACAAACCCAGAACCTCATGTGTAGCAGTCACACTTATGACCACTAGACTAATTAGGCAGTCAGGTATACGTTTTTATTTTTTATTCACTGAAAGAAGCCCCAGCCCACCTATAGATAAATATGAGCTCATGATTATATCATTATACTTACCATTAAAAAAATCAACAGACATCAATGGTATATTAAAAAAAAATATCCTACAGTTGAAAGTACTTGGGTACTTCCAACTTAACTTATTTATTTTACAAAAAATTCAAATATAAAAAAAAGAATGCAGTGCTAACTTCACACTACATTAAAAAGTATTGTCTTAAAAAGTTTGTCATGCTAAATTAAAAAGTTGCATGACAAAAGAACCCAGTCATTGCACTTGGCTTCAACAATCAATAGCACCAGCCAAGTTGGCATGTAGATTGAATCACAACATGACATTATAAATGTCTGCCTACACATTTTTTTTTTTGCTAGTCAGTGATACTTTTAGTCATATAGGTTAGTTCTTATTTATAAAAAAAAGATGTAAGCAGTATTTATTTGATCCTGTATTATCATTTATATGTATAAATCATTTTATTCAATAGATTTTTTTAACTTAATATTGAATTAATTAAGAGTATGTTACAGAAGCCAACACATGAACCTACCGCAATCTGTCAAATTTATTTGATAGATTTTCAACTTTAATACAACATTATAAGGTTCATTTTCAATTGGGAAAATTTGATAGTTTTGGATAGCTTGACCTGCTGACGTTTGTACATCACTAACAAAATATATTATTCTTATTATTAATTAAGTAATGGCTAAATTCTAAAATCCAATAGCTAATGACAATTTAAAATAAACGTAGATGAGTTAGTGGACAGCTAAAGTGGCTTAGTTGTTTCTAAAACTAATGTTGATTCATGAGCAATGGCTTACCACTGCAAGTTTTATTTAATTATACAGACATGTCCCTGATTAATCTATATTAAGAACGAACCAACTGAGATATCAATGATATTATTTAAAAAATATTTCATCATTGACATTATTTGAATCGTTTTCTGCATCAGAAATTCTAAGGTTAGAATGTTTGTATGTCTTATCATTCCCAATCGAACATGAACTTTATTGTCTCAACTTAAAGTTGAAAGTCAATCAAAGAAATTTGACATATTGGGGTAGCTTGATGTGCTGGCCATAAAAAGTGTATCGAAAATATTACAACATAAAAATGTAACATCAAAAATCGCCATTTCCAGGAGCACCACAAAAGATCTATACCAAAGGACACATGGAACCTGCTCCTAGACTTCGCGACACAGATCGACGACGGTATGAGCAACTACGACGCGGAGGGCGCGTGGCCCGTGTTGATAGACGACTTCGTGGAGTGGTGCCAAAAGCAGGGGCTCACCGCCGACGCGGTCAAAGCGCTGGAACCGGCGTCCGGCTAGCTGACCTTGCAGCGGCGCGAGGCGAGGCGCGACCTGTACGTCCCGCCACAACACGCCAAACGCAACAAGTTTGCCGCGTGGTGCGCGTACGCAGTGTTGCTGTTCTCCCGCTTCGTGCTCTTCGGTCTCGAGCTGTGTACAGTCGAGTGGCTCGCAATCCTTATAGTTTTCGAGTTGTGTAGCTGACTAAATCGTGATGTGACCACATAGAGGTTTGTGCTGAATGACGCTGGTGGGAATTTCATTTGGCATTGTGACTCTAGTCTGGAAGGTTTGTTGGGATAACATTATTTGTTTAGTTTCAATAGTTTATAGCTCTAATAGACTTTTTAATCAAGAGTGGCTACTAAGAAGTGGTGTCAATTTCGAAAATTACTCTATTCTTGCCAATTGAAATTTCCATGTATTATTTAATCTTCACTCAACTGTATATAGCTCTAACTATTCGTCCGTTAGATCAAAATTCTTGTTGGCCCATCTCTTACCCGATCGGGTATAAAACATTAAGATGAGTTTATTTTCCAAATATTTAAAGATTTTTATTATAAGAGTTATTCTAAATTTGTCTTTTCGAATTTCACAACATGGTCACGTTATAGAATAGTATGCCGTTTAAAATTTAAGATGTAAATATGTATATACACATTAATGATATTACATTTTTTAATTATAACAAGCTTAGATTTTTCTGTTTTAGTTTTTTAGCTTCCCAGCTTTAACAAGGCGATGTAACGCTGTAATATGAAAATCGGCATAATTTAAATTAAACTAATTCAATTAATTTGCTCATTTATTTACTGTTAGAATTGTCACGATTTTTTTGTATCGTATCTAAAACGATGTTATTTTTAATTGGTTCGGGATTAAGTGCAATTTTGACATGAATAAATGTGCAATCAATGTTCCGTGTTTTAATATAATTGTCTCAGTTCTGGAATGTTCTATGTTAATCGCGATGTAACGAATAAATTGAAATCATAATACACTAAAACACGTTTAAAATTTGTATTATAGTTGAATGGTAGTTGATTCGAAGTTGTCACGTCTAGAGATGATAATTATGTTGTAGTTCACTCTAAAAAACTTAGAGGAAATGTGCACATCACGGGTGTTTTGAGTTATTGATGATGCCTGTTAATGATCTGATTGAAGGAAAAAGGAATACGCTATAGCTAGAGATAACTGACACAGCCATGGTTTTTTCTATGTCTTCATTGTATATTTGACGACCTGACGTCGTCTAGTGGTTTGTTTGTCGGACTGTTGACCACGAGATCGTGGGTTCGATTCCCACAAATCACAAATATTTATGTGATGAACATAAGTTTTTGTGTTTATCTGGGTGTTTAAAAAAGTTTATAAGTAGGTAATACCCAAATATTTACAATATTTAATTTATTGTCATTATTACATTCAATTTTTACAACATTTAACAATATTTAATTTATACACTTTAAACATGAATTTATTGTCATTATTACATTATCAGGCTGAAAATACTCTTGAACTAATCTTCAGAACGATTATATACACAACAGATATAAAAGAACACACAAACATTACATACAAAATAGGTGGTGTCGTAAATAAAGGGCGTCACACACGACGAAGATACTGTAATATTATTATGTTAAGATCGCGACTGCTACGCTAGAGGTCCTGGGTTCGATCCCCAGGTCGACCAAAGTGTTATTGGGTTTTTCTATGAAATTCTCAGTAGCAGCTCGGAGTCTGGATTTGTGCCCGGTTAATGGCAATAGGCTCGCCCCCTATTACATGGGACCTAAACATACCGGCGAAATGTGGGTGTACATTAGGACACCTCTGCCTAACCCTTCGGGGAATACAGGCGTGATGATGGTATGTTTATGTTAAGATGCCTGGAGATAAAATATTATAATATCTTAAAGTATCACACACTTAAGTTTCTATAATATATCCGCTCGAATAATGCTCTCATTTTTAGAGCATGATAAGATATATTTCGCGTCTTAAGATGACATCATTGCATCGCTCGGCATCTTAACATAAAATTTCCATATCGCTCAATAGCATAAGATACTGTAACATGAAAATATAAAATATCTTAGCCGTTTGTGATAGTTCATACAAACTGTAAGTATAGTTAGCGGTATTTTATCTTAGTATAAAATATTATAGTATCTTCGCGGTGTGTGACGCTCTTTATTGCAAAATGGTTGTCTCAGTTATATCTAGTTATAGCAACTAATAAGCGTTGTATAAGTTGTGCATTGTCACATGTTGTGTCTCTTCTTCGTTCGAATGTGATTTAATATTTGAGCAAGAGAGACAAAATACTAACATAATAACTTTATACATCGTCTTTAGTATGAAGGTTAAATGTATAGATGTAACGAATTCAGGGCTGTTGAAGAGATAAGGTCGGGTTGGTTTTCTACGTACTTAAACAATACATTATTGTTATTGTGGCAGCCAAGAATATTCATTTCGTTATGTTAAGCCGCGTAATCATTAGATCACAAGTGTCGCGGGACTCGTCAACCAAACCTAGGAGACATACACGTATACTTCCTCGGCGGAAAGTGTAATGACCTTTCTAGAAGTACAATAAAGAATTCTAATTAATATTTAGGCAATGGGGCAGTCTTCAAGTGATTGTGCTAAAACCAGGGGGCGACCATGCGCCCACGAAAAAAAATTGTCGCGCGCATGCAAGCCTAGTAAGGCAAATAATTATGTTTCCATAAGAGAAACTGTGAGCCTCGTACCGTCACGTCTCAGGCAATATGACCGTAAGATCGGAACAGATAATAATATTCTTGCAAGCTGACATTGAAGATATTTTTCTCGCATTGTTTTTGATGGCCAAGAAATTGGCCTTAAGGTCGAATATTATTTCCTGAAATTACAAAGTTTATTTTGGAGATAAAGCAATGAAATTCACTTTCGCTTGAAATGAGCCTTGTCAAATTTTTCATTTACCACGAGTTTCTATCAAACTAAAAATGTATTTCTTTGCTGACTATAGAAGCGAGTGTCCTAATCCTACGGTACGATCTATTTCATTTCATAAATTTACTACATGAGAAGTACAACTTCTATTTTATACCACCTACGAACCTAAGAGTTCTAAACTAGCCTACAAAAGGATTTTAAACTTAAGATTTTGGTATATAAGATTGAAATTCAAGGAGTATACCAATTTATTGATGTACGTAGAAACTATACGACACATAAGCGTGATCTGTGATTAATGAATTTCAGAACTTGTCTAATGCTGTTCAATGAATACACAATGAACTTTGAAACTAATGTAATCGAACAAAACATTCAGAATAATACAATTATAACCCTTTTACTGTATCGAGTTGTAGGGTATTCGAAGATTTTTCTAACAAACGCTTATTAACTGCAATCATTTAAATATTACTGACGGCGCTTGATAATTTACAATATTTTAACCTAATTTCTTTTGCTGTTTTATTTATACAATTAAATGTTCCTATTTTCTCGTTAGTTCCGTTTTTAGTCATGTATACTTACCTAATACCTCAACAAATATTTCAAAACTATTCAACTACCCTACTGCAACGGTTAATTTTGAAACCAATTTTTAGATGACACGTGATTTCTAGGACTAAAATGACTTTGTAAATCTAATAATTTGATTTTTAATTTAATCAATGATTTGCTATTTTAATAATTCTATAATGTTACTAGAAAAGTGTTGTCGCTTCTAGTATAACATTACAATATTAAAATCATAATTAAAATGTTTGGTACTTAGTTTTTAATGTACAAAAGATGAAATTGATGTATTGAGTATTACATTAAATTGTTAAATAAATAATTTATGTTTTCTTTTAGGAATTAACAATGATGTTTTCTTCATTCAACTGAACCCATCACATCACAGAGGAACTAACCCTACCTCAGTAGGTACATTAGATATCTAGCGAGGGCATTGAACCTATCTAATTCTTCTTGAATAAGCTAGTTATGCTCGATGCTCTCTCTATAAATGTTACTTTCTCCAAACTTCAATATGAAAACGTCACCCGATGATGATGAATAAAAAAAAACATCTTTGGATACATTATCTTTCCTCTGTCTACGACTTACATATTTACATTAAATAGATACATAGCATAAAAAAAAACCAACTAAGCGTCAAAGGATTTCTTGGTATCACTCGGCAGTGACAATGCTGCCAGTCTTCTGGGCACTTTGCTGGACGGATCCAGCAAAGTGCCCAGAAGACTGGCAGCATTGTCACGTTGAATGTTCCGCTATAAACAAGCTAGCCCAGAAGATGCAGGTTCGAATCCTGCCCGCGGTCGATTTTTTCTTTCGCTAAATAACTTTAAAATCTTAGCATGTAAAATGCCAAAAAATACAAAAAGATAAAGGTATTTACTAAGATCTGAGATCCAAAACGCTGCTGTTCAGGGGGCAATCGAGCATACGGATCGCCTGATGGAAAGCGATTTCCGCCGCCCATGGACACCCGAAACACCAGAGGAGTCACAAGCGCGTTGCCGGCCTTTAAAAGGGAGTACGCTCTTTTCTTGAAGGTTTGAAGGTCATATTTCGATTCTGTTCTTTCTCACACTGCGCATCTGTTTTGCAGCCTAATACCTAACAAGTATACACTGTAACCTATACAACTCTTGTCACGGAAAGTGGATCGGATGCAAAATTAGATTCGTAGGTACCTACGAATCTAATTTTGCATCCACTTTCCGTGACAAGAGTTGTACATTTACCTACAAGAAAAAGAAAAATGGTCTTCGGATTGATAAGTACTACAAACTTATTGCTACTTGGCCCCTAATCGAAGCGTTAGGTAAATGTATGTACTAAGTACTGGGGATCGGGAGTAGTGTGATGTCTGCCAATCCGCACTAAGCCGGCTCAATCTGAGAGAAGACCTGTGTCCAGCAGTGGGAAAGTCTAATGATTGATTGAAGAATGGGGATCCGATGACAAATCAGAATTAAAAAAGCATTTATCTGCAATCACAAATCTTAGCTTTTTTATGTGTGGATGACTTGAGATCTCCGTATAACTTGATGATACCAATGGATATAATTATTTTATTATGATTCTCATCTCTCATCAGTCATCACTCATCATCAACGGAACTGACGGAGATAGATGTCCAGTTCTTTATGCACATGCATTATTTTTCGCGGGGCGCGTAGTCATTGGTCAATTTATTTTTATTTTTTTGCCCCTTCTCGAAAAAATTCTAGATCCGGTCCTGACATAGGGTCTGTGACTAAGGATATTATATAATGAAACAACTCAGTGTATTGTATAGCTGCAGTCGCACGGCTGCTTGGTTTGGCTGACAGCTAGACTGTCATCCCCACCTAGGTTTTATCTAAAATACGTCACAGGGTCCATTGCTCAGAGTAGCCCTTGACGTAGGAAACGACACTTGGCTTACGATAGTCCAAAAGGACTTGATGGGAAGCAAAATATTCTCTGCTAATAAGCAAATGGATAAGGCAGACACAGAGGACCCGATCCAAATTCCTAATGTAAAACTTGTGTCTTTCAGATAAGATTGACTTTCACTTATGAAGACTGCTTTTATTTTTTTACAAATTATAATTTTCCTTAGTATTTTGTCTGTTTTCAAACTTTTATTGATGGTTTGATTTTCGAACGTCTTTCGAAATTTTAGAAATTTAAAGCTGTCACTGTCATAATGTCAAAGTTAATGTCATTGTCATTCAGAATTTTAGATTTTCAGCTGTTAGCACAAACAACTCTTTTCGTTTTGAATTTTTAATCTAAAATAATAAAAGAAATGTCGGCGTTCCGTATGGGTGCTACCCTCAGGGAATTGAGGATTCATTTGTGCCAGACGAACGAGCAATCCAAGGGTGTGAGGTAATTTTTTGATTACATAAACAGTTTGATAACCTCAAATTCGTTATTGAAACTATCGTTGTTTTCAGGGAATTTATTCAGAAATATTATGTTGGTATAAAGAAGGAGAATCCTAACTTCCCGATATTAATTCGTGAGTGTAGTGGAGTTCAACCGCGTGTGTGGGCGCGCTATGGTACGTATCCCTTGTTCCATAGCTTGAGATGTATCCAAACATTAGAATGTTGGCCTGGTTGCATATACTAATAATACCTGTAATTGGGTTTACTTTTCTTTCCCATGTCTGACTTATATTTCGCGCAAAATATGCTGCTGACACTGCATATCCTCTCTGCAGCAGCTGTGTTACCTTTTAAGGCTTATAGATTAACTTGGTACTTGCTGAAATTGGCATGTTTTTTTTTCCAAATGAAGCAATAGCAACATTGAGCTGGGGGCTCAAAAGATGAAGAGGTCAGTATTTAGTGGAGTTGCATCATATAATTTTTAATAATTACAGGAAAAGGATGTGAAAGTTGTCAGCCATTGGCAAATTTGTCTGCTGAACAAGTCATGACGGTGATCAAAGGCTTAGCACGATAAAGTATTTGATGACTTTTCATAGATAGGCTCTAACTGGTCACATGTTGGACTTACACCTTTGTGCAAGCATCCGAAGTAAACATAGGTGTACATCTGACGAGTGATTAGTTAATTAAGTAATAATTATATTAGAATGTTGTGATTTAGGTATTTATCAGTTCTTTTGTAGGAGAATATTTAAATCCATATTTACTGTATAATATTTTGTTCACTGAAAATCATTGATTTAGATTTACTTTCAATGTAATTGTCAGCAATGTTGTTACTGTAATGGGTAGATTTGTGATACCTTCAGGCTGAAGAGCTAAAGAACATTAAACTTTTGACCGCCACATCAATAACTAGAAAATCCGTATTCTCTACGCCAAGCGACAAATTCTAGTATCTAATAATAGGTAAAAAAAACAAAAAAATGTTGTATAGGTATTTATTTTGAACTAAAAAAAAGTGGTATTTCTGACGTGCCATGCCGTCGTTGGCGTCGTGAGCAAGTTTCCATTTGACATCTACACACGACCTTGGCGTTCAAAAGGTTAAAGCTAACCTCGAAGGTGTCTGTAGTTATAAATTATATTGGCAATTTTTTGAAATTTAAGTTCTGTCATATTTTCAGAGCGAGGAGCAGAACGCAGCGCACCTCTTACAGACATGTCCGCCGATAATATTCTGTCAGCCATTAAACAGCTAGCAAAGTAAATTAATTATGTTTGTTTTCTTAATTTATATTATATTAAAAGTTACTTAGTCAATACCTTGTGCTTTTATTGTACCTAGTTGTCTTAGAAATACAGATATTCACACCAAATGAATTTTATTTTAATTTCAATATTATCTTGTTATTTCTGTGCTAAGTTGCCCATTACTAATATTTTGGGTTATAATACAAGTATTATAAATGGAACTGAGTTTTATTAAAAACATTACAATTTATTGCTAGTTGAAGTAATGTTCTGAAAAATTTTGGTAATCTTGTTTCATGTTTGTGACCAGTACATTTCAACGCATATGGTTCGCATGATGAAAGCCGATCCCAGACAGTGCCGTCGGAGATTGTTTTCCAGCGCTCGGTCGACGCTTTCATTTCACGTATATTGTAATTTAGTTTTAAGAGCGACCACTCCTCGCTCTACCGCAGGCCCAAGCTAGAATTTCATAATGGCACACCTATTCACAATTTCCATGTACAATAAGATTAAATTAGAAGCTTATTCTGTGTGAACAAGTTATTTACAGGTATGTCAGTCTGACTCGTTAGTTTTGTATTTAAATACATTATCATTTAATATAGTATCATTTATACAAAATTAAAATTAGAAATAATATCATAAAAATTAAGATTAAAATAGTTAATTTGGGCAAACCTACAAGCCTGAAAACGTGGAACTGTAGCCTATTAGGATTATAAATAATTAAAAAGAAATATTTTATATAAATAATTTATTCCTTAAAAACATCTAAGACTACCAGACTTTGTAAACGATAACAATATAAAATCATTTATGGCATCTATGTTACACTAATTGCACTATTGGAAATAGAATTAATTCAACAAACAGTGTATAATATTTATGTTCTTTTATAATTTAAACTTAGATTCATTGACGTCGATTAATTAGTAGTACAGTGTCATTTCTCAAATAGGTATATTAAAAAAAATTATATGTTGATAAAATTCTTTATGATTACACATTTAACAAGGATTCGTTTTCATGAATAAAACCATTTTTTAAATAACACCAGGTAGGTAATTTTAATTGATGTGTAAGTAGAACATTGCCCCTTTTAGCTACATAATAATTATTACTAACTTTATCTTCCTTACACATTTATGACACATCAGACCCCTGTTCTTCTACTTTTTTAAACCTTGTATTCGAGACTTGCGGATGTCGTATTGGAAATATTGGCAGCACAGCACACTCATTCAGCTGTTCAGTGACGTCACGACTGCGCAGTCAAATCACGCATTTTAAAAAATCGCGCATTGTTGCGTTTTTTTAAATCTGACATTCTTAATTCCCCTCATTCTATATTTTTATTACCTACGTAAAACAAATACGTACAGTCAGCGTCAAATAGTTAGTGACACTCAGGGTATTCAAATAAATAGACGCAATCAAAAAGTCAATAATATCGGTACAAACAAAGTTTCCATAATGTTGTCAACATTATAGTCGCTCAAAAGGTCGAGACGTTTAAAACGTCATAAAGATAGGTTCAGTCAAACCGTCATAAATATGGTAACAGTCATCCCGCCAATAGTATCCAAGCATTCTAAGTGTTCAAAAATATGGAACACATTAGAAAAATAAACTTTACTGCTATACATTTTAAATATTATTTCTCACATCAATTAATTTGAAAACATTTATACACAAAAATGAAAGGAATAGAAACTACTGTTGTCCTTTTCATTTTAAGCATGACGTCATAGACATGTCTTTTGTTTTGTAAAGAATTTCGTGCCTAGCCGTTTACGATACTTGGCAATATACAGCTGACTGAAAATAGATGTACCTAAACCTCATTGATAATGAGTATGACTATATATCTCATAGAGCAAGAGTGCATAATTAAAATATATGATGCAATATCATGATCATTTTATTTTATTTTAACAATGAACGTCGACAAAACTAGACTCGATAGTGCTTGCAAAAAAGAGGTGCAAAGTTTTCAACCTTATTGACTATTATTTAAAAACTGCTATTTTAAACATAAACAAGGTAATAGAGTGGATGAATAACTAAAAATAAGCAATAAAATAAGGTCGATAATCACTTGCATCTTTTCAATTTTCTCTAGTTTTCGACTGCTTACCATCAGGCGGGCTGTGTGCTTGTTTATACATATTTATATGTGCGAATATGCAGAAATGAGAATCTAGAGAGATGAGAATAATTCGATAGGTAACTACACGTAACATCTAAAACGATAGGTACAGAGGCCAGCACATCAAGCTACCACAATCTGTAAATTTCTTTGATTGATTTTCAACTTTAACACAAACCAATAAGGTTCATATTCTATCGGGAAAATTTGACAGTTTTGGATAGGTTGACCTGCTGGCGTCTGTACATAAGGATATTCCCAGTTTATTTGAAATATCTGTTACGGAGACATCTTCCTCCCTCAAATATATAATTCGATGTTTTGTGGTGTCACTAATGCGTAGCCATATTTCTAGCTTGCTTTAGTTTTGCACTTGACATTGATATTACTGATAGATAAATAGAATGACATGCAAATAACACTAGATTGCCTAAAGAGGTTTTCATCTTTGGGAAACCGTTTATTTCTATAACATGCTGGTTTATTTTTCTAGTGTTCCATATTTTTGAACACTTAGAATGCTTGGATACCATTGGCGGGATGACTGTTATCATATTTATGACGGTTTGACTGAACCTATCTTTATGACGTTTTAAACGTCTCGACCTTTTGAGCGACTATAATGTTGACAACAATATGGAAACTTTGTTTGTACCGATATTATTGACTTTTTGGTTGCGTCTATTTATTTGAATACCCTGAGTGTCACTAACTATTTGACGCTGACTGTACTTAAGTAGTAAAAATTAAATCAATGAATTGACTCGTTCCAATAGATTTTTACATAATAATGATGTTTCTGCCTACCCCAAAGGGCGACAGGCGTGAATATGCATGAATAATAATTAATGGTCCCATTATTGGGGGAGTATTAAAAACAGGTAATGAGAACTGTGTTTGAAAAATCTCAAAATAAAGACATTTTAAATGAGTATGTAAAGAGGTCAGTGGTAATTAGACAATATCATAATCTTATAGGATTGGTTTTCAAACAACAGTCAATAACGATAAATACTGGGTGTAGGTACTGTATTTGTGAATCATGTTTTCAAAAAGTACTTTTCATTTGTATTCATTGAACATGCTACCATAGTATAATTATTATTTATTAAAATTACTAATAAGTACTACTTAATTACATCTTAACAGTGTAAATTGACTACAAAATATTTTACAAATAATTCAGTACAGTATTTATTGCTTGCAGTATGTTATTTGTACTTTCATTTGATACATTTATAGCATATTCTTACCTTCGTATACATTTATTATAATATACTTAAAAATGAAATAGTTTGTATATCTACAGTAACTGTACTACTACATAAATATAATTATGATTTTTTTATTAGGAGCATTTTGTACTGTATGTTCAGAACTGATGTGAGACACCAACGAAATTTATACAGGACCATATCGAAATTATACTCTATCCAATAACCCTGCAAATTTCAACCCTGCTAAGACACAAGTATGCGCGTTCACCGCTAAGAAAATTTGCCCATTTGCTGTGGCTCCTCAATACCAGAATACTTCCCTTAACATCAGTAACAGCATTGGAATCCTCGGCATTGACATTTCTAGCTGCGTTCAATTCCGCACTCATTTAGAGGGCAAGGTAAAGCTGGCAATAAGGCCGCAGCAGACCTCACAGCAGAGCAAAGACTGCTACTCTATAAGTCGCAAGTCCGGCCCCATATGGAGTACTGTTGTCACCTGTGGGCAGGAGCACCAGGATACCAGCTTGGACCTTTTGACGCGGTCCAGAAACGAGCAGTTAGAATCGTCAATGATCCCAATCTCAAACGGTTTGGAACCTTTAAGTCTGAGGAGAGACTTTGCGTCTCTCTGTGTGTTCTACCGTTTGTACTACGGGCGGTGTTCTGAGGAATTGTTTGAGATGATGCCAACGGCTACTTTCTACCATCGGACCTCTCGCCATCGGCGTGGAGTTCATCCACATACCCTTGAACCACTTTGGTCTCATACCGTGCGATTCCAGAGGCATTTTCTCCCACGCACGCTTAGGTTGTGGAATCAGCTCCAGGTCCAGGTTTTCCCCAGAGACTATAGCATGGGGTTCTTCAAGAAGGGTGTGAAAAGATTTTTACAGGGTCGGCAACACACAAGTGATACCTCTGGTGTTGCAAGCGTCTATAGGCTACGGTAACCGCTTACTATCAGGTGGGCCGTATGCTTGTTTGCCACCTTGCCACCATAAAAAAAAAAAAAGAAATAATGGTCGAATCTATTTTTAAACAACAAAGATATGAGTATACACAAAAAAAATGCAAAATTATTAAGTGATTTGCATATTTCTTGTGTGTATATTCGCTCATAACTTTGTTGTTTATTAAAAAAAAAACAAAGGTTCTATATTTGAAACCTCATAATATTTTTTAATTCAGTTAAATATAAGTGGGCAGTTAGGTTTGATATATTGGAATGGCCCTTCCTAATAACAAACTAATTGATATAATTATATGCTTACTACAGATAGGATTTTCACATTACATAGACCTTATGTCAAAATCCTATTTCTGGTAAACACATCTACTGACTGTTTGGTTAGTAAGAATAGCCATAAATTAACGATTGATTTCTGACATTTATGCGAATATTATACATTAAAATAAAATTACTTTTTACGGATTTTAATATAACGCGATAAAATCCGTATAAAGTAGTTTTACTATTATTTTTCGCTGAGTACTTTCTACCATTGATTATTATTATATTAGGTAAAAATCGTTTACGAAATATTTTTTTATGAATAGGGTCAACATTAACAGATGCTCTCTGCTCAAGCTCAAGATAGGTTCACACGAATTGCACATTACACTTCACAACTTACAACTACCGTCACTGGAAGGCAGGTAGTCCGAACAGTTCCGGCTGGAACTTGGCCAGTGTGGGCAGCACGATGGTCGCGTGCGTGGTCAGTCTCTTGTCCAGGTGTGGGTCGGGCACCATCACGGTTTGCATGCCCGCCTTCATGCCCGCTGTCACGCCGTGCGGGGAGTCCTCGAAAACTAGGCACTGGAATATACATCGTATATATTTGTTAGAATATAATATTTTAGTATGATTCGACAATGTCGTCATTAAGCCTAGTTTTCACCGTGTGGAAAAATCCTAACGGGGGACATATTTTTTTCTGCTTCCCCTAAAGAAAACAAGAGAAAGAGTATCTAATATGGCACTCTTACCGACTAAAAAACAGTAACTACAAATAGTCTGTATTAAGTATATTAGCAGATCCAATATCTGATGCTGCTAAATTTATAATTAATAACACTGGAGCTCTCATATCCTTGGTGACATATTCCCCTAAATAAATAAAGAGAAAAAAAAAATAGTCTGTATTTATCTCCGAAATGTCTCGAAAGAGTTAAAATTCAAATAGTTCTGGCTTTAGTTTAGTTATTACAATTTCGCCTTGCCTATTATTGATTAATTAAGTCTAATTCGCATTGCACGATATTACGATGCCATCATCGGTGCTAATAAAATAGCAAATGCTAACACTCGATTTTGTAATTGTATGCTCTGTCTAGCTGGTTATCTATCCATCTCATAGACATGCACAAAAAGATTATGTTGTTTCTCGTTTTTATTTTTTTTCAAATCAAATGCATTTATTTGTCTCTGTGTCCTGCCACGGAGTGGCATACAAATATTTATCATAAATCCTATTTTATTATACTTTAACAGAATTATAACTATTTCCATAATCCTCGTGTCCAAAGTATGGCTAAATACTAAATAATGCGACGACAACATTTTCTCATGGTCGTTGGATGCAGGAGGCATATAACTGGTCCTTCTGGAAGTTTATAAGGGAGGCCTTTGTTCCACAGTGGATCTCTTTTGGCTGAGATGATGAACGATGATGCACAATAAGATGAAAATGTATAGGATTGACATTTGTGCAGAATTGCTCTATTCGTGAGGTGTTCTCTAACAAATCTAACAGAATGTCCCTTTTCTAATATGCTAATACGAATTATCCAGGAAATTATGATAGAAGCACTGTTATTCTGAAATTAAATTTATCTAATTATTATAAAAATGATATGGTTACTTTTTTTCTTGCTCTTGTCGCGAGAAACAACTGCAACCTACTTTGAGTTTCACGATAAAGTTTTTATGCCGACTAAGTCGCGCACCACCCACGCTATATGCAATTCATTCGCTAGTTCAATTGAGGAAGCGGGATATTTTAGTGCTGGTGGGCGGTTTAGTAAACACTCACTATTTTAAAACGAATGCGATTGCCGACTTCAAACGAATCTCGAAGGAGTTGCGTAACTTTCGAACGTTAATACTTTGGGTGTTTGCTACTTATTAATATGCGGCGCCATGAACAAAAGAGAAGCGAAATTTAAGGAGAAATTTCGTACGCTTGATCCGTCAAATTATATGGTATAATTTTATACGGTTTTTAGCTAATTGTACATACCATCACGCCTGTATTCCCCGAAGGGTTAGGCAGAGGTGTACTAATGTACACCCACATTTCGCCGGTATGTTTAGGTCCCATGTAATAGGGGGCGAGCCTATTGCCATTTTATACGGTTTTTAGCTAATTGTACATACCATCACGCCTGTATTCCCCGAAGGGTTAGGCAGAGGTGTACTAATGTACACCCACATTTCGCCGGTATGTTTAGGTCCCATGTAATAGGGGGCGAGCCTATTGCCATTAACCGGGCACAAATCCAGACTCCGAGCTGCTACTGAGAATTTCATAGAAAAACCCAATAACACTTTGCTCGACCTGGGGATCGAACCCAGGACCTCTAGCGTAGCAGTCGTGCTTAGGACCACTAGACTAATGAGGCAATCAAAAAGCTAATTGTACCTAATCATTTATACATCGTGGGTTCATAGCAAATGGGATTTTATCCTATAATCTAATATATAAAAATCCCGTGTCTCAGTGTTTGTTATCGAACTCCTCCGAAACGGCTTGATCGATTTTTATTAAATTTTTGTGTGTATTCTGTAGGTCTGAGAATAGGTCGTAGGTTATTTTTTATACCCCTAAGGTTAGGCTACCTTTTTTCTTAAATAATCTTTTGAGATGCGAGTGAAACAAAGAAGAACAGCTATTTTAACATATAAATCGTGACCATTTATAAAACAGCTAGGTATTTCAGGTGAAAAAAGTTATGTTTTCATTCACAGGATTTGAACTTACGTATTTAATGTACATTGATGAATTTTACCAAAGGTTTGCAAAGGTTTTAGTACAAAAAATGTGAATTTCTCAATATAATCACCCCTGAGGTTGTGTTATGTAAAGAGGCCAGCACATCAAGCTACCACAGTGTGTCAATTTTTTTTTTGATAGATTTTCAACTTTAAAACAACAACATAAGGTTCATTTTCAATTGCAAAAATTTCACAGTATTAGATAGCTTGACCTGCTGGCGTCAAGCATTGAATAAAGAAACAGACATGGCATTATGCTGAGAAGAGATAGCAGTTTTGCGTAGATGTGACGCATATTTTCCAACAGTATCCAAGTATCTTCTTGTTTAGTAGTCTGCGTAATATCAACGCTAATAAATTTATTTTTTTTCAAAATGAATTAGTTTTTAGCGCAATTATTATTACATGAACCTCCAGCTTGTTATTGAAAGACCAAATAATATTTGAATTTGACGGGGCCAACCCACATTCAGAGAGGAGACCCGTGCCCAACAATGGGTCAGAAAATAAGTTGATGAACGAATGAAAAACCATCATAGACTTAAGTCGTATCTGTACAATGATTGTTATTGTGGCGGTAACAAGATTTATAGGTTTCATTAATCTTGTTTTGCTTTACTTATTGATTAACAGTTAATTTTAACTTTTTAAATATTTACGCACAAATCGATCTTTGCAACAGTGATGCGTAAGTAGGTATACACGGCGACACATCAAGCTATACAGTTTTCCCCTTTTTGGAGCACCCGTATTCCGTTGCAATAGAGGTGATTTTTGTAATGCAACTTTGTGTTATCGCGCACTATAAATTTTTTTGCTAATAACACTCGTAAACATACTAACTTTGTTTAAAAACTGTCTGAAATGTTCAACATACCTTAGAAGGGTCAGGCTTATCTGGGAACCTGGCAGCCGCCACCAAGAATATATCAGGATGTGGCTTTCCATATTTGACCTCCTTGTCCGTGCTGCCCATGACCATGTGGTGGAAGTACGAGAACAGTTCCTTGTAGGCAGCTATCTTGGTTTCTACTGACCGTGCACTTGACGAGGTAGCTAACGCGAAGGGTACTTTCGTTTGGTGGAGATGACGAATTAGCCTTTCCGCGCCTGGAATTAAAAAGCCAGTCTCAGGTAGGTACTTTGGGACTCGTGTACGTACTATATTAAGCTTATAATAAGCAAATATTAGAATAAATTACTTATAAGGTAAGTACAGTTTTCGCAGTGTCTTCCCAGATGGCAGACAATTGGTCAGGATTATCCAAGCCCAAAATAAATGGATAATATCACTATTGATCGAAGTGTAAGGACGTACTTTACTGTTTTATTTTATAACCCACTAATTTTAATCCCCTTTTGTAACTCGGCGTGAGTTAAAACAATTTTATCACTCCGTTTAGCTCGTATCTTTCTATATCCGTTTTTTATTAGACAGTAACAGTATTCAAAGTTTATTAGATGTGTTTTACAATGTAGGCAAATCTGTAATGGACCTTTTGAAGAAAGAGCCATAGCAGTTTTAATTTGACCAGTACTTATTGACGGCACGCACACATCAGTCATCGTGTAGCTCAACCATTATTTAGGGAGCTCAACGACCCGTCGCACGACGATACCCGATCAGCAAGATATTTGCGTAGGTCACGTGAGATACTCATAACTACAGGAAACGTGTAAACTAGCCGACATAGTACCTACTACTAATATAGGGAACAGTACAGATACAGTACTACTATAGGGTAAGTGAAGGCAAGTGCGGTACCCTGCCGCTTTCCTAGGTTGCGGACGATCCATAACGAATTTCTGTAAGTACTATAAAAAAAAACGGGACGAAATGTGAAGATTGGGAGAGGACTGCCACTATGTCTTGACAGGCATAGTGGTAGTCTCAAAAACTATGAAAGCACTTAAAGCTGTGGTGAAGGAATAAGGTATATTTTTCTGTGGAGAATCTGAATCCGAGAGTCCCATCTCTTTATCTATGGTTAGCTATAGAGAACGCTTAAGTCCTCTCCCAATCTTCACGTTTCGTCCGTTCTTTTGCGGATGCATTGCAATGCAATGCGGATAATTATGATGATGATGAATGATGTAAGTAAAGTTTATTGATTGTATGTAAGCCTAATTTAGCTTGTTGGAACCTTGGACATGAATTGTCCCCGTATCTACAAACATGGATAAATGCCAAGCATCATAAATTGCAATATGTATCGGTGCATTGATAAATAATAGATTGTGGCGGGGAACTATTACGATTCTGAATAAGCGTTTTGTTTTCTCTTTTAAACTATGTCGATATTTAATATATAATACGTATTTATAATAGGTTCATTAATTTGCTAAAAATAGGTGAGCAACGTAAATTGATTCCGTAGAAACTACTGCTACGCTAGAGGTCCTGGGTTCGATTCCCAGGTCAAGCAGTGTTATTGGTTTTTTTTTTTATTAAATGTCAATAGCATGTCGTAGGGCGACCTGTAGGTGAATATTGGTATGCCTAAATTTCGTGGCGAGTTTTACTGCCCATAAAACAAATTTAGCGCCGTGTTAAGAAATTCTATTAAAGTGCAATCGTTTCTTGATTTCTTAGCCTATATCCGTGATTGTTTTGTATTAAAGTAGGTATTAATCTGAGTTGAACATGTTATCATAAGAAATTACATTTCTGCTATCTGTTATCAGTATCACACATCTAAAGTAGCTCAAGATAAATAAATAGCATGATATAATTTCTGTTGGACTAGCTTTTTACTGTTTACAAGACATTTTGACAGGTTTCTCAAAACAGAATACAATATCTTTTTGTATATTTTTGGCATTTTCTATAAGGTAAGATGGCACCGTTTGACATTGAACTAACTGTAAAGTAAGTTGTGTGTTGAAAAGCAAAAACTTGCATTTCTATAGGTGTTACTGACGTCACCATAAAGACGTAAATTCAGTATGTGAAGGAAAAATTCGACATAACGGGTAGGTATCGTGGTAGGCTTAGTGGTCATAGCGTCTGGTGTACCTAACCAGAAGACGCAGGTTCGAATCCTGCCCGCGGGCGAATTTTTCCTTTTCTAAATAACTTTTACAGAATACAATGATTCACATAAATTATGAAACATTACAGTTACATAATATTAACACAGTCCAGCCTATAGATCTAAACTAATATTATTAGTGATTAATTTATAAACATTTTCATAAAGGGAATGTTTTACCAGATAGCTTTAATAGGTTCAGTCAAAGCTAAAAAACTTATTAATGCATTCTAAACAAGATTAGCTCCCTATTACATGGGACTCACCCACTCTTACATGGGACATAAACACACCGGCAAACTGGGTGTACAGTGGTACACCTTTGTCTAACCCTTTAGGAGGGATGTTATGTTTGAACATTACCCTTTTAAAAATGCACATTTGAAATACACATGTACTGTTTTCATTAATTCATTAAAAGAATGGTGAAGGGGTTCATAACATCTGGTTGCATTGTACTATTCTAAATATTTATGTTCCTATTACTAGGCTCAAGGCAACTACTAGGTTTGATTCCTAGGATGAGCAGTTCATTGGATATAGTGGGTTCCTGGTATAGACATTAAATCATTGAAATTGTTTAAAATGAATTATTGAAATTTGAACTTTTAGTAATTGCACCCAGATTGCCAATAGACACAAGCCTCAAATAGGGACAGGTGTACACAGTACACTGATATTTTTAAAGTCCCCTGTAATTGTAGGGTAGCGCTTCGGAGAAAACAGGCTTAAAATTATATTCTTACCATCCAATAAAGGTGAACCAGCCAACATAGTATCTCCTAATACCAATAATTGGTCTCTGAACTCTGTTGGTGTAATAGGTAACTTCAACTCTTTGCACAGGATCTCCGAGAGGCGCTGCTCAGTGCCTCCAAGCACCTTCATCATCAACTCATCAGTGTAGACATGTCCGTATTTAGCACAGAGCTGTGTTATCATTTTCTTGTAGACTAATTCAGTATCTGGAAAGAGTGGACAGCATTATTTTAAATAGCATGTTCTTTATTTAATTGTTTGTTTAGCCACCTTACATTGTTTACATAGACTATATAGTTTTTGTTAATGTAGGTGCATTTTATTTTTATTTTGGATAAGATAACTTACCTTTTAATTACAACTAGATTTTGCAAAAATAACCAAACACTAAATAATGACATAAATTTGCCTTAGGAATTTAATAATAAAAATAAAATAAATATTTTTGGGACATTTTACACAACACCATCTAGTCCCAAACTAAGCAGAGCTTGTACTTGTAATACTTTAATTGTCCACCCATAAGGGTGACCTTAACTTTTATGTAATCATTAAAAATTGGATATGTAATAAAATTAATTCTCAAACGAATACGGTAGGTTGCATACAGTAGAATATGTTTGTATTTATTAAATAAGTAAAAGCATGACCGCGTATAACCTTGCGATTCAATAACATTGACAATTAATACGAAGGTCGACGCGTTAACTCACCAAGTAGAAGCCCATCCATATCGAATATGCAGTGCGTAACTTTTTTATAGTTCGTTGTCGTATAAAACCTCGCACCTATCGCCCGTGATACGGATTTCAACAAATATATCCTCATGGTTACCGGTTATGTAAAAATTTTGACAATTATAAATTAAATATACACTGATTTTTATTTTCTAATACATACAGCAATAACTTAAATTTACTAAGTTTCACTTATTTCTAGGCATAATATACCTAAGAATTTATTTTCAAAACACCATAAAAACACAGAACGTGCGATAGTTGCCCAATTGATTTACTATTTGACAATTATTTGACATTTGTGATTCGTCAATTTTAATAGAGTTGTCAAAATTGACGTTCGTAATACACCAATCACATAAAAGAAGATTTTTTCTAGCCAATGAACGAGTGTTACAATCATTGCGATATCAAAAAAACACCATATGGTCTAATAGTGTTGCTACAAAATACTCAAAAAGCATATAAAACAAGGTCAAAGAAAATTATATTTAAGTGCAAACTTAGTAACATTTCAAGTGAAATATTATTTCTACAATATTTTTATTAAAATATATAATGATTAAATGAATTATAAATATAAAATGGCAATGTCTCCAACTCGCTCCTAACTAAGCAGTCCGACGCTTTCGGCTCACTTCAGTCGGCCTGTGCAGTCGAGCTGCGACCATCATGGTTCGCAGTTAAGTCGTCGCGTTTTGTGCGTATGGCGTGTGCAGTACCGCAATTTAAGTTTAAATTAAAAATAATTTAATAGTACTTTTATTTATGAACCGTTTAGGTATAAAAGTGTATTTAATTTAACAATTATAAATTCACTCGTCGCGAACATGGCTGTGAAAGAGTGTTGTTGTGATAAACTGTCGCCTAACAAAAAATCGATTTTCGGATTGAGAATGAGGAGTCAAATATTATATTTACTGTTGGCTTCTTGTTTCGTAGCCGGGGCTTCTGCTGCTGACCCTGAAGGAACTTGTGCAAATGTGAAAACAATTTTTGAAAAGAATGGAATGTTGATGGCGGTAGATCTACAAACACAACCAAACTCAGGTGAGAATCACGCGCTATTTTACAGCTGAATGTGATAATGATAAACGATAATGCATGATACGATAGTTGGATAAATTGCTGACAAGAACCCGCACAGTACCTACCGATTAGGTACTTTAGAGAAGTAGTGCTGTAGAGTAGTTAGTTATACGCTAATACAAATTTTTTTCGCTTCTAATTCAGTTTACTGCCCCGTAACTACAAAGTAGAGCAGTTGGCGTAGTAAGTAGAGAACACAAATGGTACTTTTATTTACTTTATAATTACTTGTCCTTACAAATCAGAAATAAACTGACAAAGCAAAACATACATGTAATCTTCAGTTAGCGTTATCATAACAATCCTGCAATGGACTGATTATCAAAATACGCCTTTAAGATACACTGAAAAGCCGACAAAGTCACCGGCAAGATTCGCCCACGGTGCATTAAAAAAACTAGGTAGGTACTTACATACCTACCTACTAGGTATTTTGTTACTTAATAAAATTGGTGATAATAAACAATACAAGTGTATTTGTTAAAAATAAGCTACCTATCTAGCATAAGCAGCTGAGCTGACCTCGTTTTAAGAGATTACGAGGTAACAATACGCAAATTTTAGCAGGAACTTGGGTGCGTAAACCCTGTCTAACTTTTTTCTGAGCAGTAATGAATAGAAAAAAGGACAGTAGCTATTGTTATTTTAAATAAGGAATAACGTTCAGAATCCGTAACGATGAACTCATTTTTACCTGAACAGGAACAAGTCAAGACAAGATACCTACTAACATTTTTACACGCCACAACAATCCAAGAAGAACTGTCGACAAAACTTGACTTCGCGCCATACCTAGCTTCTTTTAATTTAAGCTAACACATTAACATAGGGTAGGTACATAAGTAATGACAGCCAGACAAGGTGGATTCTTAAAACCCATTGAGGAATTCACGAAATCCTCATTAAGATTAACACTAATGCGCCTAATAGGTATGACATTTAGCAATAAGTACCTACATAATCAAAGTTGCATGGCAAATAGGTACTCACTTGCATCAGTATCATCGCACCTATACGTTGCGTAAACGTCAGTATTCATATAAAAGAAAATACTTTAATCTCTTACCTACTTTAATACAAATAATGCAAATACATAATTCTTCGTTTACCTACTTAGAGTTAACCTTGAACAAATAAATCGTAATGGTCCAGCAGACTAAACATCTTTCAAAGCAATTTGTAATATAATATGTAGGTGTTTGATATAGTGGGCGTAGTTGTGAAATAGGTAAGGTATCTAATCTGTCTACTTATAAAAAAAACTTCTGCAAAATAAAATACCTACGTATTAAATGATGTATTAGTATCTTACCCAAGCACACCTAAAATGACGGCGTAAAGTTTAAATTCGAATGCAATCATGTCAATGTCAGAAAACAAGCATAAAAGTTTGTCAGGTTGCAAGTAGGCAGGTAATGGCACGCGGAATGAGCGTGGGCGACTTCGCTGTGGAAGGTTCAAACATGATTTGATATGGTTTTCAGACGTTTATTCAGATTTATGAAAGCTTTAAACCCGTCATGTGTAAACAAAGCTTCTTTGATGTGATCGCATGTTGAGTTTATTTTTGTGTTGTCAATTGATTAAGATGTGTATAAAGTTACTGTATTTAATTAAAATCGCTAAGGCTCTGAAGAAGCCGCCTTAATCAAATTTAATTGAAAGACAACATTATTGTCGAGATTAAGGAAATATGGCCTCGCATTCAAGAAGCAACATTTCAAGACGAGGGCGCAAGATATCGAGACATCGATTACATTTCCAAAAATGTTTTATGCTTGAACCGGCTCCACGGCACCATTCAGTCAGTACACATCCTCCTTTTTTGGCATTCGAAAGCATGTTCATCGCCCGCACTCTTTGGAATAATCGCCGACGAATTATTTCGTGAAAATTTACAGTCACGGACACGGTATTTGGCACGAGTATTTCTTTGGTACCTTCCCACGAATGTCGTTAACACGAAATGCTACTGATTTAAACATCCAAATAATAATTATTGTAACAACTCAAACCAGTAAATATTCAGTGAGCGCGAATAATTAGACATTGTTTAATTTAATGAGTTTCCACCATGCACGCCTCTTACCGGCGAAAGCATTTTGCGTCGAAGACTTTGAAGTTGAACCCGTCCTATTCGTTACCGTAAACTGATACATTATTAATGAACCACTGCACCACACCCAAGGCATTACCCGTGAACCTACTAAGCCTTATATCGACTAAATATCACTAATTGGTGTTTGTGCAGGCATAATTGATTCAGGGATAGGTCTTAATAACTCTGGCCTATACAAACTTATTAAGTGTAATTATAATTCGCCACAGCATAATATAATTTATACGCAAATTTTATTCGTCGACAATG
Organism: Acronicta alni; assembly: GCA_964056405.1. Taxonomy (NCBI): domain Eukaryota; kingdom Metazoa; phylum Arthropoda; class Insecta; order Lepidoptera; family Noctuidae; genus Acronicta; species Acronicta alni. The sequence continues at coordinate 15,848,381 of OZ043915.1, read as the reverse complement.
GTAATTCAATGGAAGCGGCAAGATCAGGCGATAATAAAGATATATGCTACATTTTAACAGCGCAGGTTGACGCCACGTTTCCCAATATGGCCTACCGTCTGATAGATCGACTAGCATCGTCGCAGTATCAGGTTATACAAAGTATTTTGCATAGCTTGCCGCTTGTTTAGCATGCAATACTCGATCGCCGGGACTTCTAACGGAGACTGGTCGCGACAACTACGGCATGTGCACATTTTGTATATAATTTTAAATCCCAACTAACTTTGAACGAAAGTAATTATTTTTATGGAAATGGTTAATTAATTTTGGAATAAAGTTAATTTTTGGTATCTACTAGTATTTCCTCAACATAGCTTCAATTCTGTATTTTTGTGCACAGAAATCCAACAGCCCAAATAAATCCTGCACGTTGTATCCCGCATCATAAAGCAAGAAGTTTAAAATTAATACAATACATTTGTAAAAGTACAGAGCTGGCGACTGAGAATGTTTTTATCCTATGTTGAATAATATAGGCGTAAAATGCTTCGGGTACCCGGGAATCTCAGTAAGATTAAGGTCAGTAGCCTCGGATTTCCTTAAATAAATATACCTTCGCCGCAATGAAGAATGTCATAAGGATGGACATCGTTATCATGGGTTAGGGTATCCTGTTTGGTTAGGTACTTATTTTCTAAACTAACCTATCTATCATAGCTGTCATAGAATTCATAGATAACGACCGTCGACTGCGGGAAAGTCCTACGACCTGAAGGAAATCAAAAATCATTTGGTGTATCAAACAAATCAAAAGTTAACCAGCTATTATAAATTATGCTAAGAATCTAATATTTACTTTTGTAAATTATTTCGGAAGGTTGAAATATTTATGACCAATTAAGGAGGATGATAATAAATCTTTGATATTTAAAACACATACTTAAACATATTTGATATTTATGGGCATTATGATATAACATTATGTTTCAGTCATCAAACAAATTGTTGTGTGTGTTTTACGGAAACAGTTCGCAAATAAAAAATCAGTCATTATTTTTATTTTTCTAAGTTCCTACTAGCATTCAAATTATCTTCATCTAAAGAAAACAGCAAAATTGTGGCCACGCAAAGTGTGGTGTTTTTTCAACAAAAGCGTGAAATTTTGTCGAATGTACTTGGAAAGCTACCCAGGAACTCTCACCTAAAATGAATGTTTGGAATGACATACAAAATCGTTCAGTGGGAGGACTGGTTGACAAGCCGTTTGAGCATTGAGTAAACACGGGTATAAGGTCGACAACCCACGAGCTGGCTTCAGCCTCATTGATTAAAGTCCAAGTGATTACTAATTTATCAGTTTACACCTCACCAGGAAACTTCGGTAGAGTAATTTTGATATCTTGTCGAATACGTGAAGAAATCTAATATCCAAGTTATTACTGTTTTCGTCAAGCATAGATTTGCGACTTCAGGTCAGGGTACTAAAATAAAACTACTATTGAACATTAATAGTATTAAACTAGGGCACATATTTGCACACACTACAATTTTTGCGTAGTTCATGGGCTATTTGATTTTGCAACTTCGTCGTACTACATGACGCTTTTGGCGACTTTGTGTCAAGTTCGCGTACCTAATCAAAATCGAGTTATTTTGCGACTGCATAGGCAGCTGGCAAATTCTGTATCTGTTTTATGTTAAACGACTTTAATAAAATAAATATAATATACTTAAAACAAAACCAATAGAGCTAACTATGACTTAATCTAGTCTAGTTATGGATGACTCAAATAGCCTCGATTTATTAGTTTCACACTAGTTTTGCTGAGGGTAACTCGAGGGTGACTCGCATTCACCAAGCTCTATATATTTCCAGTATTACAGTTCGCATAGTCTCGTTATTATATTCCAAGCACAAATCGCATATCGAAATTGCCATAACAAGCGCAATTAAATTATTGTCAGGTTAAAACGCAAAATAAAACATAAATTCCCCGTTGGTGAATTAGCACATACCTGAAGAAGAAATCCCATTATACCGACATTATTCGGTCTTTCACAGTGAACCCTTTCAATCAAGTTCGTTGAATGGTGCTCCATCAGTCACAGGGAATGTCAAACCTTTTATGTCGTTCCTTAACCTCTTATTCTGTAATTAGGCTCGGATAGGGGAAACAGGATGCCGCGTATTAAGTACCGCGTATTTGCAAATTTTACTTGTTCGTTTGATAGTTGAGACATTCTATACCCGATATTTGAATTTTTAGGTAATCTCAGTTCCTAGCACCTACCCAATATTATATTGATCTGCATTAATTACCCATGAATCATGTTATTAAATCAGAAAGACATGAATAGAATAGAATAGAACATATTTAGTACATCGTTAACTTCGATTTTCTTATGACCGAATCTCTATAGAGCTATGGAGGTCGAATATGACGTAAGCACAGAGAATGCTGCATGTAGGAACATCGTGGCCACGTGGTGTTTTATTTATTTCATAGTATTTGTTCGCTAATCCGCATGATCCATATATAAATTAATCATCTTTATGATTGTGTGCAACAATTGATTGTTGCATGTTTTTGTGTCACGGGCTTAGTTCCGATCTCCGATCCAAGGGACTTCCAAATTGGTCAATTGCAGTGCATAAGCAAGGGTATCGATGAGTTAGAAGACTAAGAAGGAACAAGATATTATTTATGATGAATCTACCTAAATATGAATATGACTGAAGTGATGTATTTGTAATAAGGTACGTTGTTGCTATGCGCTTTTAAAATAACAGGATTTCATACAGTGCGAGTTCTTTAGGTACATCTGAAAATGTTTCAATTACTCTCGATCTACCTACCTGTAGTACTGGTTATTCGTCGTCTTAATTGACTTTCGGGGAGCATTTGCTTTACTAAATTCACTGCAGTCTCTTTTTTAATAAATGAGATAAAATTGTTAATACCTACTCCGTATTCGCCGTAGTAAACAAATAAACAGTTATTTCGTGCTTAGCACTGGTGGAAATAACTGTATATTATATAGTTTTACGCATCGAGATTTTGTCTATGTAAGGTGATTTTTTCACTAGACTTGCATAAGGAAAAGTTGGATACTTTTCGGCGTGTACGCAATTAAAGTCGGTTTACCTTCATGTAACCCACAATGTACAATACCAAAGTATAAAGTCCTATTGCTTGGGTTCCGAGCTCATTAAAAAGCGATACTCGTTTAACGGAAAAGATAAAAAGTCTCTGTAATTAGTTGTAATCCGGAAAATCGTCATTGTCCTCAACTAAATAAGAGTATCTCAAAGGTTTTTAATTCGCGGCCGGACATTCCACGCGCGAGGCAGGTGCCGACCTGTCGCCGTTCCACCGGACCGGTCTGCGGCGCGCCGTTCGTGGCTTTGGCCTGCCAGCCACGCGCAAAAAATGTGCATTCGATATTTAAAACCGATGTAACCAATCGTTTATTTAAATTAAATTAAAGATTCGAGAAGAAATTTGCCATAGAGGTTTATTTTATTGGAGTTTTAGGTATTGGATTACAATCCAATGCATTCTTTTATTTTATGCGACAATGTGCACTGGAATATTATGCTTATCGAGACGCAGGATTGGTAGTTTTTTTCTCGTGCTACCTGATTACCGAAATGGCCTCGTATTTATATCGATACACCCTACATATATACATGAAGTCTACAAGTTATTAAACCTTTGTGAACAATCTGCGTAACAGTAAACTGAGCATAACCTTAATAAACTCAAGAAAATGAACCTCTATTCAAGTTTTTCACATCTATGTAATTATGTGTCATACAAATTTATTTTATTTGACCATATGGGTTTAATTTTGCTCCATTTGTTGCCAACCGCAACCACAGATAACGTATGCACAAACCGATTTGGTGAATAAATTATTGAGATTTTATCTTAATTACACTATCGAGACATTTCGCGATAAACGTAGATTGCATAAAATAAAACTCTTTGTCGGTATTTCTCAATTGCATTAGTGTTAGTTTAAAATAACGACCTTTTTCGGTTTTATGATAAAAAAGTATCAGAAGCTGCGCCTGTGAATATTATTACAATTAACATTGTATTTTTCTACAATAAAATTCTGAATATTGAATCAATTCCACTGTAAATAATTTCAAGAATTTGTGTTGATAAAAAAAACAGGCGTTTCTACTTTTTGGCCCGGGGTGGTATTTAAAAGTCATGGTATTCACACCACGAACCCTCGGTGATACAGACAATTTAATACTAATAGTAATAAAATACATAATTTTAATTAATGTTAAACCTGTCTGCAAAATAATTCGTTTCTGACGGTAAAATGAATTCAGAATCCAGCGCTTTTTATTGCTATGAAGTCTCAATAGCTATAATATAGCTTAATATTTTTACCAATTAAGTATATTATACTTACTTAATTGGTAAAAATATTAAGTTCATGAGAATTAAGGTTAGGTGTTAAGATTGCTTATAATATAATATAGCGATTTATCCATACAAATGTTAAAAATGCAAACGTAATTCTGTTTACGTTGTCTGTATACGTTGATTCTCTGTCTGTTACGTTTTCACTAATACTAATCTTGCACAATGTGACTGCGGTCATCCAGAGCAAACTATGGTTTATGTGGCCGAACACCTGAACCAGGGACGATCACAACGATCAGTGATGCATAACATCACGAGGAAACCTAGCTGTGCAGGTGAACATCGGAGAGGAGACCGAGGAGTTTTTTTAGATGTATGAAATCGGCCACTAGGCAAGCATTGTGGACTATTAGCCCATATCTATCTAGGAGGAGGCCCATGCCTTTTATGTATCAGATTAGATTATTAGTTATCAGAAAATCATGCTGTTTGCTGGTTGCCAATGCTAGCCATCGAAAATCGTAAACATTGGCGTAAATTCGATTCGCACAATAACACGCCAATTTAGAAATAGCGTGTAATAAACTGCACATTGTATTGTGTTGTATCAACAGCATTACATTGTCTCCCGTTAAATTGAATTGGAAAATTGTATCGATTCAATATCCGAGCACAATCGGGTTCGTGCAGGCAGGTCGAGATTGAACATCGAGTTATGACGTGGCGAAAACAAAACGAGTTAGAATCGATTCCGTGCATTCCGACGCTTCACGGATTCTTCGTTAAGAATGTGAGCCCGCGAGATCGTATAATGATTATAATCTCGATTTAGTGGTCGATTCGTCATCGTCTGATTTAGTTAATGGAATAGGCAATAAGCGTGTGAAACGAGCGAGATGACTTTACATTGTGATGGACACCGATTCTGTAATAGATAGACGCGTTCATGCTTCGATTAAAAAAAACATCGCCCGAAATACCTATGTGACAATTTCTATTACCCGTAAATTAAACTACATACGTTACAATACTGTACTGTTTTTGTACGGTGCCCTACTGGGCTCAAGTAATATAAATAATGTATTTACCATCGACACGAAAAGAAGAAGAACTAGGTACATACATAACAGTTGCGTTACTACGGTTAAAGAGAAAGTCAAAACAGATTCAGATTATATATTTCAGTTTGTTGGCGGCCTTGAAATAATTATACCAATTAGTTTATTGATTTCTAACATTTACGCGAATATTATACATTGAAATAAAACTACTTTTTATAAAAAAGGGTCCGAAACGTCGGGATTAATAATATCAATATACGCGATAAAATCCGTAAAAAGTAGTTTTATTTCAATACCAATTAGTTATCTAATTAATACTATTATTATTATGACTGTAATTACTGCACGACGTGAAAAGTGACGAATAAACGTTTACGTACCTTCCTTGACTAGATAATAATCATTACCATTTTCGCAATAAATAATGTAACCAGAATAGAAAAATCATTAAGTAAATTGATCTTATTTATTGGCTCTAATAAGTTCAAGAATCTCGGAAGAGTCTCAGTGAAATTAATAAAAACATGACATTTTGGAGAGGTCCTGATCGTCCTGGAGTCAGGAGGATGCAGGACGCAGTCGCATGGGAGCGGAATGCGGTCCGGCGGGCGGGGTGCGCGGAGGGCAGCCTGCGGAGCCGAGCCGGCCTATAAACTGCGACGAGTGGTTCACGCGCCCCGTAATTATTATGCCGTGAGAGTGCTTGGACGATCACCCCTGCACCTTAACGCCACTGCACATTGTTTTCATCGTTGCTGTTATTTAAAAAAAAACTAAATGTAGCAGTTTTACCCAATTTTTTTTTACGATGGAACCTAGCTCTTCATGATAAATACTTAAAATACATAAACCCTATGAGATGGAAAAATAAGAGATAAGTAAAGGCTGCATTTATTTCACTTGTGAATAGAAGTGCGTACAGAAATATTTATGATCGTTACTTGAGGAGCATAATAATGACCACATTTGTGAGTAACCAGCCTTAAAACGCTTTGATCATGCGTTGACATTTTAAAATGTATATCGAGAATATCAATCTGTTGAAAAAAAAACGGATTCGACATTACGTGCATAATTTAAATAAAAACAGTACCCCGTAGAGCTTTTTGTGCTTGCACACTATTTGTTGTTTTTTTTTGTGACTAGTGTCTAAAGAGGTACCTACATACAGTTTAATCCTTTTATGAAACTGATATCATTTTAATTCGCATTGTAATAGTGTATTTTTTGTTGGTTACGAATTAATTTTAGTTTAGGAGCACTTAAAAAGGCTTCTAATGATCAAGATATTACTTATGTCCAAATATTTTTGAGTAATACTCACATGCACGTAGGTTAGGTATGTAGACTCTTAAATCTCTCCTTAAACCGTAATACATAATTATTTTTAAGGGGTTTCCGAACAGGTGGAAAGTGTTTTATAATCTCTGACCTACCTATGAAAACCTATAATAGACGCCCACGGGAGCCCACAGGCTAAGCTTAACGGTCTTATAACGATTTATTCTCGCTACAGTCTCAAATTATTATTTTCTATTCTGCAATTCTAGATTATTTTGAAATAAAACACGTTATATATGCATATTTATACTTTTTAGTATTTTTTTATGATGGCAACATTTTAATTTAAAAATTAGAAAATACGTGCCTAGTTTATAATGATTGATTTGTAAGATTAGAAATGTTTATCCTACTCATGTTTAGGTTCATTCACTAAGTAAAGACCAGACAGAAGCTTGTGTAACTACCAAAAGAACGAAGCAGGGAATTCAGTGTCCGCTGATTCACTCGCAAAATATCACTTTTATCATTTCAAAGTTTTTTGCCGGTAGAGTTTTAAAGACAACTACGTTGGTGGTTTGTTTTTCTTGGTCCACAATAAATCAAACATGTAAACTAAAACAATTGTAGGTTTGTTTTCGTTTACGTTTCCGGTTTGTTTGACTGACACATGTGATCGTTTTAAAGTTAGTGAAAGAGGGTATGGCATCACGCCGGGTTATGAATGAACCGGCCCCCGGCCGCGGGGAGACCGCTATCGGAATTCCAAAAACTCGAGTGGGCGATGCCGATGCGCTTGCACATAAAAAACTAGTCGATCCAACACAATAGCGCGAGGGGTCGCCGTCGTGTCGACCTGCGACTGTTTCAAGAATACCACATAAAACTCATAATATTAATGTGCCGAGATATCTCGATGTTGTAAGGAACTTCTTGGATATGATATATTCAAATCGCTACTGACATGTCACATCCGCAACGTAATAGGCTCATAAAAAATTTGCCATACGAATACATAGAATCCAATACTTCTGTACAAGAACGTTCAATTTGAACCCGGCTGTTTGAAAATTCCCTGTACACGTTCCAGTAATGCGTATAAAAAATACTCCGAGGGGTATTCTGTAGTGATGTATACCGGCCGGTTCACGTATAAGGCAACGCTCCACGGCTAGTTAAAATAACAGAATAATGAGACTTCTGTTTGGTTAACATGACAAAGACTGGCTGAGGAATGCGGTTCATCTCACCGGCGCCTGAGTCGCGATTGAAAACTCTAGTTTTCCATTCGATCTGGTGGCATGTCACGTAGGTAGGGAAGCGTCGGGTTGCTTACTAACCATCCTTTAAGTAATGCAACTATTTAAGATGCACTTAACTTGGAGATAAGGTGTTTCTAATCGCTGGAGTCGGGTAGTTAATGTCGTGTTGGAATGAGGCTGTGAAATAATAAATCTATTTGTAACAGTCATTCTCAATTTCATACAAGCTTCTCTTCAGTTCTTCAGTCTTGTTATTTTTAACTCTGAAATTTGACGCAATGGAAATCCTTTACATACCCTCATCCTTATTTTTTGTATCACCTTTAGTTTCTACTACAAAGGTCCCAACACAAGCATATTAAATTAATAAACGTAATACTAGTAATATTTACATTATTTAACATGTGAAACCTCTTTTGTGTCACTCAAGCTTTGAACCAAGCCTGATTAAACACGCGAGACAATGTATTCGTAATGAATGCGACATACAAAAGAAGTGTGTTAGATGACTTGCTACAGACTGTCAGGCTACCACGCCGCATTCGATACAAGTTTACGGAAGTATCCTTTAACGATACTGGATAATAGCAAGACTTTATTATGAATGACTAAGCTGATGACCTTAGCATAATTATTTTATTTATTTATGTACACAGAAAGAAATAATAAAGAAATAGAAACCCAGCCTAAACCAAACTAGAGTCAGCTTAGGACTATTTAGTACAAAGGTACTGCTTATTTCTAAAGAAATCTCTTCCAACAGACCTGCGAGAGGAGAATTGAAAAAAAAAAAAGAAATGTAGACAACAGTGTGAAAAGAGCATATATATATAATATAATATTTATACGTATAAAATAATTATTGAGAAGATAAAAAATAATGTTGTCTATGATTGTGTTTTTTTACAAATCAGGACTATGGAGTTGTTTCAAATAGAGCCTTTAATAAACTAATAAAATTAAAGGCATAATTTTAAAACATCCATCGAGCTTAAATTTCAGACATTACAGAGTCGTAAGTTCAACCGAGATGAATATCATAGCCATTCTATGTCATAATGTGTTTATGAAAGATGTGCATATTTGATAGTAACGACTGTCTCACACAAGCGACAATCCGGTTCGGAATACATTCATGATATCGCAGTTTCTTTATTTTTCCTAAAAAAAATTAAGTTACTGAATGAACTGACGCGACAAAAAAGTAACTAAACAACTTAAGCTAAGTGTTCCAGGTGATAATCTGTTGATAAAAACAACTAACTCAGACGAGAGGGTAGCAAGTCATCTAGATACGTAACTTGTTTGCTTATACCGTTATGTCTGATGTTTTGATGATACCTGTCTGTATTATTGCAAAAATATAATAATACGGGTTTTTACTACAGGTGAGTATTTTCAAAAAGATACCAGTTTATGAATTTATAATATTAAAAGTAGGTAATCAAGATCATCTCTGTCATTCGTATACCACTTAAAGGGCTAACATGCATGCCGCAACATAATATTGTCAACACATTACCTCAGCCATTAGTGATGTTCCGTACCCAGGAACGTTTCCAAACGGTGTAAATATTAACGGTGCCGACAATATTCCAAAACTGGGAGTAAACTAGGAATTGTGATGAAATGTTTAGATATTTTGTATTCTATCAATTGAATAGTATATAGCTTGCATATTTTCTACAATAGGATTATAACAAAGTGTCAGTCCTGAAAGTGAATGAGTCATAGAAACGAAAATTCCCGGAAATATATCAAATTTATTCCTGGCAATGTTTTTAAGCATACTGACTTCCAGAGGTGCATAGTAGTGCATATTTTCTTCTGGGTGTATATTGGCTTACGCTTAAATAATAAGTATCCCGTGCTTTAACAGAGAACAGGGAACCTGCACTAAGAGGAGTCAATATAGTTCTTTAAGATCTTTAAAGAACTTCAAGTACCTACCTATCTAACTTTGTGCACTTCTACAGTCGTAGATTCTAAGTCGGACTAAATCTAGAGGTCTCATACAAAAAAAACTGAGTCTCAGCAATTACGTAAGTGCCGAAAGAAAAAGGAATTCAAAAAATATGACATTTTAAAAACTACTAATTTGTGCCTATCTCAGATAGTTACCTCGGTGATTTAATCTGGATGTTTTATACAGAATGTTAAATATTTTAGTACCACTGATTACTCACTAAAATAACTTTCTAATAGGAAGCGGGAAAGCTCACTGTGTAAAGTTCAAAATTTTAAAATAAGTATCACGTGCTTTAACAGAAAACAGGGAACCTGCATTAAGAGGAGTCAATATAGTTCTTTAAGATCTTTAAAGAACTTCAAGTACCTACCTATCTAACTTTGTACACTTCTACAGTCCAAGATTTTAGTGTAGCAGTCGCGCTTAGGACTACTAGAATAAGGAAGGAGTTTGCTGATTTATTTTTTAAAAGTAAAGGTAGGTATAACCTGGATTAAATGACAATGGTCATTTTTCAGGTCGGCAGTTGTTTTGAAAAGAAACCGGCGAAAATATCCTTTCTCAAAAATCTGAGTTTGGACTGATGTAACTTGCATCCGCTTTACCTATATTTTTCTCTAGGATATTGACAAGAAGTTTGTTTCTCGTGTGAAAAACAACACGAAGGTTTGTTGGCGCGGCACTGTGAACGAGGGGCGCGGGGGCAGCAATAAAGCTTACCTGCTCTGCGGAGATATTATCTTGTCGGTCAAAGGCGCCGGCGACTCCACTTCCTAACTACAAGCGTTTCAATTCAAACCTTAGTTTTCGTGAAATATGGTTGGCTTTCAAATAACAAGATGTCCAGTAAAAATATGTTACGGTGTGGAATTACAACACTTTGTCAGATTGTAAGCTTTTGTCATAGTTTATGTACAAACATTAGCCAGGAATTGCCAGTGTAACGATTACGTCATTGAGTGCTCACGTCATTTCGTGAAGGGTAATGCTATGTTTGTATAGTTGATGGATATGTGGATTATGTTGGAATCGATCAGTTATGGTATCACGCAATTAGAACGTCTCTGAATTGACTTGAGGGTTTATTGAGTCCTCCCCAAACAGTGTGAATGTGGAACTGAAGAAGTCCTCCGCCCTACACACGACATGTTACATCCCCTTTCATACCCGTCATGCACGACTTCCTACACCTGGAAGCTTTAAATGTAATAAACGGGGACCTTTGACCCAGGCATGATCTGACATACCCTGACGACGATATCAGCCACCTCCAGAAAACCAAGAGTATAGTACTCTTAACAAACACTCGCTTAACCGTCCGATTTGTCTTCCTAGTCAAAAATTCCCGTATCGGAGACCTGAAAAGGTCAAATCTCCAATTGTTCGAGTCGGCTGGGAGCCGTCGAGCTAAATATCAACCCATATCCAGCCATCCCTAGTTGTCAGTCCCATTAGAGGACGCCCTTAACTGTCTGTTGCAAGTTTTGGGCCAGGCTGGACTTTTGGTCTGGCCACTTTACTTAAAAGAATATAATAATAACATATCATTCTTTTCTTATCAAAGACATAATATTTCCTGTTGTTATGGGTAAATATTTTAAAACAGATTAATTCTCAGAAAATAACTATTATATTAAAAGATAACACATTAAATGTCTTCGTATCACTTCATAAATTAATATAATTAAGTATGTTTATTAATATAAATGGTGCCATTATTTTTGCATTCTCTTTATCTTAACTAGTTTGGTTTTTTTTTGTACTGACAAGATTCGCCCCCTATTAACGATTCGTTGATAATTTAAAGCTTTTAATGATGTTGCAAACGGCTACAGACTGCGCAATAAAATATGGGTTTATGAAGTTTATATTAGTTACTGATCACTTTGACGCAGTGGCGAATTTACCAGTAGGCTGAGAAAGCTTGACCCTAAGCGAAAAAATATCTACATGGTACATCAGCTCAGTTTAACTTAGGTTAGAAAGTATGTAAGTTTGGAATTGTTATACTTACTAAATCTAGAGGTCTCATACAAAAAACTGAGTCTCAGCAAATACTTAAGTGCCGAAAGTAAAAAGTAATTTAAAAAATATGACATTTTAAAAACTACTCATTTGTACCTCAGATAGTTACCTTGGTGATTTAATCTGGATGTTTTATACAGAATGTTAAAAAATGTATTATCACTGATTACTCACTAAAATAACTCTCTAATAGGAAGCGGTAAAGCCCACTGTGTAAAGTTAAAAATTTTAAAACAAACATTTAACTATGTGTACAAATTTTTTAGTTCTAAAAATTCTCTTGGAATTGCCTTTATCCTTCGAATGAGTTCAATAAAGCTTAAGGAATGCGGGCTGTGTATCAATTAAAGTAGAAGTCAGACAAGCGGGGTTGCCAGGTGCACAGACCCCACAAATATTGGGGTGCAAAAAATACCTATGACTTATAGTTTTAATTTGAGGATATCTGTTGAATAAATTGATAAACATACCAAATATTAATTGCTATTCGGACGTTATCATTACCAGACGTCATACAAGAACGGTTTATTAATGTATCGCATTTAGATAGATCGAACAATGTACTCAGGGCAACTTGTGAATAAAGGGACAACGACCTTAATATTGCAATAATGTTTTAATAATTATAGTCACATTTGTGGTTTCCTTTGAAGCTAATAATGCTGAAAACACCTATCAGCTACCGGAAATCAAGTTGAAATACTGGCTAAAACATTCAAGTAAAACTTTCTTAAAGAATGTTTGCTAAAAATCTAGGCTAATAATCTAAATATAAAGTTATTTTACTTACCCACCTAATATTTAGAGCGCTAAAAAGTCACTTGAAATACTTGGAAAACATTTAGTATGATATAAAAAAAAATTGTGGTCTTATTAAAAGGCAAACCTGAAGAACACATTAATAAGTTATTACTTAATATTATAATTCGTGCTTAAAATAACAAACGTATCAAATTATTATGACATAGTGTACCTAAAATTACCGGTAGTAACTGAAATCAATTATCTCGTTACATTCAATCAAAATCAGGTATTTTTACATCCATATCTGGCAACCCAAGCGCATAGATAAACGAAACGGGTTGAGGCCAGTATAAATAAACTATGCAGCTGCGTTTAGGATTAAAAGAAATGTTTGGTGAGAGAATTACATTAGAGCGATGCGCGCATTAGTTCCTGAACGATATTCAATTGCTTTTTTAATAGATAATAGTGTTAATTTTCGAATGCGTTCGCTTGCCGTCTGTTTTATGTTGTTTGTAGCTGGCTAGTTCATGTTTTTTTAAGGATATGGGCACTAATATGGGTGTTATGTTTTAATTCGAAATTAAAAGGATCCTTTGTGTTAGATTTCGTATTCCTAGGTTCAGATCTACCTACTAACTACCACGCTGAACTGAATGATTGTGACTTGTGCTCAACCAGAGTGCACGCGTAAGATCTGTTTTTAAACGACAATATTTCCATAAAACTTTACAGAACGATAATACGAACGATGGGGCAGATCCTCTTTAGATAATACTTAGATAAAATCGTGGTCCGTGGGCGGATGCTATTTTCATTAGGTAGGTAGATATCGTTTTTAGTCTAATAAAAATAAAATGTAGTTAGAATTACCCCGGTCATTATTATTGCTATAGTATAAACTCTGCTTAAGAATTTCTACGCGATGCATAACGTACTATTGGAATGTTAACATTATATAAATATGAAAACCAGCCGATGTTATATCAAGATCACAAAACCACACGACTTACAATCCTATTCTTCGAAGCAAAAGGTTGGAAATTGAAACTAGATAGATGTAAACTATTTTTAACCCACGGTTTCATTAGCACTGACAAATAGCTCATTAATAAATGCTTAAAACTGTAACTGTTATAATAAATGAGTCGGGTGTAAGCCGTAGTTCTAATTCAATAGCAATCTTCTATTGTAGAAACTGTCAGTGCTGACAGCTCAGGATTTGTGGTCTAATAAAAATTCTCATGAACTCTGTTGGACACTACTTATATCATTTTATAACTTACTCACAACATACATCATTAACTGCTTTAAGTATACACTGTCGTCGCGTCATATAAAAAGAAGCAAAGATACTTATAAATATTGAAAAAGGGAATAAAATCTTTTTTATCTGTGCCGTGTCGTAGACTCGTAGTAGAGCACGTAAATCCGTCGGTCCCCGTTGTCATACTAACACCTATGACAATCGTTAGTGGTAGTCAGGAGCCTATAAAACCTGACAACCGGTTTAACATAATTATTATTAGGTATAATGTGCGCACGATGGCGAGTTTCAGTATAAAATTGACGAACGCCTTTTCGCATGGGAAAAATGTCAACTGTATGCAGTTGGAACGAAGTTCCTTATCGCGCATTGTAAAAGGGGGCTAGACGGAAAAAATTCTTACGAAAAGTTGTCACGACACTTTGCTTGTCAACAATATTTGAATTTCGAATTATTGAGTGAATGACAATATTTGAATTTCGCGCGTTGTGAATTGTTGAGTGTATAGAGGTTTTTTAATTTTTAATTATTAAATTTTAATGAAAGGAACTTTGTTCCATCCGGGTGTCCCTTGACACCTCTCAAGTTTTTTTTATAAGCTTATTTAATTCTGAATATTTGTGTAAGTAGGTAGGACCTAGGCACCAACCTAATTTATTATTCTATGCACGGAATTATATAGAAATGATGTCAACATTACATATCATTCACATTTTAGTAACCGCAACGATATTTTGCATTATTAATAATTTAATCATTTCATAGAAAATTTTGCCGATAGCACAATTTTTCCTGTTATGTACAAATCATTCAATAGTACAGTCATATACAAGTCATTCAACTCCAAAGTTTTAGTACTTACTTATTTTCCAATGAACTTCCTCCTGACAAACCTTCAAAAGGCTACCGGTCTACGGGGGTTAGACCGGGGAGTGTAGGATTCTTGGATTCTTACCCACTAAAACCACCCCGGTGACCACCATGAGCACATGGAGGGGGGCACTGTGTCCTCTTAATTGACCACCCCAACCCCCGTGCACCGCCTATTAAGGCACATCCCTGGCACACTACATTCAATTGTACAGTCATATACAAGTCATTCAACTCCAAAGTTTTAGTACTTACTTATTTTCCAATGAACTTCCTCCTGACCTAGCTACGTTCTAACCACAAAAAAGTTATAATATCAACTCAAAAGTTAACTAATAACTCTTGACCTTGTCTATGATTGTTATGCTACTGCTGCGGTTGAAATACTAAACCCCTATTAAAAATATCTAAAATATTGACTAACTTGGTAAAAAAAAAATACCCTACTAAATTGACATTGGATACCTGTATGTTTAGTTTCAGATTAGCTTAGAACTTTTAGTTATGATAAAAAGAATATAATATCTATTGAGCGCATCAAACACTGATTGAGCGACAAAATTATTGATTGAGCAGCCAAATTCCTGAACCAAACCTAAATGTTTTGAGACCAAAGGGTTATCTAGTGGCTAAGATAATAGATATCATTCGAAAGCTCGTTAATTGTGGCTGACTTAGTAATTTAGAAGGCAATGTAGATTTTTAGAGGCAAATAATGTTAATAAAAAGAAGTCTGTTTAATTAGCACCTATAATAAAATAATAGTTATAAATGAAAGATCTACACTACTAACACTAAGTGTAGATTATAGCATCTTTCGTATTAAATGGTAGCATTTAAGTTTATTTGTTGAAAAATATTACGCTTATTCTACACAATTGGTGATCAATAATCAAGCGTTACATTTTATGGTAATCTGAAATAGTACCTAACGTTAAAAATTCAGAATCTACCGATGTAATAGGAATTCCTAAATTCCAAGAAACACAAGAGCAAATTGACAGCTCACAATAACACAAAGCTTATTTTAGACCTAACTTACGCCCTTTCTTGTTTCCTCCAACGTTATATCTCATATCGCCTAGACTAACTGACCTACATAGCAGAATTATTTTAGGATAGTCAGTAATAACTACGTGAAACGAAACAGCGACAACTCTTTGAAGTAGTGTACCTCTCTACCTAGTTACTTTTTAAATTGTACCGCGATGTTGACAAAGACCAGACGGTTTGACAGCGTAACAGATAGCGCAGAATTTATGTTGTTATTGTAACATTAAATATGTTACGATCAGTGTTTTATTTTATATTTCTGACATATAAAAATTTCGTAGGTGATTTATTGACGCCAGAACACCACACGTCATTTAATCAAAACCCTACTTTTCATTTACACTAAAATAGAACTCTGTAATTAAAACCAAAGATTATAGAAAGAAGTTTTAACGTAAAAGCAGTTATAAAATATTGTTTATGGTAGTACTACGTTTGGATGGGCCAGCTGTCAAAAATGTTGACTAAATTGGCGGCAATAATTTTAAAATTAGAAACGGTGTTTTCGTAAACTTATGATGCCAGCATTTTCGGATATTCATATTGGCACTTATTCTGGCATGTAAAATATACACTCAACTTGTGTTCTTTGTCGTTTACTGAGCAAACATTACGCCTATTGCTAAACCTCTTAACGACACTCTCGACAACGTATGTAAAAGTAAAATGTTCACTTTAATGTAAGTGATACTATCTACTTGTGTGAAAGTAGTGACAACAGCAAGTAGCAAACTTGCTACCTCATCACATAGTACTAATAGGTGCTCACTAGTCTAAATATTTAACTTAGTAGGTAAATGCACTAGATTTTAAAAACTTTAATCCTTTTATTAGTAGGTACTAATTGTAATAAGAACACCGGGAGAGGGATCTACGACTATAAATAAGTGGAGCTTTAATCTTTTAACTTTAGTTTATTTTCGTTTTAAGTAAATATTAAGGCAAAGTCTTCGTCGTCCGACAAGATCATAGACAACCAGAAGTCACACTTGTCAAATATTTTAAAATTTACGTTTATTTTTATACACCGGCCAAAAGGTACATAATACATATAACAATGTCACCTCCTTGTACCGGTCTATGCAGTATCTAACTAACTATTATATAAACAGAAGATCTCATTATTTAAACAAAAGATGTCCTTTTGTTTTCATAGTGACATTATTTGTAGGATTACTGTTTTGTTGCCGATTTTATTTTTATTTTATTTATTAATAGTTGATTGCCAGAGTTTGAGTTAGCTCATCTGATTTGTTTTAGTAAGATGCTAATTTTAATAAATATTTAGACAAGTTTAATACCTATATACCTGATTTATGCAGGCACAAAGACTTTGTCATTACCTAGTCGGATGTGTCATATTTGTTATGATAACAGTTCTTAGTACTGAGTAAGCTTTCAATTAATGCTGGGCGTTGTTTACAAGACAATATTTCCCGAAACAACTATTAATAATAAACTATTAATAACAATCTTTACTTATACTTATTTACTCTTACTAAGCGAAATAGAAAGATAAAATAGGTAATATGAATATACATAATAATACAGATAGGGATGGCGCCATTTACCTAATTCGCGCCATGCCTCTCACTACCAAAATAATATCGCGGTAACACGTGGTATGGTCTCTCAACCATGATGTTCATTTCAGGTCAGCAGAACCATCAATCAAAACAAAAAACTATAAGAACTTTTTGGAGAGCTTACTTCATCAGATGATAGTCTGAAGTGTCATAGGAACGCGCGCCTGCGCCTTGATGATCTGTCAAGATTAATTGGAAACTGACTACTAAATAAATATTGAATGGCTACGATAAAGATTTTAATCCTCTTAATTATCATACTTTCATTTCATATAGTTTTTAATGAAGACAACGTTTATGTCTTTTAGCGTAATCCGATAGCGGTTTTATTTCTTTTTATGCTTTCATAAATGTTATGATTTAATCTATCCTGCAATAAAAATATGTTTTAAGACGTGGGCAGCTTCGTATAGAAAATTCTTTAGGAACTAAGGTAGATGCTTAGAGCAAACTACATCTCCATTACAATACGTGAAAATGATATAGATTGTACCAAAAAACAAAAAAATAAAGTACCTACATGTCGCTAGTTGGTTATCTTAAAAATTCTTTGGGCTTACTTCTTTATTTCAATCTCCACTCTGAAACCCCTGGGTGGTTGGACCCCTAGGCTAAAGTCCTGAGCCAAACAACAGCTCCAGTCCAGTAGGACCAATCAAAAGAATTTGAAGCCTCACTAAACTCTTGTTGCTTCAAGAACGTGTAAATTTAGTTTACGACCACCACTGTTATAAACGGAGCTTTCGAAAGTGCCACAATAATAAATATTCAAACCTTCCAAACATCAAAGGAAAAATGAATCCATTTATTTTGCAAAGATAACGCTAAACGATCTTCTAGGTCATATTGTACTACTGAAATTGAAACTAATAGGCCTAATGTAATCGAAAACACTCGAGAAACAGACCTAGCCAATGTGCACTTTATTCATGTTCCAATATAGTTGCCTTTTCTCTGCATATATCAGCCTCTTGAAGATTAGATATACAGGTAGACAGACATTCTTGAGTATTTCAGCGTAAATTTTGTAGTAGCTCTGATATGATTCCCTAACTATCGCAAGACTTGGTCCGCCTTTAATTAATTTAATCTTACTAGAGATACGGCCTATTTTTGTAACGTGATTTGCTGTTTCCTATCATACATGATAATAAAAAGATAAAAAAAAAAAGTGAAAATACCGAATTATGTATGTCTTTCAATAATCACGAATAATTAAAATACAAAATGTAAGTAATCTCCACAACACAATTGTCAAATACCACCAGTTATGATAGAAATTACTCTATCAGATAAAGAAAATCATTTCATAGGCAACAAAGCTATGCGAAGTAAAAAATTACGACTAAAATAAACTAACTAATTTTTTTGGGAGTTGGTTGAAAAACGTAGAATAAGTAGTTTGTTTGCTATTGATTAAGCCTCAGAACCAGACTATAGAGACTCAAATATTCAAGTAATTATAAACGAGTTGATTGCTCAACAGAATGTATCAATCATAATGAAAATCATGTTTGCCAGAACAAAATATATTATAAAGAATACTTCGCTAGTTTCAATCAATACTCATGTTTTATTTCCCATGGATAATTGTGAGCAATTGTCTTGATATCGACCGGTTCATACGTAATTATTTTATAATAGCCCCGCCAATTGATATGCTTTCTAATAATAGAATTACTAAGACTTATGATTAGCTTGTGGCTATAGCGACGGACAGTCGATACAAACAGCTCTTTGATGCTTGTGTCTTGATATACATGTAATGTAAGATAAATGCGCTGGAGCGTTATTCGAAACATAGCCGATTGTGGTTCACAACTCAGGCACTACACAATGTAAGATATCCATTTGAATAATTATTATTCTCTGACTATCTGTATGCTAGAGCTTTTAGACAATAAAAACAAAATCTATGGAAATGTCATTTGTAAACACTCGATTAGTGGAAATTTCCATACATATTTTGCCTTTGTTGCTATTCGGTTATCGATTCGAACTTTAGTTTGCACCTTGTCTATGCTGCGACCCCATGTTTTACTTGTGACCTTGTACGTTAGTTGGTGTGGTCACCTTAGTTGGTATCATGGTCCTCTGCTATTCTCATCCAAGTATATCCTCTGAGTCTCTGACTAGAACTATATTATCGTCGTCACCACGGGTGGGACCGACTTCCCTTTTGTCATACTCTTTTCAGTGGAGAAAATTTTGCCCGTTGCGTAGCTGTGTGTCCGGAAATTCATTAGTCTGCCAGAAATTGGTTAACGATAGGCAAGTAAATATATTCACATACTAGAGAATCTTGGCGGTAGATCAGTTTTTACTCTTATTACAAAGAACATATGATCGAAAAGTTGTCAACCAATAACGATCTTCCCTAATCAGCTGCTAAGTAATCATGACATGCCATACAGCCAGTTTCATCCATGGTTACCAATACCCGTGTAATGATACCTAATTATAAATTCCCGCCACCATTAATAATATTTCATGCAACACCGGAAGGCGACAACAGTGCTAAAATTATTCAGAACCTGATCAACCATTGTCGATTGTCATGCTTAGGTCATTCAATATCTTAGTCGCCATTTTTAAAAGCTTGATTCATCAATGCGTAACCGGAAACAGGCAGCACTAACATCGACGGAATACTTAATACCTGTTTTGCATTTTATTATTAAAACTACTGAAAAACATCCTCAGTTATTTTATTTTTGGTCCTACGCGTGTGAAGGGCCCTCAGAAACAAGTTTCGGTTTTATGGTGTTTGATTGGTTTTTGTTTTAACTGTGATATAAGTTACGAAAGCCTTCTTAATTTGAATACTTACTTTTTTAGTAGAGCATTCCACTTAATACTGATAAACTAAGCCGATTACCGGACAAGTAACATTCAAATTGAGACACAAACACCTGAAAAATGACATACCTAGTATTTGTTCGCTTTTCTTCTATTGCTTATTACAGTGAACTAAATGATTTATCAACTTTTAGTTTTAATCCTCTGATCGCAGAAATAAAACGTGCAAAGCCAATATAAATTTTAACGCTAAAGTACTAACACATTCCTCGTTCTCTTTTATTACTGAACTTAAAGCACTGAGATTTATTGTTTCATTTCAAACCTAGGTGTGAATGATGGCGATAAGATCCTCTTTTTTAGCTGAAACATAAAAGATATAATCATTCCGAAAGCGGCTAGCAGAAATCGTTGGCACTTCGCCAAGCGCGCTATGCTTAACTTAAATATAAGCAAACCGAGCTAATAGTTAATGTAGCGAAGTGTGTTTTTGTTCAATGAACCTGGAGAATACAGTATTCTGGCAAAGATCTTGCCATATTTTGCTCGTTATTGCGATTATTAAACATTAAACTTATACCCGGACTGTATTATTGTTTCTTGTCAAGACAGCGAGATATGGCAAGAAAAGTTATTCACCAGAAATAATGCGTTTTGGATAAAAGTAACTAATTCCATGCTAGAGGATCTTCCCATGCCTCTATGAAATGCCATTGTTCAGGGCAAATACTACAAATTTTATACGTAAATACTGGCTGACTGATATTATACGCCAAAGTCCATATTCCATTTCTCTCTTGGTATACTTCAGTCATATCTTTTACAATCACCTTGAGCTTCTAAATGCAAAATTTTATTTGAATTTTCTAAAGTATTCTGCGACTTTGCAAACTCCGATCTTCAACGCTCGATATAACACGGTTTATCGGTAAGTTATTCCCGAAGGATAAGTTTTCTGAATTGCTAAAAGTTCTATAAAATTCTTTCCACGATCACAAAATTCTGTGAATTTCCTCCTTAATATTTAGCGGTGATCGATGATGTATCTGTAACATCTGACTCCGTGTTTCAAGTGTGTAAGACCAATGAAGTGTTTAAAATATCTTGAAGCACTTCTTAATATGTTTATTATAACACGTTAACTATATAATACTTGGCTTATAATAGATTCAATCTTTTGCATAGATAATATCGGTATTTGTCGGATCTCTTTGTGTTGTAATTTATTCAATTGACAAACCATCAAATATTAAAAAGGTGTTAGAGAACACCCTCGAAATGTTCTCGTTTGTAACTTGTGAAAGTAGTATAAGAAAAAGGTCGAAAATCAACAGATATGGGATAGGAAAACCAAACAGCTTCAAGCGGTACCTCTTATGATATTGTACTCGCAACTAATCAGCAACCATAAAACATGATATTTAATTATGTTTCTCCAACGTTTATTGCTTGTCTTCGTGTTACTTCTATGTAGTACCTAATATCCTAATACTCATAAACATCTCAGTACAACTTTGTAAAATAATTTGAAGCTAGAGGTTTTCAAATAATCATGCGGTGCCTCTTACCTTAGACCTCCCAAGACGCATTGTTCTTGATATTAAATAACATTGTACTATGGTCAAGTTAGTGCTAGTAAAAGCTGAGCTTTAACTAAATTATTATTAATAAATTCCTTGGTTAAACCTTTGTGTATTCTAAATATTTTAATAAAGCTTCAACCGATAGTCTTAGAGCGCAGGATACAAAACTTTTGAACATTTTTTTGACTTAATGACTTAATTTTCATGATCTAGAGATCTGCTCAACTTCTGCAACAGAAAGCGTTAAATTTTTTATGATCAATTATGTTTTCTGTTTGATATTGATATCTATTACAAGGTGTTTATTTCATGCATAGGAATATTCATATAATAACGGGTGCTTGGGAAGATGATGTTTGTGAGTAATTAATTCCCCCTAGTTTTTTTAACATCTAAGAGTTCTTTATGGTACTCCTATGAGAAAGTCTAGTTAGTAAAGTGTTGGTTCTAGCTGTTGTAAGAACTAACGCCACTGACACCCAACTATAAAAAAGGCCTTTTAACACTATACCAGGCGATCATGTTCGACCGCAAGCTACTGGTGTTCGCGTGTGGTAACAAATGACATTACACCTACAACTAATTGTTATACAATCTAATCTTACGGATACCTGTCTGTGAACTGACGATACGGTTGTCTTGTTGAGACACTTAAATAAGGAAGTGCAGTTACAAATCATGCCCATGCAGTATGGACATTGTAAAGAGGATTGCCATAAAGAGCGACCTCCTCCATTCTTGGCCGAAGAATTGTAGAAGTTTCTGGAACTATTCGACTACTTTAATGGAATGGCCCGAGAACTATTACTATTTCTAGAATAGTAATTCCTCGAACGTCACTTGGACGCGAAAATAATTAATTTTCTGTTGGGTTTGTGATTAATTGCTGGAAGGATTTCATGTTTATTTGGTTTAAATGAACACCTTTAGCAAAACTCTAGTCTCAAGTCCTCTTTGTCACGAAATGTATGAATATTTTATAATTTACATAATAACTGAACTGACTTCTGAACCAAACATTTAAATCTTTGTTCTGAACATTGTTTTTTAAAAATCCTATTTGACCATTCCTTCTTTCCATAAAAAGTAATATAATATTTTGTCATATTTATGACGGTGACTTAATTGTATAAATTCTTATACAATTAAGTTGGACTGTTATTTCAACATTCCGATGTTAAAATCCAACAAGTATTTTATATACAATACTTTATCTATTCTCTAATGAATGTCCCCAATTCAGAAGCCCTAATCACACAGCATACAAATACTTTAAGTTCAATCATGAGGTATTCAACCTTATGAGAGTGTATGGACACAAGTGTGCATGACGTTGGTCGTGAATGGTGCATTACTGACACAACACTACATTCCACATTCCGCCATGTTTTGTTACAAAGCTGTTTGAACTAGATGTAATTATACATTTGTTTCCTGGAATGCATGAATGGAATTTAACGTTAAATAATGTTTGAAACATTTGTGTTTGGTTTGATCTCCAAAACCGGTCCGGTTCTTTTGATAATATTCGTTATGTACGATTAAATTTATATTTGTTCTTTAAATTCAACAAAAATCACTTGTTTTTATTTATTTCATATTTTGCTGCTTGCTTTCCGCAATATTTCTCGGTATGTGTCGTACTATGTAGGTATTTCTTATAATTTTTAGATAACTTTGAAGTAGGTACTTCTACTTATTTCAAATATAGTATCTATCTGAAGTCGAAGTTCAAAGTTTCGATAAGCAGTAAGCAAGTAACCTACCTAATTAACTATATTCAAAAAATAAACTAGAATAATAATTTATAAGTAAAATAACAATAATGTTATATCATTAATAATATTTAAAGTTTTCATGTTTCAGTTTCATCAGTATAAATTGAGACTACGAATGCTAAGATAAATACTGTTACTACGATTATTTACATGCGTGCAGTATCTTGTAGGCATCTAGGTCATTTGGCACACAATTGTAAATCCGATTTTCTCCCCAGCTGTTATTTCGAATGACAAATTTATTGTTCTGCAATTAATTAATTCGCATTTTTATGTCTCGCTTAATTCAATGCGCTTGCGCCCCGCTTACATGAAATGCTTCCTCGAAATAAGGATTGGAAATAATAAATGTGGATATTTTAGTACTATGTCATTCCTTTTTTGGGTTCTTAAGGTGTTATTTATTTTTTATGACATGTAATGACTCTTGTAAGTTCTATTAAATATCAATTTGTAAATCAGTTGGTACATATATGTAATTTTATGTAGAATTTTACGATAGTGCCATATATAGTGATAATATGGTCACAAAACAGTATTTTTGAACATTTTAGTTGAACATACTTTGAAACCAAACCGTGAAATTCCCACATACTTCACCTAATATGGCAACTTAATGAAGATAATGGCAGCACCGCCATAACCATTAACCAAAAATCGACTAAGGACGTTACAACACTGGCATACAAGTATTTCATAACGCGCGATTTTTAAAATGTTTTTGTAATAGGTACCGCCCACGGTATCGGCTTCCGTACACACTGTCGGTAAATTTACATAAGGTTTTGGACAAAAAGCCGCATCTATGTTCTCTGATACAGCATTATCTAATCTGCATCATGTATGTGCATTGTTCTCAGCTTTAAGAAGAGAAACCGACTGCTATGAAATGTCTTAATTGTTGACTTTTCTGTAATTTTAATGTTTGCTTTTCAAATTCTCATTTTACGATTTTGTCGTAAAACATTTAGTGTCACAACTTGCTGTATTTGGAATGTCGTAAATTGTCATCAGATTTTACCATCTACGCTTGCAGCGTATTGTAATTATGTCTTACGAGTCACCGGATCCACTAAAATACAAACTATTCCGCAGCACAATCTGGCACCTCTTGAATGCAAGCGTCAATAACATGCAGAATTAACACAATGACAGCTCACAGAGCATCGGCCAGATAACCTCCCTTCACATAGCATAACCCTTCCGCTGCAGAGCATGACACACACCGTCTATTTGCGGTGGCCGGTGGTATATCGACCGCGCTCGTACCTTTGTTTACTTAACACATCGAGATCTCACCGGGAAACGGCTAAAGATAGAGCGCGCCGTGTTAGGGTTGGTTGTGTTCGAAATATGAATTGTATTGACGGGTTAATCTTCTTAAAATTCTCTGTGTGGTCTTGGACTAAGAATAAATGCTACCAGTCCTCCTCCTGAGTTCTTTGGATTAGGCGAATCGACTTTTATCTCATCGGCCGCTATATCATACACTTATATTTCAATGTTGAATGGAATTTAGCAGGTGACAACGTTGTAGCGATATTTATAAACGTCTAGCTACTTAATATATTTCCTAGGTTATCTTTGAAGATCCATGTTATATGATATGATCTTTCCTTACTGACCGGAAGAATCTTCCTCAATAGATACCAGTCCAGTATTGAGGAACTTCTACAGTTTATACCGTAAAAATATCTTGTAAATCGGCTGTTTACTTTTTTATTGCCAGTCTGCTTCGAGTCAAAACCGTTGTCATCATAGACCGTTTCAAGGAAAGACTGACCCAATGTCAGAATTACAGTTGCGTAAAATTTAGTGCAGCTTTTTAGGTACTATCAGTGCAAATCAAACAATATATTTTATTGTTTTCATATCAGATAAAGGGGCTGTGTAAAATAAAAGTCAAGTCAATGATTTTGTTGGTATTAGACAAGAGTATCAGTGTTTACAATCTAGATAAGATATTGACGATGGATTTTATTTTTATGCCGGTTTATTATGCAACCAATTAGTGGGAATGTATTATATAACTTTTTGAGACATTAAATTGTTATTATTATAAAATTATCAGCCTAATAATACTCCTATTACACAGACAGTGGTTGAAGGTAATCAGGAGCACGAAACGGTCAACCAACCGAGGCTGAGGATATTAGCCGGTAGGTTAGAATGGGAGCCAACCTCTGTTTGGGAAAATTCTGAGACCTGGCTAGACGGCTTGAGCCGGATTTTAAATCTAACTGAAAACGCGGATTGTGTTTTGCGCTACATTAAGTGACCGAAACGGTAAACACAAAGCACTTAGAAACTCTTTGATATACATACCTAATTTGAATGTATTGCCATTTAAAAATGTTTATTCAATCGCCTACACAAATTTTCCGTTAACTTCTTATACATAACTGACATTGATTTCATCTGACTTCCTTCCGGAAGATTGAGTTCAATTTACTCTAGCAACCCTATAAGATGCGCCCGCGTCGCCCCGGATGTAAATTTAACGTTATCATTAAAAATCTAACGCACTGACACTCCACACTATTTCGAGGTCGTATGTAATGTAATGATTCGGCAGAGCACATGTTAAAGTTATAATTTAATTTTATGTTCAATGCAGCTGAGTTTTACTGCTAAAAGTATTGTTCAACTCTGTGAGTCACATATTTTCAGCTATACGATGCCTAAATAAAGGTTAATTGTTTTAGCAGTCTGTTTATACGCATATCCTCGCCTCACAGACTTGAGAAACGATTTTATATAACGTACCTACATACCTACTGACGTAATTTTTTTTTTAATTCTTATTAAATCATAAAAAAAATCAAGTAAAGCTAAATAAAAAGACATGCTAAATATAATGTTATGATAGCATTATGTTGCGTTTTATTAAGTTCCATTTAGAAACATTCTCATGGATTATTCATTTATTTAATCTGGTCAGATGTGCGGCGGTCGCCGCTAAATGCAAATAGTACAATAAGAATTTGAAATACCTACATAATCCAGCTTCAAATACATTATTTTTATCATCTTTAGATCTCACGGCATCTGTTAGAAGTATTTTGAGATTTCTTTCTCAAAATACTTCTAACATCAGAAAATAATAACTTAAAAGTGTAACATAACCTCAAAATTGGGGCAAACAGTGTGACAATAACTTCACTCAAATGACACGGTTTTATCGAAAACCTCAGTTCTTTGTGTGGCTCGGTAAATACTCAAATTACATAGCAATGGCGTAATAAACACTGCTGAAGGATGATGTCCATTCATCACTTTTGGTTGTGCGGATTTGCGACGTCGACGATCCTTTCTGTAGGGATGTGAAATGTTTCTAAATTCGTAAATTGACGAGTAAAGATGGCGTCTCTTGTAGTTTTTTCTACTTTGAAATATATTTCGTTAATGTTTCATAGCATATTATGATTGCTTTGATTCTTAAATAAGTATGAGATGATAATTTATCATCTTAATGAAGTCGTCGTCGTTTAACGCTTTCATTAGGTCTACAAATAATATACCTATTCCATGTGTTCTTGGATTTTGTTCGAACATAATTGTTGTACCACTTTCTATCAATATATTTATTTATTACCTTATAAATATTTTTTTCTAAAACTGGCACATTTATAACTTATATTTAAGAACATCACTACATTACCTGTCTGTTTAAATAAATATTTTGTAGCTACTCCACCTTGTCATTCTTTATTCGACCAAAAAAAAAAACATAGAAAAAGTTGTGCATTCTTGGGTTTGTAAAGTTTGGCCCATAGATGTTTTGCTCCGGTTTTAGATAAGGATTAGTGAGAATACCGTTTTATGTATTGCAATAAAAACGACGTACAGTCGCTGAGGAATTGCAAATGAAAATCTTTTATTCATTTAATCTGTTCCACCGTTTTGCTAAACGAGGGCACGTATAAAGGAATTGAGAGTTTTCTTTTTGAATGTGCCTACGTTGCTGTATTAAATTATGCTTAAAGGTTCGTCAAACATTGATGACACCATATCGTTTATAAGAATCGTGTATTAAAAATATAATTATTACAAATGTTAAAATATACTACTTATGTAATGACTTTAACTTATTAAAACTTACATAAAATAATGACAAAGACTTGAGAGCTAATTTTGAGTGTATGTGGAGGGAAACCCATAACAACTGCACCTTTTTTTTTTTTAAATTCCCATTTATAAGGCAAATTATTCCACGTGGACATTATGCCAGCTATAAATAATATTTTAGATACGTACGTACAATTTAATATAATATATTTTGTTTGAACGTCTTCATGTTTACACAAGAATTGATAAGGTACTAAAAAGATACCAATAATGACCAATGACCGCATTGTTCATAAAGTACATATTATGTGTATTGGATTTTTTTTAAAGGAGTGCCTATGGAGTTTCTTGCCGGTTTTTCTCCAAGTCCCACTTTTTGGAACCGTGCATCTATAATTGTTTTGACTTTTTAAAAGTACCTATTTTAAATGAAATAAAAAAAATGACTGAATTAGTATTTTTTTTATACCACTAGGGTGGCCAACAAGCATACGGCCTACCTATGGTGAGCGGTTACCGTTGCCTATAGACGCCACCAGCGGGATCATTTGCGCGTTGCTTACTCTGGAAAACGAAAGAGGAATAGTTGTTTTGACAATTTAGGGGTCAAAGTCACTGCCAATACAACGTTTCCTCGCAGAGCACTGACAACCTTGCTCCCCTTTAGAGCACAACACAGCTTAGAGCAGTACTTTCCCAGTCGGGCAGCTCTATATTTGAGGGTAATTACTCCTACTATGCCCTACCTCTCTTAAAACTTGACTTTGACTTAGTAAATGCTAAATAAGTAACTACTTAAATATGCCAAATACCTAATTTGTATCAATCAAATTGCTTGTCTCTTATATAAATCAACAAATTCCAGTGTAATCAACGGATATCAATTATAGTTTTAATCATCCGCCACGCCCACGCGCACTTATAAAGATTACAACATCGTTCTACATTAATATGAATTAATTCAAATTTTATGGCGCCATAAAATTTTGAGTTCATCTTAAGATCCGCTTATTCAGACATATTTATTGTTATCAAGCTAAGGTCTCTCGATAATAATTGTAAGGAAATCTTTTAATATAAACGACGATATTTTTCTTGTTTTACGATTATTGTTACGTTAGCAATAATGTTTTCTGTTTATTACAAAAATGTATTAAAATTAGAAGCATTTACAAAACTAGTTTTTCGTATTTTTATACATTAAGCATATTAAAAGTTACATACAAACTACACTTGAAAAAATAACGTTACATACAAACAAAAATAAAACATTTTAAACTAAAGTAATTATGTAATAATTCATTATAAATACAGTAAATGCAAAGCTTCTTGCAGACATGCATGGTAGAACAGTCCATTGATACGATCGTACTCGACTGTACAATACTGTCTATGCTACGGGAATCCTTCACATGACACAAACTCACAATTTTACGCTTGACTGCATTTTTTATTGAGTCGTCCATTCATTGTATAATACAAGTTAATCCCCATCTAGCCCTTAATCCTTAGAGCCCTCGACCTACAATAGTAAAGTGATTTCATGTCTTTACGACCGTACGATAACATCAAGAATTTGTACTTACATACTCAAAGCATCTTTTCTTTGATTTCAGGTAAAAACATCGCTAGTTATTTGTGGAGTGCGACGCTGTAAGATTGAAATGAAAAAACTAAGTGAATGCTTCAAGTTTTCGACAATTTGTTGGTAATATTGATTATAACAATAGATAGGTACTTTTTGAACGCATCGCATTGTTGTGTTTTTTAATCAACCAGCGGCTACGCAAAATAAAAAAATAAACCAAACAGCTGTTCCTCTCGTAAGAGTAAGAATATCAAAAACCTCAAAGCCAAACATTTCAAAGGATTGCGAAATGACGCCATGTCATTACGGATAAAACTTTCCACCACATCTTTATCACTTAACCTGAATTCACGAAGAGTGAACCCTCACGTGGAGTGAGGAATAAATTGTTAACGCGTGTAATGGCGTGCGAACCGTGATGGATGGCGCCAACTGTTGCGGGTATCAGCGACCCACACAATGCGGTGTCTACTATGTATTGTATTCAGCTTATTCCGATAGTGGTAATGGATTCTGTATACTATTGCTTACAATTATGTATGTACATACGTCCTAATTTCTTGCCTCTACCAAGAAATATTGTCTTGTCATCATCAACCCATATACTGTCCCACTGCTGGGCACGGGTCTCATATTGAGAAGGATTAGGCTATAGTCCACCACGCTGGCCTAGTGCGGGTTGGCAGACTTCACAAACCGTCGAGAAAAATCTCAAAAGGTATGCAGGTTTCCCCACGATGTTTTTCCTTCACCGTTTAAGCGAGTGATAATTAATTATTAATACGCACATGAAATCTAAAAGTCAGAGGTGCGTGCCTTGGGTTCGAACTCGAGACCTTCGACTTGACAGTCCAATCGTAATACCACTAGGCTATCACTGCTTATCTTGTCTTGTGTCTAGCGTTAATTGTCAAAGCTGAATTTATCGAATTAGAAAGAGGACGGTTTTCAATCCTTTCCGGCTGATTACTGTTATAATCACTCATATAGCTGGACCCCTGGGGCCTCAACTGGCCAAAATGGTGCCCATATGAGACTTGAGATGGCTTATTGTCAGAACTAACTATATTTTGAATGTTTTTTCTCCTTGATCATTTTGATGAAGTTTAATCTAATAGCTAGAATGGTTTCTTACGTATTATAAGTATCAAAATACAATAAAAAGTGCGTATTATATCCTTTGCCCAGTACCCATTGTACAAGCTGTTTAGTTTGGAACTAAATGGTGTTATCTAAAATGTCCGTAATATTTACTTATTTATTATTATTATTTACTAGCTGTTGCTAGCGGTTTCAACTCCAACTCAAAAGGCTTTTCAAGACAAAAGGTAGCCTATGTCCTTCTCCAAGGTCTAATCGATCGCTGTACCAAATTTCATGAAAATCGGTTGAGCGGTTAAAGCGTGAAAGCGTAACAGACAGACAGACAGAGTTACTTTCAGAGTAATAATACTAGTAGGGATTAATCTCAGCGGTATAAAATGTCACCAAGGGCATTGATTTAAAAAGTAATACTTACTTATAATGTATAAGTTAATGAATGATAACGGAAACATTCTGTAATGTTTTGATTTTAATTTGTTGACTTGAAATTTGTTTACTTATTTAGGAGCATACCATTTGACAGTAACAACACACAACCTATTAATTAATCGAAAATATACATTTTAAACTACTAAACTTGTTAAGCGAGCTTGTAACCCTCAAGCAATTTGGCTTGTTTGGTTCTAAAATATTCACGTTCACGGTCCATATTACCAGTCAACAGATTCAATATAATATTTTCCTTGGCCGTCATAGGCGTCTGCATGGATCGATCGTTAATACATCGCTCGAAAACAAACGCAGAGGCCCTTATGTAAACATTATGTAGGCGACGATGGACGTGTTCCAACAATTTGGGCCCGAGTAAGGAGATTTCGTGCTTACAGAACTTCATACTCACAAGTCTCGAGTGTGGTGGGTGTATTTTGTCTCCGTTGTTACATGTTTGTATGATTCTCGTGCGATTCCTGCGACACATCTCTTGTACAACAAAAAAAAACACCGTCATAGTCAGGCACATCATAGGTGTACCCAGCATTTTTAGTTATCGGGGTAGAATATTATAAAATAAATATTTCGGACATTGGCACACATCATGATCTAGTCCCAAACTACGCATAGCTTGTACTATGGGTAATAGACAATGTATATAATACTTATATAATTTTTGTTTGTAAATACTTATAATACATTTTTTTTTTATCATTTGAGTACGTTTTGGTGACGATACTGCCAAGGATGTGTCACGCAAACTCAAATACATGTAAGAAACACCCAGTCAAACGCAAATAAATATTTTATTATTTATATACTGTATGAATGGAACCCACGACGGCGACGCCGACGTCGTGTTCAGCAGTCCGACACTCTAACCACTAGACCACAGACGTCCTCAAAGTAAATAAACTCGTTATGAAGCAGGAGTTTAAAGATGATCTAAATTTTAACATATAAATAATTAAAGTTATTTAGAAAAGGAAAAATTCGACCGCGGGCAGGATTTTCAGGTTTTCTAAATAACTTTAAAATCTTAGCATGGAAAATGCCAAAAATATACAAAAAGATATAAATAATTAATTTGTTTCTTAATAAACCTACATTTTTTGGTACGAGTCAGGGATCAGGTTGGGGTAAATGCCTCACCTTGCCCCATCGTGGGCACGTTCATGCCTACATACATACCAAAACATACCAGCACGCCTGTATTCCCCGAAGGAGGTGTACTAATTATATACACAACCGGTATGTTCAGCTCCCATGTACTCTCGATGTTTTTTAATAACGGTCCCCACATCCACAGAATAAATGCGGCCGGCGCTGCCTAACTACGAGTTAAGCTACGAATCCCTAGCCCATACCTACTCGTATAGACGAATATGTATTATAATATTAAATGAGAACGTCTACACAATAGTTTCATATTTCTAAGTTTATTTATAGACATGTAAAACCCTGTGTAAGTGCCGTATGCATCCCATCAACGTTCAACAAATATTATGAAATATCCAACAATATAGAGTTAGCCCGACCTATATACCTTTGTGGTCTAGGTGGGACAATGGCTGCAGGAGTGCCTCTTCACCCAGATAGACGAGATAGCATCGACCTCTCTACTTTAGTAGCTAGATAGCTTCTAGGGTTGAGAGTAGTATGCGTATGTTGTTCGTACTATGTGGAGGAGTACTTGCTTGATTTGCTACTGTCACTAGTATCTTAGAGGGGCTCGTAGCTAAGTTATATATCGGTATATAACGAACATTAATAAACAATGTCAGTTTGTTTATGTGTCAGAGATAAATAATAAAAATAAAAAGGTTTAAGTATTTCAGAAACTTGTACAACTTTTACAGTAAATGTTACTTAGAGACCTCCTTTTAAGTAAAATATATACCTGTGCTAGGAGGCCCCGCTCTTCAATAACAAAACAAAGTGGTGTACTTACGAAAATATTATATAAAAATAAGAAATTAAAGAATTTAAAGAATTATAAAATTCAAAAAAAAAAAAACAGAAAAACTTAAAAGTACCTACTAAAAGTGTGTGTGTGTGTGTGTATATGTGTGTGTGATAAAGATCCTAACTTCGCGTTTGTTTTGCTACGAACAATATAATTTACTACGCGGTTACTACGCGGTCTTTACGCGAGGTCTACGTAGCGCCTACGCGGTACCTACGCAGATGCTACGCGGCGTCCATATTTCCATAATGCGTATGTAACGAACGATTGCACTGGCTAGCGCTACGAACAATAAAATAAACACAATAATAATGATAAATGATATAATTATGTGTTTCTGCAAATAGATCTTTTAAATACACTTTTACAAGTCATTACGTTATTCGTATTACATTTTTTTTAAGCTAGATGAATCCGGCATTTCTTAACTGACGACCTCTGAGAAGTAACCCCGAAACCAACTCAGAGAATCATAGTCTCTTTTAAAGTCCAGACATAGGATATTGGCAAACATGTGAGTGTTACAATGCAGGGCAATGTATGTAATGGCCTTTTGAAGAACGAGCCATGGTGACTTTGAGTAGACCAGTCCCAGCCGACGGCACGTATGCATCACTCATTGTGTAGCTCGACCATAATTTAGGGAGCTCAACAATTTGTCGCACGACGACACCAGATCAGCGGGATATTTCCGTAGCCCTCATAAAAAATATATTAATAATTATGATAGTACTAGCAACCCCCTCTTTGTATGTAGGTATGTACTAATAAATACCCTATTTAATATCTATAGATTCCCGCTGTAACAACAAAGGCTTGGAGAAAGAAGAAGAGGTGAAGTGATGATGTACCTATTGCATACCGCAGTTACGTGAAATATTGCATGAAATTGAGTGATTAAGGTAATGACGATACAAGGTACCTATACCGGATCGATCGCGGTTTAGACGAGCTAGCGATTATTAATGAGCAGTTATCGACAGACGTTGCAGCTCGATTACCATCATTGGCATAATTACTTGCTAATTAATTAATTAGACACGTTTCAGGGTGTATAGGCATGTCGAAATAATGCGCATTAGTTATCAGGTGTCAGAAAAACGTCTTAACTTCGAAGAAACTTTGAAACTTCTTGACTGTTAATTTTAATGGCGAGGTGGTGATTTCCCTTGTTCCGCTGTTCCATTCTACAGAAATATAAAATAACATACATCACTGCAGTTCTGGACTCCAGGATTATTTCTGATACGGCGTGCATAGGTCAATCTAATCCAATCCCTGTATTTATAAGTAAAACGGTATCTTTTTCGATTATAACATTTTTACTGCGCGCACTATACCTAAAGCGTAGCCGTTCAGAAATAACGTTTTTATACACTAAGATCAGAAGAACATACTCATAACAAGTGTATTGAATTTCCATACGGCGTGCGTGCAATCTTTTAAACATTACACAATTTACATTGAGAGGTCAATGAGTTCAGGGAAAAATGCTGTATTATGATGAGGTATTAAAGCTGCCGCCACACGTGACGGCAAAGATTGTGCGAATCTTTTTGAATGGTTTTACGGATTAATGGGGGTTAGACATACGAAAATACAAGCAAACTTGTTGGTGTGTAACTCTGCCTAAACCAGATACAGGCATACAA
Source organism: Acronicta alni (assembly GCA_964056405.1). Lineage (NCBI taxonomy): Eukaryota > Metazoa > Arthropoda > Insecta > Lepidoptera > Noctuidae > Acronicta > Acronicta alni. The sequence continues at coordinate 15,813,923 of OZ043915.1, read as the reverse complement.
CATGCCTGTATGTGGTTAAGTTTTTTTTAATGATAAATGCAGGATTAGGATTACATTTTTTATGCCACTAAGGTAGCAAACAAGCCTACGGCCCAGCTGATGGCAAACGGTTACTGTAGCGTAGTCTCTATAGACTACGCTACTGTCGTATACGTATCTGAGGACGAGTTATTGCACACACAGGCACAAATTCAACCTTCGAGATGCTACTGAGAAATTTATAGAAAAACCTAATAACACTGCTTGACCTGGGAATCTAACCCAGGTCCTAAAGCGTGGGAGTCGCGCTTACAACCAATAGGTCAATGAAACAATCCAAAAACCGAGCTGCTACAGTGCTACTGAGAATTTCATAGAAAAAACCCAATAGCACTTAGCTCGAATCTAAAAGATTAATACACAATTATTAATAGTTGTCCAAAGGATTAAAAAGGTCAAATTCCCGTGGCCCACTTAGTATTCCTGATCATTCCGAGTCTATTCTGTCTGGAGGTGGCTTAACATTACATTTAAATATCTGACCGACAACAGATGCAGAGTCTAGGAAAATAGACAGACAACATATTGCGTTCAATTTTTATAAATATATATTATGTATAGACTCGTTACTATGGGGCGTCTAGCCATCTGGGAACTTTAATATTCGATAACACATTACGTTGAAAATTAGCGAATAACATTTGTGTTGGCTGATCGCTAGACTGGCTTTTAATATATCAATAATCACTGTTTCTTAGTTAGATTAGTGCTCCACGAGGAAACGTTGTGTTGGCAGTGGGGAGACTTTGACCCTTATAATGCCAACCCAACTATTCCTCTTTTGTTTTATAGGGTCGGCAACGCGCAAGTGACACCCCTACAAGCGTCTATAGGCTATGGTAACCGCTTACCATCAGACGGGCCGTATGCTTGTTTGCCACCTAAGTAGTATAAAACAAAAAGAGGCCGCTAATCATGTCGAAAGCTAGGTAATCCATTATAAATAATATCACTGTTTTGCTTCATATACATATTACTATAACTACTATCACATAGAACATATAGTCATAATTAGGCCCTGGCCCAATATTCCCCGAAGAGTTAGGCAAAGGTCCACTAATGTACACCAGCAGTTTTATAATCCATCATTGTACAATACAAAACGATATTTTAAAAGAGTAACCATGGAGTTTCTTGCCGGTTCTTCTCCATAGGAAACGACTACTTTGGAACCGTGCATCTAGACTCGACATTTCATTAGTGCCTGTATATGGTTTATATGAAAAAAAATTTTGATTTTGTTCACTGGTATGTTTTAGACCCCATGTAATAGGGGGCGAGCGTATTGCCATTAACCGGGCACAAAACCAAACCCCGAGCTGCCACTGAGAATTTTATAAAAAATCCCAATAGCGCTTTATTTAACATGTCTGAATAAAACTAAAGTTACTTTTACTAAGGTCATTTAAAGGAGTTTACCATCGTGAGGTCGAATAGGACGTTCTATCACGAGGAAGGATGAAACACATGTGACTGAGACAGTGATACATATTCATTAGACCAAAGAAAAGTTAAATGGATTGTGTATGTTTGAAAAGAGAATTTTGAGGCTGACAAGGATAAATGAAAAAAGAAGAACATGCCGCACTGACCCTAAATAAATTGGGGCATGAGGATAATGATGATGGTGAGGCCTCTAAGAACGTGGAACCGTCTGTCGGTCGAATGGCAGTCGTTACAAAGAATCGGGTCGGCAAATTGAAAAGTCAGATATTGTTTATTTATTCTTTTATCTAGTAATTAAATTACATAATCCTACATTCAATTTTAGTTTTGTAGGAAAATGGACAACAAAATTAATAATTATACCTGTTGAACGTACCTTCAATAGGAACTTTCAATGGATTCATAATTTTAATACGTTGAAGAGGCGTTGATATTCCAGGCAGGCAATTTGATTTCAAATATCGAACGTCGAACTTCTTATTAACTATTTCAATTTGCATGTTCGAAATTGTTCGAGCAAATATTTGACAGTTAATAGTATTGACTTATAAAGATCTTTGACTTGAAGTGTGTAGCCATTTTGAATTTCAATTGTTTATATGATATGGGCGGACGCTGAGTGAAGTAATTCTACTGCCCATTCTGTTTTTTTTTTATTTACGAAAGAATGAAAGCTTTCATAGATATAAGTAATATTTACTTAATAATCTTTTAAAATTAACTAGAGGTTTCAAGTAAGTTGTTAAGCTTGCTATTATTTAATTAAGCATAACGAGGCTTCACGGATAGGCCCTTGCATAATACTTATAAAAATAAGTACTCACGTAGGTATTATAAATGATCTACGTTGATTTAATACGATTTACTAGTCTGAGAAGTTTACTGACAATTTCATAGAAAAACCCAATAATCATACAAAATGTTATTGTCTTGTATTATTTTCTATGAAAATCTCGAAACAACGAAACAACCACTAGGCTGATGAGGCAGATTATACATTGATTTTTGTGTGTGTTTTCACAGACAAAGATTAACAGGGGAATTCATCTATGTTAAGTGCAGTTTTAAGTTAACACCCAGTTTAGTTGCAACGTGTGACTGTACTTAAAGGGACATTTTGTTACACATTTAGCCACGATAACGAGCTCGTCAAAAGACATATCCTTTTTCTGACTAACGTGTTCGTGAGTTAAAGTATCGCCTAATGACCTCGTAACCATTGAGATTGACTCGTAAATTAAACGAGACTGTCTGACGTTTGTCTGTGCTTATAAAAAAAGTTCTTTTATGTACATAAATTAATAATGTTCAAATAAGTTCTATAGTAGGATCTTTTTGGTGGTAAGTAAGGCGCAAATTGCCTTTCACCTAAACTTTAAAAAAAATATATTAATGTAGTAGATTTTAATCACAAGTCTCACGCTGTTATGATTATTGTTGTTTATTTTTATGCCGTACGACATGTATTCAACATTTTATTCAATGGCAACACGACAATAGTTTAACTTGCTATACGACCGGATGCGGGCGCACACATTTTATTTGTTACCATATAAATAGCACGGAAATCTATAGATATAAGTAATTAACACCTCTCACTCGTGCAAATATATTTTACATACCATCACGCCTGTATTCCCCGAAGGGTTAGGCAGAGATGTACCAGAGTACACCCACAGTTCGCTGGTATGTTTAGGTCCTATGTAATAGGGGCGAACCTATTGCCATTAAATGGGCATAGAGGATTTCAGACAAAACCCAATAACACTCTCGGAATGCACTGCTGTTAATTGAGCTCAGGACCTCTAGCGTAGCAGTCGCGCTTAGTACAAGGCTTATATGTATTGAGGCAGTCTAAAAAATATATGTATTTTAATTTTGTAATTTTTAAAAAATATTTTTCTCAGTATCAATTCGGAGTTTAAATATATGAGCCCAAACTGGCTCTGGCCGGTGCTCGCTCCCTATAACATGGAATTTAAAAACATACCGGCGAACGCTCGATGTTCAATTGAATATGAACCTTATTGTTTTATACAAAACTTGAAACTGGCCTCTGTACAATTAGTACACCTCTGCCGAAAATAAGGAACACAGGTACAATGGTTACGTAGGTATATGGTATGTTAGCAAGATTTAATATTTTTTTATATATCTGGATTTGTGCCCGGTTAATGGCAATAGGCTCGCCCCCTATTACATGGGAGCTAAAACATACCGGCGAAATGTGGGAGTACATTGGTACACCTCTGCCTAACCCTTCGGGGAATACAGGCGTGACGATAGGTATGTATTTAATGTTTTTTAAGTCATGCTAATATTAATCCTTTTTTTGTATTTCGATATTATTTAGTTAAGGATTTAATAAATACAACTAACCGAACCATTGAAAGTTAGGTTTGGACATCTGCCTTTAAGTTTGTTAGCGCAAAAACATTGAAGTTCATGCCATGCGTGCGTCGCAATTTAAGTTGGCAATAATGCATCAGGTAATGACGGGTTGCCATGCCAACCACTTTACGACCGCCATGTAACCATTTTTGCTGGCACATTTAATATGCGCACGGGAAAATAAGGCGCTGATTTAAAACCTTTACATACCTATCTACTTACTTTTTTTTAAATGGGATTGTCAATACATAGGTTCTTACTATATTTCCTTTATCACTTGATCACTTTTCAACCTTTTGATGCTTCTTCGCTTAACAAAGATTTAGTGTATCTTATAAAATCACAGTTTTATTATTTCGAAGTCGAAGATTTGTTTAATTAATTTCGTACAAATCATTCGAAATTTAACTTTCGCGGGTTATGAAAATATCTACTGTCAACTGTCACTGTCATTTTATATCTTCATTGTTTATGCAAAGATATACGGCCTGTGATATGAGCATTCTAATGAGTTTTTTTTTACATTTTGTAGCCTAATGTAAAAAATAACGTAGTCCCTAGCTCATAATGTTTTCAAGCATAAAATGTAAATTACGGCTCGGCTTTTGCATTTCTGCGTCGGCGAACAGTAGTTGAAGAACAATGGATAATAAAATGTTTTCTGTACTATGCTAGTAATGTAGACGGATCTCTATGCGTGCTTTTCTAAGTTGGGATTCTGTGAAAATACGGTCTTCTTTGAAAATGCCATTCTACACAAAATATATTAAAGTTTATTAATTTATATTTTTTTTGCTCTCGTAAAGGTCACATACATTAATTTGTTGAATTCATTAAATGGCGATAATCTGGCCTGCAACTTACTAAGTAGCAAGTTGGTCTTAGATACTAATAACTGGACATTAGCCACGCAGGTACCTAATTAACCTGACCGCCTAATTCAGTAATGAACTTGGTCTTATTACCATAACCTAACAATTTTTACAAACATTACCGTAAGTGTAGAATTTAATGTTTAACTTAGTTACTTCTCGCAACGTACATTTAAAACAGTATCGTGACTGATTGATAGACTGGCAGACATCGCACTTCGCACAGTCTCAACCACGCCGTTTATGCGGTATTAGTCTGACTATAAAAATTAAACTATTTTTTATACTGTGTACGGAATCCTGACACAGAAAATGGAAACCACCTCACTCATGAACGGTCCAAGTGAATGACTAAGAAAGCGAGTGGAGTTTGCAACTTTATGAATAATAATTTGTAGATGCACTGACGTGCCGAAGAATTCCTCTAACAATATGCAATTCATTTTACGAAGTAGTTGAAATATGACAAAGTTAAGTGATTTTGAAAAAGGAATCGTGAAGTAACATGGCCGCTAGCAACAATTATTTAAGGGGCGAACAATACACAGTTCTTTTATTACGCAAAATTAAAAAATGTTCCATAAAAATAACTGGAAAGGGTAAAGCGAAAATGAATAAAAATCTAGTCATTTAGCATTGCACTGGATTAAATCTGTCGGTAGGTACAGAGGGCAGCATATCAAGATACCACAATCTGTCAAATTTCTTTGATAGATTTTCAACTTTAATACAAAACATTAAGGTTCATATTCGATTGGGAAAGTTTGACAGTTTTGGATAGCTTGACCTGCTGGCATCTGTACTTTTCATTTCTTTCACGTAATCTCTTAACTTAAACTCAAAATGGATTTACTATCATGTTGGTAAGGTTACCAATAAATTATTCAATAAAGGTTTATTCAATAAATTAATCTGATCAATGGATTTTAAAAGCCAATAAAGAGTAGAAATTTTGACCGACTTACATGTAGAAAATGTGCATAACATTAAGTAAATGTGTGTCATACAGATGCAAGTTAATACAGGTGGCCTGAGTCATATAAAGTTAATCAGATGTTACGAAAATTCTGAATTATTCACAAATATTATCAAATAAGGTTAAGGGTACGTAAAGGTGAAAATCGCACAAGAATAAAATGCATTTTAATAGGGGATATTTCAAAATGGCGATTAATATAAACATTTATAACACGTTTTGGTATAAGTATAAAAAAACAATCTACTAAACAAATTTGAAGGTCGCCATGAATTAATTATTGATAAATGAGATATACATAATATAGCTTATTATTGAAACATAAATGGATTTTTATGTCTGAATTTTTATGTTATTATTATAAATATAGGGAAACACAACAGTTTTAAATATTAAAATTGTTCTTTAAAAAAAGAATTACCTGATCTTAGGTAGGTACTGATACTGAAGAAGAGTTCGATGATAAAATTGGAGCTTGATCCTTGAATCTCGATAAAATCTTTACAATATTTTAAATTTCACAATTGTAAAGATTTTATAGAGTTATATAATTAATTAGTTAATTATGAGTTATATTATATAAATATAAAATAGGCACTTTCAGGCTAAAAAGCATCTTAAAAAATCTTAAACAGAGAAAAACAAATCAATTTAGTTCCAGAACGTGGAATCAGCAACAACATCATTCGACAATTTATGTAATTGAACAAAGGCCATAACATAAAATTTATTGATCGAGCCAATAAAATAATTCAATTTGGAGAAGGGTACCATCCGACTCGTTAATATTCCATCCGTACAACAAACGATAACAATCTCGGGTGCTCCCAAATTTTACGACATTTTTATTATTTTAAAAGCGGCACTTACAAAGTAACTCCGAATCCGAATATGTATACTTACATATTTTTTTAAACATGTGGCGTTGGCGACAGGACGACCAAAAAGTTTGAAACATATTTTTTAAATATGGCAACCACAAATTGATAAGTAGGTAACCTTTTTTTCACATAACGATTTTGTTAAAATAAATAAACACATTATGAGATCGTAAAATAACGAAGTTACGAGATTCCGTAAAGTATTACAAGTCAAATCTTCCTCAACTTTACTTTTTTTATAATATCAGCTATTCAAACCAACAATTATAGAATTAGGTACGTACAATACTTATTACGTATAATAAAAAAGAAGCATACATTTCTTTTTGCAGTTAATATAATTAATAAAATCAGAGAACAAGTTTGAAATCAAATATATTTTTGCACGCACATACACCTTTTACGTTTATGTCTATGAATCACAAAATGCAATATGTTTTGCACGTAGGTAAACAGTAGTGTGATTATCCATAATCGATTGATCGATTATCAACATTACTATCACAGCATTGAGATGACAGGAAGCAAAGGTAAATAAATGTTTAGCTTCATTTATTCATGCTTATTGATTATTTGAGTGATTTATGTATACCTTTGAGATAATTAAGATAATTTTACCTGTTTCAGTCTATTATCAATAATCGATTAATCGATTATCAACATCACTAGTAAACAGTGAAAAAATAGACAATAATTTAACGACTTCATTTAATTTTGCAATTGCTTTGAAAAACCTGGTAATTAGTCGCGTTATGACTTCTCTGATTACAAACGCAGTATTAAACGTTTATTGTCCAATAAACAGGTGTTCTATTAGAATTAATTTACACTCAGCAATACGATTATAGTGTTTAATATGAAACATTAGGATCACATTAACAGGTCTTCTGCAAAATTACTACTTTTTCATATTTAAACACAAAAAAAAGTTGCAAGGGTCACGAAAAACGCGGCGCGAAATAAGCAGACTTCTAAATAAAATGTCGGGCAGCGCGGTAGAGGGCACTCTTATCGCCTCCGCTAAGTGGGGTAATCATTTCATTTCATGCCACTCAACCTCTCTAAGCGTTAATATTTTCGCAGCAACCCCTCAAACCTAGGGTTGCTATTTATAAAATATTAAATCCTGAATAACTTTGAGGAAAATATATAGACTTGTTGTTCGACATGTTGTGTTTTTATGACACACTGATTATACAAACAATATGGGTTACATGAATTGGTTCTAATAAATATAGAAATAATTCATAGGCTTTATCCATTACTCATTATTTAATATCAAAGACGTTATTACCACAATACATTGTAGTGTAATAAATACTGTGATTTTTATAGTATATTTCTCTGAGTAACTATGGTATTTATATACAATAAGACTTATGTCTTATAGTCTTAATTCTACTCATCTTAATCTACATCTCATCATCATATTAAGATTAAATGTCTTAATGTATAGGAAGGTACTATTGTGAACAACTACGTCAAATGTTTCTATTAATGGGATTAGGATATTTTGGAAAAAAATTGGCAACCCTGTCTAAATCAACGGGGCTCAAAGTCCAAACAGATCGCAATTTCAAAGGAAAGCGTGCTTAGTTAAATGGTTTTCGAGCAAACAAGAAGGCTTTGATTAAGCACAATAAAATTGTATTTTGAAATCAAGCTGTGCGACGTCAAAATGGAGGCAATAAGTTATTTTAATAAGCCATTTTCTTTAAGAAAACGGAATAGACTTTCTTAGAATAGGAATATCGAATACAAACATTTATCATTATCATTCCAACATTTAAACATCCGATGTACTTAATCTAAAGGACAAACCTATCTTCACTTCAATCTACTCATCCAAAACTACATCAAAAAACAATGTAATACTTTAAAGATTTTCTAATATCTGAAACCTATCCCAACTCTATTGTTCACTGGGCATTCAACACCATTGTTTTGGCATCTTCGGTCATCGCTCTGCAAGGTATCGATTATCTGTAATCGATAGTGACCCAAACCGATTATCGATAATGGAATGATATAATTTCAAAATAGTACGTTGGAGTTGGACGCTGTTTATTTGTGAAAACTACATAATTAGAGACACGATGCCGGTCGACCACCTGCGTAGGATACATTAGGTTGAAATTACTGACTGTGAACACGAACCGCAGAGAGGGCGGGCACTCGGAGAAATGTCAAATGACCACGCGGACGCGAGCGGTTACTGCTAAGTAGTACAACACTACGAGTCCAAAAATATTTGTAAGAGGAGAAAATGTTAATCGACCAATGTCATTTAAATGTATGGTCATTCCATATTATACATATAAATAAATGAGAAGCGCATAAGTAGCTCCTTGATTACCTACTTGCGTATCCTAGATAACAAATAAAAACAAAGACCACCAACATATTATTATATCAATTAAGCTTTCTAATGACAAAAAGGAATGAATATTATCATTTACTTTATCATAGAAGTAAACTTTCACATGTAATAAATACTTATAGGTTGACACAATAATCTATCGACCGCCATTGTTTGCATATCTCACGTGAGACGGATTAGAGCGATTACCGTGCGAGTTAAAATGGTATACGCACATTGAGTACGGTATCATAGGTGTGAAAGAGAAAGGGCATATAGAAACTTGGTTGTAATTACATGGACCACCCGCGCGATCTCGCACCGTCTATTACAGAATGCTTTTTGTAGGAAAATAATAATCGACACAATGAAGTCATCACACGGACTCGCGTTCGCCCCACTAATCGTGTACGCTCTCATAGTGATGTTATTGTCCCCTCGGGCCGAGTGCCGAGTCCGCTTTTCGGTGCGTGGAACAGGGCAATAAAGTTGAGGTAACGTATTGCTACTTTGAATTAACGGCCAGTGTTAATACGTGGTACCGCATTACTGTATTCTTGGATTTGTTGTTTAATTATATTGTTTGTGTTATCTGTATCAGGTTTTCTTCAGTTCACTGGCGTTATTGTGATTTCTTCAGCTGTGCGTGACAAGTGTACATCTGATGCTTACTGCACATGTCGGAAATACTGGCTACGGCTGATGAATTGATAATAATTTTAATTGATGGGTCTCTTATATTGCGAATGAGTTCAGTATTCATAAATAAATAAGGTTTGCTGGTAATACAGTAATGTACCTACAGTAGTACCTACTTGAGAATATAAATTTCATAAGGAAAGGCATAACTTAATTTTTATATTTATTTTGTGCGGTAATCATTGCCAACCCCACAAAACTATAGATTTTTTTAAATAATAATTTATTGAAAACAATCACATAAGTATTACCTATTATTTATATATTTACCTAATATTTATAATTATATGTTTAATATAATATATAATATATAATTGTTAAGCAGAAATTGTGTCTTAAAGGATACTATTCAATAAGAGATTATACAGATGACAAATATGCTTGGGATTGAACTGTTCTAATGAACTAGGCTTTCGATGCTTTAATATTCTATTATTCTGACATTTCTTTGTTTTATTTTATTTATTTTTTTGAAATTGAAATATTATTCAGATTAATATTGTAAAAACATGAATTTATCGTAAAGTATGAGAGTCGTGCAGCCATTGATGTTGCATATATTGATAAGCAATAAAATGACTTAAAATTACATTGTGCCCTTCAGTTGCCTAGCTCGGTCTGAGCTTGTCATGCTCACTAAAATGTCCTGCTGATGGTGGCGTTGCGTGTCGGGTCGTTTTATTCCCTACAACATGGTTGAGTCAAACGACGCCGATACACACGTCATACTCGTGAACGGGTGCCGTCTGTTGGGGCTGGTCAGCTCTTACTGTCAGTGGCAATCTCTTTATTTATTTATTTAAATTTTTCTGTTTAGTAGCCTATATTAATTTGAAAGTACACATCAAACTGCATTGTTCTCATGTAAGTCTGACAATTATTTATATTATTTTGATATTAGCAGACATTACTGCAATAATTACTGTGATTATATTTTTTCTTATTATTTATTAATGTTTAACTCAATACAATGTAAATGTGAGTACTTTGTAGGCTAAATATACATACTCAGCTTTGAACAGTCTGGTGGCTTTGAGCCTTTTTTATATGGCCTACGCAAATGTTTCTCTGATCTGGTATCGTCGTGCGACGGATTGTTGAGCTCCCTAAATTATGGTTGAGCTACACAATGACTGATGCATGCGTGCCGTCAGTTGGGACTGGTCTACTCAAAGCCGCTATGGCTCTTTCTTCAAAAGGCCATCTCAGACGTTGCCCTACATTGTAAGACACATATTTGCTACCACTACTCTATGTCTGGACTTTAAAAGAGACTATGATTCTCTGAGTTTGTTTCGGCGTTTCTTCTCAGAGGTCGTCAGCCAGGAAATGCCGGAGCCATCTAGCTTTAAAAAAAAATGTTTATTATTGACTTGTAAAAGTGTCTTTAAAAGATCTATTTACAGAAATAAATATCATTTATCATTTATCATTTATCATTGCTTTACCTAATTACCAAATAATGTTTTTGATGCATTGGTATTATTGGTAACTTCAATAATATGAAACCTAGATACCTACAATACCATAATCAGAAAATTCCGTATCATATATTTTAATTAACCTAAAATCATCACGCTACAATTCAACAGAATTAGAAAAAACTTACTCATGTAAAAACATCACATTTGAAATTCAACCCAATAAAAAGTAAACCACGCACTAATCGATAATGACTACTTGCCAGTATTATTCGATTCTATAATCGATTCCGATAATCGCCAACACTACAAATTACCCTTTGAATAAACCATCAATGTAGGAGCAAGTGTGTTTCCGCGGGCGGAAGAATCGCCCGCCTGTGACTGAGTGTTGCTACCGTTCCGGACGATTCGACTTTCCGGCAAGCACAACACTGACCCTGTGTAACTTGTTTATGGAGCCCCATATGATGTATTATAGTCTTGGGGAGAAATAACAAACTAAACATAGGCTTAACAGTGTAATACTTTTGCTTTTATGAACTAATAAAGGGACGCATTTTTTTTTTCAGATTTTTTGTTTTAAAAAAAACTCTAGCAATACTGTAGTTAGGTACTAAATTACAAAAATCATGAAAAAAAAATAGGTAATTATCAAAATATAGTTTCTTATTAATTAATTTACAAATTGTTTTGATTGATCATTCAAATTCTGTATTAAAATGTTAACGAGATTAATAAAATCACAACAATTTTCAAACAAGACTTAACCCGGCACTGCTCGTGAGTCACCGACGCGGATTCCATAAAGCAATCTCAAGTCACCGGTAAGGCGTTGGCGGCTTCTCTGCAAGCTGGCTTGACAACGATACAGATTTATAGGGCGACTAATTTGCGTATTAATAAGTGCCATCCTCCATAGAAAGCTAAAGCTAACGAACGCGCTCCTTATTTCGAAGTCTAGTGAGTTAATGAACACATTTCTGGTTGAATGAGTTTCATTTTATCTTAATTACTTTATGGTACCCACAGACCTATTAAACTTTAAAGTAGGACGTGTTGGTTGGAGCTTGCGCTTAGCTCTTAACGATAAGGAAGCGCGTAGGTAAAATTTACAGTTTACATTACTTGTAAGCGTCAGTTCTTCTTTATTTCTCTATAGCATTTGGTGCCGATGTCGACAATTCTGCCAATGTCAAAGTGGTTAGGAAAAACGTGTGAATGGGAAATTAAAAAAAAAGGACGGGGGAAAAGGAAATATTTAAAGTAATGGAAAGGACGTAATTTATATTAAGGAATTGTTGACAGGATTAGAACCCTGTAAGTAAGCGTTAGTTACTTTTGCAGAAAAACTTGACAGCTGTCACGACGGTATCTTTTTTTCAAGTATCTTTCCATTCCTCAAGTTTAAAAACTTAAGAAATCATCCAACTCAAGGTGGAGTTTCGCCCTTAAGAAATGATGTTGTAGACCGGCGCCTCAGTAGCCATCTTAGATTTTCCACTTTATATTTAGTGCACGATAAATATGTCGAAGATTAAGTTGCGTTTATAGCCCTGGCGTCACACGTTGATCGGCCACCGGACGCGAATTATATTCATGGGTCTCACAGCAACCACTTAATAAGAAAACTTTTGTATAAATGCAGCGATGGATGTAAAATTTTATGCGTTAGTTCGTATTAACTTGTCCAGCTTGCGCGTGAAACTTTGTGGTTATCTGTCGGCTTGCAGGTGAATGGTTTTCTTGTAATAAGGTTAATACCGTCGTAAATGTGATAGGCCTTGTCCCGTAGAGTCTTTTCTGTCTAAGAACGAGCTGTGGGGCCAATAAACTACCAGATGTGTCCTCCGTTCGTTTTCCTGGACAAGTAAGGCCGTTTTGAGTAATTTCTCTCAATGTTAAACAGATTCAACATGGAGAGAGTCGATTACTATCCGAATAGAGGACATTTTGTGGTGTCTAATGTAACAAATGTTGTCTAAGATGTATTTTTGACGTCGTCTGTGGTGTAGTGCTTCGAGTCTCAGACCACGATGGGTGGGTTCGGTCGTGGGTTCGATTCCCACAAGATAAAATTTATGGACTGAATATAAATGTTTGTGATTGGCTGGGTGTTTCTTAAGTATTGTAAGTATTTACAAAAAAGTTTAAGTAGGTACCTACATATTTGTATCCATTTGCCTGATACAAGCTCTGCTTAGTTTGGGACTCGAAGGTACTGTGTAAAAATTTCCTAAGAATATTTATTTATTTGTGAAATCTATATTTTATTTAGTATTTTGTCATACTTCCTTACCTTCAAAACAATAGCGCGGGTAGTGAAATTTTGTTTTTGTTTTCTGTTTTATTTTCTTCAGACATTGTTAGTGTTACGCACACGTTTCTTGTAAATTTTCTTATTACCCACTCTAGTCGATACCCATAAAACGAAAGCATATTTGGAGAACTGCAAAATTGGAATGCACTCGGACGCCTTTAATAATAACCCAACCCGTTTCTTTTTGCTTACCAGTGGTTGGATCGAGATTCACGCCAGATAAATAAAGGATGACGCATAAGCGAATTCTTTTATAATTAGACAATCCAGTGTTGGGATGCGGCATGCCGGTCAAATTGCCCATATCTGGCGGAGAAGGGTTGGCGATGTTGGCGCGAAACGAAGATTGATTATCGCGAAACTAAAGTTCGAAAGGTTTAATTATATATGTTCCGTGTGTCGAAGTTGGTCATTTACTTATTATGCTAAAAGCCTTTAATTTCGCAAAAATTTTCAATGGAATATTGTTGGATAATAATTACTGTTTCGGTAAAGATCAGGTTTGATTTGAAGAATACTTATATTATAATATTATTAAATCATCAATTTAATTAGTTTATAACGAAAAGCTTTTTAACTTACAAGGCTATGATGATTATGACGTTAAAAATCAATGTTGGATTAATGTTGGAGTTTCTAAATTTGAATTAATAAGAACAGAAAGAGAGCACAAGTATTTAAATACGTCGATAAATAATTATTGAAAAATGTCAGAAAGGTCTTGGCAACTGCGAACAATGTACAAGACTCAATCAAGAAAGAGGAATTAAAAAAAAAACATGTAATTTTATTCCACAAGTGCCGGGTTTCTGAGAGTCTTTTGTTATTCCAAATTCAGAACATAAATGAACAATTCGTTCTTCTTCACAAACACCGAACAACACAAAGTTATCAGTCTATCGAGCGCGTCGTGACAATAAAAAAGCTGAGATAGAAATCTTAGAGCTCCCAAAACACCGATGACCGTATCTGTAGTGTGAAGAACGGCATTAACACGGACTGCCGACACGAAGTAGAAGGTAGACGATCATGTCGAGCTTACACAACATTTGTACATAGAATCGGTATCCACGAAGAGTCAAATTCCACAAGACCAATGAGACAGACTACTACTTTATTAGTACTAATTTATTTTAGTTATTAAATTATAACCTTCTCATTCTGAGAGGAGACCCGTGCCCAGCAGTGGGACAATAAATGGGATAACTGCGATGATGAAGTTATATGCACTTCTTCATGATTGTGTCTCTTCTTAATGAAAAATTGAATTTGTATTAATAGAGTTGTACGTAACGCTTGCAATCCCAAACAATAGTAAGTGCCGGCAAAGTATTTCATGATCTGAAACAAGGAGCAACTAAAACTTGTTTCGTCTATAGAAAGAAGGTCCTAGACGATATTGGAACTATACAGCCAAGTAGCGATAGCATCACGCAATCTCAGACAAAACCAAGCGGCTGAAACGTCTGCATTGTTCTACATTGTCTACAGTCTGTATGTACGTGCGTTTTGTGTCATTGTACGCTGCATAAGAGTGAGCCTTCTCTAGTTCTTTGTGGTGAGGACGAACAACCGCATTTGTCCACGCACGTCACGTAGCACCACACAAATTCCCTTACTAGTAACGGCCTTATATTTATGCGTAGACTGTACACATACCAGAATACTTGGACTTATAAGATTATTTTTCTAAGCCAGTAGCGGTTTTGTAATGGAATCTGACACTTCACGTATAAGGAGATATATTGCGAGAATATATTAGGCTATCTCGGCAAGCAAAATCATGCGTGACAATAATGTTAACACTGCTTGTTAGTCTGTTGATTATAAGCAGACATTCCTTAGCTAATAGTGTTAGATTTAATCTGCACGAATAAGCTTGCTCTTGTCAACTCACTAACTGACGGACGAGAAAGAAAGAACACACATTTCTTAAAATTATTTTTACAATATTTTACCAATGGTATAAAAAAAAACTTGAGAGGTGTCAAGGGACACACGGATGGAACGAAGTTCTTTTCATTAAAATTTAATAATTAAAAATAAAAGATTTTTTTCCGTCTAGCCCCCTTTCACAACGCGCGATAAGGAACTTCGTTCCAATATTTTAAAATAGTTATATTCATTAATTATTATTATGTTTTTGTTAGTTGTACACCTACACTTGACTCATACCCTGTATTAATAAAATTAAGCAACGATGACTCACAGATTTGTTAGTAGAAAACTCAAATTTGAGCAAAAGCTCGCCTTGTTTTATAATTATTTTGTTAGTATATCTTCTATGTGTGAACAGTAAAGAATAATAATAATAAATATTGAACTTTTGGAAATTTGGAAATTTGTGGAAGCTCAAGAGGATACTTAGCATACTTTGAGGTTGACCAAAATCTAGCAAATTCTTAGGTAATAAGAGCCGGAACACATAGGCCAACTAATGTAAAATGCTAATTGGATACCAATCGTTAAGTGCGTAGGTGGCTATTAACGGAATGTCTCTAAGTAATTACCGTGCCTACATTTTAACTCAAGTTAGAAGGTACAGTAATGGAGACATTAATATTTCCATATCATTAATGAAACTTAATAGCTATCGAATAGTTTACTTGCTATTAAATGGGGCATGAAACGAATTTGAGTCGCTTCGTCGAGCTTGGCACTGCACCACAGATTATAAATTATTTTAACTAAACGTTAAATGTCAGGAAGTTTTAAAGGAATGTGGAGCTTGAATATCCTATCTTATTATATACTAGCAAACCCGGCTTCGCATACGTGCAATGAAACTTCCGGAAGAAATTATCTAAATCATTTTGCAAACCGTATCAAAATCCTTTGCATAGTTTAGAAGAAATAAACGGAGAAACTGAAAGAGAGACGCGGAAAGTGACTTTATTTTATACCATTTGGAAATAATATAATAGACACTAAAGCAACATTAAAGTACTCTTTACAAAAAATTCAAATTAGATCCGTTAAATGTTATTTCTTCTATTATACAAAACTTTATGAAAAAGAAATTTGGTTTTTAAATACATCACTCTGGGCAACGTATCCAAACTTGCATCTACCTCGCCTAGTTGCACGAACAAAAAAAATGGCCGTAAAACACGCAATGTAAATATAATAAATCACAAAAATAACAAAGATAACACGTTTGTAAAACTGCTCCCATTTCGTAACAGTATTTGGGTCGACAAACTGTGAACAGTGCTTATCTTACTACGCGTAGATATCGTTTGCACCTGAATCTTTGAGGAATAGCAATCGTTTGACTTAAACCAATTAATTAGGAGCTTCTAAAAGAATTCTTATCTAGCAGAAGTAAGTAGTTGTAATATTTGTACGAAGTACTATTTGTAGTAAGTTTTTTTTTATTTACGATAGGCCTACGCTTGACCACTAGTTCGCCTGATGTTAAGCGACACTGCGATCTACGGTGGAGCGCGCTTGCCTAGAAGAAACCGATTCACTCGAGATTTAAAGACACACAGATTATAGTTATTGGGGAAGACCCACTCAGGAAGCTCATTCCACATTTCAGCGGTACGCATGATGAAACTTGATTTAAAGCGTTTCGTTCGGGCTTTTGGGATGTCCACCATGAATCGATGACGCTTTTTCGTGCTTCTGGTCGTCCGATAGTAGAAAGGGCAAGGGGGTATAAGATCGTGGAGATCTGATGCAAACTCTCCGAAATGCATCCAATAAAAAACTGACAAGCTAGCGACTTTGCGGCGATGTTCCAGACTCTGGAGTTTAGCTCGGACGAGCGAGTCGTTGCCAATGAGCTTCTTGGCGCGCTTCTCAACGGATTCCAACGCCTCAAGCTGGTACTTAGCCGAACCATCCCAAAGGTGCGAACAGTACTCCATGCACGACCGAACTTGTGATTGGTACAATATAAGCAATTGTTCCGGCGTGAAATAACGACGCACCTTTGAGAGGATACCCAGCTTTCTGGCAGCTACCTGAACCTTAGTACCTAATCGGATCTTGTCTTATTAACTATTTACCTACTGTAAATTTGTCTCTTATTCCTGTCATTCCTTTCAATGTAAAGCGCTCAGTGTATATTGTATGAGTAGGTGGTCTAAAGTGCTGACTAACTGCACAATTTTAACATAGACTTGATTAAATAATTATTATGTTGTATTAAATGTCTACAGGAAGCGATATCTTCTATCAAAGCTAATTTTGGTCTAACGCACCATAAACCAGAGTTCCTGACAATCTTGACGACGTTGCTATTTGCAAGATAATGTCATCTAGTAAGAATGATCACTCTATCTTAAGTCCGGCCATCAGTTTATGCCTTATTCGGCATGGTCGTCTTTGGATTTTACGAGCAACCGCGAGATGTATCGACATTGCATCGTAGGTACATAACGGTTCAGCTAGCAGAAGCCTGTTGAATTTATCACTATCATGTCGTGTGTGAAGACAGTTTAGTGAGGTTGGTAATAATTCATTACCAACTTGTAAAATATGAATTTGACCCATATATGTCAGTTTAGTTTACACTGTCAGTATGACAAGCAAGTTCAAGCTTTTGGTAATATTTTCCAATATAGCATCAACCAACCTTTGTTTGTAGGTAACATTCACAAAGTAGGCTGATGCTGTAATATTTGTTGATCAATTTTAATGCCTAAGTATTAAGAATAATGCTATAGTTTCAATAGGTACGTTAATCAAATTTAAATAGTTTTATTAACGTCATATTATTGCCGATATAAATTACCGGATACATTAGCCACTTTAAAAATAGAACAATCATTTGCTGGGCAGTTAAAAAAAAACAAACAGTCAAGCTTAGGTCGTCCCGCCATACGGCGTAGTTATAACAATCTTCGAAAAAATATTCATAAGACGAAATTCAAAATCAAATCATGCGCAGCTTATTCAAACAGTCTATCCGGGGGAGATGTTTGTTTGGGTTGCATCGCTCCGGGATTAGAGGGGCGCTGTGCACTATTATACTTTAAGATTAATTCGAAATATGAATAAGTTTTAGGAGACAAAAAATATATAATGGTTAATGCGCCATCGTTTTTGACATTGTGGTTACAAATATGGTTATAATTACTTACTTACAATTTCGACCTTCTTGAAAGATATTGACATAGGCACACGTACCTACACAAACATCCTAATTTAATGGACTTCGCTTATGATAATGGAGCGGCCGTCGTTGAAGTTTGTCCAATGATTGATGTGACTGGTCTAGTTCGTAGAAAGGATCGATTGGACATACATATAGAGTATTAAAATTTAAATATGCTATAGTCGATAACCATGGCATTAAACCAGTTCTTGACATTTAAATTTCATCATCATTGCATCAAACTAATCCCAATGCATCTGCTTATTTTATAATAGATTAATTTAATCACTTTAGAATCCTATCCATCAAAAATACTTCATAAATTTATGCTTGAATTTGAACGCATGAAGACAAAACACCTCAAAGAATACGGATCTAGTCAATCAATCATCATGATCTCAGGTTTTATGCCAACTGTGATGAATACGGCTTCCAGTCTAACCAGGAATTAAGTGAGTGGTAGGCTCTATCCTGTCAGATATTGTATATGGAAAATCTAGTTCCTTAGTTGAGTGCTAGAGGCGAAACCAAGTTTCTTGACGAACGAATGCCGCTCCTGGTAAAGCTACCATAGACCCGGCTGAAAAAAAACTTTACTAAGTAGTAAAGTATTCACATTTGATTGATCTCGAAAAACCAGGGCTGCCTTCGATTCGAATTCTAGAGCTAGCAGTCCGTTGCCATTTTATTATTGTATAACTGTTTTTTTTATTGAATCTAATTATTCAAGCCACAATGGCGTCTCCAAAAGCCTAAAAAACTTATAACATTTCCATGGTGCTCACAGTAAACATTAATATCAAAGCTGCGGTGAGTCACATTATCGCCGATAGACATGTCGCCCCTAGTCTGGGGCTGTTCATCTTGCTGAGAGGTCCAAACCACGAGCGCAGCGGATTTATTAAAGCTTTTAATTTTTTAGTATGTACATAGCAAGTGCATTGATTTCCGTCCCCCTCCAGTTATACTGAAAAAATGTTTATTCTACGAATCGGATTAACCTACATCAGTCGACTGCTGGATATAGGCCTCTCTCCAGTAACATCATAACAGATGGTCTTCCGCCGTTCGCATAGTTTATGCTAGTTTCTATCGGAAGTCGATCCTATAGTTTACCTATAAAAAACATCAACTGGGATCATCCAAACAAAAAAATGATTATTTTGTCATTAAAAACACTTAATTAAAATCCTAATCGGTACCCTATATGAATAATAATATTCCATAGGATGCAATAAATTCAGTTAAACATTTATCGAATTGGCAAACCTGCGTAATGATGCGTGATAAGATCATCAT
The DNA here is from genome assembly GCA_964056405.1 of Acronicta alni. Lineage (NCBI taxonomy): Eukaryota > Metazoa > Arthropoda > Insecta > Lepidoptera > Noctuidae > Acronicta > Acronicta alni. The sequence goes on along the minus strand of OZ043915.1, from coordinate 15,794,113 downwards.
CATCAACCCATGTACTGCCCCACTGTTGGGGACGGGTCTCCTCTTAGATTGAGAGAGATTAGGCTATAGACCATCACGCTGGCCTAGTGCGGGTTGGCAGACTCCACACACGTGACAAGATAACACGTATTTTATTGCTTCTAAAAAATTTAAAAGTTTATTTTTTTATTCAGATGTCATGTATACATCTATCTAGTTCATTCTGGCCTTGCAATTGAGCATATTTAGTCTATTCGGTTTTAAGAAACTTTTACGACCGCTCGTAATACGTAATGATAGAATTAATGATAGTTACTGCCCACATCATGTCTTTGAAACTTTGATTTACGTGTCAGTTCGTAATTCTTGAATCATTGTAGTCTAAAGTTCAGTAAACAAATCATAAGTGAAGTTTGCAGGAATGAAATAACTTCGGCTGACCTGACTAGGAAGAGGTTAATGTTTAAAGAGGAAAAGATGAATAGAGAACTTTTAAATTATGTTTTAAGTAATCACATTAAATCGCCTTTTTTGCCTATTACAACGACAAGAACATTTCTTTCTAACTGAGTTCTTATAATATTATGAAAAAATATTGTCTAAGTTGTGACTTACTCTGATTAGCTTTCCGCTTCAGTCTGTGAATTTCACCACACATAGAAAGCTTTTACTCCACCATTAATTATTCAACATTCGAACTTAACATCACAGTATAAGGTTTAATTTTCATTGTCTACAAACTGTGTAAATCAGTAATTTCGGCTTATCCCGTCTCAGCCGTAGAAAGCACGATCCGAATGAGGTATTAACATTGATTTAGTTATTCAATAGTCACAGTGTTTATAGAGCCGTTGTTCACACCAACACGTGATTGCATAGTATATTACTTGTAATAACAACTGTGTACGAAATGACAAACTGTAAAATAATTCTAACAAGAAGGTTTTAATCTCCGGTATACGAACTTATTGGCTTTGTAACTGCTTATTGCGGTGCAGTAAAATAATCCAAAGTCCAGCTTAATAATTGCGTTACAAATTCAAATGTGCCTGCCAATAGGTCAGTGAACAAAGTAGTTCTTCTTTTTTCAAAAAAACCTCTGAAACAGCTTCGAAAACAGTCGATGAGTCGGTACATTATCAATGAACGTAATCGTGCAACTGCATCGAAACACTAATGCCATATAAAACTCTTGCACAACATGCACCTACAAAGTCTCAGACCCAACGTTGTAGTAATAAATGTTAACTGAATCGATGCCAAAGGTCACACTTCATTTTCACGCCAGTTTCCTTTATGAGGTGATAAAATTCCACACGGATACGTATGAATCGGAGTGTTGCAAAAGTAACAGGTTGGTTGTCTTGAGTGCTAAAACAAGCCATTTCCCTCGACTATCACATCTGAACTCCAAGAACGAACGACGCGAGTCAATTACTTAGGGCACTGTTCGTTGCTTTTCTAGTTAAAGAGGTCTGACAATGTTGAAACTAATGAAGCTATGGATTTAATACGCTGGCGTTGAACCAAAGACAACCTGAGTGGAATAATAAGCAGTTTCCCAGTAGAACATCGAGATCCAATCATTGGTATTTCTTCGGAAACTTGACGACGGACCGAGATTGACACAACTGTCGAAGAAGCAATTGAAGACATCTTTGATCATAAATAAGTATATATTTGTGGTTATAGCATCAAAGTTGCCACAAATTTTGTAGGTATTGTTAAGGATTGGGTTGAAAGACTTATAATTAGTAATTTAATGTGCACCCGAAAAAAAAACAGAATTCTTGAGTTCTGAAATTATGAAGGCGTCCAACATCCACATAGTTAAGTAAAAATAAATAAAACCAAGGAAGCTATTTCTGTAATAATCCTCGGGGCGTGAGGTCCCAAAATTTATCGATTTGTCTAAGTATCAAAGAAAACAGGCTCGCACCCTCTTTGTTTCAGTAATGCAATAACGTTCGTACTCGACGGATGTTTAAATTTATTTGCTCCCCACGCTGCGCCCCTCGATCGAAGCACCCCATTCGAACTGTCTACTTGACAATTATTAACTTTTCCTGATCAAAACTACGGGCGATATCAGACGAGACGAAAATCGTTTACAATCGAGACTGTAATTTGTTTCAATCGATATGCTTATTAATATTCGAAAGTAATAGAGCTTCTAAAGGAATTTTAGATACCTTACTTAAGATCGTTCTATTGCTTAACATAATGCCTGTGTTATGTTTTGTCTATGATTGCGAAATGTTGCATTGCTGTGCAAGAAACTGTTAATCTTTAAGTTCAATAACGCATCGGCCATTTTATTAATCTGCAAAAGTTTATATGCAGGCGCTTTCCAGATGGCTGTCGATCCCCTTGCCAAAGAATAAAATAATCAAGAGAAAGCAAAACTATTGCTATCCCATCCCACGCTCTTATTAGCCACGAAATCGTTATAAGTGGCTCGTAGGCGAGGAGACAGATTGACGTACCAATTGAAGTTATTGAAATTGGAAAGGCTTAGGCAACAAATGGGAGTTATAGAACAAGTACGAGGCGCCATTTCTCTTCCTAAAAAATTACAGTTTTACTTATAAAGCCAATATTAATTTTATAAACTGTCTCATAGTCCAGGGTTATAGGCAAGGTTTATTGGGAAATTTATAGTAGCAGAGGGGGTATGTTTAAGTCCCATGTAATCATGGGACTTAAACATACCGCTGAACTGTGGGTGTTAGTATAACTCTGCCTACCCCTCCGAGGAATACAGGCGTGATGGTATGTTACATATGGACTTAAATTGTCGTAATGTCAAGCTCAATTGTAAACTCACTCAATTGTAAACCAAGATTAAAACTGTTAACATGTATTTTTTAAAGGAGTGTGTAAGGAGTTTCTTACCGGTTCTTCTCCATAAGACCCACTTTTGCACCGTGCAACTAGTTTTGACTTTTCAAAAGTGCTATTTTAATGGTCTAAATGAAATAAAATATTTCACTTTGACTTTGAAACACTGTTTTCATATATGTATATACCTACTATGTATTTAACGGACTTTCCATCGGCATGTCCGTTTCAATGTTATAAATAATAATTGGCGGATGTATTAGTGTTAAGACGATTTAATAGTGCGGGGAAAGCTATCCGATAGATAAAAGTAAAATGTTGCTCTATAACACCTTGAAAGCTTACACTTATCAGCAAAGAGCCAGTATCTTATCGCAATTATGGACTTAGTAGAGAAAATAGATGGTCAGGAGTTGTCTCTTGTATAGCTGTACCACGAATTTGACATCGACTTAGATCTGGCCAAAGTAATAAATAAATAATTAAAAATAATTATTTATTAATATCATCAGCCCAGTTCGTCCCACATTATGGCAAATGCCTCCATACCTTCCATTAAAATAATATAGTTATAAAATAAGAAATTAAGTTAAATTAAATGAAAGATGTTTATTTGTTACAACCAAGACACATTAGAGTAAATAGTACAATAAAAATTGAATAGTACAATAAAAATTGAACAGTACATATTAAATATATAATAACATGAGAAATATATATAAAACAAGTTGTACATCATATAGTTGTATTTGTGAAGGAAGAAAATAACGAATAAGTACATAAGTAGAATAAAATAAGGTTTAAAGCTTTACATGATTGTAATGTGTCTCACTGCAGCAAATGGGTGTCCACCTCAGCATGTGCCAGGCTATAACACCAGGCGCTGATATTCTGCTGGATCTCTGTTATTAATACTTAGATACTATACTATATGCTGAAACTGGACTAGACTACATGAGAATTGAATTTCAAGGACACAAAAGACTACCAATAATGAAACGACTTTCTCAACGAGAAATCAATTTCTAGGCTAAATCCCAATTTGAAGATAACTGATGACAAGATTGTTGAATGCAGGAAATCTTTAAGTCTTTCGCGATTTAGACCAAAACTAGCGACACGCCACGGCTTCGCACGGGTGCAATGTAATAATAACATGCATGTATTATGCGGCGCATGTAAACGGTTTCAACACTACAATGCGCAAACGTGCAGCATCACTTGTGGCAAAAGTTATGGCCAGCCCCAACAGAGTTTTGAACATGATAGCTGACAGAGTGGATTGTCCATATATAGTTCTCCGCTATCACACACATAGTTACATTTACCTAAATACATACCTGTATACTAACACTTAGTTTTAAGCAAATTGTTACTAACCTTATGAGTCTTTGTGCTTGAAATAAAGTTTATATTATTATTATTATACATAAAAACTTTCGGAAGGAATTATCTAAACGGTAGTGAAAATTTAAACAACATTAAAATCCGTTTATACATATATTTAGCCGTTGTCGTCCCACTGCAGGGCAAAGGCCTCCCTACCCTCCTTCCATTCTTCACGGATCAAGGCTATTTTAGGCCAATTCTTCCAGAAAAAGTCAAACTCATCCTGCCATCTCCGTCTAGGCCTGCCGCGCTGTCGTCTGCCGTTTTGTGGGAAAATCCGTTGCGTAGTTTAAAAGGTCTCAGCGTACAGAGGTACAGAAAGCGGATATGTATAGATATAACTCACTTTAAAAATAATTTTAGGAATAAAATTTAACATTTTCCTTTTATTTTGTCTACAGACGCAGACCAACTATGTACAAATCGCGGCTGTTGCGGCGCGGGCGCTCGGACGCGCCTGCAGCAGGCAGCGCGCACGCAGCTCGAGTCCGCGCTATGGAGCGAGCTCAGCAAGCTCGCCGACACGCTCACCAACCGAGCCATCAAGTTCGACGGTAAGTTTATAAGCCTGCACCAGCCTTACTAATGCTTCGTCAGATTTGATATTTGATTTTTTATTTAGTCATTTATTTCAGGCATCCATAGATAAATACCTGAAACTTAAACCTATGTTAGTAACACTATTTATAGTACTTAACTGTATTGATTGAAATAAAGACCTTGAAAACGTTTTAAAACATTTAAGTAATATGGTTGTACGCCAAAGTAACAATTTACAGAGTCAGGATTAGATTAGGAATAACACACAACGATAAATACGCAATGATAGCACAGAAATTCGATGTTACTATCACAACGATTAAATAATTAAATAAAATTCATTATTTGACATAAAAATGTTGCATATACACATGAATTCCCTGGACCCTGAGCTAGTTATTAACTGTATCACAGGATCCAGTGCAATAGATATAAACAAGATTAGCGGCAAAGTGGGAGCCATAGACATAGGTGCCTTGTATACACTCGGCGAGACACAGACTTATAAAAATAGGCGGTAATCTTAAAAAAAAAACAGTCTCCTAATAATGCAGATACGAACGGGCATTAATAATCTATATACTGGTACCCCTAGTTTAGCTGCTCTCTTAACAAGGCTGTAAATCGGGTCCATTTCTCGTTAGATATTTAATTATGGTCCCGACTGGAGGCCTACCTTATCTCACCATTTGCTCCGGTAAAGTTAGATGTGTCACCAATTCAAAAAAACAAAGGAATCCAAAAAACTCCACAGACCACGGCTGAAAAGATAACATTGAGCAATTCTGAAATCAATTCATCCTTATCAATTTCCCAAGTCAACCGTAATTTATGGTTAATCCGTGCGGATTATAGAGCGCGGTCTTTTTGCTCCATCTTAGCAGTTTATAAGAAGAATAGCTCTATGGTCACTGCTTCATAGCAGTGACCACATACAGACACAGATAAACCTCATGCTTTCATAAGCATGAGGTTTATCTTAAACAATTCAAACGATTTTAAACTTTCTTTCTTTTTTTTAGATTTTTTATTTTCGAAATTTAAACGATTCGATTCGAGAAATAAATGCAACAATTGGATAGATTAAACACAACGTTATTATTATTTTATGTGTAGAACTGATTAAAGATAGACTATATACAATTTTATGGACGGAGCAATGAATCTCGACCCTTAGGGCAAAATCCCATTAGGAACTGAAAATCAAGCAATTACCTTTATTGAGAAAGCAATTTGTTCCACACATTTCTCTTACTTTAAAAGGAAAACAAATAAGGTAATAACTAAGCAGAATAAAGTCGAGATTTTGATTAAAATTCCACAAACACTTACATCGCAGACGACTATAAAGGCTGAGCTACAATAAACGCATACCGCATTAGAGTAGTTTGTAAACTTTTAAACATAATCATGGCTAACACGGGTTGCAAACGCTAAACTATTCACAAGGTTATTCATATTAGCATAATTTCCCCGAATACAATAATAATTTACGTAAATATACAGTTCACAAACCCTAAGTGCATAATCCTTACTAATATTAAAATTACGAAAGTAAATCTGGCTGTTTGTCATTTACGCTTTTACGCCTAAACCGCGGAACCGATTGAGATGAAATTTGGTTCAGACATAGATTAGGCCTTCGAGAAGGACATATGCTACCTTTTGTCTCAAATAGCCCTTTGGGTTGTGGGTAAAACCGCGGGTGTTGCCCAAAATAAAATAATAATATAATAATAATAATATAATAATATTTTTGGAACATTTTTACACAACACCACCTAGTCCCAAACTAAGCAGAGCTTGTACTATGGGTACTAGACAATGGTTATAATACTTATATACTTTTTTTTTGTAAATATATACTTATAATACATAAGAAACACCCAGACAAACACAAATACTCATGTTTTATCCACACAAATATTTGTGTCCTGTGGGAATCGAACCCACGACCCCATGATCACCAGTCCGGCACTCGAACCGCTAGACCACAGAGGTCGTCAAATAAAAAAATGCAGGACGAAGACAAAATTATATAACAATATTTTATTCCCTCCAATTAAGTGTGGTGTATTTCAACCTTGTATCCGGCGCCGGCGCAGTTGCATCAGAACGGGACTGCAGCCCGCTTGTCCAAACATGGCGGTGACACTTGAAAGTGGACTCGCCACGAACAAAGTGCGCACTGCCGGGCAAAATGATCGCAGATACACGTACTTCTTGTAAGAGGGGCGACGTTATGATTTTATAAATCGAAGACTGATTGTTTGGGGATAAATATTGCTTCAAAACGAATTCAAAAATCGAAGTAGGTAAATGGAGAAAGAACATTTTTTCCTCGTGTCGAATGCGCAAGTTTTGAAAAAAGATCGTTCTGAAAAAAAATGGTATAATGGGTTGACATTAAAAGTGCGTTCAACAACGAACAAAATATTAGGTCCTGTGTTGCGTATAATGGCGAAACATGTTGGACGAGCAATACAACTAAATACAGGAAACTTAGGGCTTTTTGAGACAAAAGGTAGATTATGTTCATCTAATCTATCGCTATACTAAAATTTATCAAAATCATCGGTTCATCGGTTGAGGCGTGAAAGCGTATAAGACAGATAGAGTTAGTAATTAATATTCAGACAAATCAAAATAGATTTCAGAATGTTATGAATTCCGAAATGTTATTGCATTTTTTTAATTTGAAGAGAAGAAAGAAGCATTTGGGAAAACTTTTCGTCATTTAAAGTTCACCACAACGTTCTAGGAGTAGACAAAAGGGCTTGGTACAAAGTGGAATGCAAACCCGCATTACCCACACCCCACCCACACTCTGGTTGAACTTTTGTTGTGGCTTCAATTTGATCATATTTTTAATCTTCTTGAAGATCATTCAAGAAAGTTATGTTACTTCAAAATACTTTCAATACTTTTTACATTATAATATTAAATAGAATTAATTTTCCGTAGTAGTTTTTGGTTGAACAGCTTCTAATCCACGTTTAGAATAATAGTAAGTAAACACTTTCCGAAATGAACTCTTTAAGATAAAGTAAAACCTCCTTTTAAAAAAATAACGCACTACGTAACTGGTACTGACACAAATTGGCGTTGCAGGATTTTAGAAACAAACCATTGAAGAATACATAGCTATCAGACAAACCGATTACAATCCAATTACCATTAACGTTCAACGGCGATTCTGTTGACCTTTCCATTGCTTAACGCATCGGTATATTTCACAAATTGAAAGTACACAAACGCGCAAAAACAAATAAGGTAGGGTTACCAACGCGATACATTCTCCCACGTGGAATACCTACATTATCAGTAGGGATAATATATCAAGCCATGTTTTCAGGGACTCGTGGCTATGTAATAACTACGATGATCAACCGATCTGCAAGGAGAAGCTGAGCTAGCCGCGGCCAATCTGTGGATGGATGACCAATTCTTAACACTTCGAGACCTCGCGTTGCCCCGGAGAGCACGGGACCAACGGCTTTACCGTTGGTCCCGTTTGTCATACAAACATCTATGGGAGTTGTTAGTGGTAGTCAGAAGCCCAAAAAGCCTGACAACCAGTTTATCGGTATTACCCAGAAATTAGGTTGCGGAGGTCTGATGGCAGTCGCTTCGTGTAAAATACTGATATTCAGCCGCTTCTGAAGAACTCTGTATTAGGTTTTTACAAAGTTTTTTTTACAACATAACCATAAAGTTATATTTAATGAACGCTAAAAATGCGTAAGTAATAAGTTGAAAAATGTTTAATGACAGTAATACTTCATAATACCGGTCAGAGATCCCATGTTTACATGTTCGGCAAAATGGAAAAACATCGACTATACGATGTCCATCACATGAGGCCGACGAGGTACATTCGTATAATTACGGTGTCCGGTCGGCGACCAGCTCCCGCCCAGATCAATATTGACACAGCCACTTTCCAACATTCATTCAAGCGACTTTGTGTTTCAATCACACGAGAAACTGTTGATTATTGATAATTTGTACAAGTAACATGACCAGTGCGTTCTGATGCTTTTAATTTAGTCGTAAAAACACAAGAATGTCGTTGGCGTAGACTTTGAAGATCGAGTCACGACTTTACACTATATTAAGCATAATTGAATGTTCAAACGGGTAAATTAAGATGTTTATTTGATTTTGGAGGTTTTATGTTGCAACATCTTACGATTTCGCCGCTGGTAACAAAAAGTGTACCTAATTTGATTAGAGTTAGGTAGGTACTAGAGCAACCCCAGGGATGTCCTTTAAACGGCGTTAAGCATGGGTGTTTCTGGGGTGGTCTATTAAGAGGACACAGAGACACCCTCCATATACTGTTGGTGGCCACCAACACTCTTCGGTCTAATCCCAGTAGACCGGTCGCGTTTTGAAGGTTTCCCCGCGTAAACAAAAAAAAAGTACTACTTAGAGCAAAAAGTTTTTAACATATTGTCTTTTTTCGGAAAAATCCCTAACTCATTTCAAGTGAGAACGGTCTTTTTGTATCCCTGCGTACAGTGTGAAATACTTTTCACCAAAATGACCTTATTACCTCAGGTTATTTCCAAAGCCTTGCGTGGAGCGATAAGCGGCTTATACAATCTATTTTCCTTTCATTTTCCGATCGGAAACGGTTAAACTTTATACGTGCGGTTGCAATAACAAAAGTCTACAAAATATCTAGCCTTGGCAGACTAAGAAGTATGCCTCACAAACTAGGCTGAATGTCGTAATACCTTTGCTATTCTTAAAACATAAATGAACTAATCCATTGCGCGCCAAAATTACATGAAAGAAAGCTATAAAAAAGTTTTAAATAATAACATAATTTTAAATGCGTTTTGTGAGAACAAAAGATGTTATAAAGCTTGGAACTTTGGCTTCAATACTTATGCGTTATCGTAATAGCAAATGGCAAGACTAAACATTGCCCCTACAATGAGTAATAAGTCGACAATCGAAGGAGTCAGGACGCGGATGAATCACTAGGAGCATGTAGTTACTACTGTAGGAACACGAATGTTTAAAATACAGTTGGTGAATAATTTTCTGTTAAACTTCCGTTTCCTTTCGTTTTATTTTTGAATATTTTCTATGGTATTATTGTAACGTCTCGAACACACAACTTGGCCTTACTCAGAAATGTAACTACCTATAATCGCGACGATACATTCGGATCACATAGAATGGCAGGAGACGTAATATCAAATTATAACCATTTACAGAGGTATAGTATAGAACACCTTCAGAAAGACTCTCATTACTCAAATTGACAAACAATTCTCTTCTCTGTTTTTACTTATTAATCCAGTTTTGGCGTACTTTCGAGCGTAGGCGTCAAGATGATAATATGAAAACGATTTTTATTAAATACATTTTTAAGACTTAGCTGTTCTTGATGAGTATCAAGGATCAAATAGAACATCATATTTTTCGACCCTCGAGAGGGTCACAGTTTCTGTATTTAGCATCTAGGTATGTCCCCTAATCGAAACATCCACTAACTTCCAGTACCTAATTACACGTAGTAGGGGTACAAGAGTGTGAGTAAGTATTTTCTCGCGATAACCCGCCACTGTTCACTGCTATTTATACCACACTCGGCGTCTGTCGATGCTCTTAGCCGAACGATGATAGAACAAAGTGTTCTTACGAAACACACGCTGAATAATTGCATGATGAATTGTACACGTGGTTAGAAGAACCCGGTTCGTGTTTTTAGCAGTCGGGATTGGTGAAAAAAGGCGTTGAGGTGAAGGCGTTCGCTTGACTGACCTGTCAAGTTCATATTAATAAGGCTCAAACCGAAGATATTTTAAATGGTTATTAAATAGAATACTAGCTGTTTCCCTTGCTTTCACCTGCATCCTAAAGGTCTTTTTGAGACAAAAGGTAGTCTATGATCTATCTCTGTACCAAATTTAATCAGGATCGGTTCAGTGATTTAGGCGTAACAGACAGACATACCGACACAGTTACTTTCGCAATTATAATATTGAATGAGATTCATGTTGCAATTACTATCTATTTAAATGTAGGTACCCTCTTTATGCTATACTTAATTTGCGAAAATACAAATAACATTTCGTCTCTGCATCACCCAAAGGTTGGTAGAAAATGCCTAAAGGCATAAAGACCGCCTTTGTACGCTTTATTTGTACAGAAAGAATAAATAAATAAAAAATTCAATTTCGCGGGCTTAGCCTTAAGATAGGCCTTTGGTAATCTTGGACTTGTCGTTGGTGGATGAGGAGGTGTACACCGACAGTTCGAATATAGGATTTTAGGTGTTATGTCATAGGAGGCAAACCTAATTGCCACTAATAGGGCATAATTCTAATCTACAAGCTGCTATGCTACTGAGATTCTAAAATCCCAGTACCTAACACTGCTCAACCTGGGAACCGAATCCAGTACCTACGTACGCTTGCCAAGCTCGGCAACTAGATCATTGACGCTATTGTGGACAAGAGAACGAATACTTAGGTACGTGCACAACTGGTGAGAAAGTAGGTGAACAAGCTGTAATAAGCTATTAAAAAGAAACCAAATATTGTCTATGTAAAGGCTTCTTCAAATAAGGAATGTATGTAGTAACAATCATTAAGGCACATTCACATTTATCGACTATAAGACAAAGACTACACCCCAATAATCCAAATACCTACGTGCTCTTGCATACGAATTGAATATTTTCAACCCGAAATTTCACTGAATACGGAGTAGGTACTACATACATCATATACTTAATGAAGCTTCCGTATTGAAGACACGTTATCAATTTAATAATAAACTGAGCAAATTGTTGATCGAAGGTAGGCAAACTTGTAGCAAGGTGAGCTTTACAAGGTGTTGGTGAGATTTGAACGTAATTTTTTTTGGGGCTTTTTTACACAGCACCATCTTGTCGCACTCTAAGCAAAGGTCATATATATATACTATGGGTACTCATTATCAACCCATATACTGTACAACTGCTGGGCACGGTTCTCCTCTCACATTGAGAGGGATTAGGCTATAGTCCACCACGCTGGCCTAGAGCGGGTTGGCAGACTTCACACACCGTCGAGAAAATCTCTAAGGCATGCAGGTTTCCTCACGATAATAATTAATTATGAATTCGAAAAGTCAGAGGTGCGTGCCTTGGAATGGAACTTGAGACTTTTGACTTGGCAGGCCAATGGTCATATCACTAGGCCATCACTACTATGGGTACTAGACAATATCAAAATAGGTTTTGTTTTATTATGATAGGTACTTTTTTAATAAATACATACTTACATATAACCACCACTGTTCCAGGGAGATGTGACTAAAATTTGTGTGAACTAATATACATATGAGACTTTGTAGGTCATAAGTAATATGCACAGGTTATCCCCTTTAGGGAAAAATCCCTTTTTTATAGTACGGAAAATCCTCATGTAACCTCCGCCACCCGGGGCAGAGTGTGTCGGGCTCGTACCGACTAAAAGCCGCACTTGCTTTCACTTGCCCTATAGTCATGGCCATGGGATACGTCAAATTTGCCACGATAATAACAGGTTGTGATCCAGCAGTCGCTGAAATCCCTCAAGAACCGTCTACTGGGACCTTTATCTGGTCGGGAGTCGGAATCCTTAATTCACCGCTCGCAGGCCACAAGTTCCTACAATTGCCCCATTGCCCATAAACTAAAAGATAATCACAATTGTGTTTTTTTCTGGTTCGGTCCGTCCCACTAAACAAAGACCACAAACCACTACTTAATACCAGTACTTATCACTATTTTTATTTGTACTTTTTTATTACCTATAAATCCCCACGTTGAAGTCTCTCCAACATATGACGAGCTCTGTGCTAATTTCATCGCAATAATAACTCCGCAGCATTCCTCAGATATTCCTACTAACAAGCTGACCCACTGACCTCATTCCTCTACTTTTTATACCTGCATAATGAACTACAAACATTGAAGACGACTGAAGTGTCGTAAATTGTTAGACGACCATAACCTTGTCACGAGTGGAGATTAAAGAGCTCCCTACGTGTCAACTAACTGCTCGTTAATACTGATGGTAGAGTCGGGCGTCCGCGTCGGCTTACAGTCAATAGTTTGACGGAACAACATGGATAGTCGAACCTTTAATCAAATAGTGAGGACCGTAGTTTCTTTTTTTTTTTTGGTATAGTATATTACTTAGATTTGGATTAAATTACTGTATCGCTTTGAGAATCCGCTAGAACCTCTTCGACACTGAGACAGGAATTCCAACGGATTTGACAATATATTGAAGTAAATGTATTTAATACTGCAAATAAATATTTTAAAGACACTTACAAATCAATTTAATTACTAAATTTTTAATACTATTATACTCAATACATTATAACATTATGGGTCATATACACGGAATAGAAAAAACTTTTCAGTTCTGTGGTCATATAACACAATAACTGTAACTGTATAATAAATGAAATATAGGTATATGGCGACAGCATTTCGACCTCGGAGAATCATTGTCTCTTTTAGTCTAGTCGAGTAAATAATCACGGCAAGGCAATAATCTAAACTAGATGGGGGTGAGTCTTGCCAGAAAAGATATTATACTTACGCTCTTTGTAATTTGACTCTAAGGGTAGCACGGTGAAAAGCGGTAAAAATATGTAGATACTTTGTTGCGAGATTTGGATTTCAAAGGGGTGACTATTCTGACTAATGGCTTCTTCAAGCGAAACGCCTGTGAGATTCTTTGGAAACGAGTTAAATGTACTGATTGCATATCCATTACCCCCATGCATTACCCAAAATAGAGCTTCTTTTATTTATGGGGTGTGCTGATAAAACATTTATCTCTGGGTTTCATAAATCACAATTTACCAGATATGACAGATTGGCCGAATGTCTTAGGAAATCGATTACAGGTCCCAATCTACTTTGCTTAAACTAGAAATCAAATTTCGAATAGAATGAGACCTTTCACCTCATTACTTTTCACAAAATAAAGAAAAAGATACTTCCCCATTTTAAAAGGGTTTATAGCATGTCGTATGCATTGTATCGTATTTCACGTCACGAGATGTCAGACGCATGCGCCATAGGCAGCTGGATGCGTACGCGCACGTGCGCCGAAGACCGCACACCACTGATTTAAACTGCGCCACATGGTATCACAATACAGAAGTTCTTATAGAGAACGTCTATCAAGTAAAATTGACCTTAAATTACTTTCCATTAAAGTCTTATCAATAATTTTGTTAATTTCGCGATCTGCCATAAAAAGACGACAAGAATTGGTCGGCCAATGATGAGAGCCGGAATGCGTTGTACTCAACTCCGACAAAAAAGGACAAAAATAGTCTCAAAGCTATAGAATATTTTTTGTCTGCAACTCTGCAGGCTGATTTAATGAAAGCAAATCTTTGCGCGTATCGCGTATTGTGTAGGGATAGGGAAGGCCTTCTGTATTTCCATCTGTCTGCCAGTGCGCACAGATGCGCGACTTGTTGCACTTACTAGCGTCTGGTTTATGCGTTTTACGAGTCTGTCTTATGATCAGGATGTGTTTACTTTGGATGAGAGGATGCAAATACCACGCGGTTTTTGGGTCTGCATGAATTTAATAACCGTCGGATACTCGGATATTTTTTTACATTTTTAATAAGTAGGGGCAAGTGCTGTTCCTATAAATAAATATATGTATTTTGTTTATTTTTAAACAAGTTATGAAAAATTAAATAATGGTATTGTTCGATACTTATCGAACACATCATCATCAGCAGTTTTGGCTCAAGTAGGTTACGCGTGTGCACCAGCGAACCGCACGATCTACGTGATTTAGTGCATGATCAACCGGCGCATACTTGTAGCACTCATCATTCTCATTAGCATTAATTAGCGTAAAGTGTCGGAATAAACTCTTTCTTAATCTCAGCTCGGACTTATCATTTAGCACCCGAAATATCTATCAACTCGTGCGATACCCTACAGGTATGATAGCTTTTAATTAATTCAACGAAATAATTAATGTAGGTATAATTTTCATGATTATGATGATGAGTACCAGTAGCCCAGAACAGAAACCAGTGGCAGATGCATGAAGAGGCCCTAGTCCAGCAGTGGACAGCATCGAGCTGATGGTGATGATGATGATGAGGGAAATTAGGTAACGAAACATTTCTTACCATTAAAAAAAGGGACTACAATAAATTAATTCAAGCTTAGTATTCATACAACGCGACGTGAAATGCGATTGGATTAATAAAATCAAGGCGTTCCGCAAAAAAGTAACGCGGAATAAATACAGCAAGTATCGAGCGTTAAAATCGTTAAAATATTTGTAACTCGGTAATCGATTCGCCATTCGATATTACTTATAGTAGGTATTTCTGTTATTCATCAATCGAGTCGTGAATGTTTCCTGTTCCTCGATTTCGTGACGAGTGTTACCGTTTTTGTGTTGGAACTTTTTTTGGGGCGAGATACCTAATTAATGACAATAAAAATAACTATAGTCGCGTCACTATAGTATTTAGTATTTATACTTTATGTTTACTGACTGCCTCATTAGTGTAGTGGTCGTTAGCGCGGGTGCTAAACTAAAGATCCAAATTTCAATTCAGTCGAGCAAAGTATTATTGGGTATTTCAATGAAATTCTCAGTAGTAATTCGGACTTTCGATTCGTGTCCAGTTAATGGCAATAGGCTGGTCATTACATGAAACCTTAAAATTTATAATAATAGTCTAATTGAAATAAACAAAAATTACTTTGGCTTTATTTATTTACTTCAAACATCATTCTTTCCTTTTTAGTTTCTTTTGGACGGTAATCGCGAATAAATTAAATAAGTAAAATGTTAGCATTTTGTTTACATAAGCTTCGTACGTTACAACGTGAAAATCGTGTAGTCGTGTCTAATAATACTATACACATATCAACATAATACGGAAACAATACTTACTAGTAACAACCTCATTGATCACCAACACCAATGGTTAAAACATACAAATTGAATTGATTTCCTTCAATCAACTGACTCGTCTTGCGTGACACGCGGCGCGCTAACATTATCATTTTTATTTTTTCAATGTTTACCTTTAAGCAGAGAACATCTTTTATTGAAGTAGGTACATGTTCAATGGCCCCAGTAGGCGGCGTGCGTTTCCTACGCGTTCCTTCGAGTAGGAAGCCAGGAGAAGCCTCACCCTTTATCGGGTCCGGTGGTTGGTACTGGCCAGTCATGGCCGTGGTGAATGTCACAAAGCCCATGGCCATAACTATAGGCAAGACTATTTAGGCCTGGGCAACAGGGGCTCTAGCCCCGTGCATCCACAAGGAAGAGGCCTCCATAGAGTATTTTTTTTGTCTGTTACATAATTTTTCGGGGCCTCCACTTCTGGTTTGCCCCAGGGCCCCCACAACCATAAATCCGACCTTGACTACAAGGCAAAGGATGCAAAGGTGCGGTTTTCAGTTATTACGAGTCTGAAATACCCTGCCGCCTCCCCAGGTGGCAGAGGATTCGTGAGGATTTTCTGCACACTAAAGAAAGTACATGTTGGTGTCGCCTACTATCTTCTGGATTCGGAAATGCGTTTGACAGTACAATTCAACATACAATCAAGCTTACAAACATTGAATCACTCCTCCAACCTTAATGAAGTACTATGGGAGTAGCTTGTAATTTTCGTCTAAAACCTTGCAATTTTAGATTCGGTATTCAAATGACGTATACAGTTCAGTACCTATCTACGTATATGTGCTATTCATCTATGGTATGTAGGTACCGAAAACTTTGAAATTATATTTAATTATATTATAGGTCAAAGTTCAGTGGATAGAAAACCATACTTAGCTACTTTTAGATATTGGCCAACACCAAGCTGACATAAACAAATTAACAAACAAAATACACTTAACACAGTATTATTTGCTTTTTCAGCAATGTGTATAGGTATTATTTTTTGTCCGCGGTAGTTTTTGCACGCGACAAAAATACCGCAGCCATGCAAAAAAGTAAAAAGTCATTGAACTTGATGTCGTGTTTAATCTGTAACACACTTTATTGTATAGGTACTGTAAATAGCAATTAAGGTGTAACGCTGGCGTAATTATAACACATATTAATACTTTTTATTAGAACCGTCTTGTTTATTCATAGTGCATTCAATCATGAACTATTGAAAGATTATGAATTCGCTTTTGTTTATTCTATTTCTGTGGTTTCAATCGGAGTATCGCTGCTCACAACTAATCGATTAATTTTGTACTTATAGCTTAATTTAACTTTGCCACGGTCAACTTTACAGTGAAATTCCGGATAATTTATTGTTGACGATAATGATTAATTATTTGTTCAACATTTTCCTTAAAGTTTCGGTTGTTTAAAACTTCATTAACCTCGAAGATTTCCTGGTAGTTGTCCCATCCTAGAAATTGTTACTTACCTCATAAGTACTTAGGTACCTATAGTTAATTTTTAGTCGTGATAAAATGACATTTAATACTCAATCGTATCACTAGAACCTGCATTTTACGTTTATTGAAGTTCTAAAAAGCGAAAAATTAAACATGTATATCTCATAAAGAACGGTAGGTACTTTTAGTAAATAAAATTCCATGAAACGTGGCGGAATGAATCGCTTTCTCAGAAAGGAGCCTGTAAACACCGCTCGGTGGCCATGTCAGTGCTTGAAATAGTATTGAATTTAACACATTGTCATGGAACTATACTACCTACTTAGAACCACCTTATTTTTCTATTTTTTTATACCTACTGGCTTATTGAAAAACATACAACATCTTTGCTACGTAAGGTGGTAAGGCTTAAAGTGAAAAGTTGTAGAATGCAAATTTGTTCATTTCTTTAATGAAATTTTAGGAATAAAATCTCGCGACGCGCGACCTTGTTTCACACAAGAAAATAATAAATAATAAAAATCTTTATTCATTCAAACATTAGTACAATACATATACACATATTACAATTTGTAGACTTATGAGACCAGGAGAAGAAATCAGTATATCTCTGGACCCCACACTAGGATTCCCTGTGTCGTGGGGTCCAAATATTTCATAACCTGCAATATTATCTATAATAATCCGCAGTTTAAAAATAATAAGTATTAAAATAATATATAATAATAAAAAGTATTTTCCCCTGTATTAGTTAATATATTTTCCTTCACAATATTAATAAGGTTTTCAAACTAAGGTGATTAAATCATTTCTATATATGTATTATATGTCTAAAAAAGTTTTAACGTAGTAAAATCATCAGAAAATATTTAACGTAACACCATGGCACATGAGTACTTAATGAGTTTTTGTATGAGTTGTATGACCATGGTATCAAATGACAGTATTTGGGAGCGTGACTCACTAAAGCCATGTAATAACAGTTTAGAATATTATATTCTAGTGTTACGACGGACATGAGCATCGGAGACATGTGCTATTAATATTTTACGCGCGTATAAACGACACTATATTACTATGCCCCGATGCCTACTAATATTTTTATTAGATATTTTGACTAGCGCCAGAGATCTGGGGCTTAAAATATATTTATTGCTAATGTCATTAACCCTTTAATATGTATAAAGGCATCTGCTGCGAAGTTGACGTTAAATAAACCTTCTGGGATTTTATAATAGTTGAATCTTCAGATTGGTATTCTTCAGTAGGTATTCTAGGTCGTCCGATCGTTGATTCAAATCAAATGTGATTCCCGGTAAAGAACCCCTCACATGAAAAGTCCATAGATGCAAATGACAACAGGGATTGAAAAAAGATTGGCAGCAGTGTTCAAAACACAGGCGTGATGGTGCGAGGCTGACATCATAGGCTCAACCATAGAATATATGTACATACTTATAGAGAATAGAGTACCTTTTTAGAACATTTAGACTTTTTATTAATAGATAAGACCTTATTAGGTGTCTATTCTATAGCTATTTAACTACTATTGTATTCTGAAGTATCAGACATTATAGGTCTCAGATCATCACTTATGTAGTAGAGTCTTTGGCCGGCTAAATAAAGATAATTTTATTGTTATTTTAACTTACCAATTGTTAAATTAAGAAGAACCTACAACTTGATACTTGTTTCTTCTTCTATTAAGAATTCTTATTTTTTCTGTTGCAGAGTTCTTCAGGAGGCTACTGAAGCAGTCGCGCGAAGAATTCCACATGATGTTCAAGAGAACGTACGGCATGATCTACGAACAACACTCCTATGTTTTTGAACAACTATTCGAGCAACTAGAAAGGTAATACGTTACTATAATTTAATTTACTATACACTGAAAACACTCCAAAATATTTTGTCCATGAGTTTTTATCATGGTCCAGGTAGTTTGGAAACCAGTATCAGGCACCAACTCTCTGCAGCTTAATTGTGCTATAATGCTTTTCTTAAAAAACAAGTGTTCTGACTACATTATTAACATTATACCTAAAAAAATATGAATTGGTGAGCAAGATTGCTAATGCTCCGCGAGGCAACGTTGTGTTGCAGTGGGGAGACTTTGAACCTTATACTGCCAACCCAACTATTCCTCTTTCGTTCTACAGAGTCAGAAACGCGCAAGTGTTGCTAACGTCTATAGGCTACGGTGACCGCTTACCATCAGGTGGGCCGTACCTACGTTGTTTGCCACCTTAGTGGTATAGAAAATTAAAGCAGGAAGATTTCCATAGGACTAGTCTTTGATTTAATTATCTAGTTAGCTGCCATCTTCACTTGTAAGATCGACTATTTACTTTTGTAGGTATGTATGTGATCCATGTTAACGACTCGTTTGTGCTTTCCATCAGGCAACATTCAAGTCAGCACTAAAAAAACAACATCTAATACGTAATCGTTCCCTATTCAGCATTTGCTCAGGAATTCATGCTTGCCTTGGCTCAAAAACTAGGTACTTGTAAAGTAGATATCTATTAATCATTTTTGTCTCTTATCCAATAAGCGCTCGGAGTTTGGATTTATACCCGGTAAATGGCAATAGGCTCACCCCTATATTTACATGGAATCTAAACATACCGGCGAACTTATCCTTCTTTCTCTGAAAGTTATTAAAAGTTTCTTCAAAGTTGAGCTTACTAATATCGGTCGCATTAGGTAATTATGGTTCTATAGTAAGGCGTGTGGCCTAGATATTAATATGAACAATATGAGTACAGCGGCCGCCATGACATCACGGTTCGTGAATATCGAAGTATATTCAAGGTTTTGAAGTAAACCGCGGTCCGATCTGTCGAGAGGTGATCGTCATTTTTCTTATTATGGAAACGGCTTACCTGACCTACCTAAACAGCGTACCTCTACAGTATAGATGTCAGTACCTACTGACAACGTACAAAAATATTTTGTTTTTTGCTACTTCCTCGTTAGCCAATCCGCCTGCAAATTGCGCTTTCCATAATTTTGCTTTTCACATCAAACATTTTTGAATTCCACGGGAGCAAACCCGAACAACAGTTATTCTGAAATTACAATACTCCGAAACACATTATGATTGGTCAAGGTACTAAAGACAAAGATTGCTTGCGACAGCTATAACGGTTCCAGAAAATTATTCAGACCGTGTTTACGATAAAAGCAAATCCCATTTTCTTAATGGTTGTATATAAATTATGTCACAAACAAGATACAAAGTATTTCTTGAGAAAAATATGGAGGGACAACACAAAGTCTTAAAAGCCTAAATCTTGGGATTACGAGGTTGAAGTCCGTCGAAATTTATGCAAATCCCCCCGTCTGGCAGAACTGAGCGCGATCTTTGCCTTCTTGTTATTAAAAAAGATAAGTCGGTTAAGAAAATTCGGTTTGTTATCGCTTCTGTAGGTATTATTTGGTCCATTTAGAATACATTAATCCATGTTTTAACAATTATTATGTCCTCTAAATAATAATTTGACTTACCTACATTTGTATGGTCGAAAAAAGAGTTAAGTATACAGGCAGCTAACTAAACATCGTGTTTTTTTAAAGATTGTGTAATTATGTATCACGCAATATGTGTCAAAGCGCAGGTATTGTAAGCTGCTACAAATCAAACCCTTTGACGGGTAATTATTTAAATTACAATCTGTGTAAAGATGCGGATTTCGTTCGCTACCTGTATACCAAACTCTTTTGTTGACTGTACTAAAATGTGTGCATCATCAAAGTCATCGTTATAAGCTCCTAGTCCTTATCATTGCCCTAGTTTAAAGGAGGAATTCTTTCATTTTTCATTGTATTGTGTCTCTAGTGGCAATAATTCTAACAAAACTGTCATCATATCTTTCATCCTGTCCTGTTCCCACTTACGGCCGATTGTCTGTTTTCTTGTACTCCAGATTAGAGATTGGTCTTCATTATGGTTTTTTCTTCTGCAGGTACTACACTCGTGGCGACACCAACTTCGACGTGATGATGGACGGCTTCTTCAGCATACTGTACAACAAAATGTTCACCGTACTCAACTCGCAGTACGACTTCGATGAGAAGTGAGTACTTAAACTTTTAAATAATTTTTTGAACTGCATGTTTTCTGCGTGTTAAAATGGTCACCAGGTGTGACTAAAACCCACGTAGCTTTCGTGTCTACCCAAGACAAGTGTGTGTATTGTGGAGCCTTCTTCAACGTCTTCCTGATAGCAATGTCGGCAATAGCAGCTGATCCATGCACTTTTGCCTACCATCCTGTCCTTGTGTGTCTCCATCCTCCATTAATGACGCACTTTGCAATGATTAATTATTAAAGGCGTTTCTGAATATAATAAATGTCTTCATTCATTCATTACAATGATAGGCGCATCCTATTAAGTTTTCTGAATCCTAACAGAGAAGTCTACATTGTTTAGTCTGCGCCCGATATGAATCGTCTTGTCTATGCTTATGCAATCTGCTTATAAAACTAAAGTGTCTGCACCAAATATTGTTTGCTTATTTAAATGTTATGCCAGTAATATTGTGTCAGCTGGTTTCTCTGTTTGTATGTGTTATACACCTGTATCTATAGGTTATAACAATATATGAATATGCTGGCTGACAAAAAAGGTTTTAATCATTTCCATTTATCAAGTGTCGGAAAATATGTAATGAGATGTAAAGTCTGTTTTGCAATTTCTAAAATAATAATATAAAAACCTGTGACAAACTAGTGGTTAGACTGTTAGTTCAGATCCAAGAACTCTTTAAATATTGAATTCAAATGCTGATCGGAAATATAAACCATTGCGATGACACTCACACGCCGAAGAGGACTGGCATAAAGATCTTATTAAGAATATGAAGTAAGTCTGTAACTAGGTTAGTGCATCTAATAAAGTAAGTAATCTATGTTGGAGAATTTTGTTACTTTGAACGGTTACCTACCCATCCGATTTTACGCTTCTTACGACATCATTAAATTAAGATAAGATTGTCCATTCTTAGCTGCTAATTAAACTACGATTCACAATATTAAACACCTAAAATGTTGCTCAATATTGCACTTCGGCCAGAAGTTTTAAGCTGATAACAGACACCGTGTCGATCAACTGGAAAACGCCCCCTGTTTATAAAGACGCGTCAATAAAACACTTATACCGACAGCTTTAGTGTTATGGACACGTAAACAAACGATTAGGCCCGATAATAGGGCATAAAGTACTGATAATAGGGCATAAAGTGGCGTGAAACGAATCATGATAACGTTATGAAGTGAGGGCTACCGGATTGTTTATGAGTTGTATACAATCAAGTTATTAATATTGTTCGTATGAAGGGCTTCGAGTAGCATCGTATACTTGTGGCCATGGTTGGCTGAATTTATTACGGACGGTGATTGGTAGTTTTAATTGTTTGGTTTATGGTTTTTGGTTAATCGTTAAAATTCAATCATCGACAGTCTTTATTTTAGGCCTTTGCAGAAATAACTTCATTTATAAAAAATGGTATATGAATCAAACTCATCATTACCAGCTGTACCCGTGGATTTTTGAGACAATTTCCACCAAATTTGGTTCAGCAGTTTAGGCGTGAAAGCGTAACAGACTTACAGGCAGAGTTACTTTCGCATATACATATAATATTTGTAAGGATAAGACCAGAGGAAAGACATATAAGGGCTACCTCTTATTTCAAAATGTCCTTTGGATGCTAGTGAAACCGCAGGCCACAGCTAGTTTCTAATAAAGCCTTATAAAGTCAGTTTCCAAAAAATCATGTATAAACAAACATTGGCAATGGCGAGTTTACACATCCCGTCAGAAACGTTTTAGTACGCAAACGCCTAAAGTTAACCTGACCCATTTGATCCTGGAATTGCGGCTAAATCAACTGTAGCTTGCAATGTAAGAAGTTTACAAAAAGAAGTACTTAAAGAGAAACTTTGTATGGTATAAAATTGTTATAGACAGCGTCGAAGTAAATGCAGATGTGGATCAAAGTAAACAACAAGTTCTGCACTTCAGGTTCATCTTTGGTTCATCTGTTCGTATGGTGCCGGTTTTAGCTTATTCTGAATAAATCTAATATATAAAATTCTCGTGTCACAGTTTTCGTTGTCATACTCCTCCGAAACGGCTTGACCGATTTTGATGAAATTTTTTGTGCTTATCGGGTCTGAGAATAGGCCAACATCTATTTTTCATACCCCTAAATTTTTTTTTTTATGGCAAAACAACGTTTGCGCGGTCAGTTAGTTATATTATATATCCCAAATCAAATTCAAACATAAGAAACATCGTTACTTTACCAGAAGCAGAGGCAATACTACCCATGGTCAGAACCTTGTATGGAAAGAGGAATATACAGTTTGAGGGAGCTCAACTATATAACAAACTACCGAAAACTATAAAAGATTCTGAATCTGTTAATATTTTTAAGAAAAGGTTGTTTGTACACCTTATTAATAACTAACACCTATTGTAATTCGTAGCTATGGTAGAATCGAAGAAGTTTATGTACTTTAACGTTAATTAGTTAAGTTTCTCATTTTAAGTGAACTATTGTAAAGTTCTTTGAGAAATAAACATTCTTTAAACCGATTTACACTCTTTGCCAGTGGTCTTTTGCCAGCATGGTGCGGGTGACAGTTGCCTGTATGACGTATTGTATGTATTATGTTTAATTTACTACAGTTATTAATGATTTCATATATTACGAATGTGGTACAGCTGAAATACTAAGTCATAATTTGTAAATCGCGTCAACTTTTAATAGTGCAGTTTTTTAAGGTGACAGTTTCAGTAACGAAATGTTACTGAAACTGTCACCCGCACCATGCTACAGCGCAAAGAGTGTAATAGTTGCTTCATTATAATTATACGAGTCGAAACGTTCCCGTGCCACTGTTACAAGCATGGATGTAGTATTAACTGACGTCCAGACGTCTATGGTTACAAGACACAACTTCAACAGGTCCCAATTTTGTTACACCTGCTGAGTCATGTTTTTCTAGCTTTACTCGTTTACGTACAATATACATATACTTATAAATTCTCATGCCAATCATGTTTTAAGTCATCTCCGAGGAGGCGAAGAATTATCACCTGTCCAAACTTGTGGGGTTGAAATTTAGCCACTAACAAAATAATTTTCAAAATGTGTTTATTATGCTAGGGTTGCTATGCTGGTCGTGGCGAATTTTCTCGATCACGTGGCCATGACTATTGGGCAAAAAAACAAGCACTTCTAATTTGATTCCTTGATATTTAATTCCTTTCTTGATACTGCACATACTGTATTTTATAATTTATTAAGTTAAGTTATTACATAGTTAACTGCTCTCATGTTGTTTCTCAATTTGTAATTTATCTGTGAAGATTTTTAATTGGCACTGGATTATTTATGTTTCAATGTAACTGATGTTATTTGTCTGTTTGTCTTCCTTGCAATATTTTTTTTTTTTTTTTATTATTTATTACAGAAACATAATGTAGGTTTATTACATAAATACCTCGCCAAACTTTTACATTTAATGGCGAGACACGCTCATTTACTTATGTACTTATACATTATACTTTTATTTATCATGCAAACTTATATAAAACAAATTTTATGAGGAATGTTAGTAGGTACATTATTACCATAATATTATCATTCATTATGTAATGTTGCGGTCTTGTTTTTCAATGGCAAGTAGACGCTGTCTGTTTGTCACCTTTGCTACACTTAGAACTTTCCCTTAACATATCTATCTTATTGAAAATCTTGGGTACTATATACTTTGTCATTCTTTCTCCATAATAGTTGGTCACTTTTGGTTGAATCAGCTTTCTCTCTCTTACTGTTCTAGTATTGTATTTATTACTTACATTTATTTTATAATTTTCAGTGTAATAGTGCTCTAACCCTATTAAGTATTTTAATTTTTTATCAACAGGAAGTATTTTACAAATTGGGAACAACTTATTATACTCTTTATTACAACTATTTTTAACCTTTTTGGAAACTAGATATTTAATTAATCGGATTTGTAAATTGTGAACATCTTGCAAGTATGTTTTGAAAGTTCGACCATACCCAATAAAACCATAACTAAGTAGTGAGTCACCAAGTGCATAATATACAGTACGTAGCGTATGTTTGTTTATAACACTGTTTAGTTGGTAGAATTTGCCCAGCACAGATCTTAGTCTGTTACAAGTATTGCTAATGTGTGTTTTCCAATTAAAATTCCGGTCAATGGTTAATCCTAAATATTGGAATGTGTTGACATAATCTATTTTATTACAATTACAGTACGCTTTATTCAAGTGAAAACATTCATAAGAATGCCCTATTATATCCAGTTGTTGTTTATTAATGCTCTTAGCTCGTAAGTTATGTGGCGAGTATACACTCGCCACATAACTTACGAGCTAAGAGCAAACTTCTCGAAAACCAAATGCATGCATATACATGCATGCATTTGGTTTTCGAGAAGTTTAGTATAATTCCATTGTCATGGGCCCATTTTGTTATGCTTTCAAAGTCATTTTGTATATGCATTTGTGCTTCTTGTATGTCCTTCGAAGCATACACTAGACACATATCGTCGGCATACATGTACACTCGACACCTGCTTACAACATTAGACACGCTATTTACATGCATCACATAACCCACTGGACCAAACACTGAGCCAGTCGGCACCCCAAGATCCACATCCATCTCATTTCCAGACATGCCTGCTACCCTAGTTAGTATTTTCCTATTGGTCAGGTAATTCTTAAACCATTCATTAGTTGGACCTCGTATACCGCATTCATCCATCGCCTTTAGCAGGATTTCATGATCCAGGGTGTCAAATGCCTTTTTATAATCAATATACAGTGTTATTACCTGCTTACCACAGTCTAAGGCTTCATTAATATAGTCAGCAAATCCCGTTAAGGCTGAAACGGTACTACGCCCCGTTCGGAAGCCGTGTTGTGTGTCTGATAAAACATTGTTTCGTTCTAGGAATTGACTGATTTGTCCAATTAGTATTTTTTCAACTATTTTATCAATAACGGACAATATCGCTATATGTCTATAATTTACATATTCTAAGTGGCTCCCTGATTTATAAATGGGGCGTATAATTGCAATTTTTAGCTGATCGGGGTAAACACTCTGAGCTAAACACATGTTAACAAATTTTGCCACAACAGGACTTATTTCCTTCCGTATGTATTTAATGTCTTTAACCCTAATTCCGTCGAGGCCAGGTGCTTTTTCACAAGACAAACTGTTTACAACTTTTTCTATATCCACTGAACGCACTGGACTGTATCTAAAACTCACATTGCTCGGCTCAACATACTCATTTCTAACCAAAAAGTGTGTGCTACAATTATGTTTAATTCCTTTTATTTCTTCGGTGAATGTTTTCGTAAAATTAGAACAAATTTGACTAATGTCATCTGTTTTACCCAGATGCTTCAGTATTACGTCGTCAATACTACATTTTTTCCGCCCCAGCCAATTATTAATTTTTTCCCATATTTTCCTATAATCCCCTTTACATTTGTTTACTTCCATCTGTCTATAGTCATTTCTGGCTTGATTCACTAATTTATTTAATTTGTTCCTATATTTCAAGTTTCCACCTTCTAAATAAATAATAAATAAAAAATAATAAATAAATAAAGTGAAGGCAAGTGTGGTTTTTAGTCAGTAGGTACCAGTCCGATATACTGCCGCCTCACCAGGTGGTGGATCCATGAGGATTTTCCGTACCTACTATAAAATAAGCGTTGGTATGCTGTGTGTCACTGACTATAGGCAGGTACTATTAATATTGTTGCTGTCAGCTTACAACTAGGAATAGTTACATCATTAATATAAGCTGACAATCGAAATAAACTTAAAACTATGATAAATTGTGATTTTAACATTAGATACCTACACGTGTGAATCTTCCAGTCGAAGCTGAAGATGCAAACATAAAGTTGTGATAAACGATTGATTCTCTGTTTAAAAACTGAAATTTGAAAAACGATTTTCATTTTAGTACATCCGAGCCAACAGAATACTCTAAAATTTGACGACCTCTGTAGTCTACTGGTTCGAGTTCGAGAGACTGCTGATCATAAGGTCGTGGGTTCAACTCCCTCAGGACACAAATATTATGTGACGAACTTATAGTGTTTGAGTTTGTCTGGGTGTTTTTTTCTTATTTTATGTATTTATAATACTAGGCAATAGGCTCGCCCCCTATTACATGGGACATAAAACATACCGGCGAAATGTGGGGGTACATTTTTGCCTAATCCTTCGGGGAATACAGGCGTGATGGTGTGTATAAGTATTTATATACAAAAAAAGTACATAGACAATGGATATATGTAATCCATTATCTAAGTACCCATAGTAGGTACAAGCTCTACTTGTTTTGGGACTAGAAGGTGCTGTGTAAAAAGTAAAAACACAAAAAAAAAACTATGTATTTTGTTTGGAAAACGTAGTTACTCTATTAAATTGATCGCTAGAGGCGCTATACAGGTTTTCCATTCAAAATATTTGATGGATTACCTAGCGACTATCGCTCACTAAGGACTACACAGCTGTTGTATCATTTAATGATAATTTCATTCAGCGTCTGCGCACATTTCGGTACATCACATGCTTCAGTAGGGCACTAAAGTCATCGCGGGTTGTGGAAAATGACGCAAAGCGACAGTCATTTTAATGTTCCGCGCCTTACAAGCCCAATGGATAGGTACTGCAATGTGACCTTCATATTTTATAATACCTACATGGTTGGTACATATTTATTAGCTAGCCTCGTATCAATACTGAATTTGGGCCTCTATGCTCATTGCTATAACGATGATTGATATTATAATAAATTTAATGAACTCCTTCTTATTCATATTGATTTCTGACATTTACGCGAATATTATACATTGAAATAAAACTACTTTTTACGGATTTTATCGCGTATATTGATATTATTAATCCCGACATTTCGGACCCTTTACAGCGTCTATGGTCACGGGTAGACTGTCGGTACCCTACCCTACCCGTGACCATGGACGTTATCGTTATAGTTTTATCCTTCTTATTCATTTAATTAAAACTAGGTAGGTATTAAAACGAGCTGCTACCTAGCATCGTCTATTTTGATCAATAACGGTACGATTTACACCGAATTCACACTAGACTTAGATGTCGTGATACATCAGTAGGTACAGCAGAAGGCTTTTGGCTTCACACTATTCTGATATGACGGGTGCTGTCAATTTCGTCATCTGAATAGTGCACGCCTTCATACAAAATACATAACGTGGATAGGCTTTAGTAGTAGTCTTTGTACGACACGCAAATCTGGGGTGAATCCGGCTTTATACTCGAAGTCTTTCAATTAAACTTTTAGGTCAAAATTCAGTTTAATCGGGTTCTGTGCCGTTCCCTAAAAGAGGCCTACGTCCAACAATGGACGAATACTGGCCAATGGTTATGATGATATTAATTTAATCTGATTTTCCAGGTACTTAAAGTGTGTGAACGAGCACATGCGCGACATTCAGCCGTTTGAGGACGTGCCCAACAAGCTATCAGTACAACTACGCAGAGCCGTGGTGGCCACGCGCACCTTCCACAAGGCGCTGCGAGCCGGCGCAGACGTCGTGCGCAGTATGATGCAGGTAGGGCAATCATAACTAGAGTCTGCATAAGTTGTTCGCCGTCGATGACCTATTTCAGATTAGGTCAAGGCTCTACACGTTGGACCTTTACGCACCAATGGACATTGGGCAATTCCTCTGGAGTCTTCATATTTTGAAGCCGTAGCCAGGAGTATCACTTGCGCGTTGCCGACCCAGTAAAACGAAATAGGAATAGTGGGGTTGGCAGTATACGGGTCAAAGTCCCCCCACTGCCAACACAACGTTTCCTCATGGAGCATTGACAATCTTGCAACCCTTAACTATGTTGTAATATGAATAATTTATTCTTCAAAACAGGCCTTTTTTTTTAGTCCTGCTTGTCCTCTAAAATCACGGAGTTTATGCCGAATCTGACGAGCGATTGGAGTAAGCCATCTCTACAGTCAACTACTCCATAAGTCTATAGTACAATAGACAATAGAATAAGAGAAAGTAACAAAAGAATAGGCACCCATTGACACCGGCAAACCAACTTGCAAATAGACCTATTTTTACGATCATGAAGATGATTCAGTACTGATTGCATTTGCGAGTAGATATAAATAGTAAAATTAAATGTACGTATTAATTTAGTGTCAGCCGGTTCTCAAAAAATACAAACTGAAATCGTTTTTGACGACTATACCATTATAATAATATAGGTATACTATATTTAAATTAGGTGATGCGATGGCTGCATTGTATAAGGGCCTAATAATTCCAACTACTGGGCGTGGAAATGGTAGCTAAACTCGTCTACAGTTCGCTGTAACGTTAGACATTTATGAACTCTTGTGTTAATGTATTGGTTCCAAGTAACACTTCGCGACACCCGGAAGAAATACCACAGTAACAATATGCACATAACTATCGCAGATCTATTCTACGCATATGGATATCAGCTCCTATTAACTGAACACTGCCCAAAAAGGTCCTCGGCCTTCGAATGTGATAATTGAACAATTATATTATATCATCGGTGATTACTTTTCGAGACTTTTTCGTTTTCAATCGTAGACATAGCCAAATTTTATCCTCGATTTAATTTGTACAATGCCAAACGTGCTATTTGAATGCAAATATACGTTAATCAATGTGAATAAATATTCTGTTCGGCGTTTGACCTTCAACTTGCGGAGTCGTCTGAGGCACTGGGTATCATTTTAGAAAATGAGTCATTATCCGCGCGAATCATTTGTCGTGCGTTGATCTCTTGGCGCCATTGGTGACAAGGCTCGTAAAGACCTTGGGTTTATTAATTGTAATTGTTATCTCTGTTGGACCGTCTTCGTTATGATTTATTTTTATTTGGTCCACTTGTTGCCGTTAGCGATGTTATTTAATTGGCACAATAGTAACAATTGTTGAGTTTTATTCATGTGATTGCTCTGTTTATTGGACCAACGAACTTGAAAGATAAGGCGGTTCCGTTTGAGGTGCGATTATTTTTCCTTAGCTACGGCCCAATTTTTTTTCCACCGGTCATCCAAATACCGCTATTAAATTAAAGTTAACGTCAATTTCGAACAGCCCCAGTATTTAGGTTTAGATGCAATGTTTGAACCAATAAGTACATGTCTTAAAAATAAATATACCTACTTGTAACATTAAAGACACAAATCCCGGATGAACTGATTTTGTATATTCTGCGACGCATTAGTACATTATCGGCCATTGTTGATATTCAATTCCCTGTTCTCTAGGTGGCAGTGACATCAGAGTGCGTGACAGCGTGGGCGCGGCTGCGGTACTGCGGCAGCTGCGCCGGCTACCAGCCGCCGGCGTGCACGCGCTACTGCCACAACGTGATCCGCGGCTGTCTGCCCGCGCACGCCGACCTCGGCGACCAGTGGGATGCCTATGTCGGTGAGTGACGTCACGTTGCATACAGTGCCCTGTTATACAGGATGTATCAAAAACCCTGTCCGATCCTTAAGGGTCGTATAAGGTGTCGTATTACGTACACAAACACGTAAACGATAATTAGATACGAGATATTTTTTTTTCCCCGATTAATTTAAATATAATTTAAAAAAAAACTAAACCTTTTACATGTCAACACTCAATCCACGAAATAAAGTTTATTCAATTCGATCTACACTAGTGTCAAAGAAACCGCCCGAGCAATTTGCCGCTTTTTGATCCTTTGTCATGTGCCGCCAGCCCGCTCTGTCGCGTGCCGCCAAACAAATTTAATGCGAATGAATCTTACCTACTGGGCCTACACGTAGATATTAGCTGATATCGATTAGGCATAGTTATGTTTACCTAATAATTGACGTTCTTTTGTGTTTTTCATAAGTATCAGCTGTTACGTATTAGTCATAGGGATGATTACCTCCTACCGGGCCTACGCGTAGGTATCAGCTGGTATCGTACAGGAATAGTGTTGCTTACCTAATAGGTACCTAAATAATTATTGACGTTGTTTTTCAAGAAACAATGAACTAAATGTATTGCTTTGTTAAAATTATTTTGTAAAACATGAACTAGATATCTACAAAATTCTGCGATCGTGTTCCTTAAGTGAACTTCCAATAGGTACTTACTGATTCCACGTCGTGTTTTCGTGGTCTTTCGGCATTAGGGTAATGAGTCTTGTACTCATTCATGGATACTGCTTGACACGTGTTCGTACACGTGTACACGTGAACTTCAAGTTCATGGAGACGTTGGATACACGCTCCGACGGCACTGGCATACCATGCCTAGCAAAACGCACCCCATACTCTCACTCACTCGTAGTCTTTTCGAACATCTGCATAATTGCAGCATAAGCACATTGGAACACGACATTGACAACAGATTGGAATACGACATTACTCACGATACGATGGGTAATCGAGGTGATAAGAGATTCACGGACGTCCGATCGGAAGCGAACTCTACGCGAGACTGACATGTCAAGGACAACAATTGGCTTACACGTGCCGCTCTGTAGGTAGTTAGGTACAGTCTGTCGGCGACGACAAAGCGCGCACGGAGCGGCACCGCTTGGCGGCATCCTTTGAGGTAAAAATGAAAAATAAATTGGTAAATATTAAAAGATTTCGCCGCTGGGTGGAGTATTGTCAACTTATGAAATTTTCCCATATTTAGTGGAGAATTGTTTAAGTTTATTAGAAGAAGAAAAATCGATACTTTCTGGTTTCTTTAATATCTTATTTTTATTTATGTTTATTAGTAAGTATATAAGAAAGGGAATACGCCTCTTTCGGATCGGACAGGGTTTTTGTTACATCCTGTATATACTGTAAGGTGCATTGGGGCAATTCCGATAGAAATTTCTGCGAGATGACTAGAGGTGAACATTTCATTTGATTATTTGGGAATGCTCTATTTTACGAGTCTTACTGTTTTAGATCTGCATAGATATTGAAAAGCCTTTGAAAAGCATAAATTATATTTTTAAATATATCGTTGGATTTGCTAAAGAAAGTGTTTTAAATAAAGAACCATATTTTTGGGTCATAATGGATAATTGCGAACTATCGCGGGGTAATTCCGGAAGAACTCAAAAGTCGCCTTTATTGCATTTCAGCCAGAGTTTACATTTCATTTTCCATCGTACTTGCCCCATAGATTTTGATATTGTAAGTTTTTTAAATAATAACCGTTAATTTGAATTCCTATAACTTTGTATTACGGAATTACCCCAGAAAAACCTTGATGTTCAGACATACGTGACAGTGGTTCTCAACATATCTTTTGAGATTTTAGGAAACTTAAAACTGCACGATGAATAAACAAAGTTATTTTAAGTACTTACTTATTTTCTTAATGTCTTTTAAAGAATGTCAATAATAAAATAAAACAAAAATTCAGTGAGATCAACTTTTTATAAGTAAGTACGTAATTAGGTATGTAGATATTCTTCACACTGAGTAAAGTGGGTAACAATTAGAATCATTTAAGAATCAAAAAATTATATTATATTATCATATATAAAAATGAAATGAAATTAAGTATTAAAATGTCTAAATGTATAAAAAAAATATGTACTTATATAAAATATATTATTATATTTAAATTGTATTAACAATCCTTAAAATCTTGTACTTCTATGCAGCAGCATATGCGGTAAGCTCCCCATTTCTTACTTTCTGTATGGCAGTGGCTAAATCTTGAGAAGTGTATGTTTTATTTATCTTTTTTAAATAAGTACGAGGCATGATGACACTGAAAAAAGAAATAACTTTTGTCAACACAAAAAATGCAATAATTAAGCAATAACTGAGGAATACCATAGACATACAACTGCAGAACCGTTATACACCATGCAGTGTATTAAGGGAAAAAAAATGGTTACGGTTTTGAAATCGGTATCCATAATAGGGGATTGTGAGAGGCGGGGGGGAGGGTATTTTTTGAAAAGTGGGGGTGACTCTACACTACTCCCTCACCACTCCCCACCTCTCACAACCCCCATTATGGATACCGATTTCAAACCCAACCCAAAAAAATAACTAACAAAGTCGACATGGTACAAAACAAAGTTAAGAATTTTAATTAACCCCCGACCTAACTTTCATCACACATATCTAAGAGCATTCCCATTAATTCACCATTCAAAGAAAACAAAAAAAAAATCAAAATCGGTTCATCCGTTGGGCAGCTACGATGCCACAGACACACCACACACACATACAGAAACGTCAAACTTATAACATTCCGTCATTTTTACGTCGCGGGTCAAAAAAACGATACACTTTGAGAACTATTGACAATTACAGTAGGAAAACGTAAGTGGGGTTATTGCGAAACAATCATATCGAAATAAACCCGGAGGGGTAAATCAGAAAAAAATAAAAAAACACAGTTGGAACCTTATATTCCTATTATCATTAAGCACAAAACAAAAACCTATCATAAAAACAAACAAACATTGAAATAACTTACCAGGATTTAGAGAAAACTATCTTGGGGTTATTACGAATCACCAAAATTCGGCGCGAAATCACTTCTCTTGAATAATTTGACGACACTCGCGTGATGTTAGCGCGAGCGACTCGCAACGTCTCTCGCGACAAGCAAATTAAATTTGGCGCTTTGCCTAATGTTGCCAGCAGGAATATATTGCTACGTTTGGTAGATTTTTTGCATTTTCGGAATATACCCATTTTCGAAATAGCCCCAATGCACCTTACAGCTGCCGAGGCCATTATGTTTTAAAACCAAAGCCCTCTGGATTGGCACAGTCTAAACACTTTTTATGTCATTTCAGACGCCGTAGACAAAGTTGCGGACCGTCTGCTCGGTCCATTTAACATAGCTATGGTGGTCGAACCTATAGACATCAAAATATCGGAAGCCATCATGAGCTTTCAAGAGCACAACCGGGAGATCTCGCAGAAGATATTCACAGGGTGCGGCAAACCCGTGCTAGGTCGTGGCGGCGGCGCAGGGCCCTTCTTTGCTCCCGGCAAGTCACGCCGCTCAGTCCGCTCCATCCCCGACTTCGACTGGCCAAAAAATAATGACGACGTTGACGACTTCGAGATCGAAGGTTCATTTGAAACCCTGATGAAGGAGGACCCGTCCTGGGCAAGTTTTCGAACCCCTGAAGGAATCCGAAAGGTAACGGAGGAGATGGCTATTCAGGCGAAGGCGAGGGAGAGGTTTCTGCAGTTCATGCGAGGAAATTTGAACGCGGACGAGTACGAGGAACACGAGAGGATGCGCCGGGACGCGGAGCCGGAGCCCGAGCCCGCCGGCAACATGGACATCGACTTCAAGTCCTACGACTTTGATGAAAAGAAAGGACCCAAGAAGAAGAAGCCTTCAGTTAAAAGCGAAGAGAGTCGTGGTAAGTTGGTTTTCTTAATTTTGTTTTTTTATTATTTACGCTGTTTTTAACAATTTCTGCACTGATACTGAAACGATAAAATAAAATAAAACCTGACAAGGAACACTTACTAGAAACAATAAAAAAACTGTGACCTGGTCGCCGTTGTCTAAGGAATAACATTCATTCTTACGCATCTTTGCAGAGCTTATCGAATTGAATCATCAATATTATACGAGTATTTTTAGATTTATATTTTTTTCAAGACTGCCGTCTCTTTTATAATTTTAATCTCTCAAGTCTAACAATATTTACTTGTTCATAGGATCAGACTGGGGCGGTCCGGCTCTAGAAAAGCTAGTGCGTGAGACTCGCGTGCGCATGCGCAA
Source organism: Acronicta alni (assembly GCA_964056405.1). NCBI lineage: Eukaryota > Metazoa > Arthropoda > Insecta > Lepidoptera > Noctuidae > Acronicta > Acronicta alni. The sequence goes on along the minus strand of OZ043915.1, from coordinate 15,759,112 downwards.
CACGCGGCGCTACTGGAACCACCTGCCTGCGCTGCTGTGCACCTCTACCAGCATTACAAGCTCGCCCTGTTTCAACGGCACCGATGTCGCCAGGTAACATTCAATCCTTGGAAGTTCAACATTTGGATTTACAAGCAGTTGTTTTCTTATCCCACACAAAAACATTGGCACCCAACGTGGGACCAAATTTAAGGGCATTGAAATGGCAATGTAGTTACATTTGGTCCCACGTTGGGTGCCAATTTTTTTTCTGGACCGTATTACCACTAATTTACCGCTCCTTATATACCAATGCTCATTAGTACATTATGCTTTATTTTAAGAGGTTAAATATAGGTACTTTACGATATTTTTTTTACAAGTACCTATGTGAAAATAAGATAAATGTAAATATGCTTTGAACTTGAAATGTGAATCTGCCTTATTAGTCGACTGCTCGATCTGGGAATCTACCAACCTCTAGGTTGATAGATTCCCAGATCGAGCAGTGTTATTGGGTTTTCCTACGAAATTCTCAGTAGCAGCTCGGAGTTTGAATTTGTGCCCGGAAAATAGCAATAGGCTCGCCCACATAACATGGGACCTAACATACCAGTGAATGTACAGACGCCAGCGGTCAAGCTATCCAAAACTATCAAATTGAATATGAACCTTTTTTAACAGTTTGTGGTAGCTTGATGTGCTAGCCTTTGTACATTACTGCACATTTCTGCCTACCCCTTCGGGAAATACAGGCATGATGGTATCGCGTATTGGTTAACAAAATTCCGCAATTGTTTCCCCCAGCTACACACTGAACGCAGCCAGCGAGGGCACGGCGGGCCTGGCGTCGAACCCCGAGGTCCGCGGCGCCGCGAGCGCCAGCGCCGCCGCCGCCGTGGCCACACAGGCTGACTCGCTCCGCACGCTCACCGCCCGCCTCAAGGACGCCTACAACGGCGTCGAGGTGCAGTGGCTCGACACTGACGCGAAAGGTACGAGATACGAACATTCTTATTCTTCGTTCAGAAAGTTAATTCTGGTAATTGATTAAAGAATAGCTCATCGATTAAACATTTTTGGGAAATAATTTTATTCAGGAAAACAAATCTTCTTACAGCTGTCTCTATCTAAAGACAAAATGACATATTGTCTTATAAACGTATTTTATTAATATAAAATAAAATTTGAGAAATTACACGTTACTATTTCGTTTTCGTATACGCGAGTATATTCTGAGAGGAGACTCGTGTGCAGCAGTGTGGGAGACAGTAAAAGAGTTGATGACCTCTTTAAAAACTATTAGCTGTTGCCCGCGATTAAACCCATTCTGAGAGCTTTTTGAAACTAAAGGCAAGGTTCCTTCTCCAAGGTCTAATCTATCTGTGTACCAAAATTTCATTAAAATCGGTTCAGCTGTGAAGGCGTAAAAGCGTAACACAGAGTTACTTTCGCATTAATAATATTAAGTAGGGATATGTCTACTAGTTTCCTTTATTTTCGGATTGTAACTTACTTCAATACTTTTTCTTCAAGATTTACAAGTGGCCAGTTCGTATGGACGCGAGATTGTGGAGGATGTGGAGTCAGGGTCAGGCTCCGGGGACTACAGCACTGGAGATGGATTACCCGACGACGACGAGGACAGACTCAACGGTTACGATACTGGTAAATTATTGTGCTTACCTTATGTATTGTCTTACCTTCTTTGGTCCTCATTGGTTTTGATGATCACTTGGAAATAAGCTTGCGAAAGTCGTCTTTAAATTTGACTTGCATTACGAAGCCACGTCCACTCCTTGTCGTGGATCTGTGCACCTCTCTAAAATACAACAAATTGCGACATCTACCGCGCTAAGTTGCATATATACAATCGCCCAACATCAACCTTCGGGCCGTGGCCCGCCAGGCAAAACACCCGCCTGGTTGGAGGATCCTTCCTTTGGTTGGAGGGGTAATACACCTCGCCTCTCCACACTGGTGACCCCGACGTGATGCCAGTGTTTCCACAAAATCCTGAACCATTTTTATTTACCTACTACAATATAAATGTACAACAATCGCAGGTTCAGGCGACAGTCCACCGGACGGCGACGAGGAGCCGACGGAGCGCGCGCCCGAGGCGGTGCCGCCGCCCGCCGTCAGCGAGGCGCCCTACGTGCCCAGCATCGTGGACCCGCCCGGCACCAACAACGTGTACGTGCGCGGCCGCACGCAGACAGACCCCGAGGACCCCATCGCCCCCGCGCCCCCCGCCGAGCCCCCCGCCGCGCCCGGCGCCGACGGGCCCGAGACCCCCGCGCCGCACGACACTCCCGACAACGAGCAGCCCGTCACCGCCTCAGCCGACAGACCGTCCCTGCACAAAGCGTTACTCACGTACGCCCTCCCCGTCGTGTGCGCGTGGTTCGGCACTATAGTCACGGATTTGTTCTAAAATTTCTTAAAAGGTTTCTACGGACGTTGATGTGTATAGAAATCGTTTGGTTTGTATATAGCCTAGTCAGTGAGCGAAGGCCGGGAAGTGTGACAGCGCAGACGCGCTACTGTGATATAAATCGAGTGGACAGGTTATATTTGGCAAGTTACAGAACGTAGATGAAACGAATGAAGACTCCTGACAAATTTATACGCAGTGTTGTGTAGTGAATTAATTTATTATTTCCCTTATAAACATATTCAGTTACACCCTTATTCGAAGTGAACGACAATAAATGGGGAGTATTTTTTTTATTCTGGCAATTTAAATATGGCATTATATTTTTTAATTTAGCGAAATTTATAGAAAGCAGCCAAATTATGTATTTATTAAATGATCTTTTTTCGTGTAAATAATGTGTAAATTATAATGAAGTAGATAGTAAATGTATGTTTTATTTTATAATAAGTATGTATAAACGATGATGAGAATAATCTGTGGGTTGGCGCCAAAAACTTTGACAATAATAATAATCTCTAGATAAAAAACGTCACTTTAAATTATAAAAAATGAACTATTTGATTTGACACTTTCGTTTTTCACCTACTATTACTAACCTACTAATAATAGAAACGTAAATAAAATTCATTAAAATGTTAAATTCGAGAAAGCCGAAAGATTTGATAGTTTTGGCCACCAATTCACAGACTATCAAAAACAGAACTAAAAAACATGTCTAAAAATGTACATAAAACTTAGTCATAATTTCTAAAAGTAAGTTTATAGACTGATTTGCTTTCAATTAATATTTTTTTACATGAAAATTATAATATTATTATTTCATTCGGATTAAGGTAACGACTAATCATTTAACCGACTGATGTAATGATAATTTGAATTTTACATTTTTTTATAAATAATAATATTTTTTGTTATGAAATATTTATCTTACGATTTTGGCTTCAGCTTTACTTTGCTAAGTATGGAGTTTAATTTGCAATGTATTGTCGTAGGCAATGTTATAAATTAGGGAAATTGTTAAACGGCGGATAAATTGCAAATTGAATATTTTTACACGTTAGATAAGTCACACCAGTGTATTCTAAGTGTTATTTCTTTTTATACGTAACGTGGCGTATGTTTAGATATGTCATAGTCGCAGCTATAAAAGAAATCATGTTTTTAAGTAAATACCCAATGGGTAATTTTTGTTTAAGCTTCTGTTCATTAACAACTCGAAACGTTGTCAATGACGATGTTTGGCAAAAATCTAAGTCATTTTTAAATTAAAACTGTTTGGTACATTTTAGTTTAAACATATTAAACTGCTGCGACGTTTTATACGCACAATTATTTTTTTATAATTTCAACAAGCAGAGGAAGGTCTTATGTAATCGCAAAAGTGTACAATTTTACACGTTTTTAACTAATTTGATATAATAAATCATATTTTAAAAAGTAGTTTTGTTTTTGATTTGTTGTTTTCTGACTTATAACCTTCCTTTGTGCTTTTAATGAAGTATGACTTCTACCCGTAGATCATGTAAACTTGATTAAAATCAGTTAATAGACAAAGGAGGATTTACTGGTTATAAAAGACTTATTGCGCAAATGTATGCAATCTAAACGAAATTAAGAAAAAAAATGCAATATAAACTCATAAATGTTTAAGTCAAAGCAGACGAATTATCTGGGCAAACATTTTAGTTGATAGAAGTTAGTGAGTTTCACTGACGTCTGTTCTTTCGGTTGTTAACATGTTATGATTGCCATAATTATTGTTGCTATGGAAAATAAATTGAATTTAAATCTACGAGATGCCTCAGCCTTAAGCAGGACCATAAGCAATTCAAAGAGCAGGGTCATGGAATTAACCAATGCATAAGAGTGAAGCTGTACTTAACCTTAAATGCAAAAAGTTTGTCATGTCTACTGTTACAGATTAAATAATAAATTACAAGACATCGTCTGCTTTTGAAATACGATACAGCTAAACGTATACTGAAATTAAATTAAGAAAAATACGGGGACCAAACTGAGGTATCGCTATGTGCCATTTATTTAAGATAATTTAGCGCACAAATATACTACCACGGTTAATGGTCCGTGTTTTATTTCAATGTAATATGTATTCAGACACGGTGGCAGTTGATCACTTATCGACTTTATGCTATTAATAACAAGGTTGAGAAATGGTCGACTGCTAATCGTATGTGTGTCAAGTGACTAAACGACAGACAGTGTGAATATTTTATAAAGAAATTGCATATTATCGACTCCTGCCTGTTGTCGTATCATATATTTTGTTCCTGTATTTTGATGGTTACGCTCTGCTGCGATAAAAACGGGACGCAATATCGCATGCGATAATTCCCACCGTTATGTCGTGTTGCAACCCTTAGCAATGCCTTGCACTAAGCTCTTACTCACCATTACATAACTATTAAATTGAGCTTCAATTTGTATCTCAATCAAATACGTCCCGTAGGTACTTCGGCAAAACAGCGTGAAATAATATTCAATAATATGAATTCCTTGGTAATTGAATTAATTTCAACTTTAATATTATATTATACTGTTAGTTATAAACCCTACCTCTTATAAAATATTCAACTGTCTCTCGTTCTATGTAATGTAAATACGTAATCAATATACATGTATAACATTAGTTAGTGAAGATATAAAGATCATAAGTAATTATCGTGTCTGTCTCACGGACGGTTGATTTCAGATAGAATCTATATCCAATGTTATAAAAAACATGAAAAGATATGCATGCAAATTACATAGGCATGAGAAACACGTGATTTTTAAACTGTTGTATTTAAAAAGGGGCTGTATGACAAAGTAAAAAAGTACACTATTACTTGTACCAACCGTCCGTGAAGCACACCGCACTAAATGTTGCTAGAAAGTTGTAGTTTTTTATACAGTTCATGAATTATTGTGTAACAGGGTACCGATATGAATAATTGCAATGTATCTGTTTACCGTATAACGAATGTGTTAAGAAGTACGATTTATGAATCGAAACATAAGAACGGTGATTTCCGCAGACATGATCGGCCTTGCGTGAAAACGAATGTCAAGAAAAAGGTGGATAAAAACGAGCGGATTTTAATTTACGCGCTCATCGAGTACCATTTGTAACAAAAACGTCATGAAAAATGTAACAAATATGTTACTGTAAAAGTAAAAGTCATATTACGGAGCATTTTCTTTGGTACACCCAAGTTAATAGCTGGAACGAAGAATGCGCAAATTAAATTTCAGCTTTATTACCAATATCATTTACGTACATCTATCATTTCATTTTCAACTATTTACCGTCGCTGGAAAATAGATGTTTCATTAAAACTTCTATTTGTCCGAAGTGACTGCGACAAACACGTGTCTGCGGGCATTATCGTTTTTATTACCACACAAATAAGTTTATGTGATTAATAAATTGCGAAAAGTCAATAAATTTTAATCAGGAGCTAAGCACAAACAGTTTAGTATAAATGACTAGTTTCCTTGGATATATCAAAAATCATGATGGAATTAATCATGTAAATGTTGCTTGAGCTGTTTTGATTTTGGATATTAGAGTTTATAGTACACACTTTTCTGTGATTTATTAATTAAACAAACTATATTTATATATACATTCTGAACCATATCGGACTTAATATAATGTTACTGAATCAATGTGAAAAAATATGCGATAATTATCTACTTTTATGGGCTAATTGACCATCAGACAACACCATATTTTAAGAATTTTATTATAGTTCATTCATTTCATGAAGACGCGAGGATCAATTAAACCTTAAGCTAGTGACATAAGAATTAGAGTGCGCGTCATCGTGAAAGGAACTTACTATAAACGCTATTTAAATGTACCTAGACTGTACTATTAAAATTAAATTTAATTATACAAACTTTTTACTTGTTAATTGAAAAGTCATCGTCATATTTAAATACCGAAGAGTAATCGCATTTTAATTTCATTGGTTCGTAAACAACATACGTCACATATTTAGTAGGAAAAAATCAAGTCGCGTGATTATTACTTAATTTAGAACGGTGCTGTGTAAGTGAATTGGCATAATAAGCTTTTCCCATTGAATGTGTGGCCGTACCTACTTATATACGTATTGTGTGAGCAAGCGAAGTTTGATAGAGATTTTTTAAAAACTAGTTTTCATTACTCTTTGAACTCTATTCCGTATGATACAGATTACATTGTGGAATGGCCAAAACCCCACATTTAAAAATTATTACGGCCTCAATTTTGCATTTTATTCTTAACTAGCTACTGCCCACGACTTCGTCTACGTGGACTTTACCTGAAAGTACCTAGTTGGTACGTTTTTTAAATTTTCTAATTCCTATTAACACAACAAATGTAATGCACTATTAAAACAACAAAAAAATATTAAGCAAAATTTTATTGTTCCATCCGTTCACGCGTGATGCGATGACCAAGGGAAATAGAGATTCATTTTTATACTACTTTTCACGTGACTGAGTTTAAAGAAATCCTTTAAACTAACTAACTAAAACACAATATTGAACTTCGCCGCGCTTACGAGTGGACATAGTGAAATGTGAGCTAGGACGAGTGTCTGTAGGTTAATGATTTTTATAAAGATATATTATTACGTAGATTTATAACGTGTACATAAATAATAAAAATGATAACATGTGAAATTTCAGGTGTTTCATTTAACTTTCAATATTTTATATTTTTTTATGAAATTAAAATTTTAAATGAATCCTTGCTAACCTTAGCAGCTCGCCCGTAACTGACTCTACGGGTATGCCGACGGGATGGTTCGTTATGATTGGCCTCTGGTTGATCTGCAAATCTTTTTCATGAATGAATATTCTGTAGTTGACTATACATTCATTATAATAATAAATAAATATTTGGGACATTTTACACAGCACGATCTAGTCCCAAACAAAGCAGAACTATGGGTACTAGACAGTGGATATCATAGTATACACTTATACTTTTTTTGTTAATACATACTTATAATACGAACCAAAGAAACAAACACTTATGATCACATAAATATTTGTCCTGTGGGAATCAAACCTCTTGATCTAGGACAACTACGACTAGACTACAACATTGTCGACTTTAAAAAAAAGGAGTAGTTAACGGCTTAATAAATTAACAAACAGAAATGAGGTGCTAGGAATTTTTGCGCCGCTTCTTTTTCCCAGCAAAAATAGTAGACGGCGGTGAAGCGCAGACGTTTTAGGGTTGTCTAAAATGGAAAACTGACGTTCAAAAAGTACTACCAAATATTCTAGCATAAATAAATATTTTTTACTTTTTTTGACTCGACACTTCAACTACGATATAGTAGGTACGATACTAAAATATCACAAAACAAGTCATTAAAATCAGTTTGTATTCTTAAAAACTTATACTATATACAAAAAATATACGAATTTATATCTTAACACATACACAGAGTACGATGATTCATGACAATTCGATATAGTAATGTCGTTCTTATATGAAAGTTACACTTATTTTGCTAGTTTTTACTTTCTGGGGCGAGGAAATACCTAAAGGTAAAATTACACTAAGTCAAACTGGCAAGGAAAAAATAAACGTACATGGTCTTAATAAATATTGCTTTGACTTTGGCTTGAAGAATTCCGTTAATTAGGTATAGATTTTCAACAAGCGTCCTTGATTTTTCAAATTGTAGTTTTCATTATTTTTTTATAGAACAAGAATTATTCTGTCAACAGTACAGAAACAAATCATAGGACTCGGTGAACCTTGTGTAAAACAACTTTGACAAATTATCGTATCTCACATCACAGTATATATAACTCTCACTCTTATTTCTTATATAACAAAGTACAATTCAGGTTAACCTTCACTGTCGGATTCGTCGCTGTCGTCCGTCCCGCTGTCCGAGCCGGTCTCGTACTCCTCCGAGTCGGACCCGAGCCAGTCCGGCAGCGACGGCTGCGCTATTAACGTCTTCCACTCGTTTAGTTTGTGTAAATCTGTAATTAGAACATACTATCACGCCTGTATTCCCCGAAGGGTTAGACAGAGGTGTACTAATGCGGTGTACATTAGTACACCTCTCACAGTTCGCCGGTATTTTTGGGCCCCATGTCATAGAATAAGATGCAATGCACGCAAACAATGTGCCAATTGTAATAGTACTCTTTCTCTTGAATGCATTTGTTCACGAGTTCCAACATGTCGATATTTTCAAAGATCAACGATCATAATAAGTACTACTTTTGTCGCTGTAACATTGTATTTAAGCTAAGCTGTGTGTAATAATAGTAATCGTTTTGGTTTATACTGTAAGCTTGTTATTAATTATGGAAATAAATAAATAATATAACATGCTTACAAAAATAGTAAACTGGCTTAGCCGACCTATTTAAGAATTGCGTTTCGGCAAATCTAAATTAGGTCCCCTAATAAAGATTTCCTATATTCTGTAAACCTACTTTTTTAAGTCGGTAAAAATATCTCACCTAGACTATACATATCGGAGAGATAGAACTGCTTGTCCTCTTTCTCAAGCACGCCACCGTACACGTAGAGTGTGGAGCGCTGCACCGCCAGCATGGCCGACATGCGCGCTGCCGGACCCGTCCGAGCCCCGGGGCCCGCCCCGCCTGCCCCGCCCGCCCCGCCCTGAGCCCCGCCCTGGGCCCCGCCCTGGGCTGCGGTAGCAGATGGGACCGAAGCCCCACCTAACTTCATCGTGAACACCTCATCTGTTACAACTGAAAAATGAGGATTGAGATAAGTATTCAGGCGCCAAACACCAGACCACCTAGTTTCGAATAGAAACTGTTAACTCGAAACGTTATAAATTGAATCGAATACATCGAAACTATCGATATATGATATTCGATTCGATTTATTAACGTTAACAATAAGACCGCCCATTCTATGATTTTAATATAATTCTACTTTGCATTCGTTTTGCGTGAAATTCCTCCCACTATGCTCTACCTATCTTAAAAGTCTTGGTTGGTTGTGTGGAGACTTTCCTGTACCTGTAACAGTCTCCTCCTCCTTGACGTCCATAGATTCATCCGGCGTCGCCTGCGCCACACTCTGCTGTTGTGACCGCAGCGTCACGTTGTGCCACTTGCCTGCCTCCAGGTCCAGCAGTTGCAGATCATCGCTCATCTCACCACGGAGCTCTTCTTCCGTTTCTTCCACGTCCTGGAAAGAGTTTTAATCACAATGGCTCGCTATTTTATGGATGTAAACAGGAAAAAGCCTCGTTTTCGTTATTAATTAAAGGAAGAATAAAATGCTATGTACACTTCAACATTATTTAGTGTTTTGAAGGGTCTATGTTATCTCCAGAATACACATTGATGCATTGTAGATGTCCAAACTTAATTTAATTCTTGGTTTGGATATTTTAAGTACTGACCTATACTACAATATACCCAATGTACAATTAAATGACACAAATATAGCTTACACTGATTCCTCCAAACACATAGGCCCTGTTGCTATGCACGTTGACAGCAGCAGCCTGTCCGGCTCTCGCGGGCGGGGCCAGCGCCCCTCCCGCCAGCGTCCGCCAGGTCCAGCCGCCGCCGACCTTGAGGCTCAGCCGGAACAGGTCCGTGTGAGTAAGGGTCCGCTCCGTGCGGCCCTCACGCACGCGGGAGAACCCGCCGTAGATGATTACCTGAGGCAGGACAGAAGTATTTTGAGAGCTTGTAATAATTATCTTGAAGTGTATACAGTGTTTGTAACACTCACCAGGGCCGTCTTAAGCAATGTCGGGGCCCTAGGGCACACAAGAATTTGGGGCCCTGTTGGAAAATAAAAAAAGTGAATAACAAAAAATATTCTGCTGATCTTATATTTATTATGGTTAATTGGTACAAATCATTGGTTCTCTGAAGCTGCAAAACGTCTTTAATTCCATCATTCACTGAGAACTCTGGTGGTGCTGTTTTTTAAGACGGGAGAAAAAGCTATTCTTAAAAATTACAGACCCATTTCTCTTCAAAGTCTATAAGTTGTTCTGTAAAGTCACCAGGAATCGTATCGCTAGGAGACTTGACGAGTTTCAGTTTCCCGAACAGATCGGGTTTCGCACGGGGTATGGCTCCATAGACCACATCTACACAATGAGGCAGATTATACAGAAGTCCGACGAGTATAATCGGACCTGTGCCTACCGTGTGTGGACTATGAGTTCTGGAATCCTTGCAGTGATGTCAAGTGGACTATCGTTATATCGAAGTGGTGAGATCTCTTTACGAATGTCCAAGTACAGGACCAACAGTTTAAACTTATCCAATTGCGCAGAAGCTTGAGATAGGGACTTGTCATATCTCCGAAACAGTTCTCGAGCGCAGTGGAATTGTCTAAATTTAATTTTTTGTTAAAATTTCTGTACTCCTTATGTACTCCTTATGTGCTCCTTATGTACTCATTATGTACTCCTTTCGTACTCCTTATGTACTCCTTATGTGCTCCTTATGTACTCCTTATGTGCTCCTTATGTGCTCCTAATGTGCTCCTTATGTACTCCTTATGTACTCCTTACGTATTATTAAAATGTTCACTGTTTAGAAAATGATAAGAGAAATTGTTCTGGTTTCCGAAGTTACTACTTATCTTCATTACTTATCCTGTTATCAATTTGATCAACAATACTTTTTAGCTGTAATTATATAAATTAAATACATAGATTTGCCGAAAATTTAAAAAAACACCAGGGTATAAGTACGGCTTGATCGGATTTGCATCACAAAGGTTGTCCGGTAGAAAATGCCTAGACCACCTTTGTACACTTTTTTGTTTGAAATGAATAAATAAATATGGTCTATTGGGGGCCCCCCTGACGATGGGGGCCCCGGGCACGGGCCCCGCGTGCCCGGGGCCCGTGACGGTACTGACACTCACATTAAACGTAAGTATAAAAAGTTTGCTAGGCTAGCGTGGTGGACTATAGCCTAATCCCTCTGAATATGAGAGGAGACCCGTGCCCAGCAGTGGGACAGTATATGGGTTGATGATGATGATGATAAAAAGTTTAGCAAGTTATTAAAATTTACATTCTTTGCTACCTATAGATTAGTGCATTTAAAGCACCGAACACAACTAGTCATCTCTCTGTACCTATTACTAAATAAACCACAAAAAAACTTAAGCTATCATATATACTCACAGAATCATTCCCAGCAGGCAGCATGACACATGCCGACCTGGCACTGGGTCCTCTGCCGCTGGGACTCAGCTTGGTCCAGACCCTCGTGTCCAAACAGAAGGAGTACACGTCGTCGAAATACCGGCACTCGCGGCCGTCGTCCGCGTAGCCGCCGAACACGATGATGTTACGGCCGAGCAACACCATGCGGTGGCCGGAACGGGAACATGGACCATTTGGAGCTACCACCTGGGAGAGTTGAGGGTGAAACAACTTATAAGAATTTCATAGCCTCATATACCATCATCATATTCATCTTCAGAGCCTCATCCCAGCAATGTTTGTATGAACTACATGTAATTGTTCCGGCTCTGGGTGTTTGTGCTGTGAAAGTTTGTGTTTGTAAATGCACCCACAATACAGGAGAAAATCCTAGTCGGGGTTATTTAAAAAAAAAATGTTAGGGTCAGTTTACAGTCTAAACAGATGCAGCTGAATATCAGAATTTTACATGAAGCTGTCCACCTCCATCAGACCTCCACAACCCAATTTCTGGGGAATATCTATAGCCTGAGGATTGACGATTGTGTAGTGGTTTTGTTGATTGTGTGGTGGTGTTGATATGGATGGGTGTTCGCATAACAACCGGGACCGACGGCTAAACGTGCTCACAGAGACACGGAGGGGTCTCAATGTCTAGAATGATGTCCCTTCCACAGACTAACCGTGGCTTAACCTTGCAGATCGGTTGATCAGCGTAGTCACAACTTAGTCTCGAGCGCGCCTCTATAGCATCACATACCAACACACTTATATTTGACAAAAGGTCAGACAACATTTGGTTGTGTTTTTAGACCTAAGTTTAACACTTAGGCCCTAAATAAGCAACTAAAGAGAAGTTCCCTGCTAGAAAAGCCCAATAATACCACAAAGCTACTGGCACCAGGAAATTTACATTTGATTATGTTATACATATATTGTATTGCATTTTTTTTATAAACTAGAGAAAAGTTATGTTTCAATAACAAATCAGTTTACCTTTTCCCACTTCTTTTCAGCAAGTGAAAAGCACCATAGATCTTTGTAGTGATGGAACTGTGTTTCTGATGGACTGGTGAACTCTCCACCAAACACCCATAATTCGCCTCTGAATAAAATTATTAAAAAATATTTTTATTCATCACATGTGAACTGAATTAAATACATTATCAAAATTAGTTCACCAAAATAAAATAAAAGTTATGTTGTATGATAAAACATATTCTATTTCTAATCAATCCAAAAAGACAATTCATACTTGTTAGCAGGTGTGGTTACAGCTTGATGTGCACTGCGAGGAGGTGGTGCTCCTGGTGCCTTCAGAACCTTCCAGGAGTTGTTGACTGGGTTGAAGAACAGCAGCTCATTGTACACCTCAGTCTAAAGTAACAATACATAAGGCTTCAGGCTTCAGCACAACCTTTTAAGAGTGGAATATACACCAAAAGATTTTTTCACTTCTTAAACATTTTAACCCTTACATAGAATTGTGATGTAAATTTGTAATGTAATATCTTAATAATCCATATGCCTTCCAAAGAACTTATATACAGACACATCAAGCTACCCCAATCAGTCAAATTTCTATGATTGATTTTCAACTTGAATCCAAAATAATAAGGTTCATATTCCATTGGGAAAATTTGACAGTGTTGGATAGCTTGACCTGCTGGCGCCTGTACCATTTTTTAAAATTACATATGTGGGTAGATAGAAACTATGAAACAAAAGCAATATCAAATAGTTGAAATAGTGTGTTCTGTCGTGGAAATCAAACCAGCCATGTAAATCAAATCACAAGAAAGTTTTTTTTATTTATCCACCCATCCCTATAATGTTTTCTGACATTTACGTGAATATTATACATTGAAATAAAACTATTTTTTATGGATTTTATAGTGTTATATTGATATTATTAATCCCGATGTTTTGGACCCTTTACAGCGTCCATGGTCACAGGTAGACTGAGGTGGTGGGCGTCTTGATGATATAATTACTGACAGCTACCCTACATTTTACAATAACATCAATATAACACAATAAAATCTGTACAAAGTAGTTTTATTTCAATTATTTTATTTTTATTCCACCAAAATTATTCCACCCCTAAATAAATTGATTTCTGTACCTTTTTTCCATTGTGGTACTCTCCACCGAACACTATGAGCTCATTGTTGGTAGGATGAGGTGTAAGGGTGGCATATGCTCTGGGGGACGGGGGACCTGAAAGGTTCTTCTCTGTAGCTGCAGACCTCTTGGCTTCCTCCCGCTCAATCTCTGCTATCACTTTTGCTATGTCTTCCTAGAATATAATTATTTTTAATTACATTTAAACAGTATGTAGCAGCTTTCTTTTAATTAGTTTTATACATAATAATGTATAAAACTAAGTAAAAGAAAGCTGCTTCATTGCTATAGCGATTGCAAGGGCGTCAGCTGGTGTGGGTTCGATTCCTGAGCATGATTTTAGTCAAATAAATTTGAAATTACACAAGATTCGCCTCACATAATATCTATTTTAATTTCTGAATAAATATTAATATGTAGTGTATGGTAGGTATATGGGTTGATGATGATGTAGTGCATCATTTATTCAGCTTGAAAATACAGAGCTAAGTCGACTAACCTCTCCCAAATTAGCGAGTTCCTTCTTTAGTTTATTTGCAAGTTTCTTCTCAGTCTTAACAGCGGTTTTCACGGCACCGCTGACCTTGTTTTTATTCTTCTTTTTGCCCATACTTACAAGTTACAACTTCTAGGTAATAATACGATTGAAATTCGATCAAAACATTAAACAAGACATGAGATGAAGGAGGTTAGAACGTTCGGAACATTCGAATGTTTATGTCAAAATTAATTAAGAATGGTTTTAGTATTTTTAAATAAAGTACTACATACTGAAACTGTAAAATTTAATTCATTTGCTTGTAGTATTATAAGTGATTAACGTTTTCTTATTTGAAATAAAACTTTTTCTTATTTCTCAAACTAAATTGTTATTTTTTGTTTATCATAATGTTAAAATAATACAATTAATAAACATTCTGAACGCACAGCACAGCCAGCAAATCAATATGTCGTTTAGGGTATTGTTTTTGTTGTTAAATAAAATGCAATGAGAATCGATTATTGTTTAAACAATTTATTTCAGTCTCAGAAAATAATAGAATAATTGTGGTTTACAGTTTACACAGTATTCAGGGTACCCAATAGTGGAAATTTTATTTACGTTACGAGTAAGTTTACATATTGGATTAAATTCATGCACCTATTTGTGCACGCATCTATGCACTATTAATTGATCATGTGAAATATGAAATATAATCGTCTTTTGAAAAATATTTTATAACTTACATTCGGATTTATCACCTAAATAAAAGTATCATGTCCCTCGAATTTAAAAAAATTTAAACGTTACTAACTAAACGCATCGCCGTCATACGGTAGTGTCATACGTCATTAACATCCATCAGGCGTCATGTTATTTTAAATGTCAATGTCGCACACAGTGTGTGTCATTTTGTTCATGTCATTTTGTCAATTTGAATTTGTCAATTATCGATGTCACAGTCAAAGTAAAGTAGTACTTTATTTTATTTTATTAATTTCCTGTTTTGTACAGCTAACAGCTGTGTTTTTCGATTTCTTCCTCTTAGTAAAATCTGCGTCTGTATAAGTGATAATAATAATAATGTAGAGGCTAAGAACTATTTTATAATATAAAGTATTAATTTTCTTTCTAAGTGCTTTTAAACGGATCGCTTTCTAAAAATGACGTCTCCTGGACCATCGGTACGTACACAAATTATCTGTTTTTCTTTTTCTAAGTTCTACTTCTCCAGTCAACTTTAGATAATCTATCTTTAGACGTCTCCTGTCGTAAGATAAAATCGCTAAACGTTGCAATTATAAAGCTACATTGAACAGCTTATAATGTTATTAGGTTATAATTATGTAGATTTTGTATGGCAGCTATGACTAAGACACCGCGGGTCCCACTTGCCAGGTCGTTTGGATGTCCTACCTAAGTCATGTCGGTTGAGAAGCAAAAACTTGCTTTTCAATAGGTGTCACTGACGTTACCTTAAAGCCATAAATTCAAAAAATGTGGAGGCAAATTTCGACCTGGTGGGTGGGAGTCGCGGTGGCTTAGTGGTCATAGCGTCTGGTTTATTTAACCAAAACACGCAGGTTAGAATCCTGCCCGCAGTCGAATTTCTATATATAATTTCCCTTACTAACAAATAAACATTGTGCAAAAATAAAATGATAATAATTTAAATAGTCTATTTCAGAATTCTTTTCAGCAATCATCAGCTGCCTCTGTGCAAGAGTTCAAAATCCGAGTACCAAAGAATGTTAAGAAGAAGCACCATGTGATGCGGTTCAATGCCACCCTCAATGTAGACTTTGCAAAATGGACCCATGTGAAGATGGAAAGAGAAAACAATATAAAGGAGTTTAAAGGACTAGATGAAGATATGCCCAAGTATGTGTTTGTTAATTTATGGTTTAAGTTCTCTGAAGTTGCATACAATATTTTGTTGTATTTTCTTATGATTGGTTAAATATAAATCAATATTTTTGGGTAATTTCTCTACAGCACCATTTAGTGTCCCAGACTAAGCAAAGTTTGTGCTATGAGTACTAGACTATAGATATAAAACTAATATACTTTTTTTGTTAATATGTATAAATGTATACTTGTAATATGTGAGAGACACACAGGCAAACAAACATTTATGCTCATCACATAAATATTGGAACTTTACATGTTAATTTATATTTTGCTTTTACATTAAAATTTGGAATACTCATACACAGTTTTATACAAGAGTCAAATGCACTTTAGAAGAAGAAAAAAATATATTTACATTGAAAGTTACTTTTATAAGGTCATTATATCACACATTGAGATTCTCTGTCAAATCCCAATAAGATTTGGCGCTGGTTCTGAGTATGGGCGAGATGTGCGTGAGGAGGCGCGTCGCAAGAAGTTTGGCATCATATCGCGCAAGTACAAGCCAGAGGATCAACCCTGGATACTCAAAGTTGGAGGCAAGACTGGCAAAAAGTAAGTAGTATAAATAATAAACTAAAAATGAAGTATCTAAGTTTTCTGTGGGATTCTAAGTAATCTTTTACATATTATTAAGCAGTGATAGCCTAGTGGTATGACCATTGGACTGCCAAGTCGAAGGTCTTGACTTCGAACCCAAGGCACACACCTCTGACTTTTCGAATTCATGAGCGTATTAATAATTAATTATCACTCACTTAAACGGTGAACGAAAACATAGTGAGGAAACCTGCATGCTTTAGATATTTTCTCAACGGAGTGTGTGTGAAGTCTGCCAACCCGCACTAGGCAAGGGTGGTGGACTATAGCATAATCCCTCTCAATATGAGAAGTGACCCGTGCCCAGCAGTGACTGTCCCACTGCTGGGCACGGGTCATATGGGTTGATGATTATTTTTCATATTATGCAATTTACCTATATATTATTTTACCTATTGGATTATCAAAATGCCCCACACATCATACTTGACAATTATGGCAGGGGTGTGGCATTTAGCATAAATAATTTTTGGTAAACTTTTACAAATCAAAAAATTTACATCATTGCTGAATATGCTCTATTAATAAAGTGAGATAAGGTCTAAAATCTGCCAAATTATGTCAATATTATTATAATTTATAACATAATGGACCTAAGTATAAAAGTCAATCTAAATTTTGTTGTGGACAAGACTTGATTTTCTCATTCTACATGAAGCTTGCAGACTCCTTCACTCTTAAAAACAGGAGAAATAAAAGTGTGAATCACCTTATAATTCAATTGTGTGAAGTCAGTATTTTGTATATTTTCTTTCTATTATATTTTGTAGCTAAGATAACGTCATAATGATGTTTATAAAATGTCGATATCCACAGATTTAAAGGCATCCGCGAGGGCGGCGTATCGGAGCACGCTGCGTACTATGTGTTCACTCACGCGGCTGACGGCGCTATTGACGCCTACCCACTGCAAGAATGGTTAATATATTAATATTATTACCTTACCTACTTCTTCTAGCTATAAATAAATTGTGTGCTCTGTACAGACGCCAGAAGGTATCCTAAACTGTCAAATTTTCCCAATTGAATATGAACCTTGTTGCTTTGCATTAAAGTTGAAAATCAATCAAAGAAATTTGACAGATTGTGGTAGGTTAGTGCTGGCTTCTGTACATATTAGACTAGATTGTAGATAAAAGCTAATTATGGTCAGCTGGTTGATAGAAAAACTGAATGCCATGGGTGCATTAGACATTAACTTATATTATCATCACTTGTGAAAGCGAGGTCAATTAAAGTCGATACTATTTGACGACAAGTTTGGCGCAGCGGCTGAGCGATTGGCTTCTGTACGACGTAATGTGGGTTCGATCCCCTAGGTTAGATCAACCTACAGGTAGTTCTTTTGGGTCTTTGTGTATGTGGAAGTTTGTGTTTCTAATCACACCCACAATACAGGAGAAAATCCCAGTGTGTGGCAACATAAAAAAAAACTATACCTTCTGATATATGATAAAGCATCTTTACAAATGTATTAAAACAATATCTGTGATTGTAGGTACAATTTCCAACCTATACAACGGTACAAAGCATTGTCAGCCGAAGAGGCTGATGAAGAATTTGGAAGGTAAATATTAAAATTAGTTTTTAGATAATCCTGTAAGGTATATTTACATGTACAGACCGGCAGGTCAAGCTATCCAAAACTGTCAAATCTTCCCAATTGAATATGAGCTCTATTGTATTGTATTAAAGTTGAAAATCTATCAAATAAATTTAGCAGATTGAGATAGATTGATGTACTGGCCTCTGTACATTAATCTTTTCTAGGCTATTATGAATTATATATATTTTTAATTAATTTGTAAATAATGTAATCTCCATTATAAACTCTGTGAAATAAATGTTTAGTGGAGAGGTAATTACATCTAGATTTTTTTAATAGAATATAATCTTGCAGACGCAACAAGGTGCTCAATTACTTCTCGTTGATGTTCCGTAAGCGCATGCGCGGTGACGACGCCGCCGATGACGCGGACGACCCTGACGAGAAGAAACTGAAGGGCGCCAAGGCTAAGAAAGGTACCTACTAAATCTGACTAGAAAAATGTATTACTGACTAACATCACGCCTATATTCCCTGAAGGGTTAGGCAGAGTTGTTAGTACACCTGTGCCCAACTCTTCGGGGATTACAGGCTTGTACATTGTACACTAAAGCAGTGATAGCCTAGTGGTATGACCATTGGACTGCCAAGTCGAAGGTCTCGAGTTCGAATCCAAGGCTCGCACCTCTGACTTTTCGAAATCATGTGCGTAATTAATTATTACTCGCTTAAACGGTGAAGGTGTGTGAAGTATACCAGCCGCCCTAGGCCATTATGGTGGACTACAGCCTAAGCCCTCTCATTCTGTGAGAGGAGACCCGTGCCCAGCAATGGGATAATATATGGGTTGATGATTACATTGTACACTCACACGTCGCCGGTATGTTTCGGTCCCATGTAATAGAGAGACTGGTTTTGTGTTTTAGTGATGTTGATAATTGATTAATCGATTATGGATAATGGATCGAAACAGGCAAAATTATCTTAATATCTCACTCAAATTATCAATAATCATGAATGAATTAAGCTAAAGATTTATTTACCTTTGCTTCCTGTCATCTCAATGCTGTGATAATGATCTTGATATTTGCCATAAGCTACACGATGCTACTAAGAATTTCAAACAGAAAAAAGAAGAGATAGACTGATGAGCCAGTCTAATTAGTAACACTAGAAGCTAGGTCAGCCATTCGACAAATGTATTTGTTTGTAAATGTATTTTTTCATATACATATATAAAATGTCGAGTCTAGGTGCACGGTTCCAAATTAATTGTTTCCTATGCAGAAGAACCCTCAAGAAACTCCATAACTCTTTTAAATTATCGTTATATACAATGATGTTCGATCGTATCGTAAATGTGCATTTTTTTTACAGATCTGAAACTCTCGGAGATGGACGAATGGATAGACTCGGACGATGATTCGTCCAACTCTGAAAACGACAAGGAAAAGGACAACGACAGTGACTCCGGCGCCAACAAGAAGAAGAAAAAGAAAGGTAAGGGTCCCTTATTATGCACTTACGTGTTTCGAGCAATTAACCTTTTGACCGCCACGGACGTGTATAGACGTCAAATGAAAACTTGTTCACGACGCCATGGCACTTCAAAAATACTACTTTTTTTAGTTTAAAATAAATACCTATAAAATTTTGATATGTTTTTTTTTACCTATTAATAGATACTAGAATATTATTATGACGACATCAGTGGTCTAGTGGTTCACGTGTCGTACTGCTGATCACGAGGTCGTGGGTTCGATTCCCACAAACCACAAATATTTATGTGAAAGTGTCTGTTTGTCTGGGTGTTTCCTATTTTTCCTACTTATACTTATAAGTATGTATTTACATTTAAAAAAAGTATATAAGTATTATGTCCATTGTCTAGTACAAGCTCTGCTTAGTTTGGGACTGGATGGTGCTGTGTAAAATTGTCCAAGAATATATTATTGTATCTCCACTTCGGATATCACGGCATATCTCCCGTGAGGAAGACATCCGGTCCTTTGGCAGGCTTGCGCGGGGACACAGGTCCAACGCGTAGAGGCTCCATGGAGAGATTTATTCTAAATATGGGATGAGGCATCAACCCGGAACTTATTATTACGAGTATTACAGTCTTTTGTCCTTTCAATATGCATACATAATGTACCAGGACGCCCATATTCTCATTTAAAAATGTTTTCATCTATAGCGGCTGCCGCAAACAAGAAAAAGAAGAAAGTAGAAGACGAGGCCTTCGAGGAAAGTGACGACGGAGACGAAGAGGGACGAGAGAAAGACTACATATCAGACTCTTCTGAGAGGTGAACTATCTGAACTAATATTATAAACACAATAGATTTGATTTTTTGTTCTTCTATGTTTGTTCATCATGGATAAAATCAAAAAATTTAACCAATTAAAATATTGTTTTACATATAAATATATATAAATAAATGTTTTTGTTTGTTTGTCTCGTCCTATACCATCTGATTGTGATGAAATTAAATTATATTATATTCATAACATGGGTAGGTACTTCTTTATAATTATACCTATTGTATGTTGTTACAGTGAATCGGACCACGAGACTAAAGCCAATAAGGAGCTTAAAGGCGTTGCAGAGGAAGACGCGCTCAGGTGACTATCTTATATAAACTGCTACATGGTACATCAAAAGGTCAAGTACTCACGTTGTTTTTCTTCGTCATTTAAGCAAGTGGTAAATAATTATTAATTTTTTACCACTTGCTTACAATTCACATGATTGCGAAAAGTCAGAGGTGGATTCGAACTTGAGACCACGAGACCTATTGATCATATCACTGCATTATATTAATTAATTTTCACCTCAATAACTAAGTGTGGTCGCATAGAGATCGTGCCTCGTGCAGGTGTTCGTGAACAAGGAATACACCAGCAAGTATGACATAGTTTGGTCTGGTTCTCTGCAGTCCAGGATGAACCAGGATCCAGCAGAATACCAGCGCCACATGTTAGTCTGGCACATGCTGAGCTGGATACCTATTTGCTGCAGCGAGACACATACCTAACATTTAAAATCAGTTTTTTTTAATTATTTCCGTTGTTTTTTTATTTTATTTGTACTTATCTTTCATTTTTATTTACTTAAATAGCATACATATAGTGTGTTTTGTCTATGGCAAATAAACGCTTTTTCTTTCTTTCCTTCTTTCAGTCACATTGAGCAAGGGATCTCGGGGTTAACAACCTGTGGACCGGCAATATTTCACGTTTTTATTTTAAGCTTTAGCGTTGCGGTTTAGGCGGTCACCACACTGCTACCGTTGCGCTGGTGTTGGCGGTTCGATTCCCATCCGAGACAAATCTTTATGTGATCCACAGATATTTGTTTCGACTCTGAATCCGTTAATTAACGTAATGTAAATTGCCTGCTAAACGGCCTGGTCTGTAGTGCAGGAGCTGTCTTTTAAAAAACGATAATATTTACAGAAAACTGCTGGCCTCTGACGAGGAGTCTGAGGAGGAACAAGAGAACAAAGAACAGGAGGACGAACAAGAAGATGAACCGACCAAGGAGGGAGAGGAACGCGCCAGTAAACTTACAAAGAAGAAGAAGAAACCCGACGACACAAAGAAAGGTCAGTCAGGTTTAGGGAACATATTTTTTTTACGTGAATAACATAACATACCATCCCACCTGTTTCTCGCAGGGTTAGAGAGAGGTGTACTAATGTACACCTATGGTAGGGCTCGCGGGTTCAATCCCCGTATGGAACAAATATGGCTTAGTCTGGCCTACAGATAATAGCTCTGGTTCTGGGTGAGTGTATAATATTGATTAACCTTTTGACCGCCACGGACGTGTATAGACGTCAAATGAAAACTTGCTCACGACGCCAACGATGGCATGGCACGTCAAAAATACTACTTTTTTTTAGTTCAAAATAAATACCTATAAAATGTTTATTTGTTTTTTCTTTAACTATTAATAGATACTAGAATTTGTCGCTTGCCGTAGAGAACACGGATTTTCGTTATTGACGTGGCGGTCAAAAGTTTAACACCAGTCCATCTTTAACCTAACTATGTATATTTAATAATATTAATTAACCAGTCTACCTTTGTCCTGTTTTGACAGAGTCGAGTAGTGAGTTAAGTTCAGACTCGGACACAGACCCGGAGAGCAGTAGTACAGCAGCCAAGAAACCCAAGAAGAGCAAGAGCGGCGACAAGAACGGACCCACCACCAGCACATCCGGTATGGACACACAAATATGTACCACAAAACATTCACATAGGGTTCAATTTAAATATAACAACATATCAACTAGAAGTGATTTAATTTATTCATTATGTTTCAAACAAAGGACACTAGCCTTAAATTTATACTTTGGATATCTTTATTTGCCCGAAATTTGCCTGTGGAGGTCTGATGGCAGTCACTTTGTGTAAAAGTAGTAACCATTGTATGAAGTTATCTTTTACTTACGTCAACGAACATATTCGCTTGCACGGTACACTGCGCATATACACACATGTATGAGTGATTTCAATGCAAACATTTACCGGTCAAACAGTATAACTACGAGAAGGTTAGAGATAGTGTGTGGTTTGTCACTAAGGCAAATGATCATTATAACGCGCTCTTTCTGTCTAGATAATGATGAAAGAGTGCGATATACGTGATCGTGTATGTGTGCAAAATGTTTGTTATAGAAAAAGGTCGTAAGTGCGACTTGTTTTGATGCGATATATTTGTGAAACTGCTACTGGACTTATGACCCCGACCGTACATCGTACAGGTCTTCGTGAGAGAGAATGACTCTCGATAGTCAGCCGCAGTTGTTAAAATGTGACTGCTTCTACTGCGACTACATTACTATGTTTTGAACAAATTGGTTGACATAAAACCTAGGATGAAGATGATGCATCTCGATAATTTGTGTGATTGTCGGTGTAGCGGCGGGCAGCGCGAGCACGTCGCGGTCGGGCACGCCCACGCCGTCGGCGGCGCAGGCTGCCGTGGCCGCCGCCAACGCTGCCAACACCAACCTACCGCCCTCCAAGAGGCCCAAACTAGATCCTTCTTACAAGTAAGCATTTTACTGTCACAGGATAATGTTGCAATGATAAGGAATGTTAAAATGTTGTTTCGTTTATTATCATTTTCTCAATGAAATATTCGATATCGAATTTCTTTTAAGTTTTAAGATAATTTTAAAGAATTATCAAAGATGGTCCAAGAAAAACTTATATAATAAATGGGCTCCATCTTTTTTTGTGACATTAGAAAGTGATGGGAATATTTTAACTATGGGTTTAGCCTAACTCAAACCATGTTTTGTATTATTTTAAGTCGTCTGTTTCAAGTTTCATTTCAATCAATGGGTATGCAGCTATGTGAGTGAAATTATTGGGTAAATGAAACTTGATGCTTGATTGCGAACTTAGCAATATAAAAGAATTCTGGTCTCATAAAATACTCGTATCAATGTTCCAGTGAATGCGGCGTAACTGAAGAGGCAGTTCGTCGCTACCTAGCGCGGAAGCCGATGACGACGACGGAGCTGCTGACCAAGTTCAAGTCGAAGCGCACTGGCGTCAGCAGCGAGCGCCTCGTGGAGACCATGACTCAGATCCTCAAGAGAATCAACCCCGTCAAACAGAACATCAACGGGAAAATGTACCTGAGTATAAAGAATACGTGATTTAGTCAAATAAATTGTTTATTTTGAATTGGTTACTTGGTTGTTTTTCTGTTATATTTGTGTCCCAAAATAAAGTTGTCATTCAGACTCGGGTCGGGTTTTTTTGGGGTCTCGAAACTTTAAGACAATAAAATTGCAAAACTTTTACACGGAATTAAGCATCTAGCCCAAGCTTCAGAACTGATTCCGTACAGATTGTCGTATCGTTCGAGTATAAGATCGTCATACAATATTACTTTCTACAAGATGCAAGCCGTTGATCAAATAGCATAATAATATAGTATTATAGCATAGAATGCAAAATTACTGCCACTCTACCAAATTTTATATGAAAATATTTGGTAGAGCGTCAAAAACAACATGGCTAAAACAAATCAAACAAAAGAACAACATTTATTAACCAGGGGCGTATTTACCCTAGGGCCATCCGGGCCATGGCCCGGGGCGCCACTCCGCCAGGGGCGGCGTCATGGTGGGTGACATTTTTTAATTTTTCTTGTCAATCTCAATTTAAAATTAAAAAAAAAAAAAAAAACAAGAATCAGTAAGTAAATCATTTGGTCGAAAACACGCTTGTAAGTTAAGTTTCGACAATATCTACGGAGCGCGTCTGTAAGTAAGTAGGTACTGCTCCGAATATAACGCGCACGGGGCGAGGGCGCTGAGCGAGGTGGGGGCGGCTCCTTATGTACTTACCTATGTACCTCACGGAATAGAAAAAACAGTGGAAGTGCTAAGTAGGCGTGGCACGCGTGCCATAATTAAGCGCTGTTATGCTTATTTGATCTCAGTCGTCAATCTAACTGTTTTAACGTCGAGCCGTGTTGGTCGTTTCACGACAAACTCATTTTACCGTAGATATACCATATTTTTCCACTTTGGAGTGAAAAATTTATAGTAGGAGAAGGAATCTTAAAAATGGAGGTGTTTCGTACCATCAGTAAGTACGATTTCATTTGTTTTCTAATAAAATCTTAGATACTTCAAATTTAATAAAATTGAATAGAACGTCCAGTTAAAATCGACCATATAGTGATTGAAATAAAGTTTATTTTGTATCGATTGTAATCACTATTTTTATCATGATTGTCTATGATTGTATTATTATTCATTCTCGAGTTCTTTGCTACTCAATAAGTGATGTAGTCAAGCCAGATGTTGATTTTATCGATACATATCGATAAAAGAAAATAAGTAATTTCATAATTATTAATTATATTATATTACATTACAGTACAATTATTTTTATAAGGCCGCCTAAAATACATGCACGAAATTAATTTTAAGAGTTGTATTAGGTTGCATAGATGCTTAATAGCAGACATGTAATCAAACTTTCACATACGTAATAATGTAATCATTAATCATCATTAATTATTTGTATTATACAATTTACACGTAAATTTTCTCATGGCAATTCAGAAAACATTGAATACCTATTTACTTATCGTATACATGTATAAATTATGGATATCGTCTTTGTATATGTCAGTGACTGCTGTAGTTATAATTATAAATTTCACCACTTATTTTTACATTTTACACTTATTTTGTAAGTTCAGTATCATGAGCGTAAATACGGTACCCGCTTCTCATCAGATGTGCCGTACGCGTGTTTGCCACTCGTTTTGTATATAAAAAACGTAGTAGTTACAGGAACACCTCTTCCCAACCCTTTGGGGAAACAAGGCATGAAGGTTATGTTTTTCCTATAGATTTACAGAGATAAAATAAAATAAATCAAAAACAAACAAATCATCAAGTAGGTAGTACATTATCTTAATTACATGAAAAACGGGTGTTTATCGATATCGATAATGTAATTCATGTTATGCCTTGGTCGAGTAGCAACAGACTACGGCCATCTATGGTTGAGTAGCGGAATTTACTCGTCAATCAATTCTAGTTTGACTTTAGATTACAAAACGTCATAAATACTTTCTGAAGTAAAACAAAATAAATCTTATGTATAGAGTATGAAGGTTTATTTCCAGATGTAGGATGAGTGACTTATGCTAGTTTGGACTAAAATTAAAACGACAAATCAAACGATTTGTTTATTTGTAGTGCAATATAAGACTATCGGTTTATTTGTGTGAGTTTGGCGACAACGATAGAAGTGCAATGTAACAAAATTACTATAGGAATATAGTAATTTTGTTACATTGCACTTCTACCTGTTTTTTCTGTTCTGTGGTACTCCTTATGTACAGAGGCCAGCACATCAAGCTACCACAATCTGTCAAATTTATTTGATTGATTTTCGAATTTAATACCAAACTATAAGGTTCATATTCAATTGGAAAAAATTGACAGTTTTGGATAGGTTGACCTGCTGGCGTCTGTACTTACCTATGTACTCTTTATGTACTTACCTATGTACTCCTTATGTACTCCTAGTGTATTCCTTATGTAAGTACTCCTTTTGTACTCCTTATGTAATGGAGATAGCTGTTGAACAGGTAAAGGGCCCTGTCTCTTACACTTATGGCCTCCAGTCTCTGCACAAGGATGGGAACAGAAACTGTGTCAAACGCTTTTTTGACACCGTATGTACTCCTTATGTACTCCTTATGTACTCCTTATGTACTCCTTATGTACTCCATTTGTACTCCTTTTGTAATCCTTATGTACTCCTTATGTACTCCCTATGTACTCCTTATGTACTCCTTATATACTCCTCATGTACTTACCTATGTACTCCTTATGTACTTACCAATGTACTCCTTATGTACTTACCTATTTACTCCTGTAAGTATTCCTTATACAACATCATTATTAGTATATGCGAAACCTGAAACACGTGTCTAGTATTTTTATATAAATAATCTATGTACAAAATTTCAAAACTTGTATCATGAATAATCACAAAGTTATAAGCTTGTTAAGTTACCTGGTTGTCCGTACAAAAACATGCTCATCACGCGCAGGCGCCGCCCCGCGCCCGCGTTGTCGCGGCGCTCATTGATAATAATGTGGCAGTAGGTACCTAACCGTACGGCGATTTCCGATTGCATTGTATTTAACTGATGATACATCACACTTTCCACATTTTCCATCACACTTGCAGTCTTTGAACTGTCGTAATGGTCAAGTGTAGGTAGACATTAATAAGTACTTTATTTGTAAATGCAGCCGTAAGTGATTAAATGTAGTCAATGCGATATGTTGCACCTTATACCAAACACTGTAAGTTCAAAATGGATGAAAAGTGTTAAACATCGCACTACTTAACCACAACAGGCTGTAGGTACAAATAAAAACGTGTGTTCATGTGTGTGACGATACTTTAATGTCAGATAGCCCCTCGTGCCGCACTGCCAGGAATACGTTATCACCACAAACCGCTAGTATCCGTACCATTTCTTACACGAACACTATGCTTTTTACATACGATAGGTACACGTCAACCGAAACACAACTGCCGCGCGCTCGCGTTATCACCACAAACCGCTACTGTACGTACCATTTCTTAAACGAACACTACCTATGCTTTTTACATACGATAGGTACAGATCAACCGAAATGCTTGCGCTCGCGGTCGCGCTCTCGTTTTGTACCTACTTATCTGAACGGGAGCGACATACGTGCACACTTCCCTATAGCTGCCGGGCGACTGAAGTGGTTGGTTCACCCCCGGGCCCCGCCCGCCCCACTGCGCCCGCGCTGACCGCTCGGTGTCAGTGACCTGTGTTGCGCGCATATGATTGCGGATAGGTACTTAGTGTCGCTCGGTGTCCTACTCGTAACATTTTTTAAATGTTTTTGGGACAAAATATAACATGATGTAAAAATTATTGGAATCGATTCAGTTACTGATTCTGAACAAACTATATTCAGGTTTCGCATATACTAATAATGACGATGTATACTCCTTATGTACTCCTTATGTACTCCTCATGTACTCCTTATGTACTTACCTATGTACTCCTTATGTACTCCTTATGTACTCCTTATGTACTCCTTATGTACTCCTTATGTACTCCTTATGTACTCCTTATGTACTCCTTATGTACTCCTTAAGTACTCCTTATGTACTCTTATGTACTCCCAATGTACTCCTTATGTACTCCCAATGTACTCCTTATGTACTCCCAATGTACTCCTTATGTACTCCCAATGTACTCCTTATGTACTCCCAATGTACTCCTTATGTACTCCCAATGTACTCCTTATGTACTCCTTATGAACTCCTTATGTACTTACCTATGTACTCCTCATAATTAAAATTAAAATAGCAGAAAAAAAAACATCGCTTTTTTCCTAGAATTCTGGGGCGGTGAAACTTATTGGCCCGGGGGCGCCAAATTCCAAATTATGCCCCTGATAATAACACTAAACATGTCCTTTTGAATAGAGTTGAAAATGGTGTGTCACTCTACTCGAACAGATTACGTTTTATATTTCTCCAAAGGGCACTTAGACAGGTTTTTTTATGGATGATTTTGAAATGCCTCGTTAGTCTAGTGGCCCGAGTGGCCCTCATTGTGACTACAACAGCTACACATGAATCGAACCGGACCTCTAGGTCCTCGATTCAATTTCCCAGTGTTATTAACAGCTCGGAGTTTGGATTTGTGTTAATGGCAATAGAATCGCCTCCTATTACTGTAAATGGAGCTTAAACATACATAACATATAGGTGTACACTGTTCATACAATAAATTACTACTTTTAACTATTAGAAATACAACGCCATAAGAAAAAACGAGATAAATTAATATGACCTATCTCGATAATATTACCATTCAATCCTTCTATTTACAACAACTTATCTGATCACTTACTTCATAAATGCTTGTAAATGTCACTTGATAATGTTTTGACGTTTGTATTTTTGACAAATTATTTGGCGCGACGATACTCGAGCTCGACGGAAGACGAAATATTGACGAATTATTAAGTTTATTTATATTGTGAATTGAACTTGTGAGCGCTTAGTACAGTAATTATTAATAAAATAGCGAGCTTGTGACGAGGAAATGCGATTATGATCATGCTTTATGTTGTGATTTAATACCTTTCAAGAAGTTGTTGAAACTGTTATCTAAACATGGGAGATGTTCAAAGAATGCGTGGCGAGATTACCGCAGCGTTTAAGATCAATGGTTTTACATTACGGAGAAATGCTGGTACGTTTCTTGCTGAACAGCTGTTATTATTACCTCCAGATGAACGTGATACGATGCTAGAAAAGCTCTCATCTCATTTGTTACACCAGTGTCTATCTCAGCCGATTTTAGAGAAAGAACATTTAGAAGTAGCGTACAAAGAGTGTTCAACGGCAGGGCTAGAAGAGCATGAGACTGTCCTGAACGTTATCGACGCTTTCACCGTCCCCAAGTTATGTTACGATCATGAACTCAAGAAATTCGTGAAAGACGTAAATAGTGTGAAATGTTTACTTCCCGACCCCCAATGGAAATCTCGCTTTGTCATCGACAGGTACACAGTGATATGGCAGAGGACACTCAGGAACAAACTATTTACACTAGACTCCATAACTTCTTCAGAAACTGAAAAGCGTTTCCAGTTGCGCAAAGTAGAATTTTTGTTAAGTTGCTCTAGTAGAGTTGATGATGTAGTGGTGTTGGGCCTGCTCACACAAGTTATTGAGGGAAAGTATCACTTAGAAGATCCAACAGGCTCAATTATGCTGGATGTGACAAATGTGAGGTATCATTCAGGCCTATTTACAGAAGGCAGTTATGTATTAGCTGAAGGTTACTATGATGATAAAATACTCCATGTTACTGGTCTAGTACAACCTCCTGTGGAAACGAGAGAAGCATCAATGCCTTATTTTGGTAACCTAAACACATTTGGAGGGAAATCAAAAACATCTCTGAAAAATTCTGAAGCTCTCTTAAAAATAGAAAGTGATAATAGGGATGGTGTACTAGTTTTTGTGTCTGATGTATGGTTGGACAGCCCAAAAGTAATGGACAATTTAAAAAAGTTATTTGCTGGCTTTGAAGATGTTCCACCTATAGCCATTGTTTTGATTGGTGAATTTCTTTCATGTCCATACACCTATAAGTTTCATATGCATCTCAAAAATGGATTGAATAGCTTAGCGGATATGATTTGTCAGTTTAAGAACTTACGTGAAAAGTGTACGTTTATATTTGTGCCTGGAAAGACAGACCCTGCTGCTCCAAATGTGCTCCCAAGACCACCTCTACCTAACTACCTGACAGACACAATACAGAACAAACTAGGTGACAATGCAATATTCACAACAAATCCTTGTCGCATACAGTATTGCACTCAGGAAATTGTTGTGTTCAGACAAGACTTAGTTATGAAACTGTGCCGGAATACATTGCACTTTCCAGACAGTGGTGACATACCGGACCATTTAACAAAAACTTTACTAAGTCAGTGCTGTTTGACACCACTGTCTTTAGGAGTACAGCCTGTGTTTTGGAGACATGCTAGTGCATTATCCTTGTATCCGTTACCAGACTTAGTGATAATAGCGGATCATTTTCAACCATTTACAAGGACTTACAAAGATTGTCAGATTATTAACCCCGGTTCATTTCCTCGTACTGAGTTCACATTTAATGTGTATGTGCCAGCTACAAGAGTTGTTGAAGAGTCACAAATACCAAAAGATGATAATATTTGAAGAAACATCTTTGGAATTACTTGGTATTAACTTTGTTTAAAAACACAAATGTTCTCTAATAAATTATGAAATCCTAAGAACATGTCAAATGATTATAATTTTACCATTGATTTAAGCCCATTATACTACTCTAGCAACCCGCCCCAGCATTGCATTGGTATATTCATAAAATATAGCCTACCTTAATTTGTAACCCTTTCTATTGTTGAAAACCCAGTGTAGCGGTGACTTAATTTATAATAAAATTATGTAATGATGTTGAACATCTTATGGGTGTCAATCCAAGATCAAGATACACTTAAAAAATTATGCTGAAAATCCACTGACTTCTTACAACTTAATTATAATTAAATATAAATAATTGAAAGATTTTGATATCTTTAAAAAAATATGTATAATATGATAAATAATACCATTTAATAAATAAAAAATGTGCCTTACATTTGTGAGGGTAGTTTAATATTCTTAATAAGTATAACTGTTATAATTGTGTACCCACATGCATGAGTTTTATGAATAAAGGAGTCCAATACTGAACACTGTCTTTGACTGACGTGCGCACCTTGACATGGCGCAGCCTGTAGTAGGTTCAAAATAATTTGCAGTATTCGGTTTAATAAAGAGGTATCGCGTATTAGTAAAGTGATAGACAAACAGTGCACAATGGAAAGTGTTTTGACGCCGCCATCGGCTTTCAAATTTAATGCAAGTGCATTGGACTTGGTATTGGGTGAGAATTGGACCAAATGGCGTCGTAGTTACGAAATATACACCAAAGCCTGTGACATCGATAAAAAGACATCAGATAAACAGTTTAATATTTTTTTACACATCGTTGGTGAACAGTGTCGTGAAATATTAGAACAAACACCAGAAAAATGCACGACCGTAGATGCCGCTTTAACAAAATTGGATGAGCATTTTAAAATCATAAAAAGAAATGTGACGGTGGAACGACATAAATTTTTCACCCGAGATCAACGGAAAAATGAATCGATAGACCAGTATGTTTTTGATTTAGGCAAATTGGCACAAACTTGTGAGTTCGGTAACTTAAAAGATGGACTCATAAAAGATAGATTGGTGGTCGGGATAACTAGTTCCGCCATACGTGAAAGATTACTTAGAGAGGAAGATTTAACTTTGAAAAAGGCCTTAGAAATATGTCGAGCTGTCGTAGTGTCTAAAGTTTACTCAGAAAACATACAAGGAGAAGGACATGAGGCCTACGAGATTCGAGATAGAGAGATGCGAGAAAGGACTGACGAATCCGTACACGAAACTTGGGTCGTCCGACGCGGAGGCGAGGCAGCGAGAAGCGCTCGCGAGCCAGCTGGAGCGGGCTGGCGAGGCGCGCGAGGCCGCGGCCGCCGCGAGCCGGTGCAGCCGGCACGCGTTATAGCGCGCCGTCCTCCGGGTTCGCCGCGTTATGACAGGAGCGTGAAGCAGTGTGCTTATTGTGGTGGTGTTCATATTAAATCTGAGTGCCCGGCATACGGAAAACGATGTGTACGTTGTAATAAAATGAATCACTTTGCGCGCGTGTGCCGTCGTGTATATTATATGGAGCGATCAGAGGAACAGGTAATATTTACTGTCAATAAAAGTGATGAATGGAATGTAGATTTAAAGATAAATGAATGTATCGTTAATTTTAAAATTGACACCGGTGCTGATGTAAACGTATTACCGATGAAATACTTGTCAAAAATTAAATTATTAGAGTCAGATCTACTAAAATCAAACAGTAAATTAAATGGTTATTCTGGTGCTAGTATAAGGGTTGTAGGAAAAATTTGTTTACAGGTTTGTTATAAAAATAAGTTATTCTTAGTACATTTTAAAGTAGCTGATGTGGAGTCTGTGCCTATTTTAGGTCGATATACATGTGCGGAACTTGATATAGTCAGACGTGTGATGTCAGTCAGTGAAATTAACAATCATTGTGTAGAATTCATTGCTGATTATGAAGATATCTTTAAAGGTATAGGATGCTTACCGGGTAAATATAGAATACAGTTAAAGGAGGGTGCTGTTCCAGTTGTACATGCCCCTAGGAAATTACCTTTTGCAATAAGCGATGGTGTAAAAAGTAAATTGAATGAGATGGAATCACAAAAAATAATAGCAAGGGTTGAAGGTCCTTCTGATTGGGTAAGCAGTATTACTGTTGTTAAAAAAGCAAATGGAGACTTACGCATTTGCCTGGATCCTAAGGAATTAAATAACGCAATAAAACGTGAATATTTTAGACTACCTACCCTAGATGAAATATTATCAAAATTGTCAGGTGCCAAGGTATTTAGCACCCTCGATGCGTCGTCAGGTTTCTGGAATGTATTATTGGATGAAACTAGCTCATATTGCACATTTAATACTCCTTTTGGTAGGTACAAGTTTTTACGAATGCCATATGGTATATGCTCAGCCTCGGAAGTGTTTCATAAAAAAATGTATGAAAACTTTGACGATATAGAGGGTGTATGTATGTATATAGATGATTTATTAGTGTACGGGGCTAATAAGAAAGAGCATGATGAGAGATTAAGAAAGGTATTGGACCGTTGTAGAAAAATTAACCTAAAATTAAATAAGAAGAAATGTAAATTCGGGTTAGAAGAAATAAAATACTTAGGACATAGAATAACAAAAAATGGTTTATATCCGGACAACTCACATATTTCCGCGATAACTAATATGCCGACTCCTAAAAACAAAAAGGATGTAGAAAGATTTCTTGGCCTTATTACATATGTCGCAACATTTGTACCGAATTTGTCAGATAAAACTCAACCTCTTAGGGAGCTATTAAAACAGGAAACCGAATGGCATTGGGAAGATAGGCAGGAAAAATGCTTTAATGAATTGAAGATGTGCTTATCTACTAAACCGGTTTTGCAATTTTACGACTTACATACGCCTATTACAATATCAGTGGACGCTAGCAAAAGTGGGTTGGGTGCATGTTTAATGCAGAACGGTTTGCCTGTCTGTTATGCCTCCAAATCCTTAAATAAGGCTGAACAAAGATACGCGCAAATAGAAAAGGAGCTGTATGGTTGTGTTTATGCGTGTGAGAGATTTTATGTTTACATTTACGGCCGAACAGATGTCACAATTGAGACGGACCATAAGCCATTAATAAGTATAATTAAAAAACCGATTGTCGATGCTCCGCCGCGTTTTCAACGAATGTTACTGAGATTGCAAAAGTTTACGTTTAAATTAGTGTACAAGGCAGGCAAATATTTGTATATCGCAGACACGTTATCGCGTGCTTATGAACCCGCGCCTGTTCACACCGCAGCCGGCGCGGTGACCGACTCACTACACGAGGAGGTGTGCGCTGTGACGCAGTGCGTTGCCTCGCTTGCGGCCACACATTTTACTAACCCACAATTCATACGATTGCAGAAAGTTACTCAAATTGATATCGAGTTAAAAGAAGTTACAAATTATATTCTTAATGGGTGGCCTGATAATAAATCAAAAGTGTCAGATATGGCAAAAGCGTATTGGAACTATAAAGAGAATTTATCGGTAGTTTATGGGCTAGTGTGGAAGGATAATAGAATTGTTGTACCGACCGCTTTGCGAAAAGAAATGCTAAATAAAATACATTTAGGTCATATGGGTATAGAGAAGTGTAAATTAAGAGCTAGGGAAACAATTTTTTGGCCCAACATTAACAATGATTTGCAGAACATGATATCTAATTGTAGTGTATGTTTGACTTATAAAAAAAACAGTCAAAAGGAAGAAATGCAACCACATGAACTTCCAGACAGACCTTGGGTAAAAGTAGGCATAGATTTATTTGAAATAAAAAATGAGAACTTTTTATTAGTGGTAGACTACTACAGTAAGTTTTTTGAGATAGCTGAATTACAATATACAGATTCAGAATACATAATTTCATCTTTAAAAAATATATTTAGTCATCAGGGTATACCGATGCAGGTTGTTTCAGACAATGGACCACAATTCTCTTCTCATAAATTTAGTGATTTTGCTTCGAAATGGGACTTTAATCATATCACCTCCTCTCCACGCTATCCGCAATCGAATGGGCAGGTCGAACGGACCGTACAGACTGTTAAAAGAATTATAATTAAAACTCGTGAAAGTGGCTCGGATTATCGTCTTGCTGTACTAGAATATCTAAATACGCCAATAGCGGTAGATTTGCCTTCTCCAGCTGAATTATTACAAAGTAGAAAATTTAGGAGCATTTTACCTGTTGCTAGTAAAGAATTAAAACCGAAAGTTCACAAAAACATATATAAACAGTTAAAAAATAGGCAGTCCATACAAAAATATTATTATGATCGTAACGCAAGGAATCTGGATAAATTATATATAGGTCAGAATGTAAGAGTTTATGACGAACGGAAAAGGCGTTGGGTACCGGGAACAGTTCTCAATATTTTAAGGGACCGATCTTATGAGATTAGATTATTAACTGGTGTGACAATAATAAGAAATCGAAGACATATCATGAAAGACTCACAACTGCGACAAAGCACGTCTGATTATAACCTCAACTATGATGATATTCATGTCTCATATAATTCTTTACAGAACAGTGCACAGAATATTAATAGTAATAATTATGTTACTCGTTTTGGCAGGACAGTGAGGGCACCGACTAGATGGGGATATGATGTGCAGTAGTGTAGTAAGATGAACAAACTAATAAACCACCAAATGTAATTTAAGTTATTGTTATCAATGTAATTAAATAGGTAACAGATAAACGTATCTATTATTCACTGAAGTCATATGTGATTCATGATGTAACGTAGTGCGAGTAAATAATGATATTATTCTAAATTATAAACTGTTTTTCTTTGTATTGATGTGTATTACCAATTAAAATTTTTTTTTGTTAAAATACAAATGTTCTGAATTATTATCTAATGTGTATTCCTATCGTCATGATTACTTTGAACAAATAGATGAATTTTGTTTTTTTTATAGGGGTGAAGGAATTATGTACTTATTTTACATTGTGTTGAGGCAGATGTATGATATAGATTGAAAGATTCATGTGAAATTACCTTATCTTGACTTATTGATTATGTATCCTTTATCAACTTTGTCATCAATTAATATCTTACTGTATTATTCAATTATTTATTATTAAGGGGGAAGATGTGAGGGTAGTTTAATATTCTTAATAAGTATAACTGTTATAATTGTGTACCCACATGCATGAGTTTTATGAATAAAGGAGTCCAATACTGAACACTGTCTTTGACTGACGTGCGCACCTTGACAACATTAAGTTTTAGTTTGTCAACTATTACATTAATTAATTACAATAATATTTATTAAATTATTTAAATATACCTACAAAATTAGGTGTATAAATGATGTCTACATTTTGTGTATAATAATCTCCATAATATCTATTATCATTATGGACAGCATACATTAAGGTGTAGTTATAATGCATATTATAAGAACATAAACATAACATCACACCTGTATTCCCTGAAGAGTTAGGCAGAGGTGTACTAATGTACGTGACCCACAGTTTCCCAGTAAGTTTAGGTCCCATGTAATAGGGGATGACCTTATATTTAACCAGGCACAAATCCAAACTTCGAGAACACAAATGGGTTTTTAAATAAATACAAAATTAATAAATCAATAATCTATATTTAAAAAAAAATTATTTTGTACAACTCGTTTAACTTATTATTTATTTTCTTACAAATACTCAGACTTATGCTAATTTAAAATATATTAATTTAATTCAACAAATACTTTACCTGGTTTTATTATTTAGTTTTTATTATTTGCGTAAACTTGAACAAAGTATTTTAGCAGGTGTTACATGTAATTAATTGTCCTTTTTAACATGCCTACTAATTTTACAATAACTATTGTAATTGACATACATATAGGTACGATACGCATTATAAAAGTGGGTAAGTACTCACTTTTGCATTCTGCAAGCTAGCCTACACAAAAAGTTTAAATACTTAGTTTTTATTTCAGAAATCACAGGTATATAGGATATGTATATTTATGCTGTTTAGTACCTATTGATCAAAATTAATACCAGCTGGGTCACACAATGCGATTTAACGGCACTGACACCCGCAAAAAGTTTCATACATTCGGCATTTCAGTGGTGCTGAGAGTTTCATAGAAAAACCCGATAACACTGCTCGACCTGGGAATCGAACCCAGCGTAGGTAGTAGTCGTGCTTACGACAACACTGCATAATTTTTAACCTACTTATCATATAAAATTATTTCGTCAATATCACAAAGCGGTAACAAGGCATCGTATCACCTTTGTGGACGCGTGGAGCATGCCTTACTATTTTTATTTATACTAAAAATACTAAAATTCAATACCGTACGGTAAGTACCTACTCCGTAGGGTTAACCTCAAACAATTAGGCACGTCTTAAGGTACAAGCGTTTTTACATTAAAAATATTTAACTTAGCTTTACAAACAACAGCGAAAGAATTAAAAATGCAGGCAACTAAACGAATAATTGTTATTTTTAGTACGTAGATATACGTTTAGGTAGGTACCTAATTCAGCCACTGAGCCACTCATTGAATTATGGACGATAATCTTTAGGGCGCGAACTGACGACGCAAAAGATGTCGCCCGGATTTCTGATTCTACGACCTTTTCTTTGCATGGTCATTTAAAATCCTATTTTATATTCATGATCTTAAAATAGACATATTAGTAGACATTAGGTGTATAGTTTTTTAGACTGATTTTAAGTATATGTCGCCTGCATACATTAGGTAGGTACTTGTTCGCCGTATACATCTTCATTAGCCAGTTCTGTTACTTTACAGAAACTTCATTTATTAGGTACTATCTGATACTTAGAACTAGTTAGCAATTGCAAGATGAAGAAGTTTCAATACCAACCACATAAGGCAAAATTATCGAACCGCAAATCACTTCTCACAATTACAAAAATATTTTTTAAATTGCCTATCTACGTAAATTCAATTCTGAAATTAGTTTTGATTACGTAATACTAAATAAGCACCTTAAGTACAACTTTGAAACTCTGAGGATTACCTACTTTCGAGAAACTTCTACCATCTGTGGGTAGCTGCGATATTAGCCGTCAATTTAAACTAACGCTATGTTATTAAAGCTTTCTCTTTTTCACTCTTCCATTCCGCTTCTTCTACGTCTTCTACGGCTTTTCTGTAATGGAGAAATAATAATTAATATTCAATATTTCATAATATAATAATATGTATATAACTAGCTCGTTAGTCTAGTGGTCCTAAGCGCGACTGCTACGCTAGAGGTCCTGCAGGGTTCGTTTCCGAGGTAAAGCAGTGTTTTTTGGATTTTCAATGAAATTTTCAGAACCTAGCAGCTCGGAATTTAGAGTTGTCCCCGGTTAATGTTAAATAGGTTTGACCCCCGATTGGGACCTAAAACATACCAGCGAACTGTGATACACCTCTGCCTAAACCTTCGGGGAATACATGCGTATTCCCCGTGGTACATACATGGTATATATGTTATGTTAATTCATATTAGTGCTTTATTGTCCAAATGTAGGGCATTAGATTCAGGAATTTTTAGACGTACTACCGCGCCTGCATTAGGTACCTATACTTGACGGTATCTAGGTAGCTACAGTTCGCGAATCTGATATGTTTTAGAGCCCTAATGGACGCGGAATCTAT
The DNA here is from genome assembly GCA_964056405.1 of Acronicta alni. Lineage (NCBI taxonomy): Eukaryota > Metazoa > Arthropoda > Insecta > Lepidoptera > Noctuidae > Acronicta > Acronicta alni. The sequence goes on along the minus strand of OZ043915.1, from coordinate 15,720,838 downwards.
TGCCGGGCTAAATCCAAACTCCGAGGTGCTAATAAGAATTTACAAATTCAGAATCTACCCTTCTAAATCTTGAGTGAGTTACTAATTAGTGATTATAAACTCATGTAATGTAGTCACAAATGCTTTATTTGCTTGCACTTGGACTGTCGCGTTGAAAAACTATCGAATACCACGCATAGGTTAGTTATACAAATGAATACTGACCCGCATAGCGCCTGTTCCTGCACGATCCTCTCGCCGTCGGCCATGGTCTGCGGCATGGGTCTGCCCTTGGTCTCGGGCAGTACCATGCTGATCCCCGAGCCAAGTAACGCCACGGTGGATAGGATCAGTAGCGGCAAGAGTGACCATATACGCTCCTGAGAAGTAGGAATATTATAATCTTTAATTTTCCACATAAAGTACATAATTGTGAAGACCTTTGCTTGATAAGACTACCAATTCATAGGTATCCACAAATTAAATCTATACAAAGTTTAAAACGAAAGTCGCTTCCCGCTGTCTGTCCCTCTGTAAGTACGCTGATATCTTTTAAACTACGCAACAGATTTGAATGCGGTTTTCACTACCATTTAGGTAATTTCTCTGACTTATATTTAGTTAAAGTTTTCTAACTAATGTTGACTTAAATTAGGAATTTTCAGTTTCCACAACAACACAACGTTTTATTGCGATCGTTTTCCGAAGGATAGAGAGAGATGTCGCTCTATAAATTAAATAGCGTCATCCTTTTCTCACAACCTAAAAATGATCGCATTAACACATTGTGGTGTGGCCTCTGTTAAATAAACAAACAAAATATATGTATGTATGTATAACAATTTAAAACTTCTTCATAGTTTCCTTAAAGTTTAGAGAACGCGCAATACAACGCATCAGAGTTACATACATGTGGACGTATAGATTTTGTGACAGCTCTTAGATTTAGACGCTTCGATTTCAATTTCGTACACAAACTCTTAGATCGTAGCTTTAGGAATAAAACATAAACGCTTTGTGAAACTTACAGAGTACACAATGTACGGTGAGAGCACTGCGGCGACGTATCCGCTCATGTGTAGCGTGGCTGAGCCCGACGCGCGTACTGCTGTGGGCAACAGCTCCGTGGTCCACTGGATGACGGCGTTGTACGACATGTTGACGCAGAACCGCGCCAGGATCGCCATCGACGCCTGCGGGATACCTCTGGGCACGAACATGCCAACCAAGATCAGAATACCTGCCAACCCCATTGGGGCAGCTGTGAGATTTCTGCGACCCCATCTGCAAATAATCAAAAATATTTATTTCAAATTATCCATTAGCTAGGAGACAGCTAAAGCGAGTAATGCTATTGACATATAAACGATAAAGACGGGTATATTTCTAAGTGTCATTAGTTAATAGAGCTTTAACCAGAGTTTTGGATGAGCCCCTTTGTACCGTACCGGTCCCTTTCTATAATTTTTGAGATTCCAGAAAATGTGGGAGAGGGGTAGGTCCTAATCTGTGAAAGATGCGGCGCTGCACTATAAGTAAGTAGATGTAATTGACCATCTCCATATGACTTGACTGACCAGTCAAGTCATCTACCGCCAATGTACAGAGGCCAGCACGTCAAGCTACCCCAATCTGTCAAATTTCTTTGATAGATTTTCAACTTTAACGCATAGCAATAAGGTTCATGTTCAATTGGGAAAATTTGACAGTTTTGGATAGCTTGACCTGTTGGCGTCTGTACCTCAGTAGGCTCACTGTAACTATAGTCTAATATAACTTTATCATTTTCAATAAGGACAGCATATAAAAATCAATAACTTTTTTTGCCTTACCTGTCAAGCACGCAAGCTAACAGTGTCACTGAGGGTATCTCAGTGGCTGATGTCAAAGTAAAGGTGATGAAAAAGTCAAGCCCGAACGCGTCGGACAGTCGGACCAGCCCGTCGAAGATCACAGAGCACACCATGTAGACTATCAGCATGAGGATCATAGTCAGCCGGAGAGGAGCACTCTTCAGTAGGACTAAGAGAGACTCCTTGGTTTGTTTCGTTTGATTTGATGCTACCTAAAGAGGTTAGAGTTTTAGGTTACATTAGTTGGTGATTCTTCTTCAGACTATTTGACCCTCACTCCCAATGATAAATGATATTTATTTCTGGTAAGTACTTATCTAAATATTTTAAAGACTCTTTTACATAACAATATTTTATCTTTTAATAATTCTAGACATAACTAACGATCTTTGAGAAAAAACGCCGAAGCAAACTCAGAGAATTAGTGTCTCTTTGAAAGCCCAGAAAGTAACTTAGTATTAAGTATCACAGTCTTTAACTATTCGAGAGACAATGAGAGCCAGCCTTCCAAGACATGCTGCTTCTTGGTTAAACTTACAATAAATTCATCCATAACATCGTCTGGAATCTTGGTGCCATTGACCTTCTCAAACCTCCTTAGCACCTGTACCGCCTGGCTGACGCGACCGCGAGTCACGTACCATCTGCAATTAAAGGAGAATTATATTAGTAATACGCACCTCATCCGGACTAGTCCAATCAAAGACTCATTCGGTAAATATTGCTTGACGGAGGATTTAAGCTATCAGCCATTATACATAATAACTAAATAGTTAGAAAAATATTATATATTGGCCGGGTAAACAATGATCTCACAAATAATCACACTCACCTAGCACTTTCCGGAAATACTAGAGGCGTGAACACGACGAGCAACATCGGCAGCGAGGTGACCCATAGCAACACCCTCCAGTCTTTGAACCACAGTGCAAGCCACGGCAGGGACAGGCAGCCAGTGCCGAAGTACAGTGCGATGGACATGTTAGCCACCCACGTACGATGGCGGGGACCCACGTACTCCAAGACTAAGGGATGGAGACAGTTTCACATATCATTGCAAGATAATTGCATTAAAGTTGGATACCTCATTGATCGAGTTATCAGTATCGCGGTCGGTAGCTGTTGAGCCCAGGATCTCACATCCTAGGTTCGATTCCCAAGTCAAGCAGTATTAATTAGCAGCTCAGAGTATGGATTTGTGCCTGGTTAATGAAATAAGTCTTATCTTGCCAATGGTAGTTCAAATCGGTGAAACACGCCGTAAGGACTGTTATTATTAAATGTAGTAGCGGAAGATCTTGCTTTTGTGTCTTACCCAAAATATAAGCCATCATAAAAACATTGTCGAACGACATGCCGACGAGGAACCGACACAGTGCGAAGTCCCACACGCCCGTCGTGAAAATGGTTGCGACCCCACCGATGCCACCAATGAAATTCGCACCTAAAGCAAAACAAAAACAGGTTAAGATCAAAAATATTAAAAAGTAACAACTGAGTAGCTGAGTAACCTCAATATATAATAGAAGCTGACTGACCAACTAGGTAGGTAGATATTCTTGTTTCCTAACATAACCTTTTATTTATTTAGTTATAACTATTTTATTAAAGACTGCGTTTAGAATGGAACGGGTCCACGGAGTAAATTATCTGAAGACCGTGTGCCTAGCATTGACTGTTAAATTAAACAATAAAATATACACAGTCGGGAAAACCTTAGATTAATTTATCTAATAATATAAATTTAAGAGGAAAACTTAGGTATTATTTATGCAAAGAAATCTTTGGCAGCCTTTATACAGACCGACAGACTTATCGCAAAATATTTTTATCAAATCAAAACTTTCGTTAATTTTATGAATGTCACAACATGATGCCTCTACTTACCTATCACTGCGGGCACACGGCCAAAGTGGTCAGCGAGCCATCCAAGCAACAGGCCACCCACAAAGGCACCCGCAAAGAAGAAAGCCTGAGCCATCGGCACATTACCGGAATTCTCACACACCCAGCCTCTCTGTAAACAGATGTAAAATAATATTTCTTAATCTTTATTATCTGCCTACCCTGAGACCTAAAAGAGTCGGCTATAAACTCCTACCGTAACAAGATACGGTCATAATCAAGCCTCCATTGGTTAATGGAACGCAGGACAAGACAGTATAATACTGTTTAACTATGTATACCTACTATTGGAGTCGTGATTTCGTGAACAACTAGCAAACTACTTTTTGACAAAATGCTCTCCAGCACACACTGAGAGATGAACTACTGAGTGGTTTCTCCTTGCCTTCGTCAGTCGGCAAGTCACCCAAATTGCATCCGACAACTTCCCAGGCGTAAGGAGTGGTTCCATTAGGATTTCCACACGTTTAAAATGAAAAGTGCTCTCATGACAAGTACATAATTGCCGCGTTAGTCTAGCGGTTCTGTTCCGCTAGATGGAACCCAGGACGGATTCGATTCCCAGGTCTAGCAAAGTGTTACTGGGGTTTTCTATGACATTCTCAGTAGCAGCTTCAAGTTTGGATATATGCCCGGTTGAATGGCAATAGGCTCGCCCCTATTACATAGAACTTAAACATACTGGCGAACTGTTGGTGTACATTAGCACATCTCTGCCTAACCCTTCAAGGAATATGGGCGTGAGGATTGTTTATGTATCTATGTAAATTAAATGGATTACCTACTTATAACTGATTATTATCATAACTACTGCCGAATCAATGAACTATTATCAGGCTATCACTAAACACAATCATAGGAGGGTCTCGTGGTTAATAACTAAGCTGATCAACCGATCTTCAAGGATAAGCTGCGCTAGTCGCGGTCAGTCTGTGGATAGGTGACCATTCTTAACACATCGAGACCGCTCCGTGCCTCGGAGAGCACGTAAGGCCGTCGGTCCTGGTTGTCATACGAACACCTATGACAATCGTTAGTGGTAGTCAGAAGTCCAAAAGCCTGACAACCAGTCTAACCTCAGGGTATCGGTATTAACAAAAAAATGGGTTGCGTGTAATATACTGATATTCAGCCGCACCTGGTTAGACTGGAAGCCGACCCCAATATAGTTGGGAAAAGGCTCGAAGAAAGAAATACTAGACATAATCACACAACTTGGAAGTAATTCCTCACCTCACTGACAACGGTAGCGTACGGTATATCTGTAAATTCAAAGTCCCATCCGTGGTGGCAGCGCACGGTGGGCGTGCCAGGCGCTGGAGGGGTCATAGTCTCCAGCACCTGTGTCCAGTTCACATCGAAAGTGGAACATTTGTCCCACACGCCGGTAGCGGCTCCTGGCGCCGACAGGTTGCGTCTACATAAATGATATTTATTTCTGTTAAATAGTTCTTATAATACACTTTTACAAGTCAATATTTAATTAATACTAGATGGCATCGACAAATTCAGAGAATCATAGTCTCTTTTGAAGTCCTCACATAGATTAATAGCAAATATGTAAGTAAGGCAATGCAGGGCAATATCTGAAATGGCCTTTTGAAGAAAGATCCGTAGCGGCTTTGAGTAGACCAGTCCATGCCGACGGCATGCGCATTAGTCTAATAGGCTAATGAAGCAGTATTATCTATATAATCCCTACTAATATTATAAATGCGAAAGTAATTCTATTTGTCTGTCTGTCTGTCTGTTACACTTTCACGCCTTAACCGTTGAACTGATTTTGATGACATTTGGTACAGAGATGAATTAGACGCTACCTTTATCTTAAAAAGCCTTTTGGGATACGGATGGAACAACGGGCAACAAGGGGCGACTTTAGTCGGTAAGAATCCCACACTCCCCGATCTAACTCCGTAGAACGGGGATAAACCTTCAATAGGTCGGCTTGAAGGTTTTCCCCAAGTAAACAAAAAAAAGACACCTGACTAATTGTCATGTTGTTTTCACCATAAAACTTCACAGTCTTTTGTTTACGCACGAAACATGGTCGTAGGCCGCTTGTACACACACGATTTAGCCGTGACAAACTATAGTTGATTAGTTGTGTGTAGGCAGGGACATTTAACTGTATTGATACTATGGTGGAAATATGAATGGACTCTCGATTCATACAGTATGGATCAATATGGAAATGTTTCGACACGGGTTAAAAAACTTATGTGTAATGTGTACAAGCTGCCTTAGGCTTTTTAAAAAAACTGGAAGTCTTACTTAATAAGAAATAATTTACGTATGCAACTTAGTTTGAATTTTATTTTCGTCGAATAAGTACAATGACACAGTTTTTTGTTTCGAATAGCAATCCATTATGGGTATTTTAAAAAACGTGCTAGCAGTAGGCATCATTTTGAAAACAGAATTCATCACGTGTTCATCATTTGTTCATCATTTGTTCATCATTTGTTTCGGTAAACTTTAGAAAAAAATACGGTCGTGATGTAAATTATGTTCTCTCGACGACGTCACGGTAATATTATATACCGTGACGATGTTGTTCCCATAGAATAAAATATAACATCGGGGGACGGATTTCTACAATGAAGTTTTTATCTGAATGTACATTACAGCTTTCTTTTATTGGTGTCCAAATCATCATTGAAAAAATATTGGAATTAAAATGTGTCAATTCGGACACTGTCTGTGTCCGATATTGTGTCCGAGTCGATTGATATAGCAAAAATGATATTTTAAAACGTTTTTAAGTATTAATATTATAAATGCGAAAGTAATTTTGTCTGGCTGTTATATTTTTACGCCAACAATCCTACATCGCAGAACCTATTTTGATGAATTTTGATAATTATATTAGACCTTGGAGAAGGATATACTTACAAGCCCTATGGTCTACATTATTACCCTTTGTTTTGGAAAAGGCTTCGGTAACCGCTTACCATCAAGTGGGCCGTATGACATACTACAACAAAAAAATAACCGATTTTAAAAATTCGTTCACCTATACGGCTACGTTATCAGCAACATGGGCTGTATTTTTATCTATCTACCTATGCGAATCCGAGCCTAGATATAAAATAATAATAGTAAGATAAATAATAATAAGATATGTAAGATACACTCGGTACAACCGAGTAAAAAGCTAGTAGGATGATCCTAGCTTTTTCCCAACTATGTTGAGGTTGACTTCCAGATGCGGTTGAATATCAGTATTTCAGACAAAGCAACCTCAAAGCAAGCATTAGACCTTATTGCCCAGAAATTGGGTTGAGAAGGCGCAACTTAATTTCTGGGCAGTATCCTGGGCAGGCGATATCCTGAGGATAGACTGGTTGTCAGGCTTTTTGGGTTTCTGACTACTAGTAACAATTGTCATGTGTTCGTATGACAGTTGGGACTGACCGCTTTAACTACAAGCCGTCCCTGTCTAATACGTAGACAGCTGTTTACGGTCTAATACTATATACAAAGAGTATCTACCTACATTCAAACTCATTCGTGAATGCTTTCTTTCTTTTTAAAAACCACTTTATGTCCCCCACGAGACGGAAATGAGATCATAAATAAACAAAGTAATAGCAAAGAAACGAGCGTAGGTCCTGAAAGGCTAGGCCTACATGTTCCATTATGAATGCAGACCTCGCTAGTCAAGGACTTCTTTCAGGATATATTTTGTAATCTTCCGACGCTGTATACTTAGCACACGTGCTACGAAATTTGGAATTATCATTATATGGTTAGGCGCACGTTATTACAATTTATAAGATATTTAGGTATGTCCGTGAAAACGGAACATCTGCTGAAATATAGTATAGTTTAACGTGATAACGTGAATACATCGTGATGAATAGATTTTTGTTAGATTATAAAAGGATAGTGTGCACGGTTGATAGTTCATAAACTGAATGATTAGCTCTCAAAATGAGGTCCGGAAGGAATATAAAAATATGTATTATAAGTATTATTATAATATTTATTAAATTATGGTGAAGGTGATTTTACTCAAAACTTTAAACTGTTATAACACTAAAAATGACTCCGCTACTGAATGTCGAAGTTTGAAAAATGCATAGGTATAATATTTTCCAAAAAAAAAGAAAAAATGTAGCGGAATTAGTATTGGAGAATGATAGCACTGGAGACTGTATATAAGTCTTCAGTTAATATACTGACTCCCTTCGGAGACATAAATATTTGTTCATGGTATCCATTTTGTTCTCTAGTGTGGATGTATATATATGTAGTATCTAATATGAAAATGAATTTCTTTATATTCTGTGTAACTTAGATACCTACATTGTGTATAGAATTGCTCCCAACTGTTTTTATTTTGCGATGATCGTCGTTTCAAATGTAATACTGTGTACCTACGTTCGTGTACGTGTATACACGTTTATAATAGAACGATAAAATGATATTTATTTAAATGAGACAAATTAAAATCTTGTGTTCAGTACCTACCTGACAACCAGTTTGATTTTGTTTTGATGGTATACAAATGCAATACCAATATTTGTACCAACCTGACTTCCAAATCCAAATGTGCCAGCTCGGGTACAGCGCACCAGTGCCGCTGCGGGGTCACTGCGATGAACATCTGCACGAAGTAAACGAACGCGAAGAACACGCCGAAGGGCATCATAAACACGAACAGTATCTTCTGGTAGCGGCCCATGTCGCCCACGTGGCTGAGCACCGCCTCCAACGCGTCAGCGTCATTCTTGACAGCCTTTTTGTTGAATTCCTCTTTTGAATCCTGGAAAAGAAAAAATAAGTAAACAAACTAGGTTTAAGTTTCCGTTCCGGCTTTACCATAAAATAACTATAATCCAATAAAAGTTTGCGACATAAGTTTTAATAAACATGGTGGTACGTATGTGTTCTCCCAAAGGATCAATTCATTCATACATTAAAGAGTGCATATTCGTCAGGTTAAGTAAGAAAAAAATTTGAGATAATAATGATTATATCTGTTCATCCTGTTCCAATACCAGGAGCGACATAACAGATATCCATAGTTTCATTCTTCTCAGCAAAAGGAATTACTACCGCATGGCCCTAGCATTTCTGCTATAAATAAATAATTTTGTAAATGGAAAGACCCTTTTCAAGACTAAAGTACATAAATAGGGAGGTCGAGGCAAAGAGAGCAATTCCAAGACTGAAATATGGTTTTCCTTTTATATTATTATCTCGAATTAAAAATGAAATAAAATTTAAGGACGAAACAAGGCAGTTCGGTTTATTCTGCCTTGATAATATATATTATTTAAATTAAGATAAATAATACTCGAATGGAGTGAAAAAACCTTATTATTATAAATTTTTGGCCTTTACGATTTTTACCTATTGTGAAATACATATAGAACGGTTCTTACTAGATCTATTTTTTTAATTTAATGGAAAAATATTTAAATGATGTATAACTAACGATTCCACCATTATGTACTGCGTGCTTCGTACTTATGTAATAAATTATCATTAGGTATATAACTATTCCATGATCCACGGCAAAGCAAATCTTTTCCAAATAAAGAAGTATTCTGTGTACATCGGCTTTTTAGCAAATTCCATCTCAGAATTTTTTCTTCACCGTAAATCTTATATGTTACTTATATTTTTTTATGTTTATGGACACATTTTAGAAGTTCAACTTAAAAATAAACCTGGACGTGACTGTCTGACTGTTTGATTCCTCCAGTCACCAACCCTTTTACAATACAAGAGCATACAAAATATTAAAAAAATGCTGTCCTATTTAGCCGAAGCTGATAAATGTAGGTACTTACTTAAAAACACTCAGTATTATCAACTTTTATTTTTCAGAATAAATTAAAATGTATACATATATGTTAACGGAAATGTATGTAATCCGTCATTGTATACAATTCCTAGGAAATCTATGTAATTCCTAAAATCGCACGGAAATGTGTGAAATAAATTATATTATACTTACACATTACACATTTCCTAGGAAATCTATACATTTCCTAAATAGCAATCGGAAATGTAAAACATTTAAGATATTGGTGAGTTAATTATAACATTAAAAAATAATTATATGATTAGTTGATTACAAGACTGCCCGTAAACTGCCTGTAAGGCAATGTAAAGATTTCAGCACCTCCAACTTTTCCTATGACAGCTAATTGACAATGGAATATAATAAACCGCGTATCAAAAATACTGATTGAGCGACAAAATTACTGATTGAGCAGCAAAATACAGATATCGGTTAGGTTAGGTTAGAACTGTGACACACAACGAACCAAATCGGAATGTTTTGATTAGTAAGATAATATGAACATATTATTATATTTTACGGTATGACTGTTACCCGATTGTCTCAATAAGTGCTATAATAAAAAAATATTATTAACAACGTGTTTTATTACAGAAAGCATTTACTTTATACATTTCCTAATACGATATTGGAATTATATACAATTCCGAGGAAATTTATACATTTCCTAAATAGTATCGGAATTGTACACATTTCCTAGGATTTGTATACAATTCCTTGATTTCATACATTTCCGGTAACATATAGATAAAGTTGTTAGGAACAGATCACAGACCCCTGGGGAAATCTCTGATTGCTTATGTATTCATGAGGAACCGTGTCGCGTTGCACTAAGTTCTTTCGTATGTCAGCAATGTGCTTCGGAGAACATTTTTAAAATTACGACAGTTAAAAGACCATCAATAGGCAAATTACCTTAGACTAAAACCTAGGCTAGGTGAAAACAGTGTGAAGCACTGCGGAAAATTAACACTAAACATACGTATTAGTACATTTCATCCATGGCATTAAGTTAAAATACCGTTTTCTATTAACATTAAAAACTACTTCAAATTTGTTGAAAAGCGGCTTCGTAAGCCTACTTTCTATGACATTTCTTGGCAAGTTGCCAAAAGCTGTTCTTAACGACAAGGAACTTGCCAAGTTGAAGCTGTTAAAACGAAATGAACGACTATCGTGCAGTTACTTTATTGGCTCAGTTATGTAGAATAAACAAAACCAGCAGGAATATGGATGAAGAAAACAGGTGGGTTTTCAGATCAGGACTTTCAATTGGCAACCTGCTCATTGATTATACATCTATGAGCCACCGGCGCCGCGATATATAAATTGATGGATCCACAGAGTAGGTACATGATATTCTTCATTTATTATTCCTTCCTACAATACGATAGGAACAATCCCATAGATGGGCTATGATATTAATAATGATTACGACTGAAAGCTTCTTTGAAAGCAGATTGATAAATTTGCTACGATCTCTTGCGTCCTCCAATTTGGTACAATTTTTTTAAACAAAGAAGGAATATTGGATCTGATCCATAACCTCTTTTAACTCTGCTATACCTCTTTTGACTTCTATTGCTTCCACTTCAACTTTGAGCCTTCTAACATAGGTACTTATAGTATGGTTTTTTATGCATAACTACTCTCTGTTTCCAGTTTAGTAGGTTCGTCAATTAGTTAACATTTTTTTAAATCTTGTTCGCTGTCGAATAAGAAATCATGGCAACAAATGATAATTATATTAATGATCGAGCGGCTCGATTGATTTGTGCTAAACCTGTATATTATATGTGTTTATAGGTATGTATATGTGCACGTGCTAAATATAACCTCGGGCCAAGGACATCTTTTTGTGATTAACTTGCTTGCGGCTTATGTAGTATGCTCATTAACGAAAGGCGTTTCCTTGAACCGGTTGCCGAACGTAGTTCTTTTACATTGAAAGTTTGAAAGACATGCATACTGGTGCGACAATGTTTTGTCTATCTCGTCTTCAGACATCGTTTCGAGATAATAATCATAATAAACATTTTATTTCGGAATGATATCCATATTTGTTAGTAGCAATAGAAACTTACAAACTAGTGTTAGTAACATTAATTAATCTAAACTGCGAGTGAGGCCGATCCTGGGGAATGTCTACTTGACTGCATGCAGTCGTATGCCACGTATACACCTCCCCAAGATCGGAGAGTCCCACCTATAAGCGATGCCAAAATTATTTCGTGAAGTGGTTGTTAGCCATGCAGGCTAGTGCCACATTAGCAATTCCACTGAAATCAACTCATAGGAGATCCCAAGTAATGATATGATTCATCATTCATATACCATCACCATCAACCCATATACTGTCCCACTGCTGGGCACGGGTCTCCTCTCACACAATGAGAGGGCTTAGGCTATATCCCATGAAGTGTACTTATGTACACCCGAAGTTCATCGTTGTTTTTAGGTCCCACGTAATAAAGGGGCGAGGCTATGGTTATTAACTGGACACAAATCCATACACCGAGCTCTTACTGAGAATTTTATAGAAAAATCCATTAACTGACTTCTCGCATAGCAGTTCACGCTGTCGACCAATAGACTAATGAAGTAATGAGAAAGTTTGATTCATCATTCATAATTTGTTAGTAGCGGCCCGTCTCGGCTTCGTAGTGGGTGGATAATTTAAATGTGATCGCAGAACTCTATATTTTTTTCTGAAATAAAAGTCTAAGTTTCTCCTTATAATATCAGCTATCTGTCAGTGAAAGTCCCGTTAAAATCGGTCCAGCCGTTTCAGAGATAAGCCGGAACAAACAGACAGACCGACAAAAATATTAAAAATGTTTTTTTTATGTAAGTACGAGCTGTACCCGCGTCTTCATCAGCGTGGAATTTAACAAAAAAGTTAATTAGAAATAAAATATTTTTTCTAAAATAAAAGTAGCCTATGTTACTCCTTATTACATCAGCTACCTGCCAATAAGTCCCGTCAAAATCGGTCCAGCCATTTCAGAGATTAGCCGGAACAAACAGACAGACAAAAATTTTTTAAAATGCTATTTTGGTGTATGTACCGTATGACATTCTCCAATGTTGAGGATAAAACGATTCTGGCCTTAGTATCCTGACTAATAAAACTACAATAGGAGAAAACCAAATGATTTCCGATACTTTAACTACTAGTGCAACTATCCATTGACAAAAAACAAATATAGATTTTTTTTAAATTACATTTATATATCTTTTTTGTATATTTTTGGCATTTTCCATGCTAAGATTTTAAAGTTATTTAGAAAAGGAAAAATACGACTGACGTCACCATAAAGACGTAAATTCAGTATGTGAAGGAAAAATTCGACATGACGGGTAGGTATCGCGGTGGCTTAGTGGTCATAGCGTCTGGTGTACCTAATCAGAAGACGCAGGTTCGAATCCTGCCCGCGGTCGTATTTTTCCTTTTCTAAATAACTTTACATTTATATGCAAAAATGTACAAGAATCGTCATTAACTCCTGTGTCCCAAACGCCTGTTTCCGGCTATTTGGTCACATAAAATATTTAAATACCAATACAAATATTTGTTTTAAATGCGAAGTTGACTTCAAAGATCTAATATCTTCAATCCTAATAATTTAAAACTTTTCACTTACTAAATAAATTAAAAAATCAGCCTGTTAAAAATTGTTACAAAAAAATCATCATTATTAAAACAAAATATGTTTGCAATTTATCTACGTCCCGAAAACTCAAACAAAGTCAGTTCAGTGCCTACGGGCTTTTTTAATTATTATAAGGAAGAATCTAACTAAAAGTTCCTCACTTAGATTGAATTTTCGGAACTACCTAGGTATTTATTATAACAATTATCTACTTACGTCACATTTTTATCTATTTATTGCAAATAAATTATTTGAATTTGAATTTGAATTTAAAAACAGGTGATTATACTATTACAGACAGTAGAATAGAGGTTGAATGAACCTTTATGGTTATTTATCAGTAAAGACTAACACACATATATAATTACGTCTTATCACAATAAACATACTACATAATAACTTTTTTATAATACATTTACCTTTGTATTCTTCCAAGAGTTAGGCAGTGGTGTATATACCGAGGCCAGCACATCAAGCTACCAATCTGTCAAATTTCTTTGATGGATTTTCAACTTTAATACAAAAAAATAAGGTTCATATATTTTTTTTTATTTTAGTGTAGTTTTTAATGTGCATTTTGCTGAGATACCTTTTTAGCCTCGTACAGGGTTGCTGTGTATGTATGTGCTTTGATTTAGGTAAGTACGAGTACAAATAAAGTTTTCTTTCTCTCTTTCGACTGGGAAAGTTTGCTAGTTTTGGATAGCCTGACCTGCTGGCGTCTGTACCTACTAATATACACCCACAGTTCGTTTTAAGGTCCCACGGCATAGGTGGCGCCTTAATTGTGTACAAATCCAAACTCCCAGCTTCTTCTAAGAATTTCATAAAACATTACTTACCCCCCTTTGCGTCGCGCAGTCGGGTAAATATAACACTGCTCGACTTGGGAATTTAGGCTGCCTCATTAGCCTAAAAGTCACAAGCGTGACTCCTACTATTGTCGGCATCGTTCGACATCGAACTAACTGTAAAGTACCTAAGTCATGTCGGTTGAGAAGCAAAATCTTGCTTTTCAAAAGGTCACCAACGTCAGTGACACCTACTTATTGAGAAGCAAGTAAATTAATAAAGACGTAAATTCAGAATATGAAGGCAAGTTTCGATCGGCGGGTGGGACTCGCGATGGCTAGTGGTAGACGCAGGTCAGACCCGCAGTCGAAACTGTGGGTGTACAAGCAGTACACTTCTGTCTAACTCTTCGGGGAATACAGGCGTGAATATTTATTATTTTTGTTTTACTTATGTATTTTTTCATTAAGGTTTACCAACAATTGACTACATTAAAATGAATTGACAACATTTGACAAGACTAAAAATAATAACGTAACAATTACTTTAAGGTAAACACCGCATATTATGTAACAATAATAAAAGATTTAATTACAGTAAGCTAACGTAGGACAGTTACGAAGAAACGGCCTAACTGTGAAAATATTGTTATTCAAGATCAGGCAAGCCACCAAGAGTTTATTTAATTTTTGTGAGAGAGTCGAAGTGAAGGTCGATAACATCACTAGAACTATTGATCGACTTAGATAATTTTGAACAGGGAGAATTGGTACCTAAAACAGTCCTTCTATGCGAAAGATAGAGTAGTGGGATCGCAGTGCGAGGCAGCCTGGAAGGTATACACAATTTAAATAGGGCTAGAAGCTGGGGACAATCAATAAAAAAATATATGTATATCAATAAAAAAAAACCAGCCAAGTGCGAGTCGGACTCGCGCACCGAGGGTTCCATACAAACCTGTAGGTATTGCTGTTTCTTTTGATTGCGTTGACATATAAGTTTGATTTTGTTACAGCTTAAAGGTATTATAGACCTGAGTATTTGATAAGAATTTCAATTTAATACCTCTACGCGTTCATGAGGAAAGGGGTAGTAACTGTAAAATTATTTCCGTTTTTTCCTTTTGAGGTACGGAACCCTAAAAAACAGTTATTTCCGAGAAGTATGACCTCGGTATAGTCTGGCCTATTGTTACTGCTTATCGCCACGTCTGGCGATGGGTGATAACGCGAAAAGCTAAAGTATACAGAGATTATAATGTTTTAATGGCCTACGCAAATATTCCGCTGATCTGATAAATAAATAAATAAATAAATCTGGTATCGCCGTTGCTACACATACACAATGATACACATGCGTGCCGTCGGCTGGGACTGGTCTACTCAAAGCCGCTACGGCCCTGAGCTCCGTATGGTAGAGCTACGCAATGACTGATGCATACGTGCCATCGGCTGAGACTAGTCTACTCAAAGCCGCTACGGCCCTGAGCTCCGTATGGTAGAGCTACACAATGACTGATGCATGCGTGCCGTCGGCTGGGACTGGTCTACTCAAAGCCGCTACGCCTTTGAGCTCCGTATGGTAGAGCTACATAATGACTGATGCACGTGTGCCGTCGGCTGGGACTGGTCTCTTTCTTCAATAGGCTATTTCAGACATTGCCCTACATTGTAACACACATGTCTGGACTTCAAAAGAGACTATGATTCTCTGAGTTTGTTTCCGTGTTTCTTCTTAGAGTTGGCAGACAACAAACCGTCGAGAAAAATCTCTAAGGTATGCTGGTTTCCTTACGATGTTTTCCTTCACCGTTTAAGCGAATGATAATTTATTATTAATACGCACATGAAATCGAAGTCTGAGGTGCATGCCTTGGATTCGAACTCGAGACCTTTGACGTGGCAGTCCAGTGGGTCATATTACTAGGCTATCACTGCTTTTACTACACTAGACCACTGACCCGTGATAAATATAATTTCTTAGACTTAGGTCATTAACCCCGGAATCAGCTGTAGTATTCATGAAATTATAAACTGTTCATAGATTGTGTAATCTAAAATAAGTATAAAGTATTCGATTTTTTTGTATGTTTGTTTGTAAATAAAAACTTAAATAATACTTGAGCGATTTATAAAATTATTCCACTAGAAAGCTACATTATCAGCAAGTAAACCGGGGCTTTTCGCTACATAATATTATAATGAACAGATTCCGGGGTCAATGACCCGCTTCAAATAGCTGACACAATAAAAGTAAGTACGATCGTAATATTATACTTTCCTTGTATGTGATTCAAACTGAATTAGATATCGAAAGCTATTATTCATCATCTTTTCAAATCATCTTTGTATACATATATGGGCGCTCATTCCGAAATCAATTAACAATAGAGTGAGATGAAATGAGATTTATGAATATTTTGTAGAATATACATTCATCATCATACCTACATCATCAACCCATATACTGTCCCACTACTGGGCACGGGTGGAGACCTGTGCCCAGCAGTGAGCGCATTCGACTTAATAGTAAAAAAATTACATATTGTAAACTATAATCCCTATCCAAAAAAAAACGTTTTTAAAATATTAGATGTACCTAGGTACAAAAAATTGGTTACTCCTCAATGAAAACAATTCACATCACATCCAAGCTATGCCCAAATATGGTGAGTTCGGGTTCCAGTCTAGCCAAATGACGTTTATTATTAGTATTTTACACAAATCGACTACCATCAGAGGTCTGCAACACAGTTTCAGGGCAATTCCGGTGGATAGACTAGCTTGTCTTGCTTTTTGGGTTCTATAACTAACGATTGTCATAGGTGTTCGTATGATAGGCGATAGACAGCTTTACGTGCTCTCAAAAGCACGATTAAAAAATATCAAAATTATCAATGTTGGGAAACGAAATCGCAGGCAGCTGAAATTCATGAAAAGTACTTAAAATAAGTACCCACTTACAGTGATAAACTATTGGAGTACCTATAGTGGACTGTTGCCATCTTACTTGTGTATCCATCTTTCCACGCCTAAAACGACAGCGATTTCTTTTCAAGAAATGAGGAATGTGAAAACGGACTAAGAAAGTGTGACTAATAATGAAGATTTAAATGGACAAAGAACTTATTAGGTATAATCGGTCAAAAGATCATGGGAAGGTTTAGAGCTCTGTGCCAGACCTCTAATGTTGTTGCACTACAGGAGACGTGACGTTTTATATGGGTCTATGCCACCTGAATTAAAGATATTATTACTATCTCCTTTATTCGTTTTTAAATACTTATTAATTACATTTTTAATTATTTTTATAAAATAAAAAAGACAAAAACATTTAAAAATATAAAAAATAGAGGCCCACCGGTATCGGGAGCAGGGTCCAAGCTACCGTGGTTAGGGCTCCAGAGACAGGAACCTCCTCACAATACGCGTCGTATCAAGGAGTACTGCCTTCTGAATCAGGCCCTTAACCCAGCCACCCAACTCGAGCCTCCTGAGGTGTTGGTCGAGGCTCTTGGCGATCCTCATGCCAAAGGATTATCCGGTCCTTTGGCAGGCTTGCGCGGGGATACAGGTCCAACGCGTAGAGGCCCCTTGGAGAGCTTTTATCTAAATATGGGATGGGGCACCAACCCGGGACACTCCACACCTGCACTATAAAAGTACAGCCATGGAGTATCCCGGGCGGGTGCAGGACTATTGTAGAATATGGAACTATAAATTAATGGGATTATGGATGTGGGGGTTTGGTGGACTGATAACCTCTACTGCCGGAGGAAAACGGCATCTGCCTTACGCCTCGAACATACATCCTTAGGGATGGCAGACGGTGACTCGCCAACTCACTAGCTGGGCCCCCCAAAAAACTGCCAGTGCAGGCAGAAGGCGGCAACAGCGGTGTGAGCGGCTAGGGGTGTAGAGAGGTGCGGCCCCGGTTTCACCATCGCGGGTCTTTAAGAGACCCGGATTGGGTTTCCCCGCTATTATGCCATTAGACACTTCCACCCCCGAGCATATAGCTCTGGCGGCCCCCCTCTGGCCGGCCAGTTAAGGCAAGACAGAGTTGAGAGTCCTGCGGGCGCTCTTGGGGTTCCACTCCAGCTACCCAATACGGGCAAACTGGAGACGAGGCCCTGACCGACTCTCTGGGGCAATAAGGACCGCAGTGTCGCCACTCACCATCAGCTCGCCACAAGCTGCCCTGCGGTTTGAGCGCTTTTCTGTACACCTTATGACACATTTTTTGTTTTATTGTCATAGGTTTGTAGAAAGCGTTTCTAATCTACCCTCCAGTTTTACCGTAGTCTCATGATGAGTTAATTAACGCTTTTCTCAGAGGCGGTTTATTATTATTATTAAAGCACTGAACTAATTTCGAAAATGACAGGAAATAAGTAGATCGCATCCTGAGGAAGGTCATATGCTACCTTTTGTCTCAAAAACTCCTTTAGGATGCGACCGGAGGCAACAGCTACATTCAAATAAAAAAAAAACTATTTTCTTCGATTCGGTAAATCAAGTTTCTGGTTTTACATAAATTATAAGAAAATGACTCTTAAACTACTCCTTAACATTTTGTTATAGTAAAAGAATATTTGTAGCTTAAATAGCCTTCTTAGTTCGGCAGAGATTAAAAAAGAGATTAAAATTTATCGAAGCGATAGTAAAATGTTATCGGCGTATTGCATAAACATAAACAATTAGTGATAACGGATTGATTAGAAACAAGTGCTTCATCTCTGTTGCAATGATACCTGTAATCTAGAATAATGTAAAATACCTACCTATTACCTTTTGTTGAAAACATGTATTGATTTGTGACACGCGTGAATACTAGATGTTGAAATTAAGCTATTTTAGTGAAGGAAAAATTCTACTGAGGGCAGGACGAACCTGCGTCTTTTGTTTCAATACATTCTTTTCATCTTCTGATGCATTGAAACTAAATTAGCTTTTAAGGATTAGAATCCTTAAAAGCTAATTTAGTTTCAATGCATAATTGTAATTTCAATGTAACGTGATATTACATGGATACATCAGCACATGGAGGGGGGCACTGTGTTCTCTTAACCACCCTCCAGAACCTACGCACTCCTGTCGTGAGCACCATTAATCAAATTGTTATATGAACAGTTGAAAACTGCAACTGCAACACACATAAAGTGATAGTGTGTTAATATGTTCATTGAGACCTTTGAGTCATGCCTGGGCATTCATCAGGCATGGCATCCCTCTGAGAAAGAAGAGATTAGGCCACACCTAATATCGTCCAAAATTATTGAGTAAGTACCTACTTTTTCATAGCCTACAATATCACTGAAACAAGTTTGAAAGAAATGTGCACAGGCATAAGTCAAAAACTCTAATCAATATGATCTGATTTTACTTACTCAACTAGCCGTTGCCTGCAATTTCCCTCGCGTCCGAAAAAGTATCGAGACACAATCTCAAAAAAAATGTGAGATAATAGTACATTATGGTACAAGTGTGTAATGTTGGTGATTACCGCTGCGGCGCTATTGAAACCCGAGCCGTTAGGTGAGGGTTTTAAGAGAGCCGAGGACGGTAATCATCAATACACACGTGTATCATACGACGTTTTTCAACACACTTGTGAAGAAAATAACTATGATTTCAACTGTGAAAACGAATTGTGAAAAATTTGTCGCAATGGCGGGAAAAATGAATCAGCTGTTTTCCTAAATAATGGCGATCGGCCATAGGCTAAAAGAATGAGGTTTCTTTTTTTTTGGCTTTTCGCGGATAGCGTTTTAGCCACATACAAAATGAGGAATTCAAAGTTTTCTTTACTACAGAGAAAACAAAAGTTATATTTGAGTGAAAGTTTTATTTATTAAAAACGTACTAGTTGAAATTATATTGATTTCTGACATTTACACGAATATTATACATTGAAATAAAACTACTTTTTACGGATTACAGTCTACCCGTGACCATGGACGCTGTAAAGGGTCCTAAACGTCGGGATTAATAATATCAATATACGCGATAAAATCCGTAAAAAGTAGTTTTATTTCAAAGCTGAAATTATCTATTACAATACTAAATTGCATGAAATGAGCAAGCAATATACTTACTTTACCTGTGAAAACTAACAGATAAACAGACAAACCAAGTTGTTGTAATGTCGTTCATAATACTAATTAGGGATGAGATAATAATTTTGTTGAATAGGTAATTAAAAACAATACTAACACGCTCCACTGCACCTATTACCTATTTCAATACTAAGTTGCATGAAATGAGCAAGCAATAGGTACATTAATTTATTTGTACTATTTATTGAACACGATCTTTTTGGTATCGAAACTTTTTTAAGAACAAAGCAACTCAAGTAATAAAATAAAACCCTTTAACTCACTTGTGAATAATAGCAATGAAAAAGTCACAGTTTGATTAAAGGTGTCATTACGTTCCTAATTGCGGTGAAATAAGAGCCATTTTATGAGCAATAAGTGTGGAAAAAATATAATGTGTTATATGGTCATTTCTCAGGATGCAATACACCCCCCCCCCCCATATCCCGTTGCCAAATTTTACTTTTACTTACTTTACCTGTGAAAACTAACAGATAAACAGACAAACCAAGTTGTTGTAATGTCGTTCATAATACTAATTAGGGATGAGATAATAATTTTGTTGATTAGGTAATTAAAAACAATACTAACACGCTCCACTGCACCGATATCTGTCATCTCATCTGCCATATTATCTGTATCACACTGTAATATCGAAATCGAACACTGTTTACACTGTCTCGTCACTCCCACTCAGGGGCCGACCACTGAGTGATAAGATTCGGCGCCCGATCATATATTTACGCACGATTGTCAAAACGGCCCTATGACTATCCTCGCAATCTTGTTTGCCTGTGTGATAACTTTCTGATTACTATCAGAATGTGATAACCTTTGATTATATACTTGTCTAGATGGAGCAATGCAAACAAACGACACGCGAAAACTGTCCCCAAATTGTGTGATATGTGTGAGTACCGCTTGTGTACTTATTGTAGTCAAACTGTCAAGGTGTGCGTGTTTAGGGATGCCTGCTCCAAATTATTAACTTAACTTTTCTCCATTATTTAATGGCATGACAGTTAAACGAAATAGGCTGAATAAAGTAAATATTTTGTAGATTAGTGTTTTATTTATTTTAGTAAAAACAAAAAATACAATGAAAAAATATATACAGCAATTTATAGATCAAAATCCATCTCTTTGTATTTGTTTTCGGAATAGTTTTTTTTAATTTCATTTCGTGTCCGCTGTTTAATGTCTCTCCAGTCTTATTGGTCATGCCGGTCCTGATGTACTCCTTTGGTATACTCAAGTGGACCCAGACGGAGTTGGACGCCTTGGATAGGAGAGTCCGGTCGCTGTTGACCGCAAACCGGATGCATCATCCACGTTCGTCTGTCATGAGGCTGTACATCCCGCGGAAGTGCGGGGGTCGAGGTTTTTTAAATGCTAAGACCCTCCACAACCGCGAGGTGTGCAGTCTCAGAGAATATTTTCTTAAGGCTGACGTGGGTATGCACCGAGATATGGTCGCAGTGGACAAGGGACTCACCCCGCTATCTTTGGCTAAAGAGAACTGGCGCAAACCTGTGGTGCTTAGTATCAATGACCGCAAGGCAGTATGGCAGAGCAAGGAGCTTCACGGACGTTTTTTCCGTGCCCTTCATGGGCCCGACGTAGATTTCTTAGCGTCCGTGGCCTGGCTACGCTTCGGTGACCTCTTCGGGGAAACCGAGGGTTCGGTCTGTGCAATTATGGATGAAGTTATGCTGACGAACAACTACCGGAAGTATATCATGAAAGACGGGACGATCGACATATGTCGGGCATGCCATTGTCCCGGTGAGTCTATCAGGCATATTATTTCTGGTTGTTCTCGTTTGGCTAACGGCGAGTATTTGCACAGGCATAACCAAGTGGCCAGGATTATCCACCAGCATCTTGCTTTAAAATACGGCCTTGTGGATTCTGAGGTACCGTATTACAGATATGCGCCCGACCCAGTTCTCGAGAATGACCATGTCACGTTGTACTGGGATCGATCTGTTATCACTGACAGGACTATTGTAGCCAATAAGCCTGATATAGTGGTAATAGATCGATCAGCGCGCCGCACATTGATTATCGATGTCACCATCCCGCATGACGAGAACCTCGTGAAGGCTGAGAAAGAGAAACAGCTAAAATATCTCGACTTAGCTCACGAGGTGGTCGCCATGTGGGATGTGGACTCGGCCATCATTGTGCCTATAGTCGTTACGGTCAATGGACTTATCGCCAAGAGCCTCGACCAACACCTCAGGAGGCTCGAGTTGGGTGGCTGGGTTAAGGGCCTGATTCAGAAGGCAGTACTCCTTGATACGGCGCGTATTGTGAGGAGGTTCCTGTCTCTGGGGCCCTAACCACCGGTAGCTTGGACCCTGTTCCCGATATCGGTGGTCTGACTATTTTTTTATATTTTTAAATGTTTTTGTTTTCTTTTTTTGTAAAAATATTTAAAAATATAATGTAAATAAGAAATTAAATAAATACGAGAAAAATAATAAAATTTTCTCCTGATCAAAAGATGATGACTGATATTTGCATTTTATCTCCCATAGTTTCGCCAAATCTCCCTTGTAATAAATTGACAACACCGGCTAATCTGTCGAACCTACAAATTAACGAATTGAAAAATCATGTTTTCAAAAAATAATAGAGGTTAAATAACAAAACTTACCGATGTAATGTGATCTTAGTGTAATTATACGGTACATTAGGGGAGGCCTACGTCCAGCAGGGGACTAATATAGGCTGATGATGATGATGACATTTTAGTGTAGGTACAGTCTGTGTAGGTACAGGTCAAGCTATCCAAAACTATCAAATTTTACCAATTGAATATGAAAGCCGCAATTGCCCAAAAATTGGGTTGCAGAGGTTGGTTCAAAACCTTGGATATAGATATAGACATGTGATCCATGCAGGACGACTGCCATACACAATAATAATATAATAATAATGGTTTTTATTTCAGACAACAAAAAAGATCCATATTTTGTTAGTAAAATTACTTATGAATTAATGTTAGTAAACAAATTAGTGAGCACTTTCATAATAGTAGGAATGTATGTGCAGAAAGCAATAAAACACCCCTGACTCTACTTCATTACCCTCTGCAAAAACTTACCCAAAATTGTCGAGCTATAATTTATCAGCAACCGTTCTCAAGATGCTGTTGTTACTGTCCCTCACTCTCCTGAAGATGGATGCCGTTTTTTTGCGGATGACAGCGTGAAAATCGTCCGTACGAGCTCTCGCAAACATCTCTGAGGCACTAGAAAACCGGGGCAGTCTCAACAACATCCTGAAAACATTGTTGTACTGTATACGTAGGACATCTAGCTATCTTTTGGTGTGGGTTGACCCATAATGACAAAATATTACGCCATCCAGTTGGAAATAAAAAAATGGTATATGATTCGGTGAGAGATAGATTAGAATCTAATCAACCTGTCACTTACTCTACCCTAACCCTATAAATCCTAATCGAGAAATCTAATCATTACACATGAAATTATGCAATGATAATAACGGTGATGAAATAATGATGCAATAAATGAAAAGAATTTAAATTTGTTTCTATAAGTAGATAATTTAGATACACTTTTTACATGGTAACGTTTTTAGTTTTTTTTTTTAACTAAATGACGCCGTCATTTTCATACAGACGACGAAAGGATATAAAAACTTCTATTCTTAAATTATAGCTTGGTAGAGCAGTGACATGGTATACAAATATAAGCTAAAATTATGAAATGATGATGCAATAAGGTTATAAAAGATCTTTAGAAACAGATGTTACACGTCAATGTTTTTAATTTAGGTTTTTTTTATTTTACTTCGATGGTATTTCCAAGTGACGACTACTGAGAAGAAACGCCGAAACAGAGTTAAAGGTGTCTAAAGCCCCATACATCATGGTAGAAGCTATGGGAGTCAATGTCTGACTACACATTTGGCGTAGCGGTTAACGTGGTCACTTCGCCATTACCGTTGCGCCGGACGTTATAGATTCGATTCTTACCCGAGACAAATTTATGTGTGTAAGTATCAATCCAATTTATAATTATTACTGTATCGAACATCATTGTACAATACAAAACGATATTTTAAAAGAGTAACCACGGAGTATCTTGCCGGTTCTTCTCCATAAGAAACGACTAATTTGGAACCGTGCACCTTGACTCCACATTTCATAAATGCTTGTATATGGTTTATGAAAATAATACTATTTTGATGTGTGTGGTGTAGTTTTTATAAAGTCTCCCGCGAAGCAGTGCTTGATCACTGGTGCGGGAGGTTTCAATAAAAAAAAAAGGTCAATCTCTAAAATGGTACCTATCTTTAGAAAAGAGCCACAACAGCTTTACTCAATGTCGATTAACCCATGGTTTAATCGTCCTAGATGCTTTTTAGTTTTGTACCTAGGACGATTAAAGCATGATTTAATCTTCAAGCTCCAGCATGCATCAATCATCGTATATACCTATAGCTCAAATTAACACCTATGACAATGTTAACTTCTATATGTTATTATTATTGAGTAAAATAATATTTTCCGCTTATTTAAGGGACTGGACTGAAATGCATGTGATCTAAACAGTAATCACAGAGACCAAACAACTGATATCAAAAAGAAATAATTTACGTTAGATATGTAATTAGGGTAGATGTCATGTATGTATTAATTTCATCACGCTTTTATCTTTCCACGTGAAAATCAAGTGACATATTGTAACCTAGGACGATTTCATAATTCTAGCATGCAATGGAAAATCCGATACACAAAGATTTGTCATACGATTGATTTAAATAAACTAAATATTATAAATTATCATATGAAAACTATACTTAACTGTTTCATTAGCCTAGTGGTCTAAAGTGCGACTGCTACGCTAGAGGTCCTGGGTTCGATTCCTAGGTCAAGCAGTGTTATTAAAATTCAAGTTAATTAATATTAATCAAAATTAACGGCAATAGGCGGGCCCCGAATTACAAGGATCTAAACATACTGGCGAACTGTGGGTGTACATTAAGTACACCTCTGCCTAACTCTTCGGGGAATACAGGCGTGATGATATGTTGTTTTTATTAGCTTTATGTAGATAGGTTTCTAAAAGAGTACTTACCCTTTTAGAAACCTATACCTAATAATTATTGTCAATCGTGCAAATTATGATGTAAATCGCACTAATACTTATACTTACGAGTGTAATCATCAACCCATATACTGTCCCACTGCTGGACACGGCTCTCCTCTCAGAATGAGAGGGATAAGGCTATAGTCCACCACCCTAACATAATCCGGGTTTGCAGACTTCACACACTCGCGCCGTTGAGAAAGTCTCGTATATATGCAGGTTTCCTCACGATCATGATTTCGGGGAAATCAGAAGGCGAACTAAAATAACCGACATCACTCGTAGAATTGCTATATTATGAAACAACTCTGAAGTGGAGATGGGCAAGCTATGAGTGTCGTAGAGATGATGGAAGATGGAGTCGCAAGATCCTCCCCCGCTAGCATGTTGCGACGATATAGTAAAGGTGGTGGGGAAGAAAAGGTCAAGAGAGCAAAGAGCAAAAACCGAGTAGAAGATGCATTTAGAGGCCCTATGGCCTCCCGATGCTGTCCACTGCTGGTCTATACCAGCATCGGGCTGATGATGATGATGAAGACATGATTTCGAAAAGTTAGAGGTGCGTGTCTTTGGGTTTGAACTCGAGACTTGGCAGTCCAATGTTCATATCCCTAGGCTATCACTGGTTTCTTATACATAAATTACATTATATTTTTTATTTATGTTCTTGCATCTTAGAGATTGTTTTTTTATGAACCGTTTTCAACGGACTTCAAAAAAGGAGGAGGTTCTATTTTTTAGGTTTTATTTTAATTGAAAGCTGGTGCTTCCCGTATGGTCCCATTTCATTTCCATTGGTACAGTTCTAATAATGGCATCCATGAGAAAATACACAATGCTTGAAATCGGGTTTCTCTTCCTAAAAAGTTATTGACCATAATACTTCCGAGATGAACCATATACCTACATTTGGTTGATACATGACTATCAGTACCTGAAGATACACCAGTACACTACACCACAGACTACTTGAAGTTTGTTGAATTTTTTTTTTGAAGGAGATATATCAATCCTTGTCGAAGTTCCAAAGACTTCCAGAACAACTTTACGCGTACACAATTCCAAATAACCACCGTCACCCAAAGCTAATTAAAAAGGAAATGAATGTAATTAACGAATTAGGGTCGCCGTCTGAGAAATTAAGTGTTTGTGAGTTGTGACTAATGTTATGTTCCGGTAATATGTCACGGGGACAAACATGTCAACAACAAAATAATTGAACAAAGACAGAAACAATGAGCACTAATAATAAGTGTAAGTATTTTTCGCTTGGCAAATGGACCGTAACGTTAAAATTTTGATTTGCTGTAGGTACTCGTATTTGCAATCTGCTAATGCAATAAATAGACTCGTTACATTATAATTATATCACTAGCGATGTAATGTAGATACCTACTAAATTGAATGTTTTTATGGGGTGTTTCACCCCATGGGTGGTTTTTATGGGGTGTGCGCCCGCGCTGCTTCTTCCCAGCAGAAGCACTAGGTGGCGTCGTTTTGGGTATTTATGTAAAATACCTAGTAGTCTATCCCATCCCTTTTTTTATAGAACGGAAAATCCTCAAGTACTATCCACCACCTGGGGAGGCAGCAGTGTGTCGGGCTCCTACCGACTAAGAACCATACTTGCCTTCACCTGCCCTATTGTCGTGGCCATGGGATGCGTCAAATTTGTCACGACCATGACAGGCTGCGGCTAGCAGTTGCTGGACCCCCTCAATCAGCGAGGCCTTCCCTCGCATGTTACTTTAGGGACTGTAGTAGTCTATACCTACTAATATTATAAATGCGCAAGTAACTCTGTCGGTCTGTCTGTAACGCTTTCATGCCTAAACCGTTCCACCATTTTGACGAAATTTGGTACAGAAATAAATGAGACCTCGGAGAAGAACATAAGCTACCTTTTGTCTCAAAGATTGCTTTGGGATGAGAGTGAACCCACAGGCAACAGCTAGTCTTGAATTATGACTTTAACTTTGACTAGATTGACTTATTTATATTATAATTCATTTCTATTTAATCTGATTTAATTCCTGATAATTTTAATTTAATCTGTTTAATTTATTATTTTTTAACAATAGTACTTTGGTTTATCGAAATTGTGATGTTTATCAATTTGTGCATGTTGTGTTAGCCTCTAAATAATTGTTGCACTATAATGTTCACTCACTGCTTTAATATCTGTAATTGTTCTAGTGTATACAATTGTTGGCTGACCAAATAAATAAATTAAATAAAAAAAAAAAAAAAAGTCCAAATTTTAATTTTGTTTACGGGTGGAAAGTTTCAGAAGGCGATCGGTTTTCGGGATTAGACCGAGGTATGTGGGATTCTTGCCCACTAAAACCACCACAACAATATGAAGGTCAGGAGGGCACCATGACCTCTTAGAAGACTACACAGGCAACGCGCATAGTCATTAACCGGGTAGACATCCTAATTCCGAGCTGCTACTGAGGATATCATACAAAAATTCAATAACACTTTCCTTGCCCTGGGAATCGTAACCAGGACCCCTAACGAATGCAGAATTTTAGGTTTTCAGAATTTACTTGAAGCAAATCTCACGACAGCTTTTCGACACGGAATATT
Organism: Acronicta alni; assembly: GCA_964056405.1. Taxonomy (NCBI): domain Eukaryota; kingdom Metazoa; phylum Arthropoda; class Insecta; order Lepidoptera; family Noctuidae; genus Acronicta; species Acronicta alni. The sequence continues at coordinate 15,693,023 of OZ043915.1, read as the reverse complement.
CTAATTCCTCGAATTAGACCGCTAAATTGAGTTCATTTTGTCTCGGTATCAAATTGTCTACGACACCGAGTATGAAATTCATTGTATTTTAATTATCTCGTTCTACCTGCCTACTCTAAACGTGTGATTGTTGTAATAGAACTACTTTTTTAAGGATTTTATATTTATTGACAATATATTGATATTATTCGACGACCTCTGTGGTCTAGCGGTTCGAGTGCTGATCATGGGGCACGACCCCATGATCCCGACCCCGAGTAGGTACCTTTTTATTATATTAAGAGCACACAATAGGAAAAAATGCAAAAGTATTAGATAAGCTAGAGATAAAAACGAAAAAAAACCGTGTTTTTTTATTTATCATCCTACTTTTTTATTATATTGGTCAAACCGTTTGACGACGTTGCTGCTGATCATGGGGACGTCGGGTTCGAGTCCCACAGGACACAAATATTTGTGTGGATAAAACATGAGTATTTGTGTTTGTCTGGGTGTTTCTTATGTATTATACGTATGTATTTACAAAAAATATATATATAAGTATTATATCTATTATTTAGTACCCATAGTACAAGCTCTGCTTAGTTTGGGACTAGATGGTGTTGTGTAAAATGTCCCAAAAATATTATTATTATTAATTCATAAATAGTTATGTTTTTATCAACATTAACATAATCTGTGCAGACATCATTATTATTATTGATATTATATTGATATTATATTAATATTATATTGATACTAGCTGCTGCCTGCTGTTCCATCCCCAAATGGCCTTTTGAGACAAAAGGTATGTCCTTCTTCAAGGTATAGACTATCTCTGTACCAAATTTCATCAAAAGTAGCTTTGTAATCTGTGGACGTGTTTCTAACTAGTCAGACCCTTCCAGAGATGTGTTAAGAAACTAAAAGCTTCGTGGAGTAAAAAAAACTTTTATTCGGTAAATGACTTGTTATGTATAAGTAAATTAAATTTATTTTATTGAATATTCTTTAATATTAAATTTGTTAATGCCTAATTATAATTTAGTAATGCATGTACTTAATGTTATTGTATAAAATTTACTTAATATTTGCATGTCACCACTATACATATAACTAAGTGTTTTGGATCTAAGGATTTAATTATGACCAAACTGTAGCAATACCTACTTATCGCAAATAAAGATTCATTCATGAAAATTGGTAATTACAGCGGTTTAGGCGTGAAAGCGTAATAGACCGACAGAGTTACTGTCGCATTTACATATAATATTAGTAGGAAAATAGGGATTATTAATCCCGCCGCGGACGTTTCGGATCAATGGGACATAAGAATTGATTTCTGACGCGACCCTTTACAGCGTCAGAAATTAATACGTTCGATTGTTATTTGGTAGTTATTAGAAGTACTTACATATGTAAGGAAAATTTTGACATACATACACTTTGTTTTACAACCCGATAATGTCAACAAATCATTTTTTTTATGTCTTTTGATAACATAGAAAGATATTCGATAATAAAATTAGCGTACATGTATGACCGTTGTCCCGTGATCGATGCAAATTGATTACGATTATACATATACATAAGTACTTCGGTATATAATAGATATTATACTCATGCCTTTTTGCCCGCGTTTCTTGAATAATTCTTTTGTTTCATCGTTGATTAATGGCCAGTTTCAATAACGAATCTATCAGTAGATTTCCTTACTATGGATAGTATTTTGACATAACGTCGATACAAGTAATGTCAAAATCCTATCTCTAGTAAGCTAATCTACCGACGGATTTGATATTGAAAACAGCTGTAAACAAAAGATCGGCAATTGGTGCGTGTGTATGAGACATACATAATAATATTAAACTAGCATAACCGGGTATATTATTAATTAATAGACAGAAATGTGTTGCTGGGGTCGTCTGCCTACCCCTTCAGGGAATACAGGTGTGATGGTCACCATTAGCAACCCATATACTGTCCCATTGCTGGGCAATGGTCTCCTCACAGAATGAGAAGGATAAAGCTCTACCATCACACTGACCTAGTGCGGGTTAGCAGGGCGCAGCGACGTCAAGAAATATTTGGCATGCCTAAGGACAAAAATCTTCTCATCTGTTATGTTTAAAAACGGTTGCCATAGAGATAATGGAGGCTAGTCACCAAGTCACAGTCGGAAGTTAATTTGGCAAATACAAATTGCAATCGGTACAACTGCTGCAAAAAATTTAGCTCTATTATATTATTGTTAAAGAGACGATTTTCCTATTTGCCTAATAATGGCACTTCCGACATTACCAAGGTTTTGACCCCGGACATCCTTGGGTCGTACACTTTGAGTATTTAATACTCGGCTCAGAGGTCATCATGTATGACTATTACATATATTTTATGAAACATTCTACACATACCTACATAATAACTTCAAAGTTATTAAGCAAAGGAAAAATTCGACCGCGGGCAGGATTCGAACCTGCGTCTTCTGGTTAGGTACACCAGACGCTATGACCACTAAGCCATCGCGGTCGATTTTTTTCTTTGCTTAATAACTTTAAAATCTTAGCATGGGAAATACCAAAAAATACAAAAAGATATAATAATAAGTAACTGCCTCGTTAGTCTAGTTGTCCTAAGCGCGACTGCTACTCCAGGATCCTGGATTCGATTCCCAGGTCGAGCAAAGTGTTATTGAGTTTTTTTATGAAATTCTCAGTAGCAGCGTGGAGTTTAGATTTGGCCTGGCTAGAGACAGGCAATGGCTCAAACTGTGACGCACCTCTGCCTAACCTGTCGGGGAATACAGGCGTGATGGTATGCTATAATTTCTGAGATTTCGTGATTAATAATAAAATATAATAATAATAAATTTATTCGTAATCATTGAGGTAAAATATAATACAAAGATAACTTACAATTAATTAGGAGCTATTACAGTGTTAGGGAGTATTAATCAGCGAGTGAGTGGTATGAATGTAAGTGGTATCTTACATTCATCTTGCGCTTTTATGTATGTCAAATATAGACATCGGTAACCATATGCTATGACTATTACGAATACAAACGCTTGACAGCAATTTATTAGCTAGTCAAGGAAAATCTTAAGTATAAGTGAGAGTCACGATGTCATGGTCTTTGAATTGATTATAATCGTTTTAAAACATGGTCATGAATGGTTTTACGTAAACACTTCGTTAAAATCCAACAGTTGTTCCAATATCGTGATATTTTAGTAAAATATATTTTTCCATTCACGCGCTATGAATAAGTGAGGGACCCGTTCACATTTAATTTTTAATAACATGTTTACAGCACAGTTTTATAATTATCTTTTTATATGAAACCTTTTTACTCGACTGCGGTAGTGAAAAGCGAGGTTTGTTAACAGCAAACATTGTATATTTCCATATATATTTGTGTAAGTAGATACGAGAGTGCCGAAGTGTTAATAGTTAGTATAACTAAGTTCAAGTTTCTAGACTATGTGGTTTAAAGTCAAGTAAATTTATAGTAAATACACCAAATTTTGTTATACATATTAATAACTCTGTACAATATGTTTTGTCTTGTGTAAAACTGTGGTGTAGGTCCTCCTCCTCAGAGTAAACAATAATCCCCAATATGATTATCAGCTTTTATTATATTCTTATGAATTAGTACGATTATAAAATCTCGGCAAATCAATGTTAGCATGTTTGTATCCTTCATTGATAATCGCTCTGTCAATGGTCCTGGCTGTCAAAAATGTGACAGACGTTGGGTTGCCAGCACTTGTTTCTTCCAAAACTGAATTATATTCGATAGATGATTGATATATTAATAAGATCATGATCTGTCAGCTGTGAACACTATCGTTTTCTAACTAAAAAAATCAATTCATTAGGATGTATTCATGTCATACTATACCTTAAATAAGCATTAACTGCCCCACTAGCCTAGTGGTCGTAACAGTGACTGCTACGGTAAAGGTCCTGGAATCGATTCCTCGAGCAGTGTTATTGTGTTTTTCTATAAAATTACAGTAGCAGTTCGAGGCTTGGAGTTGTGCCTGGTTATTGACAATAGGCTCGTCGGCCCCTATTACATGGGACCTAAACACCGGCGAATTGTGGGTTACATTGTTACACCTCTGCCTAACTCTTCGAGGGATACAAGCGTGATGGTATGTTGCGTTTATTTTTAAGCAGGTGTTTCGCTTAACCTACTCGTATAGTAAAGAAAGAACAAAATTATTATTAGCTATAAATGTTTAACCGTAGCAGTTCACTGACCGAGATATTTATATAAATGTGTTACAGGGGTCAATGACATACTAATGTCGAGTTCAAAACTAATGAACTGTAGCGACATCTATATAACCCAAATATTTGTTTTGTCAACTACTTACATCATTTTCTACGTAAAATCTCATTACTTTCCGCGTCCCTCTAGCCATGTTACTTTGTTTACTAGAACAATACTGACCTAGGCTTCGGAGGACATCGCACTAAAACTATAACAATGCTTTTATTCCCCGGAGTGTTAGGCAGAAATGTACTAATGTACACCCACAGTTCGACGGATGTCCCATGTAATAAGGGGCGAACTTATTGCCATTAAACGGGCACAAGTATAGACCTAGCTGCTACTGAGAACATCATAGAAAAACCCAATAACACAGCTCGATCTGGGCATCGAATCCAACCTTTAGGGTAGCAGTCGTGCTTAGAAAAATTAGAGACAGTTGAGTCCCTATTCCCAAAGCTCGGAAGTGAGTGAAGTCTGCCAACCCTAGGCCAGCGTGGTGGACTATATCCCAATCCGTCTCAATCTGAGAGAAGACCCGTGCTCAGCAGTGGGACATTATTGTGTTGCTGATAATACAATGTGCTTATAATGGAATTTATTGTTTTACCAGGGCTTGATAGCAATATTTCTCTTCAAAAAACGCATGCGTGATGTTATGTTAGTTACTACTACACTATGGAATCGTAACGCAACTTGACAACAACTAAGCTTGTTTTATAAACAACGCCACTGAATGTGATGCAGCCCCGGATAAACTACTACATACGTCACAGTTTACATAACAAGTATGATATTGTGAAAGATTTGGATGCGATCGGAACTGGTGAAAGCAAGTCATAACAAAATCAGTGTAGGTACTCCGCCACCCGACCCCAATGGCCCCAGTAACACGCGTGTTTGACAGACGCTAAAGTCTAAGGCAAAGTCAAACATTTTAATTCAATTAGACCATTACGGCACTTTTGAAAAGTCAAAACTAGTTGCACGGTTCCAAAAAATGGGTCTTATGGAGAAGAACCGGCAATAAGAAACTCCATAGACACTCTTTTCAAAAAACACGTACCTCCGATTGGTATGCGAGGCAAGAGCTCACCGAATGAAAGGGTCCAGTGATCGCTGGACCACAGCCTGTCTAAGATAACTATAGGGCAAATGAAGGCAAGTGAGGTTTTTAATCGGTACTAGTCCGAAAATTCTGGCCCCATTGCATAGCTTTAATTGGCGCCGATGCGTTTAAAGTATTTATAAACTCAAAATCAATTATATTGATAGGAAGCTGCTCCTTACAATCTTAGACTGGATGGAAAATTATTGACGAGTAATGGACATTGCTTCTTAATATTGGTGCCCCACATTAATGACAGCCTCATTCCCGCTTTTTACACTTCTGGTTTATAATATACAACACAGTATGAGACAACATCTTGACGGCCACGGCCTAAAGCCCATTTTTTTATTGTTGATGGGTTTGCGTTTACCCTCAGTCTCACCTAATGGTAAGCGACGACGAGTTCGAAGATGGAACACGCGTCACTATGCGGTATATAGATCGCAGCGGGCAATGGTTAGCAGAGTATTAAGTTAACACTATGATATGATATACAGTGCGCTCCATTGACTGCTGACAACTGAGCCCTTATGAGTCGAGCAATAACTTAGATGGAATTCAATTCTAATACTAGATGGTACTTACCTTTTGATTAGTTGGCAAATGCTCAGAGACTTGACGTGTTGGTTTTTTACCACATAGTACAGAAAAACATCCTGTTCATTGTTTGTTATGAGATATTTTCATATATATATATAATAATATAATAATCATTTATTCGCTCTTCACAAAAAAGGTTCCTTATTTCTAGGAGTATAAGTATTTACTTAGCTAAACAGTGCAAACCTGTTTTGTGACAGCCTGGTGACTGAGACAGGTCACCAGGGGCCCACTCCGCGGACTATACATCAGATACTGCTAAACTTTATAAATATACGGTGTGATAAAGAGACCAATAAGATGATTAGGCGATACAGTGACATTTCCCTTCATGGGATTACAGGTAAATACTACAACAGGAAAGAAACCTACTGGAAAACAAAATAAGACACGCCAATGCTGTTTTTTTTTTTTTTTTTTTTTTTTTTTTTTTCTGTAAATAGATCTTTTAAAGACACTTTTACAAGTCAATATTTTACACTTTTTTTTTTAAGCTAGATGGCTCCGGCATTTCCTAGCTGACGACCTCTGAGAAGAAACGCCGAAACAAACTCAGAGAATCATAGTCTCTTTTAAAGTCCAGACATAGAATAGTAACAAATATGTGTCTTACAATGTAGGGCAAAGTCTGAAATGGCCTTTTGAAGAAAGAGCCATAGCGGCTTTGAGTAGACCAGTCCCAACTGACGGCACGCATGCATCAGTCATTGTGTAGCTCAACCATAATTTAGGGAGCTCAACAACCCGTCGCACGACGATACCAGATCAGAGGCACATTTGCGTAGGCCACATAAAAAAAGGCTCAAAGCCACCAGACTGTTCAAAGCTGAGTATGTAAATTTAGCCTACAAAGTACTCACATTTACAGTTAGTCAGTTATAGTTGAAAATTATTAAATAGTAAGAAAAAAAAATATAAAATCACGGTAATAATTTCAGTAATGTCTGCTGATATCAAATTAATATAAATCATTGTTATGTCAGACGTACAAGAGAGCAATGCAGCTTGATGCGTACTATTGAATTAATCTAGTCTACTAAACAGAAAAGGAAAAATAATAATAATAATTAAAGAGATTGCCATTGACAGTAAGAGCCGACCAGCCCCGACAGACGGCACCCGTTCACGAGTATGACGTGTGTATCGGCGTCGTTTGACTCAACCATGTTGCAGGGAATAAAACGACCCGACACACTACGCCACCATCAGCAGGACATTTTAGTGAGCATGACAAGCTCAGACTGCTAGGCAACTGAAGGGCACAATGTAATTTTAAGTCATTATAATGCATTTCAATATATGCAACATCAATGGCTGCACGACTCTCATACTTTATATGAAATAAATTATTTTTAAAAAAATGACAGTTAATAAATATTGCTCCATGTCAAATGTATAGATGTCAATATCAAAATCACAAATAAATATGTCAACATACATAATTAAATTTAATTATTTATCTTATACGATGTATTATATTTATATTTACTTTAGGTGTTTTATTATATATTTTATGTTTAAGTTGGTTATAGTACACCATTGACTACCCACCATTTTTTCAAATGTTCCTGTCCATCCAAAGGTTGTCTGGTAGATATCGCTATTAGCGATAAGACCGCCATTGTACCCTTAGTTTTATAAATTCCAGAATGTTTGCTTCTTGTCTTGGTGTACAATAAAGTTTTATTCTATTCTATTCTATTCTAAAGAAGATGTCAATTAAGGTTACTTTATCAATCTATGTGCAACTGACTAAAATACTTAAATTTAATTGTAATACATTAATAACCCGGTTCATTAGAGCAGCTCAATCCCAAGCATTTTTATCTTCTATGTAGTCGTTAACTTTATAGTAACCCTTTTTAAAAAGTCTTTGTTTAATAAATGTCTTAAATTTATTGCAACTCAATTTTTGCACTTGACTTGGGATTTTATTGTAAAAGCGTATACATTGACATTTAAACGAATTACTGATTTTCTGGAGCCTGGTCGAAGGAACAACAAACCTATCTTTATTCCTAGTATTAATATTATGGATATCACTATATTTAGAAAAGAGATTAATATTTTTATGCGCATACATTAAGTTTTCATAAATATATTGGGAAGAAACAGTCATAATATTAATCTCTTTAAATTTTTCTCTCAGTGAACTTCTGGGGCTTAGATTATAAATTGATAATGGTTTGATAGTGTAATTACATGTGATGAACGGAATGTGTGTATGTTAGATGAATGAGTGTGGGTGTGCGTGTTAGTATGTTAGTGTTATGGATAGAATTATTAATAGCTTTTAAAGAATCAAAACAATCAAATCAATGGAGACAAAAAACTTTCAGTTCCCTCGTAGTCGAGTGTCTTTAACCACTTAATTACAGTTTTTTTGCAACTTAACTTGTTCATTGGGTAAATAGACAGTGCTTTGTTCAATTTATTGTAGATATATGGGCCGAGAAAGCCGAAGAAGTTGTGTGAGAGGCTAGTATGATAAGTTTGTGTAGGACATACAGTTCCCTTCCTACGCTTACCCTTTACGAGGTCCGCATCATAACGTAGTTGTGAGTGCTGTTTGAGTACAGTGCGCAAGATAAAAGATTGCCTAACTGTAAGGACATTCCATTTTTTGTAAAGTTCCCTAGTGGGAAAACGAAAGGGCAGTCCGGCACTAACCTTAAGGATGGCACGCTGTGCCCTCTCCAGTTCAATAATAAGGGGTTTTAGCTGAGCCACCCCACGACGTGATGCAATATTCCATGACCGATTGGCATAGAGCATAGTAGACCGTTTCGATAGTCTTAAGGTCTGCCACATGCCTCAGAATTTTGAAAATGTAAATCAATTTTCGTAACCTTGTCACTTGGATATCAATGTGAGGTTTAAAAGTAAGAGTATGGTCCAGTGTAACGCCCAGGTATTTTATTTTATCAGTTCTTTGAAGAGAAGTGCACAAACAACTATAGTTGTTCTTAGTTCTTGTTCTTAGTTAATATAGTTCTTCTTAGTTTGTTTTATCCTGAGATTGCTGAGTTGCGGACTATACAGTTCCGGCACGGATCTAGAGTGCTGACTTTCATCTGTGTAGAAGTGAATTATCGGGTCTGTTTGGCAGTATGACATGAGGTGAGGTGTGTGGGCCGGGCGACACATATCGCTTATGATCAAATCATTGGATCATCAGTTCTTCACAAGTTCTTCATGAGATCTGAGTTCTACAGTTTCGGTTCTCAGTTCTTCATGCGCAAATCCAGTCCCTACCAACCACTATACGTACGAGTATGAAAGGCTGTTATCAAGTAAGCCACCACGGCCCACGAATGTTGGTCAAGAGGAAGGTTGTCACCATATTTAGAGGTATAAGGTCGTACTGGGTCGAGTAAAGGCCGAAAATATACATTTACACCTAATAAAGAAAACCTGAATACTTATTTCTGAAGTTGAAAATGTTATTATACATAATTGTTCCGGCATTTAGTATTCGGTCAATGATAATTTTACGACTGTGCCATTGTGGAAAAATTAATGTTTTATAATAGCAAAATTATTTTCATACGTTTTAATATGACGGACTATCCTCATTGAGCAATTCCTTGGGTATCGATTCATAATTGAAACTCGCAAATCCACGGAATAGAAAAAAAAACTGTTCTGTGCGCAAATACCATCAAACGCGGCCATTTTAGTCATACTGGTACGACAACGACAGATTAGATTTGTCTAGTACGGCTGAGTTGAAATTGTAGGCATTTTATCACACTCAATTACATACGTTCGAAATTATAGCGCCAAGCGCTAACATCGATATTAAAGTTACGTGTATTCACGGCTGCCCTTAGAAACCATTGTACTGTCGACCTCAGAGGCCCGCACGCATGTCAAATGATTGCCGACGAATTCACATGCCAAAACATGCTAATATTATATAGTTCTCGTTTGTTTTTCATTTATTTGTAGCAGACGGGGGAACAAATAGCTCTGGCTTCAAATAATGTATGATGAGGGAATCATAGACCTGACTGTACAAAAATAATCCATACTAAAAACATATAAATGCGAAAGTAACTCTGTTTCCCGGTTTTTCTATTTGTCTGTGACTTTTTTATCTATCACCTTGTTGCCCAAACCGCGGAAGAGATTCCGATAAAATTTGGCGAGTTGATAGATTGTATCCCGAAGAAGGACATACTTGTCCTACCTTATGTATAAAAAAAAATTGTTCAGCGTTCTGAAGCACTTTAGCTTTGTGAAATCGCAGTCAATAGCTAGCTTTATAAACAATCGAAACTATAATATATATATTGTTAGTTGCCTAGCAACTAACATAATAATTTTGTATAATATGTCGTGCTGTCGAGACTGTGGACAAGATAATGCGACTAAAAATGTATGTCGTCGGACACATAAATCGTTGACTGAATTCAATACAGGCATAAGTCAAAATATTATGACCCAGCAAGTCAGTTCTTTAATACATAAAGTTAAGTAAGTACATAATTTATTCTATTTTATTTCAAAGGAACAATAAACCACAACAAACAGTTACATTATACATTTTTACAATATCGGGGAACTCCCATTTAAATATGAACAAAGTAAAGTGAACAGCGTTGTGTTAAATTCTTTCTTTCTTTCTTTCTAACTATAATAATGCATTATTATAGTTAGAAAGAAAGAAAGAATTTAGATGTATTTGCACAGAATACAGGTGATACCAGCAGATATACTATATATATTTTTATTGTTATCCCGAGTTATAAGAATTATTAAGCAGAAGCGAGGCACAGATGAAGTATATAATCAAGAAACCGATTAAAATAGATTAATGGTCTAATTAAAAAAACTAGTTGGTAATTATATATAAATAGAGTATTTTATTGAAGTTATTCGCGCGATCCAGTAATTGATTTAATCGTTCATCCGTGCGTGATACTAAATATACAGAATTATTATTACCTACAGATATTCAATTTGTCCACGTAACTATGTAGGTACTTGTTAAGTGGAGCCAGCTGAAAATTTTCCAATTTTCCATGAAATCCTTCAGGATGCGATCACATTTGTCGCAAGGACCACACCCTAAATATCAAAAAATTAAGGTGTGCTGGTGTGATATATTTCTATTTTCTTTTTTAACTGCTGTAAGTAGACTTAAATTAAAAATTTAAGCATTGTTGTGACCTTTTCCAGCTAAAAACTTAATGGTCATAAACTCCTTTGTAATATTATCGCGTCTAGCCACTAGGTAATTCTAAAAATATCAATTTAAAACAGCAAAAGCTCAAGTTATCAGCAACTTACTGGTCGATAGGTACATATATATCAAATGTTTTTACTCTTTATATCAAGTGGCGTTCAAGGTAAAAACACTAGCTCTAACCTATTACCCTGGCCCTTTATTTGCTAAGGCAAAAGCGCGTTTCTCGAAACATTTTATTCACACCGAATTATGATGGCCGATGTCTCTGCTCAAGAATTTGTCCAAATAGTAGGTGATAATTAACTGTGGTAACAACATAATAAGTACCGAGTGAGACGGTAACTGAATTTGTAAACATTGGTAAGCTAAATGCCGCGGGCGGCGCTTATATTATAAATTTAATATTTATATTTTAAAGGACTGTGTATTTTGTTTTCCCAATTGAAAATGAACCTTATTTTGTTGTATTAAAGTTTAAAATCAATCAAAGAAATTTGACAGATTGTGGTAGCTTGATGTGCAGGCCTGTGTACAATGTTAAGTTAAATAAAACCTTCAACGGAGCATAATGTTGCGTACTTTAGTGAAAAATAAACCTCTGCAAGCTATAGACAAGTACGCAAGTATGAAGAAAAATAACTGAGTAAAGGTACTTCTGTGTCAATTACGGAATACTTACTTGATCAAACGTTGAGCATGTCTAAATATTGCTATGCTGTAATCATTGGAGTAATATTGGTAAAACAAACATTGTTCAATAACTTGGTGTTAATTAATATTTAGTTATATATTAGTATTTGCTAATAATATGCTAAAATAAATATTCTTGGACAATTTTACACAGCACCATCTAGTCCCAAACTAAGAGAGCTTGTACTAGGGGTACTAGACAATGGATATAAATTCTGATATACTTTTTTTAGTAATACATAAGAAACACCCAGACAAACACTTATGTTTATCTCATAAATATTTGTGTCCTGTGGGAATCGCACCCACGACCTCGTGATCAGCAGTCGGATACCAGTAAACTTAGGGCTTTATTTAATTTTACCTTTCGATACCGGAGTGTATTTTAAACCATTCTTAATTTCCTAATAATTTTTTTTAGTTTAACATAGAGATACATGATCGTTTACATTGCGGTTTTTTTTTTATTTGTACAAGGACATAGCTATAAATACACCAGACCGTATACATAGGAGTAAATAAACCACAGTCCATCAGAATATGATAATTGATCACACATCACCCTAAGGCACGGAGTAAGAAGAGTCGAGCCTTGCCATACGCCCTGGGGTCGACGACCAGCGAATAGACCTATTAAATATATAATTCCAAGACAGCCTACTTAGGGATTCATATCTTGGAAATTACTACTCATGAAAATGTTTCATTTGCACAATTTGGGGTTCTGTAATATAACCCAGCCACTGTCACAAAATGTTAAATTTCAGTAACTAAATTACTTTCTTTATCTAATTTTGAAACTAAAGTAATAAGTATCAAACATATACACTACAATGTCTAAATAAAAACTGGTTACGTTTTTAAATCAGGTAGTTACTTAATTAAATTACGTTTATATCGAATTTGGTTTATATGGAGCGTTTTGCTGATAGTCGATATGTACTACCGCAGAAGAAAGTGACACCTAGTTCTTCACACTGACTTAAGTAGTACCTACGCGTTGGGAGATTTCATATTTACACTTCAAATGTTAAAAATGAGTTGATGTACAATGAGAATGACGTCACGAAGTCCTCTTGGATGTCCATGATGTTTTCCTTCACCGTTTAAGCAACTGATGAAATGTTTAAATGATTTCGTAAATCGACGGTGTACGCACTGCATTCGAAAAATTAAAATACGCACTTGTACAAACAATTAGGTAGACAATAGGTTTTAATATTGTACTAAATAAACTGTTGACATGAAATAGTCGCGACGTCATCAATATTGTTGCCCGCATCTGGGCAATTGGAAACAAAGCAAGGACATGCGACTTGAATGCACTATTTAATTGACATTTTAAAACGTTTTGTAGTAAATAAACGTAGTGTTTACGTCTAGCTAAAGGAGGTTTATAGGTATACTCAGTGGGTAGATCTAGATTATGCGGTGTTTAATATTTAAAAGAAAAAAAATAGAATTATGTATAAAAGTAAATAAATGCGAGACGATGGCAACTGCATTTAGGTTTATTTATAAGCATCCGGGAACCGGTACCAGACTGGAAATGTTGAGCTTCAGCCTGCTGAGCTATTGCCCTTGATATTCTCGGTACAGTTTAGAAAGCCTCGGTACAGTTTTTTTAAGGAAAGTACTGGGAGTAATTCCACTCAAATTGGAGCTGCCCGACTAAGGAAGTACCTCCGCCTTGCACAAAGTGGAAGTGAAATAACACTGTTTCGAGCTGTGTTGTGTTCCTAACGGTGAGCAAGGTTGCCAGTGCTCCAGGAAACGTTGTGTTGGCAGTGAGAGGACTTTAACCCTTATACTGCTAACCCAGATAATTCTCTTTCGTTTTACAGGCAATGCACAAGTGATACCCTCGGCGTTGCAAGTGACTAATTAATACTATCTATAGGCTACGGTAACCGCTTCCCATCAGGTGGGCCGTAAACATGTTAACCATTACAGTGGTATAAAAAAAGCCTCATAACATAACTACCACTGATATTATTTAAAAAAAATCATTAATTGAAAGTTACTTGTATTATCAGGTGCTTACGTCATAGTTTAGAGCTTATTTCGAAAATATATTTTAAGCCTGTGGTTAGATTATGAAACTCTTTTAAAACCTGTTCCTCAAGCTCTAAAATGTTACCAGTCTCATTTTATTGCTAACTGTTTACTTCATGTGTGCCATTATCGTCGCATACCGTCTCATATGTTTTTTAAGAGCTTAGCGTCCCGTAACGGGGTTCGGGAGATGCGATACTTGAGAAAATTGAGAATAACAACAATAACAAATTGTATTGTATTATATTAATAATATTATATTCAATATTATGTATAGATAGTGCTATTGTTATGTAGAATCTGATCCGATGATAGATCATTACTTAGAAGTAACGACCAATATCATTGACCTGTCGTAAGCAAAGTAGCCGAGCGTATGGATTTGGGTTCGATTTCGATTGCATTTCAGGGAAAAGTCATATATATCTGCTAGTAAATCCTCAGTACTTCAGTAGAGCTCTGAACTTTGAATTGTGCTAGTGCCTATAGTACTAAGCCTCACTATTATGGCATGATGTAGGTAGGCCTAAAAGAGACTATGATTCTCTGAGTTTGTTTCGGTGTTTCTTCACAGAGGTCGTAGGAAATGCCGGAATCATCTAGCTTTAAAAAAAATGTAAACCATTGACTTGTAATAGTGTCTTTCAAAGATCTATTTGCAGAAATAAATATCATTTATATCCTTGACACTGGTGTCAAAGCAGCTGCTACAACTGGCTAAATCCAAAGTTGTGAAGTACACGCCTCACCCCAATCTATAGGGCAATACACGCCTGTTGGAGGTGTATGTTGTTATTCGCCCCATTACATAATTCTACAGCATGCAACCATTATCGCCAACCTTGAACTGTTGTTGCTAGTCTGCTTCAACGCTGCAAATTGACCGCCCTCCTAATTCAGTCTAGTTTAACCGCGGAAACTGCATCGCCCGGAACTTGAATGAGTTTTAAACGACGCATGATAGAATCGTTTTAGCGACTAACACGCAAGTATTATTTACTTTTTTTATACCTCTTAGGTGGCAAACATGCATACGGCCCAACTGATGGTAATCGGTTACCGTAGCCTATAGACAGTTGCAACATCAAAAGTATCACTTGCAAGTTGCCCACCCTGTAAAAACCTACACACCCTTCTTGAAGAACCCTATGCTCTAAAAAAACGAAAAAGGTATCTAAGGAAATCCTGGGCCGGACGCTGATTCCTTAACCGACGAAGTAACCGATTACTTTGAACCGCACTCACACTAAGCATTACTCAAGTACTCCGAGCAAAAGCTTAGATAGAGAAGACATAATCCCATCACGCCTGTAAGTTTTCCCGAACTTGTTACACATAGGAGTTCTGATGTATTACATCCACAACTCAGTAATTAACAAATAAGGAGTTATCTATTTTTTTATATATATATCTTAAATTTTCTTTTAATCCAAAGGTTGTCCAGTAAATATTGCTACTAGCGATAAGACCGCCATTTTACCCTTATTTGCTTCTTATCAAGTTTTAGAACAAAGATTATATTCTATTCTATTCTATTAAATTTTTAGGTCTATATTCTATAGAAACCGCTACTGAGAATTTTCCATTACCAAGATTTTTTTTTGCAATTAACAGGTAATTGATTTGGCTACTGGTCAATATGGCAATGAGACAGTAGTTTTTTTTTGGAAAAATAATTTCAACGTCATATTTTTAAGTTTGAAATGCTTACTAATCCTTACAGATAATACTATCTATCCTATGTCTATGGATATTACCTACTTTTGTGACCGATCTGGATTCATTGCTGACAGTTTTAATGTTTAATATTTTTTTTTATTATTGACACTGTTGCGATGTTGTGAGTAGGTTTTCCAGAACAAAGATCTGTTGAAAATTCTTGAAGAGGACAAACGGCAAACACGGCTTTCTTGCAGTTATGTCAATATTAATGATTTTTCACATAATAATTGTAATATCAATGAAATATTACGTGAATGATTGATCTGTCTCTTATAGATACATCTTGGAAATTTCCACGTCTTGCGATATCATCCTGTTTTAAACGAGTTTAAAGATTTACGTTTACAGACTCGTAGGTTCCTCCTAGTCTTTTCCCAACTATATTGAGGTCAGCGTACAGTCCCAGATACTGTTAAATATCAGTATTTAATTCGAGGCGAGTGTCACCAGTCCAACCCAATTTGTGGGAAATATTGACCATCCTAAGAATAAAAGCGTTATATGTATCATAATGAATAAGGCCCAAGCTATAGCACTTTGCAATGCCAGGCCCAAGCCAAGTCAGACATCACTAGTGCAAGCTGGCATACCTATTATTCTAGAAGTCCCTTCTAAGGGCGACTTTCCTTTGCAAAGGCAGGAAGTAAATTTTGCTTTATATATCCCAGACTGTTTTTAAGCGGTCATTCCGTACTTCAACAAGAAAATTTTATATAACAATTTTAGAGCGTACCTACTTATATGTACTTGTATTTATAATATGTACTTTGCAAATATTCCGCAATGATGCAATTATATATACCAAAGCAGAGTATGTATGCAGGATATCCTTGAAACCATCACTATAAAAAAAGCAAATCCAACCATTTCTAGATGGACAATTCTACATTCAAATAACCTCATTACTATTTATGTGCTGCATGAACGAGACCATTCAATGCAACCCTGTAGCCATTCAGAATAGCTAAAATGTTTGTTAGACTACTGAATGCCGTTAACTCGTCGCCATTCGTGCTGTACATGTTAAAATACTGTGAACGAGGTATTGTTTAGCTAATGTTATCTGTTACGCCCGACAGTGACAACAACTATGAAAAATTTTGGTGCCTTTTTGAATTTCGGAGAATCCCTACATTATTGACTTTCATTGCTGCAGTATTATCGATCAAACGGCTCTCTCTACTGAGGTAGCTACTTTAATTGTTGACTTCCAGCAAACAGTAATAAGTTCGTTGACTCTAAATACTATTAGAATTAATCGTCTGGCTGACCCTAAGTTAATGTGCAATTGAAATACATACTGCATAGCGATTGTAACATGGAAAAGAGCATTATTGCTAAATCCAAGGATTTCGGTTGTTAGATAATAATATTGTGACTGTTCAGTATACATACAAACATGCTTTATGCAAACTTCTGTACGACATATTGCTGTTTACGACCTGGGGTCTACTCCCTAAGCACGAAGTCCTTAGTTTCGACCTTCGTTACGGGCGTTTCCTAATCCGTATCACCTACGGATGGATGATTCGTTCGGGGCCCGAACTAAGAATGAATGACAACACAATTTCACAGTTGTCCCTACTCCCGATGTGTTTTTACCCGTTAGAAAAATTGAATTTGACACTTGTTTTATCTGACTCCGAAGTTTCGGAGAACTTTCGAACGGCTCGTAACTTCGTTGACGGAGATAGGGTGTAGTCCCTCAGAAACTATATATAACACAACTCTTGTAAAAACATCAAATTAGAAATAATAATTATATCTTCGAATGAAACACTTAAGTAACTATAATTATTTATTTTGATTTGCTTTGCTTATGTTTTAGTTAGTGATGTCGCTATCCACTTTACGATCTACCTCTGAAGAGTACTTTTACGAAGTTTTAGTCAAGAGAATTGAAATGAAAATGGTTTCTATCATAATGATACTCCTTCTCTTAGATATCCCAAATTACTTGGGGTCGCCACCAGTACATCTTTTTCTTCCATATCAGCCATCATGTAATTATAAAAATGCACTTCACTAGCCATATCGTGTCTCACACAGTCCTACCATCTTTTCTTTTCATGGATACCCGGTATTTGAAAATCTCAAATATCCATGTATGTAATGTAAATATGTAACACAAGATATTTTATTTGTGCTAACAATACTTAACTTTTTTATGTGTATACATAAACAAGCATATATAATTCAACTGTACGTGTGTATGTCACTGAACTCCTCCTAAACGGCTGGACCGATTTGAATGAATTTTTTTGATGCGTTTGGGTGGCGCCCTGGATGGTTTAGATTCACAAATCAGCCAGCGCTGATGATGGCGCTGCAGTCGGTATCTAGGTTATTTAACTATGGTTATACAACGTCTGTCGGGTCCGCTAGTTAGGTATAATTATCAAAACAGAACCTTAGAATTACTTAAAACAATGCCCTTATCTATAGATTTTGCTTTCATACTATTAAATAATACGCAATAAATTGATTTGATTTGATACAAAAAGCACTCAAATTTCCAAAGATAAAGAAGAATAATTCCTAAAGATTATTTAAACGAAATAAAGTAGGGTCAATGTTTCGTTCGAATTTCTTTTCATGAACTATTCTCTATTAAGATTAAAGGAAGTTCAAGGTGTTTTATACAAATAATCGTGACCTCTGAGACCTTTCCTATGGAAATGACCTTGTACATTCACAGGGCGATCTGATAACACGATAATAGAATTGATTACCGCAAGACCAGCACGCAGAGCCCTTCGACCGGCAAAGGTAGTCTGGGATTTAAAGTAAATATTAAACCAACATACATAATTATATGAATATAAACGAAGCAAAAAGAACATGCAAGAATTGTAGTTTTGCTGTCTGTATGGAAAGTGAATTCATGCAATCTAGACAAAGCGACTACCATCAGACCTCCGTAGCCCAATTTATTAAAATCAATTTAAGGACGAGGAAGGAAAAACTAGTGTCAGGCTTGTTGGACTTAAAAATAAATATAACATCATAATAATCTGCTTTTTTCTTCTAAATTCTCTGAACAGTTTTTCTTTACCCATTGTAGTTAACTTTATGGCTATTAAGTCATGTTAGATGTAGGTAGGCCGTGGAAAATTCTCTCTTCGGTTTTCTTATAGTACTTACGGAAAATCCTCATGGGTTATCTACCACCTGGGGAGGCGGCAGGATATGTTGGACTCGTACCGACTAAAAACTACTTACCTTCACGTGCTTTATAATCACACTATTAATAATAGGTAGGACTCATTTATTTTTTTGTAATATTTTCAAAATTTTACTGACCGTATCCCAAAAATGATAAAAATTCATAATTACAGGTCTTCTTCGGAGGTCATGAACCTTTAGGTTTAGGACCTCCAATTCAAGATTAACACCTTGAATTAAGGTGAGTATTGTTTATTTTTATTAATTCGATCCTCATGGATTCTCCGCCACCCGGGGAGGTGGCAGGGTATGTCAGACTCGTACCGACTAAAACCGCACTTGCTTTCATCTGCCCCAAACTCATGGCCATGAGATCCGCGAAATTCGTCACAACTAGAACAGGGTACAGAGATACCTAGGGGCGTATGCGGCTGATGAGCGTGAAGTAGTACTGCGTTCAATTCCCAGGTCAAATTTTTATAAAATGTTCAGTAGCTGATTTGTAGTTAAGTATTTGTGTCTGAATACTGATGGGTTCGGCCCGTATTATAAAAGCCTGATACGAACTAGGTTGGTTGTACAACCTACAACAGTACACTGCTACTCTGTACGTGTACTCAATTTTAATTTAGTCGACCTCTGCTTAATTTTCCTGCAGCGTTAGCGTGGTGTAAACAATTTTGTTGAATTAAGAAATGCGATATCCCAACAAATTGCTGTCATGAACAAAATAAAAACAATACATTTTTCATTAAATTTACATACTTATTCTAGTCATTTGTAACCACATAATAATTATGTATTTTTATATAATAATTTATTCTTTTTGGATTTTTCGTACAATGGTAGTTTTGTACCGTCTTAATTTCGTTTTCATTATTATGCAAAAAGATGAAGAATAAAAGCTAATGTTTTATTTGTGTAAATAGTGGATATTGTTATTGAATATTGAGATAATATTGAAAACACTAAGGAACACCTCGTACAGTTTACAGTTAGCATCGTCTAATAACGACTCTGAGCCGCAAATCGGCGGCAGATCAGCGCTTAATGCAGAGATCGATAAAACAAACGACAACAACAATAGCCTGTAGAGCAAGGCTTCGGAACTTATTGTAAAGTTTATTGGTAATAAAAGTAACAAAATCCATCACAGACAAGAGCTGTCAGTGGCCAGTGATTTTTTAATCGTCAATTTGGCTGAACTGTTAAAAAGGTTGTTCAGCCTTGTTGTTTAGATACCAATCTAAAGTAGTTACTCTGTAAAGCAGATTAGGTACCTAAATTCCTTGCCCAAATTATTTTGTCACATGCCATCAATGGAACGTGCCATCATTGGTTCCTGACTGTTGAGGAACGATACATTGACGTATAAAAGTGCATTGTTTATGTTCGGGGCGAGTCAATGACACGTTGATACAGACAAATCGGTGAAAATAAAGGTCGTTCGTACATTTTAATTTTCACCCATAGCACAGAAATCTTGTAGTATTTTTTTCATTTGAGAGTATCTTGGTATACTGAAATATTTTTATATTTAATCTGTGTTAGTGTAATTGCACCGTGAAATATTGCCGGTATTTCGTAAGCAAAACTGAATCGATTATCGATAACTGGTAAATTCTCTGTATTCATTAAATCAAAGTGTGTTAAAATAAATCAACGAATCATTTCAATTTTGCGTTCCTATTTTATGTAGGTACCTACTTTAAGAAGATACATT
Organism: Acronicta alni; assembly: GCA_964056405.1. Taxonomy (NCBI): domain Eukaryota; kingdom Metazoa; phylum Arthropoda; class Insecta; order Lepidoptera; family Noctuidae; genus Acronicta; species Acronicta alni. Next base: position 15,672,500 of record OZ043915.1, on the reverse strand, counting down.
TGTATAAAAAAGGATTTTATAGGTTGCTTTATCCAATCTAATCCATTTAAGTATCAAATAAAAAGTTTATAAGTACATCGAAATAGTATATGTTACAATTACAAAACACGATTTTACTCTCAGTTGTGTGGTGGACGAACCCTTTTTTTTAACAGGTCACTATAATAGGTATATTTATGAATACTTATAATAAAAATAGTTCTTGCAATTGATGATGAAAAATCATTATACTTAAGTACAGTTTTATATCAGTATTCTACCGAGTTCTTAAATGAAAATGATGACTCAGTTATCTCAAATTAAGACTAAGCAGTACGTCCTTCCTTCCGAACAACTAAACATATTTTGCCGACTCTGTTTCCCTATTCATAGAGCTGAAATAAATATACAAACAAAAACTGGAACATGTGCCAACTTACCATATTGATAGTAGCACTATTTAATTATAGAATAGCACAGTTATTTAGAGTTCAATACAGCATTTGTAAAAATAAAATCAAGACTTCTTTGCCACTTCAAGTTTCACACGTGTTTTAAAAAATAAACATTCGTGATCGGAACAATTATTTTAGACCGATTGGCGCGACCGCACCATGGTACCTCGAATGTGTACTGCCAGATGTGAGATGGCACAACACATGAATGACTGCAGTAGTATTTACGTCACTGGCCAAAGAAATTTCCACTCTGCCATGCTTTTTTAGAGCTTAAAATCGAACGTTTTATACCCGAGACAAAGTACAGTATCACACACAGCTGTGCGGATAAACACGTCTTTTTTGTTTCAGAAGAAAGTTCTGTTTCACGTTCAGCGCAATGCCGCAATGTCGGCTCACGCTGACCAATAAGGTTAAAGCCAGCGAGTTTTATCGACGAATCAAGAGTCAAGGGCGCGTGAAAATTTTACTACATTTCTCCTTCTACTCTTTCAACATTTCCGCAAAGATTTTTGTGTTTCCAAAGCGTTATGATTGGGAATTAAAATATTCATTGTGACGGCAGACGCTAATACGTTGGCGTAAGCATCAATTATGCAACGATCACATCACGACGAGGATCAAAGTCCGTGTTCCTTTGCTTACTTTCACTGCTGCGTTTCGACTTAAATTAATATGCTTAAGTACCTACGTTTGTTGAAAACAAGATATTAGGTAGGTATATTATAAACCAATGTTTTATATTAACTTACTAATTAAAAACTGACTTAATTTAAATTACGACTTATTCTCTAGCTAAGTATAAGCTTCCGCGTAGGTAGGCCTGTACTGTAACCTGTACCTTTCTTTTCATTCCTCACGGATCGTCGGATTATTATGATTATAGATACTAATATTTTGAAAGGACCCCATGTTACCTATAGCTGGGAGAATGAGTGATTAAACGAACTTACCTGTAAGTGAAGTTCGATCATCATTATATGAAGACACTGTCCTTCAATGATCACCATGTAGTCCCCTCGTTTTCATGGAACCGACGCACGATATTCAAAGATTTTTTAGAAAATATTTCTGCTGAAAAAAGAAGAAACGAAACGCCCTGTCTCCGGCTCCATCAGTTGTCAACTGTAACTGTCATTCTTTTTAAAGCCACACTTTTTTCACAATTTTGTTCTGGGTAAAAAGAAAGAATTCTTTCGAATGGGTGTGGGTGGGCTCCCGTGATCATTGAAGGACAGTGTCTTCATATAATGATGATCGAACTTCACTTACAGGTAAGTTCGTTTAATCACTCATTATACTTCAGACGTCCTTCAATGATCACCATGTAGATGTTTAAAGCTTCATCAAAATGGTAACAAATGTGTAAAATTATAGAAACAATGTTGAATGTTGAACTATATTTCAGTTTTTGTTGGAATACAAATTTCGTTATATACTTAATTATATTTATTGTAACACCATGTATACCATGTTTTATGCAAATAAATATATTATTATTATTAATTATTTCATTTTTATCCATACCTCAATGCACATTGTGGCACACAAGGCAGTACCAGTGCTGCGAGGCACTCTCCATCAGTCAACCCTCAGATCAAAAGGAAATCAACCAAATTAGATTAATATTATCATAATAATTTAAATATTTAAGTTTTAATATTCTTAATCTTTGTAATCATTTACCCGTGATTAATAAGATTACTAATCATTTACCATAATTATAACCATCCTTATAATAATATAGAGCTCCAATGCGTTACTTGAACCTGTACTGTGCTTCACACTGAATAATATTACCTTTGTGAAAGAGATAAATAAATACCTTTATTATTATGACATATTGTAATATGAAGTGAAAGGTTTTATATCCTCCAATGAGTAGGTACTGCTCATGTAGTGTTACGAGTAAATTATTTAGAATTGTTATAGGTTGTAAGGTCCATCTTACAGTAGGTAATTATGCACATGCACATAAGCACTTCGTCATTAATGATATACTGTCTAGTTGAGACTGAAGTAGATGCGTGTCTAATACCTGTACCTACATATGTATAAATTTACTGAATAAGTTGAATGAATATTTGTGAATAAATATTTCCATTTATTATTAATAGGAAATAGGTATTTAAAGACCAGGTACTCTTACGTGTCCTTTATCTGTCTACTGATTGTTATTGTTGTAGACCTTCTATTTGCTGTGGGCTTTTATATGCTATACAAATTTCAATATTATCTCTATTGACCTCTGCTCTGTGTGTCTAGACATGCCATAGAAGGACAATTTTTAAGGTTGTCTTGAAAAGATAAGAGAATTAAGTTGGGTTGTTATCAACTGGTAGCATTTATTTTGATACTATCAGGTGTTGTGGTCTGTAGTTATCTTAACTGAATTTTAGCATTTTGTCTGACAAATGTTATACTGAAGTATACTTATTAGATATTGATATATAATAATGGGATAGGTTCATAGTTGAATTTTATGAACAGAAAATCTAATCTCTATTAAGGTTAGTCTTCTTGGCTAATTATTCAACATATATTTTTATAAAAATAGCTTTTTCTAAAAATATTATAAGGTTGGTTTTTCATCTTGCATAATTTCTTCCATATGCACTCCTCACTATCACTGCATTTCAGCATTTTTATTTTAGTATAATATTAAGGTAAAAACACTCTTTAAACGAAAAGAAAAGTTTTTACGTTGTGCGTCATTTGCACGAAAAAAAGGAATGACAGTTACAGTTGACAACTGATGGAGCCGGAGACAGGGCGTTTAGTTTCTTCTTTCAGCAGAAATATTTTCTAAAAAATCTTTGAATATCGTGCGTCGGTTCCATGAAAACGAGGGGACTACATGGTGATCATTGAAGGACGTCTGAAGTATAATATGCTGTGGGATTGTGGATCATGCTGAAGATTACCTAAATCGCATCATTAACCAAAAGCAATCTTAACATCGACGTCTTTCAATAATTAGGTACCAATTTTGACGACGTATGTGGTCCAGTGGTACGAGTGTCGGACTACCGATCACGAGGTTGTGGGTTCGATTCCCACAGGACATAAATATGTGATGAACATAAACTTGTTTGTGTTTGTTTGTTTGGGTGTTTCTGATATATTATAACTTTATAAGTATGCATTTACAAATATATATATAAGTGTTATATATATATCCATTACCTGTACCCAAGCTTTGCTTAGTTTGGGACTAGACGGTGTTGTGTAAAGTGTCCCAAGTATTGATTGTAGGTAAGATATTCGGAGGCACGTTTAGCTGAGCAATTGTTGCTGCGCTTCGGGTCACCAATTCAATATGTATAAGGCCTACAAATATATAGCAAGCATTTTTAATGTCTTTAGATACTAGGCAAGTACCTACCTAATTCCGGATTCAAATATTTACGATTAAAATAAATAAATAAGAAGTAGAAAGGCTGACTAATAGAAAAATCTGTTATCGCACTATTTTATCCATTATAAGTACACACGATGTTAAGCTTTAGGGTCAAGTCAAGACATAGTGACGCAAGAGCAACAGCGGCTTTGAGTAGACCAGTCCATGACCAGTCCCAGCCGATGGCACGCATGCATCAGTCGTATAGCTCGCCGTGGCACGACGATACCGGAAATACAACATACGAGTGTATCTTGGATATCTAGCCTACATAGTACATTAACATATTTTACAGTAAGTTTATTACTATTAGTGTAAATGAAACTATGTTAACTAATCCTCATTTCAAGCCTAGTTTATTTTTAACGTGGTGAAGGAAAACATCGTGAGGAAACCTGCATGCTTTAGAGATTTTCTCGACGGGCGGCGTGTGAAGTCTGCCAACCCGCAATAAGCCAGCGTGGTGGACTCTATCTAGAGGGAACTAATCCCTCTCATTCTATGAGAGGAGACCCGTGCCCAGCAGTGGGACAGTATATGGGTTGAGGATTTATTAATACCAAATATCTTTACTTACGCATATCATTCTATTTTGCCGCGAACGTCGCGGAAAATTGACTAAATTTTTAACGCCTCGTTTTTTTTTTTGATCACTTAATTAAGTAACTAGCTAATTAAGAGATTATTCAGTACTATCCTATGACACGGTTGTCAATTTGTCATGGTTAAAAATACTCATAGAAAAGGTATGGTAGGTGCTCTGCTACTTAATTAGACATTTAGGTATGGTTTAACTTTGATTTTTTTTCTATATTTATCTTACCTCTTAAGTGTAATGTTTAACGGCTATTTCTCAGTGCGTTTTGTTACTATTTCGAACGTGATTTAAGTGACAAATGATATTTGTTTAGTCTGTAAATAGATCTTTTATAGACATTTTACTAGTAAAAAAAAACGTAAATCTTTTGAGTTTAATAAAGTATCTTTATTAGGATTGCATTACTCTTAGGATTAAATAGAATTTCCAATATCACAGCACTGTTTGTTTTATACATACTGTTGTAGTAACAGCTACCAACAGAAATATGATTACATAATTATCTTTTCCGTTTATATGGACTGTCATACTGAATTTCGAAGTTTAAAATATCTATGTACTGTATATTTATTAAAGTTTAAAAGTACGATTTATGCTATGACGAATTATTTAAAAAAACTTTATGAATACAAAACTTATAGATCGATATTTTAAGTTTCGAAGTTCATTATGACAATCGTTTATCTTCGTTGCTACTAGTATCTAACTACTAAGTACTTACTTAACCTTTGCTTCCTGTATAATAAGTTAAGAATCGATCCGGGTGTTGCAGTGGTCGTCATTCTCGCATCCCCAACTTTAAAACCTTGAGGAATACCTCCGAGTTGTTTTTACCACCAGTAAGAAGGCAGAGTCTATAGCTTTTATGTAATTACTAACGGCTTGTCCTTTTTTTCTTTCTTTGATCTCACAAAAGGTTTTCTGAATGTAAACAAAGAAAAAGCGATAAATAAAATTCAATAAATTGTTATTGGAATTATTAACGTTACGTCGTAAAAAGGGCTTTTGATATACCAGTGACGAAATAACTCTGTGCTCGCCTCCCAAACAAATCTATACTTTATTGTAAGAAAAACATTGTTTTTAATCATCTCTGACAGCTTTTTACCATCACATTTCTTTCTATAGCAAAATTAATATATCCGATACTCGCAGGTGTCCCAAAAGACTCCTTACGACGGATCGAGGTTAATTACGGCTTTTTTTAATATATATAGAAATTTTAACCAAAGAAAAATTCTAATTGGGGCGGGATACGAACCTACGTTCGTCCGGAAACCGGTTTTTTTTTAAATGCCTTAGCATGCGTTAATGCCAAATGTAATAAAAACTTTACCTCCACATCGGCTGTTCCTGGACGAGTTTCTCGCCGTCGGCGATGGTCTGCGGCATGGGCAGGCCCTTGGTCTCGGGCAACACCATGCTGATGCCGGAGCTGAACAGTGCCACTATGAACAGGATCAGTAGCGGCAGCTGATGCCACACCCGCTCCTGACAGTTAACATTTTGAATAATGAAATTACCAATTAATTATTGAATTCGTACCGTCACGCCTGTATTCCCCGAAAAGTTGTACAGAAGCCACATCAAGCTACCCAATCTGTAAAAATCTGTTCTTTTATAGATTTTCAACTTTAATACAAAGTATATAAGGTTCGTTTTCAATTGGGCAAATTTGTCAGTTTTGGATAGCCTGACTTTCTGGCGTCTACGCGTCTGTACAAATATATACCCACAGTTCGCCGGTGTATTTATGTTCCATGTAATAAGGGGTGAGCCTATTGCCATTAATCGAATACTAGTCCAAACTCTGAGCTGCTATTGAGAATTTTATAGAATGACTCAATAAAACTGTTTGACTGTTCTAAGGCATCACGTTCAGCAGTCGTATTGGCGACCTCTATACCCATGAGGCAGTCGTAACGAAGTAACAAAACAATTAAATTAGGCATGATGGCATATTATTTATGATCGTCGGTGCTCTTTACCCAGGTCTTTATAGCAACTTACAGAATAAACAATATATGGCGAGAGTATGGAGATGACGTATCCACTCATGTGCATCGTGGCCGAGCCCGAGGCGCGCACGGCCGTGGGCAGCAGCTCCGTAGTCCACAGCACCACGGCATTGAACGACATGTTAATGCAAAACCGCGCCATCGCCGCCATGGACGCCTGCGGGATGCCCAAGGGCATAAACATGGCCGCAAGGACGCAGAGCCCCGACAAGGCTATAGGGCCCGCTGTGAGATACCTGCGACCCCATCTGCAAATAACCCAAAATATTTGTGTTTTTGGAGCAGTGCCGCACGTTATTATCCGTATTAGGTACTCTCGTTTTGCTTTATCCCGTAAGACTGTCCCTGAATCCACTCTTGTACCTTATAGCCTAGCCCTATAAGATGTTCAGACACCTTATAGGGTATAAGGCTATAAGGTACAAGAGTGGATTCAGGGACAGTCTAAAACCTACAAACTTGGCATTTTGCTCAGGCAAAATGCTAAGTTTGTAGGTTTTAGGATTATTGAATTGGTATACGCTTTCATATATGTGTTTACGGAAAAGTCTCCTTAAAGTCGGCCTGGACCTGGCCCGGTGCGTGCCTAAGCTAAGTCACATAACAAATAAAACCAAAAACAAACGCTTTTTAATCAGTTGCGCGGACTGGTTACACAATACAATAGGAATTCCTACTTACATGTCTAGTAGGCTAGCCAGCACTAGCACCGAGGGTATCTCCGTAGCTGACGTCATTGTGAAAGTGACGAAGAAGTCGAGTCCGAACGCGTCGGACATTCGAACCAGTACGTCGAAGATTACAGAACACGCCATGTACACTATCAGCATGAGTATCATTGTCAGTCGGAGGGGTACACTCATCAAGAGAACTAAGAGAGACTCATCGGTTTGCTTATTTTCATTTGCTGCTACCTGTATGGAGGTTTATGTTAAATAAGTTGGTGGTTAGATAGATACTCTTCCGGCTAGTTATACGAAGGAGGATAGGCGAGACCCCGTATAACTTTAGTGTAAGAGTCCGACGGACTCCGTTCGCAGTCATATTACAGTCGCAAAACATATTCAAAACCCTACTCTCGTCTTTCAGAGTACGTTCTAAGAACTTATAGATCTTATTATGCTATCCGTAAATAAGCTTAGGATTTTCCAATATATTCCTAGTTTTCTTTTTGTAGTTTAGGGTGGAAGAGACAAAAGGAACTTACAATAAATTCATCCATGACTTCATCTGGGATATGAATTTTGTTGATCCTTTCGAACTTCCTGAGCACTGCCACCGCATTATTCACGCGACCTCTACTCAGGTACCATCTAAAATATATTATGGATAATCACCTGAACAGGCAAACTCTACATAAGACTCTATGCGTATCGTGGATCTATAGAAATCTGTGTCTATGTGGATTGCTCTCATTATGCTCTCGTCGTTCTCTCACAAGACAAGCAACATTGGCGGCGAGGTCAACCAAGCCCGGATCAAGGGAAGGGTGGGAGGGTGCACTTGCCCACACGGTGAAGATTAGGGAGCGGCCAGCCAGCCTCTTTATCTTTGCTCTGCTGGATCCGATTTATAGACGGGCGGACAATTAGTACTCTGCAACTCCCCTTTTAAATATCTAGATGCGGGGCGTCAGTGGTTTTTAAACCATAGCGTTACGCAGCCATGCTCAAGAGAAATAGTCATACTAAGGTACTCACCTGGCACTCTCCGGAAAGACCAAAGGCGCAAACAGGACGAGAAACATCGGCAGCGAGGTGATCCACAGCAGTAACTTCCAGTCTTTTAACAACAGCGCGAGCCCCGGAAGCATCAAGCAGCCCATGCCGAAGAACACGATAGACAAGTTAGCTACCCACGTGCGGTAGCTAGGACCCACATACTCCAACACTATAGGGTGGAAACGGTATCGTATTGCAATATAGTTGCTAAGCAAGAGGAGCAGTTTAGGTTAAAGGCACTTCCAGTTTTTGTGAATTAGGTACGTAGGTTATCGTAAAATCGTTCCGCCTAAAAGCCCAGAAAATTCTAAAAACTGTGTGAAGACTGCCAGACAACCGTTGACCAGCGCAGTAGAAAAATTGAATTATCTTCCTTGGTAAGAGTATAACGAGGGGCGTATTTTGGAATTTGGCGCCCCGGGCCAATAAGTTTCGCCGCCCCAGAATTCTAGGAAAAAAGTGATATAAACTTTTTTTTTTTCTATTATTTTAATTATAAGGAGTACATAAGGAGTACATAAGGAGTACATAAGGAGTACATAAGGAGTACATAAGGAGTACATAAGGAGTACATAAGGAGTACATAAGGAGTACATAAGGAGTACATAAGGAGTACATAAGGAGTACATAAGGAGTACATAAGGAGTACATAAGGAGTACATAAGGAGTACATAAGGAGTACATAAGGAGTACATAAGGAGTACACAAGGAGTATACAAGGAGTACGAAGAACTTCGAGTACAGCTCGTTGAAACACTGTCTTGTTGTGTCAAGGTTGAATTATGCCGACACTGTGTATGGCCTACTTTTATTGGTCGAACCGATCGCCTTATCCTGAGAGTGCAGAATGCTTGCGCTCGTTTAGAACACACGTCACTCCATTTCTTAAAATCCTCATAATGAAGTCGAGACGATAATTGCATTTGGCGTGTCTCTTCTTTGGTGTCATCAAATACCAAAAACCGAAGTATTTGTACGTAGGCTGATCGCCCCTGCCCCGCTCGCCACGCCTCGTGCGCGTTATATTCGGAGCAGTACCTACTTCTTCATTGTGTACCTACTTACTTACAGACGCACTCCGTAGATATTGGCTAAACAAGCGTGTTTTCGACCAAATTATTTACTTACTGATTCTTTCTTTTTGTATATTTTTGGCATTTCCCATGCTAAGATTTTAAAGTTATTTAGAAAAGGAAAAATTCAACCGCGGGCAGGATTCGAACCTGCGTCTTCTGGTTAGGTACACCAGACGCTATGACCACTAAGCCACCGCGATACCTACCCGTCATGTCGATTTTTTCCTTCACATACTGAATTTACGTCTATATGGTGACGTCAGTAACACCTATTGAAATGCAAGTTTTTGCTTTTCAACCGACACAACTTACTTTACAGTTAGTTCAATGTCGAACGATGCCACCTTACCTTGTAACTATCTTTTTGTATATTTTTGGCATTTTCCATGCTAAGATTTTAAAGTTATTTAGAAAAGGAAAAATTCAACCGCGGGCAGGATTCGAACCTGCGTCTTCTGGTTAGGTACACCAGACGCTATGACCACTAAGCCACCGCGATACCTACCCGTCATGTCGAATTTTTCCTTCACATACTGAATTTACGTCTTTATGGTGACGTCAGTAACAGCTATTGAAATGCAAGTCACCCACCATGACGCCGCCCCTAGCGGATTGGCGCCCCGGGCCATGGCCCGGATGGCCCTAGGGTAAATACGCCCCTGCGTATTCGTTTAACAGCGCACCATCTTACCACACTATTTATCATTACAATACAAAAACAAAAACACATCAAGTAGGTAGGTACCTATATTATGTGATAGGTACCAAAAATAAATAATTGTTGTTTTACTTCCTCTGCCGCTGTGGCTGGGCCCTACACATGTATAGACCTTGTTGGCCTTTAGGCAGAACTCTGGCCAGTGCGGTGATGGTCTAAATATGACATATGATAGGTATACGACGGCTTGTTTAGGTACATCTGTGTCATATCTTACCCAAAATATACGGCATCATGAAAAGATTATCGAACGATATCCCCACGATGAACCGACACAGGGTGAAGTCCCACATGCCCGTAGAGAATATGGTCATTATGCCACCAACACCTCCGATCATATTCGCACCTGAACCAAAACAGTTAAACACATCATCAAAAGTCATTTGATATAATCCAAAATGGGTGCTAAGCGAATTCCAAATTTATAATTTTGTGAACAAACCCCGCGAACCTTGGTACAGTACATACTGGTGTGGTTAGCAACCAAACTTCCGAGGTCACCGCCCATTGTTTCTTCCACATTATCCGTCATCAGCATCGTGACGTCAGCTATATCGAAAAATCTCTACTAATCAAAATAAATTCTTCAGTATATCATTTTTACGCTCCGCGTGAGATCTATGCTTTGGTCTTTTTTTTTTCAAACGATCCTTCTTACAGTGACGTAAGAATATAAAATATAATAATTTAAGTACCTATAACTTACATATCAAAGCGGGTAACCTGCCAAAGTAGTCAGCTAGCCACCCGAGTGACAGGCCGCCCAATAAGGCGCCTGCAAAGAACATTGACTGAGCCAACGGCACGTTACCAGACTTCTCACACACCCAGCCTCTCTGTAAATAAACGTAAAGAAAAAGATTTAACATTTTTCTCCTAGATAACCGGAGCATGCAAGCATTTTGTCTCCGGAGAATACCAATTAACTTGGTGCCTGAGACTCAACTACCTTTATCTGACATTCAGGTAGGTATCTACAATACATATTACATGTAACCGACGTTTTAAATAAAAAACGTTCAGCATATCACCTGATCAAAAATACATTGCTTCGCGGTTTTGAAGTGAGACGGAGTCATTCCTCACCTCAGTAACAACAGTATGATACGGTATATCCGTCAACTCAAAGTCCCAACCGTAGCGACAGGGTACGGTGGGCGTGCCAGGCGCCGGCGGAGTCATGGTCTTCAGCACCTGGGTCCAGTTCACGTCAAAGGTGGCGCAATGATCCCACTTGCCGGTGGCGGCTCCTGGGGCCGACAGATTGCGCCTGGAGAAGACAGAATTACGGGCTGGTGACGGTAAGACTATGAATTATCTAATATGAATTATGAATTATCACTCGCTTAAACGGTGAAGGAAAACATCGTGAGGAAACCTGCATGACTTACGATTTTCTCGACGGCGTGTGAAGTCTGCCAACCCGCATTAGGCCAGCGTGGTGGACTATAGCCTAAACCCTCTCATTCTGTGAGAGGAGACCCGTGCCCAACAGTGGGACAGTATATGGGTTTATGGAGTGGGACAATATAATTATGGTTTTCTTTCTCTTTATATTTCTTTAATCAAACTTAAATAACTTATTCACGTCATGGCCCGTCGTCTTTTCTCTGTTTCCAAGTCCACTATTATTCCGAGGACAATAGTGTGGGTTATACGTTTCTAAATCTAAAATCTTTAAATTGTTTTGTATATTATAACGTGTAACTGTTATTTGTCCCAAATTAATAAAATAAAATGGTGATGATGACGGTAAGACTAGTAATATACTCGTATCAACAAATTATTATAAAAACGGACGGTAATTATTTGTGATAAAATTTCTTGATTATTTTCAAACCCAATATCTTCGCCATCCCAACAGTTTTGGTGTTCTATCTACTTGACAATTGCCTATGGACTGCTAAAATTACAAAACTATAGAAACAACAAATTATAGAATCTAATAACTAAATAGTGAATTTACGTGGAGCGAATGATCAGCCCGGTTAGCTACCTCATGTAGGTAAGACTGACGCCAGACAGTTTAGCTGTATTTCGTAGTGTACATTTGAGAATCAGAGCGCAAAAAAAATACATAATATTTTAACTAAAAAAGAAAGAAACTCAGATACCTAATGAAGTTGAGTCACCTCTTTTTAATATGTACATGTACTTGTACACACTGTAATGTTTTCAGATAGCTGTACTAACCTGAGTATCAAATCTAAATGTGCCAGCTCGGGTACAGTGCACCAGTACCGCTGCGGGGTTACTGTGATGAACATTTGCACGAAGAAACCGAACGCGAAGAACAAGCCGAAGGGCATCATGAACACGAACAGTATCTTCTGGTAGCGGCCCATTTCACCCACGTGGCTTAACACCGCCTCCAACGCGTCCTGGACATTCTTGCCTGGCTTTTTATTGGACTTTTCAGAACGTTTGGACTCTTTTTCTGAGAGCTCTTTTGCCGAATCTTCAGTCCTTTTTCTTGAGTTCTCAGGCTCTTTTTCCGATTCCCTGAGATCTTTTGCGCCACTGGGCTCTTTTTCTGACTCATTTGCACCTTTTTCTGATTCTTTGCGCTCTTTTTCTAAGTCATTAGACTCTTTTTCCGAATCCTTTGGCTGTTTATCCAAGTCCTTGGGCTCTTTATCAGAGTCCTTGGATTCTTTTTCTGATTCTTTGGGCTCTTTTTCTAAGCCCGTCGACTCTTTTTCTATGTCATTTGACTCTTGTTCCGAATCCTTGGCTTGTTTATCTGAGTTCTTCGGCTCTTTATCCGAGTCCTTGGATTCTTTTTCTGAGTCTTTGGGCTCGTTTTCTGAGTCCTGAAATAGAAATACGTATCTTTATTATACTGATAAATATGGAATAGCTTTTACATTTGTATGAACAATGAAGTAAATAACTCCTAAATAGTACCGAGAAGAGTGATTATTTCAATTCAATTATTATTTCTTTATGAATCGGAAAACACCACATAGGTTCGTAGGTACCTACTTATTAACTATGTAGAGCGTAACAGCCAGAACCCTCCTGTATAACGCCTGTTAGAGCACATCCCTGGGGATACCGTACAGGACTCTCCCAGCTGAACTACAGCACATGACCTCTGTGTCGTCCAGGCTTCTTCTCTGTGGTCACTTATTAGGCGGACAAAGCACCCGCGACCCCAAAGGCCCAACTGCCTTAGATGATGCAGGCGAGGTCCCGGCGTGTTAAGCGTCGTACCCGACGCCTTGTCGACGCTTGTCGTCCATCCCAGTGGTATCAACCGCCCCATGATCTCTCTCGGCAGTCTCAGAAGGAGGACATATCTTTCCAGTTATTTGGCTCTGCCAGCACAGCTATAGTACTGGCAGATACAGATCTCACCTGATCCTGGCGATCAGATAAAAAAAAAATTGCTTCTAACTTTGCTGCAATTATAGTAATTTCGCAATGCAATTTAAAGCCAGATTAGAAGGTCCTGGGTTCGATACTCAGGACGAGCAGTATTCTTAAATTTTTACATGAACTTGTCAGAACTAGCTCGTAGTTTGGATTTGAGCCCTTCTTCTTTCATCAACCCATATATTGTCGCACTGCTTATGCACGGATCTCCCTTCCGAATATAAGGGATTAGGCTATAATCCACCACCCTGACCCAGTGCAGGTTAGCAGACTTTACACATCGTTAATTTGTCAAGAAAAATCTCTAAGGCATGCTAGTAGTTAGGCACTTTGTGCCTTTATATATAAATGTTGTCCATAAATATTGACATTATCATCGAGACAGAATATCCAGCGGACCTCCACAACGCAACCCAATTTCTGGGCCTGACCCAATATCCTAAGCGTATACAGGCTTTTTGGCCACAGATTGCATACCTCAACATATAGGTTATACAATAACATGAGTGTTTGCAGTGGTTTCAGACTAAGAATTATGAACTAGATTTTAATAGCAATATCCTTCCGTCTAGCATTCTAGCAGCTACTGATGGTAGGTAAACGTATTTCAGATTCCATTATCAACATTACTTTTTATGAAACCCATTTTCGTGTACAAATTTTGAATTTTGTGCATTCACTAATTGGTCACGGGCGTCGGGCGCGGCGCTTTGTCCAACAAAAAACTTTCAAAATTGAACCAGCTGCGAATAATCAAAATTAATTATGTATACTTAGACTCATTTCAAATAATTGTATAGATTGATGCCCCAGGGTGAACCTGCGAACACATAATAATAAAACCATTTAAATTATCATACCTTTTCGTCCTTTTTCATATCTATTTTCTGACTGATTATGACTCACAAGTTGCGATTGCTGACAGAACTTATGTCAGTGAAAAAACTCGAGTTCAGAGCCCAGATGAGGGCCAAAGCTAGAGGTCCTAGAAGTGACTAAAAGAAGAAACTAACATGCTTTGATTATAATATACTTGTCTATAATCAAAGCTAAAATTACTGAAATGCCTGTAAATTGCGTGAAATGTCGTAGGGTCGCACCTACTGTGTAGGTAATTAATTAGGTATCAGTATTATATCGATTCAACATAATGGAACGTGAAACGGTAGCACCTATTTCCAAAAAGTCAGTATGTGGTATGTCATGAATTAATACGGTATTAAACTCCTTCTAATGTGTAGCTCCCGCCTCGGTCGGTATGTTTATTGTTTATTATTTAACGGTACACCGAACTTTTTGGATTTTGGTGAAATCCTTCAAAAAGGTCAAGTGCGTAGTACCTATTATAGGTACAAATTTGTTAAGATATATTCAATGAACATGGACGATGAAAAAGAAGTGTGAAGTCTGTGCTACACCATCCCGCCATCGCTGCTGTTTGTGCGGGTCGGCAGAATTGACAATAGACATAGTACGTGGGTTCCCTTCACCGTTAGCACATTATGATACTATATCTGCACTTAGTTTAAAAGACGGTGGTTTACGTATTGTTACGAGCTGGGGTTCGGGATAAATTAATTGACACCAATTTAACCGATTAACAATCAAAACTTTAATTGCTCACACGAATACCAAACACAAATCACCAGTATGTCGCTATACTAGTTCACTTCACAATTCACTATCGCACTGTAGTCGCTTCGTAATTCGCTTCGATCTTCACTTGTCCGTATCCACAATTGAACTGCCTTGCCGGCCCCTTAGGACCGCTATTTATATGGCTCAGAAAGTTCCAGAATCAAATAATCCCGAAAATGTTACAAAAAAATACGAGTCGGTACTCGCGCGCCTATTGTTTCGCGGGCGTTGACCTCGGCCTATTGTGTCGCGAGCCGCGTGTCCTTGAGGTATTGTTATAGGCACTTATAGATATAAGTACCTACCTATATCTACGCGAGTGTCGAGATTAAACTTCCACGTGTTTCTAGAACCTTCGTGAGCCATCTCAGTCGTTCTATTACGTGTCCGGCGTAACACTGCCCCCTCCTAAGACATGCTCGTCCCGAGCATTATTAGATCCGTGATATCGTGCCAAACGATCCACATGAACGATCTTCGCAGCACCTCTTTGTCCCTTTTGTATCCGGTAGGTGACATCGTTGATTTTAGTCACGACTCGGTAGGGACCGTCCCATTTCGGCTGTAACTTAAGCCACACTAGTGAACCTTCGTTGAAGCCTTTGTTGTTCGTCTTGCAGTCGTAGCTTGTCTTCGTTTCCTCGGACGTCTGTTGTCCTGACTGTCGGACGTGCTCTGAACTTCCTTTTCGTACTTCACTAACTGTTCTTAAAGTTCGCATGGGTACCAGTACTACAGCCTCTTTCCGGTCATCAGTGTACTTTCCATTTCCGTTCATCCTCCAATTTTCAAAGCAAGGTCTGCTCGGGAACCTCTCACTAGATCTTCGTTTCGGGCAACTCATCCGGAGGTGACCTCTTTCTCCGCAGAGGTGACATCTCGGAGCGGCCGACCTATTCCTTTCCTCATTACGTCGATCCTCCTTCCGTAGACGACCTTTCCAGCAACCAGCCTTAACGTGGCCTTTCTTACCACAGGAGTAGCATCTAGGTCCTGTCACAATCTTCTTAACACGATAGGTTCCACAGTCATATCTTGCTGCCTCCACCTCCAAGGCATGAGCCACGGCGTCCTTCAACGTTTGAGGGTGCGCTAGTCTCACCGAAACCCTTACCTCCAGATCTTTGATTCCGTTGATGAACGCATCTACCAGGATAACGTCAATAAGTGCAGGCTTAGAGCGGTACGCTTTCCGGACCAATTTCTCAATTTCCAGAGACCACTGCTGTAAGGTCTCTGCATTTCTCTGTACACGGCTCCTCAACTGAGCACGAAACACATGCTCCAGGTGTGCGTCACCGTATCTTCTCGCTAAAACCTCAATCACCTGCTCATAGGTCACGTCCTTCCCGAGAACCTCTAGAACAGTCAAGGCTTCATTGCGAAGACTTAAAATAACTGCAGTCATGGCCTGTTCGTTTGTCCACCCATTTGCCTTCCTAACAGCTTCTAGTTGAATCCCATATGCCGACCACGAAGACGTTCCATCGAATGGTGGCAACTTGAATTCACAACATGAAGGCATCGTGGAACCACCAACCACAGGAGTCACAATTCTGTTTCCTGCCTTGAGATCACTTAAAGTCTTCTTTATATCAGATATTTCCACTTTGGTTTCGGAAATCCAACTGTCGTGTTGTTTAACTTGCTCTTTCACCTCCTTGAGCTCTTTGCCAAATGTCGCTTGAACATCCTTCAAAAAGTGCATTTGGTCGTCTTTACCACGCTGTAATTGCTCCTGCAATTGACGCGTCTGCTCCTCCTGCTTACGGGCCTGCTCCTCCTTGTCCTTTTGCAGCTGCTCCCGCAGTAGGCGGGCCTGCTCCTGCATCAGCGCCATCAAGGCCGACAAATCGATCGCAGGTGCTGGAAGAGGCCCAGATGGACCAGCGACCGGATCTAATGTCGGCTGCCGAGGGCCCGAAGGTTGTGACGGAGATTCTCCAAACCGTCTCTGGTCCATCTCTTGCTGCCGCTGACTCCTGGTACGAATACCGTCCGTATCTTCCTTCGGTAGAACTGGCATAATTTATCCCACTTCTGACACCAATTGTTACGAGCTGGGGTTCGGGATAAATTAAATGACACCAATTTAACCAATAAACAATCAAAACTTTAATTGCTCACACGAATACCAAACACAAATCACCAGTATGTCGCTATACTAGTTCACTTCACAATTCACTATCGCACTGTAGTCGCTTCGTAATTCGCTTCGATCTTCACTTGTCCGTATCCACAATTGAACTGCCTTGCCGGCTTTTTTTTTTTTTTTGTCGGACATAGTTTTTTTTTTTTTTTAGCTCTAGGGAGCTTTAAAAACTTAACCGGACTAGGGCGAGGCTCCAAATGCCTCCAGCCAGGGGCAACTTATAAACTAAGCAACACAGCTAAGAGCGTCCCCTGCGGGACTCGGACCTCGGCTTAGGGCGTTGCTGGGGCGCGGAGCGCGGGACTGGCGCAGCGACAGATCACGCTGCGCCGGTTGGAGCTCCATCAGGTCCTGGTGGCGGAATGGCGGGACAGGCTTTCGCGCCCTACCGCCGGCCTCGTCACCATCGAGGCGGTCCGGCCGGTGCTCGAGCGCTGGCTCGGGAGACGACACGGCTCCCTGACGTTTCGGGCGACGCAGATGCTCTCGGGGCACGGTTGCTTCGGGAGGTACCTGTGTCGCATAGGCAGGGAGCCGGACGCCCGGTGCCGTCACTGCGTCCATTGCGTAGAGGACACGGCGCTGCACACACTCACAGAGTGTGCGGCTTGGGAGGAGCCGCGCCGTGCCCTCGTCGCTGTCGGCCGTCGTCAGCTCGATGGTCAACAGCGTGGCGTCTTGGGACGCGGTGATCTCCTTCTGCAAGGATGTCATCTCGCAGAAGGAAGCTGCGGAGCGGGAGCGCGAAAGTGCAAGCGCTGACCCAATCCGCAGAAGGCGCAACGGGCGACGTCGTCGCCGGGAGAGGGCGTTGTGTTCCACGCGCGCCTCTCCATGACGGCGGGGGGGAGTCTACGCCTCACTCCCCCCCTACCAACTCAAAGACGGGGCCCGCTGCGGCGGGCCATCACCAGTCGGGGGCCGCGGAAGAATGCTCTGTTCCCGTAGCCCCCGACGCAGCAGGTGCGAGAAGGAACACCGTGTGGTTTTTAGTCGGTAGGTCACCCACTCTGGGTGGAGTCCGACACGCCCCGCCGCCTCCCCGGGCGGCGGAAGTCCACGATGTATTTTCCACACGCTAAAAAAAAAAAGGGCGTTGCTGGGACGGCAGCTAGGGACGGCTGGATATGGGTTAAAATTATTTAGGGGCGAATTTAAAGCTACTGGCTCGGCACGGGCCGGCTCAAGCAAGGGACGGTATATCGGGCGGCGTTTTTGTACGTGTGTTTTGAGAGTGCTAGTCACTCTGTTTGACTCCTACGCTAGGGTGATTTGGTCGTCAGGGTAAGTGAGTGCGTGCCTTGGGCGGCGCACTCTACTTATCTGAGAGGGTTTGTAGTCTACGCTACTGACCACAAGGGGATTAGGGTGAAGGGGGGCCACATCGAAATAGCGCTTAGAGGCGCGTTTCATAAACTGCTTGATGGTAGGCAGTTTATATCTAAGTGAAGGTCCCTATTGCGCACGTACCAAGGGGCGCCCGTGGCTTTGCGTATGTATCGGTTTTGGAGGGTCTGCATCCTATGGATAGCGGGACTTTCTATGTGAGCGAATACGACACTCGCATAGGTTATGATGGGGCAAATACACATCACGTAAATTCTCACCTTGTATTTAAGGGTGAGTTTACTGCGTGCATTGAGCATGCCATGTAGACGTCCTAGAGCAAAAGCGGCGCGCGAACGCACCGTTTTTATGTGCTCTCGGAACGTAAGTCGGTAATCTAGAACCACGCCCAGGTATTTGGCTTTCTTTTCCCAAGGGATCTTTTGGCCGAAGAGGGAGATGGGTTGGGCTTGAGCGGAGAGGTCGGAACTCTTGTGAAAGAGAACCGCCGCGCTTTTGGAGGGATTCACCTCTATTCTCCATTTCCTGAACCAATTCCCTAGGGCATTGACCGAGGATTGGAGAATTTTGGTGATGTTTGTTAGGCTTATGCCGGAATAATAAATATAGCCGTGTCGTCAGCGAATAGAGCCAACTGCGACTTGGATCTTTTTGGAATATCGCTGGTGTACAGCGTGAAAAGGAGAGGGGAGAGCACGGAGCCCTGAGGGACTCCGGCTCGGATAGGATGGGGGTCGAGAGTGTGCCGCCCTCTATACGATAGCGAAAGGTGCAATTCGACAGAAAATCTCGAATGATGAGCACGAGACGGTCTGGCACGTTGAATGAATACAGCTTGTAAATCAAGCCATTGTGCCAGACCTTGTCGAAGGCTTTCGCCACGTCGAAGAAGAGCATGCCAGTCGTCATACCGCGCTGGAATCCAGCGCTGATATGTTCGACTATGCGATGCACTTGGTGGATACAAGAGTGTTTGGTTCGAAAACCAAACTGCTCGTCGGGAATGAGATTATGGGATTCGGCAAAGTTCTTTAATCGGACATAGATAAGCCGCTCATAGATCTTCCCAAGGACTTTGAGGAGACTTATGGTGCGATAACTGGAGGGCTCAGACCTGGGTTTACCGGGTTTAGGGATACCGATGACGGTAGCTTCTTTCCACACTTGTGGGAAGATGTTATTATTTAATGCCGCATTGAAGATGGCGGTTATCAGAATGATCAGGGAGGCGGGGAAGAGCTTAACCACCTTGTTGGTGATGCCGTCTGAGCCGGGGGCTTTCCTGGGTCGTAGGTTCTGTACGATCGACCGGACTTCGTCCGCAGTGACGGGGGGGACGGGATCGTCTGGGTCGGGGGCGAGGGAGGGAGTGGAGCTTACGGGAACCGTAGGGTTATCAGGGGACAGTGAGAGGGCGACTCTACGTTCGACTTCGGCATTCGCCTCATTGAGGTGGGACTCTTGATCGGACTTGAGCTTCCGGGTCAGCTGCCAGAAGGCCTGATGGGTGGGCTCCAGGTCCTCCAACCAATTGTCCCAGCGGGCCTCGCGCAACTCACTTATGCGTTTCTTTACAGCACGCTGTAAATTGCGCATGTGAGCGCGGTTCGGCTCGCAAGGAAAATTATCGTACGCTCTGATGGCCGCGTTCTTCTCCGTCATCAAGCCACGCACATCCTCCGGCAGATTCCAGCGGTTATCAAACTCCTCTGGAATCTGTCGTGAAAATTCGTTCAACAGGGATTGTACATGGTCGGTGATGGAGTCGATCGCGCCCGTCGCTTCGGCAGCTGACACTATAGAGTCGGGGATGGCATCCAGGTGAACGGATGAAGTCGACTTGAGGCGTTCCTCGAGTTTCCTCCAATCCGTTATCACCTTTGTTGGAGCGGGCTGACCTGGATCTGAGGGATCAAGTCTGGGGCCTAATACTAGGATCACAGGTCGGTGGTCAGAGTCTAACTCTTGTAGTGTCTCTAGAGAGCGTAAACCTAAGTTTACGTTCTTTATGAAGGCTATGTCGAGTACGTCAGGTCTGTGGTTTACGTCAGCGGGATAGTGGGTGGGCATCATTGGGGCGATGATATCGTAATTCAGCAAGGTGCTCAGGTTATCAAGCTCTCTGCCTCTCTGGTTGTTCGAGTGGCAATTCCAGGCGACATTTTTCGCGTTAAGGTCACCTGCTATGATAACTGAGTCACCTAAGCCTAGGAGGGTTTCTAGATCGGGACGTATGTGAAGCCTAGCACTGCTAGGGGGGATATAAGCCGATACGATGGTTATCGGTTGGTGACCGGTCATGCCTACTCGACATATCGAGGTCTCAATATGCTCGAGGGAAGGGTTATTCATAGGTGCAGTACAAGGACCTTTTATAGTAAATGAGGGTACCACCTCCTTGAGAACGAGTCCTATCATTGCGCACTATATGATAGTTTGCAATTCCAGGATTCCTCTTGGATGGTTTGAGGAAGGTCTCCTGTATAAGGAAGATGTCAATTTGATGGTCGCGGAGGAAAGTGGCGATCTCATCGCGTTGACCATTCATGCTATTCGCGTTGAAGAAACCTATTTTAAGGGACCGGGGTTTGGTTCTACCTACGTGCACCGCCATTTAGAACCTAAGCTGGGAGAATGCATCAATTAGATCAGCATTCTCGGATATGATTTTGAGAATGCTGAGGCCGTTTCCCTCATTAGCTATGAGGGCGTGGCCAATGGTAGTGATGCGTTCAATGGGAGCGACACTGAACGCTTTTAAAGTAGCACCCAAGGACCTACCTGCTGCCGGGGCGGCAGAGACGGTTACTTGGAGTTGCGCGGGTGCTGGCGCATGCACAGGTTTAGAGGCCTGTGCGGGTCTTAAAGGGGCTGCCTTGCCGGCCCCTTAGGACCGCTATTTATATGGCTCAGAAAGTTCCAGATTCGAATAATCCCGAAAATGCTACAAAAAAATACGAGTAGGTACTCGCGCGCCTATTGTTTCGCGGGCGTTGACCTCGGCCTATTGT
Source organism: Acronicta alni (assembly GCA_964056405.1). Taxonomy (NCBI): domain Eukaryota; kingdom Metazoa; phylum Arthropoda; class Insecta; order Lepidoptera; family Noctuidae; genus Acronicta; species Acronicta alni. The sequence continues at coordinate 15,651,006 of OZ043915.1, read as the reverse complement.
GTCGCGAGCCGCCTGTCCTTGAGGTATTGTTATAGGCACTTATAGATATAAGTACCTACCTATACCTACGCGAGTGTCGAGATTAAACTTCCACGTGTTTCTAGAACCTTCGTGAGCCAACTCAGTCGTTCTATTACGTGTCCGGCGTAACAGTATCATGCGGTAAGTTAACTTAAAATAAAAACAAAAACGCCTGAAGAAAACATAATAAAGTACCCAAGTATTCCCATTACATCAGGCGCTATTCAATTTGGATTTTGTAGGATGACTGGCTACTAGGTACTTCTTTAGTTGCCGTTAAGTAATTGTCAGGTTACATCATTTAAAATTTACAGGTTACAATTGACGAATACCTCAAAGATAAATTCCAACTAGGGAAATAGGGATAATTAGATTAAACAAGCAGTACTTAAATATATTTATGTACCTTACTCACCGTGCAATATCTTTAATTACTTACAATCTCGATACCTTTAATCTCAAATGGCGTAATCACCATTTTGGACAAAATGACTTTTGAATGCTGTGTTACTCAATTTTTTTTTCTCTATCGATCTGTCTTATCAGAGTTTCAAAATTCGCAAAAAAGTGGTGATTACAGCCCACGTATTTAGCATCGATAAACAAGGATTTTCTTATTTTTTAGCTGTACATACCGTTAAGAATACAATTCTTAAGAGCTTGGTCGATACACCAGTTAAAATTATAATGATATGAAAAATACTGACTATCGAGTTAGACGTATAGGACTCATATACTTAACAGTGGCGTTTACGACTCAAGATAGTTTAAGACTTGAAATAAAATAATTAACTGTTAGGGGGTATCAACCTTTTTGCATTTAATTTGGCGTTTACAATTCATGGATTCATAAAAATATGTTATTTGTTTTTATTATTGAGAGACAAGTAAAACGCTTAATTGTATGGAGTCCATCACAGTGGTCGTCATTCTTTTCATCAGCTCGCAAAAGGCCAAAACCTTATCATGTTGAAGTCTCAGATCACACAGACTTCTTAGATTTTGAAGACGTGACTAACTATAGCTTCACTCCATCTTTATTAAAAAGTCTTAAGCTCAGAAACATGACAACAGTAACATTTAAGAAGAAAAAACCCAATGTAATCTACGTAAAATACTCCATGAAAGATGATGTACAAGAAGTTAATTTTACATTATGTGAAAAAGGAAACGTCAAGCATAAAGGGAAAGGTAAAGGTAAGGGAAAAGGTAAAGGCAAGGGTAATGGGAATGTTAAAGGAGTTGAAGAAGTAGGGCATGAAAAAGACTGAAAATGTAGAAAACCTCAACAAAATACCTTTATCATTGTCAAAATACAAAGACCTTATGCAGCTTTGTATTAACGGTACAATACCAAAAATGTATCACGAAGAGTATCGTCGTCTGCCTTCAGATAAAATGTACTCGACGTTTTAGAGGAAACCGATGAAGAGGACGAAGAGGAGGAGTCTGCAGAAAACTATGTTTAATTGTTTTATTACGTCATTTTATTCATGTTCATGTTTATCGTTAAACCGAATTTAATCGAAGTCTGTGATTTATAATTAAACTTAAAGAAACGTAAGGTTGTGATTTAAATATTTAATTCTACTTAATAATAGTGAAGTTAACGTGTTATTTTTTTATCTAATAGTACTCGTATTGAAGATTGTTTGACATTTAAAAAATAAACGTTAGTTTTACTTCTTTACACACAACTCATAGAAGATAATTTAGGATTTAGGCGCTAAGTAAGATTCCTGTCAGTGCGGATGGAAGTAGTCTTAGTATAATTATGTTGTTTCTCCTTATCTAAAAACAGAATTAAACATACACAATAACTTTAGTTTGATCTTCAAACCAAAATTATTGCGTTTGCATGATTGAAATAATAAAACTAAATATTAATTTTGTAACTTAAACTGTGTAAATTAAACTTTATTTTCATTTTCCTCAAAGTGTTTTATTTATAAAAAACCTAAAATAGCTATTTTAAATGCGTTCACTCTAAGCCAACTAGGCTGTTACACCGTAACTTTTTGCAGAACAGCGTTTTTTTTGGGTCGTAAACGCAAACATATCAATTTATTTTTGGCGTAATCACAAATCATTTTTGTTATTATTGGTTGAATTTTTAATACCATAGAACTGTGTTATAACGCTACCAATGCCATATAATTATATCCAAGTTTCATTTAAATAACATTATTAGTATAAAAGATATGAATTTTAATCTTGTTTTTTTTTTTTGTTTTGGCTCTCCTGAAAAGTGACGATTTGGTGATTACGCCATTTGAGATTTAAGGTATCGATCTATTTGATTAAAATTACAGCAAATATATAAATATATATAAAATAAATAATAACAATTAATACATAATTCTAGAATATAACTATTACTTAATAATAAATAAGTATATGAATATTAATAAATAAAATGAATATAAATCTACACTTATTTACCTACTAAAATATCTAAATACCAGATCTTCCTTTATTTCAATATATTATGTTTTAAAAAGCGCTCTTCATCCTCTCCTCTAAAAAAACTAACTTGCTGTGCCCGACAGGGTCCATAATTGTTTCTCTTTAATTTTACCCACCAGCTTTTGTATACATTATGGGATGCAATAAAGTTATTGAGTATCATAAATGAAGTATCGAACTACTGTCCAGACACCAATTCAACTAATATAACTATAATAATAATGTATAGCCATAGATGTAGTATCTATGGCTATACATTATTCTAATGCAATTCTAAGGGAATATAGCCATTCAAGAGAATTTCTGGGCAAATGAGACTTAGCAACTGATGTCTTAGGTCGTGATAAATCCCCTAGCATCCATGGACTATGGTTACTCATTAACACCTACGACCACCTGCTTATCCTTACTACAACAACAATACTTCAAACACATCCACAACACAATATTCCAATTCGATTTCAGATTTAACATTGAAGAAAAAAAAAAGAATGAATGATTATGGTTACAGTGACAGCCCAATCTCTCTCTGAGAGGCTGCCAAAAAAAAAAAGGGGACCCGATTAGAAATAATATTGAGATGGAGGTGAAATGAAGATTAATACCCTAAACCTTCTTCAAGAAAAGGGCGTACTTACTCCCTTTTCAAGGCCGGCAACGCGCTTGTGACTCCTCTGATGTTGCGGGTGTCCATGGGCGGCGGAAATCGCTTACCATCAGGCGATCCGTCTGCTCGATTGCCCCCTAACCCATAGAAAAAAAAAATAACAATCCTCATGCTTCTAGCTTTTTCGCAACACGAAGCGACTGCCACCAGGCCTCTGCAACACAACTTCTGGGCAATACCGATATCCTGGGGATAGACGCTTGTCAGGCTTTTTGGGCTTCTAACTACGACCACTGTCAGTAAAGATTTTTTTTCTGTCGATCAGCGTAGTTGTTACTCAGCCACGAGCCCCGCGGGGAAATAAAATAAATTCAATTGACATCTTTACATTTCTACTTTATTTATAAAGATAGCATAATCAATTACATGTAGAGTAATTCATTCTTAATGATAAACTTCATCCATTACTTTAATCAAACAGCCTTATAGCCTTAGTAGTGACCCACATCATATAGTAGTACAAAATTTAAGACAAGTCTTTAAAAATGATATATTTACAAGAATAAATATGATTTATTCCAAATAAAAGCTTAACTTTTCAATAGCTGGGTACGCCAACTGCTCCCACCAGTCATTGATTAGAGTTTTAGGGATTCATAGGACTGAAGCTAGGCCATTGCTTCATAGAAATGTATTTTAAGACATTTTATCATTTGATTTTAGTTCTAGCCAATCAAGAGGAAGGAAGGAGGAAGGGAATATACTGAATCTCTTTCAACCTAGTGACTAATCTATTTAACACAGAATATTGTGTAGTTCATACCGACCCAATAGAAGTAAGAGATCAATTACATATCGACATCATTCTAGGAGTTAAAATTACAGCAGACAGGACCCCTTTGGTTCATAGAACTCTTAGGATCTTTTAGCATATGATTTCGGTTCCAGCCAATCATCAAATAGTCTGCTAAGATTTCTCATGGTAATGCAACTAGTTGCACTTTGATTTAGAAGTGTTTCTTAGGACCTTGTAGTGGCATTTAATCATCACTTGTTGGCCATGTCTGCGAAGTTACCTTCAGACTATAATTTTGTTGCCTATTTTCCTTAATCCTTTTAATCAAGCTCAAAAGATCCATTTGTAAATTAATTCTCTCATTTTCTGTCATATCCCTAATATATGGTACAAATGATTGGAAGAATTTCTCATCATTACTGGTGAGTAGATGATGTCTAGAAGATTCTAATTCCTCAGATATTTGCATGTCTGTGTTATCTGTCATTCTAGTACATGTTATACGGTTTGGAGACTTTAGTAGTAAGGACTGGTCCTGATTTACAAAGACTAAATCATTATGTAAAATTAAGTCACTATGATCTTCCTGCTCTTTCTTCAATTCAAGGTCATTTGCAGTACGCTTTGCAGTACTTTCCTTTTTCTTATTTAGTAAAAATTGTAGATGATTTGCATAAATATATTTCCTTTTTGGTACATGCCCTGAATTTTTTTTAAGAGTCTTGATGAAGGCATCCTTTATGTTCACCCATTTTGATGTTATTTTCATGCCTGAAATATAAACATAGTTGGTTGAATACACAGCAGAGTGGTAGTTTCTTGGTATAAAAATTCAACTTTAGATACATAAATCTGTAACGTAAATCTTGATAATATATTGTAATTAATAATCTTTACTTTTGTTATAAGTAATTAATTATTATTAAACACAAAAAATTAAAATATTTCATAATAGAAATCAATCTGCCATCTTGCCTAGTACCCATAGTGCAAGCTCTGCTTAGTTTAGAACTAGATTGTGCTTTGTGGACTGTCCCAAATATTTATTTATTTATTAGCATTTAATGTCATATTTGTTTTTACCTGCATATTTATATGTGGGAATGTAAACAATCTATGACCTTCTAACTAACTCTACAGCAAATTTTATTTTAAGACATAGGTAACAAAATGACAAATTATTGATTTAATTAATCACATATTCATTAGTATTTGTTAGAGAGGTTGCCTATTTGTTATTTTTTAACATTGCCCCACTAGGATTTTCTCCTATATTGTGGGTGCATTTACAAATACAAACTTTCATGTCTTTCACATATACAAACACCTTACACTCGGAACAACTACATGTAGGTTGCGGGTGTGGGGATCGAACTCACAACCCGTGACGCAGAAGCCGATCGCTCAGCACTACGCCAAAGGTGTCATCAAGTAATTTAAGTATAGTACTTATACCATATACTTACCAACTTGCTTTTTTTCTTTATTGGATAATTCACCATACTTGTCTTCCAGACAGTGGTAAATTTCAATCCAAGCTTTATGTCTCATAAGACTTTTACTTTTGTAGTATTCTTGAGACTTATCCCACAGACATGGCCTTTCTTCCACGAGTTTTATGAGCGTTTCCACATCGTACGGAAACGACATATTTTTTCAGTACTTAATCTTTACAGAAAAACAACAGACTATTGGTTGTTAGGATTGGGCAGTTGGGCTAGCTTGGCTTGGCTTTAGGACTCAGGAAAATAATAATTATTGTGCCCTTTATAAACAGTAGGTATTTCGTGATTCAGGATCGTCGTTGTAGATGTTGACTCCACCAAAAGTACTCCGTGATTATATATCGATACACAAAATTAACTGTTTTAGAAACCGAGAAATAAATAATAAATTAATAACTTCTCTTGATAATTATTTTGATGTTTTGTTTTGAATATATATATATATAAATTGTTGACTTGAATTGGTTTGTCAACGTCAAATTTGTGTGACATTATATAAATCACTGTCTTATCTGCTAACGTCAATTCAACAAAACCGGTGAATCAGCAAGTTCTGCAACCCTAACAACTAGTAACGACTCTTCCCAAATGAGTCGATTTCTAAATTGATTCAATTTAAATCAGAAAAAATTATTCACAAAAAATCCTGATTCGAAATATCAACAGTTAATCTTTATTCAATTTGTTTCGTTTATAGCTAACTGATCTGAGAGATGTTCTCCACTCCAAATATCAATAGAATACACTAGATTACAGTGCTTCTGTTGCCGATAAATTTTTTGCTGTTGCTGATTACATTATGTTATGCTGGTTACAAATATATAAGTAAATTTTTTTCATCGGCTCTAGTTTATGAGTTTCAGGTAACAATTAAAAGTAAGTACATGTATTTACTAAGAAAAATGTTTCAATTGGTTTTTATCAATCATTGTGTTCTAAACTTCTAAAACTTCTCTTTATACTTTTATAGCTCTTCTTTTATGTGTGGACTTAGAAGAATTGCTCCAGTAATAGTCAAACGTCATATTCCTATCCCAGAAACCCTGATAACGCTCCTCTATGACACGTAAATCTTAATACATACGCTCTCCCTCCCTCTCCTAGGTTAATTGTAAGAGGTCTTCTACAAGTTCTGTATGATTTTCTGACTGTTTCCGAGAAAGTTTTGCATCACCGGCACCGACACGAAAGATGTCTATAGATACTTTTAATTCAAGTTCTGTCATAGAATTTATAAATTCATTCATCTTTCGTAAGTTGTCTTATTTGGGGTCCGTCAAAAATACCGGCTTTATTCGAAGATATCCCATATATACCGTCTTTAACGCACTCTGTTATAGCTTTTCTGTACTATTTTAATACATATTCTCCGCATAAGTAGCAAAAATGATTAGGATAGTAATTTATACAACTTCTTCTTGAACCACTCATGTCGCAAAAACTTATGAAATTTAACTTAGCACACTAAAATACCCACGTTACTAATGAATAAATACGCAAAAATTATGAAAGTGAACAACAAAGAAACTCGAGCTGTAACATAGATAAGATCATGTCATAAGTGAACAATATCACCCACAAAATTCACAGCAACAGACAATGGGAAAAAGCCTTTTGTGATTCCCGAATTTCCAGGCTACTTTTTCAGATTGTCCTTCCTGCTCGAACTTTTCTTCGGTCGGAATATTAAGAACAAATTAAAAAATAATTAGTACTATGTTATCCAATCGTTCATGATAAAGAGTGATGCGTAACTAATAATCATAATATTAAAAAACTAAAACCACAAAAATAAAATCATAATTATTGTAGCGACTTAACTATTTATCATATAACCTAAATCAAAGTTGTGGGGATTTTCTTAACTTAGTGTGCAGATGTCAGACGATTATTAATAGCGGACGTTATCGGACAATAGGTGAATAGAATAAATAAATAAATAAAATAGTGTAGTTTCGTGTTGTTTATTGCAACGTCAGTCAAACATATTTTTTTTTTTGACGGATCGGATTTGTTTGACATAATCTGTGCACCTTGGCTTTACCGTTTACGAAAGTGCGTTCTAAATATCTGAATCTGAAATAAAGCTAATAATCTTCTTCAAGTTTTATTAGAAAAGTTTTTTTAATATTTAGTTCTATAGGCTTGGTTTCGAATAACTATAAAAGTAAGTACCTAGTGTAGAAGTAAAAAGCAAAGATTTAGTAAACATATTGTTTTTGTTTTGTCATTAGAAAATGACTCATGTTAAAAAAGTTTTCGCACGCACTTGGTTTTGACGTTTTGACAATTTTCCTGTAAAGGAGGAATGAATTAGTCGTAATTGTTGTTTTTTTCATTTAATTTCGTCTAAATTCACCTGCAAAAGTGTATTGTTGACAAACGCAGTGTATTCAAACTCTACCGGAGGAGAACATCGATATAATAATCGTAAGTACTCTTTGTTGATTATTCTGATCTCATAATGCGTGTATCCATGACTTTTTAGTGTTCTATTTTGTGTGTAGATATCTCAGGAAGTTATTGTTGACGATAAACACGTGACCCAAGGCCGACACTTGTCCCTACAATTAATTAAATTAACTTATTTTCCATAGTCTAGCAATTTGCTGTTTTTATGTAAATGTATTTTAATAACGTTGTAAAGCAATAATGGAAGTAATGTTTTGGTTACGAAACGAATCATTATCATCCTCTAAAAATATTTCCTTTGTGCTTCACTATATTGTAAAAGTTGTTTACTAGTAGGGATAGGGATCCTGTCAAACCAGTTACTAATTGCTAATGTTATTACATTGTACAGACGCCAGCAGGTCAAGCTATCCAAAACTTTCGAATTTCCCAATTGAATATGAACCTTATTAAATTGCATTAAAGTTGAAAATCAATCAAAGAAATTTGACAGTTTGTGGTAGCTTGATGTGCTGGCCACTGTACCTATTTGTTAGGTCATTCACTGGTACATCCCTAACAACAACCAAAATATTATGCCGTATGGGCATTTTTTTTATAATCCAAAATCACAGTATAACAATACATTTAATTATGAATACTTCATGCACAGTTGGTACATAGGTGGTCTTATATTGTTCTTATTCAGAATAGAAATTAGTATATTTTCATGTAAGGAAGATTAAATATTTTACTCTATTTCCATTGGCATATTTATTACTGGACTATTTTTTTATTATAGAAGAAAGGGTACTGTATGGCAAGGCTAAATCAATTTCAAGTTGTGTACTAGACTGAGGCCAAAGACCTAGGGCCTGGATCTGGCCTGCTACCACTGGACCCTTCGAGGAATACATATTTATACCACTAGAACAGTACTAAATGCTTGTCAATTATATGTGTAAACAACATGTTCCCTTCCCCATGACCCAATATGGGTTCGCAATGCATATCATCATTGGTTAAATAGAAGTTTCATTTCTCTAAATTTGGTTCTATTCAAGAAAACATCTTCTATGGGCTGGTGTGTGTGCACTTGCGACATTGAGAAAATGTGACATATTTTCTTATAAATGTACTTTATCAATATAAAATATATCATCATCAACCCATATACTGTCCCACTGCTGGGCATGGGTCTCCTCTCGTATTGAGAGGGATTAGTTTATAGTCAACCACGCTGGCCTAGTGCGGGTTGGCAGACTTCACAGACCGTCGAGAAAAATCTCTAAGGTATTTTATTTTATTAGGTTTCCTCACGATGTTTTCCTTGACCGTTTAAGCGAGTGATAATTAATTATTAATACACACATGAATTCGAAAAATCACAGGTGCGTGCCTTGGGTTCGAACTCGAGACCTTCGACTTGGCAGTCATACCACTCGGCTATCACTGCTTCCAAAATATAATTAAAATTTGAGAAATGACACTTCTATATGATATCCTAAACCAAGTTCCCCGCTAAGTATCCTGAACTAAGTTGGATCTTTGTATAATTAGGTAAGTACACCATAATGTGATCATAAAAATTTATGAGATGTTATTATTAATACACCCTGATAGGGAGTGGCCAGGTTTTAATTTGCTGATTTAACATTTAACAAATTTTATTACTCATAAAGAACAATACACTGTTCACATATGTATAATGAACTTAAATAAATAATTCTTATGCAATTAAAAAAAAATGCTTAATGTCATTAAGCAATCAAACAGTTCTAAAATATATTATTATAAATATGTTGTTTTAATCATGTTTTAAATACAGTTATAGGACTTCAAGCACTGCAATATAATCTAAAAATATCTAAGATAATCATGTGAGCATACTCACAGAACATCTGAAATATTCAATTTCTTCCACATGAGTATTAGACATTGAAATAAAACTACTTAAAATTTTATAGAAAAATCCAGGAAATCAAACCCGTGACCTCTAGCGTAGCAATGACGCTTACAACCACTAGAATAATGAGGGTAGAACTAATGAGTAGTTTAAAAAAAAAACATCAAATGAAAGTTGAATAACAGAATCAATAGTGACTACACCCATCTGCATAATGGTATGCAGCTAATTCAAAAAGCCATAATTTAGTCTCATCTATTAACTAAATGAAGTGCCTGTCTATACTTTATTTGTGTTCATTAAGAGATAAGACAAACAACTAGTTTAATGGTATATCCATATTGCAGTATTGGATTACAATTCTTTACATAAGATAGGTTACTGCTACTTCATACAATTCAACAGCTATAAAAGTTTTCAAGGATCAAGGTGCAACTGTATCATTAGTCTAGTGATTGTAAGTGCGACTGCTATGGGTCCTATGTTCGATTCCCAGGTCGAGAGAAGTGAGTGGTGGTATAAAATTCTTAGTAGGCTTACTTCAGCATACCAGTGAACTGTGGGTGTAGGTTTGTACAACTCAGTCTAACTCTTCGGGGAATACAGGCATTGTATAGATATATGTTATGTTACAAAGTGTATTTTGAGCAATTTCTGGTTGCAAGAATAAGAAAGATATATCTACTCTTATCAGCAAACAGAACAAAATTGGAACGCAAACACAATGAAATCTTTTTTCTTTGTGTATGTTTCTTTAATACCTCAAAACAAAGAATGTAGGTAGAGTAGATACTTTGGTTGGAAGGGCAATACACCTCGCCTCTCCACACTATCATTTTTATAGAAATATTTGAAATATTTATTTTCCCAAGTGTGTTGGTTGTTCCACTATGTGTTATATTAGTATTAGACTAGTTGGGTTGATTATTAACCAAAGATTTAAATCGTTAGATCTGCCCTCACTGTACTTATACCGCTCGAAAACGTGTCCATATAGAGATGAGTGCATGCACCCATTCCATGTAGACACAGAGAACTACAATGTGCAATATTCAGTATGAGTGAACAAGAAAATAACAGATTCGATACTTCCGATGTCAACCAGTTTACTTCGGAAACGTGACCATTATTTGACGCGGTAGGGCGCGTATAACGATTATTTGACGCGGTACGATTTAAATCTTTGTTATTAACAACATTTTATTCGATTGTTGTAGGTAAAAAACCATGCTACCGCCTCTTCGGCCTACACCCACTTGCGTAGGAGCGCATGAGACTTGAGCACAGTACGCGTGGCGGCACATGTAACGTGCGTTTACCATGTTGGTCGTAGCCCTCACACTCCACCTGGCGTTGCTGACGGAGACCTTCGGCAATGTCATCGTTTATACCCAGGATACACCACATGTTGTGAGTATTTACATTTGTTTTTTGTTTTTTCAAATGAGCAGTCACTGACTATCGGCCAGTATAATGTTGAGATAACAGCGACTCGCTTTGTTAGCTGAAAAGAGGAAATATTATAGTGTTTGTAATCATTTAGTTGAATACTGAAACATGCATGCATCGCTGAAGCCCTTGAACAATGTGAAATATTTTTCAGTAATATCTGCATAAGTAAGAGCTTTATGCCTGGAAGAATCAAAATGTCCTTCAAATGACCCTTAATTTATCGGGTGATTTATTTTTAACACGATGACATGCTAAACTCTTGCTAAGTTACAGTCACAAAGTACAGTGGCCAGAACATCAAGCTACCACAGGTTGTGGTAGTCTAACGTTGATTGATTTTCAACTTGAACACAAAGTCACAAGGTTCATATTCAATTGGGAAAATTTGAGAGTTTTGGATAGCTTGACTTGCTGGCGTCTGTACCTACAAGTGCATTTGTGTGTGATATACCTAATGTAACTTGGATTGATTCACACCCCTACATAATAATCGTCATGACAATATGTCAAAGTACCTACTTATCGTATTATGGTATTTACCTACACCAGTGTTATTCATGCATCCATCACAAATACCTATAACATTATAGGTATTATCATATTGCAAAATGGACCGCCACCCAAAAGTATATCTAGCAAAATACATAATAATATAATACGTACCGATATTAGGTAGATGCTTATGCTGTGGAGCGAGCCCAAAATAATTAAAACTGGAGAACTTACGCACAGACGCCAGCACATCAAGCTACCAGGGCCGGATCTACCATATGGCTTTTTGGGCTTCAGCCCAGGGCCCCGTGGATTCAAGGGGCCCCCAGCTAAGTCGAGTCAAAGTCAAATATTTTACTGTCTCATTTTTTTCTATACTTTGAGTAATTAGGTGGGCCCCTAAGTAGTACTAGCCCAGGGCCTCCTAAACTCACGGTCCGGCCCTGCAAGCTACCACAATTTGTCGAATTTCTTTGACTGATTTTCAACTTTTAACACAAAACTATAAGGTTCTTATTCAATTGGGAAAATTTGACAGTTTTAGACAGTTTGACCTGCTGGCGTCTGATACATATACAACCTATTGAAATTATTATTTTTACCCGACTTCATTACATGTGTCAACCTTTTTGTTTGGGAGTGCGGGCAACCCTCATGGACCCAGTGCCACCTGGGAAGGCGGCAGGGTATGTCGTACTCGTGCCCACTAAAAACCGCACTTGTGTGCCCTTGCCTTATAATAAGTTATGGGCCATAGGATTCGTGACATTTACCACGAACATATTAAATAAAATAATAAGCTTGGACAATTTTATAAAGCACCATCAAGTCCCAAACTAATCAGAGCTTTTACTATGTGTACTAGACAATACAATGGACATAATAGTTAGATATACAACTTTTTTTTTTAAATACATACAAATATTGTATAAGAAACACCCAGACAAACACAAACACAAAATATTTGTGGTTTGTGAGAATCGAACCCACGACCGCGACACGCGAACCACTAGACCACAGACGTCGTCATGTATATCACCTAAAAAAAAACACTACATAGGGATCCTGTCGTATAACAACCTATTTATGAGCCGTGTTCATTGAGCAAAATTGTATTTATAATTTGTAATCCTAACGGAAGTGTTAATTTATTTTCGAGCACGTTAATAAAAACAGAGGAGACAACTCGCTCGAGTTTTTTATCTGCTGCGGTGGCTTTAAAAAAACCACGGTCCCTTCATTGTCCTTGAGATAACTGCAATAAAAATGTATGATAATATTGTTGGTTTGAACAACTGGCAATTAGTCATTTAGGGAACGATGCGTAGCACACATTTCGATTATACTCGTAGAATACATCATTTCCCAGTTGAAAGCCCCGTAGGTGTGGTAATTTAGTTCTAAAATTACCTCTTTGTGAAATTTCGCAGTTTTCGTATTTGACCACAATACTAGAGAACAGCAGTACTGGGGCGGTGGGTTTTTTTTTATATATTTTATTTTATATAGTACGGAAAATCCTCATGCATCCTCTGCCACCCGGGGAGGTGGCAGGGTATGTCTGACTCATACCGACTAAAAACCGCACTTGCCTTCACCTGCCCTATTGTCATGGCCATGGGATCCGCGAAATTCGCCACGACTATTCCTGATCCATGACAGGAAAATGTAAGTACCCAGGTACAAGTTATTATGATGCTGGCAAACGTGAAGTGTACAGGTATCCCTTACCAATTTACTATAGATATCGTGCATTTGCCAGCGTAGGCTATAGCATTTGTGAGCTTTCCAGTACGCAGTCACACAGAGTGTTGTAGTTACCAAAAAAACCGACTGGAATATAAAAAATAACCCTAACTATTATAAGAAAAACACCAGGATACATTACGTCTATAATGCTATTAAAAACAGAGGAAGCCTAGCCAAGACAATCAGACATCTGGGGAGACGGCAGGGTATGTCGGACTCATAACGATAAAGAACCGCACTTGCCTTTACTTGCTCTATAGTCATGGCCAATGGCATCCGTGAAATTCGCCACAACCATGACAGAGACAAGTCTTAGGTATCCTTTGACTTTTAGGAATCATAATAACTTGTAATAATTAATTACAACTCGCTAAAACGGTAAAAAAAACGGTGCGGAAGGCGGCTGGCAGCGACTGGAGAAACCGTGCTCTTAAGTGAAACAGTCAATGGGTTAATGATATCTAATGCTACGTTATTCCGGATAGTAATAAAAAAAACGAGTGAATCAGCGGCAGATGTAACATTTTGCACAGGGTCAACTGGGAGCAATGAGCTAAAACAAATGTTAGCTACGAATAATTGTGCACCGAAATCTATAAGGCTGTGAAGTCATGTGCCCTTTAACCCAGGAAATACCATGATCGTGAACTATCGGAGCTAATTTAAGCTCCGATAGTTCACGATCATGGTGACCTTGCAACTGGTAATGACTCAGGATTCATAGATTTGATCACCCAACTAGCCCTTTGCCAACTATGTTGGTTCAGCTTCCCAGTCTAACCAGAATATTTTTATGGAATGAACGCTTGTTCATATAACGTGTTTATTTTATAGGTACACACAACCATATGTAGTGAATGAGCCCTTCGCTATACCAGTTCTCTCAATTCTCACACACCTTATAGTGTAGCGGGTTGTTGTACCTTATTTGTTAATCGGATTGCAAATAACATTCGCTTTGACCAGAAAAAAGCTCCGTAAAAGAGTCTTCTTTGCCTCAACAGACAAAGATTTCAATTTATGTCTTTCTTTGGGTTAGCGTTTCATCAAAACGAATCTTCACTAAATTCATCTCGAAGATCACGATGCAGGTGTTATCTGTTTATCTTAAACGAGTATGTCAGTACAGTCAAACATGTGTCGTGTCGATAAATTGACAACATAAAACGCACACTTGGAATCCGATGACCACGTAATCCCTTCTTTTTATAATAATCTCATAGTCCGATTCGCGAAATCATGGCCAGAAATAATAAAAATTGTAATTATGATCGATAAAACGTATTTGATACGCCTACACGTAACATGGATTCTGTCTAAACGGACAAAGTACACGTAACATGGATTCTCTCTAAAGTATTAAAATAAATAAATAAAGCCACAATCATCCTATATTCCATTGGTTCCACCTATCGTCAGTTCGATACCGTAGCAGTGCAATATAGATTGCGTTGAAAGCGTTTAAAAACAGATTAATCAGACCTTGGCGGCTTTCAAAGTATCCATCATGCTATTCTCCTGTTGAGATTTATTTTCTGCTTAGATCGTTAAGGATGATGTTTTCCATAACACTTGAACCTTAAGGATCACTTACATGTACAACATTAGTGGTAAATCACGGAGACCAAGGGCTTGGTCGTTATGACGGAATCACGCATTAAGTCCTTGGTAATATTCGCTCGGGACACAAGTTCGGCGTTCGTTGCGCAAAACCTTGTCCCCATATAAGTTCATTCACATCACCCAAATTGGTTTGCAGAACAACACATGACGCTCAGCAGTTTATTTTTATTCATTTTAGATATTTTAAATTCCTCTAAATAAGGCATCAATGGACGACGACGACACTACAACCTTCGCTTGTATTAGGTACAGGGTTGATAAAAATGTTTTTAAATTACTCAAAAGTAAAGCATTCACTTTTTTTTAAATCTATACTATGTACATTCCTATTTCTATTCTGTGGTACATGTTTTATTTGTTTGGTTGAACGCGCTAATCTCAGGAACTACTGATACGAATTGTAAAAATATTTTTGTGTTGGATAGTCCATTAATCGAGGAAGGTTATAGGCTATGTAATATCACGCTACGACCAATGAGAGCTAGGCAAAAAGGAAAAAAGGCGGGCGATACCGCGAGGGCAGTTAATATAATCATATTATAGCTGAAGAGTTTGTTTGTTTGTTTGGTTGAACGCGTTAATCTCAGCAACTACTGGTTCGAATTGAATTATTTTTTTGTGTTGTATTGTCCATTTACTAGATGACACCGCGAGGGCAGCTACTTCTAAATAAAATTAGACGAGTATAAAAAGAACTATTTTATTAGCCGGCCTAAGGGCACCAGATGTACCTACATTGATCACGTATACCAACTCGTTGAGGCATTTTTAATGCACTCTGCTTATTGACATAATACAAAATAATAATGATACAAAAAATAATAATACAAAATAGGTATTTATTTTCAATTTTATTTCTGGATTAATTATCCTTAAATGCCTTATTAAGCCTAGTGGTCGTAAGCGGGTGCTACGCTTGAAGTACTAGGTTCGATTTCCAGGTTGAGCACAGTGTTATTGGGTTTTTCTTACCAGCTCAGAGTTTCGCTTTGCGGCCGGTCAATTGCAATAATCTATCCCCTTATTTCAGGTGACATAAATGTACCGTCGATCTGTGGGTATACATTAGTTAGTATACCTACTTCTGCCAAAACCTTTGAGGAATACAAGCGTTACTTTAAATTATCCTTTATTGCTTATATGTTTAACGTTCAATGTAGTATTGAAAACACAAGCAACAGTGACGTGTCAAGTCTAAAGATCAAGTAAGTAAGTATGTACTCAAGCAATAACAGGTTACCGTCCCAGCCGGTGACTGATATTGACTCATACCACTTAAAATAGTATATCATGCCGCAGAGCACTGTTCCAATCCAAACAATACAATACTTTATTTTGTTTCCTGACGACCTCTTAGAGCGGTTTCGCACTACGAAAACTCCGATCTGATTCCGTGAAAATCTGGTCTGGTACAGTCGTAGAACTATTTGTATGGCAGTTTACACACTAGATCTGATTTGTCTACGTCATACGTGCGTCTCTCTCTCTCTCTCTGTATTTTCTCAAATTAGGATCAGACTTAGTACGAACCCGCTCTTAGAGTCGGTATAGACTAGAGCATTTGCTAGAGCATTACATTGTAATGTAAAGTTTTTACGGATGGTCGACACTGTGTTCGACGTAATGATCACGGCAAGTGAACATATATTATACCTGTAACATTTATTTTAAAAAATGTCAATTACTCCCTTTCGTCTCCCGCGCTCGTACGTTTTCTCATTTTGAGGGTTACACCAAAACGCTCGTTGTTTCTTAAAATCAAGTTGTAACAAAACATCAAGCGTCAAGTTCGAAATGTGGTTTGAGTAAATTTAAAAACAGCAATGCTCGATGTTCTGATTTAGTCTATACCCACCTTAATAAGAAACTCAGAGAATCAAGCAGACATAGTAGACAGTACCTACTACTGCATGAGTGAGTGTGTTGGGCAATAAGTACCTATATGAAATAAAGAAAGAGCCATAACAACTCTAATTTGACCTGTCCTCGATGGCCATCGCAAGATAATGCAAACAGGGACTGTGACTCTTGAGTAAAAACAGCAGTGTTCCACCTCACTACTATTGCGCCGAGGTAATAGCACCATACCTATTGCATTCATCAGCTTTAAGGTGACCTGTTTCCAAATGACTGACTATTAAATTACTCATTACCTTGCTTCATTATTAGTTATTTTAAAATATCCTTCTGCATTTCCGCAACGCTTAGGCAACGAATAATTCGAATATCTATCTTTCTCGAAGCAGTCATATTTATTTAAATTGGTACCGAATATAAATTCTCATGAATTCATGATGCATCGACTATGATGTCAACAAAAGATCAAGTCTATTGACATATAAAATATAAGTCAAGAACGTATAATATTCGATATCTAGCACTTCCAACCGCGACAGTACATACCTAAATTGCCAGAAATTATTCACATCTTTTCAATATTGAACTCTAAACTTGAGTCGATGAACTATAAATTTGTTTGACAACGGTGCAATCGCAAAGTAATTTGATATTGTTATTTGTACACACTAGGCAATTACTCGATCACAGTACTTACAGACTGCACACGCATATTGTTGCAAGTGCAACGGTAGTTAGTTGTGCATAATATTAATCAGACCATTGGTTGCTAAGTATGCGTTTGTAAGTGCTAACATGGCGGGTCTTTTCCGATTACATGTCTGTATACGTACAATGACTATTAAATTAATTATGCAATAAGCTTAAAAAACTCAGATATAGTTTTGTACTGTAATACTTAGGCTAATATGATAATGTTGATGACTCAAATACAGTACTTAAACTTTCTCACAGCTTCCTAGTGTTCAAATAAGAAGCGAGTCCAACACAATATTTCATAGCAATATCGGTTCCTTTTCTCGATTCTTGTTCATCCAATGTTATGATTGTCTGTAGGAAATTGCTTTTGCGTTTAGCGTTTTTTTTTTATTGTGATTTTCCTTTGGTGTACAATAAAGAATACTGTATCTATTGGTTATGAGTGACTTATGAGTTATGACGTAATGCCCCAATCAATTGACCAGTTATCACCGATAGCGACCCACTGTCCTTAAAACACAATCTCAGCTAAGATAACAATGATACACCGAAGGTCAGTGTATGCCAATTCATTAAACATTCCGTAGAGAATACAGACGGAAATTGATTTATCGCTTTGGTGAGAATATCTGCACATCTGCTTCATAAAAAGGTTTAAATCTGAAAATCCAACTAACTAACCAACCAGCCAATCCACTAGCCAACCAGCGTGGTGGACCATAGTCTTAATCTCTATGAATCTGAGAGGTCGCCTGTGTCCAACAATGGTTCAGTGGTAGGCTATAAATATTAGGGCCCATCATTCATACCTGACAGGTATTCGTACATAATCTTCCATAATTAAACGTTTCATTACGAAATTTTCTTTCCTATATTTCTGATACTATTCTGTGTCCGCTGGAGACAGGTTATGTTACTTTTGCTTGCAACCCCCCAAAGTTGGATGCCGTATGTCCAAGATTATACCTGATAAGATGATAAAGTAAAGGTCATCATCAAGGTCTAAGTATAGAAATTCATAAAGCGTTACGATCACCTTTACACGTTATGAATTTTCCCGAGGTTACTACATGATTCATAGCTAAAACAAGCAAACAGAAAAAAATAACTTATAATAATAACAGTAATCCACGCTACATGTACTACTTATTTTTATCCACGTAGACTCCTTATCTAATCTTTAATCGAATCAACGGTGACTGTTTTGTTTTCAAACAATATTACCATGAACGTATTCTTATTGAAACGGGCATGTCTATTAAAGTTATGAAGGACAAATAAATCATTTAACATACTTATCATAACATACCAACACGCCTGTATTTCCTGAAGGGTCTTCAAGTTGCACAGGGGGGTTCTGGGGTGTCTATTAAGAGGACACAGTGCCCCCTTCCATGTGCTGATGGTGGCCACCGGGGTGGTTTTAGTGGGTAACAATCCCACACTTCCCGGTCTAACCCCCGTAGACCGGTAGCCTTTTGAAGGTTTCCCCCTGAAAACAAAAAAGAAAAGTAATACATGATGTTCGCGTAGCGGTTAACGTGTGGTCACCTCGCTGCTACCGTTGCGCCGGGTTTCGTGGGTTCGATTCCCATCCGAGACAAATCTTTGTGTGATCCAGAGATATTTGTTTCAAGTCTGAATATACAAGCCAGCAGGTCAAGCTATCCAAAACTGTAAAATTTTCCCAATTGAACATAAACCTTATTGGTTTGTATTAAAGTTGAAAATCTATAAAGCAATTTTACAGATTGGGGCAGGTTGATGTGCTGACCTCAGTATTTTGTGTCCGTTATTTGTATGTTTGTAAAATCACCCACGACACAAGGCAACTTCCGTTAAGAACGGGCGTTCTATAAAAAAAAATCCAAATGACAATATTTTTGTATCGAAATGTGATGAAACTTCTATCATTGTGATATTGTTTTGTTTTGAATGTTTATCAAAAAATGTCAATTTCTTTTTCGCGGAGTCAAGAGTGTATCACTATGTGGTGAGGTCACGCGAATTGTATCATTCGCCGAATTAAATTAATTATTGTTTTTCGATACCAAATGGCAACAGCTCAGTTACAGCAGCTCTTAAGTTTCACAGTTCACCAGTATGTTTAGGACCCATGTAATAGGGGGCGAGCCTTTTGCCATTAACCGGGCCCAAATCCAAACTCCAAGCTGCTACTAAGATTTCATTGAAAAACCTAATAACACTGCTCGACCGAGGAATTGAACCCAGGACCACTAGTGTAGCAGTCGCGCTTAGGCTAAGCTAATGAGGCATTAAAATAATTAAATCAATCCAATCTTTCTTATCATGGAAGCCTAAGTATATGTATCTAGTAATAAATACATGTACTTAATAATATACTTACCAGCATGACAACAGTTAGTCCGCCTGAAACAGGCACAGCTCTTCAAATTAACAAGACAAGAACATTGCACAAGTTTATAATATAAAATAACCATTTATTGTGTCCCACTATTTGATCATTAATAACTACTTGTATATCTATAATCAAGATATAATTCACATTTCATCTACTGCGACATAATAGAATCATTAGAGTTTAAGAAGCGATTTGTCTGTATACAAGTCAATCAATTAAATTAATTTTGTTTGTAACCAAAGAAAAACGTACAGTGATCCTAAGAGCATTTATCAGAATTCAGATTAAATAGAACTTACATAGTTTTGACCGATTTCTCCCCGGGAGTAGACCTCAAAATACGTAGTACTATTTAGTATTCAGTGCGTCAAGGATTCTTAAGAAAACCCGTATGAAGGATGCGTGGAAGACTACTGCAAAATGCTGTAACCAACATTGAAGTAAAGAGGCCAGCACATCAAGCTACCACATTCTGTCAAATTTATTTAATTGATTTTCAACTTTAATGCATTACAATAAGGTTCATATTCAATTGGGAAAATTTGACAGTTTTGGATAGCTTGACCTGCTGGTGTACAGACACCAGCAGGCTGCTGGTACAGACCTAGTCAAAGTTGTTGTTGGTTATTGTTAATATTAGTTCATTGATAAAGTTAGAACTAAAAAGACCATTGAATATTATGTTACATGAAAATTTCTAAGATCGGAAACTATGCAACCAAAGCCACATGAAGAAACCAGTAAATTGTACATTGTAAATACTCAACTAATAATCTTATCTCACATGGGGTATATTTCCATTCGATAACCACCTACTGGTATTTCTAACCAATCTTCATTAGTACGTGCTTGAATTTCGTCTAATTTAATTGTTTTTTTTTGCTTGAAATGATGTTGGTCAAGTTTACCAAGACAGTATTTTTCCATTGAGAACCGTGTGTGTACTGTGCTACCAGTATTGTTTCACAAGTGATTGAAAAATAATTTTCAAATACAAATATATTGTACTTTCGCCAACGGCATATTTCACCAACTTAGAGTAGGTTCCCTTTAAATTACTGGGCAGTTAATTTCATAAAAAATCTGTTCCATTTTTCATTTATTCGGGGAGTACCTGCTACTCAAACTTGGTGAAGTATGGGTATATTTCACCTTACCACGACATACTGATCAATATTTTCTTGATTTTTGAACAACACAGCCATTTTATCCCTCCCAGAGTATCGTTAATGAAACTGAACGGAACAAAATAATCAAGTTAATACCAGTTTTTATCAGTGACTGAACAACCAACGTACATGGACAACGCATGTGTTTCGCGCCGAAGTAAAAGCGGCATTGGCTGAAAAAGAATTTCCTTTGCCATATAATGTAAATTAAAATCGAAAATTAAAAAGTGTGTTTCGCGCCAAAGTGAGTGGTTGGAGTAAAAACTTTTTTATTCGCCGTGTAATAATAATGTGAATAACTAGTTATTCAAAAAGTGTTTAGTATTTATATCAGCTGTGTAACCAAAATGGAGGTTATTCCGCATCTGAATATAAATGCAGTGCAAGTACTGTATCTAGTGGGAATGCAGCATTTTGTTAGTAACTATTTTTACATCTTTCTGCATCACACTTATCTCAGATCCGATTCGATGCCCACGATCCATTTAATTAAAGCTAAACAATTTAATCTTATTTTGAATATTGACATTATTTTGTTACATAAAGATCAATCCCTACTAATATTATAAATGCGAAAGTAACTCTGTCTGTCTGTTACGCTTTCACGTCTAAATCACTGAACTGATTTTAATGAAATTTGGTACAGAGATAGAGTTGACCTTGAGAAAGAACATAGGATAGTTTTTATCTCGGACTTTTGAAGAGTTCTCTTGGAAACGCGATATAACCGAACTCGATGCGGGCGAAGCCGCGGGCGGAAAACTAGTAGTATTATAATCTAAACAGGTAGGTAGGCACATAGTTAAACATCATTTGTGGAGTTTATCGCTCGTTTCTACTAATTCAACTTGTTATCAAACTGTATTTAACCGTTGCATAATTGTTAGGTACTGTTTACTATAGGCATTTATATTATAACGTTCTATAAATGCTATATAATACTAGAACCATAGTAAATAATGTACCTACATATAAACTTTTTGTGAATTTAAAACTGAATCCTTATGCTTCGCCTTGCACTAATTGATACGTCTGCAGGCATCAATCCATATCCATTTATAGTAACCTAATACCGATGAACTGTGGGTTCATAAGTGGTAACATAGGTGTACACCTATGCCTAACCCTTCGGGGAATGCAGGCGTGATGGAATGTAGGAAATTAACAGCAAACTTTTTTTTATACCACTAAGCTGGCAAACAAGCATACGGCCCACCTGATGGTAAGCGGTTACTGTAGCCTATAGACGCTTGTAACACCAGGGGTATCACTTGCGCGTTGCCGACCCTGTAAAACAAAAGAGGAATAGTTGGGTGGGCAGTATAAAGCTCAAAGTCCCCCCCACTGCCAACACGTTTCCTCGAGGAGCACTGGCAACTTTACTCACCAAGGAACAACACAGCTCAAAGCAGTGTTCTTTCACTTCGATTTTCTGCAAGGCAGAAATACTTCCCCAGTCGGGCAGCTCCAATTTGAGTGGAATTACTCCCACTATGCCCTACCTCAAACCTTCCACGTTGCCGTTTACATGAGTGCTATATGCTATTTCCAGATAATGGAGGAGTTCCGCGACATGCCGGCGAGCTTCGGTAACGACCTGCCGCCCGAGGGGCTGCGCGGCTTCCTGGTGGCCGGAGAGCCGCCCGACGGCTGCTCTGCTCTTCCCAAACCACCCACAGTTGACAACTTCACCGGAAAATGGATCGTGCTACTTGCCAGGTAAACACTAATATTATAAAACTGTTTGATGCCTCATTAGTCTACTCCTATACTCCTGGGTTCGATACCCAGGTTCAGCAAAATGTTATTGGCATTTTCTATGTAATTCTCAGCACCGGCTCGGAGTTTGAATTTTGTCCAGTTCATAACAATAGGCTCACCGCTTATTACATGGGACCTAAACATACCGGCGAACTGTGGGTGGTACATTTGTGTACTCCTCTGCCTAAGCCTTCGGGAAATACAAGCGAGTTTTTTAGTGCACGTGAATCATTTGAATTTGGAAATTGTACCAGTATAGGTACACAACGCCCACTCGTGAATTGCAAAAACTAATAATAAAACAGTCAGTCCAATTTCATACAAAATCAAAATGTGACTCCAGTCCCCAGGCAGCATTTTTTGATCCTCAAACAAACAATACAACTGGTTTCAAATTACACATGAAATCACCATCACGGCTGTATTCCCCGAAGGGTTAGGCAGAAGTACAGTGCAGACCCACAGTTCGCTGGTATCTCTATGTCCCATGTAATGGGGCGCAGTCTATTGCCGTCAACCGGGCACTAAACCAAACTCCAAACTACTACGACTGCAAAGACTTGAGGTTTTTTAAATCCGGAGAGCAAGCTGACAGTTTTCGAGATATATGTTGATTCCTAAGGATTAAAAACCATAAAGTGTTTGATACAAAACTTTATTAAAATGTATTAGTATAACTGAAAGGCAAAGTTTTTACACGGCGCAGATAATGCACTCTACATGAGAGGTGTTCCCTCTGACGTCACGTCATGCCTGTTGAACGATAACACCCTATAGAGATAGCTAAGCTACAAGTATTACTTCAGTATCCACCGAATGATGTGCTCGGATTGTACTGGTATATTCTACTACACTTACATTTGATTTACAAAACGGATAGGATAAAATGATCGTCACACAAAACATATTGTGTAACTATTAAAGGAATAGGCTGATAAGGGAATGTTGTGGAGTGATAGAAGATGTAGTAACAAGGATTGAATAAGGTATGTTAGAAAGTTTGGATATGTAGAGAGAGTGCACGAAAGCTGATTGCTAAAATAAGTATCTAAAGGCCATCGCAAACCGGGACAGAATGGCAAGGGATTTAAATTTTTACCATTGGACATTAAAACGTATCAATATAACAATACGAAATAAATTATACTTCACTTTAATTTTCTGCAAGGCGAACGTACTTCCCCAGATAGGCAGCTCCAATTTGAGTGGAATTCAGAAGCAAGGCAATTGTTTGCATGATCACATTTGTCACATATTTTTTAGGTTGGGTACATTCAATCATAAATTTTACATCAAGCAATATTACGTCGTAAAATCCAGTGCTTGCACAAATTTTAATTCGGTAAATTCCGGTTTGGGAATTCCTATATAACGTGTGTTTTACATGCGCAGATTCAACTGCAGCTTCGAGGTGAAGGTGCGCAACGCACAGACGGCCGGCTACGACTGCGCCATCGTACACAATGTCAACTCCAGTGATCTAGGTTAGTTCATAATATCATCATCATCATCATATCAGCCACAGGAGGTCCACTGCTGAACAAAGGACTCCCACAAAGATCTGTTTTAAGCCGTCTGCATCCAACGACTCCCAGCTACCTTTACCAGGTCGTCCGTCCATCTCGTTGGAGGCCGTTCCACGCTGCGCTTTCCGGTGCCTGGCCTCCACTCGAGAATCTTTTTGCCCCAGCGGCCATCAGATCCACCAGCTATGTGCCCCGCCCATTGCCACTTAAGCTTGCTAAGTTATTCAACTATGTCGGCTTCATTTGTTCTTCTACGGATCTCCTCATTTATGATTTGATCTCGTAGAGAAATACCAAGCATTGCTCGCTGAGTGACCTTGAGTTTCCTTATGAAACCCATATTGAGCGACCACGTCTCTGTGCCGTACGTCATCACTGGTAACACACACTGGTTAAAGACGTTTTTCTTCAGGCACTGCAGTATTGTTGACGAAAAAACATAATAATATAGGACAAGTAATAACACGCCACACATTAGGGCAGCGTGGTGGACTAAAGCATAATCCATGTCATTCTGAGAGCAGGCCTTTGCCCAGCAGTGGGACAGTATATGGGTTGATGATGATAAATAACACGCCCCATCGTCTTCAGATGGTTTTTCCAACTATGTTGGGATCGGCTTCCAGTCTAACCAGAATGCGGCTGAATATCAGTATTTTACACGAAGCTACTGCCATCAGACATCGCAATCCAATTTCTGTGCAATATCGATATCCTGAGGATAGACTGGTTGTTAGGTTTTGAGCTTTGACTACCGCTAACGATTGTCATAGGTGTTCGCATGACAACCGGGACCCACGGCTTTACTGCGTGCTCTTCGAGGCACGAAAGGGGCTCGATCTGTTAGGAATGGTCACCCATCCACAGACTGACCGTGGCTAGCGCAGTTTAGTCTTGTAGATTGGTTGATCAGCTAAAATAGCAATGAGCACCATGGACGTACAAACTGCTCAAAATGATCTAAACAACTAAGAAAATTAAAGTATTGATATACCTCAAGCATTGATATGACTCAATGATACAAGCAACTATTATTCTGAAATGAATTTTATACCAATGAGTTAAAGTTTAATTTCTTTAGTATTTTAGATAATTAATGAACAATCTTGTTCTCCCAATTATCTTTAACGCTGACAGCAATAACGTACAGTTTACCGGCTAGTTCAATTCTCATAAAACAAAATTATTTGTTATCTCGTCTATGATGTATTAGTAAAAATCAATTCAACATTTAGATTTTACTGTCAGGAGAGAAAAAAAATCTAATTATTAAAAAGCAAAACATGTCACTGAATGCTAGATAAAATATTCTTTATCGGTCGAACATTGAGCACACAATTCTAGCCACTATGCAATAAAAACTCGACTATCCCTGATAAAGTATGCTACTCATATATCCTTCGGGCATCCCTACAAGCTTGTTCGGTGAACTGAATTATCTGCAGTAAAACAATACCATTACTGCGATAAACTTGTTTTCGAACGGCCGCAGTAGGCGTTCACTCTTTACTTTTTATATTTAATTAATATTTATTGACAATGGAAATAATAAGCATGCTATTTTCGTTCCTAGTAAGTGAATTTTTGTTAGTAAATATTGGATTGTTATAATGTCATAGTGCATGTGTGTTGTGATGGAAAAAACCGTTGACAGTGTTTGATTTATGTTCTCTGTGAATAACATGAACATATAACTGGCTATAACAAGAGAAGATATATTTTAACAATCGTATGACAGCAAGGGGGGTCGTACGGGTCCCGATCTAATCCCTCCCCTCCCCTACCCTCCCCAATCGTATGTACTTCCATATTGACATACTATACCTAAAAACTAGACAATTCACTAATATTTAATAAACATGACAGTTTATCGAAATATTAAAACGTTAAAATTTTTCGAATAACCTATTAAATAAATTTTAAAGCTTTTAAACTGTCTAGTTGATTTGTAAAACAACATCCAATCGTCCATGACCTCTGATTTTTAAGAGTTTATATACAATATAGAGATCAAGTTATATCTCAAGAAGTTAGGATCTAATCCAATAAAAAAAATATATCACATCTCGTTTGTAATGCCACAGTAATGTCATATACGTATATGACGACATTACGTGCTCTCCGAGGCACCGATGGTCGACCATTAATAGACTGACAGTGGAAAGCGCACTTTAACCTTACAGATTGATCGATCAGTGTATTTTTTATTATGCCAAGAGCCAAACCAGAGAATACAAATACGTAGTCGCTAAGTTTGATTCCGATATTTATTTGGAGATAACAATTAGCTGATTCTACTAGAAGCAACTACAAAAAGATGAGCTTTAGTATGCGCAGTATAACACAGTTCAAATACCTACCCCTACCATAATAATATGTTTACACTGTTTACGCTTGCATTGTGCCAAGATAAATATAATTTCCTTAATATTAATCTTGCAATGTATATAGAAACGTTCAAAAATAGAAGGGAACAATTTGTTATCTGCACTCTGTTTATAAATAAGAAATAACAAAAGGAACTACTACAGAAGGTTAATAAACAAGCTATTTCCTTATCCATCTATTAAGATGTAGGTGAAGGGAGAAGCCGCTTAACACAGCTTTCGAATTTATATATGCGATTCCAAATTAATTATTATTGTAACTTGCTTTAACGGTGAAGGAAAATATGACGTTGTTATCTTTGAGAACTGTTTATGGATCCCTAAAATCGGCCAGCCGGCACTAGGCTACCGCTTACTTGTGAACTATAACCTAATTAGGAACGTCGGTGTCTAAAAGTGGGCCCTAACAGTACAATACATTTTTGCAGCTTAAACAAAATACTACCCTCTTTACAACTATTGCAATTATGTTTTTGCCAGCTCCTAATAAAAGCACGAGGTTATTAAAAAGAAAGGTCATGTTTTGCTTCTCCGATGCGGTAAAATGGTTAAACATATGATCCAACACAAAAGAACAGTCGTCTTGAACTTCTCTCTTACAAATTATCTAAATATACGATAATTTTCGACTGATGAAGGGCACACAGGGCTAGGGAGGAGCACTTAATTCAAGTACTCTTTCGGACTCTCGGTATGAGCTAGAGCCCGAAAGAGTAGTAGACACAAGAGAGTCGTAGACACGAAGAAACACAGGTGCCGGTGCAAACTATTAGGTGCCGGTTTTACCAAATTACCAAAGCCTGGTAATCTGTTTGGCTTGCTAATGTAAAACCAGCTCCCAAACGTAGACAAATTTAGTGATCCGTGAAGCCGAATCCGATCTTTATCTATAGAAAGTAATGCTTCTTTTTTGCAGAGACTATGTCTGCGAAGAATCCAGAGGGTATAGAGATACCGTCAGTGTTTGTGAGTGACCTCGCGGGGCTCATACTAGCGGACGAATACCAGTATAATAGCGGGTGAGTCAGCGGCGTATGGGATAGTGAAGACACACATTATTGGAGATCCACGAAGGCAATGATGGCTGAATATTGAAACACTAGTTTTCTAACGTTATTATTTTATTTTTTATCTTTTTTTACGTTTCATTTATATGGGAAACTTCAAAATGACTTAAATTCAACAAATATACAACGTGTTACAAAATACCCCGCAAAAATATAATTAATTATCAAAGCCAAAAATTTTATCAGCTGTCATGTCAGGGAACCAGATTATTTAACAGAAAGGCCTACGTACCTGTTTTATCTAATAATTGTCTACTTTAATAGTTTTTCTATTTTTCATTCATAAATGTTGTTGTTTTCCTTTATTTTGGGGAATGTTATACAGTGTTATTACGGTTCTTAAATATGGTGAATGGACTCGTTATATGGCCCCATTTAACCTCCTTTCGGCTTTACGGGTAGTTTTGTAACACCCTGTATTGATCAATCAGGTTTAAATTATATATCTAGACGTAAAGATTGCGAATACATTTTGACTGAAAAAAAAAACACTATACTCCATTTGGTTAGGTACTTAACTAAAGGTATCTATAAAAATGGCGGCGTTCAGGGCTGTTCAACCTTTTATTACAATTGTATCTTATGAATTGGGAGTGAAATGAATATACCTTTAAATTCACTTACTAACAATCGTTGGACCAGGTTTTCTCGACTTATATATGTTTATAATTGTACATTTCTCCGATGACGAAAGAGGTGATCGAAATGTAGCAGGGAGCTAGCACAGCTAGTAGTACAATTAAAATTAATAACAACACAACTAACAATCAATAAAAACAACGAACAAACAGAACAGTAACTAATTAACACAATTTACGTCAAAAGAAACACAAAAACGAACGAAAGTAAAGTAAACACAAACTGTCACGAATGGCCTCTGGTTACCCGACTAAGTGTAATATCGGTTAAATATTTTGCTGCGCTTCCTTACAGTACTACTTCTCAATTTTTTCCAGTTATCAAAAGTCTCATCTAAAAGTTTATTTCTGTGAGAGAAGACCCGTGCCCAGCAGTGGACAGTATATGGGTTGATAAAATAAATACAATAAAATAAATCAAAAGACTACCTACTACGTAGAAAAAAGTTTTAAATACCGGTCTTTTTAGGTTCGTTTTAGTAGGCACATTGCACTTGTTCGCAAGCTTAAGAATTCATGATTACTATTTAATATTAAACAAAGTAGTTAAATATGCTAGTATACTATAAAAGGAAAATGTGATTTTGAATTATTAAATAATTTATTTTGGTTACGTTTTATTTCGAAATGAAAAATGGCCCTATAAAAGAAACTTTTTTATGATTTGTTTACCTTTAGTTAAGTACCTAAGCAAATGGAGTATAAGTATTTTTAACAAATAGGTAACAAATATGTTTATAAAGAAATCCTGATTATAAATTAATTTGTTGCAGTTTTTATATAATGGTGAACGGCGACCTCCCGTTTAACATCAACACCCACCTATTGCTGCCGTTTGCAATAGTCGTGGTGCTGTGCCTGCTCGTCATACTTGTGTTTATGGTATGTATACTGATTATCGACGGATATACTAAATGGTAAGAGTGGTACTTAATTATGTAAGACAAAACACAAGTATGCGCGTTCACCGCTAAGAAAACCCCATTTGCTGTGGCTCCTCAATTCCAGAATACCTCCCTTAACATCAGTAACAGCATTGGGAACCTCGCCATTGACATTTTTAGCTGCGTTCAATTCTGCAGTCATTTAGAAGGAAAATGACAAATGTTATTTTACTAAACGTAAAACGCGAACAACTTAAGATTGAATTGAGATTGAATTTCAATATGGACCCAAAGGTGTCACTTTTGACGTTTATGACACTGAAACTGCACCTAAATTATATTTTGAACATATTTTGAATAATTTTGTCAGTGCAATTCATCAAACTACTAGCTAATTTTAGGATTTGTGCCCGGTTAAAGGCTCGTCCCCTATTCCATGGGACCTAAACATATAGGCGAACTGTGGGTCTCCTCTGTCTAACCCTTTGGGAAATACAGGCGTGATAGTATGTTATGTCAATTTTTTGTGTATTCCTGCAAGCTATCCCAACAAGCGGGGTACCTGAATACCGGATTCGGGGTGAAACGGGCTACAAAACTGTGCAAGAATTAGGGGTAAATATGGTCAAAAAACTGTATTTTCGGTCAATTTTTCAGCAAAATTATTTAGCATCCTAATGAAATGTGAACAATTTCAGATAGTGAAGTGCATAAAGGACCGGCGGCGAGCGCGGCGGCACCGGCTGCCGAGCCGCGCGCTCAAGAAGATCCCCACGTGCAAGTTCAGCAAGGGAGACCCCTACGACACGTGCGCCATCTGTCTCGACGACTACCAGGACGGCGAGCGGCTGCGAGTACTGCCCTGCGCACACGGTCATACTACACATCATATTATACACTGCCTTTTTACCCGCTTGCCTTTTGACTTCGTACGCGTTAGATTTAATAACATAATTGTCGGTAGTGATGTTGATAATCGATTATCAACATTACTATCACAACATTGAGATGACAGGAAGCAAAGGTAAATAAATCTTTAGCTTCATTCTTATTTGAGAGATACCTTTGAGATCATTAAGATAATTTTACCTGTTTCAATCCATTATCAATAATCGATTATCAACATTACTAATTGTCGGATTGATTTCATGGGATAATAAGTTCTCAATGCTAGTTCTGGTAACTTTGTTACCATTGTTTTCGGAAAATACCTGCTTTTTTCCGGTGTTATAAGTATTCAATATGACGTGGTGCTCACAAATTATGTGTAACAAAATGTTATGGAAATCCCGTAAGTAGTTCTCTTATATCAGCTTTCCGGGATTTCTGGGAAATTTTCGCATTTTTTGGTATAAAAAGTAGCCTATATTATTTATATTAGTACACAAATAGTATGTGACCGAGAATATCCTCGGTCACATACTATTTGTGTACTAAATTTCATGCAAGTCATTGTAGCCGTTTTAGCGTGAAAGAGTAACAGATATCCATCCATCCTCACAAACTTTCAATTTATAATATTAGTAGGGTAGGATTAGTATTGTTATGCCGGATACGTAATAGAACGACTGAGATGGCTCACGAAGGTTCTAGAAACGAGTGGAAGTTTAATCTCGACACTCGCGTAGGTATAGGTAGGTACTTATATCTATAAGTGCCTATAACAATACCTTAAGGACACGCGGCTCGCGACACAATAGGCCGAGGTCAACGCCCGCGAAACAATAGGCGCGCGAGTACCTACTCGTATTTTTTGTAGCATTTTCGGGATGATTTGATTCTGGAACTTTCTGAGCCATATAAACAGCGGTCTTAAGGGGCCGGCAAGGCAGTTCAATTGTGGACACGGACAAGTGAAGATCGAAGCGACTACAGTGCGATAGTGAATTGTGAAGTGAACTAGTATAGCGACATACTGGTGATTTGTGTTTTGTATTCGTGTGGATAATTAAAGTTTTGATTGTTTATCGGTTAAATTGGTGACATTTAATTTATCCCGAACCCCAGTTCGTAACAGTATGTTAGCGTGCTAGAATAATAAGTAAAATATGTATGTTTGTGGGTGCAGCGTACCACGCGGTGTGTATCGACCCGTGGCTGACGCAGAACAAGCGCGTGTGTCCGGTGTGCAAGCGGCGCGTGTTCGCGGCAGGTGAGCGTGCGAGGGAGCGGCGCAGACTCGACACCGACTCCGACTCCACCGACACCGAGCCGCTGCTGGCAGACACCACCACCACGCAGGTACACACATACATGTCATAATACTAGCCGTTTTCACCCTTATTCTTAAGCCCATAAAGTCTAATAACTTATGTGTCGTATGGACCACCGACATCCATTGGTAAATTACTTTTACGTTGTCATTTACAATCATTTATAGTATTAAACTGATTCGCTTTGCTTTAAAATCAAAATCAAAACTTGTAGGATTATTTACTTGCACAAAGTAGGTACAGACGCCAGCAGATCAAGCTATCCAAAACTGTAAATTTTTTCCAATTGAATATGAACCTTATTGCTTTGTATTAAAGTTTAAAATCAATCAAAATCAAATTTTGATTTTGAAAGAAATTTCACAGATTGTGGTAGCTTGATATTCTAGCCTCAATACATAATATGTAAAGATGTCCTCATCCATTGTAAATAATCTTAGTAACACCGATAGTTTTTATATACAGGGCGGTACGTTTGAGGAGCAGCGAGAGAACCCGTTTGTTCGCGCGGCGCGGTTCATGTCGCGGCTGCGAGCTAACAGGGGCGAAGACAATGCTGAGGTAAACGATTCACTGTTGTGTTTCAATTCTCATGAACTATTCAGATTTAATTGTAAACCAAAATGAACACTAAGTAATCATGTTTTTTTTAACCTTTTGATCGCCACGTCAATAACGAAAATCCGTGTTCTCTAACCCAAGCGACAAATTCTAGTATCTAATAGTAGGTAAAAAAAAATAACAAATTTTTATATAGGTATTTATTTTGAACTAAAAAATAAATGGTATTTTTTGACGTGCCATGCCGTCGTTGGCGTCGTGAGCAAGTTTTCATTTGACGTCTATACACGTCCGTGGCGGTCAAAAGGTTAAAAGTGTCTATGGAGTATCTTGCCGGTTCTTCTCCATAAGCCCCACTTTATGGAACCGTGCAACTAGTTTTGACTTTACAAAAGTGCCGTAATGGTCTATTGAAATAAAATGTTTCAACTTTGACTTAGTAAAGCATTGTTTCTCAAACCGGGGGTTGCAAATGTTACAATGTGTTCAGTAAAGACCTTTCTTTATACGAAATATCCTTTCATTCATTTTTTTTTTTTAATTAAACACAACTTTGATTAAAGTCGAATTACATAATGATTACCTATTACAGGTATTATTTAGTAGGTCGGAACACTATAAAGGTTGAGAAACACTGCAATAAAGTTGTAATATAATATTATCAATATTTTGTTGTTACAGGTAGCGTCACCTTCAGAAGACAACGATGAGACGAGTAATGCGAATGAAGACATGTACGTATTAATATTTATTAATGACATTAAGGGTCCGGCGGAGCGCGAATTGCCCATACAAACGTAATTTCCATATAATTCATAATTCAAACACAATTTTATTAACTTGTGCTATTATTCGGATTCGGATACCTACCTAATCTAGGTACCTGGCGTACCATTTCGTCCAAAATAAAATTTTAATAATAAAATTTTGAAGGAAAATGTTGCTGTCTCGTGCGTTCTAAGCGGAGGGTGTGGCTTGCTGCCCGTCGGGCGATGCAGTTCGTTGGTTTTCGTGTTTGACGAAGACGTAACATGAATTTTATTACGAGTTGGATTGTTTGCCGTTACTATATTTAATAATGTTTTCCCAAAGGTCGAATGAATCCAAGAGTAAGTACCTAACTACTACAATAAGGCACCGGACTCGATCGTTATGGTACCTACAGAATGATTATAGTTTAACTTTTTTGTTTATTTTAATATGGGAGCGAAGCCCTAATAGGTACAATTTGTTGAAATTTGTCTACTCTTTCAGAATAGACAAGTCTACTCTACTTGTCAAATATTTGAATAATTGTTTGTAGTCCTTACTGTTACCGGCCAGTGTAGATATTATTATAATGGCCTTGTAGATACCTACAAGGCTTCCCTACCCGAGTAGCTATCTCCTACCTAGGTAGGTAGGTAATTACCTACACCCATATACAGCTTCACTAAAGGTAGGTGCACGACTGTGATAGCTAGGCCACAGAATAGAAATAGGAACAGTACTGAAGCTACCTACAAACGCTCGGAAACGGCACACTCACACAAACATGCGCGTCGACGAGGCCTCTAAGGGATTTTCGCGGTGCGGTCAGTAGCGATTGCCCCGTCACTACTAACTAACTCGGCTTCATCAAAGCAGAGCTAACATATTTTAAACTTCTTGCTGATTTTGAAAGGTTAGAACTATTTAGTTATTGTTTGTCAAAATGGCGGCTGCAGTAAATTACAACTTGTTCGTCATGAGTGCCGTTTTCATGGTTTTCGAGGGTGTTAAAACCGATAGTGCTGTCAAAATGTCAATCCAAGATGGCGGCTGCCATAAATTATCAACTTTTTCGTTATGGGTGTCGTTTTCATGGTTTTCGAGGGTGTTGAAACCGATAGTACTGGCAAAATGGCAATCCAAGATGGCGGTTGGAATAAATTTTCAACTTTTTCGTCATGGGTGTCGTTTTCATGATTTCGTGGGTGTTAAAACCGATAGTGCTGTCAAAATGTCAATCCAAGATGGCGGCTGCCATAAATTATCAACTTTTTCGTTATGGGTGTCGTTTTCATGGTTTTTGAGAGTGTTGAAACCGATAGTTCTGTCCAAATGTTAATCCAAGATGGCGGCTGAATTAAGTTATCAACTTTTCGTTATGGGTGTCGTTTTCATGGTTTTTGAAAATGTTGAAGCCGATAGCGCGGTCAAAATGTAAATCCAAGATGGCGGCTGCAGTGCAGTAAATTACAACTTTTAAGTCATGGGTATCGTTTTCATGGTATTCGAGGGTGTCGAAGCCGATAGTGCTGTCAAAATGCAAAAAACATAGGACAATATTTTTTTAACAAAAGTAGTTGTTTACCTTCCTCCCGAGTAGTAAAAGTGGCGTGTCGTAGCAGTCGAAAGTATTTTTCTGTAAATAGTTTGTATTACATTTACCGTGGGAGAGCCATGCTTCGGCACGAATGGGCCGGCTCGACCGGACTTGATACCACGGCCTCACAGAAAACCGGCGTGAAATAACGTTTTCGTTGTGTTTCGTCGAGTGAGTGAGGATACCGGAGGCCCAAACCCCTTAAAAGGGCGGCAACGCACCTGAAACTCCTCTGGTGTTGCGGGTGTCCATGGGCGGCGGCAATCGTTTACCATCAGGTGATCCGTCTGCTCGTTTGCTCACCCTATCACATAAAAAAATAAAAAATAAAAATACATAAATAACACGCATTTTTTATTGAAATTAAATCTAAAAATTTAATTTTAAATTGAATATGTGTTTTTACTACTTTTAGATTAGGTAGTGGAATGTTTTAATAATAATTATGATCAATCGGCGTGTTATGATGATGAAGAAATACTCCTCGAATTAAATACCTACTAGGTCACATAATGCACCAACACGTCACGATAAATACTTACTCAAAAAGTTGACGGTAGGTAAGTATCTTTTCGTGCCCTCTCAAATCGATATTATATACATAATAGATACTTAGATAAGTTATTATGTAGGTAACCGCGCAATTGCCAAGGCATTATTTTTATTACAGATATAAAAATGTCTAATATACTTAATATGATACAGTTACTATAGTACATAGGTTAATTAGTAAGGACAATTAATTACAAAACTAACTAACTCGCAGCCCAAAATGGATGTAAGTGCAATAAATTTATTTATTTACACCTAGCTTATTTTAAATTAGTGTCCACAGAGTTCCTTTGCGGATTCTTTTTCATCGCTCACATTGTAAAATTTAAAATAGGTACCTACTTATAGATAAATATGGTCACCGTCACACACACGTCATGATTTATTTTCATATTTTTGTAATTTAAATATTTAATTATTTATAATAGCTGTATGAATAAAGTATACATAGCTACGAAATTGTATCAATGAACCCATAAGTAGGTATATTTCTCTATCCACTTACTATCTTTCTTTTTCTTGAAGTTATAAACATTACAATGACCTACCAATTGGCATGTTAGTCATGGTGTTTGGGAAATTGGTTGGTATTGAGAAAAACTAACACGAAGTAGGTAACTAAGCCGCTGGCTAGCACCGATCTACCCACCTTGGTCCTCGCATCAAACGTGATCGCGAAATCCGCGGAAATAAGCAGTTAGGTATGTGATATCTGACGATGCAACCCTCGTAAAGAAATTTCTTTAAAATGCATTCTAGTTCTCGACATTATCTACCGATTAACCAAAAAAAATATTAAAAAATATCACATTTATTGAACACGTCATACATTGTTACAAATATTAGAGAATTAAATTCTCAGATAAAAGCCACATGTCACTAGGTATGAATATTTTGGCTACGCCCACTTTAGTCCGACAGAGAAAACAATATTTAGACGTATTTTTGCAATCGCCTCGTGTCGAAGTTGCACGCTCGCTCCGCCGGCCTCTTAAGTTGAGAATATCGAATATTTTCATAAATATCAGTAGAATTTTTTATACGAAATTACATTTTACTTAACGAGATACGAATATTACACACTATATTGGTATAGAGTATTAGGTGTGTGTTGGTGAAAAATTAAGCTGTTTTAATTAATTATAATTTTTATATAAGTAAAGTCAAAAGATAAGTATTAAAGTTGTTAGTAGTATAGCTACTAACTAAATTCAGCCAGGCTTAGCGGACGTAAACGTGACTGTTACGTCATAGGTTCTGGATTAGATTTTTACGTCAAGCGGTGTTCTTGGGTTTTTTATGAAATTATCAGTAGCGGTTTGGATTTCAGAATTGTGTTTGGTTACTGGCAATAGGCTTACTCCTTATTAAAAGGGACTTAAATATACTGGTGAATTGTGGAGTACACTTTTGCTTAATCCTTCAAGGTATACAGGCGTGATGTTATGTAGTGTATGTATTATAGTTTTTCTATGCAAGCGACGTCATTTTTGTGTCAAGCCAATCGGCCGATGACGTGATTTACTAGTACAATTAAATAGATGTAGGCTGTATTAGAAAGAGGTTTATATTTTCGAATGTTTACAATATAAAGTTTTGTTTTGTGTCAGCACGGAGTCTAGTGACCGTCAGGCGCTGTTGCCGGCCGTCAGCGCGGTGGCCGAGCGACGGACGAGGCGGGCCAGGCGCGAGCCGGATGTCGCCCGACACCAGCAGCACCACCAGCAGCACCAGCACCAACACCAGCACCAGCACCAGGACCAGCAGCAAGTCGTGGCCACGCCGCCGCTGCTCACCTCCGACACACACTCCATCAACACTGAATCCAGGGGACTCATCGGTAAACTAAACTAAATTATGGTTGAGCTACACAATGACTGACGCATGCGTGCCGTCAGTTGGGACTGGTCTACTCAAAGCCGCTATGGCTCTTTCTTCAAAAGGCCATTTCAGACGTTGCCCTACATTGTAACACACATATTTGTTACTACTCTATATCTGAACTTTGATTCTCTGAGTTTGTTTCGGCGTTTCTTCTCAGAGGTCGTCAGCTAGAATATGCTGGAGACATCCTAACAAAACTCAGCTTAAAAAAAAAATATTGACTTGTAAATATGTGTCTTTAAAAGATCTATTTACAGAAATAAATATAATTTAAACACATTAACTATCACACACCAATTATATACTCATAAAGTAGCGGTCCTACTACAACCAACTTATAAATCAAAAACTGACTTGATTGACCAACATCATTAAAACTTCATCATTAAACTTAAGTGGCAATAGGCGGGGCACATAACTCATAGAACTGATGGTCGCTGGGGCAAAAAAGTTCTCAAATGGACACCACGCACTGGAAAGCGCAGCGTGGGACGGCCTCCAACGAGATGTTCGAAGGACCTGGTAAAGGTCGCTGGAAGTCATTGGATGCAGACGGCTTGTAACCGGTCTTGTGGAAGTCTGTAAGGGAGGTCTTTGTTCAACGTACTATTACATATTACAAAACTAGCAATACAGTGAACTCTGTTTAAGAGAAGTATATAGATAGTTCAACTCCGTTGTGCGCGCGGCCCTATGTGCGCGTGGGCTTGTAAATATACAACTTGCACACGTGTTGGTCGGACGACGACTGCCGAGTGCCGCGTCACTGCCACACGAATAAAAGTTGTATATTTACAAGCCCACGCACACATAGGGCCGCGCGCACAACTGAGTTGAACTATCTGTACAGCAGTTTGAAAGAAAAAGTCAACCCTTTTCTTTCAAACTAAAAAGAGCTGACTTTTTCTTTCAAACTACTGTACACTACCCTTTAAACCGTCTATTCTCGCCATTACTAACCTTTCCGTTTCCCCACAGGTGTTGCTGCTCTCCCGGCACTGCCGCAGACATCGTCAACATCTCACCATATTGACTTATGAATACGTCTTACTGTTATATTGTAATAGTCTGACCACTAAACGAGTGGACGCGCCCCTTATTAGTAACAGAGGCTTCGTGCGCCCAGAATGTACCTTCGTGTTCTGTTAAAATTGAGTTTCAGTACCACCACAGAATATTTACTACATACATACCAAAATTGCACTAATTTTGATCGATGAAGGAAAAGCTTTCTTACATTACGAGCGTATGCAAAATTGCACCTAATCATTGCACGTTATAAATGTTACTATCATGAGTCGCTCCTCGGTCCTAACATACCTATACATCATAAGTATACCGAGCTGTAGGTGCTTAGTGAATAATTCAATTACCTCCATAGACAATTCGCGAACAATTTTATTTACAGAAGATAAGCTCGTTCTAAATTTTCATTTATCATTAAAATTTACTTAATCCAATTGTGTGCTAACAACTACCATAGAGCATGTATGTTGGTATGTATATAGCTTGAAAACTGCAAACCTAATCGTCAGGGCGTGACTGAATCTTGACGTTATCGAATAAGATGATGAATTTCCATTATTTAACCAAACTACTGAAAATATTGCTAGAAAATTCGAGATCATATCAATTGTGATTGCAATTCAATTTTCTTTTTTATGGTCACCTAACTTAAAAACAAATGCGGACTTCAATAAAACGAACTTGTAAATAATCTAATACCCGTGATGGCCTACTGAAGGTTGACTAGATCTATTCGATGTGACTCCAAACATCCGCGGTTTATGCATGAAGGTTTTTATATGATAAAGCTTTCTGTATGCCTACCTAAATCCGCAGACACGCGAAACTTGTGCATATACAGTGGCGTTGTCAGTCACGCTGGGTCATTCTAAGGAAGAAACAAATTCTTTACGTTTTTGTCAAAGATCTT
The DNA here is from genome assembly GCA_964056405.1 of Acronicta alni. Classification (NCBI taxonomy): domain Eukaryota; kingdom Metazoa; phylum Arthropoda; class Insecta; order Lepidoptera; family Noctuidae; genus Acronicta; species Acronicta alni. The sequence goes on along the minus strand of OZ043915.1, from coordinate 15,612,134 downwards.
CAAAAGGACCGTGACCTAGATAACGGCTTACAACTTACTGGGAGTTTGTAGACCATAGGTTAGTGGTTGGTATTAATTTGACAGTTTTTAGACAGAAGTACATATTTTTTTCAGTAGATAACGATATCAGTTAATAATTATGTTATTATATGATATTCATTAATTTGCAAGCCCAAGCGACAAAGAGAGTGTTACATCGCTCCGAATCCGCTCTTTAAATCGTGACTGTTCTAAAACTGTGTTATAAATTTACTAATATAGTGCTAGATACATAGCAAATAGCAAAATATATATTAAAGCACGAATAGGAGAATCGGGTTCAATTATAAAAGGTGCAATAATGACACGAATATTTCTTTTTTCTACTAGTTCATGTTAATAAGCCGTTAATATTGTGAGTAGAAAATGCCACGTGTGAATGTATTATTAACGTGGACTCAATAAAGATTGTTAAACATCTACATATAAATCTAAAAAAAACGACACTAAAATCATTATAAATAGATTTGGAGTCATCAATAATTAATTTTAGTGTTTAAACAAATGTCGAAACGGTAGCTATAATACTTGTTTTGAATTCAGTGAAGTTATCTCGAAATTATTATGTTAAATCAATCTTACATTGTGGAATGTTACTAGGAGACTACTTGCACCGTAAACCGTTCTTGTGAGAATGTTATAATGCAATTATTAAATGCATTCTTAACATAATTATAAAGTCAAAGCTCTTCAAATATGTTTTTTTTTTAAACACTGTTTCCTAGTGACATTACGTTATTACTTACTAGATAAAATAATTCCATGATGGGTTGTGAGTCACACCACTTGCAGAACATCATAATATTTGTGTTATAAAATTATTATGTATTATAAGATAAATAATGTAGAGTTTTTGTAAGTTAGTTACTTTTAAATTTTAGTGATAATGGATTACTTATTATTTAGAATGTTTTTATTTTACGATAACGCTGGCTGCACTGTTCTGAATTTAAATCATACCGTCCCTTGTTTTTATTACACACGCTAAAGTTTTCTTGAATTTTAAACAATTCTTAAATACACATTTACACCATAAAGCTTTTGATAACATCTGTGAAAGCTCCACATTTTTTAGAATAAATTTTTATGCTGTATTTCTTACAACTGGAATGTTTTCCAGTCCAATTATCTGTCAACTCACTTCATTATTATGAAGTTCGTTCATTTTATGATGACGCGTGAATCAATTTAATTTGAACCCTATGCTAGTGACATAAGAATCATGGCGCGCGTCATCATGAAACTGACTTAATATAAAACAAATTTTAGTACCTACTTTTAAATGAGTTTTAGTTCAGAACAGTGGAGCAACTCACATGTATCTGTATAAAGGATAAATCAGCCTGTATATAGGATCAGTTGAACTGTAGGTAGACTTCGCTCTGACGCCATAATACTGTGACTAAACATCGACTAACATTTTATTTACTCTAACATTTTAAATCTTGACTATGCTACATTGACGTAAACTAAACAACTCAACACGCAGACGTTGTAGGTGTTAAAAGCCGGTACAATTATTGAAGCCGATAAAAGCTTTTCCGCAATATTTAACCCTTGAAGTCGATATAAAGTGACAATAAAGTTCATTTTTCAACTTCACTGGTTTTTCAACGATTTTTATTTATTTGGTTACAAGTTTGTAAAAACTGATAAAGTTACACTATCCAGATTTTTCTATTAGTTTAGTTATATAATTGTATTTTGTTATTGCAATGTTGCTTTCAAATATTTATCTAATAAAGCGTCAATGTAGTTTATTTTAAAACAAGCTATCCCTCGCATACATTAAGCGAATCTCCTGGAATTTTTGTACTCAGATTTGTAGAAATCAACTCTTTATATTGATGCTACAAATTCTGTTTGAGATGTTATTTACTTATCTATTAAACTTAAAATAACGGAACTATGCTTCAGAACAAAGAAAATTATGTAAATTATCTTAATATAATATTGGCACAATTAATTTTAAAAGTGGAAAATGCTTATGTTCGTTTTAGACTGTGTTCTTTCTATGGATAGCTTGTTCAATTATTATTTACAAATGTTATATAAAAATGCTTTATTTACTTGTGATATAATTGTATGTTAAGAACGGTACGTCGGGAGTGAACTTTGAATTTGTGTATGTTACGCTGAATTTGTGGTCAGTGACCGCGAAACTGATTCGCAAGTTTAGAAATAAAGCCAAAGGAAATGTGAATCGTCTTTTAATCATCTATTTATTGTGAAGGTAAAGAAGTTGACAAAATTCACGAGCGCGTCGTGTCAATTGAATGTGAACTCATACTAAATTTGTTCAAATTCAAATAATACGCGCGCTCAGGAAATGTAATCACAATCACTCTTATTGTCTCTCTCTTCGTTGCGAGGAAATCATTTATGAGATTGTTATAGCAAAAATTTAAAGAGGCAGTAATTATCATAAAAACAAAAAGAAACTAGAAATACATATTTATTTTTATCTTTTTCTAAATCTCACACAATTGCATCATGTTACTTATTACGTAATACCTACGCTATATCATTCACAATGATCACGCCGAGACAGCAATCACAATTCAGAAAATTAGCTTTAGTTTATTATGAATTAATTAATGGTGTTTCTTTTAATATAATTAACACTACACGAGGCATCGAAAAATATGATAACCCACAACAAATTTCAAAAAAACGTCTAAGAAATTAATAATTTTTGAATGAAAAATCAATACTACTACTTCATTGTTCGAATATGGAGATTCTATGTACTCTCTGAAAAGATTTTTTTTTACAGATATCTCCACAAATTGAAATTGTTTTGGGCCGTGTGGTTGTTCTCAACAAGTCCTCTTACACTTTAGTCGATACATTTACTAAACAAATAGATCGATAAAGCACATCGATTACAACATTTATAGAAGATAGCACATCACTCATAGCAGAGTGGACTATTAGAACCATGAAGATAAAAATATGAAGTGAAATACATAACTAACAATATTTTACCATTAAAGCTTAAAATAGTGCTAAGAAAATATATTTTAGACTAACATAACATTTATCATCACAAATCCAGATTCCCTGTACTATAATAAGCACGTCAAAATATTTGTTGTTCTCGTTATAGTAGGAGAGCTGGCACCGATTTTTGGTAGGTCTTTGAGGCAAGCTGAAAACTTGTCCCATACCTCTCCTATTATACCCCAACACGGAGCTGCAGACCTGGCTGGTGAGTAACGGGCTAAATCAACCCCAAAATCTTTTTAATTATTAATATATTTTTTTTAGAAAGTCCCACAGAAATTATCTGTCTTTATGAGAATCTTATTTTTTAGTTATAAAAACCCTATTAAAATTTCAAGTTGTCTCAAATACATTTCTTTTATTTTTTGCAAGGTTCTGGCAATATTAAAACCCCGACTAGATCGTCTGGCTTATTTTTTCTGTTAACCTTTTGACCGCCACGTCAATAACGAAAATCCGTATTCTCAACGCCAAGCGACAAATTAAATAGGTAAAAAAGACGTAAAAAAACAACAAATGTTTGTATAGGAATTGTTTTGAACTAAAAAAAGTGGTATTTTTGACGTGCCATGCCGTCGTTGGCGTCGTGATCAAGTTTTCATTTGACGTCACGTGGCGGTCAAAAGGTTAAACATTAATCTACAACATATAAAAATTTTATAGTGCCTCTATATATATTGAAAAAAAAAAAAAATTAGGGGTTGATTTTAGCCCCACTACTCACCAGCCCGGTCTGCAGCTCCGTATTGGGGTATAATAAGACAGGTATGGGACAAGTTTTCAGCTTGCCTCAATTACCTAGCCAAAAATTGGTGCTCTCGGACTATTACCTAAAATATCCAATCCTCGATATAATTTAATTCTACTTGAGAAACTGACAAACGCATACGACAGATCCTCATGACCGGGAACATTCATCTGCACGTAAGGACTGATCTTATTGCTCCATGACAATTTACCAAAACTTTATGACAGGTTAAGATTTGTATCATTATTATAGTTTTAATAACAGACTACCCACCAAAGAAATCTTTGTTGGGATAAACTTATTAGTATACATAGTATCATTTATTTTATTAAATATGTATAATTCAGTTCTACCTCTTCACTCGAATTATGATATTTTTGCATCCTTAGGTTATTGAATGGAATCAGATTCTGAATGTACCTGTAAATAGTTGTATCTATCTTTATTTATATAAATAGGGAACTTTGAAACTTATTACATAAATTATTTAACATTACTTTCAAGAACTAAGCCGAGGATTCCGAATCCCAAGATTTTGTACATAATTGAAACATGAATTGCCACTGTATGCAAAAAATTAAATGACATATCTACTATACAAAAATACATACATGACACATGGAAGCGTCAGTTAACGCCTCGAATCGATAGCACTCAGATATTATTCAGGCTAATATTTAAGCATAAACTTGTGCTTTGCTTGCATGTCAAATATGTACTGAATTTTGACCATAACCAACGTCGAGTTATTTTGGGTTGAAGATTACCTATAGTAAGATCTATTTTCATTTATAATACGATGGCCCCGGCTGCCATGTTTATGGAGTGTGGTGATGTCAAGTGGGTTGATAATAAGTGGTGTAGTGGCTGGAGCTGGGTACCGGCTTCTCCAAGAGGCTTCTATGTCATTCTACGGCGCGCGCCTCCGCTATCACTCCTCTCGCTTGCTCCAAAGCTTTTCTGTAAGTACATATTTCTTATTTCGACGGCGAAGTGCCAATACCTCCCTATCTTAAGGTTTTTGAGATTAATTTAGCTTTCTACACTATGACTTTAAGGTCGATTTCCGAGTGTTTTGATGAAGCCACTTATTTTTATTTTTAAAAACAACTTTCTACTAAACGCTACTATATTTGACCGCGTAATATTTTAAAGTTTTTAGGAAATTACACTTTTTTTTTCACTTTGTGTAAATTTTGGTCTATGTTTGTTAAGAGGTATTGGCACTTCGCCGTCGATTTATTAATGAAAGGATGTCATCAAAATCTGCCCAAATGATGTACCGAGGGTACACTTACTGGAAAAAATACCCTGTATTACGCTGGTTAAAACTAGTCATACTTTTTTTTTATGCTCACTAGGGGATGAGAAGAAATAACTTTAAATTTGATAAACGCACGCCATTTTAACACACTAGTACCAGTTTCATAGTGTTTTTATAGTTAGTGATGTTCCGATACAAGTACATACTCGATACTTTTATTTCGATACCAAGTACTTTTGGCATCGAATCCCTTCTTTAAATACCTTACTGGGATCGGAAGAAAAGTACTTGTATCGAATTGAATCAGTAAATAATCTAATGAGGGAATCGAATGTTCACCCATAGATCCATGTGAATAAGAGACATGAGACCACCGCGCGGCACGCGTCGCCTTTTTTCTCTTCGCTTTCTCCTATTTCTGGTAGAGTAGGTGATTTTATCATTCTCGCTCGGTAGCATTTTCTTATTTGTGTTATTGCTATTTCACTGTCGCTCATTTGTTTTTGAATGAATGATAGATAGAGATGGAAGAGCGACGCAGGTCGCAAGACTTCACTTACAGGCTGTTCCGAGTGAGTCTTTTTTCTAAAGTGGGATTAACGATGACGCAAGCAAGAAACCAATTCTCTCCGAAATACTTAGAGCAAGTGCTTTTCTTGGCAGTCTAGATAAAGTACAGTGCTTTGCTTATTTTTGTTATATAAAAGTTTAAATTAGTTTACAAATGTTATATTTTTATTATTCTTTGCTTCCCATATATTTATGCACTAAATCCTATTTTCTTTGGAAAAGTAATCGATATGAGTAGGGATCGATACTTTCGAGGTACTCATATGCGTAGTATCGCAAGGCGATGTGAGTACTACTTATTTGAGTAGGTATCGATGCTTTGGTGGTATCGGAACATCACTATTTTATAGTAAAAAAACTGTCAACCTGATAGCTATCAGTTTGATTAGTGTCAGTTTTGGAATGTCAAACGTACGCCATTTTGGCACAATAACACCAGTTTTATAGTGATTTCATAGTAAAAACTGTCAACTTCAACTGTCAGTTGTCATGTACCTCAGGTACCAATTTGGGCTGAGTTGTATGGACTTTTGATGACCTCCTTTACGAGATACTGATCAATTCTTTTATGTGCATTATAATTTTTTTTGGAAGTTATTTAGTCTAAAATGTAGGAATACAATAGTCTTTACTGTGTTACCGCTGGGCCTGAGTTGATCTCGATGCAAAATTATACAAAATATGTAACTTTGCAAAATTTAAATGTGTCTATAGTATTTATTGGTTTCCACATTTTATTAAAATTTAAGACATATAATTGGAGCCACCTATAGGAAAACAGGGAGCAAAATTCTATTCAACTGATGATAGATCGGTTTAGCGAGCATAAATATTTAGCGAATAACTCAAACAAATTGAAACCTCTCTGTGTCTCGGCGAGTAAATTAAGTCATTGGTCCCGGTTGTTATACGAACACCTATGACAATTAGTGGTTTAGTCGGACCCTAAAACGCTTGACAATCAGTTTTACCTCAAGATATAGAGCAGTAGGTATTGCTCAGAATTTGGGTTGCGGAGGCCTGATGATTGGAAGCTGGAAGCCGAATAACTTGAGAAAAGGCTCGGAGGATGAGTCATTGTTGGGGTGTACTCACAGATGCAGCGGGTTGTCAGAGTCAAGTCGCTTGAGTGCTAGCGTGGCCAGCGCGGCCAGGCGGGCCAGCGCGCGCGGCCGGAGCGGCCCGGAGCGCGGCAGTGTGGCCGCCAGCGCCGCCGCCGCACCCGCCGCGCACGCGCCGCCCGCCGCGCCCGCACCACAACACAACGTCTCTGCGCACACACCATAACACATTACCTTACCTATTACATCTCAGTACACATGATAACGGGTCACATACATACGGTACACATTCCTATTTATACAGTTGCTCTGCAAAAATCACCACTATTACGACAATTGATATGCCGCCATGTTTACAAACAGATCAAAATGCGCTATTTATCTCTTTCGCCCGCTGTTCAATTGCATTTGAGAGAGAGAAAGGTCAATGTTAGTACAATATGATATCATCACTGTGTATTCAGTTTACTTACCAATAAGTGATAAGACAAGCGGGTCAGCGTACAGGAGCGGGGGCGGGCCCGTGAGCGCCAACATGGCGCGCAGCAACCGGACGCCTGCGCCCAGGCAACGCCGCCAGAACGCGCCGCCTGAACCTTCCATTACCCTGATACATAGATATTTTTTGGAATATGATTAAACATACCAAGTTACTGACTTGCAATTTTAGATTAAAAAAAATAAGAAAAAGATTAAACATCAACTAACAACCCATAAACTGTCCCACGACTGGGCATAGGTCTCTGGTTAATGATCTTGAAGTCCAGGTCAATTGACCTTAGGGTCAAGGACAAATTACTTTGATGCCAAGGTCAAGTTATCCTGGAGGTTAAGAGAGTGACCTTTGAGGACTGAGGTCAAGGTAAATATTAATGGTTAGTGACCTTGGGGTCCAGGTCAAGTGACCTTACGGTCATGGACATGTGACTAATGTCAAGGTCATGTTATTCTGGAGGTCAAGATCAAATGACCTTGGAGGTTAAAGTTGGGTGATCTTTGAGGTTAAAGTTGGGTGACCTTTGAGGTCATGGTTAAGTGATATTGGGCACTCCCAATGTCATAATATATAATATAATGTAATATAAAATTATTGGAATGACACAAGGTCATTATTAGTATATGCGAAACCTGAAACACGTGTCTAGTATTTTTATGTAAAGAATCTATGTACAAAATTTCAAAACTGTATCATGAAAAATCACAAAGTTATAAGCTTGTTAAGTTACCTGGTTGTCCGTACAAAAACATGCTCATCACGCGCGAATTTTTGCGTTTTAAATATTATATTATATAGCAATAGGTGGTATGTATAATGTATTGGGTGACTGACTGTGGCGGCAGCGCGGGCAGGAAGACGTCAGCAGCGAGCGCCTGCGCCAGTCGAGCGCGTGCGGCGGCGGCCAGGCGGCGCAGTGCGGCCGAGCAGCCGGGCCGGCTCCCCGCCACCACCACACTCAGCCGCACTCGCACACACGCACGCACACACAGCGGGTCCCACGCCTGCTCCACCAACTCTGATCACCACATTCTTTACATTAATACCCCCTTTAAAAGTCCATACAACTCAGCCCAAATTTGTACCTGAGGCACAAAGTTGACAGTTTTTACTATGAAATCCATACACTTATACTCAGTTAAATCATTTTTAACAGATCGCGGTAATTCTAAGTCATTGACATTCGTATCTTATTTGAAACGCATAGTACAAAAATGATGTTACTTTTTTTTAACAGTACACTTTAATATTTTTTTACTAGCATAACGATCCTACTGACTATAGTATGGTATAATGATAATCAAATGTCTTTAATGTAGCTCACTAGCACATAAGAGAGAGATAATACAAAATATGATCAGATATGTCTCGCCATTAAGGCATACAATACAAAATATAGTTAGAAAGCATATATCACAAAAAAAAAGTAGTTTATAGTTTTTATGTAGTTTTGAAGATTACCAGTGAGCTTTGGCAGCACGACCCTGCTGACGATGGTGGGTACAAGCAGTAAGTCGGGGTCGTCCCGCACGGAGTCCTCGGTGAGGGGCGGAGGGTCGGGCTCGCCCTCCGACGCAGACTCCGAGGAGTCCTCGTCCGTGCGCTCCGTGCGGACGCCGTACATCATCAGACATCTGAACAACAATGATAATGACACGTCGTGTAGATTGTTAACCAGTCTATCCTCACAATAGACCACCTACTACAATACAGTCACCACCACACCTGTCTGAAGCGTTAGGCAGATGTACTAATGTACACCGTAGTTCGCCGGTATGTTTAGGTCTCATGTAGCAGGCTGTAGGGGGCGAGTACACAATACTGATACCCTCAGGATATCGGTACTGCCCATAATTTAGGCCACGGAGATGTGATGGCGATGGGATTTGAGTGGTTTCGTGTAAAAACTGAGGGATTTAATAAATTTTATAAACACTATTTATTATAAACATGCTTTGCTCACTTGTACCAATCCATTTTCTCGTAATCTTCGTTGTCTTCATCAGCCAGTGGATTCCACAGCAATAGCTGTAAACAAAAAATACTATAAAATACTACTAATAATTATGTATCATTCATCACATGTATTCACTGAAATATTAGAGACTTGTTGTATAATAAGGTATAAACAAATTTCAGTTGCAGTTTAGTAAACTGAAATTTGTTTATACCTTATGCTCAACCGATACACAGTCGGATTTCCAGGAACTACAACCCAATGTGCTAATAAAGACACATTTTAGTAAGTTAAGTATACCTCATGCCTGATGTAAGGCGCCAGCAGCTTGGGCAGGCAGTCGGCGACGTACGCGTCGGTGTAGAGCGAGGCGGCGCGGGCTCGCCAGCGCGCCAGACGTCTGCACACCCCGCGCACGCTCCGCCACGCCGGCAGCGCGTCCGAGAATAACGACGCTGACTGCTGCCGAATAGCGTCTGCAACGGCAAAAAAAACAGATTAAGTGGAGCTTATTTAAATATGGAAGGCGATGGGTATTTGTCACTGCGGCCTCCTCTCAGTTCAGCACATAGAGTACGCATGCGGTGTACCCCTCTCGTGCGTGTAGTGATGCATCTCGTGCGGCGGCAGCTCGTCGTCGGAGGAGTCTCCGTCGCGGTGCGGCAGGGCGGCGCCGGCGGCGGCGGCGGCTGCCTCTCGCTTCAGCCTGCGAGCTCTCCTGCGCCCTTCGCGTTCGGCCGTTCGACGCGTTTTTTCTTCATTCTCCATCGGCTTTGACGCCCCTATTCGACCTGAAGAAACATAACAACATAAGAATTTTATTACAATTTTAAAATGTACTCAAAAGTAGAAATAAAATACCAGGTGGAGCGAGCACGTCTTGTGCCTGGTCCCGCAGGTCAGCTCGTCGCCTCTCAATCAGGAACTCACAGCGACGCTTATGTAACGCTAAGGCGCGAGCTTCTAACGCCTCCAATTGTGGCATCTGGGCAACACAAAGACCAGGGTCAGTGCAAATAACAAATCCAATCAATAAATTTGCTTACTAGAGATACAACTAACACATACAATACAACCAATCAGCACATACTGGGAGTAACTATTCTATATTGAAAAAAAAAAACAAGATCAAACAAATGTTACGTACTTTCTCATCTAGACACTCGATGAGGTCTGTGAGGTACCCGCGGATGGCCTGCGCCCTGCGGTAGGCGGCGTCCAGCTCGGCGCAGCGCGAGGCCCGACTCTCGCGTATTCGCGCAGCCGTGAGCAACCTCTCGCGGAGATCCTTTTGTGTCTGTGACGTCACCAAGCGCTCTAATTGCAGCTCATCCAATCTGTGGATTGATTATTTATATATTGACATTGCCAATAGTTATTTACAAGTCATTACATGCCAAAACTAACAAGCCAAATGCTACAGGCAAACACCAGACATACATATTTGCGCAACTTACGCAAATACATATTTAAGTAGTAAATAGGTAAATACATAAATAGTACATAGGTAAGTACATAAGTAGCACATAGGTAAGTACATTAGTACATAAGCAATAAATAGGTAAATACATAAGTATTACATAGGTTAGTACATAAGCAGTAAATAGGTAAATACATAAGCAATAAATAGGTAAGTACATAAGTAGTACATAGGTAAGTACATAAGTAGTCCATGTTCGTTTTTCACTGTAACTGAATGGTGTTTCAAAGATTGTAATGATAAATATTTTTTTGAGCATAGATAAATAAATGTATGGATATGTTTACTACCTTAAACTTTAGAATCTAAAAATTACATTGTAAACGAACAAGAGAGTCGTAAACCCGAATTACAGTTTTCCCAACGGTTTGCAAGAAATTATTTTCTTAAGATGATGAAAACACACGTGGTAATATACAAAAACACGAATGTTAAATTAGAGGATGAATAACAACAATAAAATTAATTCTCAAGTGCAAATCCTTACTAATTACTCAAAAGAATTCGAAAATATTTTTCAAAGAAATGTTGTAAAGCCTTTGTTTCTTTATTAGGACAAAGTAATTTACTAATTACCAATAATCTGGCCTGGCAATATTACGTAGTATTAAAGCGATAATTGTTCCGTGGTAAGAAAGAGATAGCGCAAGTAATCCTGTATAGCTACATCTCTTTCACCGCCGAACAATGATGTACACCGTGCTTTTTGTAAAAGGATTAGTGTTAGCAAACTTGTCATAAACTTCTTAACCCCACCTTGACAAAATTTTTAACCATCTTAGAACTGTTAACTACTGCTGCGTGCAAACAGTTTAATTTTAAACTTCTAGTGAGCAAGACGTCCTTTAATTAGATGTGAAGTTAAATACAATAGTGTTGCTATATTAATTGCACATTAGTAACCAGTCGTTGTGACAATAAAAACGACATCGAACAACTTTTAATACAGTGCAGTGTGTGTGGCATTCTTGTCGCATTTCATTCAAATCAGTACCTAAAATTAGTACCCAAATACAGTAATGGGAGATATAGCGTACAACTTTATAATCATCGCGCGGCAGCTGGCCGTACACAACAGTTTCAAAAAGGCATTCAACATGTACATGTGTGCTTTCGAAAAACAACCGCGGATTAAAAAAAGGTTCGAACTGGAATTCCGGGCGGTTCTCTCACAATTAAACGAGGAGTTAGCAGCTGTTGACAACAAATCAGATATCTTTGCCAACTTCGAGAGAGCCATCAAAATGCTCCCAGAAAACGTCGAGCTGCTCAATGATATAGGAACGTATTTATACAGATATGGATACTTCTACGAAGCGCTGTGCCATTTCGAAAAGGCGTTGAATATAGACAGTAGTTTTGTCAGCATTGAGAAGAATTTGAACAATGCGAAAACTTTTCTTTTTCCCAGATGTCAGTTTAGAATGTTGAATGATAAAGTTCGGAATGACGCGTACAGAAAAGCTATTAGAAGTTGTGTGAATCCAGCTGCAGATAGTGTGTTAGATATGGATGTGGGCACAGGACTGTTGGCCTTGTATGCCAATGAGTGCAACCCTATCGCAATAACAGCGTGCGAGTCATCCACAACCATGGCCAGGCTTGCGGAATGCGTGATGCAGGATAACGACGCACAAGAAGTAGTCATACTCAACAAACCATGTGTAATTCTAAACAATAAAGACATTTATGGTACCAGAAATGTACTGCTCACTGATATGATTGACTCTGGATTATTCGGAGAATATATCTTACAATCCCTCTGCTACGCTTGGGAGAATTTACTTAGTGAAAATAGCAAAATAATCCCTGGAAGAGCTGAATACTTTGTTGCTGGTATCAATTGCGAAGAAATAAACAAAAAGTATAAATTATGTCTTGACACAAGAACAATTTTGAATATGACACATGTGAACGTGCACACAACAACTTATTTCGGCGAAACTTATTACAGCGAAGACGTGCATCTGTACGAGAATTTAAAATACATGACTGAACCTCAGTCGTTGTTCAAAATAGACTTCAATAACTACCACGATGTATGCGAGACGCTGTACAGGCAGGAGCCTATTTATGCGGAGCTAACGGCTACGGAAGGGGGCGAAATTAACGGTGTGGTCGGATGGTTTAATTTACATCTTACCGATGATGTAATGATCACAACTGACCCGAGAAGTGAAGTAAAAGCGAACGCGTGGCAACAAGCCATCTTCTTTGATGTTTTGCCAAAGACTCTTCATAAACACGACACAGCAACAGTTCCTTTCCTAACATATGGTGGCAGATTGACAACATTACCGGATATGAATACCACCATATTGAGGATATCACCAGAAACATTAGCGTTCTTAAATGACATAGAATACATGCGCATGATCAGGAATTGTATCGGAACTGTGTGCATACATTTAGGGCAGACTGTGAGTGTTTCTCTCGTGGACATAGTGGATTTGAGCCCATTTCCAATTTTCGGTGTACTAATGATGACGCGGGGGGCCAACTCTCTTATCTGTCACGCGAAAACCGCAGACGACAAAGCGTTCCTACTAACAGTACTGCGAGCAAAAGAAATTCCTGAACACAAAGTAACAATCTTAGTATCCGAGTTTTGGTCGCACGAAGTGTTTAAAGACAAAAAATTTCACGTCATCTTCAGTAATATTATCGAGTTTAATGGTGACATAGATGTGAGGAAGAAAAGGATTGTACAGCATTTAAAGCATTCCCATCTTATTTGTGGAGGTTTGTGTTTGCCTGCAAGTATCACAGTAATGGGACAGCTGATTAACAGTCCCTGGTTGGATACCAACAACAAAGTTATAGATGACAATGTTGAATATCGGATGGCGAGGCATGTGAACCGGTACCAAGTGTCACAAGCTGTGTACTTAGATATCGCGCGGATGGAACACACAGCCTTATCTGAAGAGTTTGCTGTGAGCGACTGCACTCAAATGAAGTCTCAGGTGATAAATGTTAGTGTGACCGAAGATGGGGACTGCAATGCTATACTATGCTGGTATAAGGTGCAGTTATTAGAAGGTTGGAACGAGATCTATACCAATAGAAGCAATAGTTTCGTCGAATCTATGGCGTATATTGCTAGTCCTAATGTAAGAATGTTTTGTGGTGACCAAGCTAATGTGTTAATGTGTGTCGATCCTGATGGCTTGTTTAAGTTAGTTCTTGATGATGAGCCACATTAAAATGTAAAATGTCAGTTATAAGCCTTAGTAAACCATAAGTTTTGTGTATTGTTTAAGAATAAACACTGATATTTAGATAAATTATCGTTTTGTAGAAAACATTATCTTCATTAATAACTCTGTTCAAACTATTCTAATATTAAGATAAATTATTAAATAGTACTTCCAACTCCTAACCTTTGTTTTATATACAAGAAACACTACTACGAAGTGAAGTAGCTGTTCTGTAGGTCGCTATTGTACTATAGAGCAATAGATGAGTTTCATTAGTTAGAGGTACTGACCGTTTTTTGAGTGCATCAACAAGTTCACTAGCGGACGTTGGAGGCTGAGTGTCTGTGGTGGTGAGCGGTCGCAGGTGCTCCGGGGCTGCCGTCTGCGGCGCCGGCAAGGCCACCGAGAACGGGTTCACCTCGACAGTGCCTTCACCTGCGATAAATATATACTATGTGCTGATATATGTTGGAAAATATTACTGGATTTGCTATGGTAATCATCTAATTATTATTTCTTTATTTTATTTTTATTTATTTTATTTATCACTCCCAAGTCTTAGTAGTATAGTAGAAGGTTACTTTCCCCCAAGAAGGGATTTGGCAATCCACAAAGTTCAATTCTCTTTTTCATTTTATAAAAAACGTTTCCCTACACTAGGATTTTCTCCTCCACAAACACCCTGACCCGGAACAACTACCTGTAGGTCATACAAATATTTGTTCCGTATGGGGATCGAACCAACAACGCGTGGCACAGAAGCCGATTACTCAGCCGATGCGCCACAAATATCGTCGATTTGATCGATTTATGTGTAATTAATAAATAAAAAAATCACAAAATTCCACTCCGAAAGTTCATTTTAAACAGAGGCTCAAAGGAACAAAAAATGAAAAACTTGCGGCAATGCAACCAAAATAGACATAGTATGGGAATCCAAAAAATTATCGAGTACCGAGGCTGCAAAGATGATTGCTATTGATCGCGTGTGACGTTTCATCTAGCAGCCATTAAGTAAAAGAAGTTCGTCGTTCACGCCAATGTAATTTTTTGTTCTCCCATAGAAGTTAGTACATTAATATTGACGCAGTACATTTGTCGAGGGCGGTCTTGAATAGTATACAATGTCATCAGACCAGTGAGATCCACGATGGCGGGCCTGGCCTTCTGTAGCTGCTGTTCTTCCCACTGCTCGGCCTCACTGTCCAGTTCCTCTTCTGAAACCGCTGCTGTGCCACCTGACAAAACAATGACAATTAGTGAGGTTGATTATTGGCAGAGTTTATTGAGCATTGGGTCTAAATACACCATTAGATACGGGTCTCCTCCACGCTGGCCTAGTGCGGGTTGGCAGATTTCACACGTCGTGGAGAAAATAAAAAAAAAAAAAAAAAAAAAAAAAAAAAAGGCATGCAGGTTTCCTCACGATGTTTTCCTTCACTGTTTAAGCGATTGATAATTAATTATTAATATGCACATGATTTCGAAAAGTAGTTCGACTTGGCAGTCCAATGGGCATACCACTAGGCTATAAATAAAAGTAGAAAGGCAAAGTATACTGTACGCACGTTTGGGCTTATCACTGGGCAGGTCCAGCCCACGGACGAGTATCCTGCCTTCCTCTTCGTCGTCGCCGGAGCCGTCATCACGCACCAGCCGCGAGCCGGGCGCCGCCTCCGACTTCACAGGTATGTAGTCTCCACCCAACTCACGAGCCTACAACCGGTATCACACTATTGGATTACGATCAGTACTAAACAGTGCTGGGGACAAGACAGGGACTGGGTTAAAGGGTACCACTATTTTTCTATTTTATTTTATTACATTTGAATTATATTTATGTCTGAGTTTACAGGATGCAGTATGTATACTATGTGGAGCATAATTGTAGCCCCACATTTTAAAGGATTTTTACAAAATGAATGATTTGAATATCAAGTATGTACTAAATACAGCATAACATTAGATTTTTGTCTTGTCATACAGCACTGCATATTTCAAAAATAAATCAACAAGTATTTTAGCTACATTGCCTGCAAAAAATTAAGGAAGGACTCAAGGGATTTTCTTCACATACAAAGGATGGGCTCACTATATTATTAAGAATTCAACTGCTGATAGATCGTGCTACTGAAGATGCCATTTCGTGTACACAAAGAGATATTTAAAATAAAGAACCAATGATACAATCCTAGACAACAACAGTATACACAAACCTATTTGAAAATTGCTTCATGAACTCAACTTCACCTTACACACAGTGCAGGAAGTCTTGAATATAATATAAATTTGATCGAGTCACTAAAACATGACTAAGAAACTCACAAAAATATTAATCAAGTATTTCCCCACACAATATTTAACAAAAACAGGTTTCTACATTTGCCAGAAAATTTTCTGATGATCAGAGAACTAGCAATCCAAAGAAACACCACAAACAAAACGACGTGGTACTGAAGTCAGGTGCCGCCCAGCGCTAGTCCCTCACCTCTCATACCTGCTGTCTGGTCTTGCGAGCGGCGTGGATGAGCGCGGCGTCGGGAATGCGTCCGGGCGCGCCCAACAGCGCGGCCCTGACGGACTCCGCGCGGTACCGGTGGAAACCCCTGTTGTCCTCCTCGTCCTCATCCTCCTCGGCGGCGGCGCTCTCGTCGGACACATCCCCTGCCCCATCTGCCGCGAGAGCTTCCCGCCCCGACAGTATCAGCCCCTCTAATGTCACCTTCTTCTTTGGTTTCGGCTTGTCATTGTTGCCTTCTATGTGGTTGTTTGTATCCTAGATTTAGAGTGATTTTATAGTATTGTGGTCGATAATTATTGAAGTAGCGTATTTACACACTAATGCCAGTGGGTAGACTCTTTAGTTTTTCCCATAGTGCATCATCACCAGTACTTTTATTAACCTGATTTCTTAAACATTATCTTCAGGCCACAGGCCTGTGGATATTGTGTGTGCTAAAAGCAAATATTTCTGTGACAACAAAGTGTAACTTACCAATGCACAATGTAATAATGTATATTTGTATGAAGCTAAATAGGTTTTTTCCTTATGTTACATATTAGAAGCTATTAAATAGAACATTATTATTTTTTAAATGTAGATTTCAATAGGTGTAATACCTATTTCCAATATAGAAATGAACTACATTTATATACTCAAAAATATTGTTAACAGTAGTAGTGTGTAACATATACACAAAAAGTGTAATAAGTACATAACACTCTAATATAGGTTTTCAAGAATACAATGCATGTAATATACTAACTAAGGAATCTGTCTCCAAAACATTGTTACTGAGTCATTGCCACCAAAGTCCACCTTACCTCTAGTATGATACTGTCATATTTGTTATTATCACCATCTGTTCTCACATCACGCTTCTGTTTTTCTTTCTCTCTCTTCTTGGCCAGTCTCTTACTCTGTGATGACTTCTTCACCTTGAATACTTCACCATCTTCTTCTGTAAGTTTGAAATTAACAATTTGTGGGTTCAAAAATTTGTCAAGAAGAAAGGTTTCCGATGTGACTGCCATCAATTTTTAGAAGATGATGATGATGAAGATGAAATTGAAATACCACTTACTCACTGATTAATAATGAAATCTCAAAAACCATTATAGAACTAATATTTCTTATAGCACCATAATAGAACTAGTAGTTTAGCTACCTCCTAAGTTGCTCTGTTTGATTAATCTACTACTTTATTTTTTTATTTTTATTTTATTACATAGGAACAACAAACAGCTACACTACAAAATATTAATAATAGGGTACATAGTTGTATTTAATAATAATGTAGCCCACAGCGCTGTTCACAGATTACCATTTAAATGTCAAATAAAAGGACTCTAGAAAAGTCAGTGAATCATTACAACAAAGAACTAAATAATGAAAAAGAAAATGAATAGATATATATGGAGCATTGTATCTTCATACAATACTCCAAAAAAATTATAATAATAATATTAAAAAATAATAATAATTTATGATCTAAGTTTCTCATATACAAGTCTACGAAATCTTGTCAAAGGGCATATAAATATATCTATGTGTTCAAAGTTTTGGTTGTAGGTGGCTTTCAGTAACTATATTAAGTGAAAACTAGAGATTTGGGTTAGTTTAAAAACTTATTCATGTCATTATCAGATACCTTGGCTAATAATATAATTGGTAAAAGTTAGTGTTTAAAAGTTGATCATCAATAAGAGAAGATAAAATAATCATATTTTATGTTTGTGGGAATTAAGAATATTGAAATTATCAACATCTTCAGCATCACATAATTACAACAAGACCTAACTCGCCAAAATATGTGGGATGTATACTTTGTGCAGGCATCCGAAGTACACTTGTACCTAAGAATGATGAGATAAATCGTCAGTCGATTAAAATTAAGAAAAATACAGAATTCTTTACTAGAAAGAAGCCAAGATTTTAGCCTTAAATAAACACATTACCTTCGTCAGCGAAACTTAATAGCGTAGTGCTATTAGCGGACTTGGCCTCCTTTTTTTCCTTTTCTTGACTGATGACCGGTGGCGGCGGTGCCTCGGGCTCCCCATCCTCGTCCTCATCAGCACAAAACATCCGACGCTGAATCTTCTTCGGCTTACGGAATAACGACATTTCGTTTCTAAAACACTAATATGTATTGAAATAGAATAAATTTAAATTTTTTAACTTATTTCAAGTCAAGATTCCACGCTACTGGTTTTAAAAATTCACCAAATTTTGATTTTTGATTACTGAAATGACAATGACATTCATTCATTTTTTTTTTCCATTTCGATTTTTCATTTTTTTCTATTTTTTTTTAGTGTTGGGCTTAGTAGAACGTGATATGTGGATGCGATTCGTTACTATATATAACACTGACCAATCATAAAAGTAAAAAAAAAAATATGAAATTGAAAGTAACATTTTTCATGGACTTGTTGCTTGCCAGAAGTCATGGCAAAGCAGTAACTTTTAGAGAGCGTTGATGGTAGAACTCTTGTGTTAGTGCGTACGGTGTCTAGTAGCCGGCCTCTTAATTTGCCACCCGGGGCCCATGCCCCGGCTGCCCCCCCCAGGTTTGGCGCTGAAATTGCTTCGCTACCTACTGCGACCGTCGGGGGTCAGGAGGTCGCATTTTTTTTATGGCTCTCATACCCATACTAAACTAATTCACAACTTTACTAGTAAAACTGTAAAACCCTCTTTGTCACACAGTCTCAGATCCCTGTGAATGAATTCACGATTGTTCTGTCTGATTATCTCCTTCTTGCCCCTGCGACTTTGCTATAGCATGTTTGTTGCTGGCAGCAATAGCAGCGCACTTTTCGGGTTCGATATAATCACGGGTGACGGGGCCTTTACCAACCAGATTCGAGGGACGGGCGGCGGCGGCGGCGACGAGGTGGGCAGGTATATAATGCAGGATCAGCGGCAATTTCTAAATAACACTACTTCAAAGTAAACTATAGTGATGTTTGATACCTCTTCCTTGGACTGCACCTCGGCCAGGCTTGTTTTCAGTAGATTTTATTTAATCATCAATAATCGTTAACCCAATCGTCCCCAGAAGTTTAGGATTTACAATCCTAAACTTCTGGGGACGGTAGTCCTAACTCCTCTCAAATTCTCAAAATGAGAATGATAATTGAGTAATAGAGTGTTCAAACTAGTCTTTGGAGTACTCTTCTGTACTAACTTCTACTAAAGGTCACTTATCAAATATTTACTTAGTCGATTCCTTCTTTAGTTGACTATATTGTCTAACAATCAAACTATACTTAATACCATTCCATCTCTTACCCTTATCATTTTTGTCCCGCACTGAGCTAAGTGCGTTTGGTTTTGGTGAGTATTTTTAAATTTATTAATCGTAATTAATTATTTAAATCATGTGGTCTTACGTCCTGACATTGTGTTATTCTTCACGAGATAACATAAATATTTTGTTGATGTGGCTATTTTATGAAAAATCGCGAAATAGGTGACGCATCAGAATACTCAATTTGTGTGAATTTTAATTGCAGTCCTTAAATTTCTACGAAGTCCCTACACCACACGCCACGATGGGTAGGGAGGACAAAGCTACCTGGAAGTCCAACTACTTCACCAAGATCATCGTAAGTTATCATTTTTATATTATGTACTTCACAATGTGACTGGATAACCTCTAACGTACCATATTGCTTGTAAATTTGTTACACAGGTAGTAATTTGATGCTCACCTAGATACTGTGAGTGCTGTGAAAGTCATGAGCTTTCCGCTTTCAGTTCTAACCTCTGTGACCGATTCTTGGGCTTGTTTATTTAAACTGCATGATAAACACCAATGTTTTAGGCAACCATCCTTCCATTCCGGAATTGTTCTCTTTAGTTGAATGACCAAACACTTACTCGTTTTATGGTTTTTGGATATAGGTATCTACTTATTGTATCTTTGTTTTCCACAGCAACTGTTAGACGAGTACCCAAAATGTTTCATCGTGGGTGCAGACAATGTGGGATCGACCCAAATGCAGCAGATCCGTATCTCGCTGCGTGGTCACAGCATCGTACTCATGGGCAAGAACACCATGATGCGCAAGGCCATCAAAGACCACATGGACACCAACCCAGCTCTTGAAAAGCTGATGCCTCACATCAAGGGCAATGTTGGCTTCGTGTTCACACGCGGAGATCTTGTTGATGTCCGTGACAAGCTGCTGGAGAACAAAGTGCGTGCCCCAGCCCGTCCTGGTGCTATTGCCCCTCTGTCTGTCGTCATCCCAGCCCACAATACCGGTCTGGGTCCTGAGAAGACCTCTTTCTTCCAGGCTCTCTCTATCCCTACCAAGATTTCTAAGGGTAAGTACCTTTGTAGAATATTTGTTACTAAAGGTTACAATATGGTATGTCTGTTCTAATACCAGAGAGTGTAATATTAGTTCTTTGGCTTCGCTTTCAGACAACATTGAAGTCTTTAAATTTATCCTAGTGTGATGATTCTAGTGAATATTGCACTGGCATTTTAAAGATACAAGTTTTTTACATTTTTCAAACCAGTTTTAATAAGTATGCAGACAAATCTATGTTTTATTAAGATTTTATAACCTTACAGGTACCATTGAAATCATCAACGATGTGCACATCCTGAAGCCTGGCGACAAAGTCGGTGCTTCCGAAGCCACCCTCCTCAACATGTTAAACATCTCTCCCTTCTCATATGGTCTGGTTGTCAAGCAGGTTGGTAACTACTCACATTTTATACCTTATTGTAGTGAACTGGAGAATTCATTCTTCTACTAACAGTAGTAATATACTACTACTAACAGTAGTACATATTATGCTTGAAGATGTTCAATGATTGATTTGAAATTAAATCTAGATTCATCAAAGAGATCTGCTTACTCTAAATTCCCAAAGTGTTGAGTACAGTTTGCATTTTCTCAGTGCATTCTGATAATTTACCTTTGGTATAGTATTTGCTGTGATCTTAAGATTCTATGATTTTTATTTGTTTAATCTAAAGCTTAGGCAGACATTTGAACACCAATAGGTAATCACAATAGCTGCTGTAACTGTCTACAGTTTAGTAGAATACCTATCTATGTATAAATAATTATGAAACCACTCAACACTGTCTTTGCTTTAGGTGTACGATTCCGGCACCATCTTCGCGCCCGCCATTCTCGACATCAAACCCGAGGACCTCCGCGAGAAATTCATGGCTGGAGTTGCCAACGTAGCCTCTCTGTCGCTAGCTATCGGCTACCCGACCGTGGCCTCCGCGCCGCACTCCATTGCCAATGGTTTCAAGAACTTGCTCGCCATCGCCGCCGTCACCGAGGTTGAGTTCAAAGAGGCCGAGACTATTAAGGAGTTCATCAAGGTAAGTTCATAAACGAGATGCTTAATTAGCAATAAGCAGCACTAGGGAACAAGCCCTACGTCGGGGGGGACTTAAAAACCTAACTATCTGACACTAACAAAACAAATATCTGTGGATCACACGGAAGATTTGTCTTAGGGAATCCAACTTACGACACCCATCGCAAACATAGTGGCTAGGTGACCACCTTAACCACTAGTAATAATAATAAATAAATACTTGAGACATCTTGCTCAGCAGAAAGCTCGGCTGAGTTTGGGACTGTAGTACAAGCATATTATGGGTACAAGATATGGATCTTCTAAACATTCATTTTTTGTAAATATATAAGAAACACTGACAACACAAACATTTTTGTGCATGACAGACAAGTATTTGTGCCCTCTGGGAATCAAACACACTACTTTGTGATCCACAGTCCAATGGTCAAACCAACACATTTATAACCACTAGACCACAGACTACTCTGGTCTAGTGGTTATAAATGTGTATTATATTTGCTGCTATGTCTGTTCTAATACCTGAGAATCTACTATTAGTTCTCTGGCTTCGCTTTCAGACAAGATTAAACTCTTCAAATTTATCCTAGTGTAATGGTTCTAACACTGAATATTGCACTGGCATTTTGAAGATACAACTGCTTTTCCAAATCTCTTATTTGTAACATCTACAAAATAACCGGACCGAAGAATAATTACGTTTTTACCTCTTAAATTCAGGATCCCAGCAAATTTGCTGCTGCTGCTGTTGCCGCGCCCGCGTCCGCTGCTCCGGCCGCTGCTGCTGCTGAGGAGAAGAAGGAGGAGAAGGAAGACTCTGAGAGCGACGACGACATGGGCTTCGGTCTGTTCGACTAAGCCCTCACTCGAGGCCGAGACTGCCCGTTGGCGACCGAAAGGCGTGTAGGAAGTGTTCGGGTTGTCAAAGCCTCTTCGTCGAGCCCCGTGGCTGCAACCACTTGTGGAGGACAGTCAACGCCGCCGGGTTGGACACCCATATGGCGGCCGACTTGTCTTATAACATGTGCTTGTAATAAACACCACGGGAAATACATTTTTGTTTTATTTTGTTCTCAAATCCGGAAAAGATGAACACGACGCACGTGGTTAGAGTACACTGAAACGGTATGAGGGATACAGAGTTGAATCGGTATAAAACTGAAATGGTTTCAGCCTTAAAAGTTATAGTTTGCTGGGACAAAAGGACTAATATTGTTCCTAAATTATAATCATAACATACTAATATTATAAATGTGAAAGTTTGGTTGCTTATTTGTTACTCAATCACGCAAAAACGGCTGAACTGATTTGCATGAAATTTGGTACCCTAATAGTATGTGACCGGGAATAAAGTATAGGCTACTTTTTATCCCAGAAAAATGTGGGAATATCCCGAAAAACTGATATCTTACGGGATTTGAATGAAATTTATAGGATATATTATTAAATATATCCTATTTTTGCATGGGAAATGTGGTAAAATTTTTACCCCAGAAAAATGTAGGCATAACCGGAAATCCCGAAGAAAAACTAATATCTTACAGGAAATTTCATACACACAGTACCTATGTGACCAAGAATAACAAATAGGATATATATTTTACCCTTTGATTATATACTTGTCTAGATGCCACATTGACACGTACAGAACGGCCCAAATAAAGTCTACTAAAATTGGTAGACTCTCTTCTCACTTACGTCAGTGTCATTTGGATCACTTCAGGGTGTGGAGTTCTCGAAAAATAATTATGTCGGTATGTGCTGTCAAATTGTGTCGCAATTATGTGGGAAAACCGTATAATTACACTAAGATCACATTACATCGGTAAGTTTTATTATTTAACCTCTATTATTTTATGAAAACATGATTTTTCAATTCGTTAATTTGTAGGTTCGACAGAGTAGCCGGTGTTGTCAATTTATTACAAGGGAGATTTGGCGAAACTATGGGAGATAAAATGCAAATATCAGTCATCATCTTTCGATCAGGAGAAAATTTTATTATTTTAATAATTACCTAAATAATTTAATTGATCACTAAATGATAACTTGCCTTCACAAAATAAATGAAGTCATTCACTAAATAGTATTTTTGTTAGTTCTTTCTAATATTTTGGGTTTCAGATTTCTTAAGACTGGAGAGACATTATACAGCGGACACGAAATGAAATATAAAAAAAAAACTATTTCGAAAACAAATACAAAGAGATGGATTTTGAGCTATAAATAGCTGTATATATTTTTTCATTGTATTTTTTGTTTTTATTAAAATAAATAAAACACTAATCTATAAAATAATTACTTTATTCAGCCTATTTCGTTTAACTGTCATCCCATTAAATAATGGAGAAAAGGTAAGTTAATAATTTGGAGCAGGCATCCCTAAACACGCACACCTTGACAGTTTGACTACAATAAGTACACAAGCGGTACTCACACATATCACGCAATTTGGCCCCAGTTTTCGCGTGTCGTTTGTTTGCATTGCTCCATCTAGACAAGCATATAATCAAAGATTTTACCCCAGAAAAATTTGGGAATATCCCGGAAATATGAATATAGGAGAGCTACTTACGGGATTTGAATGAAATGTTGGTACAATAATAGTTTGTGATTGGCGCTGGCATATTGAATAGGTAGATACTTGTTTTCTCAGAACAGAGGGAATTACCCTAACATTGAGTACTTCTTATCCCATGCAATCTGATAACAATAGTTGTGTTACTAAGTCTAAGCGTTCGAAATCGCGGGTAAAAGTTAGTACCTAAACCATAAGATCTTGTTGGTATCAAACTAAAATTAAACCTGAAAATCCGATTTTCAAATTATGTCCAGATTCACCCCATCAGACTGTATGTTTGCAGAATACTGTTGGTTTTCCCCAATAAAATAAAATAAAAAAATACGCTACACATTGAAAACTAGCCCACACGCAGGGACTTTAATGAAAATACCTTTCAAATTATGTCCAGATTTACCCCATCAGACAGTATGTTTGCAGAATAGGTACACTACACATTGAAAACTAGCCCACACGCAGGGTTATTTTCAAAATTAAAACTTAATTAAGTAAAATTAAAATAAAGTGGTTGTCAGGATTTTGGGCTTACTACCACTATCGATTTTACATGTAGGTACAACATAAAATTACAGTTGTTATATTATAAAAACTGTAATTTTATTCAGACACACTGACAAGTACAGCTTAACTATGTAGATCGGTCAGTTTAGTTATTATTTAGCCTGCCACCTAAGGAAGAGTATTTTAAATGAAACTAATGTAATACGTACAAGGGTACAGAGGCCAGCACATCAAGCTGCCTCAATCTGTCAAATTTCTTTGATAGATTTTCAAAATTAAAACATAATTTTAAAGTTCATTTTGAATTGGGAAAATTTGTCAATTTTGGATAGCTTGACCTGCTGGCGTACACAGCTAAAAACAAAGCATGGTAGCGATCATAAAGTTTAGTGATACCTATGTACATTATACAACACACTACACACATTACTGAGCCAAGTTTGCGTACTGCGACTACTATTATACCTAATGCTTATAGCTTTCTAGATGTGAAAGTTTTGCCTTCAGAAAGGGTTACCTTACCTCCATTTATTATCATAAGTAGGTAGGTACATAGTTTACAATTTATGTGCCTGATACCAAAACTCGATGACATTGGATGTAAATTCTACCTTACCCGATTATTAGGCCTAATATTACCTATTAGGCTCGCTTATGACATGGGAACAAACTAACCATATAAAGCACAGTGCAGACTACCATGAACTGAACTGGTAGTCAGGCAGTATTCTTTCTTTCATGAAGCGGCAGCGACTGATACGCTATCTTCCTGGGTAGCGCCTTATAATATTTTATGAGCAATATGTTGTGTGCGTGCAATATAAAGTACTTTAACAGGGCTGTCCAAACTACATAATTATCTTCGCGGGTTATTAAATATACTACAAAAGCTGGACGGCAGCAGAAAAAAAATTTTTCAGTCAGTTTGGGGCAACAATCGCCAAGGATCACAAAAAAATCCATTCCAATTTCTGTTCTACCCTTGTAAAATGGATCAGACTACGTCACATTAATGGTCAAAACTATTTTCTGATTAAAACATGTGTCGCGGGCCATTGTTTGGACAGCCCTAGTGTAGATTATACAGTGTGAGTCTTCATAATGTGCACATTAAAGTAAGGGAAATTATGCTTCATTTTATCGACAATAACCATACTTTAAATTTATTTTTCGCTACTGCGAGCCTCATGAAACAAAAATTAGGAGAAAAAAAAAGCAGATTTTTGTTAAAAAGCCATCTTAATTTTCAATTGAGCAGTTTATTCCCCAATTTAGACGCCTAATATTACTAATCATCATTGAGTTTGTTTTGATATGATAGATCATTTATAAAAGTTATACCGTTTTGTTTACACGGGGATCAATGAATTTAGGATTTTTTTAAGTAGTTTTTTTAAGTTTATTGGACACTGGCAGTAATAAATAAAAAAAATGGACATTGAGTACTTTATTAGATTATTTCTAATACAATTAACAACCATTTATAAAAGAGTCAAAAATACAGTGAAGAGTAAGTAGGTACCTATGTTTTGTTACATAAATGGTTAGAAGTACCGCCAAACTTTAAAACCTCTTCAAGTTACAGATCCGTCGAGAACAATATTTTAAACATCATCCTAGCGATTTCCCAACTGTGTTGGGGTCGGCTTCAGTCTAACATCATTATCAGATCTCCGCAACCCAATTCCTGGGCACTATCGATAACCTAAGAATAAAGTGGTTGGCAGGATTTTGGGCTTACTACCACTATCGATTTTACATGTAGGTACATATAACAACTGTAATTTTATTCAGACACACTGACAAGTACAGCTTAACTATGTAGATCGGTCAGTTTAGTTATTATTTAGCCTGCCACCTAAGGAACAGTATTTTAAATGAAACTAATGTAATACGTAAAAGGGTATAGAGGCCAGCACATCAAGCTGCCTCAATCTGTCAAATTTCTTTGATAGATTTTCAAAATTAAAACACAATTTTAAGGTTCATTTTGA
Source organism: Acronicta alni (assembly GCA_964056405.1). Classification (NCBI taxonomy): domain Eukaryota; kingdom Metazoa; phylum Arthropoda; class Insecta; order Lepidoptera; family Noctuidae; genus Acronicta; species Acronicta alni. The sequence continues at coordinate 15,585,376 of OZ043915.1, read as the reverse complement.
ATTGGGAAAATTCGACAATTTTGGATAGCTTGACCTGCTGGCGTACACAGCTAAAAACATGGTAGCGATCACAAAGTGATTTAGTGATACCTATGTACATTATACAACGCACTACACACATTACTGAGCCAAGTTTGCGTACGATTTTCCAACTCACAGCATTTACCAAATTCATATCTTCAAACTTAGAATAACAATAGGTAACTAATCATTCGTATATTATGGCAGTCTCGTAGTCTGCACATTAGTTAAATATAATTTAGAAGATTTTTGTGATAAGTAGGTAATTATTTACTTACATCATTTGGGGTCAGGTGACAGATAATCTCTATGGAATAAAGATTTAGGATTAATAATTTTCTAATGAGGATCACAGTAGGATTCATCAAGTGGGCTTTATAACAGATTTTGTTTTTCCGAACCATAAATTAGCAAATATTGGCACTCGCAACTTGACATTTTTTCTAGTTCATGTAAGAGTTCTTAGTCATATCATTCAGACTTTTATCCAACGAACATTTTCCACAGTTCCGATAGTGATCACAGCACAGTAGCCTGTGTTCCTTCAGTTAGCAGCGGGCTGTTCGGCTCACTTGGAATATGGGCTAACACGGTTCCTCCAGCACCATGCGTATTAATAATTAATCCTTATACTTTAATAATTCATCAGGTCTCTAATTTTAACATTGTCTCCATATACATACATAACGCAAAACATTATAGGCCTAAAAACTTTTCATACCTTTTAATTGTAAGTATAAAAAGTGGCACAAATGTTAATCACATACCTTTCCATTATAATAACCTTATCTTACATTACATTCTAAAATTTAACAAATGTACATAATATTATAATAAATAACATTTATAATGTAATATAGAAATATGAATGACATGGAAACAGTTTTGTGATATTGTAATAATACAGTTAAGTACATCGATTGATACGTAATTTGATAGATTTCCAAATAACTACATACTTATTTATATTTTCTATTAATTAAGAAATAATCTCGCATTTCGCAGTCGACAGTCTAACTATGAAGGCCTTGTCCAGTAAGGGCGAATAGGTAAGTAGAGAATCCTCTCGCGCGAAGTAAACTCATCATCAAATTGGTAAAGCACTTTGTTGGTCAATGGCCAAGTTTATCGCGTATTTGAAATTCGCGCATATTCGCACAGCTCGCATGGATCGCATTCGCAGGGCAATCCTGTTGGCGTGCAAAATGATTGTCGCTCGCATGGGATACCAGAGACTCCTTGGTTGTCTTTTGTCTCAGATTTCGAGCAAGTACATGAATCACCTTCATGTTCATCACATTCATACTTGTATTGCAAGCATTTTAGGGTTAAACGCACGTGCACTTGTATTAATTATATAATTTAGTTGTCAGGGCCGTTTTAGTCCACCCAGGGGTCCTTGTGGTGCAAAGGAAAGTGGGGGCCTTTTTAAAAGAAAAAGACGATTCTTTAGCATACACCCTAAAAAGAGACCGAGCATTATGTTTGTGCCCTCTGGGAAAAGACGGAACTGTTTTTGGCTTATCACATGCCAAAAATATGGCCGGAGACATGATAGTGTGACGACAAAAGTATGTGGAGGTTAGCTCCGCTGTGCGTGCGGACGGGATGCATGAGCGCATAGTATGTACTACTACAACACGGCTTTTGAATTCAATTGAATTCGCACATTCTGGACAATGTCTTTTAAATTATTTTTAAGCTTTGATTATATACACGTGTATATAATCAAAAGTTTTTAAACTATGTACGTGTTCTATTCTTTGGTGATCTGAATATTTTAAAGTCAATGTCGTCATAATTGTTAAGTATATAAGATTAGCAGCAGTATGTATGCAAAGAAAGATTTAGATATATTTGAGCTTCTCAATTTTTAACTGCCATTCAAATATGTATAGTGTTATAGGACTTTCAGATTTTTAACAGTAGGTATTCATATGTAAGTATAAAGTATATAGAACAATGGAATCTTAGCTTAGAAGATAAGCAGTAGAGATACTTATTGCATAACTCAATATTTGATTCAAGCATCTAATGAGATCAAATAAATGTATTTAGCCATTAACAAGATAAGCTCTAGTTTCCTCTATCACTAAGTTTGACTAAAAAAAGACTTCATTATAAAATAATTATAAATAACTCATAAAATAGACAGTTCGTCAATATAGACAAGAACTCGACATTCCTCTAACAAAGATAAAAATCTCTTACAAAAATATTGAGATCATAGAAGTTTATATTATAGTTTTATAGGGACAATTTCATTTAGATAGCTGAAGCATGCATACTAAACTTAAAGGCTCCATCAGCATCAACACAGCGCAGAATTTGAGCCGTTCGACCGGAAAACAGGCGTATTCTTGGGTTAGTCATAAAAACTATACCATCAATAAAAGATTCTTTCCTGTATGTAGATATTTCGTTAAGATCCGCCATTAATTCAATTATGTACCAACACAATATTGCAGTTGAATACCCCTCCTTGATAATTGGTACACTTACAACTTCCAAACCCAAAGGATTTTCACCTGTACCTAATATGCAAGGCTCTGACATTGGGGTAAAGTCCAGATGACTGAAGTCAATACTGAAATTCTGAGACACCTTGTATTTGTTCAAGTGCTTTGAAATGTGGTAATGGTGCACATTCTCATCAAATAGTCTGTTATTTATATCCAGCCACTTACTTTTGACAATCTGGCCCATGATTTTTATGCTTGCTGGTAAAAAAAGGCCTCCTTGCAGAAGATGATGCTGTTTTAGGTGCTGAGCTATCTCTTTTAAGCGCAAATCAATTTCACCACAGATTTCAAATATACTACAATAAACAACATGATACTTTTCATCTCTGAATCTATCTTGTGACCATGTATCTCCAACTAAAATTGTGACTCTTGATAAAGCAATACAATTTGCTGTTAAAACTTCTTGGAAGAAAGCTTTATCGCTATCAGTTTTAGCACAGCATACCAGTGACTTCGCACCCCTCTTTAGTAGTTGTAACCCAAACATAGGGAATGGGCATAAATCAATTATGTTAATTTGTGACATTTCAGCCAGTTGTCCCAAATACACACAAGCCATGCCAATGCATCCAGATATCATGTTCATATACTCAGTGTCATTAAGGAATCTAAGAGTTTCTGGTGAGATTCTGATGATGGAATCATCTACTCCGTAAATTGATAATTTGCCAGCATCTAGCAAGAATTCCATTGGAATCACTTCATTTTTCTTTATGTGTATAGGTATCTTATCATAAAATATGGCTTGCTGCCATGCGTTAGCTCTCTTGTCAGATCTTGGGTCAGTAGTCAAAGATACCTTATCTGTCAAATACAAATTAAAGAAGCCAATCACAATGTTAATTTCACCATTTTCCGTAGCTGGTAACTCAACTTTATATTGATTCTTTTTCATTAGCTTTTTCAATCCCGGGATGTGATTAAAATCAACTTTTATAAGTGATTGAGACTCTGTCATGTATTTTATATCATCTCCAAGAAGGTGTACATCTTCACTGTCATAAGTCTCATCAAGAGTCAAAACATGTACATTAAGATTTGGAACCCCTAAAAGTGACCTTATAGATGAACACAGCTGATATCTTCTATTGAGAAACTCACATTGAGCACCAATGACAAAGAATTCTGCTTTTCCAGGAAGCACTCGAGCATCTTTGTTTGCCAGATACTGCTGAGCATGGGTGATAGATTGAAGGACATGCTCGCCAAAGAGACCTGCATCAAACATCTCCGTGAGGATGAGAGACCTCTTGCCACCTATATCGTCAGATCCCATTTCTGTTGACATTTTATTAACGATAATGAGGTTGTTATAACCATGATCTGTAGTTATATCATAAGCTAGATCAGCCATTGCTTTGGAACCATCACAAGCTGTTATTGCAATTGGTCTGCATTCATAAGCATACATAGTCAACAATCCTGTACCTGTCCCAATATCTAAAACACTATCACCATTCTCTGTTATAGAATCACGTATTGCAGTGCGATATGCGTCATTGCGGATTTTATCATTCAACATTCTGAAGTGCCAGCGCTCCACCAGTAAATTTTTAAGAGAGTTAAAATTCTTCTCAGCATTGACATAAGTAGAGTTTAATCTAATTGCTGTTTCGAAGTACTCCCAAGCCTTTTCATGAAATCCACATTTAAACAGAAACTTGCCCATGTCATTTAAAATAAAGATGTTGTTCGGGAAAGACAGAAGGGCTCGAGTGTAGTTGATAAATACGTCTTCCATTTTATTAGCCGATATTAATACATCATTGAATCGATTCATCACCACACGGAATTCATGTTCGTGCATAGATTTCATATCCGCATTTTTCTCGAAAGCCATCATATAAAAATCGAAAGCTTTGCTGAAGCAGCCGCTTGTTGTCAGCTGTCTCGCAAGAACAATATATTCTCGAGCTAATTCATCCATTTCTTTGGATTTGAGTATGTGAGAGACCCAAGTGTATAAAGAATTAAGATCGTTTGGATAAAACTTTTTACTTACGCTCCACTGCTGTACATATGTATTTTTTCCACTATGATAGGTTGCTCCTTAGATAATTTCTTTAATTACAATAATATCACTAATAAAATAGTACAATTTTCAATAGACACTGATACTTTGCATTGGCGACGGTAAACAAACAAACAAAAAGCGTTTTGCTTATTGCGTTTATCTTTGACATACAGATTTGAGAATTTTGAGATTAGTGCACAGATTACAGGTAGCCGTAGCCTTTCCATATAATAAAAAATACTCTGTGGGTAGCATAAATCAAGCCGTTAACTAGCTAGCCCAACACCTTCAGGATACGTAGAATCTCTTTGTAGTCTGTGCCTTCAGGCCTCATGAGCCCAAAACCTCCTCGAGTCCTCGCACAAATTACATTCATAGAGTAGGTAGCTGATTGATAGCTCCTCCCAAGTCCTCGCAGCTGTAGCTGGTGATCTATGGTATATTGATTTATGGCTGGTGATCACTGACCTTTATAGACTAAAGAAAGTAGAAGTAAGGACTATCTCTGTGTATGAAAAAGTATCCGTCGAAATGAGTTAAATTAGGATGGCGCTACAATCGCATCAGTTTTTAAAACCACGCCAAAAGTTATTAGAATAAGATAGAAAAGTAAGTTTGAAGCGGATCGGGTTGTGTTAAGTAAAACACTAAACTGAACTTCACTTATAAATTTTAATTTTAGTACGTAAACATAAACAGTTACAGAAATACAGACTCAGAACACAAACAGCGTAGGTACAATAAGAGTAGCGCGTGGACGTGAGCGCGGGCGCGGGAACCAGAGCGCAGGCGACGTGCGTTTCGACCCCTGTCTCATTTCTCACTGGTGGGGCGCCCCGCTCCCGACCGTTGCCACGCGTTACTTTAGGTATCTACCGAACTTAGTGGCTCGGGCCGGCAGCGGAGCCCCGAGTAGGTACATATATCACAGTAATAATAAAATATTTGAAATAGCTACGCTACATCACCCCCCTCCAGAGACCGGGCTACGGGCGATAGTGATGTGGAAATTTTACCCTACGTCCTGACCGAGTTGTTTTGATGTTTTCGTCGGCGTCAGGTAAGTCATGGTATGAATGGTGAGGTTTGGATGTAGGTGTAGGTGATTGTGAAGCATGAGGTGTGGATGTAGGCGTCGTGGGATGAGGTGTAGATGTAAGAGCTGGAGTATCCGAATCACGCTATATATAAGCAGGTTTTAGTCTGTCTATTGAGACTGTGACCGCATGACCCTTGACAATGATTTTAAATACCTTATCGTCACGCTTCAGTGGTGACCCCGCGACAAGAATAATTAGTGTCCAAGAAAACAAACAGAACGATGGTCAAGATGGCGATGACGCCACGAGTTCGAAACAATTTGTGGATTGGGCCCCACCTTTGGAGCTTCACCGTGTCGGCGTACGAATGCCGCCCTTTTATCCCGAGAAACCAGCATTATGGTTTGCCCAGCTGGAGAGCCAGTTCGCCCTCGCAAAAATTAGCGTGGATGCGACGAAATTCCATTACGCCATGGGACAGCTCGACCCCATACACGCAGCAGAGGTGAAGGATATAATTACCGCCCCTACAATGCCAAATAGGTATGAGCGGCTGAAGGCCAAGCTCATCAAGAGACTCTCCGCTTCACGTGAGAAGAAGGTACTGCAGCTCCTGACTCATGAAGAGCTGGGCGATAGGAAACCTTCCCAGTTTCTCCGCCACTTGCAGCACTTAGCTGGACCTGGAGTACCAGAAGAGTTTTTGAGAACGATGTGGACCAGCCGATTGCCAAGTAGTACTCAGTCCATCATCGCGTCCCAATCGAAGGCCACCCTGGAGGAAGTAGCCGATTTAGCGGACAGGATTCACGACGTCGTACCTCCCACCCCACAAGTTGCAGCGACTTCCACTGCAAGTAGTCCGACAGACGCGATGGCTTGCCAGATTGCCGCGCTAACTCGGCAAATGGAAGTCCTAACTACGAAATTAGAGAGGATATCCCGAGCGACACAGAGGTCTAGTGGCAGTCGAGGTCAAAGTCGCGACCGCTCGTCATCCAACCGGTCCCAAGTTTTACAAAATAATTTTTGACTACGTAAATAGTTGAAGGTTTGTTTGTACTGTTACTAACTACTTTAGTCAACAAAAATAATAAAATTAACTCAGCACACATCAATCCGTCTACAACTGCTACATTCATACCATACACTGTTGGGCTTGGGTCAGTGGATACGAAACGGGGCACTATTAAAAAAAGACAGAAAAATTTCACCAAAATCCATCGCCTAATCAAGCCTTCGGGACCCGGTGGGATGTAGTAGGGTGGGGGAACACCATGGCACACCTCAAGAGCATTGACCTTGACCTTGAGGTCAAGGACAAATTTCCGAAGCTCAAAATCCGCTATTCTACTGAGGTTACTAACCTTGACCTCAAGGTCTGGTGACATTACAGTCAAGAACAATTGACTTTGAGGTCAAGGACCCTTACCTCTACCCTCCATCTCTGTCTACGCTCCATACCTGTTTATAGTATATACCATAGATTAATGTTATACTTGGTGAGCCGACTGGGGCGGTGCGCGGCGTAGTCTTAAAGCATGGCCGTAATTTGCGCACGCGCTTGGTGCATTATCGTAAAGAATTCCGACAAGTTTGCTGGCCGTCCAGCGCGTTTTCAATGCACAACATTGCGAGTGTATTATTTTATTGGAACGGACGGAAAAAAATCTTACGAAAAGTTTTTTTTTTTTTTTCCTTAATGGTTACGAAAAGTTGTCACGACACTTTTTGCTTGTCAACAATATTTGAATTTCGAATTATTGAGTGAATGACAATATTTGAATTTCGCGCGTTGTGAATTGTTGAGTGTATACAGGTTTTTTTATTTTTAATTATTAAATTTTAATGAAAGGAACTTCGTTCCATCCGGGTGTCCCTTGACACCTCTCAAGTTTATTTTATATTATGATTTTTGTTTCCGTAATTTGTGATATTGTCCTGTTCTCGTTTTTATCGATAGTATACATTTATGTGTGTGATATATCTGTAATTTTATAAATAGTTATAATATTTAATATGTTGTAAATATGTGTAAATACAATGTTGTGTGAGTAGGCTACACCCTTTCACCAATTCTTTTATATATACTCAAGATCTTTCTAGTTTTCTACGTTCTTGTAAAGAAATTTCAGGATTGTCTACAGAACTTGTTACTCATTTAGATCTTAGCCTCTTAGGTCTTTTGTCAGCCTCTCGCGCATTCGGCGAGTGTACAGCTGGCATAAGCTTTCAAGCTTTCAGTATACAGGTACGAAACTTCTAATTCTAAAGACTTCCAAAGTTAAAAGGCTGCCAAAAATATTCTTAAAAAAAAGAAGTTCAAACGTGTCAACTGATGAATTGAACTGGATCTACCCTACTCAATTACTCAAGAAAAATACTAACTGATGGCGGCATGGCCTTAGCCTGTTCCGTAAGATTTGAACAGAATGATTTAACATTATTCTTTAAACATTTTATATTAAACCCATACATGACGACTGTAAGACGACATATTCTATTCAGATGGCGGAGGCTTAGACCGGCCCTCCGCCACGACCGGTTTTGTTCCGTAAGAACTAATTTTTAAAAAAACTTGATTTAAGTGTCAATGTCAATGTCAAATTGGGTCACCGTCACACAGACTCATTCAAAAGTCACAAGCGTCAAACCAAAAAAAAAATTATTGGATGTGTATTGTGTGGTGTAGTATTGTGGTAAAATGGAACGGATAATTATATTCTATATTTTTATACATTTCTGATTGTTAAAATATAATGAGCAATTAATGATTTAGTATATTCGTATATTATGTCGTAGAATGGTGTACTACATAACTGGCACTAATTTATTTGGACAATGGCTTTGTGACGATGTAATTTTAAACGGGTTTCATTATTTTAGTCCCGTAAAAAATGGTATAGAAGTCGATTTGAGTCGAGCAAATGTCTTAGATATCAATTGGTCCTACAATGTTTTAGAATTAGACGAAACTTTCTTCATAACTGGTGCTTGGTACGGGAAAGAACAACAACTGATAAAGTTACCATTTCCGTCAGATTGTAATAATTGCAAAATTAAATTTACAGTAGTTGGTAATGATTATCAAGTAGTTCTTATTGGCAAGAATATAAATACACTATGGGTGATAGATTTAAAAAAGAAGAATGACATTAAAAAAATAAATTTTAATGTTGAAGAACCTCTTGAAGATTCCACAAAGAAACAGAAAATAGATAATAATATTATGAAAGTTGTTTTAACTAATGATTCATGTTTATATTTGACAACAGGAGGGAATGTATATAGTGGAATTTTACCAAGCTATGTGGACACAAGGCACTGCAAGGGTAAAATAATCAATATTCAGTGTGGTTATGAGCATTTTGTGCTATTGACTGAAGAAGGCAGAGTTTATACTTGGGGTAATGGAAGGTGGGTAATATTATAAACACTAGCTGACCTAACAAACATTGTCCAGCCCAATTCAATAATTGAAAAGAAGTCCCATTGAAAAAAGTACTTTGATTTTACTGAATTTTCCAATTTTTGGGAGACTTCCTTTTTTTCTTGCCCTAGAGATGTTAATTATGAATATGACGAACATTAAAAAATTGTTACAATCAGTAAAGAATGGCTTTACTGATTTACAAATCAGTAAAGCCATTCTGACACTGACCCTGACTGATATTCTACCCTTACAAACAAATGGCATTAAAATTTTAATATTTTATTGTGTAGGTACCAAATGTTTTAGTTCTACAACACCAGCAGAAGTGTTTGAATACCAGCAGTATTCAAACACTTCTGCAGGTGTTGTGTTACTATATTTATTTTTCCTTTTTCAGGAGGTTACAGTTAGGCCATGGCGATATAAGCAACCAAGAACTGCCTACAGAAGTAGATGCACTTGCTGGTATAAAAATAATCAAAATCAGTGCTGGTGGATGGCACACTCTAGCACTCAGCATATTTGGTGATGTTTATGCTTGGGGCTGGAATGATATAGGTCAGTTGGGGATAAAAAATTTAAATAAACATGGTCATGGAAGTTATTCTATACCAACTTTGGTAGACATGTATGATGAACATGAAGGACAAGTGGTAAAAAATATTACAGATATTGCTTGTGGCTCCAGGCATTCAGCTGTAGTGTTAGAAGATAATACAGTTTGGACTACTGGTTGTAATAAATATGGACAATGTGGGTTTTCAGAAAAAATATACCCCTCTTTGAATTATTTTATGAGAGCTACTCAGTGTGAAAGTGCTTGTTCACTAATGTGTGGACCATGGAATACTATGATTAATATTGTGTAACACATAAAATTTTCTTACAAAATAATAAAATAAATTGGTAGGTTTAATTAATAAATGTTTTTATCCAGTACAAATCTACCTTTTTTAAAACCAGTACTATGTAATGTCTGACAAGAGTGTCAAATTGCCACTTACGATTGCCCTTACGATTACGACCATCCTTAATCCATCGGTGCTCCAGCACATCAAGCTACCCCAACCTGCTGGCGTCTGTACTTACACGTGTGTGTGTCAGAATGGCTGGTTGCCTGTGGCTTTGGTCTATGAGAGTTGATTAGAAAATTGCTACATAATTGCTTATATTTGCTACATTTAATAAATAATTGCTACATACTATATATATTTAGAAATAACATATTTTTTTTGTACAGCCATCCTGACGTTTGGTTGGCTGGTCGCCTCCTAGTTTAAAGCCAAGCATGCAGAGTTTCCCGAAATGTATTGTGTCAATAATTGCTATATATTTGCTTCATTTATCTAATTTAGTTGTATCTTCAAACATATGTTAAATAAAGGATGTAGCAATTATTTTAATTATCCCAAGGAAAAGTGCCTGATAAAACAATTAAGGCAAATACTTGGTTATGTTGAATCGGTTTAATCGTTTAGGCTCTGGTAACAGCGTAAGTAATGCGATTCTTGCGTTAAAAAAAAATATGTACCTACCCTCAATAATCCAATAATTATCATTATAACAATTATTCTTAGTCATTGCTTGTGCAGATATCGTATTGGAATCACAGTCTAGGCTTATTTAATTTTATTCGACAATTTAAATAGATCTATGTTATTATAAGGAACAAGTACCTACCTATAGAAACAATTTTTAATTCGTGTTTTGGGTAACTATTATATAATCAGTGGTTTTGGTGTTTGTGACGATGAAGAGGGGAAGAAAGTTCGTTGTGCCACTCGAAGAGCAAAAAAAGGTTTTCTTGCAATACAAAAAGTATTTTTCAAGTAAGTCCGAATTACCAGCATCTACTGATCCACTGTTTAGTGAAATTAGTACTGCCTTAGACAATAAGATTACGAAACAGGCACTGTACCTTTCGGTGAAGAAAAATTTTGATTATTTCTTTAGCCCAAAAGACAATATTTGCTGTGAAGAACCAAGCCCAATTACTTTTTATAAATGTGATAATAGAGAAGAAAAAAACTGCAAAGACGTGGACAACAAATCGCTTGGAAAAACAGTCATTTATGATTTTTTTATTGATACGTATCAATGGGAGCGTCTGCAACCAATAGCTAAACGCATAAAATTAAATAAAGGATCTGAGTCTGTTTTTAGAATGAGAAATCTTTTGCCTAAACATCAGTGGGCCCATCAATTGCGTGAAAAAATTTGGGAGGTCCATCCAATAGCACACACTTGGACATTTAAACAGTATTCTATTTCTATGAACACCAATATAACGTGCATCGGATCTTGTAAACAATGTGAAGCTGATGCGAAAGTTATTATTAGCTGGCCTTCGGATAAAATAGCTCAGTGCAAATGCATAATAACAAATTACGACGAAAATTTCATTCATCCTCCAATGAAAAAAATAAAACTATCACCTGTAAAACGAACTGAAATAGCTGAAGAACTTAAACATGTATCCGCTATTTCATATCGTAACTCAATGGCAAATTTAGTTGTTAATTCCGATGAGCCTGAACCTACTCATTTACCAACAACAGGGTGCTTACGTCAAATAAAACACGAACACAAGAGTAGCTCACTTTTTCATCGAAACCAAATACTTTCATTATGGCTAATGACCCAAATATCGCCTTACAAAGAAGCTATTAAACATATCTCAGTGTATCCATTTTATATTTATTATTGGGACCCTTGCCAAGATCAATATTGCAAAGAATTTAAAAAAGCTGCTAAATTGATTGTTAGTATAGACGCCACCGGTAGCATTTTCAAACCATTTGGTCCTTTAAATAATGTCACAATCACCAAACACATTTTGTTTTATGCATGTGTCATGAAAACATATAAAGGTCACAGATAAAATTAAATAAGCCTAGACTGTGATTCCAATACGATATCTGCACAAGCAATGACTAAGAATAATTGTTATAATGATAATTATTGGATTATTGAGGGTAGGTACATATTTTTTTTTAACGCAAGAATCGCATTACTTACGCTGTTACCAGAGCCTAAACGATTAAACCGATTCAACATAACCAAGTATTTGCCTTAATTGTTTTATCAGGCACTTTTCCTTGGGATAATTAAAATAATTGCTACATCCTTTATTTAACATATGTTTGAAGATACAACTAAATTAGATAAATGAAGCAAATATGTAGCAATTATTGACACAATACATTTCGGGAAACTCTGCATGCTTGGCTTTAAACTAGGAGGCGACCAGCCAACCAAACGTCAGGATGGCTGTACAAAAAAAATATGTTATTTCTAAATATATATAGTATGTAGCAATTATTTATTAAATGTAGCAAATATAAGCAATTATGTAGCAATTTTCTAATCAACTCTCATAGACCAAAGCCACAGGCAACCAGCCATTCTGACACACACTACTTACACTGTCTGAATCTAAAGTGCAAGTTGCGAGACAAGGTATAAAACCAAACTTAAAATGCTCACTTTAAAAAGTATTAGGTATTGCTAAAAAAAGTATATATTATAATTTGTTAAAAAGGTAAATTCTAATAGAAAACAAGGAATAATGATGGCATAAAGTCAAAGATTATAAATGAAAAGTGATTCGAATCGATATTCGATTCTGTTCGTATTTTTGTCAATCTAGCAACGAAAGTTTTTTTCACCTTCACGAGTAGGTACAGTCAGCGTCAAATAGTTAGTGACACTCAGGGTATTCAAATAAATAAACGCAACCAAAAAGTCAATAATATCGGTACAAACAAAGTTTCCATATTGTTGTCAACATTATAGTCGCTCAAAAGGTCGAGACGTTTAAAATGTCACATAGATAGGTTCAGTCAAACCGCCATAAATATGGTTACAGACATCCCGTCAATGGTATCCAAGCATTCTAAGTGGTCAAAAATATGGAACACATTAGAAAAATGAACTTTACTACTATATATTTTAAATATTCTTTCTCACATCAATTAATGTGAAAACATTTATACACAAAAATGAAAGGAATAGAAACTACTGTTGTCCTTTTCATTTTAAGCATGACGTCATAGACATGTCTTTTGTTTTCTAAAGAATTTCGTGCATAGCCGTTTACGATACTTAGCAATATACAGCTGACTGAAAATAGATGTACCTAAACCTCATTGATAATGAGTATGACTATATATCTCATAGAGCAAGAGTGCATAATTAAAATATATGATTCAATATCATGATCATTTTATTTTATTTTAATTGACAATGAACGTCGACAAAACTAGACTCGATAGTGCTTGCAAAAAAGAGGTGCAAAGTTTTCAACCTTATTGACTATTACTCAAAAACTGCTATTTTAAACATAAACAAGGTAATAGAGTGGATGAATAACTAAAAATAAGCAATAAAATAATGTCAATAAGGTCGATAATCGTTTGCATTTTTTCAATTTTCTCTAGTTTTCGACTGCTTACCATCAGGCGAGCTGTGTGCTTGTTTATACATATATGTGCAAATATGAAGAAATGAGGATCTAGAGAGATGAGAATAATTCGATAGGTAACTACACGTAACATCTAAAACGATAGGTACATAAGGATATTCCCAGTTCATTTGAAATATCTGTTACGGAGACACCTTCCTCCCTCAAATATATAATTCGATGTTTTGTGGTATCACTAATGCGTAGCCATATTTCTAGCTTGCTTTAATTTTGCACTTGACATTGATATTACTGATAGATAAATAGAATGACATGCAAATAACTCTAGATTGCCTAAAGAGGTTTTCATCTTTGGGAAACCGTTTATTTCTATAACATGCTGGTTTATTTTTCTAATGTGTTCCATATTTTTGAACATTTAGAATGCTTGGATACCATTGGCGGGATGACTGTTACCATATTTATGACGGTTTGACTGAACCTATCTATATGACGTTTTAAACGTCTCGACCTTTTGAGCGACTCTAATGTTGACAACAATATGGAAACTTTGTTTGTACCGATATTATTGACTTTTTGGTTGCGTCTATTTATTTGAATACCCTGAGTGTCACTAACTATTTGACGCTGACTGTACTATGCGCAAAAGTTCGCAGAGCCTATTTTCAAACTCGCCAAGATAAGTTGAACGTATTGTAACAATTTTAATGATTTATAGTCGTAGTAGTAGTAGTATTTTAATGATTTATATACTCTGTCGTTTATAGCTTTTTAGAATAATGGTGATAGCATCTAGTAGGAGAAGTGCTTCTGCTTCCTTGTATAACAAGTTGCGAATGTTTATTTCATTTGCACAAAATTAATATACAAACTTACAAAGCTATCGCGCCGCGCGGTCTATAAAACCGTTTTAATTTACTAACCGGTTAATTTACCACATAAGTAGTACTAAAAACACAAACAGGACTGAAAAATGAAAAAAAGCTACGTAAAACATAGTAGACGTGAGCGTTGCGGCGACGAACCGTTTACAAAGACCGTTTTGTGTTCGACGATGAAACTGTTCTAGGTCCTGGGTTAAAACAGTCTTCGTTGCACAAACCAGTCCTCGAATTACTTGGTGCGATTTTTTATTTTACGCCCATGAAAATACAGTCGAGAACGCAATGGTTCAATTATCTATCACACTCGTTCCGTTCGACGTGTCGCGTCGCGTCGTCCATAACTTTTAGCGTTCGTTTACAAAACAGTCCTTACAATCAAAAAATAACTTTCCGTCACTGCAATACAGTCGATAATCTATTACCAGTGGTTAATGCGGGCGTTCGTGATGGGACGGTCAAACCCGTGCAACCTTATGCATGTTGACTTAAAGTTCAAAGTCGACTGCATGAACGATAAATTGGGATTTACGCTAAATTTCCTGGAATTCGCGCCGGTGAGCGCGTCGCGTGGTTAAAATAGTTCATAATATTTGTTCACATTAATTATAAATGTCCCAAAAAATATTATAATACATTTTTTTGGGCCAGCTGTTGTTGTTATAGAGCACGCGTAGAGAACTTTGGTACTTAATTATTTTTTTGTTGTTGTTTTATTTGGAAACGTTTAAGTGTAGTGTTGAAGTGTGTGTAGTGTACATATTGTGTTAAAAAATAGTAAATAGAATAGGTAATAAGTACTTAACGTAAATAAAACCCGATCATAATGTTGGCGGCGCGAAAAAATACTAGTGTTTTATGGTCGCATTTCGATAAAGAAGTCTGTCCCAGCCAGTCCTAAGCCTGGAAAAGTATGAAGGAAAGTTCATTTCATCGCATAGTAATGTCGAGCGTTGATAGTTGTAAAAACAAACAAACTGCAACTATTTCACTGAACGAAAACCTCGAAAACGCAATTCTGTTCCATGTTGGATAAGTTTCATCCTTTAAGCCGTCTTAAAACCAGTTGCAACGACGACCGTTTTTTGCAGCCGTTGTCGTCGTCAGGAAAACGGTTGCGTTTCGTTCGTCAAAAATTCGACAACGACCCACCACTAAAACATAGAAAGATAAATAATTTATCTTTGTAGTTATTGGTAGGATTTTAAAGGCGGTGTTGCCGTCTTTAAGTTACGACAATAACATTATACCATTTGAATTCGACAAAATACATAACAATGACCGGATCGAAATCGAATCGGATCCGGGTTCCTTGCAGTCGCGGTTACTGCCTGATCTAGGCTAATCAGACTGTTACTTTATAAAGGAGGTCATCAAAAGTCTATACAATTCAGCCCAAATTTGTACCCGAGGTACATGACAGCTGTCAAGTTGACAGTTTTTACTATGAAAATGAAATCACCCTTAAATCACCAGGAATGAAAAATGAAAATAACGGAAAATATGAAATAATGAAAGTAATGAATTCATTAAAAAAATATTTTTTTTATCATTCTGTGAGCATAAAAATAAGCATGACGAGTTTTAACCAGCGTAATACAGGGTATTTTTTTGTACCCTCAGTACATCATTTGGGCAGATTTTGGTGACATTCTGTAACAATAATTATTGTTTTTCAGTGAGGCTGTCGTGAGTAGTCCACAAGACCACAACTCCACAGATTAATGATATACCTACTAGAACCTAGATGCTCTCACCATGTTCGTTTGTGGAAAAGTAGTATTCTAAAAAGCTGAGGCTTTATGCAATGGCATAATATATTGTGTATTAAAATAATAATACATTAATGGTTAATAGATTCATGGATTCTACTTAGAATAACGCCTTACTTATTTTTACTTTACTTGTTGTTGTGCCTGTGTATGTATCATGTATGTGTTTAACATTTGTGACTGTGTGTCGTGCGTGTGACAGTGTGTGTGACAGTTCTTTCAGTTGTGTGGTTGTTGAAGATTTACGTGTGGATAATGCCGGTTAAAAAAGGTGTTTTATACTTTTCCAGATAACAGTTTCTCTATATCGTTGTTGTTAGAATTTATGTGGTTTTTGATTAATTCTGATATTTAGCTAACTTTCGATAAATTATCCGTCTCTTTCACAGATGTAAAGTTTTAATGACATGAAGTTTCTTGAGAGCAAATCAATATGGCCCTCAAGCTTGGAAAATGCAGGCTTTGCCTCAAGCTCGGCGACTTTTACTCCATCTTCACGGTGGACAATGCATTGCAGCTCGCGGAGATGGCAATGGAATGCACCCGGGTGAAAGTAAGGCTCTCGATCTCGACATTAAGTTCGCATTATTTATTCGGTTCAATTCCATCGAAAAATTTAGAATTTGAATCTTACTACAGTGTCTCCTCCAAATTTCAAACGATTCGAAGACCAAGTTGGAAATAATCATGATTTTTGCCAGGTCAGATGTCTGAAACTTAAATTATCTTGTAAAACATTGATGGTGGTTTATTTTATCAGTTGCTAAAAGGAACTAGAAATCTACATTTTCTTCATTGTACAATAAGAATAGTATAATATTTTTTCCTCAGTTCCCATTTAACAAAAGTAGTGTAATTGGTTTTTAACAATTTTATTTATTGCTATAACCTATGAAAATTCTCAAATTCAGATAAAATAAAGACTTGCCCATCTCTGATCCCATGGTAATTCCTTAAACCCTGTGATAGCAGAAGCAATTCTTTGTAGTAAATATTGATTGATTTGCCTGGCTTGCTACCTCCATGTTAACCAAAGTAGTTTACTGTGTTCCTTTCCTTCAGACCTCTTTAGGGGCATTCTTTTTTATTATACTAAGGTGGCAAACAAGCATATGGCCCACCTGATGCTAAGCAGTTACCATAGCTTATAGACGCTTGCAACACCAGGAGTGTCAGTTGCGCGATGCCGATGTTGTATTGAAAGAGGAATAGTTGGTAGGCAGTATAAGGGTCAAAGTCAACACAATGTTTCCTCGTGGAGCACTGGCAACCTTGCTCACCGTAAGAAACACAACACAGCTCAAAGCAGTGTAATTTTACTTTGATTTTCTGCAAGGTGGAGGTACTTCCCCAATCGGGCAGCTCCAATTTGAGTGGAATTTCTCCCACACCTCTCTAAAAATGTATGTAACAAAGTCAATCAAACACATAGTAGTCATCAATATTAAATAAAATAATAATCCCTACACTAAGCACCTAAGGAAGTTTGTAGGCTGTATTCTGAAAATTTTGGATTAGCATGTCAGTTGCTATTTATGAATACATTTTTGGTATAATTTTGTACCTATATTGCATTATTCTGCTGCTGCAAATACTATCATTGGTCTTGTATGTACAGGTTATGTATAAATTATAACCCCAAAGTTATTTGAAACTATTAGCATTTCACATTTTTACTTTTCCTCCTCTATGACTATCTGTCTTCCGCATGCCTGTTGTGGTTATATAAGATCAAAGATGAACTGCCACCTGACCTCCGCATACTAAGAAATACTAATATCATTAGATTAGGCAGAGTTTCATATGATTATTAATATTACTAGTAAACTGCTCTGAGTGCAATGTACTAATAACATGCATGTATTATACATATTTAACCTTCTCGAAGGAATTACACAAATGATGGTGAATACTAGTAGCACTATAAAATCCGTTTCATAGTTTAAAAGATCTCAGCATACACAGGAACAGACAGCAGGAAGCAACTTTGTTTTATACTACGTAAGGATTATTATTATTTGGCAAACTTATCTAAAATCTATTGTATTCAATAATTTTATCCCTCAGGAATGAAATTAACGTTTGGATTGGTCCTTGTTAATCAATCCTACATACTAAATTTGGTTACCTCAGCTGACCTAAAAATAATATTATTTTACACAGCACCATGGAGTCCCAAACTAAGCAGAGCTTCTACGAT
This sequence comes from Acronicta alni, assembly GCA_964056405.1. NCBI lineage: Eukaryota > Metazoa > Arthropoda > Insecta > Lepidoptera > Noctuidae > Acronicta > Acronicta alni. Next base: position 15,567,067 of record OZ043915.1, on the reverse strand, counting down.
TGGTACTAGACAATGGATTTAATACTTATATACTTTTTTGTAAATGCATACTTCAAATACAGCACACACCTGTTCAACAGATAAAATTTGTGTTCTGTGGGAAGGTTCTATCTGGTCTTAATAAGATAATAATGGAAATATTTTATTTTAATAAAACATTATTAAGGTAACTAACTTTACACCCACTTTTAGCAATAGTTAACATAGCTCATCACTCATGAATACTAATATTTTTATTTATTTAAATATGCTAACAGGGCATTCTAAATAAATATTCTTGGATAAAATAAAAAAAAAAAAAGTTTTTGGACAATTTTACACAGCACCATCTAGTCCCAAACTACGCAGATTAAACTTGAACTTTGGGTACTAGACAGTGGATATAATACTTATATACTTTTTTTTTGTAAATACATACTTATAATCCATAAGAAACACCCAGACAAACACAAAAACACTTGTGTTCATCACATAAATATTTGTGTTCTGTGGGAATCGAACCCACCCCCTCGTGATTAGCATTACGCGAACTACTAAACCACAGACGTCGATAGGATAAATTTTACACAGCACCATCTAGTCCCGAACTAAGCAGAACTTGTACTTACTGTACTTGTAGACAATGGACATAATATTTATATACTTACTGTTTTTTTTTGTAAATACCTATTTATAATACATAAAAAACATTGATTGTATTTTTCGCTCTTCCTGTAAGTCTACTGATAGTATGTGTTATTATTATAGATTTATGAAGGAGATGGATTGCCAGATAAGGTGTGCTCAGAATGCATACAGAAGCTCAGTGGAGCATATATATTCAAACAGCAGTGTGAACGAGCTGACCAGGAGTTACGTCGCAATTATGTTCCACCACCAGGTAACCATTTTGATTTCTACTCAAACCTTTTTATTGTTATGATTCCACAAAGACTACAGATAACAGCTAGTGAATTTCCAGGGTTTAGCATCAGTCCGCCGCCACCCAATAGACAGAGCAGCGATTCGGCATTTTCAAATCACACCGATAGCTCTAACCTGACCAAACCCGCTTCTTCCGTAGAAGAGAAAGCAGTACCAGTCAATCGTATCAGGAAACGTAGCATAGACAGTGTTGACAATGGATCGACCGGCGGCGCGTCTAGTGACTACAGACCTAGTGGCTCCAAACGTGTTGAGGAACTCAGAAAGTCTCAGAAGAGGCCCAGAAAACAGTCTGAAAACACTTCGCAGATAGACTCTGATTATGAGGACAACAGTGGCACGTATTTAGCGGAAACCGATTCCGACGAGCCCTTATTTAAAAACAGCTTCAACTGTGAACAATGTCCTAGACAATTTCCATCTCACAGAAGCCTCGTTATACACAAAAGAGTCCATGAAAAAAAAGGGAATCTTGGCGAAAACGCTGTCGTTGATATACCGCAAAAGTCTGAAGATGCCGCCGATGTAGATGACAAATTGAACTGCGACAAATGTGGAAAGACTTTCAAGTTAAAGATCATGTTAAAACGTCACCACGACATATGCGGTAAAACGTCCACTCCCGTCAAATCGCCACAGAAAGAGTTACTTGTGTCCTTAGAACCGATCGACGGCATGAAAAATCGAAACATCGTTTGCGAAATGTGTTCGGCCAAGTTTAAGTCTGTTGACAATTTGGCAAAACATATGAGAGTAGTTCATGCTGCTGTCTTAAAGAGAGAAAACTTAGATAAACGGGAAAACGGTAAAGTAGCAGTTCCGTGCCTTTTCTGCCAGAAGCTGTTTGACGATTACTACGTCCATAGTGCGCATTTTAGCGGATGTCCAAAGAGAGACGATTCTTTGCCATTTGAGTGTCCTGTTTGTAAAAAGGTGGTAATGAGGAAGAATTCTTATTTCCAACATCTTAAGAACGCTCACTTTGAGCCTCGGATGTCCCAAGGGAAGACTTCAGTCGAGCCTGAGAGTCAGCAGTACCATGAGTGTAGGATGTGTTTCAAGAAGCTCGCAACACAGGAATTACTGATCACGCATTTAGCAGCGCACGTGTCACACATTGACGAAAATGACGGAGGAAATGACAACGAATCAAGGTAATGTATTATTTCTTACTTAAAGTCAAAATTAAAATACTCACTGATAATGATAACTCAAAGTCAAACACCTTTTTATTGAATAGCCAATGTAATGCCAATTTTCCTACGTTTAAATCTGCAGTAAAATAAATCGTTTTGTAGGATTTTTTGAGATCTAAAATTGACTCCAGTCGTCTTGAATAAAAAATCTATCATATCTTATTTGATTAGCTACAATTAGTTTTCGCTTTTTCAGAGCAAGTACCATAGACGATTCTGCATCAATGCATAGTCAATGCACCACCCCTAATAGTTTACTAAAATGTTCAAAGTGCGACAAAGACTTCAAATACAAAAAAGCTCTTCAGACTCACGAGTTAAGGTGTCATACTGAGGTACCTGTAGAAGTGAAGGGTGAACCTCCAGATAAGCCGTCAACGAGTTTACTGAGCGAGACATCCGCCTACCGCCAGACCGAGTCAGAATCTAGTCAAGAAGAGGATGACAATACTTGCGATATTTGCGAGAAACAGTTCTCATATCGTCGGCTCCTACTCCACCACAAGAGGACGAAACACAACATGAGCTCGGGTCATAAGCGCGCCAAAATCTACCTCAAAGACTGTTCTGTCCGCTGCCTCATCTGCGACCTCGACATGAAAGTCGGAGCTATCAACGAGCACAACCAGACACATATATCAAAGAACATGAAGCCCAGGAACCTATACACTTGTGCTGAATGCGAAGATACATTCAAGAGTTGCTCAGCACTCGCAAATCACATAAAACTGATTCACAGGCTAAAACAGAAAAGAATAGAGGAGACTGTAAATCCTTCGGATTTTTGTGAAGTCGTTGTGACGAAGTCGGAACCCCTGGACTGGATCCAGAGTCACAACGACTTTGGTGAGGTTCCGGGCGAGGAGAGCAAGCCGCTGGTAGATCTGAGCGGGTTCACCTGTCCCATTTGTGCCAAGAAGATGCCAACCCTTATATCTTTGAAGCGGCATGTGAATTGGCACTCGAACGTCGGTAATAATATCGCAAAGAAATATGAGTGCTCTGTTTGCAATGAGGTAAGGATAAATCGCTCTTTATAATGTAAGAATGTTCTCTCTCCACTGTCCCTTTTTCTAATTTTATAAAAATGACTTGTTTCATCAGTCAATAAATAATTTACGTATTTCTTTTACACTTAGTTTTTTTTTTAATAAATGAACTATTTTACCGCCCATTGCACCATTCTGTCATTTTTAAACATGTACTTGGCATTTGTTTATGGTGTACCGTAAAGAATATTCTATTCTATTTGTTCCAGTCTTTCAAGTTCCAATGCCACTACAAGATCCACATGCGGGAACATTACCACGACACGAACCTGGACCCGAAGCACCTGACGTGCACTATCTGCGGCCGCCGCAGCAAGCACCTGCGCGCCGCACAGATGCACATGAAGTTCCACATGCAGACTCGCTTCCAGAACAAGGACTACCAGTGCTCCATCTGCGAGCGCGTGTTCCAGCACAGGAAAGTATACCTCTCACATATGGCCATACATTACAAAAAAGGCGACAGTGTCCAGAACACTATAGTTGGTGACGCCCTCCCCAATAACGCGGACAAAACCGTCTTCGACGGCACCCACACCTGCCAACACTGCGGCAAAGTCTGCGACTCTGAAAACTCCCTTAAACATCACCTAATCTGGCACACCTCTAAAACATTCCTGTATGGTGCCCGACACGAGTGCAGCATTTGCAAAGTAAAGTTCACTAACAAAAGAAGACTAGATCTTCACATCAGATCCCACTATGAAGACGATAATGGTCCCTTCAAGTGTACCATTTGCGGCAAGGGCTTCACTGACGAGCGATACTATCAGAAACATGTAAAGGGACACAACTTTGACCATCAGTCCCACAAAAAGAGGATAGAAAAAATTAGGAAGGACAAAGTAAAGTGTCCAATATGTACGCGCTACTATCCCGACTTAGTCAAACTCATCCGTCATTTGAGGCGGACTCACCCCGAAAGTAAGATGATAAAACAAGACCCCGACGCTCCCCCACAACCGTACTTTTCCTGCAAATTGTGCGCAAAAATATTCCTAGACGAGCGCCGACTACAATCTCATGAGGAAGCTCATCTTAGGAAACCAGAATTCTTTAAATGCAAGTTCTGTGGAAAGAAAACAATATCACTTAGAAATCATCACATTCACATAAAGGGTCACCTAGCGCAAAAACATTTTGACAACCCGCTGAAGTGTCCACACTGTGACGAGAAGTTCGTGAAGGGTTACGCGCTCCACCATCACTTGCGCGACACACACAATGTCCACGAGACCTGGATAGCCGATCGTACGGAACAAACCCTCGATGGACCACTCAAAGACCTGCAGTGTTCTATATGTCTAAAAATCCTCGCCAGCAAAGGTAACTACGAGCGACACATCGACTATCATAACTCGTTGAGATGTAACTACTGCTACGATTACTTTAGTTCTCTCAGGTTCCTTGAAGGACATTTATCATTCTCTTGCGAAAAGAAAAAGCTTCTGGGCGACACTGAAGTTTACCCTAGAAAAGTGAAGTGCCACATTTGTTATAAAGCATTTCATGTTCAAGTCAAACTGGACTGCCATCTGCGCACGCAACACGGGATCATAGTTAACAGGGAAGCTTCAGCTGGAAAGCAAGAAATTGTGTGTGATTATTGTTTCAGAGTTTTCGAAAATGAGTATGCTCTGAATACTCACAAAATTTACCACCGCACAGTCGGTTATTATGGGTGCATCTACTGCAATAAGAAGTTTAACACAATGACGGTATATAGAAAACACAAGACGTTCCATTTCTCTCAGCTCAACGTGGATAACCCGACGAAATGCGAACATTGTGACGAAACGTTCGTCGCCTTTAGGGAAATGATATACCACATGAAAGACGTACATGGTGATGACAAGGAATGGGTGACCGAGCCCAAAGAGTCCATCGAGGAGACCTGCCCCATTTGTAAGAAAAGATTCTACAATCTGCACAAACATTTGGCTTATCACGAAGAAAACAAATGTAAGAAATGCAGTGAATACTTCTATTCGAGAGCGGACTTTGATAATCATCTGTGCGCGATTGAGAGCGACGATGAAGGCACTGGGTACGTTGCCAGTGAGGACGCGCCAAAATATGAAGAGTGCAGGTTTTGCTTCAAACCTATCACAAAGAAGAATTCTAAACGGTTACACAATCAGATTCACAAGGGATCGGGCTCAATATCATGTAGGTTTTGCTCACACAAGTTTAAAACCATGGACGCCTTCAACATACACGCTTTCTCCCATCGAAGTAGAAAATACAACAAGAAACCGATAAAATGCCGAAAATGCGGTGAGAAGTTCGTAAGGTACGGACCATTTATAAAGCATATGAAATCAGTTCACAAGTCTACGAAGAAGCTGCATTACCGAGCTGTTGTTAAGCCAGAAAAGTGTGTCGTGTGTGGAGATGACTTCCCGAATCTACACAACCACTACCGCGCCCATCTGCTGAACCAGTGCCAACTTTGTCTCAAATATTTTACTTCATACAAAGTCTTCTCTGCGCACGAATGCGATAAAGAGGACTCGGACCCTTCAAAAGTATACACATGTGACGCCAATTTGAACCATCTGATAAATACATATGTTCCAAAGGACGAGAAGGATGATGAGAAATTCTATGGTCACACTGACGATGAGGACGAAGACGATGATGTGGACACGCAAAACTTCCCTGAAGAAGATGAAAGTCAGGACAGTAAAGATATACCTATGATTCAGTCACCAATAATATCAGATGTTCTGTCGCTTCTCAAGACAGAAACAAATGGTATTGGTGATGCGGATGACGATGTAGTCCATATAACTGACGACGACTCTGTGGACGTCGACCAGGTCATCCCGGTTGTAGTCGTTATTGACGATGATTAAATATTACGTGGCCAGTTCGTGCTGAAACTTCTACCACGCTACACATTATTATGTAGGTGATTTATAAAAAAAAGCAATACGTAACTGAACTACTGAACAACCTCTTGATTGTTAAATTGTCAAAACTATGCCAAAGTAGCAAATCAATATCAACAATTCTTAAATATTGAAATAAAACTACTTTTTACGGATTTTATCGCGTTATATTGATATTATTAATCCCGACGTTTCGGACCCTTTACAGCGTCCATGGTCACGGGTAGACTCCCCGTGACTATGGACGCTAAAAGTAGTTTTATTTCAATGTATAATATTTTATGGTGTCGCCGTGCTTTGTTGACGCTGCATCATATGTATTATCGTAATTTATGCTTTTAATAATTATTATCGTAGCAAAATTACCCTCTCACCAATTAACGTAGTATAAGCTGTGGGTTACACAGTTGTTTACTTCAAATAGGTACTAAATTATTTATATAAAAAAAAGTGTAACTATTCACACCTTATATAACGATGGAGTTATAAATTGTAGTTAAACTTAGGCATAGATGTGGGAAAACTACATTTTGTTAGTGAGTTATAGAATTAAAATGGCAGTTCGTAAATTAGGGTATATAAATTTTTATTTAGTCCATACTTGGGTACTACTATACATATTTTTGAGGGATCTTCTTTTCGTGTCGATGGTCAATTCATTATTTATATTATTTGAGCCCAGGAGGTGGCCACGTTAATTGCGGCATCAGTCACTACTGATGCCGCCTTCAGAAGCTAAAGAAGCACTGATGCCGCCTAAAGAACTCCTTCTTTAGGTCCTCAAAGATGCAGGTATATGGGCACTAAGCAAATGTAGCATGGTGTGGTCAGGGGCACCACATTCACACTCTGTGATGGGGGATCAATGATTCCCCATTTTGCCAAGTTGTGTTTGCATGTGAGATCACTCACACAAAATTACAAGAATATATTTCAGCTTTTTTATTTACTTATTCATTTGTACATTTCATTCTTTTATATTATTATCTAGTGTCGTCATCAGATAGGCATTTAAAAAAATATTTTACTGTTGACATATTATTTTGACTGATACAAAAATTATGTGTAATAATTTAAAACTGGCTAAGAATTAAGTATTTGTATTAAATTATATACAATTTCGACAGTTATGTGACTTGTATAATAGTTTTCTGAATACAAATAGTGTTGAACTTAATGTACTTGCCCTGATAATACACAGCTGTGTATAGACATTGTTTTATTTCTTTCTTTCGAATGTCAGTATTTGATATTTAAACAGCTATGCAATTTAGGTATATCGGAAATCCTTGTGCAAGTCACCGTACAATAATTTCAATAATATAATATAACTTTAAGATTGTGTATAATTTTTGGTGCAGTGTACTAATATGTTGCACAAATTGTCGTCTTTGTGATGTGTGACCGAATATCACATAACGAAAATGTTTTTATAAAAGTGATTTTACTGTTGCAGGATCTAAATTATGTTAGATGGAATTGTCGATGGTGTTCTAATTACTGGAGAGATGTATGACATAGCCAGTTTATTCATTGAGGTAATGCTCCTCTAATACTCTACCAGCGAATGTCTAAAGAACACTGTGTAGCTAATGTCATAGAGCTGATTTTTTAAAATAAGCGCCAGCCTCTTGGAAATTAGTTATATTAATGTGAATAACGCCCCAGTCCCCAGTACCGTGTACAATGTTTTCAGTTATGCAGTACATTTAAGAAAATTAGCAACTATAAATAGGTAATACTTTTTATTTAATTATCTTAAAGCCTAACAACACTTTACTGTTACTACCTTAAATAATATTGAAGTTGTTTTGTTTGTATAATTATTGATCATTATTATCTGAATGTCTCCAATTTAATGGTAGGAGTAATTTAACGAAAAAGTCACATGCTTACAATATACAAGACAGTTGGAGCCATATTGTGTTGTTGATGTTTTGCAATTCTGATTATCATTTTGTAAAATATGCATTATAAATCTAAAATATAAATCTGCCCCTAATGTTTATATTTTAAATCACTTCTCTTCCATTTTAGTGAATGATTATTATGTAAATAAAACTAGTGTTTAAGTCATCTCTATAGTTTATCCTAATAAACTATAAGATGTAAGTAATTAAGTCTGGTATACATTACGCTATTATTATGGTAAAGTAGGGACATGTTACTTATTATAGGTAGGTAGAACTATGTAGGTTTTTTTTTATAATATAGATTCTGGAGTATTGTAACTATCTTGAACGAGTTTCATCTGTTTCGGCATTATCATGTTTTATGTCTAGTACAGTGACTATTCAAGGCTATATTTTTTTTAGGTTATAGTGCCATTAATTAAACTTTTTTTTATTATTCTGTCTCAAATGTTTTATGTGATATTTGTCAATCAAATTGTAAATACGTGAAAGCTGGGGGCGGTTGCGTCAACATATTGATATTTTACATGAAAAATACGTATAACATTCAAATTTTCAACTGTATACTATTATTTAGTCAAATCTATATATTATTATAGGGTTTTTTAAATGATGTAATGATGTATACAAACTCATTCAATTACTAACACAGTTATGTTTGATGCTCATTTCCGTTAAAGTTAAAACTCAACGTCTTTCTGTAAAATTTCTAATGATATGGCGGCCGTCCACCGTAATGTTATATAAGGGTAGTTGTCAATGAGTCTCATTACTAAATGTTCGTGTTTGTAGTTGTTCTAACTTGACGTATTTTTGTAGGTTACGATTTATGAGGATGTCTTTTTAAATATCTTGCAAGTTCAAACCAATTCAGTGACTTGTTCATGACAAAGGTTTTAGTGCCGTAGAGTGAGATATTATGTAAATAATTTCCGAACTCTTCCGGAGTCATATCTTTAAACTTTCCCCTAGATTTTAACCGCTAACGCGAACTCCTTCCGAGGGTGATTGGCGTCAAGTTGTTGTTTTAGTGAAAATAGTTATAAGCAATATACCGACAAGTTTGACACAAATTCTAGTTATTCATATATTAATTCAAGCATACGTCGAAATAGATTGAGCAATATTTACAAAACTTCAAGTCTTTGTATTAGCCAAAGGAGCGATTGTATTCTATAGGTACTAGATTTTTAAATTCGTAGAATAAGGATAAGTTAAGTTCAGTCAACGTCTTTTATCGTCTAATCATAGGAGCTATTGTTTATTCCAATTGTGTTATAAAGAAGTTACTTTTATTTGTGGTTAAATTTTTTATGCTTTTTTTAAGTGTCAATTTCATTTTTTTTGTCATTATATAGATTATTGATAATGGGCGTAATAAAATGATGATTTGAAATTTTAATATTGTTTATTTAGTCAACATACTCATTTATGGACAGCCGATTAATCGAGTCACTATATTATCATCTTTGCCAGGTATAACTGAAATTACTATGCTGAACAATATAGATTACTGAAGATCATGATCAGTCTGAATATTGTCTTATTATCTCGCTTAATCAGCAATCCACGTTTTCAGTGTTACAGGTACATTACATACATCGTAAACATTGACAGTTATAAAAATATCTATCGTTATTCTATTAAGATACAATAGTCATAACCCTTACACTAATTTACTCTTAATTTAATTTTATACAATGATCGACAAATTATTTCGTCAAGCAACCAATTAGACAATCCGACTTTAACTTTGATCATACTCTCTTTGCGGGATCGAATGCACTGCAAAAAATTTAAAAAGGGGCAGTCATCGTCAAATTATTGGAAAGCAAAATTATGTACTCATGTTCAACACATAATAGTACAGAGTATGTGTTTAATATACATATAAAAGACATTACATTACTGGACACATTTTGAGCCTGAGGCAACGTGTATTGTTCTATAATATAATATTGGAAGTAATAAGAATATGAACCTAATTGATTATGTATTTTAAAATATTTTGAAAGTCAACTATTTAGAGTAAGTTGATAGTGTTATTCGTCGTCAAGCAGATGATGGTTCCGGAAACCCTATAATCTTGTTCACTGACCTTATCTAAGATCTTGTTGCTCACAAAACAATGTTACACTTATCTTTTTGTATATTTTTGGCATTTTTCATGCTAAGATTTTAAAGTTATTTAGAAAAGGAAAAATTGGACCGCGGGCAGGATTCGAACCTGCGTCTTCTGGTTAGGTACACCAGACGCTATGACCACTAAGCCACCGCGAATCCTGCCCGCGGTCCAATTTTTCCTTTTCTAAATAACTTTAAAATCTTAGCATGGAAAATGCCAAAAGTATACAAAAAGATAGTTAGAAGGTAAGGTGGCACCGTTCGACATTGAACTAACTGTAAAGTAAGTTGTGTCGGTTGAAAAGCAAAAACTTGCATTTCAATAGGTGTTACTGACGTCACCATAAAGACGTAAATTCAGTATGTGAAGGAAAAATTCGACATGACGGGTAGGTGTCGCGGTGGCTTAGTGGTCATAGCGTCTGGTGTACCTAACCAGAAGACGCAGGTTCGAATCCTGCCCGCGGCCCAATTTTTCCTTTTCTAAATAACTTTAAAATGTTACGCTTATTATTTATATTACAATTTTTTTTCATGAATCAATTTGTCCAATTGCCTAGACTACCTAGGTAACACCTAAGTATAACACGACTCAAGAAATATTTAAAAAGAAAAGTTTAAATAAGCAAGAAAATAAATTAGTAATAACGGTAGTAAGAGGTTTTACATTACGATTATTAAAATAACATAAAACGAAGTAAAAGGTGGATTTATTTATGTTAATTATTGCTTTTTATGATCAAAACTAAAATATTAATTAAATCGATTGATTAAATTACAGCATCGATATAAAATATCGATCCCATCGCATCGTTTTACTATAATTATTATTTTTTATTAACTATCTAGATTGACGTGCATGCTTAGCCACGTTAGAATATCTTTCAATTTAGACTACAGTTACCTTGCCGTAGCCCGCCATGTGCTTGTAAGTGTCGCGTGGGCTTTCATCACACAAAAATACAGTACAATTAAACGCATTTCGACTGCCAGAGGAAATTATTTGAAGGCATATATCTATATGGCTTCAAACAATATTTCTTCTTAATTTCATTCTTTTCTATGTTTGTTACAAGAATACGACAAGTATTCACCAATGTTTCAGTACCCTTTACAAAATATTGTGTTTTATATCACCATCGATTTCTTTCAGTCATACAGCACTTTTGTCTATTAGAATTTACCTACTACATTATATACATTTTACACCGATTATATAAAATATAGTGTTTATCGTTGAAAGAGTACGTCAGCCTTTCAAAATTTTAATATAGTAAGGCGATATATGCTTTAATTTCTTGGAACACATACATAATCTTTAATGTATTACGAAGCAATATACAGAAACGTAATCTTTCTACGGTCTCACAAACTTAATATTTAAAACAGTTGTCTCCATAGAAATGTTAAAAACTTGTATTATATAACAACAGAAGCAATACTTAAATTATAAATTATAATTAATATAATTACATGAAAAATATAAAAAATACTTTTAAATCCTTGCTCATTACGAGACTTGAGCGTTGAAGCATCTTGCGAAAATATTTGAGCACATTTGGCAAGTGGTATGATTTCTTTTAATTTGAACAGAAAAAGTACCTATTATAGATATAAAAATTACCCATTGCAAAGTTAAAAAGTACGATTTCATTTTCGAATTGCCTAAAACCAAGTATAAGATTTATACAACTTAATGCGCTTTTTAAGACTCCTACATTTAAATGCTTGTTCAATATAAGAGAAAATATTGCTGAGCACTTTATTACAATATCACATTTGGACTGAAGTTAGTATTACGCTAGAACAAAGTAAAACACTGATAAACTACGCTTTCTTCTCAAGGCTCTCCGAATGGACAGTTTGCAGCAGGCTTGATAAAAATGACCACCAGTTTGACCTATGTGTGCGTCCATACAATATAACAGAATATAATGTTATTTTTTTTTGACGATGTTTGCCACAGACTGCCCATCATCAGCACCAGCCCTAATACTATAATAAAATTAAAATTATGATTCATCTGATACAAAAAGTATTTATTGCAAAGCTTTATCAGTCATTACTCAGCTTCTAGAAACTCTGGCACATATTTTTCAATGAAAAGAAATAATTAAAAAGCACTATAAATATTTAATTAGTTTGAAGTAAGACATGAACAAAATATAAAGCCTAATTAAATTTTATACACATACACAACATAAATGCATTGCAAACATTTACAGTGATATTTATTATTTACTTATGCCATCTCGAAATAACATTTTAATATAATAATATGTAATCATTCTTATAACTGATTAGAGTATGCAAAATAATAATTTAATTCACAGTTGTTATCTAAACAATATTAGAGAATGTAACTGCTATAAATGTAAAATTAATACCAAGAAGTTTTAAGTGACCATTAAATAGTTTTAAAACAAACCCTATTTATTCTATTTATTTATTAGTTAGCTTATTATTAAAGATATTATTGTATTAAACTAAAGCGAAAATGTTCCAAGTACAAGTATAACATTATGTCAACACATTCCTTGACTAGGATATAACTATAAGGCTCATATTACCATATGAAAGTGACGAAATAAACCTAACTTCTTAGACTATTGCGTCGAAGCTATAACGTATTCAGGGTAACAAAGAAATTAAATAAACACGTTACACACTGATAATTCCTTTGATATTAAGTAGAAGAAGTGTGAGTATTTTATTTATATTTGTTTTGTTTCTCTCAATAAGATATAAACTGTGTGCTTTCGAGCCTTGCTCGTTGCGAAATTTTCGCGCATTATTATCAAATCATAAAGTTGTCATTTTCCATTGCATACCACATGGTAACTTGAAGGAAAAGTAACCACATGGTTGAATAGGCACACGCTTTAATAAATATTTTTAAGGTAAGGTAAATACGAATTGGTTCATCATGGTATGGTCATTTTGGTATCTGACAACATTGGAAAGAAGGATGGAAGGAAAAAGGTTATAGAGTGCCGCAGCGTCTATAGTGAGTTATAACCTATAACACAATAGAATGGAACTGTCTAAAATCGACAAAAATAAGAAATAGATTTCATAAAATAGCCGTCTAGAAATTTATGTTGCTTGGATGAAGGGTAGGAAGTTTCAATCCTGACAAAACTGGGCTAATTAAGGTTAAATAAATTATTAATCAAGGTTATTTGCCCTTTGTAAACTTTCCATATCTGACGGTGTTTTACTAAGTGGCGATGGTAATGACAGCTCTGTCGTTAAAATGCCACAAACATCCTTGCATTCAGGTTGATGTCGATTTTTCGATACAACGTCGCATTCGAATACGCGATTTTTTATAGAATATAATCTGGCCGGGTTTAGCTAACATGATATATGAATATAAATATTGAAGACAAAGCGTAGTACCTAGGAGGATTAGGATCTGGAGGATTCTGATTCCTAGGAGGGATCGGTTGAGTTCCGTGGAGGAGTGATTGTCGGTTAGTCGTCCCACTCGCCGTCGCTGGTGGTGGCGTCGGACATTTCGGAGTCTGAGGAGTGTATGGCGCGGGAGCGCTCCTCCAGCGCGCGCTGCAGAGCCTCGGCCAGCCCGCAGGCCGGACCCGCCCCGCGCCGGCCGCTACCCGCCCCGCCCGCCCCGCCCGCGCCTCCCGCCACCGGTGCTGATACCTGACATAACACACATACATCACCACTGTATCCTCCAACACTGTCGGCTTCGTGACATGCGCCACAACTTTTACTACCTCCTCAAGAAGTCAAACAGTAATCATATAACAATGTTCAGTCTGTATTAGTATTTCCACTTACCGATCGTAGCTCAATGCCTTGTCTGATTTCGCTGAGTAGGTTACTTCTGCTGTCGTCGACGACGGCTGGCTTAGCCACAGGCTCGACGCGCTGCAAATAATGTTAGTTTTTATTACAATTGTACGGAAACGTTTTTAATGCATCTTGTTAACTTGAAATCGGCATAATTATATACACACCACGCCTGTGTTCCCGAAGCCATGCCATACGCCTGTATTCCCTAAGGTAAGACACGAGGTTGTACTAATGTACACTCACAGTTCGCCGTTTTTTAGGTTCCATGTAATAAGTAACGAGCCTATTGCCTGTTATCAGGCTTACATCTCTCCGAGCCGTTACTTTTGTATTTGTTGTTATTTAATAGATAAACCAAATACTATACCTACATACTTTTCTCGAACAGTAGTAAAAGATGTTCATAATTATGAGTACTGTACCCGTAGTGATTTCCCGCCCGTACGTATGCTCTCCATGAGTGCCGCTCGGGGGTCTGCGGAGGCTGGAGCGGTGTCGAAGTCGGGTGGCGGCGGCGCTTCGGGCGCCATCGGGGGCGGGGCCGGCGGCGCTGGGGGCGGCGGGGGCGGGGGCGCTGCGGGCGGCATAGCCGGGGGCGGGGGCGCAAACCCCGGGGGCGCAGGCGCCGCGCCCGGCGGCGGTGGGGGCGGCACTGACGGCGGGCCCCCAGACACCGCTGCAAAGTGCACAAGTATTTCCTCATATTATAAATAATTCGTGCCATTAAAGATAGATTTATGAAACAGTTTCCAATCTCGTGCTATCTCTCTCGCACACCCTTTTTTGTTTCATCCACAACCTTACTAACACAGACGCGCTTGTTGAGTGACCAACTTCTAACAGTGGCAGCACATAAGTAGGCAGACCAGCAAATGTCAATAACCAGTACTCACGTTGTGCCGGACGCGGCGGAGCAGTACGATGGGCAGGCGGCGGCGGTATGATGCGAGTCGGCGGCGGCGGCGGAGGACGAGAAGCTATAAGTAATTTGTTCGCTTTACAAAATATTTTATCTATGAAAAATATGACGTGTACATTAAATAGTAATGATATGACATTTATCTCAGAAAATTCAATGCAATAGTTTCGAATTAAGCTCTTAATATAATAGTAATAAGTAGTATAATTACGTGGAGCGGGTGGGTGCGAGGGCGCGGGCGGGTGCGGCGGCGCGGGGCTGCGCGTGGGCACGGGCGGAGCGGGCGCGGGCGCGGGCGCGGGCGCGGGCGGCGCAGGCGGCGCGGGCGCACACATGCTGGGCGCCGGCGGCACTGCGCCACGTGACACTACTACAATACACACATATTAGTCACTACTGAATTAGTCACCCGTTATCTGGGCGAGCTTGAAAGGTTCCTGAATATAACATAAATTTATTAATTAAATAACGATAATTAAGTTTGTTAAGAAAATTAAATTGTAATCATTATTGGAACAATATACAACATTATTATTAGTATATGCGAAACCTGAATATAGTTTGTTCAGAATCAGTAACTGAATCGATTCCAATAATTTTTACATCATGTTATATTTTGTCCCAAAAACATTTAAAAAATGTTACGAGTAGGACACCGAGCGACACTAAGTACCTATCCGCAATCATATGCGCGCAACACAGGTCACGCGGCATGCCACGTGCCACATGCCACGGTCGAAGCAGGACTAGGCGGGCGCGGGCGCACGCGGGGCAGGGGCTAATCCACATCCCTTCAGTCGCCCGGGTGCTACAGGTCACTGTGCACGTATCGTGCTCCCGTTCAGTTAGGTACCTACATGTCGCGAGTGCCCGTCCGAGTAGTTGTGCTTCGGTTGATCGTGTGTAACTGTGTACAAAACATGAGTAAAAAGTGTCGTGTGTACAAAAAGTGAGTAAAAAGTGTCGTGTGTACAAAACGTGAGTAAAAAGTGTCGTGTAACAATGTATTTCTCATACACAAACATTGATAAGTACCTAAGATATTGTAAACATTGTTGAACACTATTTACAATCAAGTCAATTAGGATAGATTTTAAAGTTATTTCAACAACAACAAAATTTACGTCGTAATTTACTTAGTGGTCATAGCGTCTGGTGTACCTAAACAGAAGACGTCGGTTCGAATCCTGCCCGCGGTCGGATTTTTGCTTCGCTAAAATAACTTTAAAGTCAATCATTGTAAAAAGTGATGATTTAAATTATTAAACATGCCATGCCTAGCCAAAACGGTTAAATGTAGAAAGTTGTTATTTACACCTACAACCTGCTATGGTTAAGTAATGCGATGTTTAACACTTTTCATCCACTTTGAACTTTAAGTGGTTGGCATAAGGTGCACTAATCGCATTGACTAAATGTTATTACTTACGGCCGTATTTACGAATAAAGTACATAATAATATCTACCTACACAACCATTGCGGTAGTCCAAAGCCTGCAAGTATGATGAAAAATGTTATCACCAGTTAATTGCAATAAAATCGCCGTATGGTTAGGTACTACTGCCAAATTATTTCTTTCAATTTCGCACAAGACGACGCGGGGCGGGTGGGCGCGGGCGGCGGCGCGTGGGCGCCTCGTGCCGCGCGGTGCGCATGTTTTTGCATGGACAACGACGTAACATAACATGCTTATAACTTTGTGATTTTGTCATGATACCGTTTAGAAATACTGTACATAGATTCTTTACATAAAAATACTAGACACGTGTTTCAGGTTTCGCCTATACTAATAATGATGTTGTATATTTGCAATAAAAAATACATATATTACAGTTAAGCCTCGACTCTACATTTAAAAGGAGGGTGCACCGTTTGTCTAGAAACAAGTCCAACATAGTTACACACTCGACATCAGGTCTTATAAAAATTTAAAATTTCTCGAAATGACTTTAAACCTTAATATGTTGATGGTTAAGTTCAAATTCGAATGAGAAAATTTTAGAATTTGTGGTAACTTGATGTGCTGAACTGTATAAACTGCGAAACTGAACTTTTGAAAAGTTCGGCGGGTTCTGACCACTTTATGTAAACAAAACTCACTTTTGCTGACATTATCCAGGTCCTGTTTGACAGCCGGTAGTCCGCCGTTCATCTCTATGAAGTCGTATATAAACGCTCTGGTCTCCTGGTCTTGTAGCTGTGTCTCCGAAACTCCGGCCTTCGTGAAGAACGAGCGCAGTTCGTCGGCAATTGGTGCGTTCTCCAGGTCAAACCCTGCAAAAAACATGGTATTGATAGAATTTGAATCATTCAGCCTATTATGCTATATTACACATTTTCCACCACTTTATGGAGTCATCCCTCTCACAGCCTCAATAGATATAGCTTCATAGAACTATGTCAATAACGTCGCCCCCATTACACTGGACCTAAACATACCGGCGAACCTCGTCATCATTCATTCATCATCATTCCAAATACCGGCGAACCTAAAATTTATTTATTCATTGCCGCCGTTATAGGTGTTGCAACACTTTATTTTCTTCACTAAAGAAAGTGGTTAGTTTAAAAAAAAAAGTAGTTGAGAGGTGTCTAGGTGACAATAAAGTCTGTCTATTGGAAAGTTAAGCTGAGGATGTATCAGATTTGAACCATTGAAAGATGGTTTGATAACAGTGGCCCCAACTTTTAACATTTTGGTCTCATAAACTGTTACCGGGCAATTAAATTGATCATGACATTTCAATATTTTTAAGTGTGAACAGTGATAATGACCATTGGACTGCTAAGTCTAAGGTCTATAGTTCGACTCCAAGGCACTTACTTTTCGAAATCATGTGCGTATGAATATTTAATTATTACTCGCAGTAGACCAGCATAGTATACATAGCCTAAATCCTCTCATTCTGGAAGAAGACCCGTGCCCGACAGGGGGACAGTGTATGTGTTGATGATGACGAAATGTTATCAACAAGTCACCTTTATTAACGTCCCAGCCGACGTGTGATACATGTTTGAAGTTCTGCGGCATGCCGATGTCGGCTTTCGTCAGTTTTCGCGCTTTCTGCTTCTTATTGCTCTTTAGTGTGTAGGCTGCAATAATAAACATTAGATGGTAGTTTAATTTATCTGTAGCTCAGGGTAAAAAATCAACAAAATACAAGGCTTTGAAATAAAACTACATTTTACGGAATTTATCGCGTTATATAATTATATATTATTAATCCCGACGTTTCGGAGATAGTCATGGAGACGGTTAGAACATGGACGCTGTATAGGGTCCGAAACGTCGGGTTTAATAATATCAACATAACGTGATAAATTCCGTAAAAAGCGGTTTTATTTCAATGTATAAATTCGCGTAAGTGTCAGAAATCAATAAAATACAAGATTCTTTTAATGCTATGGGTAACATTATAAGTAATAAGGAAGTGTGTGAGCGATGAGATACATAAAGGGTCCTTGGGCAGCCTTTTCATCAATTCTAGAGAATTGGTTAAAAATTATAAATATTATTGTGTAGGTCATGGCGACGTGATAGAAACAGTAGAAACTGCACATGTCTCTGTTATTCCATGCCCCAAAGTCTAACAACTAAAATAGTTCCTAATATAAATAGGATATAGGTAGTATAACTTAGTATGTTAAACTATTATTATTGTAATACCTATTGTATAAAATTTTAAGACCTTGCTACCGCATTGGGTGACTACCTGTAATTATAGCTATAAGGGAGAGAAATAAATAAATAAACTTATTATTGGTAGGATTGGTATTGACCGTAATTGGGAATAATAGTAATTAGGTCTGTTGGCAGTCTCTTCGTGTAAAATATCTATATTCAGCCGCATCTGGTTGGACTGAAAGCCAACCCCTACATAGTTGGAAAAGGCTAGAAGGATGAATGATGTGTCCTGGTAATTGCGTTGTTCGTTAGTCGGAAGCTCACCATGATATAGTTGGGAAAACTCTATGGTGATGAGTTCTAAGGTAGATAGATACTTACTGCCTAAGCTGTTGTTGGTCTTGGGTGGCAGTGGTTGCAGCACGGGTGCGGGGGCGGGGGCGGGCGTGGGCGGCGGCGTTGGCTCGGGCTCGGGCGGCGGCGGCGGCAAGGTGCCGTTCTGCCGAGGCACCATCGAGCGCTGCCGACGCTCTGTGAAAAAAATTGGAAATCTTTTACTCGTGTTGACTGACTTTTCAGATTTACTTAAATAAAATGTTAATTTTGTTTTAATTTGAGCTATTCATCTTTATCTGCCCATTACGATCCTATTGTCTCTTACGACGGCCCAAGGAGTCCCTTTTCAGCCCATGTTTTGAAAAAAATATTACATTATAGATAGCGATGTATCGATTAATATTCTTTAATACAACACTTAAAGCCCACTAGTTAAATATGTATTAATGTTAACTCACTGAAATAAGCAAGCATTTGATTTAAAATTCAATAAGTTCTTAAAGTTATTTAGAAAAGGAAAAATTCGACCGCGGGCGGGATTCGAACCTGCGTCTTCTGGTTAGGTACACCAGACGCTATGACCACTAAGCCACCGCGATACCTACCCGTCATGTCGAATTTTTCCTTCACATACTGAATTTACGTCTTTATGGTGACGTCAGTAACACCTATTGAAATGCAAGTTTTTGCTTTTCAATAAGTTCGTTAAAATTACTATTTATGTTGTACTTTGCATGTAGTAGTTTACTATCTCTGGGCGTTGTATTTAAACCCTTGATCCTATAGCTCTAATTATAGATCAGCCTAATAGCTCTCTCATCCGAGAAGAGATTAGTAAATGGGTCCCACTTATTAGCATAAGTCAACGAGGTAGGCCTAGACGGAGATAGTGAGATGAGCTGGACTCGTTCCAAAAACGAGAACACAAACGGTTCGGTCCTTAGGAACGGACAGAGAAGTGGAAGAAAAGAAGAACGGGGAGGCCTTTGTCTTGCAGTAGGACATTACAGTTTTCTAATATAAGATTTCACCATACCAAATAAACATAACATAGCGAGAGAGGGAAGCTAACATCTAACGATGACATAGTGTAGGAATGATCCACACCTAACATCACAATGCGTGTTTGTCGGTGCTCTGTTTGTAAACACGAGTAGCGACCACGCTGGGTATACTCCACAAACATAAACATGCTGTGAGGTCATTTCTTTACGACAATCACTGAATATTATTGTTACTTCTTCGTTTCCTGAATGTGTATTGAACCTATGGATGCCAGTTACAAATATTGTAAAGGAGATAGTTATAGTGAAAGGCGATTGAGGTAGAAATCATTGTCTGAGGTGACAAACGACATACCACGAATAACATCGACGGTGGTTGAGCAATCGGCGCTATGGTTTGCGGTACGATCCCCGAGAGGGACATTTGTATTTTTTTTTTCATTGTTATAAGATGACAGCATACGCCTGATGGTAAGCGGCAACCTTAGCATATAAATCACAGGTTCTCAAACTTATTTCATCCACTTGAGTACCTATACTTTTAGAGCATCACAATGTTACATAATATTTAATTTACCGCAGGTTGTTGTTCTTAAAAAAGATCTCTTGAAATATATGTATTATTACTATTTTTATCTCAGTCATCTACTGTCTGCAAGCCCACAAGGGGGCGTACTCGCTTATTTTGAGAAACACTGCGGTGAGGTGGTCTTATATTACTTGAAAATTATTAAACCATTGATACGGTAAAAATAAGAAGCCATGACTCGTTCTTAGAGAAGTATCCCGGTTAAAATGCCCGGCTCCAAAAATAGTAATGGGCCCCTGTAATGAATCGTGGGTGTACAAAAGTACACCGCTAAAACCGAAGATAGTAGTCGACTGCGTAATTATGTTTGTTTGTACCAACCTTCTCGTCTAATTTTCCGGAGTTCGATTTTTTCAAGTAATATATTTCTAAGGATGTTCGCTTCATTTTCGTTGGCGAAGTTGAATGCGGCCATATATTCCTGTAATGAAATAAGTCATAATTGTATACTTAAAATTTCGTGTTTCGCTTGAAAAGTTTGATGTTGCATAATTAATTATAGTGTAACCCTATAGCTTGTTTAGGGTTCGCGACCTCCGGAACAATACTGACGAAGGTTTTTTTTAAAATGCTGACCAGAATTCTACAGGTTCAGACTCTATGATGAGGTTTATGATTTAGTTATATGTATATTATCCTTTATTGTTATGTTATCTGTATTAAGGATGACATGAAGAATTGATTGCGGTATGTAAGCGAATATTCTTTAAATAAATACTGTATGAAGTACAATTTGGATATTTTTAATGCTACGCTGGAAATGGTACTTAGTCAAGAATTTTTCGCAAAGTACGAGAGTTGCATATCTTAATATTTCTCAAGAAAGATACCTATCTTTCTTGAGAAATAATAAGTGCCAAGCCAAGTGGACATACCTATGTCCACTTGGCTTGGCACTTGGCTTTCAGTCTAACCAGATGCGGCTGAATATTAGTATTTTACACGAAGCGATTGCCATCAAACCTCCGCAACCCAATTTCTGGGCAACACAGATATCCTGAGGATAGAATGGATGTCATGCTTTTTAGGCTTCTGACTACCACGAATGATTGTCATAGGTATGACAACCAAGACCGACAGGACAGCTTTACGTGCTCTCCGAAGCATGGAGGGGTCTCAATGTCTTAAAAATGGTCACCCATCCACATACTAACTGCGGCTAGCGCTGCTTAACCTTGCAGATCTGTTGATCAGCTTAGTTATTACTTAGCGACGGGACCCTCCTACTATGGCTTTAATACCACAGATTAAATAGTAGTTGGAAATACAGTGAAATTTTATCAGCTCTTGCTAAAAGTATTGACGTAATTTCGCATGTAAATTACCTTATGACTTCATTAAAAATAGAATTATTACTTTTTAATAAATACATACATACATATACGAGTAATATTGTTTTAAATCTTGTGTGTGCAATAATAATTACTTATTTATATGTATGTAATTGTATTATTTTATCCCTAGCATGTTGACTCATCATACTATAAGTAGTGTGTTTATCTTTTTGTTTAAATATTTTATTTATTTTTATCTAAAGGGGATAGAACTGATCTGGCATATAGACCCGCCTTTTTGATTTTTTTTAGAAATCGCGTCGCACTATGAAAGTGATATGTATGGATAGAGGAGACATAAACGAACAAAAAATTTCCGTAACATGGTACCCCAAAATGTCACGTTACCGAGATATTTGGAGGTAAAGATATGAGTACAAGGATAATAATTAAAAATAGACTTATTACGTGACCATAGACTCTATCCAAATAATCGTTCCCTAAAAACCTAATAACACTGACCTGGGAATCGAACGCTGCAGTCGCGCTTAGGGTCACTAGGCTAATAAGGTAGTTTTTAGGATACAAAACCAATGATCACGATAAAATTAACTCGATGGTCAAGAAATTTTCGGGTGTGTGCGTGAATATAATTATTATTGTTTATATGTGTACGTACGTGGGTATGACATTGTTTTCGTTTCGTCCGCATATGGGTGTTGATTCATACGAGACGATGACGTCGACCACTACTATTATTTTAGTATTGTACGAACAAAATTTCATCTTGGGAAACACTTTAGGGTTTTATGATACACGTATACTTTGCATAGACAGGATATATTTGTAAACAGGAAGAATGCAGGTTTCAAAATAAACTGTACTCGATTAATTCATTAGTAGCGAAGAGGGTTTTTGTAGTAATTTCAGATTAAAAAAATTTAAAAGTAACATATAATAGGTACATACCATCACGTCTGTATTACCCGAAGGATTAGGCAGAAATGTACAGTAACGTATACCCACAGTTTGCCGGTATATTTCGGGCCCATATAATAGGGGGCGAGCCTATTGACATTAAGCAGGCATACATCTAAACTTCGAGGTCCTACTGAGAATTTCATAGAAGAACCCATTAACACTGTATTCGACCAGGGAATCGAACCTAAGACCTCAAGCGTAGCTGTCGCGCTTTGCTAATGAGCCAGTCTTAAAAAACAGTATAATCCTTTGCTTAAAAACTTTAAAATCTTAGCATGGAAAATGTTAAAAAAATACAAAAAGATAACAGTATAAAATGTGAGAGAAACATTTTCCTGAAATACAAATATAATCCATACTACAAAGTAATCTAGATAATTAAGGACACGATAAATTGAAAGCTTTACATAGAAATAAATGTTTTTGTTTGATAACTTAATAAATAACACGAATGATTTAATCGATTTGAAGCGATCGAGTAATCGAATTTGAATCTTATTTTATCGTTATTTAGATAGATTTAGACACACTTACGTTGACGTCTGTTGTATAGTGGTTCGAGTATTAAAAAAATCTAAGTATTAAAAAAAAGGATATTTGAAGTATTATTATATCAAAATGAGAAAAAGAAAAAAAATGCGTATCTTACCTCTGCCTCGAAAGTGTGCAAGAACGGCCTGGGGTTCTTGTACTCAATCTGGAGGTAGACCTCTTGCTCCCATATCATGGCCTTGCGGTATAGGCAGTATATCCGGAAGAAGTACGACCTCTTCCCGTTGTCCTTGACTAGGCACAGCACACCTGTGTCCTTCTTCTTCCATCTTGAGTGAGAAGGATCTTCTGTAGTGAATAGCTGAACCACGGCGGTTGCTAGACTCTGTCAACAATTTTAGTAGTGACAATAATTTTGTCAAGTTCAAATCAGGACGATTCAGTGACAGATCCGGGGCTGAAGATAGGGAGGCAATGTTGTATGGTGACACATATTAATATTATGTGAATAAATTGTATTAACGAGTCCTATATTTATTTAGATAATGGAAATATTAATAAGGTTGACTGCGAAAGCGGAACTCTTGTCGCTGAGACAGCACCACTGATTTACAGATGGATATTAGATAGATTCAGACAATTTGAGTGACCTTTTTTTATATAGTACGGTAAAATCATCATACCGCACTTGCCCTATAATCATGGCCATGGGATCCGCGAAATTCGCCACGACCGTGACCGACAAGTATATAATATAACAAATCTGTTAACGAAGCATCTCGGTACCGCGATTGAACGCTGCAAGTCGGCAAGCTATACCGCATCGATGCAGCAGTAAATCGCTGATCACCGATGCTAAAACATCGTATGAGCTATGGCCCCGCGTCCATGAGTCATAACGATCACACGACACGAACGCGGGTAATTATGCGTAAGAGCAAATTATAGGACGCTCGGGGGCAATCCGCTTATACTTGACCTTTAACTGAGAATGAAATTATGAACTCACCCGTGGTAACACAACTGATTGCTCTTGTGGAAATGTGCAGTGCCCTATAAAGGACGATAAACGTATGTATTTGACTATGGGTTGAAATAGCAAAGCAGTGTTTAGTCACATCTCAAAAGACACAAGGGCAAGTGCAACGAAATATTTCAAAGACTATCTATATACTAATATAATAAAGCTGAAGGTTTTTTTTATTGTTTTTGAACGCTCATCTCTAAAACTATCCTTCAAATCCGACTTGAAGGGTAACATCACCCTACGACCCTAAGAGAAGTCAGGGCGGGTGAGATTTATTATAATTTAGCCAACGTCTGTCGAAGCAGCTAGTTATGGAATACACTGTTAATTCGTAAACTGTTAGCTTCCTTTTAGACTAAGCATGCCTATTACTGATCCTTTTACCTTCTGGACCTTCTAGAGAATTTGCTTAGAAGTGTT
This sequence comes from Acronicta alni, assembly GCA_964056405.1. Taxonomy (NCBI): domain Eukaryota; kingdom Metazoa; phylum Arthropoda; class Insecta; order Lepidoptera; family Noctuidae; genus Acronicta; species Acronicta alni. Next base: position 15,542,477 of record OZ043915.1, on the reverse strand, counting down.
TATAGAAACTTTCCTATTTAGATAAGAAAGGTTCTTTAAATTCTGTCCTCGTATATGAAACTGCTCTGGATTATCTCATCATCGCGCATCGGTACGATTTCGAAACACGTAGCTTGACATGACGGTACCACAATGTGTTAACGCGATAATTTTGTGTTGAAAGAGGGGGATGCCGCGTTACAGAATACATAGCACCACCATAAACATGATCGCATTATCACGTAGTGGTACGGACTCCGTTGGTTGGTGCGCAGACGACGATAGACAGTCTGTGGCGAAATGTTCATGTCTCGTGCAATAAAAGAAACTGGGTTATTATGATTCGGTGACGACCTAGCTACAGGTAGACATTTGTAATTACTTTATCACATGAAATCTAGCGATTGGCATATTTCGGGTATGATTTCAGTTTACAAATAAGATAACGGCTAGGATTTTATTGTATGTTGATACTTTTTACATTTGGTGCGTAAAATACGAGCATATTTTTTACTATATTAACGGGAAAATAAAAAAAAATCTTTAGCATTTAGCAACGGACTGCTTGTCAGGAAGAAAGTCTTAAAATTACAATGTTGAGTAGACTCCGACGTCCATTTATTACTAGGGGGTTAAGAGGGGAGTAATAACGGCATGACAAAATTACTTGCGGCAAAGAGGATATAGCTAGTCAGTTGTCTATTTATAAATTTTTAAAGCAGTTATCAGTATATCACAGATACAGGGTCCCACATGGTGTGGGGGACATTGTCCTGCATATGTATGCAGGAATTTGTTTTCTACAATCCTTTTCCTGCCATCAGTCCATAATAACGAGTTGTTAAGGCGTTGCTTTCTAATATGTGCAGGTAATTTCCTCAAGGCTGCCTCGTTGGTCTAGTGGTTGTAACCGCGACTGCTACAATAGGAATTCTGGGTTCGATTCCCATATCAAGCGAAGTATTAGAATAACTTGAGTCGAGTGATCACCGCAGCTTATAAACACCCGCAAGATAAAGATGGACTGGTGCATTTCCATATTTTGTTTCAGGTCTCCAACTTTCACTGATGGGCTGAAGAAACTGCTATTTCACCATTGACGTGATGAAATAGTAAGTAGGTATCTATCTACACATATAAATTGAATATTTATCTATCTACACATATAAAGTGAATATTCAGTGTTCTTTTGCTACAATCGTGAAAATTAACTATGATATAATTAAAATTTACTACATCCATATACACAAGTTACGATAAAACATACTTTCTATTGCAGACCAGACATCTTTATATGGTGTCTAGACCAACTTTCGCCCTATAAACACTATAGAGTGAAATTATATGTAGTTACTAGTGGTAACATAATTTCACTCAATAAAGTTACTTTCCACAGCTGGATTATGTAACAGTCAAGCTGCAACAAAGTTTATATTTACATTAACAAGGAGGATGTTTTTGTTTTAGTCACTATATTTGCGTAATGTAAACAACATGAATTAACTACTCAGTATTTAAAATGTTTTGTAACAATTTCTGACAAATACAAATTATGGGATGTTATTTTCGAGGTAAATTTTCCAATTTTTCATTGCTTAGTTTCACATTTTTGTACAAAATATATGCAAGCATTTTTAATATTACTTTTCTCAAGAAACATATTATAGGAGACACATTAGAATAACAATTTCTTTGACTACTTTTTAATTATGATAAATTGACAAACAAGCGTACAGGCCAATTGATAGTAAGTGCATATGCACCCTATAGGCATCAGCAACACCATGGTAACATATAACAAGGTATCACTTGCGTGTTGTCATCTTGAGACCTCAGTTATTTATTCTCATATTCCCAGTAATGTCACTGGCAACATTGCCCTTCAACTGGATCACAAGAATGTTAGCACTTTAGCAGAATATCTTTTTGTATATTTTTGGCATTTTCCATGCAAAGATTTTAAAGTTATTTAGAAAAGGAAAAATTCGACCGCGGGCAGGATTCGAACCTGCGTCTTCTGGTTAGGTACACAAGACGCTATGACCACTAAGCCACCGCGATACCTACCCGTCATGTCGAATTTTTCCTTCACATACTGAATTTACGTCTTTATGGTGACGTCAGTAACACCTATAGAAATGCAAGTTTTTGCTTTTCAACCGACACAACTTACTTTACAGTTAGTTCAATGTCGAACGATGCCACCTTACCTACTTACTTGACGTCAATTTACGAATTTGACGTCACCATAAAGACGTAAATTAAGTATCTGAAGGAAAAATTCGACACGACGGGTAGGTATCGCGGTGGCTTAGTGGTCATAGCGCCTGGTGTACCTAACCCGAAGACGCAGGTTCGAATCCTGCCCGCGGTCGAATTTTTACTTTTCTAAATAACTTTAAAATCTTAGCATGGAAAATACCAAAAATATACAAAAAGATAGTTAGAAGGTAAGGTGGCATCGTTCGACATTGAACTAACTGTAAAGTAAGTTGTGTCGGTTGAAAAGCAAAAACTTGCATTTCAATAGGTGTTACTGACGTCACCATAAAGACGTAAATTCAGTATGTGAAGGAAAAATTCGACATGACGGGTAGGTGTCGCGGTGGCTTAGTGGTCATAGCGTTTAGCAATACAGTGGTACCACCCTGACAAACTCTGCAGCATGAGGAGATCCTACCAACCTTATGGACCTTCTAGAAAGTATCTGTTCTTTGATGAATTGATAGATTGGCATAAATGTTGATCAGGATCTACTGGTAGGCAACCTGCACAATCATGTCAAAGTTGTGTACTACCTGGTACCTAACTTATCACTGAAATACTCATACTCTAGATCAGTTATCATAGAAACAGTTGTCCTGGGTACCACTGAATTTTAAATACTGGTGTCTATTTAAGCAATAGACTATTTGACAATGTGAAAAATAAAGTGTCAATTACTGTTATCAGTATAATTTAAGAGTTTAAAAATGGTTTTTTATAAACGTAACTTGAAAATAATATATAATTTATTTAAAAATCCGTAAATAAAAAATGAATTTTTTTAACGTTTGTCACGTGACACAAAACGCTCCTGATTGGTCGAGTTTGTGATGACGTCACAAGCTTGGAAACCTCGTTTGCGTACTTGCGTCTACTTGTGATTTATCAGCTTTCTAAACTGTTTTAATAAGATTTTCTGTATTATTCATTGTTTTTGTGTGATTTATTCGCAATATTTTACAAATTCTGTCAAGTACTTTTACCATGGACAACGATTTTGTAAAAGCCGACAGCAGAAACCTGCCCCAAGTCGACGCAATCATGGTCAGATTGTTTTTCAAAAATAATTCCGACTTTTATGCTTCGGAGCTAAAAAATGTGAAAACAGCAAAGTAAGTATACTAACACTTTAGCGGTAACTTAAATTATATCATAAGAAAGTGAAATAATGATGAACTTCTACATCGAACTTATATAGGATATATATATTATAGTCGGGATCTTTTAGTGTAATGCTTATTGAAATCATAAGACTCTGTAGCTACACTTTTTAACTAATATTATGGAAAACAGCGGAAATATTCGAAGTGATTTGCAAGACATTCTGTTATAAACATTAGAGGTATTATAACCTCAAATCAATAACGAAAATATTTAGATTCAGAATGTAATTAATTATTACAAAATTTATATAATATGTTTACTTACATCGAAATGTCTTCACAGAAGAAAATATTTGTACTATTCGCTATGTCATTAGGATCCCTGCGAGAAAGTTTCAACCACTTTCGGCGCACTTCGACATTCTTTGGAACACTTACAAATAGTTTTTCCGGAGTTTTTATCGACGTATTTGTACATTTTGGAACTGCACACCATTTGTAACTCATTTTGTCACTTATTTCACTGATAAAATGTAAATCCAATCGCACTTTCGATTTTTGTTTGCAACAAATGTATGATATGTACCACAGATCAGAATACAGGCGTGTGACGTCACCGACCCCATTGCAGCGCCATATTGTCAAAGTAGCGTTTTGGCACGCTATTTAAATATTGAATTTTTAATTTGATATTTTTCAGCAAATATGTACCAGAATTAAAAAAAACAACTTTTACTGGTTCCTTAAACTCTACTACATAATATAAAATGGATTTTAAAAACCTGTCAAATAGTCTATTCTAATGTGTTTGGTATCATACAACATCATTACAATTGACACCTCATTGTTCTAATTTGAATGGAGATATATTGCTGGACTTCATTTCAGAACGGTCTGGGTTATAATACCTAGGTCCTCATAAGAGTAGCTGTTTTTTTTCTCTTTTAACAGGTAATACCTAATCAATTTTGGAGAAGCGTAATCACCAACCTTGCTAACATAAATAATTCACAGTGTAAAGATATATATTCCATTTTACTTAGACATATCTGTTTTGAATTATGTGAATGTAATAAATGAAAAAACCTATTCAAATCAATTGTATCAGGTTTTTGCTAATATACCTACTATAAAGTAGTGCAAGCTAAATTCTATCTAAGTAAATTAAAATTACCCTTGACAAACATCTTTGTGGGAAGGATTAAAACTGTTGTTACACCATTACTGACAATCACTTTATGAGTAGTTATGTTGTAATCTGAAGATAATAATAGTTCAAAAGTTACATAAAAAATACACTATTGTGTTGAAAATAACCTTGTAAGCCTTAGACTTATGTATTATTGCAGAGACTGTGTATTTACTTGATTTTACAAACATTGTTTTTATAAACTTATCCACGTTACAGGCAGTTTGTATTTGATTTGTAATTTAATAATAATTACAACAGGTCGGCAGATAGAAGAGATCCCAAGTTTAGATTCAGATTAATAGCCCAGAGACCCATAAATAATTCGTAGGAAACACAAAATATTGCGCCGCTATCGACTGATAATTCACAGATATGGATGGAGAGATACGTAATCTACTGGTATTCTGAATCACGCGGATCATTGAGAATTCATGTCTTACTCACTCACCTGGCATTTTGGTCCAATCAAACTGAACACCTGGTCATTCTCTTCTCGAGATAACAGGAGACTCGCCCTGTTCTCTCCCCTCGGCATTATGTACACTTATAACAAAACACACCTAAAAATTTAGTCTAAACATGCGAGGACCGATGTGTCAATCGCTTCCACTTTGCAACATTTTAAAGCCAAATAACAACTAGTTATTTGGCACACACAATTATCTGTTGACGAAAATAAGAGCATTTCTCACAATACAGAAATGCTCATTTCACTGTTGAAACATTATAAACTCGATTTTATCGCATTACTTCCAAATCACTTTCTCTCTCAACATCCGTACGTGAATAAATTCTGACGTATATTAAAGGTTGCCAGATATGAGAAAAAAAATGGCTACTCCCTGTTAAAAAATCAAGCCAACAAGACAATTACCATATTTAAATTTTTGTGTAGTAGATGAGAAATCAAGGCCATAATTGATTATTTAATCAAACCACATCACTATATTAAACGGGTGTTTTGGTTTTTCAATTACTCTGGCACATGACGTCATCCCTTAGCTTAGAGACTAGAGTAGAAAAATAATATTTTAATGGCACTGGCAACTTCAGTACTTCCGTCATTTCTTTCAACTCGCAGACTAAAAAGAAAACTGTACCATTACTATAGTGCGACCAGATTTTTAAGCCAGTAGTCGTTATTAGAAATAAAATTGCTTTGAGCTTTATCATTCCATTTCCAGTTATGCATATAATGAGACAGACATAGTATTTTATCCTGTAGTCAGATTGCAGGCATAGACTAATATATATTGCAGGTGCCTGCCTAGGCAGTCTGTAAGTACCCATTAGTAGTGAGAATAATTGGTAAATAGTGTGAGCCAGAGCTGGAAAGGGTATTTATTTATTATACTGGAATTGCGTGTTCCGTCTTAGAATCTGTTCAGGCCGTTACTGTATCATTGACGTTCAAAATTGGCTATAATTTAGACGATAAAAACCATTTTGCGTGCTTGACAGAAGGTGCTGCGCCAAGCACACACAACTTTAATATCAATTATCGATAATAATAAGGCTTCAATATTATCGGCCCCAGATTTATTTTATTATTGAACAAGGTAACATTTGTGTGACTAAAAATTAAAGAACAGAGTCATAAGAGGATTTAAACCTTAACAACCTGGTAAAAAGAAACTACCTACTAATTTACAAAAACCCTTCTACCACATAATTCTGTTATATTTTCTTCAAATTACCAATCTATCTGTACGTCAGTTTAATGCTATACATAATATAAAGTTCAGTCCACGGGCTACTAGGGTCAAACAAACTTAGTCACCAAAGAGGTATTTTTTTGGTAGAACCAAATAAATAAAACTAATTTTATTAAGTATTACGTGTCTCAGCAGCTGAAATAATGTATGACAAAATATGCAAATACTTACCGGTTGGCAAAGTGTTTTAAAAAATGGGTAAGTACACATGACGACGCGTCAAGCTATATAGTTTGCTATTTGGACCGTATTCCGTTGCAATAGCGGTTATTTTTCTAGTCCAACTGGATATCTTGAAGTATTGTCATGTGTAAAAGGAACTAAAACAAAAATGGCTCCATATTTTTACATTTTTATTTTTATCTTCGTTTGCTAAACAGCAAACTAGATACAAAACGATACAAATTCATTAATTCTATTTTACCTTTAACTATGTTGATCGGGTTCAAATTGCACCATTACAATATTACAGTGAATTAAATATTCGGGTATATTCACTAGTTTATGTGTATAATCATTAATCATGTACGATATATATTTACTATATTTGTCAAAATTGCTGTCTTTTACGTAAAATCCACCATTTAATCACTCACTTAAAAAACAATAACAACTGCAATTGCAAACTTGTGTTGGGCGAAGTAATTAAGAAAAAATTATGACTTGGCATAATATCAAATAATCTTTTTCTGACATTCATTAGATTTAAAAAATCTTACAGCAGTTAAATAAAATACCATAGAAGTTAAAACAGTTTCGGAATTATAAAATAAAACTGTATAGCTCGTGTTTTAGAAAAAGTGAGCATTTATAATTCAAAGTACAATAGCAAAGTAGAAGCAAGATATTTCCATGTAATTTTTAAGGTGTTTATTTCGATGGCGATGTCTAGTGATTAATCATTGAAATCAATAAATTATATCATAAATACGTATATAAACCTATACAACAGTAAACATATATATTTACAGCTCGATATGAACAAAGCTATACCTACGTTGACGATCACATGGTTACGATATCAATCAGAGATCTAAAAGAAATAAATTAAGAATTACTTTAGACCTTAACACTTTTACATAAGGATTAGATTAGTACACACGTAGTCTTAGAGTAGGTCACTTTATGCCTTATTTAATTATAAAGATATCGTCACAGATATTTATAAGGGTTTTGCTACATAATAAAAATCAATGAAACTTTCCTTTTTAGTAAGTTTATGGTGACAATTTCAAGAAAAGTTTTATATTTTTTGGAATATGTTAAGCAATACTAAGGAGTCTAATCTCATTATGTTAGTACGTCGACTAAGACTCGTACTCGTAGATAAATAATAACCTACTGGAATAATTGACATGTGACTGTCTTATATTCAATTACAAGAGACAGAGTCAACATAATATTATACAATTAGTCGTCGACTCTTATTCCTTTAAACACAGAAATATTTCTGTGCCTACAACAGTTGAAATGAATGAATGTGGAGGGATGGAGGGGTAGAGGAAGGCCAAAGAAAAGGTGGATTGAGTGTGTTAAAGCGGACATGATAGAAAAGAGAGTGACTGATGATGTGACGGCTGACAGAGATGAATGGAAGAAAAGGACATACTGCGCCGACCACAAATAAATTGGGACAAGATGCAGGACGATTATGATGAACAGTTGAAAATCGAATCACTTTGGTTGAAATCATAACGTTAATCTTCTTTAAATTTAGCCTTTAAAATTCAGTAATGATGTGGGTTAATAGACATTTAGTGGTACAAAAGAATGTATGTACTAATAAAATATCTGAAACATAACTTACAGTAAGTATCTTGTGCTTAAACAACAAAAAAATATACACCTATAACCATTGCCATTAAGGATTTAATACAAACATTTAAATTGCAGTTTTGTATACATAATTATAACTGCTATTAGACTGTCTATGGAAATTCTAATAAAACTAATATTCTGGTAATAGTTGTAATTGACAAACTCACTAACATTTTAAGCCATGGTATATAATTCCATACCTATTTAAGAATATTTAGGAGGTAAGAATTAATCAGTATCTAAATTTTCAGTTGGTTTGTGACTTAATACTTGTCAATGTGACAGAAGTGACATAGGAAATTTTATTATTTTTGGGAATGTATAATTTTATTCTGTACTAAGTATTTAATTGAATATAACATACTTTTACTCACATCAACCTAGTACCTAGGCTATGGATACATATTTTTAGAATGTTAATACCGAAACATCAAGTAGGCCTCCAAAACATGAAATTCGATGTTTTTAAGACGAGGAAGATAAAAATAAGGCAGCTAAGTAAGAGATGCATTGTTTATGCTTTAAAAAAACAAGATGGAGAGACACATTCAAATACTGCAAAATAAATATTATAAACAAAGAATAATTGTACTAGCTAACAGACGTAAAATGTATGATTAGCTTGATACGTCACCAACCGGCGCGTCCGCTATGAGATTAACGTGATGGGAACTTTGTAAATATTGAAATAGCTCATTCTTGCGCTCATGGGTCATTGACCGTTCATCACGATACACTTATTTTCACACTAAATTTTTCCACTTGATAGTGTACTGACATACAATATTTGCATTATTAAATCCAAATATAATTACGGTTCACTTAAGCTAGCATTCCTTTATGGGAATTAAGTACGTGAGGAGTTTAGGAGATGGGAGAGAGGGTTGTCAAGCCGAATCTCACTTAATATTGTATCTACGGATCTGGTTGTGTATTATTGTTGGTACACAAATCCACGGCATAAAAGAATATCCTAATGTGGGAAAAATGTTTTCTTATTAATATACTGAGATGCAATTGATGCAGTATTTGTTGGGTGTCCTCATCCACCTTGTTTTAATTAGTCGTTTGGTACAATAATAATAATAATTAGTCTAATCTTTCGATACTCAACCATCGCACTGGCGTGGCGGGCCGGACATGACATTTTCCTTTCAACAAATATATTTTAATAATTATTTGCGTTGGCAATACAAAGCTGCTCGTATTCAAATAGCTGTCATAATAAGTTGGGTATCGCTGTTCTAATAATGTATAGTACACTTAGTTTTATCATATAAAGGCAGAGTTCACAGCGCTGCTTAATTTAGTTTTCGTTAAAAGCTTATGGATATGTCAGTAAGAATGAATGGGAGGCCAGCACATCAAGCTGCCACAATCTGTCAAACTTCTTTAATTGATTTTCAACTTTAAAACAAAACAATAAGGTGCATATTCAATTGGGATAAATTGACAATTTTGGATAGCTTGATCTGCTGGCGTCTGTACAATATGTTCTTCTTAAGTGTATTAAATACCAAAATGATGAGATTCCAAATTTGATCTCTCATTAATAGTTTAAATAAATAAGTAAATTCGGTAAGAAACAATTAAAAACATTACGTATGTACCTACATCTAACGTGAATTGCGCGAAAATACATATACATAATATACAGAGCTTATTTCATTCAATAGACTTCAAGGAATCTAATGAAACAAACCCTTAAACAATTGAAAATATAATAAACATGTAATCGTTGACAGTAATGAATATAACGACAACTACTATCTAGCTATAAACTAGAGATACGTTTTACATAAGAATAAAGAGATAGTTACCATTACGTTGTACAGCCTCGAATAGTGCAGTCAGTAATTGACTTGATGACTTTGGCATAGCGAGTGTATAGAGTATACAGACACGACTAAATTATCAACATTTTATCAGTATAAGCTGATCTCGCATTGTATAGGCTTTCGGTAAAATGAGAGGTCAGATAATAATGGACAATTACAGCTTAATGTATAGCAGTGAGTACTATAACAAATAATTAAGAAACGTTCTTCATGAGCCGCAAATTACACTAGTTTGAACGTACTAATGATTTTGTTTTTTAAAACGAAACGAAAGATTCTTAATTCTTTGACGTAATAAAGGTTAATGAACTCTGTTGTTCCGGTTAATTAAGTCAATTATTCTTAATGAACATTCTATGATAAAAAAATGTAGTAACTATCTATTATGTTCATCAAGCTTTAGATGAATTTGAAGTCATTCGGAATGAATGCTGTAGTTTTTTAATTTATGATATTTTATATCCCCCCTCATATATCATCGCGTACTGTTATAAAAATTTTAGCATGATAATCAAATATGTAATATAGTATTGAAACAAAATAAAGTGCGTATACATAGAGTAAACACAAAAAATATTCTCTAATAAATGTCAAAAATTACGTATTCATACACCTAAAAGACAAACTTGAATGATTAATAAAGCACCTTATGTACGTACATAGATAAAAAATCGATAAATTAAAATTGTACTTTTCAAATAATTACGTGTCTTAATTAATAAATAAATATTATTGTTATTTAGGTTGAAGTTAAGCGTACTTAGGAACCTTATATCTATGAAACAGCTGCACGATTCATAATAAGTTAATAACACATTCAGAATAATAAAACGTGTACGTAAAGGTAATGGTATTAACATTACCTACAATATATTCTACAGGCAATGTAGCATATCACGTTACAATAGTCAATTAAAATAAATTATTTCGTCAGACAATGTTCAAGTATTGTATAAATGAAGTGTTTGAACTCATATTATTTTTAATATATTGCAAGCTCAAAATATAACCACTCATCTAATGTACAGAGGCCAGCACATCAAGCTACCACAATCTGTCAAATTTATTTGATTAATTTTCAACTTTAAAACCAAACTGTAAGGTTCATATTCAATTGAGACAATTTGACAGTTTTGGATAACTTGACCTGCTGGCGTCTGTACCAACACAAATTCTTTTTGAAAGAACGTAAAGGTGGAAGACTCGAGTATTTGTCCACTAAGAATTTATCCTTATTCTATTCGAATACGGTTGAAAATGGAATGCACCTCATTATCTGCACTTTGTCAGATATTGGCAAGTTTTCTGTCTGCTTTCAACTGTATTTGAATAAGACAAGGACGGAAAATGCTCGAGCACGCTAGAACAGTTTTCGAAGATGTTCTGTTGGTACCGTTATAAATTGTTTGTATGCAATTATAACAGTATTAAATTACTTGGTAAAGTTGCCTCATCTGAAGCATACCTACAACATTAACAGTACCCTCGAAGTTGTGCGTCAAATGTCCATAATGAGTAAACCATGTAAATGTATGCATTGCTACATTGTGCTTTTTCTAATTGAACGAACACTTGGACTGATATTTTTCGTGAATCTTTGGGATGAATGCAGGAGCTGCCAATCCTAACCAACCCTAATTACTGTTTCTCAAAAGTCACATAATTCATTTTTCATTTCCTAATCATAAATCAGTATTGTCTAATTCCGATCTTTACATCGACATTCTTAATTATCAATCTCTTTGATACAAAACTTTCCGATTAATCTATAACACAAAAGGGCTTTGTTTACTTAGAACAAATATGTAATATCCAATAAAATAAGTTAATATTCACTATCAGCTGCATTTGTTTCAACTTAATAATAACAATAAAATATAGTTTATTTCCTATAGAATAAATAATACAAGACGTTTAACGCCTAATCAGAGACCCACTGAAAACTGTAGATAATTTCAAACAATTTAAATTCGACAAAACGCCCTTCTACACACAATTACTTATAATTATGCAATTTCTACCTTGTCGTACTAAACATAAGAGCTACATTTGTACACCATACCATCCCTATAAGGTGGGGCTACATTACTCAGTGCTTAGTAATACTATTTACCTGATTGAGATTACTTTAGCTTTGGGCAAGTCCAGTAAAGTCCTTTGAGACTGCGAGTACGGTAGGCAGCTCAACTGTGTGTGCCGTCCTTTTTCGTGGGATTTTTTTCATTAGAGTTTGACGCGGCCGGCTCGTCACTTGACGTTCCGGCTTGGCATTCTGCGTCTGTGGAAGAAATAAATTATAATCAAATACATGACATTATGATTTAAAAGGTACTTTTATTTTTAAATCATCATGAACCCATATACTGTCCTACTGCTGGGCACGGGTCTCGCAAATTGAGAAGGATTAGGCTATAGTCCACTACGCTGGCCTAATGCGGGTTGGCAGACTTGACACAGCGTCGATAAAAACTCGAAAGGCATGCAGGTTTCCTCACGATGTTTATCTTCACCGTTTAAGAAAGTGACGATTAATTATTAATAGCACATGAATACGAAAAGTCAAAGGTCGTGCCTTGGATTCGAACTCTTAGACAGGTTATCACTGAATATAATAATTATATAAGAAACCTGGGTAGGGAACCCACTACCTCTGATCAACATGTTGAGCTCCCTAAATTATGGTAGAGCTACACAATGACTGATGCATGCGTGCCGTCGTCTGGGACTGGTCTACTCAAAGCCCTCTTTCTTCAAAAGGCCATTTCAAACTTTCCCTGCATTGTAACTCACATATTTGTTACTATTATAATGTCTGGACTTTAAAAGAGACTATGATTCTCTGAGTTTGTTTCGGCGTTTCTTCTAGCTTAAAAAAAAAAAATTGACTTGTAAAAGTGTCTCCAAAAGATCTATTTGCAAAATTAATATAATTTATCAACAGTCCGACACTTTCTAGTGTCGGACACTTTAAATATACCTAAGTATATCTATAATAGGTAGATATTGGATAGTTTATACGAAGTGTCCGAGGTGAGCTCAAAGGCTATGATGAATGTATTTTCAGTCTATTGTATTTATATCCATAAATCAGTACACCTTCTGTCGACAGCCGAATGTTGCATGTTTCAAAGTCGTTCCATCTAAAATAACCACAAATGAGTGGGCCAAAATTACGCAAGATTTACGTAGCATGAATAATAGTCGTCCGAATTAGGGCTAGAGTATTGAGGATATCCCTGTTTCTTTCTGTTATGTTCATATGTAATAGCAGTATATAAAATGTAATATTAATTAGTCATTCTATTTCATGAATACCTGTGTGATGTTTTCTATGTGATTGACATAAAGTTCAAATTTCATTAAATTAACGAACTTAAAAGGAATGTCTATACTTGCATTCGGATGTCTTGTGCATCGTTGATGGAATACGCAATTGCCGTTGCAGTAGTTTGGAACGATGATGGTAAGGAATAATGATGATAATAGAACGAGCGACCGGGAGGATACTAATTTTTTTCTTGAGGTTTGCTAATGAGCTACTACTTTTGGAGAGCACTTACATAATTGTGTTTGTGAACAATTAATCAGAAGCTTTTTCGGTCGATCATGTTGACAGTTTCGACTCAAATAATTGTTTATAATATAAGTAATAATAATATACCTACAGACTACACATATATTGAAGTTAATTAATTTGAGTAACAAGCTAGACTACTGTCATTAAAGTACGCATTAATATGAGAGCGTTATACATATATCGACCGCAACCCGCATATTATTATGGACATGATTTAAATGCAAGTTTTACCACAAAAACGAAAGTATGCCAAAGTCAGTAGGCCATAGGAAAGGAAAAATAATTTTAAAAACATTGTCGTCTAAAAAAATATTGACCTACTGTCACAAAATAGAGATAAGAGAGGAAACACAAACGAAGAGGAGTATTTACTCTAGCGAACGCGAAGCTAATTGGCTGATTAAAATAACATGTTATATTTTCATTTACCTTCAGGGTAAAGTGAAGACCAGCCTTGACCTCTAATCTTGTGAATCCGTGCCATTATTTTTTAGCCGTACCGGGGCAAATGCGACTCGATCTGTGCCATCTGCCCCGGCGAGCGCGGACGCCGAGGCTACCGGAGCAGATGGGAGCAAGTCAGTACATACCTACCTTTTTATATTGATACCTTCTTTTCCCCATGTGAATTTTTTAGCGATGTCCTTCGTCTCTAGGCGGAGGGTTATACGAAAAATCTCATGGATTATTAACCACCCGGGGAGGTGACAGGGTATTTCGGACTCTCAGAGACTTTAAAACCACACTTACATTCACTTGCTAAAAATACACGGCCATCTCTAGCACACTGCGGAGAGAGGCTTCGAAATCTCTAATTAACGCACCGATGGGAGAGGTCCTCCTGAGGCATGACCTTAGACAAATAGACACGTCACTTGCAGCCTTACTGACACTGGATCTTAAAGCTGCCGTACATAGTACGTATTTCTGTCTTACGTTAGGTCTCGCTCAAACGTTATTTAGCTTGATTTATTTGAAGCATTTATTGTATTGTGTAACAACACACGAAGAGTAAAATGTAGTGACAAAAGTATACGTAATGATAATGGGTAGACTCATTTAATTTCCATGTGTTAGCATTACAGATTTAGCCAATAAATTCTAATACTTACCTACTCCCGTGTTACAGGACTGTATGTTTTTGCGGGTAGCAAATTAGATTTCAAGGGGTGGCAAGTTCCCTTATTAAATCACCAAGGAAAATTCTGCGCACAAGCGAAGCGAATATTGTTAAAAAATATCTTGACATCAATTATAAGAATGTAGGTTAGGCTAATTTTTTGGTTGAGGACCGAAAAAAAAAAATACGTAGGTTTGATCTAGAAAAACGACAGATATTTGTCACACTAATTGGCTTTGTAGCTTGGGCTTTGTGGCTTTAGGTAATAGTTCTTATACATATAACGGTAACAGAACAAAGATGTTGTGATAAATTTAATTCCAACAATTTACTCAAGAGTCAACTGACCAACTCTTAACTAGGATTGGAAAATAATTGCTCAATGAAGAATCACTTGTGAGCATGACTCATGATTGTCTATAAATAGCCCGCAGTTTTTTTAAGAAAATCCTTACTATAAAATTACCTTTCAAGAAAATGTTAATACCTAATCAATTACATGCAAAGGATTACGCAATTTTACTACTCAGCACTTAGCAGTAGCGAAGGTTCAATACCACCTGATTCTTATCGGCTACTTTTTTTTAGAACAGTCACGTGCTATAATGTCTACTATGGCCAAATAGCTAGCCAAGGTAAGCATTTTTAGCTCTGGCTTCGACACTGCGACTGCACATTAAAAAATTACGCTGGAACGAGCGTCCTGTTATACTAATTTATCCGATCAAAATTTTGGACGACTTGCGGTTGTGGCCGGCCTATTCTCGATTTTCAGGGTTAAATATTTTTTACTACAAAAGATGAATGATGAACGGGTTGACTTGAATGAAATAAAAATCACAGTAACATTACGTAATTATATTGCTGTCTTTTAAAAAATGCAGACACATATTTCTATCTACGTCACTACGACCTTGCAATGCGCTGCCACTTTACGTGATACAATAGAACACGCGAGGAGTGGTAGGTGTATTGTAAGCTATTTTATAGGTCTGAGAGTGTTAACCCACCGTTTTGATGGTCGATTGAAGAAGTTTTTTTATCCGTAAAGGCCTAAAAACTTACCAAGTATGTTTTGGTAATATTTCTGGTGAACACGTACTTGTTCAACATGCATAGTAGTCTGCTTCTCCCCTACAGATTGCCATAATTTACTATGCTGCAGAGATAATTATCATTATCATCTAGGTCGGCAAACGGCATTAGCTATCGCAGCTTGAGGTGGCCACGTGGAAACACACATGTATCTACTACCTCTCCACCTGATAGGTACCCTTTAAAAGCCGAAGCGGTCTAAACATAGGCGATGACCATGATGGAAAACCGATCGAACTACAACTCCGAAATAACTTTTATATGTATAAAGAGCGCACGCTGTTCTCATTAAATATTTGTTGTTTACAATCAGATAACGCTGACAACTTTTCCCACAATCTATTACACTTCCCTTGATGAACAAATTCCCATAGAAACAATGATTGATTATCCTTTAATGATAGGTAGCGTAGATAATTCGATATTATTGTGTCATCATATTTCAAGATATATTATATCGCTAGTCGCTAGGACGTCATAGTGTGGCAACCCGCGCTTATCGGCGCATTACGGCCGATCTACGTACGTCACTATTACTGTACTGACAGGAGAATTCTGATAAGCGAATCATACCATAAACACTATCTAATACTAGCACATATTGAATCGAGTTGTAGTATTATTGAAAATAGTAGATTTTGTTTGATTACCTTTGTCTCATAATGTGTCTACTTTGGCAAGAAGCGTCTGCTCTAGTTTCAGGCGTAAATTCAGAGGTTTTGAAATTAAATCACAACATAGTTTGGAAACCGAAATACGCACCCATATTGGACCTCGCACGAGTAGGTGTTGTGGCGAATATGGAGGGAAGAGTTGGAGCGTGCCCGACTTTGACGAACGTATTCAATAATCAGCGAAAGTCAACAAATTGCGGACGTTCTCAAAAAAGGCCAGGTTAATAGGACCCACAACGATGATGCATGAGCAGTTTAATAAACGTAAGTCAATAGTCTGTGCCTAGAGTTCAAAGGGAGACGGGTGTGAGAATATGGAGCAAGTATGTGCTAACCCACACAGTATAAGATGATGTATTGAAAATATGTATGTCAAGGTAACTGTATCAGAAGGCTTGGTATACATGCAGTATTTATGACGCAAACTGATAGTAGTAAAGTAGTTTTTTATCTTAGAAGTAATTACAACAAGCGTTTTTAGACACCACTATACAAAACTAGCGACCTGTCCCGGCTTCGGCACGGGTGCAATGTACTAATAACTCACACGTGTTATACATATAAACCTTCCCGAAGTAAATATTTAAATTACAGTGAAAACCATATCAATATCCGTTGCGTAGTTTAAAACATCTCAGCGTAAAGAGGGACAGACCGCGGGAAGCGATTTTGTATAGAAGAGTGAGAAATAACTTTAATGACGCATTTAGACAAATTGCGTCCGTTAGTATGATAAAATCATACTTCCGAAACGATCTCCATTGATTTTTGGTTGATTGGTGAGGTTCTTCAAAAAGGTCAGGTGCGTAGTACTCGCAACCGGCGTGTATGTATGACAAGATGTATGAATGTGGTCGAAGCGAAAGAAGTATGCAAGAATCGTAGCAAGTGGCGTTCTTTAGTTTCTGCCTACCCCTATGGGAAAAAGGCGTGAGTGTATGTATGTATGAAACCGATTATGTTACCTGGTTCGTAATTCCTGGCAAATCGCCTAAAATAATATTAATTTAACTCGGATATTCCTAAGTCAAGCGGCCACTGACGCCTATTCGTGCGTAATATCTTAGCAAGATTATTTATTTGTGTTTACCACCTACTAGACTTCAAATAGCTTTGAAGAGTTGCGTATTTTTGTTTGACGTCGACAGCACGTCATTGTTCAAAAGTATGTTATTGACATCTATGGTATAGACTTCCTGTAATTTTACGAAAACAATATACCCAAGTACTGGCGTTTCTAGAATTTTCAATAAAGTTCGATTTAGGTGACTGCTAGCGCCATAATTGTACTAATCAAATAAGAATACGAATGAGAGCGGCAGCACTAAATTTTATCGGTAGATAAATAGTTGTACAGAGATAATAATTTTACGCTTATTAGGTAATAAACGCTAAAGCTAGTCTTAATGATCTTATTATACCATCGTATTATGCCGTGATGCTTCTTATAGCTGTGTAACAGGCATCAAGGGTCATGTTACTAATTGGATACTTTTTTATGACAGCTTAGTTAACAATATTCCAGCTATTCAGTTACATCGTAGTCGGTAGTATCCTGTAATTATATCTTTCAGGATAATAATCCTGGAAGAAACAATCATAGGGTCTGTAATATTTTCTTGAAATACTTAAGGCTACAGTAATTTAGACTAAAGAATACCGTATTACTTTTTTTTTAAAGAAAGTATTTAACCAGCTCCTATACTTTTTTCTAAAGATATCAGATAAACCGACGTTAGCAGTACCTTAACGACATCAATAATACTTATATAACAACTCATTAGTGCAAGAACTCTGCCTGAAGATTGGCAAACCTGTACAAACAGCCAGACCCAGAAGAACTAACACGATTCGTCCAATATAAACGTTTGGCTCGGGGCGGTCGTACGTCTAATAATATTTTCTATTTCGACGTTACCGTTAGACCCATGAGTAAAACTAGCTGTAGAGATGCCGAAAATGTAGCAGTACGAAATTTATAGTTTTCAAAGAAGTAACATAATCATCAGGCATCTAACTGTGTTCATCATTGACTCTGACTGAATGTACCACCACTACCAACTGTGAGATAAGAAAGAATAATGATATATAAAGTAATAATGAATAAATACCATAAACCAAATCTAAATGTCCAATTAGGAATATTTCCTTATTTATTGATGATTCGAAAGGTCGCATAAATTTCGTTTTCTCGAGTGAGGGAGGACCATCCTCACATCGAGGTCGTCCAGCAGTCAATCTATCTAGGTACATGAAATATTGCTGTAGTGGAAGAGGTACCAAAAATTAATAAACCATAAAACTCACCGGTGGCTGTTAGCTGTTGCAGCCTGGAGGGCAGGTCAGCGGTGGTGACCTCGGCGCCCTGCGGGTGCAGTATGTCGGGCATCGCGTTCCGACGACCCGTCCTTCCGGTCTCCAGAAATTCCTTCGGTACCTCACTATTCCCTTCCTGCATTATTGCCATCATTCTCAGTACTGAAAATATTTAAAATATAATATTTTATATCAGGAGATTTTATTAAAATTTTAGGATGTGTACCACCGTTGTGGTCACCAACGAGTCGCTTAACATAAACAAATTTATGAAAACTTGACTACACCAAAACTTTTGAAAAAAAAAAGAACTCGAGCTACCTTCTCGGGTCAGTAATTTCTATACATATAATAAAAAATGTTAATAAAGCGTTTTAAAAATTGCATCGTGTTCAGCTACTTTCGTTGCCGACTGTACCTAGTTGCTACCATTTATTTGGTCGGATTAGACCCTGGAATCTGATATAAGATTATAAAGTTCGATTTCTAAGATTCAATGCCACAGTCCACATGACTGATAAGACACGACATCGTCGAGTATCGTCCACACTACAACACCTCTGTATTTGTAAATCATCTTTACATACATAACAATACCGTTAGTATTTCAGTCCCGTATGGGAAAATTAAAAATATTACTAATTTGAATTAACAATCAACAGTAATCAATGCCGTCAAGTTGTAAAAATATTATAAGATTTGTGACTGCACAGAACGCCGCCAGACGTGTCTGATCGATTTTTAACGTTAAAACAAAATTAAAATGTAATTATGGCTTTAAGCCAGGGCCGATCACGGCAAGCATTAATGTCTTAGGGAGCTAAATACTAAAGGGGATAAAATACGTAATAGAAATGTACAGCTATATATATTTACCTAACGAAAAGATAAATGCGTTATATTTGAACACTGTCAAGAGGTGAAGTAATACTATTCTATTATCTAATAAGATAAGATAACGCACGAGGCAAATGCTTTAGGACAACTACCGGCTAATGACGTATGTTGTTAATCTCACTTAAGAGAACATGCGAAATTACCGATGTTCTTTCTTTACTAAGTAATATCTGTTGGAAATAATAATAAATAAACAAATATTTAGGACAAATTACAGAGCACCATGTGGTCCCATACTAAGCAGAACTCGTACTATGGGTACTCTTGAGAATTGTCAGCGCCCGCGCGCAAATCGGGCCACGGGTTAGGTATGCCCCCTACTTCTATTTCTCGAGGGATCGTTCTCTGCCTGTTAATACAAGTATGTCCTTAGGGTTGCCTATTGCTAGGTTTTACGGATCGTGCGGCCGAGCGGCCGCCACGCATCTAGAGTGAGTATCTGTATATGGGTACTAGACAATGGATATAATACATATACAATATACTTTTTTTTTGTAAGTACATACTTTATGTTATAAGAAATACTCAACCAAACACAAAAAAATATACTTATCACAAAAATATTTGTGTCCAGAGTACCTTGACCACAGACATCTTCAAATGCGGTAATGGTTTTTGTCTATTTCTACTTAATGATTGGCGTGTTGTAGTGTGGTGCTCAGAGGTATATGTATAGTCTGCTATATTTAACAATTATTGACAGGATGTGCACCAAAGTAAAGTCACAGTAAACTAACTAGGTATGTTAGACTCTGTATGTTGGCACTGTACCTATGTATGTTAGAAGTAACAAGAACTCATTACACATATTTCTCTCCCTGGTGTGATGTTTTCAGAGGCTTTTTCAACCACACATATAGTTATTTGTATTAAGAATATCAAATCTACAGCAGCAAGCAGCTTAATTGCTTGTTTAAAATGAGAATTTTACTCAACCAATAGCTATATTCTTCCATAACTGTTTTATCTGCTATCATTGTTTGTTATGCAAATTGTGAGATCTGGTTTCAAAGGTGTATGGCTGTATACATGTTCTTTCAACAACTGAATGGACTTATGATGTCACTACATACTATCATAGGTATCTACTTATATAATCTAGAGTACACACTACATACCTTAAATCATAAAAACTCTTATAACAAGTTGTTAGGAGTAAATTTGTTTTTAAATCTTTAAGTTATTTCCAGTTCTATGATGTAACCATCATAGCAAAAACTTGTTTGTTAATTGTGAATAATTGGTTGACTCTGCATATTCATAAAAAATGAAATATTATAATATTCTTGATAAATTTAAATATTTTGATAACACAATAGATGCTTACAGCAGAATATCATAAAACTACAATCTAAACCTACCAAACATGCAACCAAACTAGCAAAATGGAAGAATATTCATGCATTGACCAAGCTCAATAATTTAGAGTGAAAAATACCCATAAGTACATATCCTGATTATTTGAAAAAGGAAACAAATACACAAATAAAAATTCAACAGTTATGTACCATTTCATCCCAATAATCTTCGGTGGCTGCTAAGTAGTTGTGTCCCAAGTTGATCTAAGAGATTGTCACTCTACACACATCATGCACCTCACAGTCCTGGATTGATACAAGTTGTTTGTTAGTATGCATAATCAGGTAACTACTGTTAAGGCAACCAATTTCTATTTTGATAGCAAGTGTTAGTTTGGTAATACATCAATATTTTTAATTGTTTGTTTTATATACAACCTATACAGGCTGTATGCTAAGTTTCCTTTGTCTTTCTGAAGCCAAACCAGTAACAATCATTTTCCATAGATAATGTTCAATTACTTTGACCTCCATAATCATGATTATATTATTTCACAGCACTTTATTTTTTTAACTAGGCCAGGCTGTTTGAAATTTTGAATCATATAAAAAGCAACCTTGTAATTATCTTATTAAAATTAAAATAACTGCTTATGACACAGATTAACAACTTAATATTAGTAGATAGATAGAAAAATACAAGAATAGTTATCCCACTACACTAGACTGAATCTTCATCTGGATCATGCTAACAAACCAAGGGATAATTATTGAAAAATAGTGAATTATATATTATACATAAATAGTAGATCTTCATATGTGATGAAATTTTATATCTAAACTGAGAACTGCTATTGTTAATATCCATAGCTAAGAAACTCTCTATGGAGTGACCCTGAATGGAATATAATGGCATAGAATGATGGCATGAATAGGCATAGGTATGAAGAACTAGCCAGACATAATGTTTCAAATAAGCAGAATACTACTGAAAATTAAAATCTCCAAGCGTTTTAACAAACTGGTCGATCAAGCGCGGCACCTGCATGCGGCCCTCTCCGTACCTGTGCTATTCTTAACACGACGGTCCCTCCTATGCTTAGACACACGACCCGATAAGACCTCCGACATTTTTAACTCAAAAACAATAACCAAAAACTCTGTTGAAACGTTACACAAAAAATTATTGATTCAGAAACTCTAAAACCGTACTCACGATCACCATAAAAGTTACTTTTCAACCGACACTTAAACGTTTTAGTACACCAAATCCAACTCATGAATCTAATGTCGAATAGATAAAATATTCAATACATCCAATCCAATTTTCATATAGTTCCTAATTTTCTTCACAAAACAATTAGAGCGAGCGAGCGTGCACAAAAATCACAGTAATACACAAAAGAAAGACGAAAGGTTTGGTTTATGACATGACGTGTGACATATCGAGGACATGACAGCAGGAGAATGAGTGATCATGGCAGGGACTTGAACAGTATGAGTGACAGAGTGAGAGATTGACATCATTGACATGACATGACAACTTTGTCTGATTTTGACATATAATATAATGAAAAGTTGCCAAGGAATAAAAGTAAAAATCTTTTTGCTCTGTTCTTGATAGGTTTTTTTATTTTTTCGAAGTATGAACTGAACTCTAAATAATGTTCATTGTCAACCAAAAAATATAGGGAGAGTAAATAAAAATCCCACCAGATTTAAATAAACTAAGCCTTTGCGTCTTTTGATAAACTAAATAACTAATTATTTTAGATAGCTTTTAAAGCAGCAACACCATTTTCAGCTGTCATCGAGCAGCTGATTATCGCAATTTTGTTACATACAACATTTATGTAATTTTTGCTGGGAAACATCTCTTTAGAGGTATGTAAATTACTCAAAATATAATATTTCTCTTTTTTTTTGTGGAATAATTGAGACGTTTGTATTTTGATTGTTGAATAGATGATTCGGAAAGTAGTGTTAGGTTCGGTCGGGGTGGCTGCTTTGATGCCGGTGGTTGGTGCTGTGACTCCCAAAAAGGAGGAACCAGTAAGCCCCAACAAGCCCCCACTGATGAAGCCCTCCGATCTGCCCATATACGACACTCCACATGCGGACTATGCTGAGTATGTGTTCATTCATTTATCTTGTAAAATAAGTATTATTTTATAATTAAAATTTAAAAATGTTGTTCAATACCAGTTTTTAATGGTGAACAGAGACTATAATTCGGCCAATGTTTCTAGGGTATGGCTTTGTCCAGCTATTGACACTGTTGTATTGTCATGTATTGAAGCTGATATGTAACAACATTAGTCAATGTATGTGTGACTGCTGATCATGAAGTCGTTGGTCAGATTCCTACAGGACACTTATACATATTTTATGTGATGAACATAAGTGTTTATGGTAGGCTGGGTGTTTCTTATGTATATAAATAAGTATGGATTTACTACACAAAAGTTCGGGACTCTATGGTGCTATGTAAAAATGTCCCAATAATATTTATTTACAATAAAGATTACACACTGTATGTACCCTGAGCAGTCAATCACACTATCAACTTGCTGACTGGTGAGGTATTCATTTTACAGCAGCACAAACTATAAATTTCATGAATGATCATGTCTTGTTTTCACTTATTTTATAAAGAAAGAAAATAAAAATAAAAATTGTGATTCAGGTATGTCCAAAAAAAAGAAGAAAAAGATATTGGATATCTGCGTTCAATGCTCTTAACTCCAGTTCGTGCTGTACGTGAGCAGGTGCAGGTTGTGGTTGAGCATACCGAACACATCACACACTCAGTACAAGACAAGTACCATGACTTCCAAGATCGAAGTGGTTGTAAGTTCAGATATTTAAATGCTTTTCTCTTGCTAATCAACATTTGGTATAGCTATTATAAAATTTGATCCTGCTATGATTCTTGCATACTTCTTTTGCGTTTTCCCCATTTGTAGATGACAATGTGTATGACACACACACGCCGGTTGCGACTACACACCTGAACTTTTTAAAGAACCTGACCAATAAGGCAATTATTGCAATATAATATATAATATTTTTCAGGGGTCTTTAAATATCTTCGAGAAGAAGAAAACAAGGAGGTCCGATATGGTGCTGTAGCAATGGGAGGTCTCACTGGCTTCATATTCGGTCTGAGAGGTGGCTTCATCAGGGTATGTACTTAAATATTTTGGTATCTGTAAAGTACTCACAATACAGGTTTAGAACATGCAAAAGCCTATTTATAAGAAGAATATAAAACATCCACAAAGATATGTATCTCATTGAGATTTATGTGTGTAGTGGCCATTGGTGGTTTATTTTATTATTATTATTTATTGTATCATGTTGATCGGTTTTGCTTCGGTCCAAAAGATTCACTTAATAATAATTGACACTGATATTTCAATGAATAATTTACTGGTTATGTCTCGTATTTCACGCGATATTTTAGTATTTTTACGCCGTAATTCTTGCCATATCGGGCGTTAAGACATAGAAGACCAATAGTTTCTGTAGCTTACTAAATAAATATTATTTCCTATCCTCAAACAACGTATTTTATAATTTACAGAGAGTAATTTACGCGGGTGCCGGCACCACAGCCATGGGATTTGTTTGTTTTCCGGAAGAGACGAAGGATATTTTGAATAACAATTCCGTGTTGGCCAAACAGTACATCAATATCGCGTACAATTTTCTTTATGGAGGTAAAGTATCAGGCACTTGAAAATGTTAACATAATTCATGCCAATTAAGATAATTTTTACGTAGCAACTGTCAATATCGTGCCATCATCACTCTCTCGCAGTGTCGTACTTTTAAGGGAACCAGATTAAATAAACAATAAATAATATTTTTGGCACATCTTTACACAACACTATCTAGTCCTAAACTAAGCAGAGCTTGTACTATGGGTACTAGACAATGGATATAATACTTAAATACTTTTTTTTTTAAATACATACTTATAATACATAAGAAACACCCAGACAAACACAAATACTCGTGTTTAATCCACACAAATATTTGTGTATTTTTTGTGAATCGAACCCACGGAAATCACACAGATTGGCAGCTATTTCATAAAAAAATCTTGATTGGTATGCATTATACACTCTTTAAACCAACCATTCTCAAAGGCATGGTTGAATAGGGATAGCAGTATAAAGAATAACTAATAACACTTATTTTTGTACAGTATGCCTTGATTTGATATCAAGCCATACTTAGCAAGTCATACAAAAATCGGTGCTATGTGATCTAAATGATATGACTCCCTGTTTTTCTTCTAAATTTTACACACTGTTAGGGCGCGGAATAATGACGCGAAAGATATCGCTCTCTATCGATTTTGCGCGATTGCATAATTTACACGATTTTAAGCGATGGTCTTTATGAAATACGGGACAATTATGCAACAGCTCGAAATCTTTCGCATCGTCAGTCCACGCCCTCGGGTGATGAATAAAAGATCACATCTCCAACTGGCAATTACCGCCGGTGGTCTGGTAGTGAGCAGTTAATTTTTATAAATGATATTATTCTGTGTTGGATACCGTCTGTCAGAAATACTAGACTATTTGTCTAAGTTTCATATACATATATCTATATTAACTAAAGGAAGAAACAAGTTTTTGCATAACTAAGTGCAATAAAATTGAAAATAATCAAAATTCTAAAATATTTATCAGTGAAACCTGGTGACCCTCAACTGGAGGTGCATTTCCCTGAGCTGTCTTTCCCCAAAGACTTTTCCGAGTTCATCGATATGACCATCTCTTTGGCATCTTCGCTCAAGCAGGCGGTAATGCCTCCGCCAGCTAAAGAGGAAACCAAACCAGCAGAAAAGAAAGAATAGGTATACAAAAGAAATGTCATGAGTCGTGTGGCATGGTGGCTGTGCTTTACCAATTGTAACTAGTGTTGCCAAGCATGAAAAAGGACTTCTTGATCTGTTATCAGCTGCATTTTAGTAAAGTTCAGTTCAGAGAACTGCTGGAGTATTTTACTACTGACCGAATTATTCTGTACTATTCCGATAGGGTCGAATGTTGATTTTTGCACACTATTATCAACTCTCCAGTTTAAGATATATAAATATATTATAGATATAGATAACAGTATTACTTCACATAAACAAAGCTGACCATAAGATATTTATGTAGAGGATTTCCTACATGGATAGGAAACAAGTAATATTTGATTATTCCCTGATGACTAGAATCTGTGTTCCAATATTCTGATTCAAATTCCAATATTCGAGAGAAACGTCCTGAAATAGCCTAAACGTGCTAACTATAACCAGTTCAAATCGGCACATGCTACCTACATAATAAGTAAAAGCAATGAAATGGCAACACTAGGTCTGATAATATGCTTGCGTCTGCTACCAATCACTTTTGTGCTTCTGCTTTGGTTTTAAATCGTTAAAAGGTTTTCTTTACCGATATCGCACCGACCTGGCTCGATACCTGTAATCCTGCATGTTCTGCACTAAGCTTCAAATGAATGTTTTTTTATTTTCGTGCACAAAACTAATTTCTCATATTGTTCGATATTGGTGGCTGGCTTGTTTTATAAAATGCTTTAATGCTGAATAAGGATTGTCATAGACAGTTAGTGTAATTCCTATTATGGGTCACGACACATTGATCGCCAGCGTTCGACGGTTTGTCCATACAAAAAGAGCTAAAGCATACTTACTCGTGCTCTTTTTGTATAGAAAAACTTTTGGACGCCGTCGATAAACGTTTCGAGACCCTAATTGAGCTAGATCATTGACATACCTACCTCAAACATATTCTTTTTTCAGATTACATAGCCAAAGATGAAGTAGATGATCAAGTACCAGGTTAGTATGATTAAGTTGGTAGGGATTTCACTGACTCATAATAAAGTCTCGCTAGTTCGCTACCTCTTAACAATTTCCTCATAGTAATTTATTATTTACAATCTGAAACTGTTAGGCAATCATATGTGTATAAATGTGATGTAATTATAATACAGTTTTTGCATCATTGTCACCCACGTACGTAAGTCACAATTAGGATAATCCGTACTGTGGGCGTATATCGGTGCCTAACCCTACGGGGCACAGGCGTGAAGGTATGTTTGTTTGTGTATTTATACACCATATACTTTTTAATGTTTTAACGCCTGAGAAAGAATCGATTTTGATCTACTATTATTATTAGACTGCGACAATAAAAGAAACGAGTAAAAAAGTAAATCACAACAAACAATAATAAACGTAACATAGGTACCATAACGCCATTATTATCGAAGGATTAGGTACGTTAGGTAGGTTGCTGTCGTACACCCTCAGTTCGCGGTAGGTTATTCTTAGGTCCCATTATGCGTCTATTGTGAACCAGAGACAAATCCAAACTGTTCATAGTTTGGATTGCTATGGAGAATTTTGTACAAAAACCTAATAACACTGCTCCAACTGGAAATCACTTGTGACCACTAGACCAATGAGGTCCTTACAATGACATCTCCTAAATTAAGTCAACTATATTTTGCTGTTAGGTAATTATGTCATAGGATTAAATTATTTGTATTATACAATTTCCGACTCATAATAAACTTCAATGAGCGGCAGGAGTAAGATGATGATTTGTACGACTACCAATGCATATTAGTGATTTTATAATCCTTTGATTTCAGCACCGTGAGGTTAAAATGTCGACAACCAAAACCGTTTTAGTGAAATATAAAATTTATTTATTGTTTGCTAGTTAAAAGTGTAACACAATCGACATGTAATTAAATAAACGAAATATATTTTTATTACGATTTTTTTATTCAATAGAAACACCTTAACATTCACATGTTACAATCATTTACACTTATGCAAATATCATTTCTTCACGTCTTTTCTTGGTGACTACGGTACCAGGCTTATGTTGAGCCTCTGGGTGGTTCATCAACTCTGGCGGGCAAGTAGATACCGAACTTGTTAGTAATACTTGCTTGAGATCGTAGAATAACGCCGAATCTTCCTTAGTTACGAACGATATAGCTTTACCAGTCTTACCAGCTCGTCCCGTACGACCGATACGATGAGTGTAATCTTCAATAGTCTTGGCCATGTCGTAATTAATGACTATACTGACGTCCTTGATGTCGATACCACGACCAGCGACATCAGTCGCAACCAGTATGTCTTTCGAGCCGTTTTTAAGACTGGCCAGTGCGAAGTCTCGCTGTTCCTGTCCTTTACCACCGTGCAATGTACACGCATTGAAACCCAGCTTTTCCAATCCTTTGGCGAGAACGTCAGCTCCTTTCTTCTGGTTGACGAAGATAATAATCGGTGGTTCAACGCCCCTCTGCAATATTTCAGTAAGTTTTCTACGTTTTTCGTTCTCGCCAATCATGAAGACAACCTGTTCAGTCCTATCCACAGGCTTACCAACAGATCCAATGTATACAATAGCAGGTCTACGTAGATAACTCCTTGCAAGACGCTCTACTGCGGGAGGCATAGTCGCCGTAAACATCACAGTTTGTCTAAATTTCTTTTTAGAGTTATAGTTAGCTAGCAGCACGGAGGCGTCTTCGGCAGCGTCTGTATCTGGCTTGATGTTGGAAACTGGCATGTACTCCAGAATTTTCTGAACGTCAGGCTCGAAACCCATGTCAATCATACGATCGGCTTCATCAAGGACGACGTAAGTGCAACGATTCAGTACCAAATACCTGTTTTCTAAAACGTCAATGAGACGACCAGGTGTTGCTATAACAATTTCACATCCCAATCTCAGTTTAAAACCTTGCTCCTCTCGAGACAGACCACCTACAACAACAACAGATGTGATCCCCAAAGGAATCCCAAACTTATTAGTTTCTTCCTCTATTTGTTGCGCCAATTCGCGAGTTGGTGCTAATATGATGGCATATGGACCTTGGTCAGCATCCTCCAAGCGTTCATTTTTGGGTAGAGATTGGATCCAAGTTAGCAGAGGTATAAGGAAAGCCAATGTTTTACCAGAACCTGTTTCTGCTACACCTATGATATCCCTGTTTTGTAGACCAATCGGTATAGCCTGCCTTTGAATAGGTGTGGGACTCTTGTAACCAACTTTATTTATAATTTCCATAATATCTGGATGGAAGCCTGCTTCCTTCCAATTTCGGATTGGATTTGGAATTTTACCACCTTTGATAGTGATGTTATAGTCCTCTCTGAAAATACGCCAGTCCCTCTCAGTCATTTCATCTTGATCTTTTTCAGACCAGTGACGGTCATCCCACTTTTGCTTGTCTTCCTTCTTCTTAACTTTCTTAAGACGTAACTTCTCTTGCTCTTTCTCCAATTCTGTTCTTCGTTTCTCTAACAAATTTCCATAGAATTTGCTGTAATCTTTTTTCTGAGATTTTATGTCTATTCCAGCTATATGACCACGGCCAAAGAATTGAACTTGATGTCTCTCTTTATACAAAGCATTGTAATCATTTGAAGTATCTTCTGAAGCATCCCAATCAAAGACAAATTTACGATCATTTAACCTTCTTACTCTACGTTTTTTCTTTACTATGCCCAAGTAACGCGCCTTAATTGCTTCTTCTTCACGTTCTTTATCCTTAGTTTTGGAAACTTCTTCATTTTTCTCCTTTTTGTCCTCACGGCGATCATTCATAGACTTCCTCTCTTCATATTTTCTTTCCCTCTCTCTCTCCCTATCATCCCTTCTCTCCCTTTCCTTTTCTCTCATCAATTCTCTTTCATCTCTATATCTTTTATTTTCTTCTTCTCTTTTAGATGGTCCAGTAAGATCTATAGTAGTGATAGAAGGTCTATCAACATTAGCCCTTATAGCTTCAACTTGTTTTTGACGTCTTTCCAAAGCCAGTGCTGCCCTTTGTTCTTTGGTTAAGAAGACTGGTTTGCTGCGAGCCTCTTCCTCAGCTTTCTTCTTGGCAAGAAGTTCCTCAAGAGACAGAGGTTCTTTTTTTATAGGCTTTGAATCTTCTTCTTTACCTTCTTGAGTGTCTTCCTCCTCATTTTTACTCTCCTCCTCCTTCTTACTCTTAGATTTTTCCTTTTCATCATATTTCCTTCTGTTGTCTGAATCCTTGTCTTTACCTTCACGTTTCTTAGGACTCCGAGAGCGGCCGCGTTCGCGGTCTTTTCTTGCGGGGCTTCTGGATCTGTCTTTGTCTTTTCTAGCAGGGCTCCGTGATCTGTCTCGTTCTTTCCTAGGACTACGAGATCGTTCTCGACGTTTAGCTTTATCTCGATGAGACTCACGCTCTCGATCTTCATATCGTTCTTTATCACGTCTTTCTCTAGAACGCGAACGTCTGCGTTCAGGACTCCTGTCCCGTGCCATTCTTACTGTCAGAAATTGGTAAATGTATGATAAGTGTATCACAAATCTTAGTAAAAACCATAACACAAATTGTATTTTACACAAACCAAACCAACATTGCCTTTAATTTTTGACACAGTTAGGTATAGGCAAAATATCGATATTTTTTCATACAATTATCGATATATTCCTTCTTGATATATTTTTAAATAATATTAATCTCGTTATATCATTATTCAATAATTATTTTAGAGTATTTATTCGACGTGGCAATGCAGCCAGTCTTCTGGGCACGTTGCCAGACGACATGAGCGATGCCGAGAATGCATCCTAGCGTTTGACGCTTTCTAGCGTTTTTTTCATTTTGGTTTAGGTATTTATATTTTATAGATATGTAAGTATTATTTTGGTAAACCTATTGTATACAACGTGTTACAAAATACCCCATAAAAATATAATTAATTATCAAAGCCAATAATTTTGTCAGCTGTCATGTCTGGGAACCAGATTATTTAACAGAAGGGCCTACGTACTTATTTTACCTTATATTTGTCTACTTTAATAGTTTTTCTTTTTTCATTCATAAATCCTTTCTTTGGGGTATCTTATACAGCGTTACTACGATTCTTAAATATTATGAATGGATTCGTTATGTGGCCCCATTTAACCTCCTTTCGGCTTTAAGGGTAGTTTTGTAACACCCTGTATATAATGTATTTTATAATTTTTAGTTATTTAGCAGAAATAAAATATTACCCTAGTTAAAGATTTAAGAGTATCGGATTCGTATCAATTTTGATTTTTTTAACACAACTTTGGTTTCGTGTTTAATGTAACTAGATACCCCTTGCATGCTCCTCGCGCATTGTTAACTTTAAAAATCCTGCCACAATCTTTATGAAATTTGGTTCATGTCTATTATTTTTTACGAATTTTGAATGCTTTGGGAATATGTATGAATAATCATGCGAAGACTGACGATATATTTCACTCGATAGTTATCGATACTGTTTATAAATATCGATATATTTTTTTCACTTGCCCATCCCTAACACATTTTATTCTAAAACCACAGAATATTTATGGTTTTATTACGTTCTATAGAATTTATGTTTATGCTCAGTGTTTAAATTACTTTACTTTTAAATTTTAATAATTAACTTTAAGACAAGGATTCATCAATAACTTAGAGAATCTTGTAGGCTATCTATGTAATTTTTGCGTTTCAGTTTACTCATTAGGCTAAAAAAAACGTATCTTGTGAATCTTGTTTCATGTTTCTCAGTATCATGTCAAATCAAATTGTCTAATTGTCTATGCATAACCTCAACTCATCTCTACGTGACGGTTGGTGACGGTGACGTGAAATACATTATACAAAATATTAGCAAAACAATTATTAAATAATATTTATGTGTATTCGAGTGACGTGAGATATCGTATACGATAAATAAAATCCACGGTACAACTACAAAGTGAGTAGGTAGTGAATGTGACGTCCATACTCCATCCATACATTTTTGTAAGATTGCAACCTGTAACTTGTGTGATCTTGTATTGTATTAAAATTGTCATTATTACATATAATACAATTTAACTTAACGTAAAAGTAATCCCTACTTTAAGTGCAACTCTGGTTGGAACCATATTTTACATAATTTGAATTTGAATATCTACATTTTTAATATAGTACCTATTCTGTTTCCTACTGTGACTGAGTTGAACACCTTCTAATATAAGAAGAACGCGAAATACGTTACTGGGTTACGTATTATTACGTTCTCGTGTAGTGAGCTGTGCATTAACTGCGTGTGGTTTGTGAAATAAAATTTTCAATGGAAAGATCGACTAAATATAAATTGTGTGTAACAACAGCAGCTTTGGCTGTAGGATGCACTGTTTCGTACATTATTTACAAACAGAGACAAAGACGAGGAGTTCGAGATGCTGCACAACTATTTAATTACTTAACAATCAAAACTGTTACCAGTGAAGAATCTAGTGAACAAGTTGTAGGAGAATTGAGAAGGTAATACTGTTATTTTTATAAATACATAGTTCTGTTGGAGTGTCATCTTAAAGCTGGCTCTATATTATGATCTCTAGCTTGCAGCTACATAAAAACAACTTATTCCAGCCCCTGATTATTATGTATGGTTAATATCTGAGATACAGTCTAGTGGTTGCAAGTGGGGCACCTGATTGTGAGACCTGAGTTTAATAACCAGGCAAAGTAGCAAAGACAAATTTTATTTTTTCTGTTTAATAATTTTGTCCAACATGACCTTTCCCATAAATAGGTACAAAGGTTTTTTGTGAGACAGATGGATCATTAGAAATTGAAAGAATATGATTAACATAATTTGATGATGATTGACATTTGCCATGGTGTTTTGAGAAATGTATCCATAATATAATCTTTGATAATAATATCTAGTTTCTTTTAGCATAGTTATATATGTATATTTGAATTTATCAAGTAACATATTATAAGACCAAAAATATATTAACTACTTTTCTCCACCTTTTAAAGTTTATGATTTAGCCAAGGAAGAAGTGAATACTGTCACAAAAAATAATTTAATAATGATTATATTACAGTGCATAGAAAGGCCTGGACTATGATAGGGGAAGCCTTTACCCTGCAGTGGGACACAAAAGAGGCTGTGTAACAAAATATACCTACATAACTGGCCAAAAAAATTGATTCCCTAATAAAAAATATTCTTTTATTCAGGCGATGTCAAAAACACAGAGCATTAGGATTTGACTGTGAATGGGTGACACAAGGTGGGAGCCGGCATCCAGTAGCCCTAGTGCAGCTTTCATCCCTTGATGGTTACTGTGGCCTCTTTAGACTAAACACTATGAATGCTTTACCAGAATCTTTAAAAGTAAGTACATTTATCAGTATGTTGGCGTCCCCCTGGTACATAAGCCTCCATGAGCCGATAGAATATCCGAATCAACAACTACCTCTAGGCTGTAGGCCTTATTAATTCCATGCAGGAATTGAACCTGCAACCTGTGTCGCGAGCTGAAGGGAAAATTCGTGGACCTTGGCTTCTGCGAGTTGTAGTGCGTGAACCACAACTCGGCGAATTTTCATCGTAGTCAAATATAAGGATGGACAAATAATGCTCACAGTTACGGAAAGTGCGATGTATAGAATTAATATAGAATCACAATGAAGTGCTTTTTACTCCACTTAGGTATCATATAAAGGAACACACATAGTCGGAGTTTTATATTACAGTACCTACATCAATGAGTCAGTACGTTATTTATACATGTGTGAAATATGAAAACATTTTATGCATAATAATTAGTGTTCGACCGAAGGTGCAATTCTGGCCGAAGCCGAAGCCGATTAATCGGTATTCACCAAAACCTTCGGCCGAAGCCGAAGCCGAAGCCGAAGGTGTCATTGACCTTGAGAAATACGATAGTTACTTTGATCTCAGGATATACTAGATACATATTGTGAGAGCTTTAGAGATTTAGCCCAATAACGAGCCGTGTGACCAACATATACAAGTAGGTAATAAAATATTGTCTAAAATAAAAGTTTCAAATATACAATGTTAATTAAATATTTATTTACTTAAAGTAATTTTAACAAAAATAAAATAACTAAAAGTAAACAATCTTCACATGTCTTTTTATCTAAAAATTGCATAAAAAAACATACCAACATTGTTTCCATTTAGTTTCCTACCTAACGTTAGATAACATAAAATATTTTAAACCAGACAATACTTACGGTTTTTGGTTCTTAGAGTGCCTCACAATAATGAACGTATCACCACAGGTACTACTCACAGTAATAAATAAAATAATTTGTAATAACAAATATGAAATAATTAAAAACGAAACACTTATTAGAATTTTAAGACGCGCTCTCAAACTTGTTTTGACTCGTTTAGTTTACTAACTGCGATTCGTTTGGTCCGGTGCGGCGGCGCGGCGAAACTCTGCTGCTCTGCACACTCTCCGTCTCGCTCTAGCATCGTTCAGTAAATTTCAAATTTGGCAACTTGCAAACCTTCGGCTTCGGCCAAACCTTCGGCAAATTTTTGGCCGAAGCCGAAGATTTGGCCGAAGGTGCTTTTTTGGCCGAAGGTGGCCGAAGCCGAAGCTTCGGTCGGACACTAATAATAATGACTTATAATTACTATAACTACAGCCGATATCATTACTTCGATAAAAATTAAAAAAAAATGTTGGTCAGCCTTATACTCATCATTATAATTTCGACCACTTAAGAGCTTTTTCCATGCGCGAAAAAGGCATTATTCACCTTCCGGAAAAGGTAGAAAAACACACATACCTTATGGTTTAGGCCGCTGGAACAGAAACGCATTTTTACCGCGATCCAAACAGCTCCAAATCCGTTCAAATCTACTAGTACCCCAGTGCGTTGCTTCCATAAATCCAAACATCGAATGTCTATAAACAAAATCAGCTTTCTTTGAAATAAAAAACATTTGGTTTGAATATTATGAGAAAATTTACACAAGTGATGTTTTAGGATCTGCTAGAAGACGAAACGATCTACAAAGTAGGCGTTGCGCCTACAAATGATGCAAAGTACCTTTGCCACGATTACTCTGTAGTGATGAAGTCGACCCTAGACATCAGACACTTGGCAGAACTCAGCGGTTTCGATCCCGGTGGCCTAGCTATGTTATCTTCCGAGTTGCTTGGAGCTGCTTTAGACAAAAGTTGGAGGGTAAGAATATTTTTCATTATATCCAAATGATTCGACACACAATCTTGGTATTGATTAGGACTTTGATAAAGTCATGAACTACTTGGGATGCCTCAAAACAGGATGAATGTGTGTTATACTTGAAAACAACTATTGAGTACAATTATTCTTTATTAGTTGAGACACGTCCTCATATAAAAATCATAATCGCTGATAGTATGTCTATTTTAATACATCTGTGATGGCTCCAACATTGAACTGCTTCAAGAACAGATTGGATAAGGAAAACATCTCCAAGCTATTTGATACACACGCATCAGCTAATTAGCTGCTAGTGTGTTTTACCAATAATAATAAAATATAATAATAATCTAACTGGTCGAAACTGCCTCCGAGCCTCTTGGGTGACTTTCATATTTATCAGTAAAAATACCTAAACAATGACAGTCTTGAGGTTTTCCAGAGATATAAAATAATTGGCAGTGGCTTCGTGTACAATGCTGTTTAGGAAAGGATAGGTTGCTTCACATGGGACAAAGACCCTCATAATTTTACTGTATTTCTTTCACAGATTAGATGTAGTGACTGGGAAGCAAGCCAATTGTCCGAAAGACAATTGAAGTACGCGGCGATCGATGCACACGTAGCCATCAAAATTTTTGAAATCCTACTAGAAAAACTTGGAAAGAAAAGTAGTTTACTGTCTTGGTTGTTCGGTAGCAATGGTGTCAGCGTGTGGACACATCTAGATGATCATTGTAGGAACTATGTAGATGTAAACTACAAAACCAAACACAATGGGAGAATTAAACCAGATTGGTAAGTTTAAATAATCCCTACTTAATATTATAAAATAATGGGATAGTAACTCTGTTTGTCTGTCTATCGGTTACGCACCTAAACCGCAAAATCGATTTTGATGAAATTTGGTACAGTGATCAATTAGACTTTGGAGGAGGACATAGGTCACGTTTTGTCTCAAAAAGCCTTTAGGTGTGGAGTTGAAACCGCAGGAAACAGTTAGTTTATTCATAATTAATGTAGTATTTAATCGCAACTTGCCTGGTGACGTAAGAGAACAATTAACTGTCAAAATAAAACGTAACCTAGGCATAGGTACTTGTTGAGCAATTAGTTGCTACACTACGCGGCTTCCATCTCTGCACGGAACAAATATTTTTTATGTCCTATATGGTGTAAGTATGCGTGAAACGCAGCATATTTTTTTCCTATACCGTAGTACGTATAGGAATATTAAAAATATGTAGTACTCTTAAAAGTATTACTTATTTTCATGGACATCTACCTAACTTTAATCGTGCGGAATGTGCGACGCAATGGCGGTCTCCCGTCGGCGAATTGTGAAGTGCCTATGTAGCAATAGTACAATAGTATAAAGCAATAGATGACTCATATCTATTTACGTATGAATCTAATGCACTGTAAATGTTAGTCAATATTACATTATGCTTCGTATAAAAGATGTTATTTTTGTATTTGTTATTTAATGATGAAACGGCTGAGATGATTATTTATTTCGGTCTTCTGACGTAATTTTGGATCAGTTTTACTAATGACTGGTCTGACGGTAAAATTATGAGGAAAGTAGAAACACTATATACTTAAAACCTAGAGCCAAAATCGCCAACCGAGTCCGGCTAGTTGATTTGTTAGCTATTATTAATCTTCATCACTCAAAATTACTTATGTATAGTAGAGTGACATTATGATAGATTATTCATAATTCTAGCCAATAACAGTATTGTAAAAACAGCTTGTAGTCTAATCATATTTTTTTTAATACTTTTAATTACCCAAGTGTAGGATATAGATATATAAATCCGCATCCTCACATATTCTTTTGCTACCAAAGTTGCGTCATACGTATTTATTTAGGAACTACCTATAGCAACATATTTTATTGTGCAATAAATTGTAACAGGAAATTAAAAAGTTGCGTTTTTTTTTTAGCACGAAACGTTTTAAGAGATTTTAACACGAAACTTGAATGTTTCGTTTTAAAATCTCCTATTTCTGTCTAAGTGATGATGTTCTCGACTTGAATTTGCAATATTTCCGCCTTCTGACGCAACTTGGCGATATTATGTGTCACACGCCAAGTATAGCAAAAGGAATTACGTATTTATCTTTATGACATACTCCCTTTTCTGTCCATAAAATTACTATATGGCATTACGAGGCGCTGACTACGCAATCTTTGGAAACACATTAATTAGCCAAAGAATATTCCGGCCGAGGCGAACGGCGCGGTGTGTCAGTAATTTGTTGATTGACGATGTTTCGAACGGTTTAATAATTTGATTCGGCCTTTGTGGTCCCAGAGACTGCAGGGAGAGAGGGAAGGCTTCCCATTAATGGTGTCCGGTCATTGTACCGGATCCCCTCCTGTTATGGTCGTGGAATCACTGTTTTTAATCATACGAGTCTAACATACCCTGCAGTTGCCTCTCCAGGTAGCAGACGATCCGTGAGGACTTTCTCCCTTCTTTATTAAATTAAGATTAATCGGTAGACTGACTGACTTATAACTTTTGACAGTGCAAAAGACAACGACACATTGGTACTAAAGAAGCGATGTTCATACGCGACGCGCATCAGACCTCTATACAACAACTGCTTCATGGAGGCGCCCGACGGTGAACTCCTCTGTACGTGTGACAAGAATAAGGCTTTATGGTAAGATATTATAAGGTTAAATATTACTAGAAAGTTAAGGACAACGAGGGATCGTCGTAATGCACATGCAGTGAGCAATATTTGTATCATAGAATGCTTGCAAGGCGACGCGACGGCTTAGAAGAGTTACTAATTAAGGAGAATGAAGGAGTATGAAATGTACTCGGAAAACAATCAGGCAAATGGTGTCAAGAACAAAGTGAATACATTCAAGTTATTAACTACCTGAATGAGCTAGTTGTCAGAAGTGCGTGTGCTCCTACTAGGTTGGCTTCCCAGGTCGAGTAAAGTTCAAATTTACTGCAAAGAAGACAATCTATTATTTAGTAGAAATTGAGCCTATCTTGCCTGACATTAGGCCAGTGGTTCCCAACCTTCAAGTCCGGGGGACCCGCGAACAAAATAAAAATTATGACGCATAACATGTAAGGGCATTCATGTTGTTTAGTTTTTAGAATTTTAGGGCCCAAAACATGGTAAGGTCTTGGGGTCTACTCTAACAAAAGGTTGGGAAACCCTGCTCTAGACTCAAGTATCTAAAAATTATAGTGTGTGTTTTACTTGTGTATTTCTTTGACCATTTATTTTATTTAGGTTTGTAAAGAAAGAGCTAGCAGATGTAACGAAAGAAGAGCCGCTAACCGTGCGGTTACGTTTCGAGCCCGCCGGCCGGTCCGTGGGGGACGTGGGGCGGTACTACCAGCTGAAAAAGGAGAACAAGTGTGTTGTCTGCGGCTGCACTCAATCTTACATCCGTAAGAATGTCGTGCCTCGAGAGTATAGGAAGATCTTCCCGGGTAAGTTGAATTTTAGTCTGTGGACGGGTGAGGATTCTTAACACGTTTAGACCCTTCTGTGCCTTGGAGGACGCTTAAAACCGTCGGTCCCGGTAGAGCCCAGGTTGCGGAGGTCTGATGTTAGATGTTTCGTGTAAAATATTGATATTCAGCCGCATCTGGTCAGACTGGAAGCTGACCTCATTGTTGAGGATGTGATGTCATCGGAATTAATTACACTACCTTGAAATATATTCCTAAAGTGTTGTAATTAATCATGATAGTTGGCTACGTTAACCCGCTAAGACGTTCAAACCTTGTTAAAAGGGGTTCGAAAGTTTTTTATATGGAAGCTGGCATATCGACCCGCAGCCATTTTGTTTTTTTTTTCGAAATTCCGGAGCACGATGAACCTAAAGAGTCATCGAGATATTTGGAGGTAAAGATCGATATAAGTATAGAGAACAAGTTACCGCAATCTGTTAGATTTCTTTGATAGATTTTCAACTTAAATACAAAGTAATAAGGTTCATATTCAATTGGGAAAATTTGACAGTTTTGGATAGCTTGACCTGCTGACGTCTGTACAACGACATTAATTAAAAATAGACTTATTATGTGTCTATAAGCGTCAGATTGTATCCAAATAAATCGTTCGCAGGTTGATTATTATTATTACTGTTTATAGAAAGAGAGTAGGTACATTACATACTACTACTAATGTAGTGTTTTGAACAGAAATCATGAAAGACCACTCGTCCCACGACGTGTTGCTGATGTGCGTGAACTGTCATCAACGAAGTAATGCGCTCGACCAGGCGGTGCGCGAGCGCCTCGCTAACATGAGCGGCGCGCCCTACGCACAGCAGCTGCGCTCCAAGTACACAGAGGACGCTGACTGCAGGTGACATACTGTTCCTAGCAGACTCATGCCAACACCAGTATAAGTTGACCCCGTATTGTACCGCAAACCTATTTAATTACAGGTCAGCTTATACTGGATAATTATAGTTTTATACGTAGCAGCGTATACAATCTCCAACCTAATTCCTATATGTATAGAAAACTAACCAATTTTAGTTCTTTTCGCTACGAACAAATTACTGATCAGCTGATGATGTTTCTTTGCATGCATGTATTATTATTTTTCCGAGATTTTCAGAAACCCGTAAAACAAAAGTTGTCAGTTTAATAAATTATGCTCTAGAGTTCTAGACTACGTGGAGTCCTCCCGTCACCCACACCCAATTACAGGGTGGAAGGGACATCGACGCGCAACGCCTTACCATGACTTCAGTACATGATTCTGGACCCCCCTGCGTTGGATTTTTTCGTCGGCTTTTTCTTAAATTTTACAACTCGCAAGTGAACTCTAAGGAAACAGCTGACCAGAAGATCTTTCGAGTTTAATTTACAATGGTGTTTTTAGTGAAAAAAGTGAATTAAAGACTTTTTAATTAAAATTCTTATTGGGTTAGATAGAAATAATGATTTTGTACAGTTTAAAGTGGAAAAACTGCAAAAAAAAATTAAAATTTAAGAAAAAGCCGACGAAAAATTCCAAAGCATGGGGGGTCCAGAATCATGTACTGAAGTCATGGTAAGCCGTTGCGCGTCGAGGCTCGATGTCCCTTCCACCCTGTATATTATTTTTAAACTTTAATCATTGAAATAAAATACTACTTTTCACGTGATGTAAAAGTAATTTCATTGCAATTTCTAATATTTACAAACCGTCAGAAATTGGTACCTATCTATTTGAATTAGGTTCTAAGATGAGTACTAATAATTATTAGTGATCAGTAAGGATGTTCCTGATACCGACATTGAACGAACAACTTTTTTATTGAATTATTAAATAAAATCAACAGAAAAATTAAGTCAGCGGCCCGAGCTCTGCTAAACAAATGTAATAAATTACCCGAGGTGCGGCGGGGGGAGCTCCAGCGTACTCTACTGCAGTACTACCCGGAATACTCCGAGGTCACCGACGACCTGTTGAAGGAGGCCGCTGATGTGCAAGTGCGGTAAGTTATCTATTTTATTGGAACGAAGTTCCTTATCGCGCGTTGTGAAAGGGGGCTAGACGAAAAGTTGTCACGACACTTGTTGCTTGTCAACAATATTTGAATTTCGAATTATTGAGTGAATGACAATATTTGAATTTCGCGCGTTGTGAATTGTTGAGTGTATACAGGTTTTTTTATTTTTAATTATTAAATTTTAATGAAAGGAACTTCGTTCCATCCGGGTGTCCCTTGACACCTCTCAAGTTTTTTTTTTCTTTTAATAAGTAACCAAATCCTTCGCTATCCACTATTAAATATTGATCTATTTACAGAAATATATATCATTAATCATTCGGGGAATACAGCCGTGATAGTATGTATATTCAAGAGGTTTATTGCTATCCAACATCTTATTTTTTCATACGTATGTGACCCGCCCGGCTTCGCAAAGGTGCAATGTACTTATAACATGCATGTATTATACGGAAGAAAATCTCAAAATAATAGTGAAAACCGTACCAAAATCCGTTGCGTCGTTTAGAAGTCGCTTATTTAATTTAATCGTCACCATCAATCATCTTTGTTGCAGTGTTGAAAACGCCGATTACGAATCTCACGGGTACAGGGTGGTGCAGTACTTCCTGAAGCATGGTGGTCTGCTGCGGCTCGAAGAGGTGTGGCGGGAACACTTCCTCAAAACCATGAAGCCTCGCCACATGCCCGCTCTCTGGTCCGTCAAACACAACGAGGAAAAGTAAGGAAGGAACTAACAACACCTCTATATACTATCTTTATCTATAATTTTTTTTATCTTATCTTACTCCAAAAAAATAAGGCTTTCTTCAGAGCCATTTTCATATAACTTGCGTTAATTAGAAATTTTACGAAGTTTTTTTCTTTAATTTGGAATAAACAATAAGGTCAGTTATTTTATAATAATGTTCTATTACAGTCACTGTACGCTCTTAATTTAATTAGATTATTTAGAAAATATTGGAGTTTGAAAGGTCGCCAAAGTAAATAAATAAATTACCATTAAGTGCGGTTCTGCGTGCTTGTTTGCACTGCACGTTAAAACGTGGTTTAAAGCTGGGCGTACAATATTAGTTTTTGGGAATGACGTGTTTATAGTAGACAGAAATCCAAATTGTTTAAAAAAAACAATTTCTTTTATTTGTTTCAGGTTACGCGCGAAATGGAAAGAAGGTCGTCTTTCCCAAGAAGATTTAAAATCTATTGGATTAACAAGATTGTAAAAAATAAACCCTATGAATGAAATGAGGTAGCTGAGTTGAAGGACTGTTAGAACCTTTTTATTATATAAAACATTGTTGACGGTTGTTAGGGCATACTACGAAAATCGAATGTAGAAAATTCAGGTCGAAACGAAATAACAACGTACGAAAATATTGCCATTTAACGAGGCATTAAACGAAGCACTAAACATTGAGAAACAGGAAGTGTTTGGAAGTGGCCTGACGGCAAGAGACGAAAGTGCATGAGAGACTGCATGAAATCGATTGTCCGATTTGAAAAACTTTCGTGGTAGGAAAACGTTCGTTCCGTCATTCGATTCAACATCGTATTTCGATTAGTTTGCCTTTAAACTTCGAAAAAATTTAACCAAATCCGTATGATGTTGATGTCCGTATCGTGAATGGCTAGTGATGGGTTTACGCCGCGGCATTTTGGGCAGATTGAATTTACGCCCAATATCCGCCCGTTTGTGCCCAGTAAATGCTCAAAAGTCAGGACATTTACTTAATACTTTAAAATTATTTATAATGCTTAATGAACATAAAATATGTGCAGTATAAACTATTGGTTAACATCGATTTTGGATTTACTGCGAAAAATGACGATTATTATTAATTATTTTGTCTATTTAATTCAAATTCAATCGAAATTACCTTAAATACCTAAAAAATATATCTTCTATATCTATATTTTTTAGGTATTTAAGGTACCCAGCGGCGTTTATTTGGGCGTAAATCGTTTTTGCCCTATTCGCCCAGTTTATGCCCATTTTTGCCTTTTGGGTTTAAACCCTCGACCCATCACTATGAATGACACGCTGACTGTTAGGCATTTATCACTCGTTGAACTAGTGATATAGGCGTGAACATTTTGTAAAAAAATAATAGTACATAAGTATATCGAAATCGAATCTTCTTTCCCACATCCTAAAGGGACTCGATTGAAGTTCCAGATTTATGTAAGAATATAAAAGACGTTTGTTTTAAATTTTAGGATTTTATCGAATAATAAAAATAGCTAATAAATGTCTAATTTTAATAATAAATGTACATACAAAGTGTTGGTTATTATTTTTACTTCCTAAACGTAAGTCTACAACTTACATTAATTAAGCAATACCTGAAAACTACTGTTCGAAAATATACCAACATTTTCTTGGTCTCCATTTCGTACAATAGTTTTAATTTAAAACGAGCTGTATATTTCTCTGATTTCTAAATAGCACCTACCTATCTATTTTAACCGCAGGATTTTTTTGCATCATTGCTAAGGAAGGACGACGTCTGTGGTCTAGTGGTTCGCGTATCGGACTGCTGATCACGAGGTCGTGGGTTCGATTCCCACAAACCACAAATATTTATGTGATGAACATAAAGTGTTTGTCTGGGTGTTTCCTATGTATTATTTATAAGTATGTATTTACAAAAAATAAGTATGTACTATATCCATTGTCTAGTACCCATAGTAAAAGCTCTGCTTAGTTTGGGACTAGATGGTGCTGTTTAATTGTCCAAGAATATTAAAAATAAAAAGATACCGCGGGATGACGGATGCATAGCTAGAGGAATTGTGTTAATGGATTTATAAGAACATAACGGAAGGACCTTCATTCTCAAACAATAGAGCATTATGTAGATTATTTTGATTTCGAAACGGTCTCGCTCTGAACGGGTGCTCATTCACCAATTTCCAATATTTTCTGACTTGTGAAACGTGAGCTACTTCCTACTGATACAAAAATAGATGATACATAATAAACGTTATTATATTATAAAACACTACATAATTTTACCTTATCCATACATACCATAATCTAACACATCACTGGCATAAGCCCAAAAGCTGCTAGCTTAAAGTGGAACTGAGCTGGACATGTCTGCCGCATGTGAAATGAGCTGTGGGCTAAACAAAGTAGGTACAGAAGAGGTCCCTTAAAAGTTAAAACTGCCGATAGCGCGGCAGGCCTAGACAGATATTCTTCTGGAAGGATTGGCCCAAAACAGCCGTGAATCGTGAGGAATGGAAGGCTTTTGCCCTGCAGAGATAACGGCTGAAATAAATAAAATATACATAATCTCCGCTTATTATACTCAATCTATATTCTTGGTTAATAGTCTGTGGTTCAGTCCAAACTGAACAACCGTTCACTATCACTGAATACTATTTCTGCAGCACTCGCGATCGTTACAAGCGTGAAGATAATACAGTGAAACAACTCAGTAAGGTGATAAAGCTGTATATTATAAAATTTGATCCTCGTCGCCCTGGTAACTTAGAAAACTGCTCTCAACTAAAGACGCCATCTATCGGTTTAAAAGTAAACAATAACTCAAACACAAACAAAAACTACCAACATCAAGACATGTCAAGATAATGTTA
The DNA here is from genome assembly GCA_964056405.1 of Acronicta alni. NCBI lineage: Eukaryota > Metazoa > Arthropoda > Insecta > Lepidoptera > Noctuidae > Acronicta > Acronicta alni. The sequence continues at coordinate 15,498,429 of OZ043915.1, read as the reverse complement.
GATTGAACTGTCAAGTCAAATTGGCATTTGGCAAAATATTTTTTAAAAAATCCGTTGGTTGATCTATTGTGTTTTGTAGTTGTGGTTGTATTTTAATTTTCTATATTTATTTTGTGAAAGAGTAGTTTTATCACAGAAAAATACAGAGAAAAGTTATTACACTATGACCAATACAAAGCAATTAAAAATCACGAAACTGTTTCGAAAAGGAGGTAAATAATGGTTGTCATTCCTAAAAAATAAACAACGAATAGTATTAAAGCAGTAATTTTCTGAAATTGTACAAAATGAATACCTATCCATTGTATTTTAAAAATATCTTGAAACAACCCCCCAAGTAAGGAACATTAAGTGCCCTGCCAGTCTTAGAAAAGGAAAAACTGGAGATAATAACTTATTATTCTAGCCACCAAGCTCCCGGAGGACTGTGATGAGCTGCAAGAAGAGATACAGCAGCTAGAGCTAAAGTTGAAAGAGAAGCAGAATGACTTGTTTCAGTTACAACGAAACAGTTATAGGCACAAAGCTTCTCCACCTAAGAGAAAGACGGAACCATTTATTAGACCTCAGGTAAATATTATAAATAAATGCATGACTAATAAAATATTACCCTAGTGTTCTTAGGTGCAACTGCTATGCTCGAGATCCTGGGCCCGATATCTAGGTTGAGCAGTGTTATTAGGTTGTTCTATGAAATTATCAGTAGCAGCTCCGATTTTTTTTATACCTTTCACAAGAGACCTAAAACGTGACTAACTGTGGGTGTAAATCACTATACCTCTTTGTAATCCTGAAGGGAATACAGGCATGATGTTATGTTTAAAAAAAAAACTGGAATCCTAATATTGAAATATAAAATAAATAATATATTTTTGTAGATGAATATGTGTTAATTTTTCTTTGCAAACACACCTACACTTTTATTTTGTACATTGACATGCTAGTGAATCATAGGATTTGTGGGATTTTTTATTTTTTGCCTACCCCTATATTAGGAAGAATGTATGTTATTGTTAGGATATGTCCTAACAATAACATACATTCTTCCTTAGCAGTATACATAGCCTATGGGCTATGTATACTGCTGACTACTATCAGGTGGGGCATAATATAGGTATTAGTTTGCCATAATATTAGTACAAAACTACTATAATTTTGGCGCTTATTATTTATTAAAAGCCTGTTGTGTCCCACTGCAGGGCAAAGGCCTCCCCAATCCTTCTTGAATGAGTACAGCTCGTCCCGCCATCTCCGTCTGGGCCTGCCTTTTGGTTCTTATAATAAACATTTTTTATTTTCCAGAAAATAGTTTTATCAAATGCTGTGGACAGATTAAAGATAGATTTAGACTTGATGTCCATTCTGTCAGGCATTGAGGTGCAGTCCTATGTGTTGGATGACCATTGTTGCATAACATATCACATGCAGCATGCTGCCAATCACCAGGTCAAGCATGGATTGAGGATTGAGCTGAAGTCTGGTCTGTTTAAGTTATAATCTGCTTTCTAATTTCCTTAACCCATCCAATAGAAAAACCATTGTTATGAGCTTCTGGAGGGTCTCTGTTCTATGGATAACAATAAACATTATTCATAAATAAAATATAAGTATCATATTAATAATTTAGATATTATATTGAAATAAAACTACTTTTTACGGATTTTATCGCGTATATTGATATTATTAATCCCGACGTTTCGGACCCTTTACAGCGTCCATGGTCATGGCTGCATTTTGTTAATGCACATTGCATCATTAATTCAACCTAGAAGTATTCATTCAATGGCCCCATATTGTCTACAGGTGTAAATAAAATATCGAAATCATCTCTTCCTCTGGGGTTCAATCTGGATGCTGTAATGGAAGACTTTGATAACATCATGCTACCAGACTGCCTTGGAGCCATCAGGAAAGCTCTAGTGGCATATTACAATAGACTGGAACAGTTTGAAGCTTTAAAAGTAAGTAATTGCTCATAAAAATCTTAGTTTATCTATAAAGTCTCTATATTATTAAAAATGGCAAAGAATAGAGACTTCAGAATAGAACATAGGAAAAGTTTTAAGATTTCCAATGGAGTAGTAGGCTCTATAGAACTCCTAGAACTTTTGTTCATTTATGAACAACTTTTTGTATACTTACTTATACTTGGTATTTAGTATATGTTGACCATTGTCTATCTACCTTTATTAATTTATCTGGAATAAATTTAATGCTATAATAACAACTAGCTTACTCTGCTGTTGTGTGACATGTAAGTTGTGAATATTTGCTTAATTTTGTATTACGTTTTTCTAAACAGAAAATGTTGAACATAGAAGCTCAATTATTCAAAATCATGGATGGCTCTCACATGGAAGTGGCGTTCGTAGCTCAGAGTGACCTAAATGAGGATGAGGAACCCTTCGACATGGTACTCATGCTGGACTACCGAGTGTATGATATCAGGCCTAAATACTTCTCTTTTAAAGAAATAGGTAAGAGCGACATCAGTTACCTACCTTAATTTCCAGAATTATTACAATACTTTAAATTATAGTGACATCATTGTCCTTTCATTTTAAAAAGATGAGCTGCAATAGCAATCAATCTCTGTGTTGCAGAGACTTTACACACATACATACGTATATATAAGTCTATTAACGATACCACAGACTCGAAATAAATATCCGTGGAACACACAAATATTAGACGTAAAATGTAGATATTGCATAACATTGTGATGTTGGTGATTAATTGCAGATCTTCCCGAAGGCGCGGCAGATGTGCTGAGGGAACAGTGCGCGGTATTTAAAAAAAAACCGTTACATAAAGCCTTTAAAGACGCTTTTATTGATGGAGCTGGATCTTATAAACTTGTAGAACAGGTATGTCTTCGAAATAAATAGTAAGTAGTGTACAGAGGCATGCTGGCCTAGATATCCCAGTCTGTCAAATTGCTTTGATAGATTTACAACTTTAAGACAAAGTAATGTTTCATTTCAATTGGGAAAATTCGACAGTTTTGGATAGCTGGACCTGCTGGCTGGCGTCTGTACATACATCAAATATTAATTTTGTCCTTATTTACTGACAGACGTTCAACCAACCACATCCGTTGTTAATCAATCCAAATAAGTGCATTTTTTAATGAAATTACTTTATTCTCGACTTTATGAGATTTTAGTACTTAGAAAAAATAGGTTTTGACATTTATTTTGTAACATTTGATTTTTTTAAAGCAAGCAGTTATCTACCGCACCTGCGTTGATCCTAACGAGTTACGGACCGTGTTTTAATTTTAAAAGGTTCTATATCGTTTTCTAATGGTGTCGTCATCATTTGTCAGGTGGGAACGCGTGCAGCGGAGCCGTCCCGCCGACGCCCCAAGAGGTTCCGGCCGAACAGACACGATTACAACAACGACGACACCTTCTTACCTGAAGACTGCTCCGAACACAGCGACGGAGACGTCGAGTGATTGTAACAGTATTATTAATGAACGTGTGTTTCTATCTAGCTGGCATCAAGCTACAGCTCCGATACCGATGTAGACTGTTCGCTTGTTGACTGTACCTGTCTAATCGCACGATATTCTACAACTGACCTCTGATACAAGTACGCTCTATGTACCTCCTCCAGAAAGACAGAAACACAAAAATAAAATTAATCTTTACAACCTTATAGTTAAGGTTGTTTAAAAATGTGGTAAATAATTAAATAAGGAAATATTTCTTTTTTGAGTTCTGGCATTTCTCATAGTAATTGTGTATGTACTTTGTAAGTTTTTTAAGTTCTTACTGATCTTTCTTACGCGAGCCAATAATGGGGAACCCCGCTGTAGAGACTGTCATGTATAGCCTACCATGCGGGCGCCTGGTTAAATCATATTCATTATGGATCATGACGAGCATCAGACAATCTAACTACTAAGAATTAAGCGCAGTTATGTCGTCAAAATATTGGATAGTCGCCTCTTATTAAGAATAATGTAAGTCATTCTTCTCTAATAAATTTATATATGACTAGCTTTTGCCCGCGACTTCGTCTGCGTGGAATGTACTTGAAAGTATCTCCTAGTTCTTAAGTTTTTTAAATTTTCTAATTTACTGCACAATGTTTTAATTTTTTTTAAGAACTTTCTCCTGGCAATAATTAACACAACAAAAAAAGAATTAGCGAAATTGTTCCATCCGTTCACGCGTGATGCGATGACCAAGGGGAATAGAGATTCATTTTTATATATAAATATTCATTCATTTATATATAAATTCATTTTTATAGATACCTTTTATGTAATTTTCTAAATGATGAGGAACTTGAATTGTTTGAAGGTTGTCTTTGTTTCGAAGGTGAGGAGGAGAATTATAAATTATTTTTATTAATAAACTTTAATTCAAATAAAAATATAAAATGAATTTATACAACATTATCTTTTACATCATTTCATTTAGTAACCGATGCATATGATCAACACTATAAAGAAGTACTGTGACAATTTCCTATTTGTGCGTAATATCGTAATTTAGCTTTACAGTTAGACTTATAGCTGATTTTTCAATAGAACTTCTCTCAGATATTTATTAGTTGGCCTATGCGGAGGTATGATATGCTAGCCATGGTTAACTACGACTTAACAAAAAAAAAACTATGAAAGTCCTCTCAGTCAATAATGACAATTGAAAAATCAGCCCCAAGGCATACAAAGTAAATTAACTATTAACAATTATCCACTATGTTGGATACCTACTCTCTTACTTGTTTGTTACTACAGTTAAATACATTTTGAGACCTCACTTTACAATGAAAACAATTTACTACATTAATTTAGAAATAATCCAATCGAATCAATTTGCTCCAATCCACAGAGACAATATTGCATAGCGGGCGACACGAACCTCATTACTAGCTATGAGTATAAGGGATGGGGGCTAGTACAGTTTAGTAAACACTATCACAAGCCTCATTTTAAATTATATAATTTCATTTGTGTCAATATTATATAGATTCGTGTCGGGCTCTATAGCAACAGAAACCTTGGACAAATTTTATAACAATAATCAAAATCGATTCGAATTTGTGACATCTTAATTTTGAAAATAAATCAAGGTGGGGGTTGATTATACACATATTAACATAAACACGCACAGAATATAATGCTATATTCGTTACCCAAGAATAAAAGCAGTACTTTTTTCTTTCTTTTAGGCAAGTTGTTATAACTAATTAAAAATAAACGAGGAAATTCTTTTAGTTTTAATTAATAATAGCAATCTAATACAAGGGATTTGTTATATTTTTTGTTATAATTAATGCCTTTTCATAATTTTCGTATCAATCACATCATGCAAGCTGTTCGTTGGTCGCAGTCAATAGAATTACTTATTAAAGATTACATTACATTTACACAATATTGCACACTGACAGGTTTAGCGCATCATGAATAGTTCACCTTTCTTTCCACTATAGATATTATATATTTCACGATAATTCTATATATTATATTCAAAATTCTACCTTTACTATTCGTCGATAGGTTTCAATTCGGAAGTAAACGTTCATCTTTCACTTTCATTCTTATCACGCTTATTATAAAATTATAAAAACTGCGTTGCTAACACACAGACATAAACACTTAGTCACAATTATATGCAGACATTTTCCTTTACAGTCTAAGCAAAAGATATTTATTTCTACCATGCACTTGTATTTTAATTAGGAGTATCTAAGTAAATCTTCTGCATATATTGTGATTAAGGTGTGCGTAATTTGCTCAAGAGTGTAAATAATCCCCATATTATGTCTTTTAGCATACATTTCCAATTATGTAATATCACCTTATTCTTATTTTTACAAGTCCTTAGATTCAGTGTGTTGAACACACGATGGCTTGGACCAGTAAATATTACACTCAGATTTATACTATGGATAAAATAAACAAAGTTATATTTATGGTTGAAAATGCCAGATTATAGAAAGATCACAAAGTCAAGTGCTAGAATGCAGCATAATGTAACAGGCTAACAGCTAGAAACTGTTGTAGGTTAATTTACAATAATATTTTTATTAATATTTTTACAAAGAAGCTAAATAATATAATGACCTCTATTATATTAATTATCTTTCTAATTTTATTGGCAACAAAGTGAAACAGAAATAAAAATAAGATTCACATTAACCATCTATTAGCTAGTGCGAAATAAGGGGTTAACTTACTACATAAACAAGATTTTTTTTTACATTGAGTACAAATTTCTAAAAGTATTTCTAAAAGATTCGAATGCTATACTTGTAAATCGTAGACGAGAGGAAAGATATAGACTATAGGTTAGCGTGCCGCTGAGCGGGACAAAAATTAACCTTTAATTTTTGTCCCGCTCACTTGTAACTTTAGGGTTACCATTTAAATTATTTTACCCCAAATTTTAGTTTTTACCAGACAGCGCCAGAAGAGAGTAAATTATGTTCTTCGGGTCTACCTACAGGGCTTATTTAGCCCCAAGTTATTTACAGCTAGAAATAAAACATCAAAGCCAAGTTATAATTTTTTTATTGTCTTTGAAATACTATCAATTTATTATGAACATTTCGTTATTCTTTCCTTGGGTTGTTTTAGTTCCTATTTTCTTCCTTTCTTCATATTTCCTATCTTCACTAAAGAACTATTATGAAAGTGTTTGCTTCATATTTTAGAGCTTTTCTTAGGTAGCCAGTTGTTTCTTCTTGTTACTTTAATTCGTGATTCTGGTTTTTCGGGATATCTGAAAGATTTTAGGTGTTAAGGTTAAATGACAAATACTTAATTATTCATCAAAAAAATATTGAACGAAATACACAAGATTTAGTGTTAAATTGAAAAACTTTTAGCAAATAAACAAAAAAAATTGATACTTACGAATTAAAAGGTAAACCGGGAATTTTCTTCTCACTATCACTTATGCAAAGATCCTGCTGAACAGCGAACACGAAATAATACAAAATTGATGAGTTATTCAATAAAAAATTCAAAGTTTATCACAATCTGTCACGAATGCTCAATCAAACGTCAAAGTTTGTTTAACAAATGAAGTGCTGACCTTGAAAAAACCGGCACGCGATGAGGGACAAAAAATAGCATATCGTTATCTTTTTTCTTCTCGGGCACTAGGGGTATATTTATCCTTTTTTTTTGCTGAAGAGAGATAGATGTATCCAGCAGTCTATTCTTTCCTCTGTCTACGTTGTAAATACTAACGTCACGACGCTGGTCTTTGTGAGCTGTTTGACAGTAAACAACCTCGTTTAGTAATTATTATACTATAATTATGTTACACTACCGGCACGCTATGATGGCCGTTTTGACGTTTGTCCACTCATGAAGTTTCGTATTAATTAGTAATTATATTTGAAGGAGCAAATTGCTGTTCTTTATTGTCAATAGTGATCTAACGATACTACTACAAAAAATATATACAATATGCATATGTATTGTTTTTTTTTATTATCGTCCATTAACGTAACGGCCATCATAGCGTGCCGCAAGTATAAGTGGAATTAACAGTCTTTCTATCGTCCTGATCGTCACATACATTTTCCCCATCAACACTTCCTAGATACATTATAAGCCTTTTATACACTGCACTGAGGTTCTCTTTACCATATATAATTACTGTTCCAAATTATCCACGATCTTTAAGGAATATAACTTTTTATACCAATATAAACTGGATATATATTTACCGGCCGAGCCGGTGGTGTCCGGACTTCAGACGCCCCGGTTGGGAAGCGGTTTAACCTTGTAGATGCGCACGAGCCAGTGCTCAGTGGTGTAAGCCTCTTCTAGAACGTCCAAGTTGAAATCTTTGTTTCCGATCTCAGCGCCGCGGACGCGGTCGAAGCCAGGCGGCCGCCCTGCGAAATACAACCGTTCGTTATAAGACGTATTTTTATAGCTTTAATAAAAACAATTGAAATTAAACTGAAGTGAAACTCAATAAAAGAGAAACCAAGATCTATAATATAATATGGAATTCAGCTTATAGGTACATGAGGAAGTTTGGATGCGTTTACAAAACAGATTTGTACACACACAAACACCTAAAACAACTACGCATAGGTCTTACAAAAATATTAGTTTCGCGCGCGCATCGAACACGCGACCCGGAACACAAAAGCCAATTGTATAGTCACTGCGCCTTTCATGCCAACATTGTTTGTACTTCACGGCTACCCGTGACCATGGACGCTGTAAAGGGTCCGAAACGTCGGGATTAATAATATCAATATAACGCGATAAAATCCGTAAAAAGTAGTTTTATTTCAATGTATAATATTCGCGTAAATGTCAGAAATCAATATATTGTTTGTACTGTTCATGAATCAATCAATTGAATTAAAATTGAAGTTCAATGTTCTTATCGTGATGGTGGTAGGCCTGTGCATAGAGTTTGTGTGGTAGTGATACAGTAAAGACACTGACCTCCTTCAGTGTAGACGAGTCCGAACTTGTAGTAGCTCATCTTGTACATGAGGCAGTTGAGCAGTGTGGAGGAGCCGTCGGCGTCCACTCGGAACTCCCCGGACGGCGTGTAGTAGTCCGCCTCGCGGATGTGAGCGCCGCGCTCTGTGCTGCCACCGATACGTACCATCCACAGGAACTTGTTTATGTCTACAACATCAAACATTCATTTATAGTCTTATATTATGAGGTGATTTGTTTGATAAAGATTGCTAACTGTGCACAACCTCAAAAATAAAGTAAAATTATTTATTTTTGCCCAAAACGACGAACGACCAACCTGTGGTTATCTTGCAATATGCGTAGCAAGGCAAAATCGATGCTGCCTTGCTACACATATTGCAATATGCATAGTTCACTCAAACCAATTCAAACTTTGTCTATGGTAAACGCTTACCATGTGGTGGGCCGTATGCTTGTTTGCCACCTCAGTGGTATAAAAATATATATTAGTTCCGTGCAGGGTTTGAACCCACAGCCCGTGGCGCAGAAGCCGATTGATCAGCCAGTACGCGTCGTGCTGTCCAAGAAATAGGACAAAATGATGAATATTCTTACCGTCAGATGAGTATCCTACGAGTCCTCCGAAGATGACCAGCACGTAGTCAACATCAAGTTCTCGCATGATCTCGTAGGCGCGGTCCTCTGTGGAAGCCATGGCCTGGCCGACTCGCGAGATGTGCGTGTTGTTCCAAGTGTTGTTATCCACTATCACCGTTCGATTCGCCATAGCCGTTATCTGGTACCCGTAGTCCCACCATGACATCACTTTTGAGTCCTAGACATGAGGTTGGGAATGTTATCTATACTAATATTATGAACTAATAAAATGACCAATAGGTGCCGAGCAAAATGAAAAAAATAAATAAATAAAAAACAAGTTGACACCACTTTGGGGGATCAGCATTCATTATAAGTATGTAAGGTGTATCTTTTGTTGGAGATCCAAATAAAATGAAACCGTGACCCGCATGAAGGTAGAAACAAGTTTTTCTAATTGATCTTCGATAGGATAAAATATTTTATTTTACTAAGATTTCTTTTTATTGTTATTATAAACAGTGGTTAGTAGAGCCAATGTTTTTAGCTACGAGATTACGCGCTCGATGGACACTAGTCACATTCTGCGAAAATTCGTTCTATGGTCACTAACTTCTATCGAGGAATTATCGCAGAATCTCGTGCCGTGATGACTCGCTTTAACCATATTAAACCAGTGTTTCTACTACCAGCATTGTCCTTTTTTCGCCATTCTTCGCAGTAGCACATATTGTATAACAGCAATTGTTTGTATGGATTCGTAAATAAATAAGTAAAACCGACCTCAGGCGTGTTCATCTTGAGCCAGGTGTAGGCCTCGCGGAAGTCGTCGAAGATGATCCTTGCGCCGTCGTGCGCCCGCGCAGACAGCACGATGGAGGGCGACGAGTACGCCTCTGACGTCACCCACGTGCAGTGGAACACGTACGACATCAGCAGGCAGCCCAGCACGCACACGAACAACGCGCCCACCTGGTATACAAACAAACACTTCTTTAACTTTGTCTGCTGTATTTTATATATTTGTAATCTTCGCAACCTTCCTAAATTGTTCTCTCATGTAAGTATCCAATTTATAATTATTATTGTATCGAACATCATTGTAAAAAACGATAATTTAAAGGAGTACTTTTTTTAAAATATAATATTATGTAACCATACCTAGCTATGTACCTACTATAAATACAACAAATATTTGTATGCTGGAGACGGCAGAATATTTTGTACTATCATAATAATTGTAACAACTTTCCTACAATATTTGGACAAATAAATGATTTATCATTATAGTAACCATGGAGTTTCTTGCCGGTTCTTCTCCATAGGAAACAACTAATTTGGAACCGTGCACCTAGACTTGATCATAAGTGCCTGTATATGTTTTATATGAAAATAAAACTATTTTGATTTTGTCATGAAGACGTCACATGCAGATTGGCCGGCGCAAACACAACATAGCACTTCCCATGCTGGCGTCATGGGATCATGTAATATTATGTTTGAAGTGAACTTTATATGATATTATGTACTGCCTTCCTCCTCTATCCTACATTTTAGTGCCTCACACGTCCATAGTGGATTGACCATTATGTTTGTGTAAAAACTGTTAACACTGTGGAGTGAAATCGATGTATTGAGTGTTACCTCTTCTTTTGTCTGAATTCAGTATATTTTTTACTCTCCCTGAATGAGCATTACAAAGAACAGTAAACCAAACGTAAAAAGGTCGTTTGGAAGCGATCGGGTTTAGCGATAAGACCACCCATTGGTCCATTCTCGTGTACATACTTGGCATTTCTTTATGGTATACATTAAAGAATATTCTATTCTAAAATAACTAAATGTATAATAATCTCCCTACTATACTTTTAGTATAATACATAATCTGTCAGTTTCGTATATTATTTATACGTAATTATGTTAATTATAAAAAATTCTACATACCTCAGATCTGAATACCAAATTGTTCTCATGCTTCTTCTTCTTCTCGTGTTTCTCGACCTTCGGTTCGATGTCCTTTACATGCATACTAAGCAGACTGGAGGCCGCCACTCCAGACACTATGCACATGACCGGCGCTAGCACCAACATAAGACGAACCATCACTCCCTGCAGGCAATACGGAGAGACAGGTCAAGATATGTTGGTTATATTGGCTGATGATCCAGTTATTGGGTGTGATATCAGCGATCAAAGTGTATGGATCATTGGCGGAGAATACGGAGTAGTACACTCTACGTAATCTCGACGCGCTCAAGCTTCGAATGTCATCATGTTTAGGAGCCATAATATGAATCATTAGTCATCATCAGCCCATATTTGTCCACTGCTGGACGCAAGCCTTTTCTAGTGAACACTATTGAATATAAAAGTTATAATCCTTTGCTCTGCAATACCGACATAGGCGTAGCATGATGATTATGGCTGTGACTGATTCAAAATCAAAATACCTACAATATTTTATTGTGTTAAATCATCGTCCGAGGTGCATTGAAAGACCCTTCCACAAGTGACAAGAGATTATCATCCCGTCAACTGAGGAGTCAGCCTCAATATCAATTTACTTATTATTATATTTTTAACACCAGAATGAACTTTATCTAGTAGTACAATCTAACATGATTGAAGCAGATGACCATCTGAGCATTGAAGAAAGTTTGAAAATTAAATAAGACAATCTCACCGCAAAATAAATGCTGAGTACTCCATAGAGGATGATGAAGATATTGGCGTCTGTCAGCTTGCTGAAGCAGAAGTACAGTCCAGCCGGGAACAGGAATACCAGCACTTGCAGGTCGAAGTAAAACGACGACCACGACGTCGGCTGATGCTCAGATACAGACGCTGCGGAGAAATGGAGCTTAGTGAATGGAGATTAGGTTTATTTTTATGTCATGTTTACTGAGTATTTGAATACTGGATTGCAAATGGTAGAGTATTAGAGACAAAATATGTGATAAACTATAAATCTCTGGGAATCCGTTTAGACGACGTCTGTAGTCGAATTTCAGACTGCTGATCATGAGGTCGTGGGTTCGATTCTCATAGGACAGAAATATTTATGTGATGAACTTATGTTTGTATTTGTCTAGGTGTTTCTTAGTATATGTGTTACTAGCGGCCCGTCCCGGCTTCGCACGGGTGGACATAAGATTCCCTAATCTTTTCTAGCAATAAATATAGCCTATGTTACTAAGGGTGAATGTAGCTTTCCAATGGTGAAAGAATTTTTGAAATCGGCACAGTAGTTTTTGAGTTTATTCATTACAAACATCACACAAAAATACAAATCTTTCCTCTTTATAATAGTAGTGTAGATATGCATTGTCTAGTATCCATAGTACAAGCTCTAATTAGTTTGGGACTAGATGGTGCCGTGTAAAAATGTCCCAAAATATTTAAAATGAGCCTGCTTTGAAAGAGATGAGACCCACATATTTTTTGCTTTGAATCAAACTCACCAATGATAGGGATGTGGTTCTTAGCATAGGAGGGGTCCAACAGAGAGTAGAATCTTCCAGTCCATGGTGAAATTTTTCCTAAAACAAATATTGCAACAGTTAGCACCTCTTACAGACTAAGAAAATTAACTGGCTAAAAAAGTTTTTATAATTTAATAATAATATTATATTTTTTATTTTATTTTTACAAGAATGTAGTGTCTATCATAAGAAGTTGTAATTATTATATCTCTTACCTGTGAGAGTAAGAGCGACCAAAGCGGTTCCCAGCGTGGCCAGAAGCGTCGTCAGTAGAGCTTTGAAGAGTAATTCAAAATTAGCTGGTGAGAGGTGTTCCCGCAAGTACTGCGTGAAGGCGTATAGCTGGCAGAGACCGAAAGTGCCCAGCGCCTGTGGGATTGGAAAAAAAACGATAAAGAAATATAGTATTTATGATGTTATATTACAATGTGATTGTACTAGCTAGTAGAGATAAAAAAAAAATATACAACCGAACATAGAACATCCTCCTTTGTTTGAAGTCGGTTAAAAATCAATGAATTTTACCTAGGATCTGTTCACACTCAGTTCTTGGTAAAAATATAATATAGTTAGACAAGTTATATGTAACGGGGATGAATTTTGTTACATATCTATATATGTATAACAAAATTCATCCCCGTTTCCCTTGCTCACGCCATAACTTGAGAACGACTTTACCGATTTCATTCATCTTTTTTTTTAAGTTTTTTAACACTGCCGAAAGTTGTAACGGAAAGACGACTGAATATTTTTTGTCCAGGAAAAGCCACGCTGACGAATTTGTGGGGAGAAACTAGATATCATTAAAAGTAAAAGAACTCACCAGCATATGTTCGGAGCTTTGTACTGGCTGGAAGCCGACAAAGGAGATCTGCATGGACAGTATTGTGCCGACGCAGTACAGCGTGCTGTAGGCAACGTACACCCGCGCGGAGAACCTCCCCAGCAGCATCAGCGCCAGCACGTGCAGCGGGATCAGATTGATGAGGAACACATAGCCACCCCAGGAGGACACCTGCCGATGATAGGACCACTTTGTATTAAGTGACTGTTTGCTGGCGTTGCTGCTTGATACATTAAAAGGTGGTGTAGGGACACTCACACCACTACTACACGACCAGACAACTCATACTGTTAGTTGTGTCTCTTATATCTTTACAAAAAATTTAATGTATAGTTTGCTATAAAGTAAAACATGATATAAAAAGAATACACTATATAAAACACGATAACTTGTTCACAGAAAACATTGGACATAAGATTTAAAGTATGTATTACTGAAAGACTGTACGTAAATCCAAGGGCCTATATTAAATTTTAGTCCACTGGTAGTTTGACATGCAACATATATGATACTCCCATTACATTACAGCTAAGTCTCTTATGTTCTATGGTTTATGGGTACTGTCAATCAATTTAAGCCCAAGGATATTTAATAAAACCCTCTGACAACATGAGTTTCATAGTAAAGCTAAAATTTATTAGAGTATTTGTACAACAGTGCAAAAACCAACAAGCAACTAGTCAACTTATTGGTGTGAAACTGTCATCAAAGTGATCTGTGATTGACTATTAGATCTCTGACGAATATAACAGAAATCTTGAAAATAAAAATCAATCAGTATTTAGCAATTGATGTAGTAAAATACAGGATAATTTCAAGGGTTAATGCCCTGTGTCAGATGGTTGAGAACACATTTATTAATTTTATAGGTTTATTATCATTTTGACTGGCTCATTAGTCTAGTGGTCCTAAGTGTGACTGCTACGCTAGAGGTCCTGGGTTCGACCTCCAAGTCGAGCAAAGTGTTATTGGGTTTTCTATTAAATTCTTAGTAGCAGCACGGAGTCTGTATTTGTGCCTGGTTAATGGCAATAGACTCGCCCCCTATTACATGTGACCTAAAACATACCGGCGAAATGTGGGTGTACATTAGTACACCTCTGCCTAACCCTTCGGGGAATACAGGCGTGATGGTATGTATGTATTATCATTTTTATTAGATACAAATTCTCATTCAGCCTTTTTTACCAATTAAAAATAACCTGCACACCAGACACTAATCTTTTAATCTTTTTTACAAAACAGCCTTGCAGTCATAAAATATTTCAATAATATATGCAATAAAATGTTTAAGTACTTTTATCTTGCACAGCCAGATTCGAGATTATAATGTTTAATAAAACAGTTTCTAAAGTGTAATAAATTGATGGTCAAGACTTTCCTTACAGCTTTGTAGATAGCAAGTACTCACCATGTAGAAGTAAGCAAGAGCTGTCATGGTAGCCCATAGGATGGTGCCGGTGTTGACAGCCTTGATCCAGAAGTAGTAAGTAAGTAGCATGCAGAATATGGCAATACCCTCGTTGTCATAACTGCCAGCCACTGATCGACTGATGTAGCCTGGCACAATAGCAATCATGGCAGCTGCCACCAAACCTGCACCTTCATCCTAATAATAATAATTATCATTTATTCAAATAGTACATAACAAAATATTAGTTACAAAGTCTTACTTGGGTACATTATTTATATTATGTGCCTGAACTAGTTAATCTTGTGTTTTAGGTGAGAAATATAAATACATAATCACACAATCATAAGTATATAATACAAATTATATATAACAATACTAAAAAAAGAATAACACACAATAAATGCCTACTATAACACAACAATTTCTCTGTATCTTCATTGGACATGCTTTGGAGGCATTCCTGTAGATTTCTTTTACAATTGCTATAATTGAGGGTATAAATATCCTGAATGAACAATAAAGAGGTTTTAAAGCAACATGACTTCTTAAATGGACATGAAAATATGGAATTGATTTAACGACCATTATGACATTTATTGTAAAAAGAAAATCTGTTCTATTTCTAGCTTTTATGCAAATATGTAAACCATATATTATGACATTGTGGAATGCAAATAAATGTGTTCTATATTTTAAAAGATATTTAAAATGGAAAAGATATTTTTTTAATAAAAGATATTTAAAATTGAAGTAGCTAATTAAAAGTGTGTCTTACTAAATGATTGTACTTTGCATGCATTCTTTTTAAAAAACATAGTTTTATGACAATTCAAACCTTCAATTCCTTAGTGAGCAGATAAGTGACAATAGTAGTGAGTGATGAGAAGAATGGTGCGAGGAACACACACACATTCCTGATGTCTATGGTGATGTTCAAGAACTGCATCACATTGTACAGGGTGGCTGATGTCACCATCAACCCAGGGTAGATGGTACCTGAACAACAAAAGAATCAGTTATACTTCTTGAGTTGTATTAATGTTTTTATTTGAAACCTGCATGCATTTTTTTTATTTTGTACATCAAGTCTATCAGCCTTAGTACCAGGACTGCTCGTCAGACCCCACCGGCTTTGAACTTCTAAATTAAAGCAAATGGTGGTGTTGAGAACACAAAAACTGAAATAACTGTAGGCTCTTTTCTTCTTGATTATTCATATGAATATGAATACTGGCAATACTTGTACTGCTGTAATGTTATTTTAGGTGATGCCCAAGAATTTATTTAATAGAAGTAACCTTACAGGACAACATAAACAAATTATACGAAATTGCATTTGTTAATCAGGATCAGTTTTAGTATGAAATGTTACCATGGCCACTCAATAAATATCTTTGGATGATATCATGTGTTTTTGAGAGCTACTTTTATTGTTCATTTTCAAAAGTACAAATTGTACAGTGTAGTTCGTAAGTGTCAGAAATCAATAAGTACAAATCTTTGGATGGAAAATATTTTAAATAAAATGAAATGAAACTTACCACCAATGATACGGCCCAGTGGATACCATGCTCGGTCATCAAACCAGTTGTGGAAGTTATAAAACCCTTCTTCAGTAAGGTACCTTGTTGTTCTGTAGTTGAAGTAAGGGTCAAACTCGTGGATGACACTTTCAAAACGTAATACAGAGAATAAACGGGTTCCAAATGCTGAGAACAAACAATAAGGTTGTATTACAAATTATTTGTGTCAAAGATTTTATACCAGTATAGGTACCGAAAGTAACTTGAAGTGTAACAGGAACCTAACTTTTTTGTACTTAATAATATTTTTCTCTTTAAATTGGAATGTTTACAATACTCATCATGTTGCTGCTAATTATTATAGGTACCCAGGTATAGGATTTAATTTCTGATGGTATTGCTCACACAATAGAAATGACACTGACCGATATACCCATGTAGAGCGTCATGACAAAACAAAAATTCCCGGAAGCCGTAATATGTTCTGGTGCCGGTTTATCTTTGTATGTCGAAGCGACGTTTAGGGTTTCCTCATGCTGTGAGCAGTGCGTGTTGATTTTTAGAATAAAAACATAACTCGATACAGTATGTTTTGCTAAAATCAGCACGTTTCATCGCCATTGCTTATCACAATAAGACCACGTAAGTCATAACAAAAATCGATCTATTTTGTTATACCAATAGGACATGGTATGCTATCGTTCTAACACAAATTGTTAATGCTTATTAACTTTAAAAAATACTCACATAATATTGCTGCCATTGATAAAACAGCTAATTTTATAAATGTTAGTTGTTTGTCCGACGATAGCTGTGGCAGCCTCGTCTTACCCTGCACCTCCACCGTCATTTTGAGTTTGTAATATTTTTCTTGTTTATAATATTTTACATAAATATCCTCGTTACTAAATGACTAATATTATTAATAAATACTTCGCCGGCAACCTATCCCTTTTCGTTTTTCGGCAACGCGAATTGACAGTTCATGAGCGGCGTGGCATAATAATTTATTGCCATAATAAAAAACATAGGAACAAAAATCAAAAAGCCATTTGATAGATATATTAGAATATTCTTTATTGTACACCAATAAGCTTAATAAAATTAAACAAAAAATATAAATAGAAGTACAATTGGCGGTCTTATAGCTAACAGCAATTTCTTACAGACAACCATTGGATGGACATGGATCATGTAAGAAAAACGTATGGGCAGTTGGCGGTGTACATGGTACATGTATAATTATATTTCTAAGTAAAGTAATAAAATAATAACCTATAGTCAAATACAGTATAAACAATACATAATTATATATTCCCTAAATTAAATATACATAATTATATATACACACATACTAATTATATCGGATATTATGTTTTTTGTAATATCTACTTATAGTAAAACTGAAATAGGTGAAAAATTAATTTAGATAATGTTCCCTCACCATCTTTTTAAAAACAGTAAATGTTTGTGCACGTCAGATATCGGCAGAGCATTCCACTAACGAGTCGCCTGAACTTTGAGTGTGAATGATTTATCATAAAATTTTGTAGAATGCATGGGCATCTTTAACCTTGTGAGTATGCCGATTGCCGAGTGCTCATTGCTCACTGGTTGTGATTCAAACTATTCAAAGCATTGCTTGACGTATTTTCTCTTCTAACTCAATTGTATGATGCTGTCTCACTCAGCTACCTCTTGGTACTGTCAATAGTGTCATGTCTGAAGAGTTCAAATGTCATTCTCAGGACAATAATTTACGAAATCTTTCTTTTCTTGTTCTCTCTTGAAATTGTTTCGGTGCGTACGTAATTTTCATACGAAACCACGTAGCGTAGTTATAATTAGTACACCAGGTATAGTTTTTTAATATACTAAGATTTTCAATTTCGTTTCAATTCAGTTAGAATTTCTCGTGTGAGATAAATCTGGTCATAGTACAGTTCCGTCTATGACTAATACATCGGAAGGAAGAATATCTTGGATATGAACCGTGTATAAAAGTAAAGTGGTGTGAAAGTACTTAGCGCGTTATTTTTATGTGATGTCTGACGGGGATCCATCACTCGAAGAGGATGTGCCAAAACCTCTGCTTGAGAGGGTAGAAGAAAATGTGTTTACGCCGAAGATAACAACTCCTATCTACGCTGGAGGCGTTAAGCTGCACCACAAGAGATCTGACGCGGGGGAGACTGAATCCTTCCTTTCTGATGCACAGAGAAATGAGCTTGCATTCCAACAACTATTCCAGGATGGAAATGGATCATTTATCGAGGTATTTCTTACACTATAATAATGTTATACTATAATAATGTTAGACTCATTGGAAAGGCTAATGATACATCATTATTTCTATCATTGATCTACTAATGTGGGTTTTTAGTACTAGAAAGTCTTATCAATCTAAGTTTTATTAACTAGAACTTGTTTCTATAACTGCTTTCCTGATTGTAAACAAATTATCTAATAATAGGCAATGTAAGTTTAAATCTTTGCCCTGCTTTGATTAATTTGCATGTTCGTTATATGAGTTATTGAGCAACAGGGCAAAGATTTAAAGTGAGGTGAATTCTTATTTCTTTATTCAAAATAAAATAAAATCGGAGAGTCAAGGTAAAAAGGTACTGCATATTTCCAAAGAAAATGTAATTTCTTAAAAATATGAGAGGCAGTATGATTATACTTAAATATAATATATTCTAAAATAAAATAGTTAATGTAGTAAGTAAATGACTCAATAAAATAACACAAAGATAAGAATTTTACATATCAAACAATTTATTCATGATGAATAGGTATGTGTTATTTTAATTATTGAAACAAGACAAGACAAAAACAACAACACAAGTATATTATCAGTATTCTTAATTAAATAGCCACTAGTTGATAAGGTTTATTGTTTAACATATATTATGTTTTAAAAAAATATTTACTTGTTTTTGTTACTACAGTAAGTCAACTTACCAAACTTAACAAAAACAAGTAAATAATACATCCAGCCATACACACTCATGAGAAGTCTCCATCAGATTTTTCGCTAAAACTCCCAACTGTCCACATTCACACTGCTTTGATGTTCTCAGGGTTTCTTGCCAAGAGTCCGTTTTTACATTATGATGAAAACTCTCAGATATTGTTAAATTTCTCATTAAATATTTTAGCTTTGTATAATAAATATTATAATGAAGGACTTGTAATTAACTAAATTCAGTGTAAATCAGGATATGCTAGGGTGATGACTGATCATCATCATTCAACTGCCCTTATAATTATATTGAATGACCCTCTTGAAAAAAAACTTTCAATAATAATATTTGGTGCCTGTACTAGGTTAAACCTGTGTCACAATCAATATACCCTGCCAAAAACACACATGCATAGAAAAAAAATACTCTATAATAGCATTTTGTTTTATTCTGAAATTCTTTTTAGAGCTGTTTAACAAGCTATCTGTTAAGTAATGACTACTCAAGCCACAGGGTGTCTATCAAAATGAAGTGGTTACCACTTAATAAATCCACTTATGAGGCACTTGTCGAGTTTATTTTGTTAGTAGTAAAAAAGTATAAGGGTGGACACACACATCACACAAACTCAGTTGAATATTAGTAGGATATGTAATTGATAAAATCTTATTAATCATTCTTTGTAAGTAAAAAATAAGAGCAAGCTATTTGACTTGTACCAGACTAAGAAATATTTAATAAATAGTGGCATGAAATTGTGACAATATAAATAGAAAACTGTTTTTATCAGTTGGCCTAGTGAATGTTTGTTCAAGGCTAAATATAATTCCCTATACATATATTTTTTGCATATTTATTGTTACTGTAAACATACCTATTATAACAAATTGTCAAATAATAGTGGTTAACAAACTAGCGACCGCCCCCGCTTCGCACGGGTGCAATATACATGTATTATACATATAAACCTTCCTCTTCAATCACTCTATCTATTAAAAAAAAACGCATTAAAATCCGTTGCGTAGTTTTAAAGATTTAAGCATACATAGGGATATAGGGACAGAAAGCGACTGTTTTATACTATGTAGTGATTGTCAAGTAATAGTGGTTTTAAATGTATTTTATTATCTACCCGTTTAAAAATACTTGGTCATCATCTAATTATAATATACAATGCACTGGTAGCTAGCTTATGTTTATAAATAATAATTAGTTCATTATTTTGGTGATTACAAGTTAACTAGTTCATTAGTATTTATATTTTTCCTTAGTGAATTTTCCAAACTACCTCATTGGGTTTTTATATAAAACTCTCAATACTCAGTTTGAAGCTTGGATTTGTGCCCAGTTAATGGTAATAGGCTCGACCCCTTTTACATGAGAAAACATACTGGTGAATGGTGTGTGTGCAACTGTGGTACACCTCTGCCTAACCCTTTGGGGATACAGTCGTGATGGTATGTTAATGTTATGAGTTTTGGAAAGTGTTAAATTTAAATGCATTTACCATAGTAAACAAAACATTAATAATTCAAACAAAGAGTTGGCAAAGAGTCATAATTATACTTAATACATTTATTATGTGCAATTCTAATAATAGATTCTTGATTACCATAATCATGACTTGTTGAAGTGAACTCAACATAATATACCAAAGTTTATAAAACTCAAGCACAGACGCCAGGTCAAGCTATCCAAAACTATCCAATTTTCCTAATTGAAAATGAACCTTATCATATAGTATTAAAGTTGAAAATCTATTAAAGAAATTTGACAAATTGAGGTAGCTTTATGTGCTGGCCTCTGTATATAATGTAGTAACATTTCTTAAAAATTATAGTTTGAGTTAAACCTATGTTGTCACAATATCAGAGTGTGCGTCATGTGACTTTTAAGTCACAATGCCATAAGGTTCAAAATCCAATGCAGTCGTAAAATGTAACCACGATAAAGAAATGCTGAGTAAAACAATGATGTTCTTGTATATTGAAGTGAATTTATAAAATTGGCCTGTAAACAGTTCAGCATTCAATGTTCTGAAAAATAAATTTGAAGAACTCAATAATTTGGCCCACTGAATTGTAAACATTTGGTCTTGATGTTTCGCCAACTACTACAATATTAATATGTTGCTTACTTACCTTCTACAGCTGGTATGTTTAGACATATTCAACCTTTTTAATAATATATTAATACAATTGTAGGACTGATCTTTATGCATTTATGTTAATGTAATGTAAGTTAATAATTACCTGGGTCCAGAAGGTCATACCGTCGCCCAGTTTTCTTCCGTGCACTTCTGTGACGTGGAATTCCTCTCAAGCTGATAACGGAAAGTCAAAAAAACTTAAAACTCAAATCTCGATTTCGTAATAAAAATACGAGTTACTAACTTTAACGATAAAATCGGACATTTGTCCCTAGACAATCCAACTAGTTGTTGTATTAGTTGCGCTGAAAAAAGGTAAGAAAATATACATAGAAATACAAGAATAATCCTGCTGAGTTTTTATCATTCCGACATAAAGGGCCGGCAACGCATAAGCAACTCCTCCAGTGTTGCAGGTGTCCATGGGCGGTGATGACCACATACCATCAGTTGACTTGACAGCACGTTTGTCCATTAATTAATGAAAAAAATGCACCAGTCCTAACTTCAGTACAGCACTTCTGATCGTCGCACTCTGACACAACTAAATGGGGAATTATTGTCTCAAAATTTACAATAATTCCCCATTTAGTTGTGTAAAAGGCTAACGTTTATGTGTTCGTTACATTTGTCACGCTAATCTCTATGGTGCTTAGTTAATAATGATAAGTGGTGTTCGTTACTTCATGGTTTACCGTAAGGCTTAACGCACACCGTCATACTAGCACCAGAAGATAAAACAATGTGTCGGCGTTTGGAGCGACGATTCCATTGCATTCCATGGAGGTCGTAAAGTCTAAATCTGGTCGAAAAAGAAAATAATCTATTATAGTTATTTAGAAAAGGAAAAATTCGACCGCGGGCTGGATTCGAACCTGCGTCTTCTGGTTAGGTACACCAGACGCTATGACCACTAAGCCACCGCGATGCCTACCCGTCATGTCGAATTTTTCCTTCACATACTGAATTTACGTCTTTATGGTGACGTCAGTAACACCTATTGAAAAGCAAGTTTTTGCTTTTCAACCGACACAACTTACTTTATGTCTTGATATCTAAATTCAAAACATTATACTTAAGTATTTCTATAATATAAAGTCCGGAATATTATCGGTTAACTCGATTTGGGGTAGTCGATGTCGGATATTGTAGCAACGCCGGAAGAAACAAGCCGACCAAGTTTGGGTTTAATGAACTAATTATATGAATTGATCGGAGGCTACTGTATTCAGCATTATGATTGGTAGCTGTTGCCAATTCACGTTGGTCGTTGCCTCGTTGACATGCGTGTGAATCAATGGGGGACTTCTGCAACTAGGTTTTAGATTTAAGTGAGTACAGCTACTTCAAATACGGTATGACGTAGCTGTGGTTAGTTAAAGCACGGATCATTAAAGACAAGATAAATAATTCCACATTAACATTGTTATATTGTTTCACTTCTGACATTGACCTCAAGTTTGCAGCAAATATTTGGCCGCAATCCCAATGTTATGTAAGGAATGCATGCCCAGCGGAGTTTTCAGACAAAAAGTCGTCCCGAAATCGCAGGGTGTGTATTGTACCTACGCGTATTTGCGTGACGTTTACCCACATTTAACTTTGAACACTTTCCTAAACAGTCGTCAACACGACATTTTAAATTCAGTACTTATTATTTAAAAAATGACTGTGAGAACTCAAGACGTGCATGTAATTAGTGTTAAGTTTTGAATGTATCTTGATAGATAGCTCGTATCGTTGTTCTAAAATTCTAAGATAACTGATCAAACACAGATGATTCAAACTCAAGCTTGAGTTGTCTGTGTGGAATAGTGAAGTAAGCAAGGTCAGTGGCTACGTGTCCGTAATTTTACAGTAGATGCATTTTTTGTGAGCAATACAATGATAATGAGGTGGCTTATTGAAGGACTGTGTTATTTGGTGTACGATGTGGCATTGTTCAAAATTAACAACACTAATGTGAGGTGTAAAAAATTCAAAGTATGCTGGTGTTATCACGATTTGCTCTAATTTTTCGTTATCTGCGCCGAATCCTCAAAATTTATTGTATTTTTGAACTGTATCTCTGATTCAACAATGAGTCTTAGGTTGAGATAACAGACTTCATTTTAGCTTGACAGTCGAATTGTCATATAAAGAAATTGACTGATTCGCTTACTGTTTGGGCCAGACGGAGAGGGAGGCCCAGGAGAACGGGGAGCTCCAGGCGATGTCAGTTCTCAGCACATACCAGGACAATCTTTCTCAGGACATGAACACCGACCGGTGAGTGTAACGCCTCGCGGTGTAATGCAAATGACCCACGCGCTGACGTTTGTATTAGTCATCGTTGATGGCAGGTAGGTACTGTTCGTAACTAAACACAAGTAAGTCTTGCAGACAAACCGATTCTTAATGCCTTTTTAGTGTTGGAAGGAATATGTTTCGGAAGTATTATTTTCGCTCCTCAGTAAACTGGTTCAACTGCTTCGAGGTGGATTTCATTGACAAGTCAAGATTACTCTTACATAATAACATGTTTAAGGTCGTATACAGAAGTATATGAAAAACTTTATTAAACATGTTATGTGTCGTAATTGTATCGCTATATTGATTCGGCAGAAAAGCGTTGCTGACTTTATTATTTTAGTTTCCTAAGTCCTACTTTCATGTTCTAATTTCGTAATTAATTTGTGTACTTAATTATCGATTATTACACTCTGTTGGGAATAATTTGGTGGCCTTATTATTGTAGTGTTATTAAAGAGGGCTAATTAATGTTGTTTTAATAATTAAATTCCCTGAAGTTGCCTGTGAGCTTTCAACTTTATTATTTTCAGTCCCTTTTTTATTATTTCTTCTAAACAAGTCGCGGAATTCAGCGTCTTTATCCTTTAATCCAATAATGAAGATCATCTGTATATTCATTGTAATTTGAAATTAGTCATCAATTATATTTCAAGTACATCATACCAATTCAATAAAGGTCTTATCGGATCGGTTGTCTGTTAAGTACTTATGGACATAAACAAGTTAGTGTAAGTGTCTAATTTAACCTAGCTTGCACCCATAATAATTAATAAAAAATAACTAAGAATAGGTGCATGGGAATAAATTTAAATTTTGGAATGAGTGGTTTAATTACTTATGTATGGAACCTTAAACAGTTTCATTATAAAAAAATGTCTTTTACATTAGATTACACTGGAGTTTAGGGCGTTGATAACGTAGGATATTTTCTATGTATTTTTATTTAGTGTAGTGAATATACGCTAAAATCCGGACGCTAACATGTTAGTCTGGTGTTCATGTGGGTGATATACAAGTATATAACATTAAATGAATCTGATGATAATTTATTTTGGTACTGTAAAAAAAAGTAGGTAGGTACTAAAAATATATGAGACGACGAGGTTGAGTTTGTAGCTACCTATGTAAATTATAAATATACAACCAAAGGTTTGGGGAATTTCGCTACTAGGTATTACATACATATAATATAAGTAAGAATGTGGATCTATGAACGTAAATTCGATTGGTTTTAATTCCTTAGTTTCGCAAATATATTTGAATCTCAGTTTGTTATGAGTATGAGGTTTAAATGTAAATTAGCGATTGATTTCATTACACAAATAAAATTTTGACTTTGACTTTGAAAATTAACATCAGCTAGTGTGGAATTTGCAAATATTCATGTTTTGTAATTGTATAGTTAACGCCTATGTGTGCTAAATGCTTATGTCATAGTTCTGTGATTTGTGTTCTTGTGTGTCGTTGAACTTTTGTGTTTTTAAGTATCATATTCTGTGTTGTCTTTTGTGTATAAGTCATAAGCTTAAATAAAGGGGCTGTGTATTGTAAGGTTTATATCTAAAAAGAGGGAACTTGTTTCTGTCAAAGATTTATAAATAATATATTTATTTTAAATAAAACTAACTTCTTATCTAATGTCTAAGTTACCATTTAATTTTGTAAGTTAGACTTTTTCTTCATTTTCTACATCGTTCTTAATGATATTACTTGTCTTGATATTAGTGTCTTGTTTCTCAGTGAATACGCGATAGGTATATCACCAGATTGCGCGACTAGGTTAATAAAAACCTTACGTCTCGATGCATGCCCTTAGTTCATTTTCACCTATCCTCCTTGTTATGGATGGTATGATAGTATAATGTCCCATTTTTTCTCTTTCTTGAAATGAAATGAAATGAAAAATGTTTATTTGTCTCAAAACAATTAACATGGATTATAAATGAGTCATCCCCAGTAAGTAATTTGATAATACTTGTGTTGGGGCTGTCTCGCTCTTTCCCTTAGTTATTATCAATATTGTGGCTAAATACAAAAGGTGAGTAAGAATTAAATTTTGTAAGAAAATATAACAATAAATGAAGGACTTATAAACTTAACTCTTAAACTCTTTCTTAATTTATTTAATTCTCTTATTTATTGATTTTTTCAACATTTAACAATGGACGTAGTAATAGTATGGGATAATTATTAATTCGGGTCCATTCTATACAATTACAGCACGTAAAGCGAATTTACTGTGATTCCGGAAAATCGCTTGCAGCTTTGATGTCGATCATTATAAAGGCAATTTCAGAGGAACGTGATCGATAATTATATTACTGTAGCGACTCACGATCCGTAAGTTTCGTACCGATCGGTATTCTATTCAGTGTTTCAACTTGACCTCCTAAAAATGGCCTATTTTACTGTCGGGATCGGAAGAAATTCCAAAAAGTCCTAAATGGATGTTAATTTGGACTTGAAAACTTTGTCTTTGAAAAAGAACTGAAGTCTGGCAGTATGCCAATAAGATTCGTATTAATTCAAAAAGTTTTTAGTATTCATTTCGTATGTAAAATTTTAATGTAAATTTGGATTTGAGTGCCTTAATGAGATATATTCATAAGCTCAAGTTTCAATACTCATAATTATAGAAGTAAGTATGTATATTGCACGTCGTAGCAAATGTAAATGCACGAATAAACATCGGCAAATAGTACTTAAGTGTTCTATCATACATATCCTGGTAGTCTAATCGATTCTTGTTAAGTGCCTTCATAACCGCAGCTTTGTTTCGCTACTGACAATTGACCAAATGATTTGTGATTCTATAAATAAATTATATTGCGTCCACTTTATTAAAATGGTCTTTTGACAAACACTTGAGCAATAGACGGAACATCATACCACGAACAAAACCGTCATCCTTACAAAGAAATCCCGTCGTATAGTGTCATACTTCACCCTCACAAACTAGAGAGAAATCAAAGTTTTTGTATGAAACTATTGTGACCCATGTTCTACATATTGTCCGTTCAATAACCTTTTAAAAAAACATTGTAATAAAGTGGACGCATCTTTGCGTATCTAATCCTGTCCGCGCATTAACATTGAAATTAATATTAATTAACAATAAATTCCTAATGCTACTGGCACAGCAATATGTCCCCAAGTGTAGAATAATTTCAGGGACAATGGTAGTGAAGCGTCAACCCGTGCTGCCGAAGACTGTGCGTGTGGCGAACCCGGCACAAACCTTGGCCCAAACGGCAATGGCAAACCTTCAATCAACCATTGCTCGTGAGTAATTTGGTCAAATATTTGATCAAACCTTTTGATTGCCAAACTTGTTCATCGCTTGGCGAAGTATTCATACATCATAATAATTATAAGTATTCGTGTTTGTTATCGTCTTTCATGTGGTGTGTGTGGGATAACGCATGGGTTTGGTTAACGAATAACACTGGGCATGTGTATTAATTTTCTTCAAGGGTTTATTATTCGACCTCAGTCCTGATTTATTTTCATGAAAGTTTGAATTCAGATGATAATATTGTGACTGACAAATGTGGTAATCCTTCACATACATTTTCTTTTCATTATGGGACAACACATTACACTAATACAGACATCGTTTGCACTTCGAGGAAGGAAACATTATCAAATGCATACAAATTAGTATTAAATTACTCATCTATTAGTACCTATACAAGAGAGCTACGTAAGTCTTTATAAATAATTATGATCAGGGATACATCATTCTTGGGTAAAATGTAACGTGAGAAAGTATTTATAAAGTTTCGTAAACCTTGTTAACAAAGACATGAAACGATATCTATAAGTTGGGGTTCTAAAATAGTTATAAAAATGACAGGTATATGGAGTTTTATAAGTTCTGTCACTTGTTGGCGCTACTATATTGAAGTATGGACAGTTAGTAGTGATAGAAAAATGATATTTATTGATGTAAAAAGACACTTACCAAGTCAATGTTTTAATTTTTTAGCTAGATAGCACCGGCATTTCTTACCCTCTAAGAAGAAATACTGAAAAGAAAACGGTGAATCATGGTCTCTTCTCAAGTCCAGACATAGTAGTAGCAAATATTTGAGCGTTATAATGCAGATCAATGTCTGAAATGACCTTTTGAAGAAAGAGCCATAGAACCTTTGAGTAGAACAATCCCAGCTGACGGCACGCATGCGTCAGTCATTGTTTAGCTTGACCATTATTTAGGACCATAATTTAGAAAAACAATAGATAATACTGTATCTGCGAATTTTCCCACGTTTGGTTGATCTTACAACCGCCTAAGGCAAGATCCTCAATATACGTGACCAATTCTTTTATGAAAGCCGTAGAGTAATATTGGCAGCTGTATTGAAGAAAAAAAATTATTGCATTTCCCATGCCAGTTTTGTCAGGGTGTTGACCGAAAGTGACTAAAGACTGAAAGTGTCCCATTTCTAGTGAAGTCCTCGTGAGTGAGAGTGATCGCGTGAAGTCACGCATATTGAAGTTACCCCTTCGTCTCCGAAGTCTTATAAATTAGTGATGAATTTAACTCAGACCGTCAAGAGCTATATCGTAGGATTCGATGGGAGCTTGCTGTTACATAGCTCCCTTATAAGTACTTGCTCTTTATAAGTAGATATCTACTTATTTTTTTAATATCGATACAGGATAGTGATGGGCGGCATCCTAAACAATCCCTCGCTAACATTCAACGACGGCGTGCGGTCCATAGACTACGTGTTAGTGTGGGAGGCTGCTAAGGATGATGCCGTTACGCCAGAAGCTTACCAACAGAGGAAGATATTCGAAGAGAACCTTGAGCTGGAAGGGCTGCATCTTGAAAGGGAGGCACCTGAGAACCTGTATGGACTGAATTTTGTTAAGGTACGCAGGTTCTTCTATTAACGGTGGAGTGACCCGGCTATTGGAGAAGACAGACGGTGGAGGGACCCGTGTTTCTAAATTATTATCTAATATCTAACATTTAAAATACAATTTAATTATATAGTTAATCTACAAGAAAGGCGGTTTTAAATTGTACTATAATTTTCTTTTTGTAGAATGGTAATATTGACAAAAATAATTACTATTTTACTATTGTTATAAATACTTATAATAAAGGGGAAAGAAGCAATGTTTCTTCAATTAAACGAATTGACTATTATATGCAGAAATACTTAACTATAATAGGTACCTATATTATATATCTATATATTTCATTTTTAGATCCACGCTCCAGTGTCAGTGCTAAGAGATTACAGCGAGATATTAAAGCTAAGGATGCCGATGAAGGTAAATATTAGCCTGCCTTATAATCTAAACGACTAATGACCCCTCTTAGGCGCAGAACTCGTGTTATGGCTTTATATGGTTATAGACCCCAAGGGCTTCGCTTCAGGTAGAAGTCTACCTTACTTATGAATGTTGTTGTTATAGTTTAATTCTGATTAATGGAAAACAAGCTTTGTGGCGGAAAAAAAAGAGAATTTTATAATCTAAATTCTGTTTCAAACTTCCCGCCAAAAAGCGAGTGTTCCATATCAGCTAATGTTTGTGTTAGCAGCGTAGAACAAACTTGGGATATATTGACGCTTAAGAAATAAGTAAGTATTTAGACTAAAGACATTAAAATATTACTAGAGAAGGAACATCACGAACAAAATTGTAATGTATTCCTTTTTTCCAATTGGATACAAATCTCTCTGTCTCTGTCATATTTTAGCCTGAGAAAGAGAGAAAACAAATCAAACCACGAATTGCATTTCTGTATCAAAATGCTCCCAATGTCGGCTCTATATCCAACTCTTTTTTAAATCTCTGGTTTATACTTATGTTTTTAAATTGTACTATACATACACATTTGCTATATTATTGATTACAAATCTTATTTACGTGATCGCTCTGTTGTCAAAGGCCTTTATTCTTCTTCCAATTTATAATTTGATTAAAAAATACTGTTAACTAAGACTAAAGTAAACCTTCCTTTCAACACAACAGGAGGTCTACTCCCTAAGCACGAAGTCCGTAGTTTCGACCTTAGTTACGGGCGTTTCCTACTCCGTATCACCTACGGATGGATGATTCGTTCGGGGCCCGAACTAAGAATGAATGACAACACAATTTGACAGTTGTCCCTACTCTCGATGTGTTTTTACCCGTTCGAAAAATTGAATTTGATACTTGTTTTATCGGACTCCGAAGTTTCGGAGAACTTTCCAACGGCTCGTAACTTCATTGACGGAGATAGGGAGTAGACCCTCTGATCCCATATTTCAGTTGAAGTTTTGCTGGCTATGCCTGCCCCTATAATAAGATAATGTAAACCTAGGTTTCACTCACAATATTCCCTCCTTATACTAATATTATTAATCCGAAAGTAACTTTATCAGGCTGTTAGGTACGCTTTCGTGATAGATTAAACATTGGAGACGGGAGTAGGCTACTAAACACGAGACTATAATATATATACTGTTATATATATATATTTAATTTTATTTTATAACGTTAATTTTTCTATTTGGTTTTAGACCATATTCTATAAGGGAGTGTTAGTCTAATAAGGACTTGATCTGAAACGTCAACTGAGTATTTTAAACGACTAATATGAATAATTACTACTTCAGCGGCGATATATCTATATATGTTAGAACTGCCTGTGAATGTTATCATTATTTTATAGAAAAGTATAGTTTTGCATCAACAACATTTATAAGTAAGGTATTAATAATAATAATGAGATGGGATATAGTCATAATAAATATTTATTTTATTTAAAATTTATTTTATTCCGTCAGACCCATTTTCTCATATTTATTTATCTAATGGTTTGATCTTGTGTGTTTATAGAGCGCAACGTAAGTTGGATATTGTTAACCTATGTACTAGATGTGATGTTACTGATATCGGTATTAGAAGTTTGTCGATGTTGTAGCGCAGCACTATTAATATCCCCACGGTTGGATCGAAGCTTGTTATACCCTCAAACCATCCATGAATTAGAGACGGTTCCTTTGATCACTGCAAAAGATCAGCAACACACAAATAAAATGTACCTATAGACAAATTGATAATATATATAAAAAAATATTTCAGAGATACTTTGAAAATATTCTCCTAACTAAATGTGTAGTTTAGTACTATTTAATTGGAACTAGAAATCGTAAGCACTGGTAAAGTAAATACAAATCAATTACCAGAAAGAAAATTAATAGGTACTTATTGAATTCAACACAGAAAATCACATGTTGCCATTAACTAAAATAAACTTAAAAAGAAAACAGGTTTAGGTGCATCAATATCAAAATCTCAAGATGCAAATGCTAAATATTTATTCTAAATTTAAAGAACAGACATTTGAAAAAATGTTTAGTAAACAATAAATCGCAGGTACATACTGCATATGTGTTATAGGAAAGCAGTAAAATAAGGAAGTCTGGTCGGGCGAATGCGATACTGAATGCAGCATTGTATATGTCTAAGGTATGCATCAGGTATGAGCGCATGGCTTGGCTAACTTGACGCTTGGCAGGGCTCCATTGGTGTTTAATGTCATGTTGTTGCATTGCTTAGGAATTTCGCCAGGTAGGTAGGCAAGATAAATGTGGTAAAAGAATTTGGGGTAGTTTGGGAACTTCGACTTGCCTTTATTTCACAGAAATATATCTTTAGCCCTATTCCTTTTGCAAATAATCCCTACTTCTTACTCTTTAAATCTAAGTTACTTGTCTGCTGACTTTAAATGTATATGAGGTTATTTCTTTACCTATTTATCCTGATATGTACCTGATATAAACGAAGTGATTTTGAAATATTCGTGTTATATTTATGTATTGTAAAAATGTTTCGTGTTTCTTAACATCCGTTGTATATTATTACCGGGGGAGCAATAATGAAGAATTTTGTTAAATACTTTAAATGTTTGTGATTTTTTTTTATTATGCGGTGGTGGTTTTCTAATCCTATATCTTGCAGTTAATCCTATGGTCGTGGCATGTGTGCTATACGTTTTATGGTGTCATATTGTGGGTGAGCCATCAGTATCCTACTTTATCGTGACGATACAGGCTTGTCCACCCTAAGGTGTTTTTTTTTACATTTAAACTAATGATATTCCGTAGTGCTAACGTCACATGTTTAAGTGGGATTGACATGGGCAGACACTCTATTCAACCACGTGATAAGTGTAATTCCTATACATTTTCTTGACATGTTCGCATTCCAGAATATCATTTGTTTAGGGTGTAGAAGTCCAAATATAGCGGTATAAATAATTGTGATGTTTAATTGTAAAAACGTCACGACACAGTGGGAAACTATATTCAACTAACATTGTCTGAGACCTGCACGAGACACACAGTTTGCGGCGCGCCTTTTTGTCCATTCACATAAGATCTTAAAAAAGTTCGCTGGCGATACATTTTCGCCGCAGATCGTCCGTCATCTACAATGACTCATTCAATTACTCGTACTTCTATTCTTTGTATAATTTTTAATTTATATTTATTGCAACACCACACAATACTAATATACTTCTGCTAGTTATCATCTGTTAGGCATAGTAGCTTCATAACAAATAACTAGTTTACACTTATGTAAATAACAGACTATAGCAGTGACTTTTGCAGTGACTTTTCTGACAGCCTTAGAATGTACAGTTGGCAGAAGGGGCTAGTATGTAGGTGGTTAACAATGTGCATTTAACAGTGATAGCGCGTCTGGTAAAGGTTTTACTATGCAATAAAATTTTCATCAAGAAAGCGTATACAAGCGCTTATGAAAAAGTCATAAGTGAGCTTTTCATCATCATCATTTTATGATGTGCTAATGACATTTCTGCTTCGTCTTGAGTGGGATGACAATGGTTGAATAAAAACCAAAGTCTAGGTCATTTTACGAAACGTATATCATTTGTATGTCATTTGCTGAAACCAAAGTTATAAAGCATAACATTTGCTCGGAAAAGTAACGCAAAAATTTGGTACTATAAGATACTGTATTTTGAGTGCTAGAGAACAATTTATTGGTGACATGATTAGAAGGTCGACTTGTTAAAACTGCATAAATGTTCGTTGTTTGCCTGCATACTTAACCTTTTTGTTGAGTGTACTAAACATTTGCACAAAAAAAAGTCGCAGAGAAATTCACTTAGTAGCTAGGTACTATCATAACAATCGTAATTGGTAATTAAACACCTTCTTAGGTCATTGGTCACAACCCAGCCAGTTAAATTGTTTGTCGATATCGAAATAAAAAACACTAATACATTCACTGTTTCGTAAACATGAGCTAAAGCCGCTATTCATCGCTTTAGGAAATAAGAAAGGTACATATTAATTAATTTACGTGGCACAACATCATTACTAAAAATATTTCACACAAACGAAACAAAAATAATAAATTAAGATAAAAATAAATTAATGATTTTAAATATAGCCTCTGCCCGTGACACCGTATTATGATCGTAACAGAATAAAGTTCTTATCTTACAAAAACTACACACAACCTTATAATTTTTTTGACAATTTTGCATTTTCATTTTTTAATTAATAGTGTAATAGTTGAAAAGGATTGGATCTTAGTAAAATACAATAAATCCAGTATTAACATTTTATTGATGTCTAAAATTCAACTAAGATCTAGAAGTCATACCTTCGTTCTACATTCTACAAACATAGCGGTAGACCCGTTTCCAATCTTATCACTGAGAATATAAGATTGAAAACTGTGTAACAGCGAATTTACATAGATAATAATAAACAATTTCACCCGTGCATCAGTTTTCGGCACTGAAGGACGTGCATGAGAAGACGAACAGTCTGATAGAGCAAGTGGACGCGTGCTGGGACCGCTTCATGGACAAGATCCGCGTGGACACTACTATGTTCCCCGAGAGGAAGCACCGACTCACAGCCATTTACTCCAAGGACAAGGAATATTTGTAAGTGGCAATAATTTCTCGTCTTTTCTTACTTATTATTTCTTTTTTATCAAAGACGTATGTACAGTACCTGTAGAGTCCCTCTGAAATCTTTCCAAATATCATCCAGAGAGGGCATATGAAAAACGAAGTACGGAGTTTCGGCTGACGAATTTTACCTTTTCGTACGACGAAAGTGTTTTTATAGACGCGATGTGTTTACTATTTCCGCGTTCTGACTTGCGTTGTCCCCAAATCTTATTAGGTGGTTCCTTCGGCCGACGGATCCTTTGCTATAATCCTTTATCGATGAAGCTATTACGACACTTATCACTCATGGATAGGGCAATGGCGTCGATGACGTCGGCCAAGGTAGTCGATGGCGTCGTTTGAGATATTTCTATGACGTTAAATTTCATGTTCCTTCTAGATTCGACACGACAGCAGAATGTTTCTGGACGCCATCCATTCGTTCCCGCATCGTACAGTTCATTCTCGACAGGAAAAAGTTCTCGCAAGCCGCCAACGATGACTTCGCGTTCGGCATCACAAGACTGATATCTAATTGTACTTATAGTGCTGCCTACCCTTTACACGACGTAAGTATTTAATAAGCCATATAATATATTCATACTACTATAACTGTGTATAGTACTATACTTATAGTGGTATTCAAGGAATTAAACAAAATAGCAAAGGTGTGACAAGAACCGATAAAAACCTAATTTATCTAAAGTTATAAATATATTGGAAGCGCATATAAATAAATACAGATTGATTTTTATTTCCGCAATATTACATTGGCTTTAAGTAAGATTAACTCTGTTGTGCTTTATTATTCCTTGGCCTTATCTTTTATAACTGAGATTATACTTATTTTAAATTCTCGTCAGAGATTTATCGTCGATATTATCAGCGATTTTTTACAGGTGGCAAATGGGACGTTCAATATTTTTAATGAATTGTGAGTAGCATTCTACTCGACATTCAACTCGACATTTTCCATTGTGGCATCCTAAAGTATGCAAGAATCTCAGCAAATGGCGTTCTCTAGTCTGTATACCTATGGGAAAAAGTCTTGAGTGTATGTAACTCTAACTCGTAACACTTTTCAGGGCGATCTCAAAACTCCCGGCTCCATGAGGTATCTGCTGTACACTGAATGGGCGGCCGTCTCCAAATGCATCAAATATCAACCTCTAGACTACGTTAAGGATTATTTTGGGGTTAAAATAGGTGCGTATAATTAAATCACATGAGAATTTTACACAGAATCGCTGTATAGGGCGCTCTCCCCTGATTTAAGAGAGGTAGGTGGTAGTGGGAGTAATTCCACTCAACTTGCCTGCCCGACCTGCCCGACTGGGGAATAACACTGCTTTGCTGTGCTGCTATGTTGTTTCTTCGGTGAGCAAGGTTGCCAGTGCTCCGCGAGGAAACGTTGTGTTGGCAGTGGAGGGACTTTGACCCTTATACTGCCAACCCAACTATTCTGCTATGACTCCCCTTATACTTCCAATTCCACTATTCCTCTTTCGTTTTACAAGGTCGACAACAAAGTGATACCTCTGGTGTTGCAAGCATCTATAGGCTACGGTAATCCGACCGTATGCTTGTTTGGCAACCTAGTGGTATAAAAAAAACCTATTACTTAATCGTGACTCCCGGGCACTCGTAACATTCAGTCACAGATTTTCTATGAAATTCTTAGCAGCAGTTTGAAGCTTCGATTTGAGTCTATAATTCTCGCCCATAGGACTTAATAATATACCAGACAACTGTGCCTTATCTTCCAGGGAGTATAGACGTGATCAGATATAATGATGAACACGCTAATGTTTCTTTTTGTTCCAGGATTATATTTTGCGTGGCTTGGTTTCTACACACATATGCTCATACCTGCTTCGTTAGTGGGTCTCATATGTGTCATATACTCGGCTGCCACTGTCTTCAGTAATAAACCTAGGTGAGATTTTATAAAGGCGACTAGTTGAAGTATCAAATTGATATCAATGTAGTAGTGCGTTTTATCAAATAGTTCCTATGCTGTTATGTTGGCAGTAATGCAAATAAATGAAATGTAATAATATTGTGGTAGGGAGGCTAAAGGTCAATCAGCAAGGCCTGGTGAGGGCTATGCTTGGTCTCTACGCGACCGAATCATTAATGAAAAACCAATGCCTTTGATAGACAGCCAACATGACGGCATAGGAACTATTTCATGAAATGCAATCTAACCTTTTTAGGATCATTGAATAGATCCGCCACAGATTAATTATAGTCCCGCGGCCTTGGCAGTCAGCCTCACTATCAACCTGCTGACCATTAATCTTTTTACTATGGCATGATATTTATTATTATGTAACTTTGGATCTCAGTGTTATATTTTTTTTACTGACGCAAGACAGTAAGTTTGGAGCCAATGGAAATCTTAACTGTTTCAATGTGAATGTATGCCTGAATAAATAATCTGAATCTAATAACAAAATAATTCTACCTGAACAAGGTGTCAATTTATTCAGATTTTAGGTAGAATTAACAAAATTAAAATGTTATGAATGAATTAAAAGAGGCCTTGTATATTGTATGTTTCCAGTGAAGACGTTTGTAACTACCAGTCGTCTGTGAAGATGTGTCCACAATGCGACTATTTCTGTGATTACTGGGACCTGAAAGCGACGTGTCTCCAGTCACGAATAACATACCTCTTCGACAACCCCACAACGGTTTTCTTCGCCATATTCATGAGCTTCTGGGGTAAATATAACTTTTTTTCTTTTTTCTTGTTACAAAAACCTTGCCCTATACTATTTTTCTCATATATCGTGGGTGTGTTTACAAACACAAACTTTTACATACACAAATAACCAGACCAACCACATTGTGAATGTTCCATACAACTCGGTTCCTACCGGTTTCCTTATTTAACTGTCACCTAATGTACTTAATGTAGCCATAGAATTCCTTGTCCACCTCTTTAGCCTAGTGGTCGCAATTGTTACGCTAGAGGTCCTCAGTTCGCTTTTTTGGTCGAGCAGTGTTATTGTGTTTTTTTATAAAATTCTCAGTAGCAGCTCTGAGCTTGGATTTCTGCCTGGTTAATGGGAATAGGCTTGGCTCCTATGACATGGGATTTTAAAATACTGAACTGTGGGTGTTAGTATACCTCTGCCTGGTAGTGGTATGTTCAGTAGAGTTCCTTGTCGGTTTTTCTCCATAGAAAACGACTGATTTGCACATGTATAACTAAGCTTGTTAGATTAATTACACTTAAAATAAATAATTATTTCGACAGCTTATTATCTTTTGCTAAAATCTTTTATCTTATGCGCTGTTTGCGTGTAGTTTATCTGAATCTGACATTATTATTCTGCTTTTGTTTTACACTCAATAGCTGCCTGTTTCCTCGAGCTATGGAAGCGGTACTCAGCGGAAATGACACACCGTTGGGACTTAACTGGCTTCGACGTTTACGAAGAGCATCCACGACCGCAGTACCTCGCACGATTAGCGCACGTCAAAAGAACACAGGTAAGGCAATGTAATATCAGTCTTAGCGCTCAAGTAACAAGGCCTACATCAATAAATGGGATCTCCAGATGTTATAAAATAACGACAATCTATTATGGAATGTTTGAATAACATCCTTAATTGTATAAGGAATAAGGTATACATTTATAAATGTTGGCATTTAGATGGCTTAGATGTTCACCGAAAACAAACGACTGTAATACCATGATTACATGTATCAAAAGCAAAGCTCTAAGAACAAAAGTATAGGCTGTTAAAGGAAATAGCGTATATAGTGTATATAATATGGTACTAGATAATGGTTATAATACTTAGTTAGTTATAATACTTTTGTGAATACATACTTATTCATATAATATAGATTGTAGATGTATCACTTATTGAATGTCTCATTGTTCCACAAGAAACAATCAGACAAACACACACATAAGTGCAAGATAAATATTTGTGTCCTGTGTGAATCCACGATCTCGTGAACAGTAGTCCAACAAACGAACTGCCAGACCATAGGCATAAAGAAAGGTTATAGTATGGATTTAATAGTTAATTCTATGATATATGAAATTCAATACGTAATTATATTATTTCACAGTTAAATGTAGTAACAGGCGAGCGAGAGCCAATGGTACCATTCTGGCGGATGCGGCTGCCAGCGACACTGATGTCGTTCAGTGTTGTGGCACTATTAGTGCTGATGGCGCTAGCGACCGTGTTGGGTGTGGTATTGTACCGCATGTCCCTGCTGGGCGCCACTATACTGCGCAGCGGTAACGCGCTCACTACGTACAACCCCATCATGTTCACAACTGCGACGGCCGCTTGCATCAACTTGTGTTTCATTTGCTTGTTCAATTATGTGAGTATTCATTTGTTGACTTTCAACTTTTGACCGCCACGTCAATAATGAAAATCCGTGTTCTCTGCGCCGAGCGACAAATTCTAGTATCTAATAATAGGTGAAAAAAACAACAAAATTTTGTATAGGTATTTATTTTGAACTAAAAAGAAAGTGGTATTTTTGACGTGCCATGCCGTCGTTGGCGTCGTGAGCAAGTTTTCATTTGACGTCTATACACGTCCGTGGCGGTCAAAAGGTTAAGATGCCGTTAAGTCTCGTGCTGTCACTCTCATTTTGACTTGAAGTGATAGAGATAGAAGAGAATTAACAGCATCTTAAAATTGAAAAGAGTTTGAATATTTGGCCTTTAATCCGTTTGAATCTATACTTCATTTACTGTAGCATTAGATTAATAAAAACAGTTTTTTTATACCACTGAGTTATTGTGTTATATTTAATATGTTTCGTTTCCTCAGGTATACCAATACTTAGCAGAATGGTTAACAGAGAAGGAGCTCCTGCGCACACAGACTGAGTTCGACGACTCTCTAACACTCAAGATATACCTACTACAGTTTGTGAACTACTACGCGTCCATATTCTACATAGCGTTCTTCAAAGGCAAGCTGATAGGACGGCCCGGGGACTATGTGCGGCTGTTTGGGCATAGACAAGAAGAGGTAAGGGGTTTTTTGAGGAGGTAGAACTGGTAGAACTCTGCTGGTTAATACGTCAGCGTTCGACGCCACTGCATTCAATCAATGAAATAAATATGTTTCTTTCTTTATTTCTTTCTTTCTTTCAATCCTAATTAGGGTTAGCATTTTTTTAAGAAATGAGTAGTAATTCATGATACATTTCATATTCACTCCTTCGGCGTAGGTATTTGATCAATTTTTTTTTTATTATTAACTAGTGACCCGCACCCGGTTTCGCACGGGTATGTTCATAAATATGGCCTGTAACCCTCCTAGATAATCCCCCTTTCTATTGGTGATAATCCGTACAGCAGTTTCTGATAACGGACCGACAGACCGAACAAACCAACAGCGTGACTTTGATTTATAATATAGTGATGTAAAAATATGAGATTATTATAATAATTATGTTTCAGTGTGCGCCCGGCGGGTGTCTGCTGGAGTTGTCGATCCAGCTGGCCATCATAATGGTGGGCAAGCAGTTCATCAACACCATCGTGGAGATGCTCATGCCGTACCTACTCAAGTGGTGGTACGTCATACGCACCATCGGCAGAAAACACCAGTAAGAACATTTTTTTTTAATATATCCTCCTAGCCTTTTCCGAATATAGTTGGGGTCGGCTTTCCAGATGCGGCTGAATATCAGTATTTTACACTAAGCGAATGCCGTCAGATCTCGCGACCCTATTTCTGGCCAATATCGATAGCTGTTGCTTGTGACTTTACATCGTGTGGCGCGTCCTAAAAGGTCTGTTTTTATTTATTTTTGACAATAATGAGCACAATTAAATATAGCTTATATACGTCGTCAGGATACAATCTATCTCATTACCAAATTTCATAGAAATCTGTTCAGCGGTTTAGTGTGAAATGACAAACAGAGCTATTTTCGCATTTTTTTTATTAGTATGCATTAATGTTGATGATTGTTTTCAGAATAAAGAGTCCTCTACAGTGGGTGAAGGATTTCAAGCTAGTCGACTTCGGTAACATGGGACTGTTTCCTGAATACTTGGAAATGGGTAAGTGGACATCAAGACCCCCATTGTACACGTCAGGAAATACAGCTTCCATTCCTGATGTTATCGAATTGAGCGTTTGTCGACCCTATAAATATTTAAAAACCTGCCCTGAGTTCTGTTAGCTCACCCAGGGTGGCAGAGGAGGATCCATGAGGATTTTCCGTACTAATAAAAAAAAGGGCTGATACATTAAATAACGACGATAAAATAAATAGTGGTCGAGGACTTGTATACATGAAGTGATCATAAACAAGGGTATTGTACCTACTAACTAGGATTATGATTTATTTTAAATTTATAGACGACCTGGGAATCGAATCCAGGACCTCTAGCGTAGCAGTCGTGCTTTTTTTGTAAATATAAGTATGCATTTACCAAAAAAAAACGTATATTTGTTGTGTCTAGTACGCATAGTACAAGGTCTGGGATTAGATGGTGTGGTCTAAAAATGTCCCAAATATGTATGTAACCTCATTCTATAACTGTATAGAATGAGGTTACATACATATTGATAATCGATAAATCGATTATCAACATCACGACTGCGTGATGTTGATAATCGATTTGTCGATTATTGATAATGGATTGAAATAGGTAAAATTATCTTAATTATCTCGAAGGTATACATATCTCGCTCAAATAATCAATAATCATGAATGAATGAAACTAAAGATTTATTTACCTTTGCTTTCTGTCATCTCAATGCCATATTGATGTTGATAATCGATTATCAACATCTCTACTGACCAGCCTCTGTTCTCCAGTTCTGCAATACGGGTTCGTAACGATATTCGTGGCGGCGTTCCCTCTGGCGCCGCTGTTCGCGCTCATCAACAACGTGCTGGAGATGCGGCTGGACGCCAAGAAGTTCCTCACCTGTTACCGCCGCCCCGTGCCGCAGAGGGTCAACGACATCGGCGTCTGGTACCGAATACTCGACTCTATCGGCAAGCTGAGTATTATAACTAATGTAAGTTGGACATATCATCATTATCACCCATCCACGTCTCTGCTGACTCGTCCACTGCTGGACGTGGCCTCTCCTAGTGAACGCCACAAAGTTCGATCTTCGGCTTTCCTCATCCAGTCACTGCCAGCTGCCTTCCGCAAGTCGTCACTACAAATGGCCGGAGGGTATATACAACGGAGTAATATATAAAACTCGGCCGCCCACGGTCAATAACGCCCCAAAATTAATTCATCCTCGGAGCCTTTCCCACTATGTTAGGGTCGACTTCCAGTCTAACCAGATGCGGCTGAATATCAGTATTTTACATGAAGCGTCTGCCATCAGACCACCTCACCACAATTTCTATGCAATACCGACATCCTGAGAATGTCTATCCTCAGGATGGTTGTCAGGCTTTTTGGACTTCTGACTACCACTAATGATTGTCATAGATGTATGACGCATGACCACCGGGACGGCTTTACGTGCTCTCTGAGGCACGGAAAAAGCCTCGAAGTTAATAATTAACAAAAATGTAAGAAAGCCGTTAGTAGACACATTAATACGTTTAACAACTCAGTCGACCCGTGAACATAGATGCTGTACGATTCCAAAACGTCAGGATTTAATTATGTCAATTTCAATACAACTGTCTCTTTTGTCCAGTGGTCCGAAATGCATCTGCAATTCTAGAGATCCTGGAATCGTTTCCCAGGTCCAGCAGTGTTATTGGGTTTTTCTATCAAATTATCAGTAGCAACTGAGTTTGGATTAGTGCCTCGTTTATAGCAATAGGCTCGCTCCCTATGGGGACTTAAAACATACTGGCCAAATGTTGGTGCACCTCTGTCTAACCCTTCGGCCAATACAGGCGTAATAGTATGTATATTTAATATTAATAGAGCAGGAACAATTAATGCTTCAAGTCAATTGAAAATAATATATTTAATATTATGTATGTAGTTTTATTTCAGCACCTAAGTGTTCATGTAAAAATAACAAAATAAAACAGTGAAAACATTATTTTTAATAATCTACAGGGTTTCATAATAGCCTTCACATCGGACTTCATACCGCGCCTCGTGTACGGGTTCTCTATGGGATCTATGGAGAACTATGTCAACCACACCCTCGCTGACTTTAACATCACCGTGCTTGAAAATCCGCCAATCAGGACAACATACAACGAGACAATGTGCAGGTGAATTTGTACTCTATTGATATAGCTGTAAGATTCATATTCATGTTTTTGTATCTGTATATACCTGTCAATAAGGATGAAGTAGGTATGTGATGAGATTACGTACAAGACCTTATTAGCGTTAACGCATAACAAGACTCCGTGCAAGTAAGTTTAGACTTTATTCAAATTTCTCATTAGGATCGTAATAGAATAACTGATTTAGATGTGAGATTGGTCCTAATATATTCTAGGAAAAGTTAAACAAGGACAGTACAGATGCCAGTAGGTCAAGCTATCCAAAACTGTCAAATTGAAAATGAGCCTTATACACACAAAATATTGTGTTAAAGTTGAAAATTTATCAAAGAAATTTGACAGATTGGGGTAACTTGATTTGCTGGCCTCTGCACATATGTCACTCGAACTTGGCTAAATACCGTAGCTGTATTCTATTATAAAACTAGCTGACCGACAAACGTCTTGTCCAAATTTCATACGAAAATCCCGATTTACCCGAATTTTACAATTTTCGGACAACTATGAAATTTTTTCTCTCCCTAAAAACATTAGATGGACTATGAACAACATTTAAATAAAAAAAAACTTCAGATTGGTTCCAGTCGATTTCAAGTGATTACCAACGTACTACATTTAATTTTTGTTTATACCTTCTTATTTTTTTATTACCGAAACAAACGTAAGGGGACTCATCATTATGACCAACATAATTCTGAAATCGAACGGTCGGTAATAAAAAAAATAAGGGTGTATAAAATACTGCATTGTTTTATTTTGTTTGTCCAGTTTCCCCGGCTATTGGTACTATAAGGAGGGCGATAACTACGAGCACAGTAACTGGTACTGGCACATTATGGGC
This sequence comes from Acronicta alni, assembly GCA_964056405.1. Classification (NCBI taxonomy): domain Eukaryota; kingdom Metazoa; phylum Arthropoda; class Insecta; order Lepidoptera; family Noctuidae; genus Acronicta; species Acronicta alni. Next base: position 15,455,729 of record OZ043915.1, on the reverse strand, counting down.
GCCCGGCTGGCCTTCGTCGTCGTCTTCGAGGTGAGGAAACATGTTAAAAAAAACTGTAATGTCAAGGGTGTGTGAAGTCAACTCGCACTCGGCCAGTGTCCACTCTTCCAGTCTGAGAAGACTGGAAGATTGATCCTGCAAAGGGACAGGGTAATTGGGTTTGACTATAAGGATGTTCCCAATGAAAAAAAAAAAGACATGTGCAACCTAATTGCTATACAATTATAATAGAACCTTTATCTTCTGCCTGACGTCTTCGGGAATACATTACGCCTGTTCTCCCTAATGGGTTAGACAAACACATCCACAGTTCGCCACTATGGTGGTGGAGGTCCTTTGTAATAGGAGACGAGCCTATTGCTATTAATAAAAAAAAAAAAAAAAAACACTCCAAATACCGAGCTACCACTGAGAATTATAGAAAAATCCAATAACAGTGCTTGACCAATCGGTCCTGGGGACTTTAAGCGTTACAGTCGTAAGGCACCTTCCATAAAGAAACAGTATCGCATAACCGGTATAAATAGAACCCTTATCTTATGCCTAACCTCTTCCGGAAAACAGGAATTGTAATCAATCAATCAATCAAATTTTAAAGGAGTGTCTATGTAGTTTCTTGGCAGTTCTTCACAAAACACTTTTGGAACAGCGCAACTAGTTTTTGAATTTCCAAACCTTTTGTAATAGGCTGATTTATTTATTTACAATCTAACACTATCATGACAGGTCTACACCTAATGTGATAATGTGATTATGCTCTATAACTATAACTTATGTACTTAATAATTCGAGAGTCACCCTCACGAATTCCGCCAAAGAACAATGAAAAATGTCTAACCTTTGTGAGGCGCTGTTTAATAGCCGTATGGCTCTTGCAACCGGTGCGAATTTCCCTAAGTTAGTGCGAGCTACTGATACGTGTAAAAGCTGTACCCTTGAACTAAAACAAGTTGACTTTGATTTTGAACTTTGTTCGCACAGAACGTGGTAGCGCTAGTGATGATAATAGTCCGGTGGGCGATCCCGGACATGTCGGGCGAGCTGCGCGACCGCATCCGGCGCGAGGCCTACGTCATCAACACGTTCATACTGGACGAGACCCGCGCGCGGTCTGTGCGCGAACAAGGTGCCGCTCACTCCACGCCGCTCTAGCCACGCGGACGGTACGCACGCGGAACGCTTCTTCTTTGTCTTTGGTTACTAACCGCGGGGGCACCTCACTGGCTCACTACACTAGCCCGATTCACGCTTTATGCTTTTAACAATAGAGGTGAAAAGCGGTTAACTACCCAACCTATTACTGTCTATACTCCATAAATTATAGCATTGTACAAAACGCAACGCGACGTAAGAAAAATCTATATAAACGTTTAATGCACCGTATAGTGGAATTGATTACATTCTTATTAAATACAAAGAAATGTAATGTATGTAAATCTAAATGACTTCTTTAGAGATTTATTTGTAAATGATTACCCCGCGTTTCCACTGGCGATAACAAATGTTGGAAACGTCTAACTAACTCTCAAAGAGTGAGTGGGATAGGTAACTGTTTACAGTATATTTTGTCGTCAGTGAAAACTCGGGGTTACATCGATTTAGATTTACATTTTTTTGTATTCAAAGGAATTAATCAATGCCACTATATGGTGCATTAAACGTATAGGTTTTTTCTTACGTCGCGTTGCGTTATTTGTCTAATGTTATAATATTATGCAGTATAGATAGTAATAGGTTGGCTGGTTGACCGCTTTTCACCTCTATTGTCAAAAGCATAAAGTCGAAAAGTGATGAAAAAGTAAAGTTATAATTGTATGATTGCTTACGATTTTACTCATGTTCGTCAACAAAGTTTAACCTTTCCAGGAATTCAGTTTCCATACAAAAATAATTGACAAATTCGATACGATTATCGTACACTAAACTCCTGATAGGCTAAAATGTGCGTCACGAAATAATTCAGTAATCGCTTATCTCATGCCGAAACAATAGCTTAAGACGAGATAATTCGACAACAAAATAATGTCGCGGCGTGCATGTTAGCCCCCCTGGTTAGGTTACTCCATTAATTCGATATTAACGACTCCATTTGGGTCCATGTGAGTAAAAACGTGAAAAATCATAAATAAGATTCCAATATTTTATTCGATTCGTATTTTAAGCCAGTGAGCTACCCCCGTATGAAGGCTGTGTTTTGTGTGTTTGATACTCTGACAATGTGACGTCATACAAACTGTAAACGTCACTATCTATTCAGAAGTAGAATTGAACTGTCTTGTGTGCGAATAACGAAAGTATAGTGTGATGGTCATTTGTGTTTGACGGGGATTGAGCATCACCACGTATCATTTGGTGATGTGTATGGGTTTTGCTTGAAAGTTTCATCAATTTACAGATTATTCAAACGTGTATTATAAACTTTGGTGTATTTGAAGTAGTAAGTAGCGCAAAATTGGAAACGGACAATGCTGTACCCATTACCCGCTTAAAAACACCCCGGCTTTTAGCTTATACATAAAACAAATGAGTGTTATACGGTATAGAATGGAATAGAATATTATTTATTGTAAACAAATGCCAATTACTTACATGTTTATAAATGATAGAATGGTACAATGGGCGGTCTTATCGCTAAAAGCGATCTCTAGACAACCTTTATATAAATAATGTCGACAAAGTTTTGACATTGCCCGAGTCAAAATTCATAACTTTTTAGTTAAAAAGCCTCCAAGAGTAACATAAAGTATTATTAAATTTGTTGTACCTGTAATTTGAAGATGTATTGTATATATAATTGATGATGAACACTATATTTATTATATAAAAATCCTGTGGGCATCTGTGAGTACTCACTCATATAACTTTTAAAAGATTGGACCATCGTATCGACAATATTAGAGAAGATTATAGTATGGAGACAATGGTTGATAGCTATGCAAATATTCGATATTGTTAACACTTATTGTGCCCATAAGGAAAAGGGCAGGAAAACGTCATCGGATTATCGGTCATTTGAGACTCACTGCTCACATCTTCAAAATCTTACATGAATAGGCGAAACTGAAGACCGTGGTGATGTTGATAACTTGATAAAAATATTCTATCTATATACCGGGGAATCAATTTGAAAATATCTTATCTGCTTAGTGCTGAAGACAGTGAAATGATGTATCATACACGTTCAATGCAGTCTTAGCTCGTGTTGTAGGGCACTTCAATTGAGAAAAGAAAATGGACCGATGCATGCAATGTGTTCCTCATTAGGTATGCAAGTGAATAATTTGCATCTGTCATTGCCCGTTTCATTCTTCAGGATTGTTTATTGTTGAAAATATCATATCATTATACTGCAGACGTACTTCAATGATCACTATTTAGTCTCTATTGAAGGACAGTGTCTTCATAATAATGATGGTCGAACTTCACTTACATCATAAAACAAAATAATAATAGAAATATTTTTTTTTTATTAAATTAAGTTATAAATATTTTTTATCCTGCCATATCATTGGCATAATATGATAGGATAAATAATTATTTTTACAGATATTTAAATTCGTTACAAGACTGGGCTTTTGAGACCAATTTAATTTAAAAAAAAAAATCTCTTGAAGTTTCCCACAACACGTTTCCATTAACACGAGAAAGCTAGCTTGGTACTAAGTTATTCTACATAAGTATAAGTATATAATACTACACGCATTTACATCGAAGCAGGAACGCCGCCGATACCCCTGTGGTGATGTGTGAGTGAACATTATTTACAATATGACGTAACAGCATGCCTGGCTTTACGGAATGAGAGTAAACTATGTTTAAGACATTTATTACTAATCGAAGGTTAAAGTGCAATTGGAATACATGTTTACCACTAACTATAATTTGCAATAGACAACGTCACTAACAACACTACTATGCTGTAGGAGAAACATTTCAAAGATACCACCGAATCTCACTTACTGCGTTTTGTTTCTTACAGAGGAAACCCCAGGGTTTGCTCTGTAATATAAATAATAAAATAAAATCTTGTAATACAAAGATTCTCATAGAATTAGGACTGGTCCTAATTCTATGAGAATCTTTGTATGTTGATTTTTTATGTAAATAAAAAGGAAGTTTCGAGTTTGGCGAAGTTAAAGTTAAGGTTATTTCTATAAAAGATTTTAGGACCGTACTGAAACTATTATAAAATTAAGAATAAATATTACTTAAATTCTGTTTAATAGAGTGAGTTTTTGTCAATGCAGTTCCAATGCACTTTAACTTCTCACATTCAAACGCACACTTAACAGATTGGCTTATATAACAACATCACGTAGTTAGTATACACTGGTCATTATTTAATCGTAATTACGATTTAAACAAAGCTTCGTTAATTTCGGCTTAACTTTTGTAATTAGGCGGCTTACGCTTAGTAGACTTGATAATGTTTGGAATTGAATTTACACTATTATTCATGGAATTCACCGTGTAAACTGTACATTGATTTTCTAGTCGAAAGGTTTGTTTTATAATCGCACATGAATTTGATATCCATTGGTATATGATTTATATTTTCGTATAATTAATTTTCCATGAAATTACATGTGTTCAGAGCTAGTTTATACACGTATTAGATACGTTTACGTTATTTTTAAGTGTATTAACGTTGATAAAATTATTTCTGAGTTAAAAGAAACAATGTATCCTAAATAAAATACAATTAAGGATACATAATAATTTACATATAACAGTAAATATTAAACTATTAATTCTTAACTACACTTTCATACACTCACCGTTTCTTTAGCCAGGAAAACTATTGTTAGTCATTTTTTTTTTGTAAAAATATTTTATTTCGGGTGAGGATGTAGCAGAAATTCTACTATAAGGTGGCTGTTACTTAAAGTTACAATCAAATACATTTAAATATTACTTGCGTTACCTCTGACATCATGAAGAAAAGCGTAATCTCCTACTTGTATCCAATTAGAAACAAATTGATCTGTCAAAATGTCATTATGACAAAGGGAGAAATCAAATGTAATCGGGATCAGTTTTATAGTAGGTAATCTCTTTGATTACAATAATTTTGTCTAATTATATGAATCATGTAAGTCATACAAACACTCCTTAAAGTTTCTCTAACCACCCAAAAAGGGAGTATAATAAATTACTTCTCATTATACAAAATATAACACAATATAATAAAAAAAATATTAATAAATTTATTTAAAAATGGCAGGTGACACAACAGACACTAACTGGAACCACATCGCTTCCCTATCCGGGTCTGACTTCGACCTGGCAGCTCACGGCGACCATCAAGATATCCGGGACATTGGGAAGCACGTTGTAGGCGATATCGTCGAAGATCCGCCGCCGGCCCATGTGTAATGTGCCTTATTCGTTTAACAAGGCGCTTGTAAGCGGGAGAGGGTTTGAATGATCACGGTTTGCTTTTTACGGTAAGTTTGTAGACACTTAACGAGAATGAGGGTTGATTCGTAATACGGAATTGAGTGGATATTATGATTTGTATATTATGTTAATGTACACAGCAAAAAAAAAAAAAACACTAGACTTTAGTAGTTATTTTTGTGTTCCTCTTAGATATTACCAACTCGATTTCCACTCATTCTCTTGTAGTTAAAATTACATATAACAAGAAAATATTTATTTATTAATAAGCTCAATGGTCATTTAAAACAATATAGGTATGATTTCATACAGACGTAAGTAATAAGTATAAAAACAACATTTTGATTGACGCGACGTATATTGCACAAATGTACAGACTATTTATTTATTTATTAGAAGTTTGACTTGCACATAACTGTGTCTAACAAAACTTGTTCGATATTATTCTTATTCGTAATTTAAAGTTTTATAAGCGACATAACTCGAAGAGAACAACGGTTTCTGTTATGTCACTGTGTTGTGAGGGTGCAATTTAGCTAAATAACATTTCAAGACCTCAACACCAATACGATTTTTGAGTTGTGTTACTTTGTTTTGAAAATGAAATTGTACGTATACATACAAGCTATTTTTAAATAGCTTATAATAATATTTTATATATATATTATTTAATGAAATACAGTTTTATTGCATGTATTGAAGTCTACTGACTCTGTTGCTTAGGAACGGTAGTTAATTAAATAACGCTGAAAATATCAACAAAGCGATGTGTGATTTAACTAAAAAAAAGAGACTAATTTAAACATATAAATGTGCAGTGTGACTTGTCTCATATCAGTGGTGGTAAAAGGTTTGGTGTGCGTTCGATATGAAAGGTTAGCTTTAGGCGGAGATAAAGCGTGCAATAGTGTTGATACGTTTGTAATTGGCACGGATTCGTTAGCGTATGGAGTGACTATGTTTACGGTTTACATTTCTATAAAAATGTTTATTTTTGCTAAGCTACTCGTATAGTTATTTTTACCTCGAGTTTACAAGTATTATAACGGTATATTCGTTTTTATGACCAAAACTGTCAGCAATAGTAAACACTCCATTTTTTTTCTTATCTGCGTCTGATTGTTAGGTACTATTTGAGATTAAATCGTATTAAAAATATTAAGGCGAAGCAAGTAATATTTCAATCGGGCTTTCCACTATTTTTAACGTATTTTTTTGATAAATTCAATTTATAAGGAAAGTGTAAAATGGAAATGGCGGCTGATCGATAAAGTAACTTTTTAGCCTTTTCGATCATCAAATATTATATAATAATATATTATCCTAAAATAATCTGCAATCCCATATGTAAGTATATTGTACTTAAGCGAGCACAAGCTTTGTACACATATCAGAATACGAATCCATTTCATAAAAGAGAGATAATTGTAGAATGTGCGGTTGGTTGTACACTGTTTGCTCATTGTGAAAGTATCTACGAATGAGGTGTTTGAGTATGACCATGAAACAGGTATTTTGAGACGTTTTATTGTTATACTTACATGGTAATTAAACGCTAATATGTTAATATGGATATCATCAAAAGCTGTTTGCTTCAAACCGTCAATAAAATGTTGTATTCTTTGCATATTAATACAGAAAACTGAATTTATTTGTACATACATATATTTAAGAATCGCTTAAAAAATATTTAATACGTTATCTTGTATATTTCAAGACTAAAACTGAATCTCATTTTGTAACAGATGTTGATACCTATATCTATATATTATAATGAGAGTTATTAATATAACAATAAAATAAAAATTAAACATATTTATTAATATAATTATAATATTAACCAAAGTTAAAAAGTGTATAACAAAATTAATAGTGACTATTAGTCGGTAAAACAGACTAGTCAGAATGGTCGGGAAAGTTGACATAGTCGGAGATATGTCCAGTAAAATTGTAATCTGGTTTTCGTGTAACACTAAATGGCGATTCAGATTAATCATCTGCAAATTGTATGAAAATTTCGTAAAATAAAGTAAATATTTTCCAACAGTTTTTGGAAACATTTGTTGGAAATTATCTCATTAATTTTACTGGACTGTGTTCGGAATTCATATGTATTCCGTTATTCGATTACGGAATATCAATAACACATGACTGCTCGAAATGCTGCTTTAGAAAAAAGAAGCCGTTCATAAAGAGAAGCTAGAGTTTATTTAATTCCGTAGTTTTATCAGTAATCCGTCAATTTCGAAATGATACCTAGTTGTAAGCAGTTTTACGTTTGTTTTATGGCCCAATGCACTCACTTACAAAGTAATTTTTCCAAAATGACTGCCGGTCAAATAATTGACAAAATGAGTACCTAGGTAGGTACTTATATTTTTTTTAATCAGCAAAATTTTAGTTCTTTAAAAATGGGATGCAAGCTACTATTTCTAGTTGACAGCATCCCATACAGGTTCACGTCAGTTGTAGCCATTGCCTCATTCCAATTTAAATAGTCTTTGACTTTTATAAATAAGTCGGTAAAGTCTCGAACTACCTACTCTTTTTGTTCAACTTTTATGTATTATAAGTATGTATTTACAAAAAAAAGTTTATAAGTATTATATCCATTGTCTAGTACCTAGTACAAGCTCTGCTTAGTTTGGGACTAGATGGTGTTGTGTAAAATGTCCCAAAAATATGATTATTATTATCATTAATGTCCCAAAAATATTATTATTAAATTTAATGCAAAACAAGATTGAAGCAGTTAAAGCGGGCATTACTAGTATCGTAATGTATCCATACGATATTATTGTTTTTATTGTGTCGTGTGTGCTTTGGGCCTAATTAACACATTTTGAGTCTGCTAGCCAAATAGTAAAGCGACAATATGTAGCTTTCGCTTGTTTTTATATAAAATTTACATTATATATTTATGTCAGTGTGTCGTCTTAAGCTGTAAGTGTTACGAACTCGCCTGATTAACGTGTTCAGTAGGTGAAGTAGAGAAAATTCTAGAATGTGTAAGCGTAGCGTTGGCAATTATAATTATGTATATGCGTAGGTGTAAATGTCTATATTACAATTTTTTATCAGGAATGGATACTAGATTGCCAATTTATTTTTATATTTTGGATCAATTCAAAGTTTTTATCCGAAATTTGGATTTTATATATGACTTACATAACTAAGGCTTGAGTGTTAAGTTATGCAATTATATGTAAACCTCCATATTGAAATAATGATAATGAAATATTAGATTACAAATCTGTATAAGTACATAAAAAATATTGTATTACAAGCTAAAATTATAACATATTTTCTGAAATCATCAAGTATATTGAAGCATCACTGCCTGTTCACAATAAATTTTAAAGTAACTAACTATATTTTGGCTATTAATATAATGTAGTTTTAGATGCATCCATATTAGTTACCATTTCATATTATGGCGTGTAAATTTAACGAGAATTTAATCATAATTTGCTGATTACTTCATTTATTTTGGGTTGTGTTTCGATCGTTAATAATATCATTGTTCAATAGATTGACAGGGATGGTGTTATACACGATGACTGGCCTCTCCTCTAACTTATTTTTTTAAGCCATAAACGGTGAAGAATGGTGACGGTTGACCGATTTTCGACCTTATTAAATTATGAATAAGGATAAAATGTGGAATGACCACTTCTCATCTACCAGTAAAATTATTATTTTGTTTTATGATAATGAGAGTTTCCTGTGTTTGAAGTTGATTTATGATATTTTTTCCGTTCAATTTACATTTTTTCATTCATATTCTAGTATATGTCACGTTGATCATTTTTTTTTGTATTTAAACATAATACATGTAAGTCTTCTGTATTATTTTGATATAATAGAAATTTATAGAGAAAAACATAATATCTTCTTTCCTCATAGTGCCTTTCCGATTAGTGAAGGCAGTCAATTTAGTAAATTCATCTCTATCTCTGGCGAAAGAGTTCGGCAGCATTCGCTATCCCGGTCCACTAATAAAAATAATATACATATACAGAAATACCAGCCAAAAGTAACGTTTTATTGTTTATTATAAGTAGTTTACTTATATTAATGTTAATTTATCATATGGATGTCTTTTAAAATTTGTTTCCTGAATAAGATTCTCTATAAAATTCCTTTATTAAAAATATGTTGTGATTATTTTACGTAATATTGTCATCGGTGCTTTTGAGTCCTAATTTTATATAAATATACGTTTTATTGTCTTAAGGTCAAGTCCTTATTAAGGTCCTTCTCCTGGCTGTTTCTTTTATACCTAGTCATGTAAGTGATTTGAAATATTGTGGGGACACAAATCTTAAGTACATACGCATTATGAAAGTTACATAGAATATTATTAGTATAATAACGCATAGCAGGATAATCTTGGAAAATGCTGTCACATTGTTACACACATATAAAACAATAAATGTCCTGTTCACGCAGTCCTGTTTTTATTTTCCAAGCAAATGCAAATTGACTCACTATTTAGCTTTGCATTTATCAAAACATATTATTATAAAAAAGTAACATTGATTTATCCATACATTAACGATTTATGCTCGGATTAATCTTTATTACTGTTAGTATAATTTCGCATATTAGCAAATTGGTAAAGAAAAAAAAGTAGATATCAATATAATTATTATTTATTATCATTTCTTCAAGTCGTTTAACTTTGTGTTTCTATGTACAGACACCAGCAGGTCAAGCTATGCATAATGGTCATTGGTGGTATTTTCCCAGTTGAACATGAACCTTAATATTTTGTATGAAAGTTGAAATTCTATCAAAGAAATTCGATAGATTGGGGTAGCTTGATGTGCTGGCCTCTATATTAAAAAAAATAACATTTATTATTTGTACATACACCCTTATGTACGCTCTTTTACTTAAAAAATGCGCACAATATAAAGTACTCACTAAAAATATCATTATGTAATTTAATGACAAATTATTATTATGATTTGTCTACTGTGATCATACATCATCAAACTAAATATAACAGAAATAAAGTTGAATACACAAAAAATAAAATTCTGACTGAAATAAATGGTGTATTTGTTAGCTGTATAATGTATAACAAATCATTTTTTTATTTAAAAATCATTACAAAACTTATATCTTAATAATATATGTATAAAATCATAATCAACAATTACTTGCAATGTTTAAGCGTCATAGTTTTTTTTTGTGGCAGCATACTGAAACGCTAGCATGGGATATATTTAGGGTAATTTCACAGAGGTATCGAAGTCTTACAGTAAAAATATACTCTCTTTATTATCGAAGTAATTGTGGTGCAATTACAATTTGCTTGAGTCGTCGGGTTTATTTAAATGTTAAATTACATCGCTAATAATACCTACTAACTAATATTGCGAAAGTGACTGTCGTTTTGTCTGACTGTCTTTGTCTTGTCGTTCGCCTAAACCGCTTAAACGATTCCGATGAAATTTGGTACAGATATAGATTAGACCTTGGAGAAGGTCATAGGCATTACATTTTGTCTCAAAAATCCTTTGGGATGCGAGTGAAACCGGGAGCAATAGCTAGTTCAACATAACAAGCAAATCCTAGTCTATGAACTTATGTTTAAAAACAATTTAATAGGTAGGTAAAGAGGCCAGCACATTTTCAACCTTAATGCAAACAGAATAAGGTTCAATTTCATGTTCAATTGGGAAAATTTTTCAGTAGAGAGCTTGACCTGCTGGCCCCTTCATCTTTAATATTTTTTTTTTTTCATTTTTTTTGTGACCTCACTGGTGACCTATGTATAGTGTTCGTATTGGTTCTTTTAAACTCGACCAAGACTTCAAAGTTAGGGGTTTACAATGCTTCAAGGAATGTTAGCGTTTCAGTGTTTGTTTATCTGTTATTGAGTGTTCATTGTGAAGTAAGTATTATTGTCTTGTCTCACAAGTAGTTACAGTAGTGTTAGTGCAAAGATCAAGTATGTAGTTACTTGAATACAGTCATTCGCCGCCAACACGCATATATTTTGTATAGTCGACCATAAAATAGCTTTACCACTTTTTACAATTGCCAAATAAAATTTCACTAGGACTCAAAAATTAGTTCATATCGTTCATACGTCACGCATGGATGACGACATCTGTCACACGTTGTCTTGTGTCGATGTCAAATTTAAAATTGCGCCATCTCATATTTAGTTTTAAATATCAATAACAGATGAATTTAGTGCTGTACCCGTTTAAAGCGAAAGTTGTAGTGTAGTCACCGTGGACGGTATATACAAGTTTTTCTGGTGACTACAGTCACCGAACGCGCTTGAGTGGCAAACAAACGACATTCACTGTAAGGGTGGTAAAGCAGTTTTATGGTCGACTATATCGTGTACCTACTAAATTATAACTAAGAGGGATATACGTATATCTGTCTGTCCTCGGTGTCGCAAATATTCTGTATGTGTGACGCTTTTATTTATATCGATTATATATGGAAAGTTTTTATTGTGTTTCATTTACATTTTCCTATAAACTACAATCATAAATTGAGAGGCAACGAAGGTACCAGTTCGTCTTAAAACAATCAAGAGTAATAACACTTTCCAGCATTTTTGGAGGATGTCTGTATTGTAAAATCTACCTACGTTCGAAAAGTCGTGATTTATTCAAATATGTACGGTCTGCAGTGATAGCCTAGTGGTATGACCATTGGACTGCCAAATGAAGGTCTCGAATTCGAACCCAACCTCTGACTTTTCGAAATCATGTGCGTATTAACAATTAATTATCACTCGCTTAAACGGTGAAGGAAAACATCGTGAGGAAACCTGCATGCCTTAAAGATTTTCTCGACGGCGTGTGAAGTCTGCCAACCCGCACTAGGCCAGCGTGGTGGACTATAGCCTAATCCCTCTAATCCTGTGAGAGGAGACCCGTGCCCAGCAGTGGGACTATATGGGTTGATGATGTACGGTCTGCAACGAAAGTCGCTGAACACAGCCAAATTTTGAAAACTTCACAGCTCCAAAACTTGTCAAGAGGTTTTTTCTATAACCTAAATATTTAAGGGTCATCTATGCAATTATTACGCATAACCTTCACAGGTCAGTAACTTCATGCTTATTAAAAATAATATTGAAGACATTTTCAGCGACTTGTTGCTGACTGTACTATACTAAAGTCAGTTTTTATACCTACTACACTAGGTATCGTGTTATCAGTTATCATTTTAAAAGTTCAAAGTCTCACAATATTCTGTAGTGTGTAGAAAGATAGTCTATTTCTAAAATCCTTATTAGAGGAAGTCAAGTATGTATGTGTACTTATTTTACGTATAGAGCGGGTGCCTATTGATACGATAACGCGTCCTCTGCATGGTCTGCGCTATCGCATAATGCCAAACACAATAATTAGTGGTCGACGCTGGTTACGCTTTCACGTCTAAACCGATTTTGATGAAAGTTGGTACAGAGATAGATTAAACCTTGAAGAGGGACCTTGGACCTTTTGTCTTAAAAAGCTCCTTGGGATGTGAGTGAAACTGTGGGCAACAGCTACGTAAGACCGTGCGGGAAGTGTAATTTCATTACAAAATATTGTTATTTCACGTCTCGCTTAGAACGAACTAGACAAAATTACTTAAGTACTTCTGTAAGTAATTTGTCAACACGTTTGGCGCGGCTTGAGCAATCGGCTTCTGTGCCACGAGTTGTGGGTTCGATCCCCGCACGGAACAAATATTTGTTAACCTACAGGTAGTTGTTCCGGGTCTGGGTGTTTGTGTATGTGATGTTTGTAAACGCACCCACGATACAGGAGTAAGTAATAAATCCTAGTGTGGGGCAACGTTTTTTTTTAAAAAAAAGAAAGTAAGTACCTAAATATGGATCTAAATTCGTAATAGGTACCATTATCTATGATTGGAAAGTTTATGATAGAGCGATATTTATGAAATGACTCTAAATCAATATGTCGCAAGAATATTGAAGCATTAGCAAAATTATCTCTTTTTAGTTTCGAAAGGGGTTTATTCCGAAATGGTCCCATTTAAATTTCATATAGATTTGACAAGTTTCGGAGACAGACAAGGAACTCTTTAAAAAATGTCAGCAAATCAACCGCAATTGCTTCTACCGCATAAATATGGATTGTTCGCGCAATCACACAACATAAAATCACCCCGCGCCTGTACACTCGAAAGCAGATGTAGATATTCAGCATATCAAGGTACAGACGTCAGCTGGTCAAGCTATCTAATTTTCCCAATTGAAAATGAACCTGATGTTTTGAAGCGAACTTGTGATTTTTGTATAAATCAAGCTTGCATACCTACTATATGCTACAAATAGCTTCCAGTCGCGAAAATATATACATCTAATACCTACCTACTAACTTTTATAGAAAATGTGGACGTACAGAGGCCAGCACATCCAGCTACCCCAATCTGTCAAATTTCTTTGATAGATTTTCAACTTTATTCCAAAATAATAAGGTTCATTTTCAATTGGGAAAATTTGTCAGTTTTGGATAGCTTGAGCTGCTGGCGTCTGTACCTTCATTTCATACATATATTTAAATAATAACTATTATTTATAAACGAATTTATTTATTCTGATATAGAATAGATAGTACCTAATCTGTATTTATAATTTTGTATTTAGTTATTATATTAAAGCTATTTGCTACAAAAAAAATATATAAATAATGACCAAAATGGCCAGTGACAGTTGCAAATTACAGTAACATAACAGCTTATAATTCTATGACAGAGTAACAACACTTTCCAGCGTTTTTGGAGGATGTCTGTGTTGTAAAATATACGTTCGAAAAGTTGTACCTAATTTATTCAAATGGGTACAATACTAAAGTTAGTTTTATACACTAGGTACCGTGTTACAAGCTATCATTTTAACAGTTCAAACGTACGTCACAATATAAATGTTGATATTTTTGAAATAAGTTAATTTATTTTGGAATATTATGGTTTTGTGAAAAGTAGAGAATAGAATATAAGTACCTACAGGTAGATAGATAATCTATTTCTACAATGCTTATTAGAGTAAGTCAAGTACGTATGTGTATTTTACGTATAGAGCGGGTGTCTATTGATGCGACAACGCGTCCTCTGCATGGTCTGCGCAATCGCGGCCAGGTGGTTCATTGGTGGCTCCGCACGCATTGACATACAGCCGATGTCTATGTCGGTGACAGTGTGAATACTCCTAGGCAATGTTTGGCCCCTTGATTGTAACTTCACAGTTCTCAGATCTATTTTTTGTATTCTCTTATCAGTGTTCTTGATATGAAACGTCGCCGTCTTAGTTAGGCGTTTCAGCTCCAGCAGCTATGCCACAAAATTAAATTTAAATTAAGTACAGAGGCCAGCTTTTTATTAAGTTTTATTAGGTAGGTTGCCCCTGAGATCGAGGTTCATTACAATTATGTTCTCATTTTATAATAATTAACCGCCTAAAATTCAACTCCATTATTAACCTATATCATTCACATGCTTGTAATGTGGCTTTGTTCCTACACTTCGTACATATAGAAAAAAATGCGCGCGGAAGTTAACTGTGAAATCACTACATAGTAAAAAACAAAGTCGCTTTCTCTGTCCCTATATCCCTATGTATGCTTAAATCTTTAAAACTACGCAACGGATTTTGATGCGGTTTTTTTTAATTGATAGAGTGATTGAAGAGGAAGGTTTATATGTATAACACATGTATTTTATTAGTACATTGCACCCGTGCGAAGCGGGGGCGGGTCGCTAGTAGGAAAATATATTTTTTAATAGTAATAACTGGGTAAGCCTTACCTTATAAATTAAGGAAAGTTCTATTTCATCATCATCATCATCATCATCACTGCTTAAATTTTGTTCACGTTTCTGCGTCACCCACCACGTCTTCATCATACCCTTGCCCTTCACTAGCACATCGCCGCGACATTCCAACGCGTACAAATCTTCCAGTAGCTACAGGACAGAAGTAAATAACTTTGAAAGACCAGCAGGCACACAGTTAATATTTTACCGTGTGGGGGACGGCAAAGAATAAAAATCTTACTCTCCGTACGCTGACAAGAAATGCGTCTTGTAAAAGTTCACAAATCCCAGCATGTTCGGTGGTAGGATCTAATGATTGCGTGCTTCATTTTATGCTAGAACCCAAACCGCAAATGCAGTTCAGACTACGCTGTACTATTTCGCTAAAAAGTAAAGCATAGGTGTCTATTGCGTCATAGCATGACGTTCACATTATAGGTACGCTATAGGTAACGTAAGCCAGTCTACGATATAAAGAAAGTTATTTGTCGGCGATCTGTCTTATAGGAGGCTGTCTTATAGGAGGCTGTCTTAAAGGGCATACCTGCTTGGTGTAGTCTGTGACCTGTATCTTGTTCACGTCGCCGGTGGACTCCATGCGGGACGCCTCGTTGACGGTGTTACCCCAAATGTCATACACCGGCTTGCGAGCCCCTATCACGCCACTCACTAGAGGACCGCAGCTTATTCCTGTAAAATATCACCTTTTTACAATGTAGCGACACACACGGTTACGCAGTGTAGGTACTCACGGTTACAAATACACACACGGTTTCCCCCCATTTCTATGGTTGAGCAAGTTTTAAAATCGGATTTATCTGTCACTCTCGAGACAGAATAGGTTTTGAACTTTGCATTTTCTTCTGTAGTTGGACTTGCGACTCTCTTGATGGTATGAGCAACGACGCTCTCCCATAATTTAGGTACTTTTTATTGTTTCTCTATTTTTTTGGAACTGAAACATTTTACCAGTTGGGGGGCGGCAGGATATGTTGGAATGATACCAATAAAAACCTCACTTGCCTTCCCTAGCCCTATGGGCCAGACATGGGATTTGTGACATTCGCCACAACCATGAGGGGCTGCGGTTCAGTGTAGACCCCATCAGGGGCTGAAGGTGCATCCCCACCGAAGTTACTTTTTGTGGAGCAACGTTTCCAAGTGTTAGTGGGCAACATCCGATAGCAAAAAGTTATGTGTTGCCGTGTTAGGTAAAGTTGCATCAACATGGTGGTAACTATCGGTAAGTTCGTGAACATATTATGCTGTGCAACTCGTTGGTTACTATTTTGTTACTATTATTTTATTGGCGGTATGGATGCGATCATTGAACAAAGAGTAACAAACTGTCGCAAAAGTTGAAGAATGTTACCTAATGTTATCGTTTTGCATTCTGTTGCTCCACAAAAAGTAACTGCGGTGTGAATGCACCTTTAGCCTTGCATCGCTACCGAAAAAAAACAGGCGCGTTGAACGTTTCTCACCTACTCTTATCTCGAATCCGCTACGATTAGCATCTTTTATGGCGAAGGCGTAGTCAACTAGGGCGTATAGGTGCTGATGTGTGTCCGCCTCTAGCTAAAAAAAAATATAGAGAGTGAAAAAAATAATATTATTCCGAGTCATGTTTTTTTTTTTTTTTTTGTGGCAGGAGTGGGAAATCCTCATGGACACCCAGACTGCACATGAGGCAGTCTGGGTAGTGCCGGACTCTTACCGGCTAAAACCACACTCCTGCCATGCGGAAGGGCACCTCTAGCATGACCAGAGCCATTGGGATGCAATTAATATATTTTCTATGTAGTGAAGGTGATATAAGTATATAATGTAGGATAATTTCTTTTCATTTAGTTTTTTACTTTATGACTGATACTGAGGATATGGCTAATTAATTATGGTTGACTTTAATTTAAAATTGAGTGAATGTGGTGCAATTACTAATAATTTCTGCGTTATATTGGTTTACAATTATAATTTGGATATTTATTTATTTGCTTATTTAAATTGAATTGTCTTCTGTTATTTTTAAATTTTTTAATGTAAACATTAGCGTATATATAATAATATATATCTATGTTTGCCATGATTATGATGTTAATTTGTTTCGTATCACTGTTTTTAAATTTAATTTGTGTTTTGCAGATGTTGGACAACTGGGGGTCATATATGGTACGGGTTGTGCAGCACTTGGTACGCAGATGGTCGAGGGACTGTCTTGTAGCCTTTTAAATGGAGAGTCATGGTGATCATCATGACTCAACACATTTATTTCTGACTCTAAAAGTCTGTTTTCGTCCTCCTCGACATCTGTTGGGTGGAAGGTTTTCTTGTGAGGCTGCTTCGTACCAATATGGTTCCGTTCATTCGCTTGCACGAGGTGGTACTGGTGAGTGCTCATTGGGACAACTTTAGCAATATGCTACGGATGCCCGTGCCAAAGCGTCCCATTTTTTGCGGATTGGGCACTCACCACTGAACGCGTTGTGACCAGTTGTTTGGTATTTCGCTCGGACGCAGTTTTTGCACACTGGTGTCTCACCTGACAAAACATCTGGGCATTCACTTTTTAGGTGCAGGCCGCCACAGTGGCTACACAGATCGGCCGGTTCCGTGCACAGTCGCCTTCCATGCCCATATCCCAGACATCGAGTGCACTGCACCAGGGGCGACTGGTCCTCCACACGAACCCTCTGCAGATCTATGCGCAGTGTCCCTGAGTCTACAGCTCTCTTCCATATGATGGGAGAGACGCTCAGTATCACTTGGTTGTTGTGGGGGTTCCGCGCTCCTCTGCGATACCTAACTGTGACTCTGTTGTACTCGTCTCCGAGGCCATGAAAAACCTCTCGATTCTGATTCCTGACGGCCCTAAGAATGTCCTCATCACTGTGGACCTTCAGTACGTCCCTCAGGATCAGAAGCGGGTCCTTGTTTTTCACCTCCTCGACGACGAGGTGGTCGCCCGCAGCCTCCAGCCTTTCTTTAATCCTCTGCCTGTCTTCCTTTGTCCTGCATCCCATAATGATTTTTCTATCTTTGGCCTTTCCGAGTCATGTTGGAGCTAGTAATACCTACCGAAAAACTACGATCGTCATATATTTTTGGCCATGAATACCTGATTTAAAATTTCAGTCAGGGCTAATGAAGACATCAATGAATACCTAAGTACCTAGTTTAAATAAAAAAATATATATATTACCGTGTGGTTAGGATTTAGTCCTGAAGCCGCCATGTATGTCGAACTAATAGTTTTGATCTTTTCAATGTATTTAAATCGCGCTTCAAATAGTAGCTCGTCAAAGGCAACTGAAAGTAATAAATATACATTGTATAGCATCTGGATAGTTTAATATTGATTCTTAATCTAGGTATGTCACTTTGATAAAACAATAAAGGTGTAGGTATCAATAATTGTGATACTATTAACTCCTGACCGGCTACTGAGAAATTAGAGATAAGAGAGACGGAGAGAGAGAGAGAGAGAACTCATAGAAAAAACCGAATAACACTACCTACTCGACCTGCAAATCGAACCAATCGGTATCTACGCCAAGCGTAGCTGTCGTGCTTGAGGCATTTGATTGGATTGAATTTGATTTTGAATATTAAATTTTATTAGGTATATATTAACCACTTTACCCGTCGTGGTGGAATATAGCCCTCTCATTCTGAGAGAAGGTCCGTGGCCAGCAGAGGGAGAGTATATGGGTTCATGATAACATTACCGAATTAGTACCTACCTCTTTTCAAATTCCTGTCTGTCACGCAAACATACTATACATTACCAATAGTTTCGTTAAGGAGGCGCAAGCAGCGGACGGCGTCCTCCTCGTTGTACAGCCTCTGGAAGCCGGGCATGGCAGCGAACATTACGCCCACTTCATCATGGAACTGAGAGTACAGATTCTGGACAGAAAGAAATATCAGCGTACGTCACAAGTTAAAATAGTTGCCATCGGATAATAGGGCTAGAATTTTACGAAGAACTAGCTAGGTAGGATAACAAGAAGGTTAGGAAATCGTCCCTTTAACCTTTGACCATTTAAAGCGACTATGGTGAGTAACTTTTTCGGGCGAGTTTGAAGTAAGTAGAAAGAAAGAAGTAAGAAAGAAACTTTTTACTGCCATAAAAACTGCGATTAGTACTACGTATAAAGAAAAAAAAATCTAGTAAGAAATGCGCAGGTGGAAGTAGGTACCTACCAGGGGTGCGCCTTGAGTTGCTTTCACGATTTGGTAGAAATGCGGAGGCCTTAATATACGGGAAGGAGACGACAATACGAAAATAAATGAAACAAACCAAAATATAAAATAACTTTCCATAAAAAATTACATTAATGAGCTGAAAAACTTGTACGTGAAGTTGTTTTTTTGGTAGAAGATAATGAGTATTTCCTATTTTAAAGTGGTTCGTTAGACTACTATAGGCTGTGGTTTCATGTAGTACTGTCGTACTTTCGTCTCTACCTTGTAATAAGTATTCTCAGCCCCTGTTTGAGGAACTTACATCTGGGCGCCAATCTTTTCCCAGGAAATGATTGACGACATGATCAGGCAGTATGTGTTTAAGCAGTTGCCGGTTTGTTCGCTGCGTACAGTTCATTTCGTTGAGGTCAGTTTGCGCCTGCAGCTTCCAGAGGAAGTCCAGTCGCGATACTACTTCGGTCAGCCGCGCATGAATGATCACCACTACCAGGAATCCTACCATTAGGATCAGCATTTGTGCGGGTAGCTGCAGCCTGGAAGACTACATTGTTTTAATTTTCTATATATTATTAATAACTCTTGGCTTCAGTTGCATCCAAAAAGGCAGCCTAGCAGCAGTTGGCTTTCAAGTTCCAATACATCTAATATTACCGAAATTCATCAAAATGGGTACAGAGGTTTAGGCGAGAAAACGTAACAAACAGACAGACGGACTTACTTTCGCATTTAGATTTAATAATATTTGTACATAAAGAAGTATACATTTTTCTTGTGTCAGATGTCAGTTTATATTTATACCGTAGTAAAAGGTAAGCCCGTTATCAGAACACTAGCGAGGCCGACTGCCTAGGATGTGTCGAACGATAATTTATAACACGTAATCTCTGGTGAAGGCGCTTTTATTGCATCAAAATAACTAAATTCGTTATTTAGTTATGAGCAATCGCTCCCATGCACTATCATCATCAACTGTAATATACTGTCCCACTACTGGGCACGGGTCTCCTCTCACAGAATGACAGGGATTAGGCTATAGTCCACCACGCTAGCCTAGTGTCGGTTGGCAGACTTCACACGCCGTCGAGAAAATCTCTAAGGCATGCAGATTTCCTTACAATATTTTCCTTCACCGTTTAAGCGAGTGATAATTAATTATTAATATGCACAGGATAGGCTAATGAAAAACCTGCTGCGTCCTGCAGTATCAGTGACGCCGCTTTAATGTCTAGGCTGAATTACTTTACAAAAAGCGAGGAGGTTGTAGAGTATATTGCAATTAAGAGGTTCAAGCGGTTTGATTCTAGTTACAGTATGAATTTCAGTTCCTTTGTGATTAGAGTATCGACCGCACATCTGTCGACCTTCATGAAGGAGGAATTTAGGCCAATACCTAGGTGTACTGTTCCGGCGATTTCGAGGTCGGATACCTAACACCGCGCGACAGTTACGTGTGAAATAGTGATAGTTTTACTATTAGAATTGTATATATATTTATATTTTATGTATTATTATATTTTTATATGAGCCTTATTGCCTGAAATAAATCAATAATAATACTGTGGCAGTTGAGAGCTGAGCTGAGAGATATCGTTTACACCCATAAGCCAACAATATAAGTATTTTCCCCACCAGCTTAACCGATTCCACGTTGATAAGTGTGGACTATACTGAAACTAACGAACAGGAAGCATACTGTTGAATGAAATTTTACGTTAATTCAAAGGCTCTCACATATCTCTGGTTTGGTGGTACTTGTTGTAGTAGACGAGCAGAATACAGTACATCACGACGTTGACGATCGCCAACAGCGTCTTGATCAGGTAGTACAGCTTAAGCACCGAGGTCAGTGCCACCAGGCATAGCACCCATGTGAACACTACGTATTCTGGGTGATATTCTTCTGGTATAACAAAAAAGGAAATATTATTAAAAATGTCGTGAGCGTAAATCTTAAGTTCCTGAACCAGTGAACCAGAGGTTGTGAAACAACTCTCTTTTTGTCTAACCCTATCCTATGTAGTATCCTAGATGTTTCGGTTCTGGGTCGTTGAATCAATTACCTAGGGTTACTTCAGGTCATTGTTGACTATCCCGCCACTGCTGGGTATGCGGACGAATACTACAGCGCTCCCGTAGTGACGTGAAACGCCGAGGTTGGTTTTAGTCGGTAGCTCGCTCTTTTCAGAGCGGAGTCCGACACGACCCACGACTCACCGCTCTCCCCGGAGCGGTGGGTAGTGCATACAGAATTTCCAACCCCGTCAACAAATAAAAAAAAAGGTCATCGTTGACTATAGACATTAGACATCCAATTAAAAGAGGTCTACCTCGCTTTTTTGGATCTGAATTCATATTGAGGACTTGCTTAGTTTTCTGTGCGTCTTTTCATTGCATGGCCATACCACCTTGAGGCGCGGTTCAGAGATTTTTTCTTCAATTGGGCGGATCTTAAAACTTACTCTAATATGTTTGTTTCTTACTCTGTCCTGAAGAGTGACATCTCCTGCCCATCTGAGATGAGAGGTTGTGGAACAGCGTTTATAGTGTAATACATTAACAAACTGCGACCCTCCAGAGGGTTGAAATCTACCGATGACTTGCTCCCGGTGGCATGGAGGGGTGTTATCGGTCACCAAAATGTTTACTAACGAGCTCCTTAATAGGCTCAACGCGGAAAACTTTTAAAACAATTTTAAAAGTTTTATGTAATTTAAAAATATTTCGGTTTACCTGCATCTGCACAGCTGGTTATATTCGTCGTATTGTTAAACGTAGTTATTGTGCACGTAGCATTGGCTATCTCATGGGCAATCGACGGACAGACGTACAATTCTATGGTGCTGCAACATAAATTATTGACCTGCTGAGTCGCCATTAATCGGCATAATTGGACGCGAATATCTATCTAGGTATATTCGGTTTACGTAGGTACGTGTGGCTAATTCAACTCTTGCCCCTCGGAAGTGAGTTTTGTTATTCAAGAAACACCTGTGTGCAGTTCCCCTTAAATATACTTTCATAATGGCAGCCCAAATACATCGAACTGTACATTTTTGTGAAGTAATAAAATTATACACAACATAATACCATCACCCCTGTATGACCTGACCCACAATTCATCATTCACATTCAATTCAATAAAATATACTATCTGGTTGAAATAGTAGGAACTGCTTTTTATCTACTATACTAGCGACCCGCCCCCGCTTTGCACGGGTGCAATGTACTAATAAATTACATGTATTATTTAAATAAACCTTCCTCTTTAATCACTATATCTATTAAAAAAAACCGCATCAAAATCCGTTGCGTAGTTTTAAAGATTTAAGCATACATAGGGATATAGGGACAGAGAAAGCGACTTTGTGTTATACTATGTAGTGACTTGACATTTATCTTAAAATAATATAGCCAGAAGACAAAAATAAAAATAACGAAGCAACCTGGTTAGTTGCTCGGTAGCTACATGCTCTGGTAAGTACATGATGAACAATTAAATTTCAAGAAAAAAGCAATTCTGTTAATCAAAATGTAGCAATGAAATGAAAGCGATACTTCTAAGTATATATACCTTGATATAGACATGATCACAATAAAGAAGCAGACGTGCATCACCCTTAGAAAACGTTTATCGTTAAATTTGGCGGAGAACGCGTTGAGGCATTGTAGGCCAGGAAACTCCTCAAACATCACCAGAACGAAGGAGAGGGTGAGGGGTATTGTTATCACCGACAGCACTATCATAAGGTTTTGGCAACTGTAAAAGGAAAAGGTTTTTTTATTGTAATACTAATAAGTTGACAAACAAGTACATGGGCCGCCTGATGGTAAGCGGCTGTATTACTAGCGCATTGTCATCTTGAAAGTTCAATTTTTAAGTCTCCTAAGAACAGTAAATCCGATGGTTACAGTACGCGCGGCATAACCTGGCCGGACTGAAGTTAGCCGTTTGAATGCGCAATGGATTGTTTATGTTGAAAAATTGTATACTGCGCAACCAAACAGCTAACTTCAGTCCGGCCAGGTTATGCCGTGCATATTGTACATTGCCCTTCAAACCGGAAAAGTCAAAGTCAAATGTTTTATTTTAATTTGACCATTAACAGTTGCACGGTTCCAAAAAGTGAGTAGTGAGGAGAAGAACCGACAAGAAAATCCATAGGCACTCTTTTTAAAAAAGACAGTAAGGAACACAATAATTTTGGCAATTTATTGATTGGTGGCAGAATGTTTAGCAATACGGTGGTACCACCCGTTGAACTAGAATGAGTTAGAATGAGAAATGAGCTGCAGAATGAGCTAGATACTTATTATAAAAATGCATTGACATATATATCACCTCCTCGCAAATGAATGGAGCTAAGTACTTTCCAGTTGTCGTGACGAGAAATGTCCGAAAATACTTAATATACGATAATATACGAGAATACTTGTGATACCTTCGTGAAAAAATATTTGTGAAGCGGTTTATAAAAGTTTCCTAATAAACAGTACTTACTGAAAATGCACAAGACTTTGTACAATCGCGACAAACAGCCATAAGACCAGGCAGCACAGCACGCTCGACTTAAAAGTCTCCCCGTCGAGCGCCTTGAACTGATCCTCGAGTGCAGATCGCCGGAACTGCAGTGACCAAGAGTACATGTGGCTCGCGCGCATGCGCCGTACCGACTCAACCTCGATCAAGTGGCTTGTTTTCTCATCCTCCTACGAAATCATCAAATTAATCATAGTATGTCGTTTTTTTGAGAAACTAGTGAACAAAGGCTCTACTACAGCGAGTTAATACGATCGAGTATAGGTCAGAGTGGGATCCAGGTAAAATGACGCTGTTCTTTTTCTCTCTAAAAATGTTTGGTTATTATCACGTGTGATACAAATTCAGGCTTTTGTTAAAACTTGCTGTGCCTCACCTCAGGTTCCGAATTTGATTGTTGTGGTTTAATGCTGACGTCATCGCCATCGTAGTACTGGAATAAATGTTTATCAAAAGGTTATTAGGTAAGTACCTAAACTTCTAAGGTAAAGTTGAAATTATTCTTCGCGCTTTACACGACTAATTTCATCTATTAATTTTAACTTGCGATTTCCAATAGGTTTTAAGGTTAAAAGTTTAAAATGTCAGCACCCGTAGGTGTACAATGGATCAATGGTGTGACCATATAATTTTAATTAAAAAAAATATAGGAACATATAGGTAGTACTTATTAGTTACAGTCTGTAACTTACAGAAGAATATTGGAAATATAGACCTGTCCACCTTGTACTGCAACTAAAAAAGAAACTAGCTCGCAGGAGTCTCCTCTCAATCCGAGAGTAGACCCACCCAGCAGTGGGACAGTATATGGGTCGATGATGAACTAGTTTGCAGAAGGAAGTGGCAGGGTCACTGCCTCGTTGTGATTATCGATGCTAATCACATCTATATAAAGTCATTGAGAAATCAATTAATCAGTACGTTTTCGAAGGGCAATTCTGGAGTCCACTGGCTGTCCCCGAGGGTTTTGCTGAAGCGGCGGAGAGCTGCTATCTTGTTTGGCTGTGATGCAAATGGGATGGCGTTTATCTTGTTCTGAACGACCTTCCGTTCCAACTTTGGTTCTATTTCAACACTGAAACATGACATTATCCATTAAGTTGGTGGTGGAGTACTTACCGGAGGAAATACAAATATTCATATGTATTTATTGCATTCCATAATGTACAAAAATATAAAACAGATGGTAGGCTATCTAGGGATCAATTATGGACCCTGTTGGGCACAACAACAAATGTCTTGGGGTACCAGAATGCTTTACCTCTAAGCAGTAAATGTTACTGTTCCGTTTAAAATGGTATTGTAGCTTGTGAAATTACTGGGCAAATGAGAGAACTCAGGAATGAGAACAACTAATAGAGATAACTGACGTGTCAGGGTGGCGCGAGTTATTGTATAGGGCTACGTTCATCGCTTATTATCGGTATAGTCCAAGATCCCAGGGCCGCGGGAGTGTCTCGTAGTACCTATTAATTATAATATTCCCTAAAATATACTTAAAATTCACCCCTTACCACCGGGTACCTATTAATTGACCTTATACTGCCAACACAACTACTTATTCGTCTTTCGTTTTACAGGGTCGGCAACGCGCAAGTGATACTCCTGGACTTACAAGCATCCATAAGCTACGGTAACCGCTTACCATCAGGTGAGTGTATTTTTTACTAATAAAATAATAGGCAAAAACCCGCTTCGGTGACATAATCACAATGATGTAACCATATTCTACGGATAGATCGATGGGCTTATCTCCACAGGGCGATAGTGTACGCGAACTCGTTGTAATTCTCTCGTCCATGGAGATGGACGCCTTACAGGTCAGCTTATAGTGGAAATGTATGGCACGTTTTGACCTGTGTCGTCAACATTGTCATTCATAAAAATTGACCGTTTTAGCTCCTCAGTTACCCGTTCACAGATTCTCCTAGTGAACCAGGACTGGTCGCCTTCCGCGGCTGTTCGGTACTTTTGATGAGGTAGGTTTCATGTTGGTGCTCTTGAAGGTAAGAATCCCGGGCACCACCGTTTCCCGGCTCGACTTCAAATGCTCCGTTCAAGCATTTCCACGTCGAAGATGATATGTGCACGCGACTAGAACATATTAACGTAGATGGGTGTTTAAATAAAGAAGAATAATATCATTAGATAACCTAATCATACTAAAATCGTTGAAGCAATGAGAGGACACAGTTTTTGCCTAAATTCTACACTAAAGGCCTACGCAGACCGGGAAGGCATGGCAAGGGATTAAAATTTTTACCCAATTATTTTTATCGAAAGGCATTTCTTCGATGTCACGGCATCATTTTAATATAAGTCGTATTTATAAATCGATACGTTTGAATGTCCATTGGTAATGATTTAAATACCATGCCAAGCCGTCCCGATCTGCGAAGGCCTTAAGGTAAATATAAAAATATATAACAAAGAAGACAGATCATTGAATCATCAGATCATATTGTACGTGATACGACAATATAAAATAGATGAATTGAAAATATCCTTCGTTTGAAGTAGATATTATATCATATCAGTCAAAGGAAGTCCTGAAGGACTATTGAACAAAGGAACGAGGCCTTTGCATAGATTTCCACAAGGACTGGTAAGTACGGTCAACAGTAATCATGTTAGACAAAACTGACAAATTTCTCCATATGATTTTAAACCTTAAAATATTGATCGTTAAATTCAAAATTGAATGAGAAAATGTATCAGTTTGTGGTAACTTGATGTACCTACTGTGATAATAATTTGGTTTATCTAATACCTTTTTTATCATTTACTTTTGAAGTGGAAGTGCCAATTTTTTAAAACCACATTTAACATTTAGTTGACTGTCCTAAATGATTTAGTTTTTTTTTCCCCGATACTGGATTCTGCAGTTAGCCCCCGACTGGTTATCTCTACGGTTGCAAGAAGCAAAATTTACCCAGGTAAGCCGCCACTCTCAATATGATTTGCAAGGAGTACATCCAGCGACCACAAGTCTAGTTGCCACTTGAGCGTGCCTAGAACTCCGCACAGAACCTTGCCGCTATGGAC
This sequence comes from Acronicta alni, assembly GCA_964056405.1. Classification (NCBI taxonomy): domain Eukaryota; kingdom Metazoa; phylum Arthropoda; class Insecta; order Lepidoptera; family Noctuidae; genus Acronicta; species Acronicta alni. The sequence continues at coordinate 15,428,737 of OZ043915.1, read as the reverse complement.
TCCGATACGCATGTCCAGATCCACCTGTAAACAGAACTTGCTTATAATTGTGTGATACCACTTTAACCTAAGGTAAAATTTACTATTCTGGGGTTTCAAAAAGAACATGAAAAATTTATGGAGACCGCGGCCGGTTTGATGATGTAATTTTTTTTTTTTTCATTTTTGAGGGAATAGAGAAAGTAATTGCGTTATTTTACTTTTATTTAAGCAAGTAGATAATAATTTGGTTTATCTAATACCTTTTTATCATTTGCTTTTGAGTGGAAGTGCCAGTTTTTTAAAACCACATTTAAAAAAATACTACCTCTTAATTTTTGAGGGAATAGATAAAGTAATTGCGTTTATAATTAAACAAGTAGATAATATGTGGTTTATCTTATACCTTTTAATAATTTGGTTTTGACTTGGAAGTGCCATGTTTTTTAAAAACGTATTGTTAAAAATACTCTCTCTTCTTTAAAATTATTGACTAGAGAAAATTTTACTTAGTTAATTGATTTTTAATCCACAATGTATATGTTACCGATAAATCCTGCGTCGCCTGCCGCACATCACGGATGACGCGTATCATGTGCAGCCCCATGTTGACGCAGCAGTGTGCGTGGTCCTCGCGCTGCTCCGGGAGACCACTCACACAGTAGTAGCAGTCACCCAGCAGCTTGATGCGGAGGCAATGGTTCTCCTAGGAATATTGAAACTATGGTAATTTATTTATGGGTTTTAAGGAGAAAAGCGCAGTGAAATGCATGACCACGTCACACAAATTTTAGATTTATAAAGTCCATCTTGCCATTTAGATGAAAGTTTTTTGGAAACTTGGGCAGAGGTCATGATGTCCGGCTTTCATTCACCTAATTTCTTCTCACGTATTATTTAAAAACATCCTCCGAAAATATTGATTTCTGACATTTACGCGAATATTATACATTGAAATAAAACTACTTTTTACGGATTTTATCGCGTATATAGATATTATTAATCCCGAGACGTTTCGGACCCTTTACAGCGACCATGGACGCTGTAAAGCGAGCGAACAGTGCATTGAGCAACTCTACCAAATCCTGCGCTCCGCACTTGCTTGACAATTCTGTAACAAAGACTTATTGCAATTTCATCTGTATTGTGGCGAATATGACCACGAGTTCCAGGCCCCAAAGTGCTATTTTGTCTGTACGAATCTGTTATGAAGATATTCTCTTTGTCTTCGGTAGTTCACATAATAATGAGCTATACCCGGAGAGTTGTGTAATGTTGAACATTTAGGAGCATTTCTAATATTTTTTATCATTATGAATCGAATTTTTTATCTTAAGGTTAGGTTATTTATATAATTGTGCTATTATTATGTTATAGTTTTATATCCGCTCTGGGACTTCACAATTTACTTTAAGCAATGTAATAATTATTTTTGGTCAAATTTTAATTCATCTATAACTAAATTATCTTTCTCACCAGTATGCACATTGTCTAAGTGTCATGCAAGTATTAAAGGTCCTCTTGAAAATCTGCCCACATTTTTCTTAAGCTTTGCACTCAAAGAGGACCGTTTATTGCAGCTCCACAACGGATAGGCGATCTGCCACAAGCTGGTTTGCTTTTAGCATTGCCCTGTACGAATATTTCGTATGCTATAAGAAAGTTTACTTCACTTGTCCGCCCTTTGCTCACCGGTGAATCCCTTGATGTCTGCTAGCAGTAAGGACACGTTTATGCTCTGGTCCTTGTGCGTCAGTTCGTCCATCAGTTTCATGATGCCTCTTTCAGGATATTGGTTTACGTGAGTAGCGATCTTTTTTGCCAAAAAGTCTGGTATAACTGTAAGAAATTAATTATTTAAATTAGCCAAGTTACATGTTCTATAAGTAAGATTGTCCGTGCACAGTCGAAAGGTTTTGTGTCAACCATAGGGAAATGCATGACACTCGAAATTCAGACAGTTTTCGGGGTTTAGTCTAAAAAATATAATTATGCGCCATGTAAACTCCCGCGTGAGGCAGGTTTTTTTTCGATGTCACAGTGACTATAATTTCAATGAGATTGCGACACATATTTGATTGATTCGTCTCGAAAATGATTTTTCTTTTGTTTATATGTATTCTATGTTATATATATGTATTGTATTAAATTGACGACGAATGATCGAAGCGAATGATCGCTGAGCAAAAGTCTCCACAAAATGGATGCCTGGAGACGGTGGGTGTCATCGCCGGCCGGCAAAAAAACAGGTGATGGGACGACTTGGATGCGTACCGCGAAGGCTGGCCGTAAAAAGGTCTGGTAGAAAATGTCTAATGGCATTAAGACCGCCTTTGTACACTTTTTTGTACAGATAGAATAAATAATATGAATAAATATATCGCATGAACTCGGAATGGGCTTACTGGTCATCAGACCATCCTAGGGTTGCCAACATTTCTTCAGCAAAATATAGTATTTTTCAGACGATTTTTCACTTCAAAATAAAATAGTATTTTATGAAACGCAAAAAGTAGACGAACATAATTTTATTTGTGAATTATTTATTTTTATAAAAACTATATTTATTTGCACTTCTTTCATTTTTTTAACAGTATTTTGAAATATTTGTTTGTTAGATTTTGGTATTGAAATATAGTATTTTTGGATACTATGTGTTTTTTCAACAGTAGCAGACCCCAAATAAAGTACAATACTCTTTATTATAGTACGGTTGGCAACTCTAGAATGGTCACCATTCTCACCGCTTTGGAACAGACTCCACTGCCTTTCATTTTCTCTGCTCGTTTTCTCTAAATTGGTCTTGGACTTGTGTGTCTCCAAGAATATCATCCTCTGTTCCCAATCTATAAATGACTTGGTATATATGCCTGCGAAATTAATCGCGACGTATAGCACCAAGTTAACTCCCATTAGACGCATGGCGCAAGAGTATGTCTGTATGAAAAAAAAATACAAATTTTGCTGAAAGAATAGATATTTAGAATTTATAGCAAATCTTTGGCAAATTTGTATAAGAGAATAATGAAACCGTTGAAAGCTTTGCTGGTACATGATCTAAGCTAGCAAGTTTAGTTACCAGTGTAATTAAATTTCCTCGTCTTGTGAATTGAACCCCTCCCTCACCACTGTATGTACAGTCCCCACCTTCAATATGTATACACTTCGCGAATTTCTAAAGCGATTTTCTCTTATGGTAACAACTGAAATTTTATGAAGTTAGAAAAATTGTATAATTATTCAAATCTATGTTATAATATTATGTGATAGCCTAGCGGTATGACTATTGGACTGCCAAGTCGAAGATCTCGAGTTCGAACCCAAGGCACGCACCTCTGACTTTTCGATTTCATGTGCGTATTAATATTTAATTATCACAGGAAAACATCGTGAGGAAACCTGCATACCTTAGAGATTTTTCTCGACGGTTTGGGAAGTCTGCCAACCCGCACTAGGCCAGCGTGGTGGACTACAGCCTAATACCTCTCAATATGAGAGGAGACCCGTGCCCAGCAGTGGGACAGTATATGGGTTGATGATGATGTTATAATGATATTATTATTAGTCTTATCTCAAAGGTGCAATCGTCATTTCACGAAAAAATCGCTTTTGCTTTAAGTATAAGTGTATACATATTTCTGCCATGGCATGACTGTACACCAGTTACATGACAATTAAATTCTCGTTGAAACTTACATTATTATGACACTTAATATTTGTCAGATAAGCTTCTGAGTCGTATATAAAGTACAGCAGAGTGGACACAGTATGTGCCAAGAAGGATATGATTCCAATGAAGATACACCAACATAAAGAGAGCGGGAACAAGGCATACGGCACGAACACTATGAACAGCATGTACCACACTTGCGTCTGCGACTCGTGGAACCCAATGCCTTGTCTGCAGAGTCCTGGAGAAAAGAGATTTGGATTGACACTAGATATTGTGACATATAGAATAGAATAATTTATTTCATATAATTATATTACATGAAATAAATATTATATTAAAAATCCATATCTTGTTAATATGTTAGATACAATATTAGCTTATAATTATGTTAGTACTTATCTACCATATATTCTATTATATACCGCCATTCACTACCCTCACCCAGTGTTTTTGAATGGGGCAGTCGAACCGTACAGCAATGACTTTCAGAATTCCATTTTTAGCATCCCGCAGACGCTGCAGCAAAGAAGTCGATTTTTTTGTGAATTATGGCTTTGAAGCCATATATACTGTTCGTCAGCTTATATAGAATAATTCTTTATTGGATAAAAACATCAGTTACAATTAGAAAAGATTTCCCCAAACTCCTGCACTAGTCAAAATTGTGTTTCAGAAGCTAGTGTCCTCCCCTTTGTTGGTGACATTTTGTTATGCCTTTACAAAACTACTAAAATTATTTAAGCTGTAAAATATTTAAGTAAAGATTTACAAAGCATTTTTTACGAAAAACAAAAGAGTTACGTAGTATGCAAATAAATCACTTACTTAGCATTTCTCTAAATTACTTTAACTACATTAAATACTTTGTGGAAATAATAGAATTTTAGTTGTTAATTTATAAATTATGTTATGTACTTCCTAGCCTGAACAGGTTCAACCTAGTTCAGACATTTATATGTATATAATTAGGCTTTATTTATAATTGTAAGACACATGGTAAAATGTACTGCACTGTATTCTAAATAAACAATCTGATTGTTATTATTATTATATTATTTTGGTGATTTTCCTTTAAAAGGGATCTGTGTAACGTACCTTGAATGATAAGTAGTATCCAGGTAGCTGCTGCTGCCCAGTGAAGGTGTTTGTTGGCGATTGAGCGCCACCAAGTCACCAAGCACAAGCCCACGTCCAAACACACGAAGATACAAGTCCATGCGAACTGACCAGCACTCGGCCATGATACTGTAAGAAAAGATTATATAAAATACTTTTAACTTGCAATTAGCTGTATCCATGCTCCTACAGTTGACAGGTCTAGATAGACTGGTCAGCTAGTAATAGCTAGTGGTGTTCCAAGTTGCTATAAATCAATAACATACTTAATACTATATGCTTAATTTTTTAAGCAAGCGATTTTATGTGCTTTATTATAGCCTACTTGTTACTAACGCTCTAAGCGACGCTCGACGGACGGTTGGTTGATAGAGAGAGATTGCTATGCGATATAAAGCAAAATAGCATTATAGCATAAAGTGTGCACCGCGATATCATTTGCTTTATGGTATATATAATAAGCACGCTACTTTATAATGCTATATGCTATATTAACCATCACTAGTAATAGCTGAGCAGTCTATTGCCATAACTGGGCACATATTTAATCTCCAAGCAGCTAGTGAAACTTCTGTAGTAGAAAAATCTAAAAACAATTTGCTTAAACTGGGATTTGAATCTAATATGGATTTGTAAGTTCAGCCTTTTTCGTCCTATTGCTAAGCGTGGACCATCATCGCGTAGGAGTCATCCATAAGATAAGGCTCAGTGGGACTTCGAGAACCTTGTAAAGTTCATCATGATGTTTTCGGTCGGTGGAAGCAAAGATAACAGGTTTCGGTGGAGATTCTTTAATGGAACGAAGTACATATGGGTGAATTGCGCAAGCAAAAAAATACACGGCAAACCTGAGAACGGTAGTGCACTGATTTTTAATTTTATCTATTTTTTCTCAACAACGTAAGTACTTCTCTACCTTGGCAAAATAAAACATTGATTTCTACCAATTCTAATATACCAAAAAAAATAATTACAAAGTGTTATTTTATCATCACGGTGGCCTGTCCCGAACCCAATTCCGCTCATAAAATACCTTCCCCTGCAAACACATTCGTAATATGGATTTAAATCGATTTTGTTATCATTAAATTATAATATGTTCGATCAAATAAAACTATTTTTGTTTGTTTGTCTTCTTTCTCATGGATTTGACAGGCAGTCAACTTTTGTCTGGAAAAAAGTTATCATTTCAGAGGACAGTAAGTTTTAGTAGAATAGCCACGTCAACATTGTGTTGTTACGCCCCTCTCACCTTTCCTCACTTCGGATTAGTCCGACTCAAGCTCTCGGCACGAACGCACCGGTCCCAACGTCTCGGTTTCCCGTCAAAAAAGTAAGTTTATCATTTCAGTAAAATGGGGACAAAAATAGTTTCATTTCGGTGGCTGTTATAACTCGTGGTAGACTTGTTTAATTTGTTTCAAAATTGTGTACTAAATTCGCCGTAAGTATTGTTTTGTTTGAGTAGTGTTCATATTTTTTTAATAATTTTATTTCGGAGTTAAATGTAGTACTAACCTCTATTTTATCATCTCAGTGTTATCATTTCAGTGGATTCGGTGGACTGTTATACCAATTACAGTCCACCGGAATTAAATGTATCTCCGAAATGATAAAACCATAAAGTTTTAGAGATCCTTGTGTCAAAAAAAAAGTCATAGTTTTGTAATGTACTTTTACCTAGAGTGTAGATTAGATAGTTCAGGTGTATTATATGAAAATATAAGAGTTGATTTAATTTTAGAAGTTTTACATAAATATCTGTAGAAACACTATTCTCATCTCGTTACCAATTTAACTAAATTATACCTAGCATTTTTCTCTTAGTGCACAGGTAGAGATTATGTATTACTATTAATGGCATAACTTACAAATGCAGCCATCATATTAATCAGAAACTTTAAGGTTTCTAATCGCGCTTCGTTCATTCTTTTGAAAATATATCAAGTAAATTAGTATTAGTTCATAAACAAACAAAAATATTTATTAATGGTTACCAGCATTTACGATAAAGTTTTCCAACATTTTCACACAACAACCAGAAAAATTACCAAAGTTTATTTAAGTAAAGAAACAATTCGTTCATGTTATAATAAACATTACATTACATTAATAAACATTACATTAACATCATTATTTGTGGTTATTGTAACCTCAAAGAATTATATTTGTAATACTAACTGTAATATCTGTGTAATAATTAAAATAACTGTGTACTGTCCTGTCTCAGTGTTTATCTAAAATTTGTGGAAATCAAACCTAACAAAGTACGGAATCCTGGCTGCCCGGCACGGTTGTTCTTAGCTGTATCATTTCGGTGGTATTTTTTATCATTTCGGTAGACACTTTTCATTTCAGTGGACTCTTAAAATTAATCCTTAAATATTTATGCAAGTTTTGATGATAATTGATGTCCACTCACGCACAATGTTATAAAATAGGCTAAAGTTTTATTTGTTAATAAAATATGTATATAGCATTGAAATAAAAAAATCCCACCGAAATGACACATAAAAATCTCTTGTTGAAATTCACCCATATGTATCTTATTTCATAAGTATTATGCAGTGTAATGGAAGATGTCATGCTAATAATGTCATGTTTGTTTCTCAATCACGCAAATACAGCTAAATCGATTCGTATAAAATTTGGTAAATTATTATTATCATCTGTCCGGGAATAATATATCTTCTTCTCATAGTGCCTCGTCGACGAGTGAAGGTTGGCAATCAATTTAGCAAATTCAACTCTATCTCTAGCGAGGTGAAAGAGCTGGGCTGGTTGGGCGGAATAATAAATACTACTAATCTTCTAAATCAATAAAGGAATCTTCTAAACTGGTATAGGAATACGATTTTAAGATATAAGATTTTAATGAATTTAAGCACACGTGTAGCTTGTGAAAAACTAATAAGTATATTGAGTACTTCCAATGCCAGAAAAAATTTGGAATTTCCTGATATTCCCAGGAAAATGGATCAGCTAGAATCTAAGTTTATTTACCAAACAGATTAGTTAGAGGACTCTATTAGGTACTTTTTTATCCCGGAAAATATCTGGGAATTTCTTACTAATCCGGGGATTCTGGCTAACACAATTTGCACGTATAGAATACACATATACTTTGTGACCAGCATTAACAAATGGAGTAGATACTTTTGGAGTAGATACTTTTAATCCCGGAAAAAGGTGGGGATTTACTAAATATCCCGGGTATTCCATTCGGAAATAATTGGGCTGTTATCTAAGCTTAGTTACTCAATAAATGAGCTAGGCGACTAAATTACCGGAAAAATAATTATATTTTGTGCCTATACAGGGCATTACATTTACAGTACTGATTCTGTTAATGTGCGAGTATCCTGTTAATCACGTGACACCAATCTAACCAATCAAAGCGCGATTGCTACACTAGAGATCCTGGGTTAGGTTAGGTTAGCTCGTCAAGCTACCACAATCTGTCAAGTTTCTTTACAAAATAAGGTTGATTTTCAATTGGGAAAATTGTACAGTTTTGGATAGCTTATTTATTTTTTATCATTAGCTGCTTGACCTGCTGTCTGTACAATGCTTTTCTTAAACAATTTTACATGATTTACTCGATGAACTTACCGTCACTTTGTATAGCTGTGTAAACTATCACTAATGCTACCTGAAAATTGAAAAAGATTACTTGTTACTTCTAAACCATAAAATCTGAATTTTTAGTGAATATTTCGGTGTATAAGTGGGTTTTAATTTAAGTTTTTTTTCTGGATTTGTTTCTATTTATCACATCAATATTATTGACAATCTGGCAGTGTCAATAATATTGAATGTGACTCACTATATATAAATATCGTTCGCGTTAAGGCTGATTTACACGGAGCAATATAATTGACTGCTAAATGCTATAAGTTTAAGTAATATTAACACTTTTACTGCCAAGCTCATTAAATACATTATGAATGCACCCGGAAGCCGAGTGCTGGGTGCAAATGCAGTGTAGTGTTTGGACGATGCAAGTCAAATATTATTTCAGTCTTATTGTATACTACAGGCAAAAATATACCTTGTGTAAATGGTCCTTTACTGCTTGGACACCATAATAATGTACAGTCACTTACTTTAAGAGCTAAATCGAGGAGGTTGACCATGATGAGTGTTTCCTTTCGCTGTCTCCGCGAATATCTTTGGTATGATAGTTCTAGTGTTCGGTCCTGGAAAATTACAAGTTACAACGTAAGATTAGTTTCGTGCAAAGAAAAAGAAAGAAAGAAAGATAGCATCTCACCTTAAAACTACTCGTGATATCTGGAAAGTATATCCCTTTGTAGTAGCGTGGCTTGGGCACGTCGTCCGCCATGACTTCGAAGAAAATATCTTTAATAAAGGTAAAGAGGTTAATTTCGATAACAATGGCTATTAATCCATAACCTTCTTTGTTGACACATGCAGTGGTCAGGGGGTCATAATTATTAAATATACGCGAATTGTCTAGATCGAAATCGAAGCTTCGTCTATGTGACTTATACGATTTTGAAGAATGGGCAAGAAACTTCTCCTCCTTTAAAAAAAAAAGAGAAATAGAGATCTTCGCCCACTCCCCAAAATCAACAGTGCTGAAGAAGTAATTGAAGAACAATTTTGAAACTTTAAAATTACCTCGTTAGTGTTCGTTAGCGCGAGTGCTACGTTAAACGTCCTGGGTTCGATTTCCAGGTCGAGCAGTGTTATTGGGTTTTTCAATTAAATTCTCATTAGCAATTCAGTTTGGATTTGTACCCGGTTGATGGCAATAGGCTCGCCCCCTATTACATAGAATAAATATACCGGTTTTGCAGACTTGGGTCCCTGTAGCGCATCAGCTGATCGCTCAACCCTGAGAGCAGACTCATTTTCAGCAGTGGGACAGTGAATGGGTTGATAGTGAACGGTGCCTAAAATTTTTTGATGACGTAATACAGATGAGTTATAAAAAAATGTGTGTGAAAACTTAATTTGTATAGAAAGAAAGGTTGCTATTTTTGCTTTTAAGAGAGGTAATATATACAACGTGTTACAAAATACCCCGTGAAAAATATAATTAATTATCAAAGCCAAAAATGTTGTCAGCTGTCATGTCAGGGAACCAGATTATTTAACAGAAAGGCCTACGTACAGTCAGCGTCAAATAGTTAGTGACACTCAGGGTATTCAAATAAATAGACGCAACCAAAAAGTCAATAATATCGGTACAAACAAAGTTTCCATATTGTTGTCAACCATAAAGTCGCTCAAAAGGTCGAGACGTTTAAAACGTCATATAGATAGGTTCAGTCAAACCGTCATAAATATGGTTACAGTCATCCCGCCAATGGTATCCAAGCATTCTAAGTGTTCAAAAATATAGAACACATTAGAAAAATAAACCAGCATGTTATAGAAATAAACGGTTTCCCAAAGATTAAAACCTCTTTAGGCAATCTAGTGTTATTTGCATGTCATTCTATGTAAATGTCAAGTGCAATACTAAAGTAAGCTAGAAATATGGCTACATATCGCAATAGTGACACCACAAAACATCGAATTATATATTTGAGGGAGGAAGGTGTCTCTGTAACAGATATTTCAAATGAACTGGGAATATCCTTATGTATCGTTTAGATGAGTTATTATTCTCTGATGAATTATTCTCATCTCTCTAGATTCTCATTTCTGCATATTCGCACATATATGTATAAACAAGCACACAGCCCGCCTGATGGTAAGCAGTCGAAAACTAGAGAAAATTGAAAAGATGCAAGCGATTATCGACCTTATTGACATTATTTTATTGCTTATTTTTAGTTATTCATCCACTCTATTACCTTGTTTATGTTTAAAATAGCAGTTTTTGAATAATAGTCACTAAGATTGAAAACTTTGACATATATGTATAGTCATACTCATTATCAATGAGGTTTAGGTACATCTATTTTCAGTCAGCTGTATATTGCTTACAAGTATCGTAAACGGCTATGCACGAAATTATTTACAAGATAAAAGACATGTCTATGACGTCATGCTTAAAATGAAAAGGACAACAGTAGTTTCTATTCCTTTAATTTTGTGTATAGTTTTCACATTAATTGATGTGAGAAATAATATTTAAAATGTATAGCAGTAAAGTTTATTTTTCTAATGTGTTCCATATTTTTGAACACTTAGAATGCTTGGATACCATTGGCGGGAAGACTGTAACCATATTTATGATGGTTTGATTGAACCTATCTATATGACGTTTAAAACGTCTCGACTTTTTGAGCGACTATAATGTTGACAACAATATGGAAACTTTGTTTGTATCGATATTATTGACTTTTTGGTTGCGTCTATTTATTTGAATACCGTGGGTGTCACTAACTATTTGACGCTGACTGTACCTATTTTACCTAATAATTGTCTACTTTAATAGTTTTTCTATTTTTCATTCATAAATGTTGTTGTTTTCCTTTTTTTGGGGTATGTTATACAGCGTTACTACGGTTCTTAAATATTGTGAATGGACTCGTTATAAGGCTCCATTTAACCTCCTTTCGGCTTTACGGGTAGTATTGTAACACCTGAACAGTGAGAGTAATTCCACTCAAATGAGGAGCCGCCCGACTGGGAAGTACCTCCACCTTGCAGAAAATCGAAGTGAAACAATAGAGCTTTGAGCTGTGTCATGTGTGTTTCTCGGTGAGCAAGGTTGCCAGTGCTCCGCAAGGAAATGTTGTGTTGGCAGTGGGGGGCACTTTTACACTTATACTGTCAACCCAACTATTCCTCTTTCGTTTTACAGGGTCGGCAACGCTCAAGTGATACCCCTGGTGTTATAAGCATCTATAGGCAACCGCTTACCATTAGGTGGGCCGTATGCTTGTTTGCACCTTAGTGGTATAACAAAAAAACTAACATTTTTTGACTATATACTATATAGTTATTTAGAAAAGGAAAAATTGGACCGCGGGCAGGATTCGAACCTGCGTCTTCTGGTTAGGTACACCAGACGCTATGACCACTAAGCCACCGCGATACCTACCCGTCATGTCGAATTTTTCCTTCACATACTGAATTTACGTTTTTATGGTGACGTCAGTAACACCTATTGAAATGCAAGTTTTTGCTTTTCAACCGACACAACTTACTTTACAGTTAGTTAAATGTCGAACAATGCCACCTTACCTTGTAACTATCTTTTTGTATATTTTTGGCATTTTCCATGCTAAGATTGGACCGCGGGCAGGATTCGAACCTGCGCAGGTTCGAATCCTGCCCGCGGTCCAATTTTTCCTTTTCTAAATAACTTTAAAATCTTAGCATGGAAAATGCCAAAAATATACAAAAAGATATATACTATATATTTTCAAATCTCGGTCACCAGCTAACATTTTATTTTTTGTTTTGTTTGTTTGTCGTTAATTCGATTGTTCTCAATTTACCTTAGTGTGGTTCTATATTTGTAATATGTTTTGTTAATATAAGGAAAATACATGTTATGTCCTAGAATTACTTAAATTATGCGGAGTTTCGGTTAAATGCCAACGTTACATTCAGAATACCAATTCTGGTACTTAAAATATGTTCCAAATATAGTTTTGGGGTAGTTTCAATGCCATAAACGTCAAAAATTTCACCTTAGGGTCATGTTAGATCTCAATTCAATCCAACTTGTTCGCAATGGCTGTTTAGTTAAATACATACATAAAAAGGTACGTTTACGAATTTGAGATTAGACCGGAATTATAATTTTGAACAACTTTAAGTATCAAAATTACCCTTCACAATAAAATAAGTGATTAATGTTGATAATAAATTTAAGCTGTTTGTCGCGGTCAAGCTGAGAGTGGACGAACATTATTAATACAATGAGACTCCTCCTCCGTGCCTCGGAGAGCACGTAAAGCCGTCGGTCTGGGTTGTCATACGAACACCCACTTATGACGATCGTTAGGGGTACTGAGAAGCCCGAAAAGCCTGATGCTTGAGCCTGTTGAAGGCGTGACAAGCCTTGCTGATCGGCTGATTAGTAGTTATTACATAACCACGAGTCCCTCTCACACATTATAGTGTACAGAGGCCAGAACATTAAGCTAGCCCAATCTGTCAAAAATCTTTAATAGATTTTCAACTTTAATACAAAGTAACAAGGTTGATATTCAATTGGGAAAATTTGACAGTTTTGGATAGCTTGACCTGCTGGCGTCTGTACCTAATACAAAACAGTATATGTAGATAGTCTTTACATCATTCTGTCATAATTTCTGATAGACTAACAAAACAGAGTAAAAAATTCAAAAATTAAAATGCAAAATACCTTGATATATAGAGGATTTGGCTACTACTTTTTCAGCAAGATGTGTCCACGACTTTCTGTTTTACGAACGGCGCGTGCGACGATCCGTTGAAACTCGCATAGAACTGTTTTGTAGGCATAAATTTACGCTATTACTTGTATGCAGGAAATTATGAGCATTATGTTACGCCTAGATACTTACCTAATTTATTGTTCTAATTGAAATTATATTTTTTCACTTCACTTTGATTTAAATCAGTCGCAACCGGCTCGCAGGGCAGGCAGGCATTTTCTTCGGAATGAAAACTTTTTGGAACATAGTTCCTTAACGTGGCTTGTTGTGGAAATCGTCACGTACGGAAAAAGGGGTTATGACACACATACCTATGAGACGTTCGGTTCCGTTCGGCTAGTTCGGATGTTTTCGTCAAGCGCCGTCCGCCATACTTGTTTAAACATGTCTTGTAATGTTAGTTAAATGCTCAGATTAATGTCTACTGGTCAGAGTATACTCCCGTTATAAAAATGTTAATCGATAACTAGCATTTTTTTTAAAATAATTATAAATACCTAGTGATCATAAGGGGCGTATTTTGGAATTTGGCGCCCCGGGCCAATAAGTTTCGCCGCCCCAGAATTCTAGGAAAAAAGTGATATAAATGTTTTTTTTTCTATTATTTCAATTTTAATTATAAGGAGTACATAAGGAGTACATAAGGAGTACATAAGGAGTACATAAGGAGTACATAAGGAGTACATAAGGAGTACATAAGGAGTACATAAGGAGTACATAAGGAGTACATAAGGAGTACATAAGGAGTACATAAGGAGTACATAAGGAGTACATAAGGAGTACATAAGGAGTACATAAGGAGTACATAAGGAGTACATAAGGAGTACATAAGGAGTACATAAGGAGTACATAAGGAGTACATAAGGAGTACATAAGGAGTACATAAGGAGTACATAAGGAGTACATAAGGAGTACATAAAGAGTACATAAGGAGTACATAAGGAGTACATAAGGAGTACATAAGGAGTACATAAGGAGTACATAAGGAGTACATAAGGAGTACATAAGGAGTACATAAGGAGTACATAAGGAGTACATAAGGAGTACATAAGGAGTACATAAGGAGTATATAAGGAATACATAAGGAGTACATAAGGAGTACGAAGAACTTCGAGAACAGCTTGTTGAAACACTTGTTGTGTCAAGGTTGAATTAGGCGGACATTGTGTATGGCCTACGTTTATTGGTCGAACCGATCGCCTTATCCCGATAGTGCAGAATGCTTGCGCTTGTTTAGAACACACGTCACTCCATTTCTTAATAGACATTCAATCCTCATAATGAAGTCGAGACGATAATTGCATCTGACGTGTCTCCTCTTTCATCATCATCATCAACCCATATACTGTCCCACTGCTGGGCACGGGTCTCCTCTCATATTGAGAGGGATTAGGCTGTAGTCCACGACGCTGGCCTAGTGCGGGTTGGCAGACTTCACAAATAATTTTCCGTCGAGAAAAATCTCTAAGGTATGCAGATTTCCTCATGATGTTTTCCTTCACCGTTTAAGCGAGTGATAATTAATTATTAATACGCACATGAATTCACAGAATTGAACTCGAGACCTTCGACTTGGCAGTCCAATGGTCATACCGCTAGGCTATCACTGCTTCTCTCTTTGGTGCGTCTCCTCTTTGGTGTCATCAAATACCAAAAACCGAATTATTTGTACGTAAGGCTGATCGCCCCTACCCCGCTCGCGACGCCGCCCCCACCTCGCTCGGCGCCCGCGCCCCGTGCGCGTTATATTCGGAGCAGGGTACCAACTTAGTTATTGTGTACCTACTTACTTACAGACGCGCTCTGTAGATATTGGCGAAACTTAACTTACAAGCGTGTTTACGACCAAATGATTTACTTACCGATTCTTGTTTTTTTTTGTTAATTTTAAATTGAGATTGACAAGAAAAATTAAAAGAAGTCACCCAACCTGACACCGCCCCTGGCGGATTGGCGCCCCGGGCCTTGGCCCGGATGGCCCTAGGGTAAATACGCCCCTGTTGATCATACAGCGGCTGCGCCTCGGGTTGTGGGTTCGATCCCCGCACGGAACAAACATTTGTATAACCTAAATGTAGTTGTAACGGGTCTGGGTGTTTGTGTATGTGAAAGTTTTTGTTTGTAAACGTACCAATACAGGAAAAAGTCTTGAGTGGGCCAACGTTTAAAAAAATATAAAGCTAAAGAAAAAGCGGGAGGAACTTCCTGTCTGCCGGAGGAACTTCATTCCGACAGCACACGTTTCTTTTTATTTAAATTTTGAAAAGTAGACTAGAATAAGTTTAATTTCATAGATTCTGTTACAAAATATCTTCAAAATATACTGTCGAACTGTGAGTGAACATAAGTATACTGCTGCGTAACCTTTCGGGCAATGTGTATGTGTGTGTTAATGATGATATTTTGCTATCGTACTAAATTCTTATCAATCTTTTAATAATTGTATTTCGTTAGAAAACAGTTGTAAAAGATGTTGTAGTGGTGGTGGTAGGTCACTAACGAAAGTCGCTGAACACAAACAAAGATTGAAAAAAAAAAAAATGTGATAGCCTAGTGGTATGACCATTGGACTGCCGTGAAGTGAAAGGTCTCGAGTTGGATACGCACATGATTTCGAAAATTCAGAAGTGCCTGCCCAGGGTGCACTCATCTCTGACTTTTCGAAATCATGTGCGTATTAATAATTAATTATCACTCGCTTAAACGGTGAAAGAAAACATCGTGAGGAAACCTGCATGCCTTAGAGATTTTTCGACGGTGTGTGAAGTCTGCCAATCCGCATTAAGTCAGCGTGGTGGCCTATAGCCTAAGCCCTCTCATTCTGTGGGAGGAGACCCGTGCCCAGCAGTGGGACAGTATATGGGTTGATGATAATTATAATTAAATTCTAGTTAAGGTACATAAAACTTGTAAGTATCTTATAGACAAAGAACTCGTGCTTCTCAGTTCAGGAACTTCTAGATAATAAAAAAAATTTTAAAGCGTTTTAAAAATTGCATCGTGTTCAGCGACTTTCGTTGCTGACGGTACACACGCCAGCAGGTCAAGTTATCCAAAACTGTCAAATTTCCCTAATTGAAAATGAACCTTATTGTTTTGGGTTAAAGTTGAAAATCTATCACAGAAATTGGACAGATTGGGGTAGCTTGATGTGCTGACCTCTGTACCACCGCATTGCTAAATATTCTGTTACTGACCAATAATGTGCTAAAATTCTTGTGTCCAGGTCTGAAGGGCAATAGCTATTCAAATGACATACGACACAACATTAAGGTCTCAAGATGACAACCCGCGAGTGATACCACTTGTGTTGTTGCCGTCTGGGTGCTATGGCCACTTACCATCAGATGGTGCTTATGGTGGTATGATATTACAAATAAGCTAAAAACAATACTCATAAACAAAGCCTATTATAATATAAAAGAATACATTGATGTTATAGATTTATAATATATAAATACAGAAATAAAATAAATATATGTAATATATACAATATGATTTGCATTTCAATGCATAATACTATATAAATTTAATGAGTATCTAATAATTAGAATAACAATAAAATAATAATAAACAATATAAATAATAATAATTACCTAATAACATTGAAATAATAGTTTAACTGCCCAAATAAGTTTAACTAAATAGAAACTTGAACGTAAATACTAAAATAAAAAATAGCATCCTTCTCTCCCCTACGTTGCCGTGCCGTACAGGGTCCATATTGTACCTACTTATACATATATTATGTAACACCTTAATATGACATATGGAGTGCAATAAAGATATTGTATTGTATTGTATGCTTGTATTGTATAAGTACTATATGATTATATTATATGCTTGTTTGCCATCTTCTCACAAAGCTTGAGCTCCCTAAATTATGGTCGAGCTACACCATGACTGATGCATGCGTGCCGTCGGCTGGAACTGGTCTACTCAAAGCCGCTATGGCTCTTTCTTCAAAGGCCATTTTAGACAGTTCCCTGCATTGTAATTCTCACATGTTTGTTAATATCTTATGTGTGGACTTTTAAAAAGACTATGATTCTCTGAGTTTGTTACGGTGTTTCTTTTAGGAAATGCCGGATTCATCTAGCTTAAAAAACATGTAAAATATTGACTTGTAAAAGTGTCTTTAAAAGATCTATTTGTAGAAATAAATATCATTTATCACAACAACAAAAAAGACGTGACATGTTTGCATTTTAATTTAAAATAAATAAAAAATGACTTAAAGAATGTACAAATTAATTTATTCTTACTTATTCATTTAAAAGGTAAGTTACTACAGCTACTTATTCACTATTTAATAAACGATATGGATTGATTACAATATTATTATTATTTATAATGTGAATTTGTTACTGAACACAGCTTAAATTACTACCATCAGATCTCCTCAACACAATTTTTGGGCATTACCGATATCCTGAGCACTGGTTGTCCGGCTTTTTGGGCTTCTGACTACCACTAATGACTGTCATAGGTGTCGTATGACAACCGGGATCTGTAGACGACCCTCGATTTGACAACGACTGTGGTCCAGTGGTTCGAGTGTCGAACTGCTGATCACGGGGTCGTGGGTTCGATCCCCACAGGACACAAATATTTGTGTGGTTAAAACATATCCGTTTGTCTGGGTGTTTCTTATATATTATAAGTACGTATTTACAAAATAAAAGTATATAAGTATTATATCCATTGTCTACCACCCATAGTACAAGCTCTGCTTAGTTTGGGACTAGATGGTGCTGTGTAACATTGTCTAAGAATATTTATTTATAGCTTTATGTGCTCTCGATTTGTAAAGAATCGTCACCCATCCACAGACGGATTGTGGCTAAAGCAGCTTAACCTTGCAGATCGGTTCGATCTTGTCACTTAGTACCAACGTTTATTAGTCAGGCTCAGTGGCGAAGGTCACATTTGGCTACTCTATTGCCAATTAGTAAGTCAAGGTAAGTATTTTTGGCTCCAGCTTCCTTTGGTAAGGCCGCTGAAGTACAACAGTTTTCTAACTAAATATTTCTTTCCGCTTCTTCTCCATAGGAAACGACTAATTTGGAACCGTGCACCTATACTCGACATTTCATAAGTGCCTGTATATGGTTTATATGAAAATAAAACTATTCTGATTTTGATTGATTTGACTCCTTATTCTAGAAGATGTACCTATTACTTTTAACAAGCTTTTTGAGATCAAAGTTGGGCTGTATATTTTTATAAGTGAATTAAAAGTAATAGGTACCAAGCGTAAGTACTCAGCAGGGCCGGAAAGTTCACTTGTGACGAATCATAATACATATTATTCACATTAGAATTACTAAATATAATGCGGTTTCTAAGTGAACCGATTGCAGGGAAAATGCTCTATTAGTCTTTTTCTTTTATTGGGATTTAATAACTTTGGATTTTGGCCTTTTTAACTGCTTCGTTAGTCTAGTGGTCCTAAGCACGACTGCTACGCTAAAGATCCTAGGTTCAATTTTCAGGTTGAGTCAAGTGTTTATGAGGTTTTTCTATGAAACTCTCAGTAGGAGCTCGGAGTTTGTATTCGTGCTATTATTTGGCATTAGGTTTGCCTCCTGGTACATGGGACCTAAAAATACCAGTGAACTGAGTGTATATTGGTACTTCTCTGCATAACCCTTCGTGGAATATACGCAAGATGATATGTTATGGCATTTTTAGTTCGCTAGACCAAAACTTTTTAGTTCACTGCTGCTCTAAAGCCTTAGAAATCTTTAGTAATTTTCTAATGTGAACAGCAAATACATTTCTAATATGATTCTCCAAAGGTGGCATATTAGCTGAGCCTAATCATAGGATTTATCATTTTTATATTGTGGCGTTATAAACTTCGCCTTAAAAAAAATAATAAATATACCATAGGACGTCTGTCGCGACGTCCTGTCCAAATTTCAATTATTCATTACAAAGGTCCTACAGTAAAAAATACATTCAGGTATTTCCAATTTTTTTCCTAAAAATCTTATTCGAACTATCACGAAAGTTTTAAAACAGATCTTAGGTCAAGCGGCCAAGCCATTCTTAAGTAATACGGTCACCAACGAATAGCATAGTATTTAATTTTGATTTATAGAACTAGATTATATAAATTTTGTACAGCTGTTTAAAGTAGTGAGTTAAACATCAGTAGGTTCCGTATCTCCAATTTCATTCTCTTCGATACACAATTTTTGTTTATCAGATTTATTTTTGACTTTGTTCTTGAAGAGGAATGCGTTCGTTATGGTTCTGATCCGGAGGGAACCCTCGGCGCCGTCGAACGAAGACTGGGTCGAGAAACTGGCTGCTTTCTGGCGGGCCTCTGTAATAATATGGTGAAGAGTTACAATTGGGAGCCGGAGAAGCGAAGTTGAAGGTCCTTATCATGAGGTCTTGGAATTTTCATGAAGATTTGATTCAGAGCTCGAGCAAAATGTTATTGGGTTTTTCAATGAAATTCTCTCTTCCAGCGTGGCAGCGGTTCTAGACGTTTTCATTTAAAACTTTAAAATAATGATTTGGCTTGCATTTTACGATTGTCAGCACCGTTCAACAATCTATGGCAACAATAGTTGTTATTTTGAAATTCGGCGCTAATGACGGATTTTTCTCTGAATTGTTAAATATTTCAGAAAAAAATAACTAAAACGTCAAATCAAATCATTTAATTAATTTAAGGTTTTAGGAGCCACAAGATACAAGCAATGCTTAGTTTGTGGCTCAATGCTAATATGTACAAATAAATAAATTATTATTACTACGTAAATAGGTTAAGATGGTCCATGATTGTATGATCTTCCATGTTAAAATACAAACGGTACCTGAGCTCAATTTCGGCCGTTGATTCTTAGGGTGCTCATTTGTTTCTTGTGTTTTGTTCTCTCTCGAAGTTGAGGGGACTTGGTGGGCTGAGGGTCTGTGACTACACCTGCGCCTTTCCACATCACCCAGTTCCAGCTCATTGCAGAAACTGTAACAAAAAATAACAACGTAAACATCCGTGTTACGTACAAGAGCCCATTACTGCCTAAATGTACCATGTTCAATCTAAGGATGAATGGCGAAATTGCTAACTATACGATCAATGTGGCTGATGAAATGCTACTTCACCTTCTTGGAGGAATGCGGCTCGCTAATACGAGTACATAAGCTCAGTACTCACCTAGGGTACACATACAACATATCTTAAACTAAGATGAAATAATATAACACAGTAGCTGCAGGGTTTAGTGGTAACAACGTACCTGTGTCATGCGCCGGGCATAAGCTTGGTTGTCACCATTGTGGGTACTGCCTAGCTCAATAGATCACAATAGACGCCGTAATCTGCCTAGATCGCAGTGAAATAGTAGCCGCAAAAAAAAAACACTTCTATCTATGAATTTTATTTTTATAGTACGGAAAACCCTGAACATGTTACCAGGAAAGTTCTGAGCATAAATGTACATTATAGTAAAGATACTTAGTTGGACTTGTGGATTGGTAAAAAATTTGGAACATTTTACACAGCACTATTTTGTCCCAGACTAAGCAGAGGTTGTACTATGCGTACATCGCATTAGACTAGACAATGGATATAATACTCATATTTTTTTGGAAATACATACTTAAAATACATAATCAACATCCAGACAAACACAAAAAAATCCTATAAATATTTGTGTCCTGTGGGAATCGAACCCGTGATCAGCAGTAACTCAGACCACAGGCATCGTCGAATATTGTATAATAATTATTATAATCGTATTTATTCAAGTTCTTATTTACATTATGTATTTAAATATTTTTACAAAAAAGATAACAAAAACATTTCAAAATATAAAAAAAAAGACCACCGATATCGGGAACAGGGTCCAAGCTACCGGTGGTTAAGGCTCCAGAGAGAGGAACCTCCTCACAATGCGTGCCGTGTCGAGGAGTAATAATTATTATTATGAATAATAATGATGGGATGAACTTGTGTTTTTTGCAGTCGAGTTTTGATTATTTTAATTTGGTCTAACTCACGTCTTTGCATTTCGAGGGCGCGGGGTCCATGTGTGGTGCATTTGTTCGTGCGAACCGCACGGTGCGGTTTTTGCGCGGAGTGATCGTACATTGCTTTCTTGCTTTGCTGCAACATAGAAAAAGACGATATTTAATATTAAGTAATAGTTTTAAGCCGAAGAAATAATGTCGGTTTGTTATGTGATTTTATTTGTTTATTTTATGAATAGGCTAGGTAATGGTAGTATGGAAGGAATAGAGAATACAATGTTGCTTATATTAATTTATTAAATGCAGTTGTAGACCTCTGAAATGATGTATTGCGTACAAGTGCGGTATAGTAAAGAAAAACAGCTAAAAAGCGCTAAGCTATTTAGGCTGTGCTATTTAGCAGTGATAGCCTAGTTATATGACAATTGGACTACCAAGTCAAAGGTCTTGAGTTCGAATCCAAGACATGCACCTCTGACTTTTAGAATTCATGTGCATATTAATAATTAATTATCACTCGCTTATACGGTGAAGGAAAACATCGCGAGGAAACCTGCATGCCTTAGAATTTTTTCTTGACGGTGTGTGAAGTTTAACAACACACACTAGGCCAGCGTGGTGGATTATAGTGTAATCCCTCTTAATCTCGTAGGAAACCCGGGCCCAGCAGTGGGACAATGATGATGTAGGCCGTAGAGCGTGCCAAACAATTAGACATACATACATACATATAAGATCTAAAAAGATCATCCTCTTTCGATAGTTGGGTAATTAATCCGTGCACCGCGGAGGTAACTACCTTCCAGGAGGCCGAGAGGTTACCCCCTCGAAATAAAGAAAATGATAACAAGAAGAAGCAATATAATCGCGCAATTTGTCATACAGAGAGTGAGGCCCTGAACACAACAGTTATGTAGTTTGGCGATTCCTGTAGCATACATTGACGCTTTCGTACTTACGCAAAGATGCGGCGTCAATTGGGTGTGTGTATATGCGTTTCCGTGACTGCAGCATGGAGTAGATAAGTGCAGACATCGAGCGCGGCGGCAGGTCCGGTCTCTCGTCCCAGTTGCGGGTTGCGTCTTCCAAAGTCTTCTCGGGTCTCTTCTTGATCACCCACCACGTCTCCATCAAGCCCTTGCCCTTTACTTCCACTTTACCGCGACTCTCTAGCTCGTACAAATCCTTCAATAGCTACACAAGAAAGTTCTACAATTTAGGAAATTCGAAATTCAAAACTGTAGTGTTCCAGCGCTCGATTGGCGGCCGGTGTACCTAATACTGCGTTTGTTTTTCAGCTTCGTCATATCTACGAACGCTTGTAAGCACATATATTGAAACAGAACAAATAGCTCGGAGTAACCTGTAAAAACTTTTTGTTTGGTAACCTGCAATGAAACTACTTAGACAATCGAAATAGTTAGGCGAAGAAAGAAACAGAAAGAAAATCTAGTTATTCCTTGCAAAACAATAAGAAGAAAATTACATAATTTGACATAAATAGTGCGTCTCATCCACCGCAAGGAAAAGGGGTGGTGCGAAGAACGATAAATAATTAGAGGGAGACAAGAAAGAGCTCAATTCGATGTTTACTCTATTTCTAGCTCAAAATCTCAGCTGTGATAGATATTGTGCCAACTCACTTCCTTCGTGTGTTTGGTGATTTGTATCTTGTCCATAGCACCTGTGGTTTCCATACGCGACGCCTCATTCACTGTGTTGCCCCAAATATCGTATACCGGCTTACATGCGCCAATCACACCACCAACCAGAGGACCACAGCTAATTCCTGACAAAAATATTTATTTATATGTATAAAGAAAAAATAATAGAATTTATTTAGCACATATGAAATGCACACGGTACATAAAAGTTACAATAAAAGAAAAAACTAGCAGTATCGCTTACGACTACTAGACTATGTGTAATTATAGCACGTTTTTGGTTGAAGAATCGATTAGGTACTCACGAAAGGCAATGTCAAGTTCCATTAATTAAAACTTTTGGCATCGGTCAAGTACCTATATGTATATTCTGCACTCGATTCATTTACACGACTCGTGCCGAGCTTACTTATACTGGCACGAGTCATGAGCTCGGCGCGATAGTAGCACTGTTGCTGTAGTCGCACTGTGCACTCGCCGAGTGCAGTTTCGCCGAAAAAAGAGTATTTGTGGTGACTCGTGTTGACTACTAATATCATCATCAACCCATATACAGTCCCACTGCTGGGCACGGGTCTCCTCTAACAGAATGAGAGGGATTAGGCTATAGTCCACCACGCTGGCCTAGTGCGAGTTGGCAGACTTCACACGCCATCGAGAAAATCTGCAGAAGGCATTCAGGTTTCCTCACGATGTTTTCCTTCACCGTTTGAGCGAGCGACAATTAATTATTATTACGCACATGATTTCGAAAAGTCAGAGGTTCATGCCTTGGGTTTGAACTAGAGACCTTCGACTTGGCAGTCCAATGGTCTTACCATTAGGCTATCACTGCTTGCATTGACTACTAATATAGTACTTTGAAAACAAATGATAATTGCCGACGTTTGTAATAAATTTGTTCTAAATATAAACTTAGTAAAAGTGTTTCTTACCAACTCGTAGTCGGAAGTCATAGAACTTGATATCTTTGAGCGTCTTACTCAGAGCGTAGGCATAGTCAACAAGAGCGCAAAGATGGTGATATCCATTCTCTCCAGACTAGAATAAATGATCAGTTATTATTATTACTCTCTATTTAAATCATCTCCAACCCATTTACTGTCCTACTAGGGTCGTGTTCCGCTCAGAGCGGTTAGTTTCCTTCATTGTTTAAGTTTAATTTTTTTATTTTGGGCCACCAAGATACAGGCTATAACCTAATTTGGTACACATCAAACTGCATTGTTCTCATTGACTATTCTTAACAAACTTGTAAACCAAGATTAACATTGTAATCATGTTGTTTTTAAAAAAGAGTGTCTATGGAGTTTCTTGCCGGTTCTTCTCCATAAGACCCACTTCTTGGAACCGTGCAACTAGTTTTGACTATCGTCAGACCCCAGTAACCCAATTTCTGGGCAATAACTGTCACCCATCCACAGTCTGACCGCGACTAGAGCATCTTAAGCTTGCAGATTGTGATTTATCAGAGTAGATAAGCGATCAGTATTTCTTAGTACCCACATGATTTCAAAAAATGACATAATTGCTGTTAACAGATAGTACTCTATGTATCTAAGAGTAAAAATCCGTTATATTACCTTATGCTCGGGATTGAGCCCTGAGGCAGCCATGTATGTTGCACCGACGGTCTTAATTTTGTCAATACATCTAAACTGTGACTGCAACAACAACTTGTCGAAGGAAACTGTAAGGATAAGCATTATGTGTTCACATCAAGCTACCACAATTGTCAAATTTCTTTGATTGATTTTCAACTTTAAGATAAAACTGTAAGGTTCATATTCAATTCGGAAAATTTGACAGTTTCGGATAGCTTGACCTCCTAGCGTCTGTAGCTATTCGGTCTGCATACCTAATAATTTTTTTTTAAACCAAAATAGAATTGCGATTTTCATTTGACTCAAAACTGGAAATAATCTGTTCTGGACAGAAATTGTGACCCTCCAGAGGGTTGAAACAATAGCTTGTGTCTAGTAATTGATCCTTGATAGGTTAGGTTATTTTTTATATTCTAAAATGTTATTAGATAATTGAAATTCTACCGACGCAATTCTCTAAATACTAAAACATGACAGTTGAAGTAAATAATTTCTCTCCGTTCTTCTTTGTTGGTTTTGCTACTACAATAAATTATACATTACATATGATCTTGTTGAGCACACGCATGCACTGTACTGCCTTCGGCTCCGAGTAGAATTTGTCGAAGTTGGTGATGCCCGCAAACATCACACCCACCTCCTCGTGAACTTGAGAGTACAGATTCTGAAAGGAGAAGTAATAAGATATCCAACAGCTGCCTTCGACATTGCTGATAGCATCATTGATGAAACAGTTTTATTTTTATTCTACTAAGGTGGCAAACAAGCATACGGCACACCTGATGGTAAGCGGTTACCGTAGCCTATAGACGCTTGCAACACCAGGAGCATCACTTGCGCGTTGCGGACCCTGTATTGAAAGAGGAATAGTTGGGTTGGCAGTATAAGGGTCCAAGTCCCCTACTGACAACACAACGTTTCCACTGGCAACCTTGCTCACGGTAATGAACACAACACAGCTCAAAGCAGTGTTATTTTACTTCGATTTTCTGCAAGGTGGAGGTACTTCACAATCGGGCAGCTCCAATTTGAGTGGAATTACTCCCACTATGCTCTACCTCTCTTAGTTTCCGGGTGAGAGTTATAATCTGCATTAATATAATAAAGGTGAAGAATTTTGTTTCTTTGAACGTGTTAATCTTTGAAACTGAGAGAGAGATAGGGTATAGTTGGAGTAATTCTACTCAAATTGGAACTGCCCCTGCGTTTTGCAGAAAAACGATGTGAAATAACACCACTTTGATCTGTGTTGTGTTCCTAACGGTGAGAAAGGTTGCCAGTGCTCCTCGAATAAACTGTGTTGGCAGGCTTTGACGCTTATACTGTCAACTCAATTCAACTAAAACCAATAAATATAGGTGTGAACTCCCCGCTAAACAGAACGTGCAGGAGTGAATTCATACACAAAATCTGTATGTAATGCTGACATACACCATGACCCACTTAATTCATTTAGATCCAAAATCCTGATGTCTCTGCAATATTATCTTTGTTATATACCTAATATGGAGAATGCTGGTTATTATCTTTATTATTATATTATTTGACCTTAATTTATATATTTATATTATTTGACCTCTGTGGTCTAGTGGTTCGATTGTCGGACTGCTGATCTTGGGGTCGTGGGTTCGATTCCCACAGGACACAAATATTTGTGTGGATAAAACATGAGTATTTGTGTTTGTCTGGGTGTTTCTTATGTAATAAGTATGTATGTCGGCGCGGACCTTGATTCCAAACCGTGCGTGTATCACAACATCTAATAAAACTAATAAACAACACGTGCGCGCCGCGCCCACTCATCGGTCGCAAACAACACGTGACACATCCCCACTACTATCGTGCACAAAGGCATAAAAGCAGCCGCTTCCCGTTCCGGAGCTCAGATGCGAGCGAGTCGCCGTACGAGACGGAACGCTCCTGCGTATTATTGACGCTCTGAGTTCCTAATTATTATTTCATTGTTATTTAAATTATATTGTTTACTTTTATTAATATATTTAAAAATAATTGTATTATTGAAAAGTAATTCTGTTTCATACAATAAATTGATTATATAAAACTACAACGAGTATCTATTCATCATGGTTCCACCTCCAAACACTGGAAAGGATCCAAGCGATCCAACATCAGAAGATGGGACACCACGTGATGAGCACCGCCAGAGTGATGTCATCCAGGTTATGGCGAATACATTTCAAACTACAATGAATGACATGATGGCACAATTGTCTTACGATCATCGTGCTACCTTGGCAGAAATGATGACTATCATGAAATCTGAAGAAAACAAGCGTGTACGTATTTCGGACGTTTACTTTCCAGCATATGATCCTGATACTGGAACCGATGTCCGAGACTGGGTTGATCTCATTTCACGCACACAAACTGAATATGGGCTTCGGGATCATGAAGTACGGTTAAAAGCAGCTAGTGTGCTAAAAGGACGTGCAAAAACATGGGCTGACAGTAGTCTTCTCAGGACAACAACTTGGATAGAGATGCGCGAGGACATGCTGCAGACTTTCGAACCGGAATCGAGGTATTTTGCTGATATCTTACGTTACAGGAATTATACTCTTGATGATGCAGAAAATGTTCAAGATTATATTTCAAATGTTTGGCGAATGTTCAAAAGGATTGTCAAACCCAATCCAACGGAACAAGATGCTGTAGAATTTGTGATTGGAAGTATTGGTGATGAGCGAATTCGCACGGAACTTCTTAACAGCAAGTCAAATTCCGTTCCTGAGTTGATTGCTATAGCGAAAACCTACCGTAAACGAAGAAATACATCACCAAAAGAAAGAGAGTACTCTAAACGTCCTCGTTTAGACTCAAATCGAGATAGACCCAATCTCACTTGTTACGTCTGTGGTAAATCAGGCCACTTTGCTCGATATTGTTCTGATAACGCATTACGACGTGGAACATCTTCAGCAACGGTTACACGAGCATCTTATTCAGAAAAGAATGCACCTACACAGTCAGTTAAAGAATGCTCTTACTGCAAAGGTACTCGCCACACTGTAGAAACGTGTTTCAAGAGGATTGCTGATGAACAGCATAGTAAGAAAATTAACCTATGCCATAGCAATGAAACTAAATCATTCAACACTATTATAATCCAACTTGGACAAAACTCGTTAGAATGCATTTTCGACAGTGGAGCGGACTGTTCTTTAATTCAAGAATCTGTGGCATCATGTATTCCAGGACAAAGAAAGAACATAGCAAAATGCCTGAAAGGGATAGGTCCAGTTCCAATTTACTCTCATACACAAATAAGAACCGATTGCAAGATAAATGAGATTTTAATTGAGATGGAGTTTTGTGTTGTGCTGGATCATCAATTACCAGCAAAAGCTTTGATTGGTAAAGATCTTCTCATGATTCCTGGTATAACAGTGGAACTATCAATAAAAGGCACTGTTGTTACTCGCACAGCAAACCCGTCTGTTGTTCTTCAAGTGAAACAAATAGGTACAACAGAAGTCAACATTAATGAAGATCTAACTAGTGAAGACCTCGATGCGCTGATGCAAATACTAAACAAATACCAGCATGCTTTCGTTGGAGGAACTTCTTCTAACAGAGTAACTACTGGTCAGCTCAACATCAGGCTGAAAAACCCTAACAAAGTTGTGGAACGGCGACCCTACAGAATGGCTCCAATTGAAAGAGAAAAGGTCAAACAGATCACGCAAGAACTTTTGGATAACGGGATTATACGAGAGAGCAACTCTCCGTTTGCAAGTCCAATAATCCTAGTGAAAAAGAAAAATGGACAAGATCGCCTCTGCGTTGATTACCGTGAGTTAAATGCTAACACAGTTCGAGATCACTATCCGTTGCCACTTATCTCAGATCAACTTGATCAACTCGCTGAGGCAAAATATTTTTGTTGTCTTGACATGGCAGCTGGATTCCACCAAATTCCTGTAGCTGAGGACTCAATTGAAAAGACTGCCTTCATTACTCCTGATGGGCAGTATGAATATTTGACAATGCCATTTGGACTGACTAATGCCCCATCTGTGTATCAAAGATGCATTAATAAGGCACTAGGATCATTAAGAGGAGCAGCAGCTCTTGTTTACATGGATGACGTCCTTGTACCTGGAAGATCAGTTGCCGAGACTTTGCAAAAGCTGGATGTGGTTCTAAAAGCACTCAGTGACTCGGGATTCGCAATAAACCTGAAAAAATGCTCATTTATGAAGAGATCGATACAATATTTGGGATATATCATTGCTGATGGACAAGTGAGACCAGATCCTGTGAAGGTAGAAGCTTTAGCAAGATCCCCTGTCCCAGAAAATATCAAGCAACTTAGACAGTTTAACGGATTAGCTGGATATTTTCGACGATTTGTGCCTAATTTTTCCTCAGAGATGGCACCACTATATGAATTGACTAAAACGGGAACAAAATGGCAGTGGACTGATTGCCACGAAGCAGCAAGAATGAAAATAATAAACTATCTTACAAGTGCCCCACTTCTTACAATATTTAATGAGGGATTGCCAATCGAACTCCACACAGATGCAAGTGCATTGGGATTTGGAGGAGTATTGATCCAAATTAAGGAAGGACGACCACACGTCATTGGTTACTTCAGCCAAAGGACAACTAAAGCTGAATCTAATTATCACTCATATGAGCTAGAAACGCTGGCTGTAGTAAGGTCAGTTAAACATTTTCGGCACTTTTTATATGGCAGGAAGTTCACAATTGTCACAGACTGCAATGCCTTAAAAGCATCACGGTATAAACAGGAACTGCTACCACGTGTCCATCGTTGGTGGTCCTTTCTACAAAATTTTGATTTTGAGGTCGAATACCGCAAAGGTGAAAAACTGAAACACGCGGACTTCTTTAGCAGAAACCCGGTGACCCAGAATATCCTCAGTTTAACATCTGATAAAAATTGGTTAATAATGGAACAACATCGAGACGCAGTTCTGAACAAGATAATTCAAACCATTAAACAAGGCAACTGCACAGAACCAGATTACTTGATCAAAGACGAAGTTCTATGCCAAAAGATCAAATTGGAAAGTGGAAATACCAAAATCCTGAAAATAGTACCGCAATCCTACCAGTGGAGTATAATAAACCATTACCATGAAGCTTTAAAGCATTTCGGTTGGGAAAAAACTCTTCTAAAGCTCAAAGAACACTTCTGGTTCGAGAAAATGAGTTCAAAAGTTCGCAGATTTATTGATAATTGCGTGGTATGTAAAACGATGAAAGGAACTTCTGGTGCGATACAAGCAGAGTTACATCCCATTGACAAAATTGCTGAACCATTTCACACGCTCCATATCGACATCACTGGAAAACTAAGTGGTCCATCATCTGAAAAAGAATATGTTTTCGTAGCGGTTGATGCATTCTCTAAGTTCGTTATTTTAAAATATGCCGTGAAGAAAAATCAAGAATCTGCCCTGCAACACCTAAAAGAAATAATATTTCTCTTTGGAGCTCCCAAAAGGATAATCGTTGATGGCGACGGTGCATTTGTATCTCAATATGAGAAATACTGTAAACAGTATGGCATTGAACTGCATCACACCGCAGCTTACACTAGCAGAGCAAATGGTCAGGCAGAACGAGTAATGCGCGTCATCAAAGATGGTCTCACAGTAATTAGCAACATTGAAAATGATCACTGGGAATGTGCTCTAGGAGCCCTACAACTTGCTATTAACTGCACAACATCAAAAGCGACTGGAAAAACACCAATTGAACTTCTCACAGGAAAAAATGGATGCGTCCCACCAGAACTACTTTCAATAATTGACGAAGAAAATGAAAGAGTTGATCCTGAATCGTTACGGAAAGTAGTTTATGCAAGATTGGCCGAGCAGTCAAATAAATCTAAAGCAAGATTTGATAGCACTAAAGCAAAAGTTAAAAGATTTGAAAAAGGACAATACGTTTTAGTCAAAGAATCTGTCCGACTAGGAACCAAATTAAGCCAAAAATTTGGAGGTCCTTATGAGATTAAAAAGGTACTAGCTAATGATCGATATGAGGTTAAGAAAATAACAGGTCGCGGACGACCAAGAAAAGTAGCTCATGAAAACCTACGACCAGCTCCAGACTTTGGGAAACAAAACGAAACTGCCGTGTCGGCGGAGGAGGCGTCATCGGAGACTGAGAACACCGAAGTGACAATATAATGTTTGGTATGAAATATTTTACTATTATTTTTGATGTAAGGAAGTTTTTGTGGCACTGACTATAACTCTCTAAAACAAACTTGAAGGCTTTGTTGTTGTGATATCATAATTGGCGTTGAGGCCAAATCCACCAGCGTCGAGGCTTGGTGTATCCGACATAAAAGTGTAACAGGCGTCGAGGCCAAATAAAATTATGAACACCAGCGTCGAGGCTTGGTTGTTCCAATATTAAAAGTGTGTAAGGCGTTGAGGCCAAATTATGAACACCAGCATCGAGGCTTGGTTGTTCCAATATTAAAACTGTGTAAAAAGTCGAGACCGAGTTACGAACATCGGTGTTTGTAAGAATAAAGACCTAGACGCCAAACCATAGACCAGCATTAAATAATGGATGATCTGCAGTTGTTGAGATAAATAGCTTGAGTTAAGGTAGAAGCTGTGCTTTTAATATTTTTCAGTTTTGACGCAGAGACGCGTCATATGCAGTATGGCCGTGTCGGCGCGGACCTTGATTCCAAACCGTGCGTGTATCACAACATCTAATAAAACTAATAAACAACACGTGCGCGCCGCGCCCACTCATCGGTCGCAAACAACACGTGACACATCCCCACTACTATCGTGCACAAAGGCATAAAAGCAGCCGCTTCCCGTTCCGGAGCTCAGATGCGAGCGAGTCGCCGTACGAGACGGAACGCTCCTGCGTATTATTGACGCTCTGAGTTCCTAATTATTATTTCATTGTTATTTAAATTATATTGTTTACTTTTATTAATATATTTAAAAATAATTGTATTATTGAAAAGTAATTCTGTTTCATACAATAAATTGATTATATAAAACTACAACGAGTATCTATTCATCATGGTTCCACCTCCAAACACTGGAAAGGATCCAAGCGATCCAACATGTATTTACAAAAAAAAAAAGTTTGTAAGTATTATATCCATTGTCTAGTACCCATAGTACAAGCTCTGCTTAGTTTGGGACTAGATGGTGTTGTGTAAAATGTCCCAAAAATATTATATTATTATATTATATGTATATTATTAATACCTATATATTTTAATGTATAATATATTGTATATACGAGCTGTGGGAAGACCTAAATAAACAAATAAAATAAACTTAACTATTCCTCTTTCGTTTTACAGGGTCGGTAACGCGCAAGTGATACCCGTGGTGTTGCAAGCGTATATAGATTAAGATAACTTATAATCAGGTGGGCCGTATGCCTGTTTGCCACCTCAGTGACAGGGTATGTTAGACTCGTACAGACTAAAAATCGGACATGTTTTCACTTGCCCTATAGTCATGGGATCCACGAAATTCACCACGACCACGACAAGGTCTATTTTTAACCCTACAGGTACCAATAAGAATTTCTACTAGCTTTCAAAGGGAAATAAGTTTACACATCAAGCTTACATTCGGATGCCAATCTTTACTCAGGAAATGATTGACTGCATGGTCTGGCAGTATATGTCTGAGCAAACATCTGTTCAACCGCTGGGTGTACAACATTTCATCAAGGTCTGTCTTTGCCTGCAGCTTCCAGAGGAAGTCCAGCCGTGATATAACCTCCAACAGCCGCGCATGGATTATCACCACAATCAGAAAGCCCGCCATTAAGACCAGCATTTGGGCCGGCATTAGTCTGAAAAATATAATGTCAGATCAGCTTATTACTACATTGTGGTTTAAAGGGGTTGTACATTATAATGTAAGAAACAATGCAATGGGCACTGTTCTCTTCTCACAGTTCCAGATCCTACAATTGAGACTATACTTCAGTAATCTTGTATAAAATAGTAGGTTAGCTACGGCATTTTTTTAACCCAAAAATACCATCCCGCTCACGGTTTTGTCTAAGTCCTCAAAAGGCTAAAACAAATTCGATAGTTATAGACGATATTGTTTTATATTTAAACCCTACCAAGTCATAAAACAAAATTTGTCATTTGAAGAATAGCGACCAAGACTTTTAGAATGCGAAATTAATTCTGTCTGTTACGCTTTCACGCTTGAACAGCTGAATCGATTTTGGCGATATAGATTAGAACTCGGAGAAGGACATAAGCTGCCTTTTGTCTTTAAAACGCTTTTGAAATGCGAGTGAAACAGCGGGAAACAACCAGTAGTTTAAAAAAGTTCATTCTGTTGAAACTCACCGGTGCCTTGTTTGGAAATGCTCGTAGTAGTAGAGAAGCAGGAAGCAGTAGATCAAGACGTTGACCGTGGCCAGCACCGTCTTGATCAGGAAGTACAGCTTGAGCACTGAGGTGAGCGCCACCAGGCTGAGCACCCACGTGAACACCACGTACTCCGGACAGAAGCATTCGTCTGTTGAAGATATAAGATATAATATATATGCACACGAATATTAGACAACAAACTACTTTTTAAATAAAAAAAACCACTTTGGAATCCTGTTAAAGATTCTACAAGAGGTCTACAACTGCAAGACTAAAAGATACCGTGAGCTCGTTCTGTGTGAATCGGATTGCAAATAATTAACAAAAATGTAGGATAGCTGTTAGTAATTATAACATCAAGACGCACACCACCTCAGTCTACCCATGACCATAGACGCTGTAAAGGGTCCAAAATCTCAATAAGTAAGTGTCAGAAATCAATAAAACTACTTTTTACGATATTAATACGAAGATATTATGACTCCCAAGTTCAGACCTTAATCCTATTAGATTTGGAAGTAACTCTGCCTGACCTTTTCACTTCTAAACCGCTGAATCATGTCTAAATTGCTGAATAAATTCGGATATAATTTAGCAAGGAGATACATTACGGGGAAGTATGAGGCTACCTTTTTCTTCAAAAAGTTAAAACATATCATCACGCCTGTATTCCCCGAAGGGTTAGGCAGAGGTGTAGTAATGTACACCCACAGTTCGCCGGCTTGTTTGGGTCCCATGTAATATGGCCGCGAACCTATTAGACTGGGCACTTGCTACTGAGAATTGCATAGAAAATCCCAAATACTTTTCTCTGCTCAACCTGGGAATCATACACAGAACAAAAAAAAACAAAATGGATGGGAAATATTAAGTACCTGGATTGCTAATAAACTTTTCAATAGGTTCCATTGAGTTGCATGAAGAAATTGTCATGGTACCATTTGGGATGTTTGGGATGCTGTCTAATGGGCAGACATATAACTTTATTGTACTGAAAAAAAAAGAGATGCACAATGAAAAAAATGCTACTACAATAGACATAGTCGATCATATTATTCACATAATACTGTTACTGTCTAGATTTTAAAAGAGACCATGATTTTCATGAGTTTGTTTCGGCGTTTCTTCTCAGAGGTCGTCAGCTAGGAAATGCTTGGCTCACCTATTAATTATTGACTTGTAAAAGTGTCTTTAAAAGATCTATTTACAGAAATAAATATCATTTATCATTTAACAACGCCTCAGGTGTTGCAGATGTCAATGGCCGGCGAGGACCACTTACCATCAAGTGGCTTGCTCGTTTGCAGACTTCAAAATATAAAAGAACCGTATTTACCTTAATATTGACATGGTGGTGATGAAGCAGCAAATGTACACAATTTTATACACTTGCATGTTATTGAAGCGCGAGGAGATCCTGTACAAGTACGCGTCTATACGGGGGAACTCCTCCAGCATCACCAACGCGAAGGTCAGCGTGAGGGGTACCGTCATCACCATCAGAACTATCACCAGGTTATCGCAACTGTTAAAAAAAACGTTATAATTTAAGACAAATGTGATGAGACATCTAGAGTGCTATATAAGAAACTGCCAATCCAAATCCTGCATCGCGCAAGCAATATTTGCAACACAAGTTGAATATATACAGACGCCCGACACTCACCATTGGGCCGTCGCACACTAGGCAAAGATTTGGTTGGAGAGTCCTGGCTTTGGTTGGAGGGATATCACACCAAAGATTATGAAAGTCCTACTCTTTGAAATTGAGAACCTAGTTTGACATATTATAAAGACCTGTATTAGTGGTCCGGCTAGCAACATGGTCTGGTTTACCTTTTTGCTATGGCATGTGATATTGTATCATGGCATAACAATGACATAAGTTCTTACTGAGAATGGAGAAGACTCTGCACAGCCACAATGAACAGCCACAGGGCGAGGCAGCACAGGACATTGGATTTGAAAGTTTCCTCGTCAAGCGTTCCAAATAGAGCCTCAACTGTGGGCCGGTTGAATTTCAGCAACCAACCGGGCATACTATGGGCACGCATGCTCTTTAAAGACTTCATTTCAATCAAGTGATTTATTAAATCGTCCTCCTGCAAAAAACATAATGAAACTCATTATTATAACATAACATAACATACAATCACGCCCATATTCCCCGAAGGGTTAGGCAGAGGTGTACCAATGTACATCCACAGTTCCCTGGTATGATTAGGTCTCATGTAATAGGGGGCGAGCCTTTACCATTAAATGGGTACAGATCCAAACTCCGAGCTGCTACTGAGAATTTCATAGATAAATCCAACAATACTGCTCGAACTGGGAATCGAACCCAAGACCTCTAGCGTAGCAGTCAGGACCACTAGATTAACGAGGCAGTAATTTAATTCATCATCATCAATCCAGACTGTCCCACGGCTGGGCATGGGTCGCCTCTCAGATCGTGGGGGACTATAGTCCATCATGATGGCTGATGCAGTGCCAACCCAGTCAACCAACCCAGTCGAAGTTATTAAAAAAAAATCCTCTTTTTTTCGTTCGGCTACAGTTTGCTCATGCGCCAACCGACTTTGAGTTGTAAATAGGCCTGTATCATTATACTACGTCAGTGAGCTGCTGACTATAGCGAAGCAAACTGACGAATTCTAGAATCAATTCAAAATAGCGGTTTCTCAGTCTTACCTTAACTTCAGCCACTTTTGGTTCGTCGTAGTCTTGGTTAGAACCATCAGATATACAATATCCGTCGTAACACTGAAACAGACATTTTATCATAATTATTTTCTTGGAGAACTTGTTGGGCCTATAAATTTGAAAAAGGATACTTAACTACTTAATTACTTAGTGTGGTTGCCCCACACAAAAAAAACATTGAATTAAACATAGAAATTGGATCTGATGGCAGTCGCTTCGTGTAAAATACTGTAATTTAGCCGCATCTGGTTAGCCTGGATGTGGACCACAACATAATTGGGAAATAGGCTCGGATGATGAAACATCGCGGCTAGCGCAGCTTAGCCTTGCAGATCGGTTAATCAGTGTAGTTATAACTTCCCTACGAGCCCCTTGTATTATAGGTGTGTTTATAACCACAAATTCTACATACACAAACACCTAGACCCGGAACAACTGTTGGTAGGCCATACATATATACATTTAATTGTTCCGAGCGTGCGTAAATAATAAAATATAATGATATAGTACGTCTGCGAAGGGCATCTTAGGGGTCCATTCCGTGTCCTCCACGCTGCTGCTGGAACGACGTGATGGTGAATCCTCATTCTGTTGTGACGGCATGCTGTTGGATAATAATAACTTACAATAAAAGATAAAATAAAATCCGTATCGAAATCGCAGCTCTTTTAACAGGAAGAAGAAGAAGCGTGTTCTCTGCAACC
Source organism: Acronicta alni (assembly GCA_964056405.1). Taxonomy (NCBI): domain Eukaryota; kingdom Metazoa; phylum Arthropoda; class Insecta; order Lepidoptera; family Noctuidae; genus Acronicta; species Acronicta alni. The sequence goes on along the minus strand of OZ043915.1, from coordinate 15,392,571 downwards.
ATAACCTCAAATTTCCTTTGCGCATTAGAATAAAGAAATAGAGGAAAGAAAGAAGAAAGAGCAAAGTAGAGAGACGTGAGATTTTGAAAAACCGTCGAACAGAGAATAGTTGCCTACTCAGGACATGTATTAAGGCATCGAGTTGTTGCAACTTATTATGATGGGAAAAATCGCGGACAAAAGGCGTGTTGGCCGGAGGAAGAAATCCTGGCTACGAAATATCAGGGAGTGAACGGAGATAGTGAGTGCTGCCGAACTCTTTCGCCTCGCTAGAGATAGAGTCGAATTTGCTAAATTAACTATAATTGATTTAATATAAAAAGAGAAGACGATAAAAGCAAAGCTCAATTCAAACTGTCTTATGAGTTGATTCTCAGATTTTATATTATATGAGGCCAGCACATCTAGCTACCACAATCTGTCAATTGTTTTTATTGATTTTCAACTTTAATGCAAAATAATAAGGTTCATATTCAATTGGGAAAATTTTACAGTTTTGGATAGCTTGACCTGCTGGTGACTGTACATACAGATATGAGGAAATTTTTGAGGGAACATCTCTTCAAAAACTTGCTTGTCTTTTTGTTGCCTGATGGTAAGCGGCAACCGCAGCTTGTAGCCCCAGTAACATCAGTAGCCTTTAATCTTGAGACCTCAGTTGGTAGTAAGTGTCATTTGCCCAGTAGTTTCACATTCACATTATATTACTCTTCCAAACCTTCCACATACATACTTTAGTACATTATTGCTTAGCGCCAGAATATTTTGGCAAAACCAATACTCAAATGCAGGGTAAGCACGCCATTTGTCCTCCACGCGCGAGTCTGTGCGCATGACTCGAGCTAGGGTAGGTATTAGACTAACTCATAATTTACCTGGATCTGCTTTCTGTCTGTCCCTCATCCTCTGTCAGATCAGTGTCGTGACATTTGATGAGGTACGTGACAGGATGGTTTTCTCGAAGGTATGGGTCCCGCTCACCACCGTTTCCCGGCTCCACCTCAAATGCGCCGTTGAGACACTCTAGTGTTGAAGATGATATGTGCACGCGGCTGAAAATATTTAAAATGGGTGAATACGTTCGCCTATTTTAGAAAGCGATTTTTCGGATCCTACACTGATGATTCATACTAACCATATGTATGACGACTCTATAGAAGACTGGGTGTGATAGGCGTTGACGAAAATTTTTTTGTATTTATTTGAGAAGAAAACAGAAAAACAGCCGGGTGCGAATGCGAATAGCGCCAAATAAGTAAGCTTAGGCGAGCATGATCCGACACGATATTTTGTCGGAGTTGCGGCGTCGGCGGTGGCCAACCATTGTGTCATTTCTTGTCGGAGACGATAAAATAATTGGTATCGTGTAAAGAAAACTTCATATTAAATGTACGACCGGAAAGTAGGAACGGGCTGTTAGTACTTATGATAGATGGATGGATAAATGTATTTCGCGTACCGGATTTTATTGACGCTATACTATGTCAATCAGATTCTGATTGGCTGCAAAAAAATCTATAAGTTTATATTTAATCTAAGTTTACCCAGGCACACCGCCGCTCTCCAAACGGTTGGCAAGGGTGACATCCAGCGACCACAGGTCAAACTGCCACTTCAGCAGGCCTAGCACTCCGCACAGCACCTTGCCGCTGTGAACACCGATGCGCATGTCCAGATCCACCTGCACGTAGAATTAAATTACATAATAGTTAATTCCTACAATATATATCTAAAAAGATTATAGTACCTATGCGAAAACATATCTAGCCTGCATAAGATCAGTTGGAAGTCTTCCTAGTGGGTTGTAGGAATTTGAAGGATTGAAGTCTATATAAATCTGTGCCGTGCCGGGATCCATACTCGGACGCATAGGAACTCATGTCAAGCACTTTAAAGAACAACTCACAAGTAAAACACATGCCAAAAAGGATGCCGTATAAAACTTCCTACCTTCCTATTACTAAAAGTACCTTACGCGAACTGCAAGCTGTTGATCATCTTGCAGTTCGCGTAAGTTACTTTTAGTTTTATCAATTTAGCGACACTGTAGATGTTAAACGTCTCGAGTCCACCAATCCTCCTACATCTACACATGCAATGCGCAAGGGGACCTTCACTGCACTGTTAGTGACCGCGTCTTGGCTTCGCGAGTCACGTGAGTGAACATGAGTGCAGACAGATTGCCAATAATTGACAGGACGTCACCTTAAACGGATACGTCTGGGACGTCATCATCATCATCATCATCATACACACTGCTTTAGTCTTCACCCGTTTTCAAGTATTACGAGCCTTCATTTTGCTTGATAATTTACCCTCAAAGACATTAAAAATATTACGCAAGGTAGATGGAACATCTGACACATGGACATTTTGAGAATGGGACGTTTTGGGATGTGGTCATTTTGATACCGTCGGGCATTTAGAGAATAGGACATTTTGACCCTGAACGCGTCCTACCACTAGTTACCCATAGTCAATAAATCTCTCTGTCTACTGTCATACATCAGCCTGACAAAGAAGGAAACCAGATCTAAGTTTTAGTATGAACAAAATTCCAAAGCCTGCTCCCCCCTTTTAAATCTATTTTACCAACCCCAATATTTGACGTTGATGACACTTTCATCGCCTGTCGAGCTTTACGGATGGCCTGTATCATGTGCAGCCCCATGTTGACGCAGCAGTGTGCGTGGTCCTCGCGCCGCTCCGGCAGACCACTCACACAGTAGTAGCAGTCACCCAGCAACTTGATGCGGAGGCAGTGGTTCTCCTGAAAATATCATTGGTTTCCATCTATTTTGTGTTATTTAGGGATGAAAGGAAGGTTTGCGTCTAAAGTTTTTCGAAGTTAAGGAACATCATCATCATCATCAAATTAGTCACAAGAGGTTTACTGAACAAAGGCCTCCCCCATAGACTTCCATAAGAACCGGCCATACATGCCACCTACATCCAACGACTCACATTGACCTTTACCAGGTCGTCCGTCCATCTCGATGGAGGCCATCTTACGCTGCGTTTTCTGGTAGGTGGACGCCATTCGAAAACCTTTTTGCTCCAGGGTGCATCAGTTCTACGAGCTATGTGCTCCACCCATGACCACTTAAGCTTTTAAGTCTTTTTGCTATTTATTAAGACTGGAGAAATTTAAATGATTAGTTATAAAATTATGAGCTAGGTGACTAACTTAACCGCTATGCCAAATGAGTAGTCATATAAATAAAACCTATAATAATTAATGTTAAAGTTTCTTACAAATGCCAACTTGTCGAAGCCTGCGAAGAGCGTATTCAGAAGAACTACCAAGTCTTGCGCAGAATACTTGCTTGACAGTTCTGTAAAAAGTAAAAATACATAACATAACATACCATTACGCCTGTATTCCCCGAAGGCTTAGGTGCCGAAGGCAGAAGTTTACTAATCTACACCCACAGTTTGCCGGTATGTTTAGATCCCCTGTAATTGAGGGCGACCCTATTGCCATTAACCGGGCACAAATCCAGACTCCGAGCTGCTACTGAGAATTTCATAGAAAAGCCCAATAACACTTTGTTCGACCTGGGGATCGAACCCAGGACCTCTAGAATAGTAGTCGCGCTTAGGACCACTAGACTAATGAGGCTTCTATTTTAACCGATGCGAGTAAGATGGATATGAATATCTCCCTTTCTCTGAGCCTTTACCCAATTATATTGGGGTCGGCTTCCAGTCTAACCGGATGCGGCTGAAAATCGGCTTTTTGGGCTTCTGACTACCACTAACGATTGTCATAGGTGTTCGTATGATAACGGGGACCGACGACTTTACGTGCTCTTCGAGGCACGGAGAGTTCACCCATCCACAGATTGACTGCGACTAGCGCAGCTTAACCTTGCAGATCAGCTTAGCCACGAGCCCCTCCGTTTCCCAAGTTGTCATAACCTATGTACCCTATTATATTGTAAGCGAGTTAATGCAAGTCCTTAACATTGAAACTTGAAACCTACCATGTATCATCCTTACGCAAAATTTTGAGCTCACCGGTAAATCCCTTGATGTCGGCGAACAGTATGGACACGTCCTGATGGTGGTGAACAACATCCACCAGTTCGTTGAACTCATGTTCTTTGATTTCTCCCCCCATCAAGCAAAAGTGACTGGAGATCTTTGTCGCTAAGAAGTCCGGTATCACTGTAAGACAATTAAGTAAGTAAGTAAGAAACAATTTGTTTTTTTTTTAAATTATTATTTTAATTAGATAACTAACAAACACAATACCTATTAGGACTACTACTACCTATCTGAATTTCGAAAAGGACGTAAAAAGGTTCTAGTAAGCGTTCGAGATTCCGTGTTTGCTTACACACTTTTCAAATTTATGTGCAGAATTCATCGTGATGTTATTTGAATTTCGAAAAGGGCGCTAGACGGTTCTATAAAGATGGTTTGCGAGATTCCGGGTTTGCAACAAACAACAATTATATTCTTATAGAATATAGCAGAACATCTCACCACTCTGAAACAGATTCCACTGCTTATCACTTTCCTTCTTCGTCTTCTCCAAGGTTATCATGGACTTGCGTGTTTCCAGGAACAGTTGCCTCTGTCCCAAGTCTACCAGTGACTTGGCGTACATACCCGCGAAATTAACTGCTGCGTATAGTAAAGCGTTGCTTGCTATACGACGATACCCACAATTGGATTGCTGCAAGAATACAAACATACCATCATCACGCCTGGATTCCCCAAAAGTATAAGCAGAGGTGTACCAATGTACATCGTGTGGTCGGCAGCCGCAACCTATAGGCGCCAGCAACACCAGTCGTATCCCTAACTCGTTATTATCTTGAGATATATAGCTCCAGTAATTTCACTGGCTAGATTGCCCTTCAAACTGGTAGACAATAATAACATACTATCACGCCTATATTCCCCGAAGGGTCAGACAGAGATGTACTAATGTACACCCACAGTTTACCGGTATATTTAGCTCCCATGTAATAGGGGGCGAGTCTATTGCCATTAATCATCATAAACCCATATACTGTCCCACTGCTGGGCACGGATCTCCTCTCACAGAATAAGAGGGATTAGGCTATAGTCCACCACGCTGGCCTAGTGTGGGTTGGCAGACTTCACACGCCGTTGAGATAATCTCTCAGGCATGCAGGTTTTCCCACGATGTTTTTCTTCACCGTTGAAGCGAGTGACAATTACTTATGGATACGCACATGATTTCGAAACGTCGAGAGGTGCGTGCCTTGGATTCGAAATCAAGACTCAGACTTCTCAGTCCAGTGGTCATATAAATAGGCTGTCTCAGCTTTTTCAACTGGTATTAGTAGTCGTCATGAAGACTTTGTAAACTGACGGACAGATAACCTACTCTTTCTTCTTTTATTCTTTTTATGCCCTTTCCCGATGGGGCCTTTCCAAACATATAATTAACGGACACTTAGTACATCTAGACTCAAAATATCTGTGGATCATACAAAGATTTGTTTCAGGTGGAAATTGAACCCACAACACCTGGCACAATGGTATTTAACCGCTACACCAAATCTGCAGTCACCATTTATTTTCGCATTAAGTAGTTTACTGTTGGAATGATGAATAAATTTAATCTAAAATAATATATTGATTCCGATACTAACTATAAAACAACTAATAGGAGTAGTACCACTCTCTATGTGTTGCTTCAGCAGGGTTGTTACTATATGTGCTAAGCAGGAGAGAAACCCGATGATGATGCACCAAAACAAGGAGAGCGGGAACAGGGCGTACGGCACGAATACTATGAACAGCATGTACCACACCTGAGTCGTCTGAGACCTGTGGAAGCCAATGCCTTGCCCGCTTACACCTGGAATAATAAGGAAATTTTGATAATGTTGAACAAGAATAGATGGGCTTTAATCTCTACTTCTGCATCTGTACGCCTGTATTCCCCGAAGGATTAGGCAGGTCGGGCGGGTCAAGCTATCTAAAACTGTCAAATTTTCCTATTTGAATATAAACCTTATGATGATATTCAATTGGGAAAGTTTGACAGTTTTGGATAGCTTGACACGCTGGCGCTGTGAAAATCCATCAAAGAAATTTGACAGATTGTGGTAGCTTGATGTGCAGGCTGGCCTCTGTCATGATCAACCCATACACTGTCCCACTGCTGGGCACGGGTCTCCTCTCATATTGAGAGGGATTAGGCTATCACGCTGGCCTAGTGCGGGTTGGCAGACTTCACAAACCGTCGAGAAAAATCTCTAAGGTATGCAGGTTTCCTCACGATGTTTTCCTTCACCGTTTAAGCGAGTGATAATTAATTATTAATACGCACATGAATTTGAAAAGTCAGAGGTGCCTTGGGTTCGAACTCGAGACCTTCGACTTGGCTGTCCAATGGTCATACCACTAGGCTATCACTGCTGTCCTCTGTACATCCACAGTAAATGTCACATGTACTAGGGAGCGAACATTTTAGTCGTTAACCGGGCACAAATCCATTTGCTAAGTTTATCAATTGTGTGCATACCTTCCATGACAACTAGCACCCAAGTGGCTGCCGCTGCCCAGTGCAGGCGGTCCTTGGCGAAAGAACACCACCAGGTGAGCAAGCACACGCATACGTTCAGAAACGCGAAGGTCCCAGTGCATGCTAACTCGACAGTATTCCACGACCCTAATGGGGAATTTAATGATTATAATCATACAAGAACAATTAGGACACAATGGATAAAGTACATAAGTATGTATTTCAGAGTCGGACTGAACTAAATATTATTAGGTCCTTATATTGTATGAAATCGCCGATTTTGAATACTGGCTACTTTGAATTTCGTTATTCTACATTCGATTTGGAATTCCGAATTCAAATTAACATTTTCTTTAAGTTATGATTCTTCTTAAAAAACGAACATTTATTAATTTGTTTTCCCGGGTTTCGATTTTTCTTCTGCTGTTTCTGTGATCATGGTCAAATTGGAAAATTGTTTTTTTTTTTTCAATATGAGTTCTAATGGGGCATCAACGCTGCACACATTATTACTGACGCAATATACACGCACGCAATATTAATGACGTGTATGAACCAGATACAGGCAAGAACGCACTATGCGTTTCTGGTATGTTCGCTTTCACTCTGGAAATGTTGATCTAAAGAATGCCCCTGAAAGCCCCTCGACAACTGCAGAAGAGTCGTAACGAAGAATTGAAAACTATAGTGAAAACAGATTTTTCTTAAATCACATCAGCTTCAAAGGCATCAATGAACTTTTAAGTGCAACAAGTAATTAAATATACATATACTGTCCATTTACAAACTTTCATTCTTTAATATAGGTATTTCGGTAACGTCATAGGTAAGGACCTAACAGTATTTATAATCATACGATAGTTTGACATTAACCTTACCATCTTTGCGATTGACTATATAAATGGACACCAGACATACCTGTAACATAAAAATTATATTTGTATAAAACTGAAGTTATTCTTTTAATAAACCATTGTACCGACATCTACCGCGCTACATAGAACTACGAAGGCCTGAATCGCGCAAGCAACATTCGCAACGAAAAGTTGCATATATACAACCGCCCGACATCAACCGTCGGGCCGTGGCCCGCCAGGCACAACACCCGCCTGGTTGGAGGATCCTCCCTTTTCGTTGGAGGGGCAATACACCTCGCCTCTCCACATTGGTGACCCCGACGTGATCCCAGTGTTTCCACACTGGTGACCCCGAGCAAGAACATCAGCGCAGCCTTTTCCGGAGACCAGCACCTTCGTCATCACCTTCCCCACACAGCAGCTTTCAACAGCATCGAGCAGCGAGTCACACAGCCAGCCAGCACTCTTCCGGCTTCAACGGGCAGCCTGACCACATGCCTGCAGCAGACATGTGCAGCCTGGTCAGAACCCTCAGCCGACATCAGCGACTTGTCACAGCACACTGCACTTCGGCCGGTCAACAAGCAGAGGCCGTCTCTCCTGGTCGACGCAGCAGCCAGCCACTACGCTTCGCTACGCTTCACTGCACCACCCCGACTCACTGGAGACTCATTGCACTCACCGCTCACAGTCCCGACTCACTGCGAACTACGCGGCATCCGTTCCGACTCACTGGAACACGGACTCCTGGCACTGGCAAGCTCTTCAGACGCACTGACCGCTGACACATCAAGATCATCGACCTCCGGTCTCGGGGGGGAGTGATGTAGCGACATCTACCGCGCTACATAGAACTACGAAGGCCTGAATCGCGCAAGCAACATTCGCAACGAAAAGTTGAATATATACAACCGCCCGACATCAACCGTCGGGCCGTGGCCCGCCAGGCACAACACCCGCCTGGTTGGAGGATCCTCCCTTTTCGTTGGAGCGGCAATACACCTCGCCTCTCCACACCATATTAAACTAATTAACTACTAACAACCTAAAACATTAGAAACTATTATTAATTGGATATGGAGCATACTTTTGTTATAGTTTTCATTTTTTTTTTAACTTTTTGTTGGACTGGGTGCCGTGCCCTACATAGCTGGGAAAAGGCTTCGAGGAAGAAGTTAAAATGTGTTCGTGTACTTAAATATAAATGTTTGAGTATTCTTCTCTCATTATATTTTGAATCGTCTTACGAGGCATCACACTAAAGAATTACGCTTTCATAATCAAAAAATTAAATCGTTAGATAGAGATGAGTACATGTACACATTCCATGTAGGGACAGAGAAGGACAGTGTTCAATATTCAGTATGAGTGAACGAGACAATATCAGATTCGATACTTCCGATGTCAACCAGTTTAATTACGGAAACGTGACCATTAAATTTGACGCGGTATCAAATTTGTACAGAATTTTCAACCCAATTTCTGGACAATATCAGTATGCTGAGGATAGACTGGGGTTCTTACTATCAATAACAATTGTCTTAAGTAGGACCGGCGGTTTTTCAAGCTCGATGCACGGAGGGGTCTCCAAGTGTTAAAAAAATATATATATACACGTCAAATTGAAAACCTCCTCCGTTTTTTGTTTTTCGTCGGTTGAAAAATGGTCATTCATCCACAGACTGAGCGCGGTTAGCGTAGCTTACCTTGCAGATATATTGATTTATTTATTTATATATACTTAATGAACAGACGCCAGCAGGTCAAGCTATCCAAAACTGTCAAAGTTTACCAATTGAATATGAACCCTATCGTTTTGTATTAAAGTTGAAAATCCATCAAAGAAATTTGACAGATTGTGGTAGCTTGATGTGCTGGCTTCTGTACAAAAAGTGTACAAAGGCGGTCTTAATGCCTTTGGCATGGCATTTTCTTTATTTTCTTCAGGGTAGTTAGTACTTAGCCACAAGCTCCTCTTTCTGTACTTAGATCCCTAGGTACTTACTTTTAATGCTAAATCAAGGAGATTGACCAGTATCACTGGTTTCTTTCGTTGTCTCCGGGAATATCTTTGGAAAGATAATTCAATAGCTTGATCCTGAAATCAAAAGTTTCAATCATCAATTCCTAAATATAAGTTTTATTTCAGATCAAATGAAATGGCGTACAACAGTTTCATTCTTTGTCTCTGAAAAGAAAATAATATAGTTATTGGGACTTCTAATGAAATCCTCAGTAGCAGCTCGAAGATTGGATTTGTCCCTGGCAATAGGATAACCCCTTATTACGTGGTACCTAAACATACCAGCGAAATGTGGGTGTACAATTAGTACACCTCTGCCTAACCCTTCGGGGAGTACACGTGTGTTTCTGATACGGATCTCACCTTGAAAGAATTTTTGAAGGATGGGCAGTATATTCCTTTGAAGTAGCGTGGCGTTGGCATATCGTCCATCATCACTGAAAAAAAAAGAGGTTCACATTTTCACAATTTATAATCAACCCATATACTGCCCCACTGCCGGGCATGGATCTCCTCTCAGATTGAGAGGGATTAGGCTATAGTCCACCACGCTAGCCCACTGTGGGTTGGCAAACTTCACACACCGTCGAGAAATCCCTAAGGCATGAAGGTTTCCTCACGATGTTTTCCTTCACTGTTTAAGCAAGTGATAACTAATTATTAATACGCACATCCGAGGTGCGTGCCCTGGATTCGAACTCGAAACCAGTCCAATGGTGATATCACTAGGCTACCATTCACTCATTTTCACAAATGCAATTTAATAATTCAAAATTATCTAATCAAGACAAGATTATCTTTTAGTTCGGCGTAGCACCTCTACGGCGTAGCAGTACTACGTCGTAGCAATCTCGTAGACATATTGACAGTCGGATGCAAGATAATGCTGGCATTTTTTTTTACATTAAAACCTGTAGGATTTTATGAAAAGCTAATGAATGAATGAAACTTCACTCTGTTATTATCTTTTCTCTTTCTTTTTCCAAGCCTATTCCCAACTACATAGTCTTCTTCAACCAATTTTATTATTATTATTTGTTTTAAGCTTGTTTATTTTTAATTTTAATAGTATGTTATTGTGTTTTCATTCATAATTCTAAGTTTTGCCAAAACTGTTCATACTTATTCTGGTTATCCTTTGAACTGTATAAATTAATAACTTTCGAACTGTGTATCTGTTACTTCAATAGCTAGTTTTTAATTTAAACATTTATTTTTTTAACTTTGTTGTGCATGCTGTGGTCTCCTATAAGTAAAGGAGTACACCTGCGATATTTGTTAACTATTTTTGTGTCATGTTTGTGTATATCTTTTGTTGGAGATCCTAAATAAATAAAAATAAAATAAAAAATACATTGGGATAGGCTTCTAGTCTAACCAGATGCGGCTGAATGTCAGTATTTCACACGAAGCGACTGCCATCAGACCCCCACTTTATCTTCACTAAACTTAAATTTTAGTTTTTTTGTTTGTCTCATCTAATGATTAATTTAGTTTTTTTCCCTCTATGTGTAAAGATAATGTTGCATGTCGTGGTCTCTTTTAAGTGAGAAAGCATATGATCTACAACCTTATTTGTTTTTTGTACATCCATCTTGAGTAATGTATTTCTTGTTAGAGATCAAAATAAATAAATTATGTATCTCAGTTAATTACGTCAACATAGTACATACTGGAATCTTCTTCGAGCTGGAGTATGCCATGTGCTGGTGTGCTGCTAGAGCCGCGGTGCTGTCAAACAGAAAAATATTTTTTAAGATTATTTTATTTTTCAAATATGGCTATTTGATAATACCGACTGGCGAGGTGCCTGAGGACGCGGGTTCTACGACGCGAGTATCCCACATGGGCCGTATGTAACATAATTAGTACTATGTCCTACAAGTAGTTGTCCTGGGCCCGCTTGTTCGTGTTTGTACAGAGGCCAGCACATCAAGCTACCACAATCTGTCAAATTTCTTTGATTGATTTTCAACTTAATTGTAAAAGAATAAGGTTCATATTCAATTGGGAAAATTTGACAGTTTTGGATACGTTGACCTGCTGGCGACTGTACTTAGACCCACGATATAGTATAGTCGAATATCCTACTAAGAAAAAGTATTGTTGTTTCTTTGTTTATTAAGAAAAAAATATTTCTCATACTACATACATATATCGAGCCATTTCCCAACTATGCTGCGATCGCCTTCCAGTTTAACCAGATGCGGCTGAATATCAGCATTTTACACGAAGTGACTGCCAACAGACCTCCGCAACCATTTATGGGCAATACCAATACCCTAGGATAGACTGGTTGTCCAGCTTTTTGGGCTTCGGACCACCACTAACGATTGTCATAGGTGTTCATATAACAATCGGGATCGAAGGCTTTACGTGCTCTCCGAGGCACGGAGGGCTCTCGATATGTTAAGTTTAGCCACCCATCCACAGACTGACCGCGACTTGCGAAACTTAACCTTGCCGATCGGTTGATCAGCTTAGCCACGATCCCTATAGGATAATATGAGAATCGTTATTTGTATAGGCTGAGTGCTAATACGATACGTCATAATTGTAATATAAATGTAAACAAGACTCACTCAAGTGTACGTGCCAATTAATTGTTATGTCACACAGTCTACGGTTAATAAAATAATTACGTAAACCTATCATTCATCAAAAATATTTTGTACTATTATGGTATGTCTAATTGTCTATGACAAACCGTTCACGACGCTCGTCATGTGATTTTTAAGGCCACTTGCATTAGGTTCAAAGTCAAATAACAATAACTTATGTAATTCTAAACTACGTGTAGAAGTAATTATTTGTCGGTCCGATGGATTCATTAAGGCGCAGTGACCTAAAATAGGTTAAGTCTGTCAACATGTATATTTAATTATTAAAGTGATTCATATTTATAATAAGGTTTAATAATGCCAATCGCACGCAGAAAACGTCTATTTGCGTTCGGCGGCGAAATGAATAAATAAATAGTTTTGAATATTTTTAGACAGCACTATCTAGTCCCAAACTAAGCAGAGCTTGTACTATGGGTACTAGACAATGGATATAATACTTATATACTTGTTTTTTGTAAATATATACTTATAATACATAAGAAACACCGTTGAATGTTGTTTTTTCTGTTCTGTGATTGAATGAATCGACGTTTAAGTATCGTCGGTGATACTCCAATGCCGCGTAACTAACACTTAAGCAATAAAGCCTAAGTTTGTATTAAATAATAATATTGAACATTAAGTCTTACAGCAGCGTTGTTTTTTTTATCAAAAATTAGCTTGCTCTTGACTTCAACCTTAGCTTCGGAGCAAAGATGAGGTCGACGATGGACCTCAAAAGTGTTAGGCGTATACAACGTGTTATTAAATACCCCGTAAAATATATAATTAATTATCAAAGCCAACAATTTTGTCAGCTGTCATGTTGCTGTATTTAACAGAAAGGCCTACGTACCTATTTTACCTAATAATTGTCTATTTTTCATTCATAAATGTTGTTGTTTTCCTTTTTTTGGATGTACAAACTGTATGTTATACAGCGTTACTACGGTTTTTAAATATGGACTCGATATAAGGCCCCATTTAACCTCCTCTCGGCTTTACGAATAGTTTTGTAACACCCTGTAGAGATCGTCATTCGTGCAGGTGTTGAGCACAAAGGACACACCAATAGATGTGACAGTTTGCTCTGGGTCGCCGCAGTCACATTGACCAAGGTACATTACATACCAAACCTCTTTGTAGATATATAAAAAGTAACACTGACTGAATTGACTGTCCATACCCATACACGGGGGTGATGTAGTCGCCAGCAGAATAAATGAATTGGAGACTATTTCGGTGAAAATTATTCTGAATTTATATGGTGTTTTGCGTCTGATGACGGTAGCGCCATCTGTTTCACTCAACGCGGACCAATCGTGGGCCGTCTCCGATGCCGTTTTTGATTAGTTTTTCAACATTGACATATAAACTCTTAGTCCAATCTTTCAAGTCTTGAAGTCTAAATGCCCACGGTATTCGTGAAGATGGGAGTGACAAAATTCCCATAAAATTGGGAATACCAGATGAACGTGAGTAACGCCGTAGAACACCACTAACTTGTTTATATTTTTAATATTCGAATAGTGTCACTCTGTGGTCTGCCCGCGACCAGAACATAATATGCAATACTTACCTACCAACCTATCATAATATTTGCGGTTTCATATGTAGCTAATTAATTCAAATTCTTAACAATTTGTTTTGTTATTATACTGGAAAAATGAAATGTGAATGACTTGAAGAAAATTGACTTTATGCTTCAAGTAGTATGGTGTATCTTCAGAATTGATGGACAGAAACATACATTTAGATCTATTTTCGAGTTGCATAAGAACTGTAAGAAGCGTATATTTATTTTGTTAATATTCGACTTTAATATATTGTATTCTTCTTAACTAATGCATGCAGAGTTTACCTGTAAGTGATTGATACACTTTTATCTGTTTTATGTTACTTTTTGTCAAAAACCAGGGTAAACAATTGTTGGTGAACCAATTTAAATAAATAAATAAATATATTTATTTATTTAAATTGGTGAGGCCAAAAAGTATAATATTCTATTAGATAAAAAAACAAAAGACGCTATCGTTTCACATTCACAAAAGACATCACGTATCATACAAGAAATACATTCCAAAAAATAAGCTGCCTCGTTAGTCTGTGGTCCGAAACGCGACTGCTATGCTAGAGCTCCTGGGTTCAGGACAAAGTGATTAAAAGTGTTATTGGGTTTTTCTATGAAATTCTCAGTAACAGCTTTTCAGTTTCAATGGTGGTCCCCTATTACATGGCATCTAACCGGCGAACTGTGGGTGTAAAGAGGCCAGCACATCAAGCTACCCTAATCTGTCAAATTTCTTTGATAGATTTTCAACTTTCATACGATATAATAAGGTTCATGTTCAATTGGGAAATTCTGACAGTTTTGGATAGCTTGACCTGCTGGCGTCTGTACAATAGGCCTCTGATTAAACCTTCGGGGTATACGGGCGTGATGGTATATCATGTTATGAAAAAAAAAAGTTATTTAATCTACTTTATCCATTTATTGGAAACAATGGCAATAGGCTCGCATCCTATTTCATGTAACAAAAGAATATCATGGTGAACTAATCGTGTACAGCAGGACACCTCTGCGTATACGCACGTTGGAATGTTAAGTACTCACCTGGTCTTTGCTAGAGTGTGAGTCGTCCTCCCCACTCTCTGATTGTAGAAGTTCCTGCATCGTGTACCGTCAGGTCTAACCTGCATATTACATAAATTATATTATTGTGGTGAAACATGAATGGAGGCAGTATTCTGTCTACATGAGAGACAACGTGATTAAAATGTTATCATCATCAATCCTTAAACTGTGTACTGGGATTAAGCTATAATTGACCACGCTGCTGGTCTAGAAATTACACACCGTCGAGAAAAATCAAACATGACAACAAAAAACAAATGACGAACCAAACTCAGATAATTATGGTCTCTTTTAAAGTGCAGACAGTAACAGTATTCAGTGTATAACATATATACCTATGTGTTTTACAATGTAGGCAAATCTGAACTGGCCTTTTGAAGAAAGAGCCATAGTAGCTTTGAGTTGACTAGTCCTTACTGACAGCACGCAGACATCAGTCATCGTGTACCTCAACCATTATTTAGGGAGCTCAAAGTTCAAAGCTTTATACTAATTTTTACACGCGAATATATGTGTATTATTATTTTAAAAGATAGCTACCAGACTAAAGATCAAGCCTTGTGTCTTGGGGACTTTAAAAACATATAATTAACGAACACAATCACATCAAAAAACTAGTGATGGGCGTTGAATCAATGAACTAGTTGAATCAACCGTTGATCTCTTGTCAACGTATCAACGTTAACTGATTAGGAATCAACTGAATTTAACTTACGTTGAAAATAACGACATAGATTGCGAGTGACGTTCAAATTTGAACTCTAAGTAACATTGCCAAAAGTTGATTTATGAAAAAGTATGCAGCGAAGGTCATCTAAGCATAAATCAAAGGTTTTTCATTAATACATTGAATCAAATAATAAAATATCAGAACAGTACATACAACGTAAACCATTCAGGTTTATGTTGGAAGTTGACATCGCGTAGCACGTTAACTCGTTGACAAATTGAACTACATAGTTGCAAACGAAAATCAACGTTAACGAAAAAACCGTCAACGACCCATCGCTAAAAAACATATCCACACATATATGTAGATCACACAAATATTTCGATCGAACTCACGACACCCGGCGAAACGGTAATGGCGACTTCACTTCTTTTCGTGTAAATAGATAATACTTTCAATTATTTTATAATATAAGAAGAAGAAGTTATTACGGTTAACCGTTTATATTTGCGGTATCAAAATTAAAATATAAATAAGTTCTTTTTATCCTGAAATACAACGGATTTTAATCATAGTGATGTAGGTATTTTTATTGTTATTTGATCCCGTTTTCCGACAGTACTAACAGCTAACCTTACATTTTAACAAACGAAAACGCGGACGAGGTTCAATGTTTGTATGTACCTATGTATTTTTTTATGTAATTTCTGAATATTTTTTTTGTTAATTATTAACAATCAAATTCGCAATATCGCATATCAATAATTTTTCGCAGGGTAGTTTTTACTGCTTTCCTGTAAAATAGTTTAATGTTTTTGGTTAGACTGGAAGCCTACCCTAATATGGTTACATTTCATCAGACCCGAAGGTTTAGGCAGAGTCCCATATAATAGGGTGCGAGCCTATTTCCATTAACCTGGCACAACATATTATCTAAACTCCGAGTTGCTGCAGTAAATTGCATAGAAAAACGAAATAACACTGCTTCTCCTGGGAATCGAACCCAGGAAGTCTAGCGTAGCAGTCGCACTTGCGACTACCAGACTAATAAGGCAGTTAACCATATACTGCCCATATTTGTCATTTAATTAAATCCCAGTATAGTAACATATGTATAAATATATTTCCATATTAATATGTTCAATTAGTGAACCTGATAAAATAATTTATCCTCTTAGGTACATAAACTTTACATTGTTATAGAGGACAGTTGCAAAACTATATTAAATTAGGTTTTTTTTTATCTTTGATTTCTGACACTTCACGAATACTATACATTTAAATAAAATTACTTGTTACGGATTGAAATAAAACTACTTTTTACGGACTTTATCGCGTATATTGATATTATTAAGAAGAGGATCCATAGGGATTTTCCGTCCTATAAAAAAAAGTAATAATACTCTGTGGTATGCAGGATAATTATTATTTTATTCGATTACGAAGACTCTTTTAATTGAAATAAAACTACTATTTACGGATTTTTTCACGTTATATTGCATACAGCGTCCATGGTCACGGGTAGACTGACCCTGAGTCTACCCGTGACCATGGACGCTGTAAAGGTTCCGAAACGTCGGGATTAATAATATCAATAGACGCGATAAAATCCGTAAAAAGTAGTTTTATTCGCATAAATGTCAGAAATCAATTACTTGTTACGGATTTTATCGCGTTATATTGTATATTAATCCCGACGGTTCGGACCCTTTACACCGCGTACATAGTCACGGGTCTATCCGTGACCTTCTGTTTCAATTTCGTGTTGTTGGGTTTTTCTATGAAATTCTCAGTAGCACCTTGGACTTTAGAACTGTGTTAGGATAAGGGCCATAGGCTCGCCCCCTATTACATGGGACCTAAACATGTGCGAACTGTGGGCGTACATTGGTACACTTTTGCCTCACCCTTCGGAGACGTATTATCATCATCAATCTATATCATCTCTGCCATTTCTGGGCACGGGTCTCCTCTCAGGATGAGAGGTATTAGGCTGTAGTCCACCACGCTGGCCTAATGCGGGTTGGCAGACTTATTATAACAATCTAATTTATCATCTTGATAGGGTTATTCGGGTTTCAGGAACACCAATGTCCCGGTGGGCGCTCAAATCAGTACATTTTATATTGCATCTCTCATTTTTTGTGATGAGAACAAATGATGATGATGGGATGCAATTGATTAGTTTATATACTATAAAATAATTATATACCTATCTTCTGCAAAATAATAAACTGAGCGTTTAATTATTTTAAAGTAATATAGGTACCTACGTCTTAGTCATTTTGAAAGTTTTTTCTTGTATTTAAGTATAGCTTTTTTAGTCTGTGTCTTTTTGGGGTTATTTGTATAGACATGTTTTATCCTAATAAGTTTAGCGGTTTGGTCGCAAAAGAATAACAGAGAGACAGGATAAATATAATTTCACATTTTTTTACGTGAATTTCCATGCCTCACTGTGTTATATAAGAATCGGAGATTTGATTTTGGGCATTACGTCACAATACTGCCTCACTGATTGACGAGCATTTGCTTGTAATGTAACAAGATTCGATTTTGATAGGTGAGGGAATATGCTCGGCACTCCTGTCACTGATGTAATGTTGCAAATTGTATTATTACATGTCGCGGACTGTGAACGGTCACACATATACATATTAACATATTATAGGCTAATGTTTTAAGTATATTAAATGATATTTATTTCTGTAAGTTCACTCTTCGTAGTCTGTTCACTTTCACAAGTCGATATGTAATTAACAGAAACATCTTCCTGTTATTTTACATTCTAAAACTGAATATTTCCAGTACAAATAAGTATACTTACATTCACTTTCAAATAAAAAATATAACTTCCACACACCTCATAAATGTAAAAAAATCCAGAATAGTCAACACTAAGAAACGATGACAAATATGTAGAAACTCGAATGTGATGACAAGTTTCATAATACGTGGGATAGATGGCGCGGACTGTCAAGCACGTCCATACTACCCGACTGCCGGCAATGTACTGATTTTAATTTAATATCCTAACTAGCTTTTCGAGCATCCTGTGACTAATGGGATTATAAAATTGTACAATTTATACATATTAATAATATTGACTAATTTTCCTGAGTGTGATAATAAGTAATTATTATTAAACTTTATGTTATCTGTTCAGGTGCAATAATTGTTTAATTTTAATAAACATTACACAGGAAAACGTCAATAATACTCAGACGTATACTCAGAAGCAAGCAACTCTACTTGTGCCAGTTGCCCCAAACTAATATTGAAAAGATACCAGCGGACCAAGCTATCCAAATTTTCTCAATCGAATATGAACCTTATGTCTTTGTAACAAAGTTGAAAATCAATCAACGAAATTTGTCAGATTGTGGTAGCTTGAAGTACTGGCCTCGGTACCACCGCTTTGCCAAACATTCTGCCGCTAAGCAATAATGTACAGACGCCAGCAGGTGACCGACAGTGGGACAGAATATGGGTTGATGATGATGAAATTCTCAGCAGCACTTTGGAGTTTGGATTTGTGCTGATTAATGGCAAAAGGCGCGCCCTCCTTATCACATGGACCTAAACATACCAGCGAACTGTGCCTAAACCTTCGGGGAATATAGGCGTGATGGTAATTCAAGTTTACATCATCATCATCATCTGTCTGACTGTCCCACTGCTGGGCACGGGTCTTCTCTCACAGAATGAGAGGGATTAGGCTATAATCCACCACGCTGGCCTAGTGCGGGTTGGTAGACTTCACACGCCACCGAGAAAAATCTCAAAGGCATGCAGGTTTCCTCACAATGTTTTCCTTCACCGTTTAAGAAAGTGATAATAGTGATAAGTTTACTATTAATTTTAAAATTCCAATGTGCCTTGGTTTCAATTCAATGCAGTGAGTGAAAGGCCTGCACTCCAATCATTAGGTATAATTACTTTTTTCTAGCCTAAAAAATTACGCGTAATTAAAATGAAAGAAAACTGTCCTTTCCGTTTTTATTTCAAGCCGAGACTAATTAGGAGCCGGCTGTTTTGTGTTAAAATATGTTAAATAAATTAGAAGCGCAATTTTTCGTCTTTAGACTCAATTATGTTCACTCTTGGAGACATCTGAGTTTGTTTTGTGCCCGTATTAATCTAAAATAGGAAATGAAATAAATTTAAGAATAAATAAAAGCTTCTAAAATACATCGTTACCTCGAATCTTTTTTACCGATTTAAAAAACAGGAGGTTCAATTTCGTGTTATATCAACATATTTTTCTGTTGTGTGTTCATGCCTAACCTTGTTGTTAATGCACCAATTTTGATCAGTTTTTTCTGATAAGTCGATATTCAAATGGGTTTAACAGGGATGCAGGGGTGAATCGGGACGAAACTTTTGAAAGGGATTTTCAGGTTTAATGTTTAAAGTTTGATGCCAACAAGCTCTTCTAATGTTTTATTATAATTTAGGAACAATATTAGAGTCCGTTTTTACCATAAACCATAATAATTAAAGATGAAAATCACTTTTAAAAGTTTGTCCCGATTCACCCCTTTTTCAATATCCACCCCGGTTAATTGTAGTATATCTTCGGGAAGACCCTTAAGAAGGCCTTAAGAACTATTACCACTGTGCTATTACTCTGTGCCAGCATGGTGGATATACCTATACCTTAGGTATTCCTTCTCATCTTTAAAGAAGACCCGTGCTGAGCAATGGGACGGTAAATGAAAGTATATTCTACCATTTATATCACCCTGTAAATCATTTCATACATGAAAACGGGACACCAGTTAAATGTATTGTATATTAACGTGGATATAGTTTGAAGTATTGATATTTGTTAGATATTAGAAAAAGATAGTAAACAAAAAAGGGAATCGACGAAAATGAAAACTGATAAGAGAAAAATTAAATAACTCTTTTCAATCTTAACAATTAATTTTGAGTCGACGCTATACAAACAACGAATATCACGTGTCGTCACTGATTGTAATCACCAAATTACAAATACTGCTCGTACAAAGCTTACAAATTTGAAATTTGGCAAAGTAAGTCGCTAAAGGCCCACGCAGGTGCACGGCATGGCAAGTGATTTAAATTTTTACCAATGGACATTCAAACGTATTGATATAGCAATACGACATAATATCCCCGATGGTCCCGTGGCATCGAAAGGGCATCGTTTTAAAGCATGCCATGCCGCTCCCGGTCTGCGTTGGCCATAAGAAAAATACCCACGGGATTGGAAATGATAAAATGAACGCGGGTAGCACCGCCGGGCGCAGCTGTTATGTCATAAAATGCACATAAATCACTGCAATTAGTACAGACAGTCGTAACATTAACAGGTGAAATAGCCGTGAAAGCCATGAAGTTCAGATCCTGTGAATAATATTATTTAACAACGTACTTATCAGCGAAAAACATCTACTAATCTTCAGTACCGCGTTGACGTCCGAGATGGACGGTTGTGCGTGTATTGGCTTCTAAAATTTACGTTGATATAAAACTTTGTGCAGTGCAGTGAGATTGTGGAGTTATTTTAGAAACAATGTTTTTCATTTTTAGTGTGGGGTTGAAATAATTTCAAAGGTATGTGTCAGAGTTTTTCAGAGTTCTCGAGTGATGTAGAAGCCTTATCTGATTTGTTATTGGCGAAATATGTATGTGTTTTCATGTAGCCTTAGATAAGCGGTGCGTTTTGATTGATACAGTTTTTTTGATCAGCTTTTTTCAATGGGTTGTGGTGTAAAATTAGATATGAGGCCTCAAGGCTGATGATTACCAGTAAGGACTTTTATAATACTATTTACAAAAAAAAAAAAAGTATATAAGTATTATATCCATTGTCTAGTACCCATAGTACAAGCTCTGCTTAGTTTGGGACTAGATGGTGCTGCGTAAAAAATGTCCCAAAAAAAAAAATACTTTTCCTGTCAGTACGTAAGGTTTTATAGATTTTTGGTTATTTTTAAAATGGATCTGACACATTGAAATAAAACCACTCAACTTTACGGATTTTATCGCGTATATTTATATTATTAATCTTAATTTATCATCATCATCAGCACGATGCTGTCCACTGCTAGACTAGGGCCTCTTCATGTATTTTCCATTCGTTGCTGCTCTGGGCTGTTCTTGACCATTTCGTCCCCACCACCTTTACTATATCATCGTACCATCTAACCGGGGGTCGACTTGCACTTTTACGACCGGTCCTCAGTTGCCATTTGAGGGTCTGGGGTCGACAGTTTTACGACTGGTCCTCGGTTGCCATCTCAGGGTCATCTGAGGGTCTTGAGACTCCACCTTCCATCCTCTCTAAGAGTCAGAGTTCTGTGTCGTGAGGGACTTTAGAAACATATAATTAATGGACATAAAGTACACCCAGACTTGAAACAAATATCTGTGGAGCATACAGATTTGTCTCGGGTGGGAATCGAACCCTCAACACCCAGTACAATGGTAGTGGTGATCACTTAAACCTCTACGCCAAACTTGCAGTAATATTGTAGTCGTAGACATATTGAATCGGCTTGCAGTCTAACCAGTAGGTACCTATTTTAAATAAATAAATAAATAAATATTATTGATTTCTGACATTTACGCGAATATTATACATTGAAATAAAACTACTTTTTACGGATTTTATCGCGCTATATTGATAATATTAATCCCGACGTTTCGGACCCTTTACAGTGTCCATGGTCGTCCATGGTCACGGGTAGACTCAAGAGTAAAAGTAGCGTAAAATTTTATTACATTCCAAAGAATAGTAGGTAGGTGGTAGAATAGTAGGTACTCTCATGCCATGGTTATGTGAAAAACGCAGTAAAAAAGCATACAAAAAAGTATGAGTTTTGAGCATTTAGAAATAATTAATAATATAAATAGTGAAAATAACTAAGTTTTGTAATTAATACAGTCAGGTAAACTTTATCTTTCAATCTGTTTTCAGCAAACATCCGAATGATAGGCTCCATCTCTTCTTTTTCAATTTAAGAGCTCAGCTCTTGTCGGTGGAGCAATCGCCACTGTTCTCTATCTTCAGCTTTCCGTTTCACCTCTTGATACGACACGATCCCCACCCTTTCCTTCACTTGTTCCACAAAACTTCGTCTAAGTGTTCCCCTTCATCGTTTTCCTTTAATTTTACCTTCTAATATATTTTTAAAGTAGTCGTCGTGTCGTATCAAGTGGCCAAACATCTTTCCTCTCCTATTTTTTTTGTTTCCATCTAGAAATACAGTAATATGCAGTGCTCACTTCATTGGCAACAAAATCAGAAAATCCTTTACATCCGTCATACGTTCCTACAATTTTCCCTAAATTAATGAGAAATCTTGTGGACAAAAGCTTACAATTTTATGTGAGCCGCAACCGGGTCGATAGATGGCGTTGTCATACAAATGGACAGACTATGGAATGTGTAAAGAACATACCTACCATATAAAATAAATAAAAATAATTAAATTATACATTCGAATCAATTGTAATATTAATTGTCATGTTTAGTTGTGAGTTTTGTTAATAATAATTCTCAAAAAGATAATTGTTTTCATGGCTGATATACAAATATTTTCAAATTTGTTGACATAATTTCCGAACATACCTTTAAAAAAACTTGAAAATGACAATATTTTTATTCATATATAAGAAATTTATGGGTATATGTATATAACTAAAAAAACTGATATAAATTTATTTACATCAGTCTCGATAGATGGCGTTATGCGTCAAATTAAAAGTCGCTATGGTTTCGTTCACACGAAACATACTAGTTTCTAAAATGAAAGGAAATAATTATAATAAATAAATCCCAATAACTATCTTTTTTACCACAATTCTATTTTTGAAAGGTCGAAGGATTTATGTCTTTTCGGCTTTAATAATAATTATAGGTATAGCTTCATTCTCAACCCATATACTGTCCCACTGGGCAATGAGAGGGATTAGGCTATTGTCCACCACGCTGGCCCAGTGCGGGTTGGCAGTCTTGCAGTTTTCCTTACGATTTGGCACGATGTTTTTCTTTATCGTTTAAGAAAGTAATTAGGTTCGAATCCTGCCCGCGGTCGAATTTTTCCTTCGCTAAATAACTTTAAAATCTTAGCATGGAAAAGATAGAGTAATAATTCTTTAATTCTTTAATTATTACTCACATGATTTCGAAAGTGCGTGCTTTGGATTCGAACTGAAGACCTGTCCAATGGTCATATCACTAGGCTATCACTACTTACTTGGATATAGCTTACTATTTATAATTATATAATTTTATTTTTATTAATAACTGCTACACGTGGGTCCACTCGAGTCAAAAATTGGTAAAAAAACTATTCTTGTTAGTCTAATGGTCCTAAGCGCGACTGCGCCAGAGATCCTGGGTTCGATTCCCATTTTGAGCAAAGCGTTATTGGGTTTTTCTATGTAATTCTCAGTAGTAGCTTGAAGTTTGGATTTGTGCCCTGAGGCTCTCCTCCTATTACATGGGACCTAAACATACCGGCAAACTGTGGGTGTACAATGGTACACCTCTGCCTATGCCTGCTTACATAACATAATGTTATGTCAAAAGCTGTGTTTTTATTTATACTATTAAGCATACGGGCCACCTGATGGTAAGCGGTTAGCGTGGCCTTCAGATGCTTGTAACACTGTGTATCTCTTGCGCGTTGCTGACCCTGTAAATCGAAAGAGGAATTGGGTTGGCAGTATAAGGGTCAAAGTCCCTACACTGCCAACACAACGTTTCATCGTGGAGCACTGGCAACCTTGCTCACCGACAGGAACACAACACAGCTCCTCCTAAAACGTAAATTATATTATAAACGCTACAATTGAAAGGTAAAGTACCTTTACAATAGTCAGTTTACTTTTCTTGTTTAACTATGTAACAAAAATAAACAAACAACGCTACTCCAAGTACTGCTATGTCCATTGTACTTGTGAGCAAACACAATAGGTAATTAAGAAAGTATACCTACGGAGTTGTATGACATATGGACAAGGCTGTAATAGAGTCGTGTTATCTTTTATAACTTCGAGGAAACATGAACTGGGTTTTATGATGTACTTATGTAATAGACGTACTTACTTTGAACGAGTTACTTTTTCTGTTACAATTGTCATTCTAATTATTAGGTTAGTTACGTTATGTTCAGTCAAACCGACCATAAACACGAAAAAAATTATCATTTGGAGGTAGTTTTGATATAAAAGATACCATTACTCCTGTATTCTCCGAAGGGTTAGACATTGGTGTACCAATGTACATCCACAGTCTGCTGGTATGTTTAGGTCCCATGTAACGGGGGCGAGTCGATTGAGAAGCAAAAACTTGCTTTTCAATAGGTGTTCTGACGTCACCATGAAGACGTAAATTCAGAATGTTAAGGCAAATTTCAATTTATTTTACATTTTAAGGAAAACTTACAGCTAAATACAAACATAGGATTAT
Organism: Acronicta alni; assembly: GCA_964056405.1. Lineage (NCBI taxonomy): Eukaryota > Metazoa > Arthropoda > Insecta > Lepidoptera > Noctuidae > Acronicta > Acronicta alni. The sequence continues at coordinate 15,367,824 of OZ043915.1, read as the reverse complement.
ATCAGTAAAAATATTAAGGCCAATTAAAAGTTTCCCCTGATAAAATACAAGTTAATAGGTTTTAAGAGGTAGACAACAGTCTTGTTAATATTCACAGATAACAATTAAGTAATGTTTTCAAAAAATAAATCACACAGCATTTTTCAATTTCATGCTGGTAGTGTTAAAAATATCGATGTCGATGTCCCTACAGACCGCATTGTACATACGACACGCTCTTATTATGTAAGAATTTTGCCTGTAGTTTGTTCGGGTCGCAGGAGTAAACAATAATTGTGGATTACGCTGAAAGGTGGAAGGGACTCGTAGACAAATTTTGTTCACAATTGGCTTAGTGGTCATAGTATCTGGTGTACCTAATCAGAAGATGCAGGTTCGAATTCTGCATGCAGTCGATGTTTTCCTTCGATTAAAAAATAACTTTAAAATCATCAGCATAAAATTACCAAAAAAAAAAAAACTTCTGGACTTACAAGGCCGTTATAAATAAATATTTTTACTTATTAGATAAATTTTTAGGAAAAGAAAACAGACTTCAAGCAGTGTGTAAAAAAATCGGTCTAGTTAAACTAATATATCGCTTAATAACGGATCCATGTGGAAGATGTCATGGGGTATATATTTGTTGTATACCAAAAACCTTTTCCAAAATATAACAAATAATTTTCTGAAATAAATCGGTTGAGCCAAACGCGAGATGATCGCGGACAAACATACATACAAACATATGGGTCAAACTGAAAACCTCCTCTTTTTGAAGTGGGTTAATAAAGGCATGGCACATTGAGTCACCCCAATCTGTCAAATTTATTTGATAGATTTTCAACTTTAACTAATTATAATAAGTTAAAATAAAACTACTTTTTACGGATTTTATCGCGTTATAATAATATTAAAAAATTGTAAAAAGTCGTTTTATTTCAATGTATAATATTAGCGTAAATCTCAGAAATCATTATAATAATGTTCATATTCAATTGGGAAAATTTGACAGTTTTGGATAGCTTGACCTGCTGGCGTTTGTACATAGTATTAGTAATGGTGTCGGCAGAGCGACTAACGCATTACTATAAATGTGTTTACTCGCTTTATCTACTCTTGTTAATATTCGCTGAACTGTTGAATGTTTTTATGACAATGAAACAGTAGTTTAGTCTTAGAATGTGTTCCGCTTAGTAATATTATTTTATCTATAGCTGGTGTATAATCTTAATCTCACAGCTGATTAAATAAATAAATAATTGGGACTTTTTAGACAGCACGATCTAGTCCCATACTAAGCGGAGCTTGATATTAAACTTAGGAATATACTTTTTTTTATAAATACATACTTATAACACTAAATACCCAGACAAACACAAACACTTATTTATTTATTGATTAGGTTCGCCAAGAATTGTTACACACGATTCACACAAATAAACAAACTAAAAACAATATACAAACAAGCGTGCACAATTCGATCAGGTAAACACCACATTCAATTACAGTAACATAGCTTTTTTGACAGAGCTACTTAGTTACAGTTAAGTACAATTTGATTACACACAACAAGTGACTTAACTTTGTTTGTTTAAACTGCAAATGTAACTGCAGTTTAAACAAACAAAATCATGTGGAAATTATAATAAAAAAATATTTGTATTTTTTGGAAATCGAACTCACGAACTCACGACCTCGTGACACCCAATAGACCCACTAGACCACAGACGTTGTCGTTGACTGATTTATTTTTGAGTGAATTAAAAAAAAGGATAATACTTTTTATGTTAAGAATTTCTTATTAGTGAAGACCTGTTGGCTATTCATCTGTTGACCTGTTGGCTTTCTGATACCTAGAATAATTTCTTATGTTTACACTATATTTGTTATGTGTTGTCGAATTTGACTTTAGTGTACATTATTCTATCAGTGTCAATGTGAAAAGTGCCGTTCATAGGACTAGTGACCCGCCCGGGCATCGCACGGGTGCAAAGTACCTACTAATAACATCAAACAATCATATATTATACATAACCTTCCGTAAAAAATATTTAAATACTTAGTAGTGAAAATCGCATTAAACAGCGTACAGATGGACAAACAGCGGGAACCGACTTTGTTTTGTACTATTTATAGTTAACTAACAAGACACATTGTGTTGAATCGTTATGTTGAACTGTCTCATTAGCTTAGTGGGCGAGACTGCGACGCTACAGACCTTGGGTTCAACTCCCAAGTCGAGCAATGTGTTATTGGGTTTTCCTATGAAACTCTCAGTAGTAGCTCGGAGTTTTGTTTCTTGTGCCCCATTAATGGTAATAATTTCGACTCCTATTACATGGGACTTAAATTTACTGGTGTAGTTACATTAATGTAGGGACACAAGTAAATGAATGCTGCGTGTGCAGCGACGGTTGCCCCCCAGTTAGCGATATGTGTATTAAAGTCTGGTTATATTATCGAAGAGTTTTAATGAATGACTGAGTCTTAGATTTGGTGACGGAGTCCATGAACCCTACATAAGACTTAACAAGTATAATTCTGCCTTACGTTACGTTCCTGGGAATATAGGCGTAATGGTATGGTGCAAACTACAGGTAACGAGGCAAATCGTGGCGGTTCCCGCATCCGATCGAGTTAGTTAGAGCAGGTAATATTGTTAGAAACTCCTTGCTCGCTTGTGCAAATCGAGTACTTGTCTATGTTAGTATGTGGAGATGGAGCTACGTTGCAGTGTATTATGTAACTAACAACATGACCAAGGAAGATAGCTAGGAATATAGGAAGGTATTATTTAAAGATTTAAATGTTAGAGAGAAAAAAAATATATCAAGCAGGGTTTGTACCTGCGCCCCTCCGGTTAAGTACACCGGACGCTTTAGCCAACTAAGCTACAGAGGCCTCTGCATGTGATGTTGAATTTCTCTTCCTCATTCTTATGTCTTATAGGGACATCAGAAGGCATCTATCGAAGATTACTACTATGTTCTTCAACCGACATGACTTACTTTACAGTTAGTTCAATGCCGACCGATGTTGCCTTACCTTTTTACTAGTATTTTTTTATTATACATATTTGGCATTAACCCATACTTAATATTTTTAAGTTTGCATTTTTTAAAACAACAATATGTTATTGTTGTTTCCAAGCAGAGTTATATATAAGTACAATAGGAGGCTTTAGGTACAGAAGCCAGAACATTATGCTACCAAAATCTTTGATTGATATTCAACTTTAATACAAAACAATAAGGTTCATATTCAATTAGGAAAAAATGACAGTTTTGGATAGATTGACCTGCTGGCGTTTGTACCATGTAATAGGGGGCGAGCTTATTGCTATTAACAGAGCACAAATCTGAACTCCGAGGTAGTACCGAGAATTTTCTAATAAAAGACCCAATAGTACGGCTCGGTCTGTGAATCGAAACTAGATATTCACGGTTGTAGCCGCGCTGGCGACAACTAGGCAATAAAATATAATATTATATCTTGTAATGTTTAAAGAAACCTCGACCCTCCATAGGGTAGAAACAAATTGGTTTTGAAAGAAAGAAGAAAAAAGTTTTTTTTTTCTACTTCTGCTGATTGATCTTTGAGAGGTTAAGGTTAAAGAAAGATTGCATCAACTGACGAAAACCAGATGCTTTCTAAACATGTAACAACACAATTTGGCTAGTTCGTGTGTTCGCTACATATTACTGCTTTATCTTCTATCATCCGTTATCAGTACACGATAATGGAACGCTGCACTGAAAGCTTTGGCAGGTACCGAGACACGTAAGTACCTACGATTATTTTAGTCTAGATATGCATGTATTTGAATCTATAAAATAATCTGTCATGTTTTACAGACATATATCTATATTCGATATGTATTAATAATAACAAGAAATTAAAAGTAAATAAACTTTAAAAAAACAAGCTTTTATTTAAATATGCTAAAAAGAATAGTCGTTTCACTTGATACCCATATTGTAGGAAAGCATAAAAAACTTAGTCTGCCATCTTTAGAAGTCCGCCATATTAGATTGAGAGTGACGTCACTAAATTTATAGTGTTATTCTCTGCAAGCCCTTTCATTTTATACCTATATTGTAGGAGTGCATTTAAAATAACTAGTCCGCCATCTTGGGTGTTCTGCCATGTTAGATTTAGAATGACGTGCAGCGTGCCATGAATTTTCATCCAAACTAAACGTGTAAGTATACAAAATTCAGCTCAATTGGTTGAAGATATCTGCTTCAAAATTGAGTTGTAAGACTCCACCCGAACAATCCTTTACATGCAAGTTGATTAAAAGCTTGTAAAATCATCATCAACTCATATATTGCCCCATTGCTGGACACGGGTCTCCTTTTGACATTATTTTATCTATTATTACTTTTCTTATGTATGTTACGCTACTTACTCCGTTAATTTTTCCTCCGCACAAATTCTCACATACTTAGCCAAATAGCAACTACGTGAAGCCATATAATGAAGGGCAGCCGTTTTAGGGGCTGTCTTAATGTAAAAATAACGTTCAAAAAGTACTACCTAGTAGTCTATATCTTAAATAAATTATTTTGACTTTAATAGAAGGGCAAGATATACGATAGACAGGATAGAACAGGAAAAAGAACCATGAACAGTAGTAAAATCAATGTCCTCATATTATCTCAAGACCCCAAGCATAAATTCCTTTCGGGATTTCGCGGAAAATTGTTTTATTGTTTAAGGAAAATGTCCAACAGACTAGATAAGTCAATATTGTATCTTCAATGACGTATGACTTCGTATGTGCGGATAATACGAGTGCAGAAGTAGTAGCAGGAAGGAAACGAATACGAAAATATACAAAATATCTGTTTGTCAATATTTTCAGTACGGAGACGTTCAAGGAACCATAAGAGCAATAGTATACAGTGACCTATTTTTATCGATGAAGATGGATTGCTTCCATTCAGCATCGCTGCTGCATCGATGCATAATATAAACGTAAAGCCGTGTTCACACTTTCGAACGCATACATTTTGTGTATGAACTTGTGTATGATCCTTTGGTTTGGTTCATACACATGGACGCAAGTTCGACTCAAGTTCGGGCACGACAGGAGCAAAGTTTTGATGATCATTTTGCTTGCGTTTCATGTATTTATTGTGTATGTAACGCAACAAGTTCGTATGTGCGTATGCGGCTTACATACGAGAAATAGGAGGCGTATCTATTGTCGATCTAGGCCGAGTTGCTACTCAGAATTTCTTGAAGCTCAATGACAATACTTTGTTCGATCTGTGATTATAGCACGGACCCAACGCCCAATACCCGCTCTAGACCACTAACTACACCAATATGTAGGACATTAGATAGATAGAATATTCTTTATTATATTTTATATTAATACTGCTGTTCAGTTGCATATTAGGTAAGGTTAGAACTGGAAAATAACCACAACAGTTTTGGAAAATGTAAAGATAATATTACGCCTGTCATTGTCGTTGCGAATTTCACAGTGAACAAGTCAAGATGGTGATGAGGTGTGTTCTTTCAGTGTGCATAATTACAGCATTCGAAAGACACGGTGAAGTTAATGTGGGGCTCGATAGAGATGCCACGAGAACTGCTATGGTGCCAAAACTGCCAACATAACCAACATAAAGCGCGCGGATTGGCTACGTCATCGAAAGAATTCGATTTAAAAATAGAACCACACGAAGGCGACATCATTGTGTATTAAAATTAATGATGTATAAACTTTCTGCGAAGTGAATATGAAAGAATTGATAATATGTCTTGGCGTTTTTACCAAAAGTTCGTTTTTTGAACAATATCTCTTCCAAGAACCATTTCTTAAAACATCACGCCTATATTCCCCGAAAGCTAGAGGTGAACTAATGTACACCCACAGTTCGCTGGTATGTTTAGGTCCCACGTAATACCCCTATAGGGGAAATTACTACTATTATTATTACTAAGCTGCTGCAGAGAATTTCAATGAAAAACTTTTTGCTCGGATCTAACACACTCAAACCACTAGACTAAAGAGGCAGATTCAGATTATTCCAAGAAGATTATAATTTATATCGAGAACACATTCCTTGAAGGTATAATACTTAGATATCTGTTCTGAATGTGGGTAACGATAATAATAATGATTTATATTATTAAAATCTACCCTCACTGTTTTTGATTATTTGACACGCGAGGGTACTCTTTACACTTGACAAGCTACGAGAACCGTCAAGGATTGTAGTCGTTCGCCTTCGCTCTCAGAACTTGGCGGAATGTGTGCGCACGCGTTTATAATTTGACCTTTTATATTGTTTCCGCCAAAGATTTAAATCGTTAGATGCAGTCAAATAATTTTCACGTTTCCGTAAATAAACTAGTTGACATCGGAAGTATCGAATCTGTTATTGTTTTGTTCACTCATACTGAATATTGCGCACAGTCGTTTTCGGTCTCTACATGGAACGTGTGCATGCACTCATATATGGACACGTTTTCGAGCGGTATAAGTACGTTGAGGGCTAATCTAACGATTTAAATCTTTGATTTCCGCGATTTTCGGTTGCATGTACCTCATGTTAGTGTCGATATTAGTCTTGTGATAGTTAAATAACCATAGTTTGTGAACTTTACGTTGAAACGTGGTGGTGGGGATCTTGTGACTGCTGCTGGTTCACTGGTAAAGACACTATTCTTGAGTATCTCTGATTTAGCTCTCTGGTGATCTACATCCTAGAACTAGATAGACTTTCCTGTGAACCTACCAATCTAAACGCACCTACGTGGCTATGGTAAGTGAATACGTCGTGTGCTATAAAAGACACTCATTTGTATAATCGGGTTCAGTCCAGTCTCTCCTAAACACAGGTTACTCAGTAGCCTATATAAGAGTACAGAGCTTCACTCGCTTACTAGATTTTTGTATTACACTTCTGTGTTACTGTATCCATCCTTTAATATAGTCCTCGTAAACATCATCATCATCATCATCATCATCATCATCAACCCATATACTGTCCCACTGCTGGGCACGGGTCTCCTCTCATATTGAGAGGGATTAGGCTATAGTCCACCACGCTGGCCTAGTGCGGGTTGGCAGACTTCACAAACCGTTTTTCTCGTAAACAATAAATAATAATTACTATTATAATTTGAAGTACAGGCGCCAGCAAGTCAAGCTATCCAAAACTGTAAAAATTTCGCAATTGAAAATGAACCTTATCTTATTGCATTAAAGTTGAAAATCTATCAAAGAAATTTGACAGATTGTGGTAGCTTGATGTACTGGCCTTTGTACTTAAGTATACACGTCTACACGTCTATAGTATACACGTCGGGCTGTCAAATTTTACACGCTAGAAAATACTTATTAGAAAAATGGTGTCCGGGCGCGAAGTTTAAATTGTTTTGAAATAAGAATAGCATAAATAAAGATGATTGAGTAACATAATGATTTATTTTTAATCTTCGGTATCATTTCTTGATAACTAAATAAACAGATACTAAGTATACTCATAGATATTAAAGTACTTGTGTGCTCAATAAAAATGTAAATAATCGTAAATATTGTCGATTTTAAAAGACGATGTAGTGACGAGAATTGAGAAGAATATGCTGAGATGGTTTGGGTATGTCGAGAGAATGGATGAAAGGCGACTAACAAAAAGGATTTATATGGCGAATGTCAGTGGAACCGCCGAGAGGGGACGCCCTAGAAAAACTTATACCGACTTTATTGGTGAGGTTCTTCAAAAAGGTCAGGTGCGTAGTACTCGCAACCGGCGTGTATGTATGACAAGATATATGAATGTGGTCGAAGCGAAAGAAGTATGCAAGAATCGTAGCAAGTGGCGTTCTTTAGTTTCTGCCTACCCCTATGGAAAAAAGGCGTGAGTGTATGTATGTATGTGTATTGTCGATTAACAATAACATTAGGATTACTTACTGTATTGTTTATGATTAAAAAAAACCAGACCCGGAACACCTTACAAATATTTTTTCCGCGCGAGAATCGAATTAGCGACTCGTAGCACAGAAGTCCAATCGCGTCAAACAATCCGTCAAAGAGCTACTGTTAATGTTACTTATAAATAATAAATATTCTTGGACAATTTAACACAGCGCCATCTAGTTCCAAATTAACCAGAGCTTGTACTATGGGTACTAGACAATGGATATAAATACTTAAATTATATAACAAATACAAACACTTAATCGACAAATATTTGCGTTCTGTGGGAATCGAACCCGACCTATTGATCAGCAGACCAATAGACCATAGACGTCGTCGCTATATTTTATAAGTAAAGTGTATATACTTACATAAACTTTTTATTGTGAGATAAAAAAGTTTTATTATTTTTCGCTCTTTAGATCTGTGATACAAGAATATCTCTGAAGAATTTTTATATTTCCGGTAATAAGCAGCCCTACGTCAATGTATGTTTTTATTATGATTTGCCTTTTGCGTTCATGATTTGATTATGGATTTTTTTACTGAATTTATTTATGTTTTCGTTTTTTATGTTTTCACTTCATGCACGGTTGGTATTAGGGCTGTCATAATGCTATTAGTTATTTTCTACCAGATAACCTTAGGGTAATGCAGACAATAAGAAAACATAGATGCACATAAAGTAATAATAAGACAACGCGCGAATGATTGTTATTTTTTTTTATTTAAAAAATTTATTGTAATTCAAATATTCCTTATAAAGTTTAATTTAAATAGTTCTAAATTAAAATTCTAAAATAAAATAGTACAAATGTAAATGGAATGGATGGATGTAAATTAATTATAATTTTGCATGCCCTCAATGAGGGTGAAATATGTCCTGTGCTTCAATTTAATTTAACATCTTCTGTACCCACCATATTTCAGGCAAATAAATTATTTGATTTTAATAACAGTTTCGTTGTGTTGTTAAAAAGGTCTCAATATGTAAAGATAGTATCTAAGGGAAGCTGTGAGGTTGTCCTAACATAAGTACCAACCTGTTTCTGTATTGCATGACATTGTATACAGAGATACAATAAAAACCTCTTTTTTTATTTAGTTTTTCTTTTTGTACTTCTGTGTGCTGTCATTTGCGGTTGACGCTTACTATCAGGTGGCTCGTACGCTTGTTTATCACGTCATCTCATATAATTATTTTTTTAACAAAAAGTCGTCGCAATCATCATCATCCCATTTACTCCGGGTACGGGTTTCATCAGAAGGAGGCTTAGGCTATAGTTCCACATGCTGGTCTAGTGGCAGACTTCAAACACCGCTCAGAAAATACCTGCAAAATCAAACTTTCCTTTTTTTCGATACAATTAGGTACCTGTAGATATTGCGTTCTATGTTACAGAAAAAGAATTAAAAGGAAATCTTGAGCGGGAAAATTTTATTTGTTCATGTCTTATTGGTCATGTTCAATTAGACCAATAAAGAATGGTTGGACGTTTTTCTGCTGTACATTTTTCTTTTGTTTGTTATAAGATTTCAGTCGAATACTCCGCCCGGGGGAGTATTACTACAACTATAAGTTTGGGAAATTCCTACGGATTGGGAAAAACGTCATCAAAATGTTTGTATGATGTATGGTTCTCATCGTTTTTTATTTCGGCGAAAGTAAAAATACGTACATATATATCACGCCTGTAGTGTCCGAAGGTCCCGCTGCTGGGCACTGGTCACCTTTCACAGAGTGAGAGGGCTTAGGCTATAGTCCACCACGCTGGCCTAATGCGGGTTGGCTGACTTTACACGCCGTCGAGAAAATCTCTAAGGCATGCAGGTTTCTTCACGATGTTTTCCTTCACCGTTTAAGCGAGTAATAATTAATTATTAATACGCACATGAATTCGAAAAGTCAGAGGTGCGTGCCTTGGGTTCAAATTCGAGACATTCGAGCCCAATGGTCATACCACTAGGCTAACACTGCTTCTAACTTTGGAACAATTGAATATTATGGAACATACGTGGGGGTCATATCGTATTGAAGTCCCCCATCATTTGACTTACGATGATCCACTCCCCCCTGTTACACCCTGTATTTAGTATAAAATTAGCTTCAGTTTAATTCATTACTCTTGAATCAACCGAGATCCTCCACAGGGTCGTTACAATTGTTTTTCTATTGTGTCTGTTACTTGTTCCTTGTCGGTAACCCAATAACACTGTTCGACCTGGGAATTTAGACTAATGAGGAGTTTTCAATCAGGAAATTAACAGTAGTACTTTATTACTTCCAGTCAAAGAAAACAATGTAAAAACATATTGCAGTAATGCAAATCAATTGAATTGTTAATTAGTGTTTTTCTGAGAAGTGCAGATGTTGTTTTTGTTGCCTTAATTGTCTAGATGCAAGTGATACCTGAATGGTTTATTTTCTTCTTTAGATAATTCCTGTAGGAAGATTTCCACAAGTTGAGAAAAACGCGTAATGGTACGGTCAGCAACGAAAGTCGCTGAACAAAACTAAATTTGAATTTGAAGAGATGTAGGGAATAGTGGGAGTAATTCCACTCTAATTGGAGTTGCCCGACTGGGGAAGTACCTCCGCCTTGCAGAAAATCGAATTAAAATGACACTGCTTTCATCTGTGTTGTGTTCCTTACGGTGAGCAAGGTTGCCAGTGCTCCGCGAGGAAACGTTGTGTTGGCAGTGGGGAGACTTTGACTCTTATACTGTCAACTCAACTATTCCTCTTTCGTTTTACAGGGTCAGCAACGCGCAAGTCATACCCCTGGTATTACACGCGTGTATAGGCTACGGTAACTGCCGTGTGGGCCGTATGCTTGTTTGCCACCTTAGTGGTACAAATTTTCTTTCTTTCTTTCTTGTATATAAAAAAAATTGGAAACATCACAACTTCGGAACTTGTAAAGAGGTTTTTTCTATTAAGTCTAATTTATTCGACATTTAAATGACGACAAAGCGATGCGTGCCGCCTACTGAGGGTATAGATTAACGTCTGTTAAAGTGCTGACATTTTATTACTTCACTAGATAATTATCTGACTGACGAAGTCTGTGGTCTAATGGCCCGCGAGTCGGACTGCTGATTACGAGGTCACGGGTTCGATTCCCACATAACACAAATATTTATGTGATGAATATTAAGTATTTGTGTTTGTCTGGGTGTTTGTTATGTAATTTAAGTATATATTTACAAAAAAAGTATGTAAGTATAGTCTAGTACCCATAGTACAAGCTCTGCTTAGTTTGGGACTAGATGGTGTTTTGTAAAATTGTCCAAGAATATTTATTTATTTATTTATCGGTTTGTATCTCGTGTACAAGTACTTACACAACTAAGTAGGTGTTTGTTACGTAATGTTTAGTTACAGAGTCGTTAATGGGTATCATGTTTAAAGAATGCAATTGTAAACGGAATGCATTATACGTGTTTCCCATGATAATTGCTGGGATATGTTAGAGCTCAATCAGTTTGATTCAACCATTTGATAAGTGTATCGATAATGTGAATTAATGTGCGCAATAGGCCGCTAGGCCGGATATCTTTTTGTATTTTTTGGTATTTTCTATGCTGAGATTTTAAAGTAATTTAGCGAAGGAAAAATTCGACCGCGTGGCTTAGTGGTCATAGCGTCTCGTGTACCTAACTAGACGCAGGTTCGAAAACGGCCCCCTTCGCTAAATAACTAATAATATTAGATATTATCTCAATTCGTATTTTTTTATTTTTTTTGAGGAGCTCATGGGTAAGTAATAGCTATGCTGATCAATTGATCTGCAAGGTTAAGCTGCCGTCACGGTCAGTCTGTGGATGAGCGACCATTCTAAACACATCGAGACTCCTCAGTGCCTCCGTGCCACGGAGAGCACGTAAAGCCGTCGGTCCTGGTTTCCATGCCAACATCTATGACTATCGTTAATGGTAGTCAGAAGTCTGAAAAACAGTCTATCCTCAGAATGTCGATATTGTCCAGAAATTGGGTTGCTGAGGTCAGATGGAAGCTTGATGGAGCTTCGTGTAAAATCCTAGTAATATTATTAATTTGAAAGTTTGTGAGGATGCATGGACATTTGTTACTCTCTCACGTTAAAACTACAGAACGGATTTTGATGAAACTTTACAGTATTATTATTTATACTTCAGAGTAATATATAGGCTATAATTAATAACGATTTTGAGTTAAGTAGCCAAATTACAATGATAATTAAAAGTAGAAAGAAAGAAAAAACACATTTATTCAGACGACAAGTTCGTAAAACACGCAGATAAAAATAATAAATAAGGAATAAACATACAAAAAACAAAAAAAAAACATCACTATGGGTTGCCAGCTCAGCATTATGCTGGGCGTATTTAATACCCACCGCTGGTATTATTTCCACGCGGACGAAGTCGCGGGCGGAAGTTACCTACTGACATAATTGAGAAAGGGATCGGAGGATGATGTATTCTTAGTATTTTCCCGATTATATTCAATCAGTCTCCAGTCTATCCAAGTGTGTGTCGTTCTTTACACGAATCAGTTCCAGACTTCTCCAACACAATTGCTGGCTACGATTTTCTCTATTTAAAACCTTAAATCATGTAGGAAAAAGTTTATTTTTCGTTCACATGTTGTAGTCATTCATAAAATAAGCGATATCGGTATATTTCTGAGTTGTTCCGAGTTAAATCGCGCGTTCTCTATAACGCGTAACGAAGGGTTATGGGCCCGGGCCATTTACATGAGAATCGCTCGCTTTTCAGTGCAGACCTTGGCACAGTATACTTTTACTGTTTTATTTATTTGCCGGATTAATCTTTTGAGTTTGGGATGAAGGAGAATGTTTTACAGCCTATTGTTTGTAAAAAGATGGTCTTTATTGAATTTTTATTGATGCTGCAGTTGAACCGTAACATTTGAAATGAAAAAAAAAAGTAATTAACTATCTCATTATTCTAGTGGTTCTAAGTTATGCTAAAGATACTGGGTTTAATTCCCAACTCGAGCAAAGTATTATTTGATTTTTCTATGAAATCCCAGTCGCAGCTCAGTGTTTTGATTTGTGCCCGATTAATGACAATAGGTTCGCCTTATTAGGTACATGAGACTTAAACATATTGGTGAACTGTGGGTGTACTGTTAGTACACCTCTACCTAACCCTTTGAAGAGTACAGGCGCGAAGGTATATTAAAAGAAATTAAATATATTTTTATGTTATTCACAGTTATTTTGTATTGATATTTGCTATAATAATTCTTATTATGTGGACTTAGGCGATACCTATTGCCTGTATCCATATTACATGGTCCCAACAATGGGTCCAAGGATTCAACTATCTTTATTAAGTCCGATTTACTTCCACTTATCAGCTGCTGCTGCTACTTAGCAGCAGTATTACGTTAATCATATCCAGGTGAATCTCTCCACCATCAACCCATATATTGTCCCATTGCCGGGCGCGGGTTTCTTCTCAGAATGAAAGAGATTAGGCTATAGTCAACGACGTTGGCCTGATGCGGGTTGGCAGACTCTAAAGCATGCGGGTTTCAGGATGCTTTCCTTCACCGTTTAAGCCGGTGAGGATTAATAATACGCACATGATTTCGAAATGGCAGAGGTGCCTTGGATTCAAACTCAAAACCTTTGACTTGGCAATCCAATGGTTTTATCACTAGGCAATCACTGCTTTTTTAACCTTTTGACCGCCACGGACGCGTATAGACGTCAAATGAAAACTTGCTCACGACGCCAACGACGGCATGGCACGTCAAAAATACCATTTTTTTTAGTTCAATATGTACAGACGCCAGCAGGTCAAGCTATCCAAAACTGTCAAAATTTCCCAATTGAATGTGAACCTTATTACATCATATGAAAGTTGAAAATCTATCAAAGAAATTTGACAGATTGGGGTATGTGCTGGCCTCTGGTACATACCTATACAAGAAATGTTTTTTTACCTATTATTAAATACCAGAATTTGTCGCTTGGCTCAGAGAACACGGATTTTCGTTATTGACGTGGCGGTCAAAACGTTAATCTTTCAACCATATTTATTACAAGATATCTTCTAATATATAAAATTCTCGTGTCACAGTTTTCGTTGCCATACTCCTCCGAAACGGCTTGACCGATTTTGATGAAATTTTTTGTGCTTATCGGGGAGGTCTGAGAATAGGCCAACATCAATTATTTTTTTTTATGGCAAAACAACGTTTGCGGGGGCAGCTAGTAACATATAGAAACTGTAAAAATTCAAAGATATTGCCGTAATTCGTACTGGTATTGTCACAAGAACAAAGTCATCTTTTATGGAACGACGCGATGAAAAGGTTGTATTAAAGTAAGTGCGTCTCAACTTTAGCGAACAACTTTTAGGTCTAATTCACAGAAGCGTTTTCTTTGTTATTGTACCTACAGAGGCCAGCATATCAAGCTACCCCAATCTGTCAAATTTATTTGATAGATTCTCAACTTTAATACCAAGTAAATAAGGTTCAGGTTTGATTGGGAAAATTTGACAGTATTGGATATCTTGACCTGCTGACGTCTGTACTTCATATTTTCTTGCTCCTATAATATTCGTGGGTCACGGTCTGATTGATGTTAATAGACTTGGAGAAGGTGAGGGCAACACAACATATCGGCTCTTCACTTCTTAATTAACATTTAAAGATTTATTGCATACTAAGTGTACATACATTGGTGTTACATTATATTTTGGTGGGCTTAAGACTTAGCGGCCTTTTACAAGCATTGCAATATAGAGGGCTATCTAATAATAATTATATCTTGCGTCTTCTGGTGAGGTACACCAGACGCTAACCTAACCAGAAGACGCAGGTTCGAATCCTGCCCGCGGTCGAATTTTTCCTTTTCTAAATAACTTTAAAATCTTAGCATGGAAAATGCCAAAAATATACAAAAAGATAGTTAGAAGGTAAGGTGGCATCGTTCGACATTGAACTAACTGTAAAGTAAGTTGTGTCGGTTGAAAAGCAAAAACTTGCACTTCATTAGGTGTTACTGACGTCACCATAAAGACGTAAATTCAGTATGTGAAGGAAAAATTCGACATGACGGGTAGGAATCGCGGTGGCTTAGTGGTCATAGCGTCTGGTGTACCTAACCAGAAGACGCAGGTTCGAATCCTGCCCTGGTCGAATTTTTCCTTTTCTAAATAACTTTAATAATTATTATTTTTATATATTTAAATTAGCAACTCTAATAACATATGTAGTTGTATTATCGTTCTGACGTTTGTCCACTCATGAAGTTTCGTATTAGTAATTACATTTGAAGCAGCAAATTGCTGTTCTTTATTGTCAATAGTGATCTAACGATACTACTACAAAAAATATATACAATACGTATATGTATTGTGTTTTTTTTTTATTTTCGTCCATTAACGTAACGGCCATCATAGCGGTCCGCAAGTATAGTCGTAGTTGATTCTACACAGGCCAGCACATCAAACTACCACAATCCGTCAAATTTCTTTGATAGATTTTCAACTTTAAAACAAAACAATAAGGTTCATATTCAATTGCATCTACAAAAATTTGACAGTTTTTCTGTACACATACGACGGAAAACCCACCGCTACAAAGTGGTAAACGTCAAAACTAACTTAAAACCATTTCTACCCTAGTTCTTAATGAATGTAAGTAGTGCCTCATTGATGGTATTTCAGTTTCACGTTCCTTTTCGATTTCTATCTACTACTATTCTATTACTATCTGTGAAAATGTAGCTATAAATCTATCACTTTTGTCTAAAGTCTGCATCTAATGAGATTCCTTTATCGAGTGAGAAAGAATACTTGGGTACTTTCAAAGCGATTGGATAGAAATATTTCTTTCTTATCGATAGCGTTGCATCACTACTTTGCTTCGTTTCTATGTAGCTTCAAAAAGTAGGATTTTCCATTTCCAAACATATACATAAATATCCAGAAAATCATATACACAAGCATCCAGACAGGTAACAAACAATTGTTAGTCTATTAAATATTTTGTTCGGTGTAGGAATCGAACCAGTGAAGAAACCGATCAATCATGCATTGTGCCATTCGTGCTAACAATATAATAATTTGATTATAGTCATTTTCTTGGGCTTAAAATTGTCATGGGCAGTTCGGAGATTGGATTTGTTCTCTATTAATAGTAATAGGCTCGGTCCCTATTATATGGGAATAAAACATACCTACCGGCGAGCTGTGGGTGTACAGTCGCCAGCGGGTCAAGCTATCCAAAACTGTCAATTTTTCCCAATTGAATATGAACCTTATCGTTTTTTATTAAAGTTGAAAATTAATCAAAGGAATTGGACAGATTATGGTAGCTTTATGTGCTGGCCTCTCTGTACATTACTGCCCAAGCTTTCGGGGAATAGACGCGTGAGGGTATATTATAGTGTAGTTGCTAGATTATTATATTATTTAGGTTTAAAAAACAACATTTTGTTAGGTATATCCTATTCCGCTCTCTTAAAAGCCTTTTCTTCCCTTTGTATAAGTTAAAGTTACACTATTATCTAGAGCTCTGATCACGACATACGTCTGCATTGATTCCTTTTAAATGAGGAACACTACAACCAATTTCCTATGACCCCCTTCATTCCAGCAGAACTGTCTAAATGTAGATCTACCTAAACTGGTGAAGTCCATCGGTGAATATCCAGCTTTTCTTGACCTCCTTTTGTGAATCGTGGTACTCGGAGTTAAGGTCTAGATAAAATGGACAGGTCGTGGTATGGTAGATGACTATCTACTAATTAAGGTGGCCATTTTGTCTTTAATTAGTCGGGGTGCATTCCACTGGGAGTAGGATAATGTACCTATTATTGCATTGACCCCATTCTGACGGAAACTTTTATTGATACTTTGTGGGAGAAGTCAGCTTGGAGGGTCTCGTGGTTTTTTTATACCACTAAGGTGGAAAATAAGCACATGGCCCATCTGATGGTAAACGGTTATCGTAACCTATAGACCTTGTAACACCAGGAGAATCACTTGCGCGTTGCCGACCCGTTAAACGAAAGAGGAATAGTTGGGTTGGCAGTATAAGGGTCAAAGTCCTCCCACTGCCAACACAACGTTTCCTCTAAGTAATAACTACGCTGATCAACCGATTTGCCAGGTTGAGCTGCACTAGCTGCGGTCATTCTGTGGATGGGTGACCATTCTTAACATATCGAGACCCCTCCGTGCCTTGGAGAGACCAATCTATTTCTTTGATATATTTCGTAATGCAAAGGTAGAAAATCGAAGTGAAATAACACTGCCCTGTGTTGTGTTCCTTACGGTGAGCAAGGTTGCCAGTGCTCCGCGAGGAAACGTTGTGTTGGCAGTGGGGGGACTTTGACCCTTATACTGCCAACCCAACTATTTCCTCTTTCATTTTACAGGATCGGCAACGCGCAAGTTATACCCCTGGTGTTACAAGCATCTATAGGCTACGGTAACCGCTTACCATCAGGTGGGCCGTAAGTTTGTTTGGCATATAAAAAAAATAGTTATCATTGGACTGTGGGTGACAATCAGTACACAGTTGCCTAACCCTTCGGGAAAAACAGGCGTGATGGTACAATTGTACCCGACTGGAGAGACCTAGTGGTTGTTACACCGCAGTAACTTTTTGTGGCGCAACGTTTCCAAGTGTTAGTGGGCAACATCCGATAGCAAAAAGTTATTTGTATTCCTTGTAAGTTGAAGAATATTACCTAATGTTCAAATCAAATCAAATCAAATCATATTTATTTGTTAAACATGTGTGTAGGTACATACAAGAGCATGCAAGATATTATAACATTTGAATTATAGTTCAGTCATGTTTAGAACACACACTAAATATCTATTTTATTTTTTAATATCCTAGTGAATAGGTGTATGAAATCTGAGAAAAATCAATACGATAAGAGCATAGAATACGTCATTCAAATTCAATTAACAATTATAATTTTATATTACTAATACAGTAACAATAAAATAATTAAATTTGGATAGTACGTATGTCAACACATTCCAGTTACTATAAAATGATACCAACAATTACAATAATTTTTCGTCAATCATCATCAAGATCATCGTCCAATCGTCTTTTCAGCTAAGAGATCTGTTACACTATAATAAGCTTTGTGAATTAGAAATTGTTTTAACTGAGTTAAAAGAATGTTATCGTGTTGCATTCCGTTTCTCCACAAAAAGTAACTGCGATGTGGATGTACCATTAGCCTTATATAAAACTAAGAGGCGTGTATGCTCCTAATATAAAGTCAGACCATTGCACAACATGAATAGGCAAACATTGTCTGCAGTAATGTAGGCGAGAAAATATGACATCATACGATAATTGTAGAATTGTGTTGAGTTAGCTGCGAATATTGAGATGTTCTTTAACTCCACAAGAGAGCTATTTAGGGCTTTTGTCTCATGATTTTTGCGTTTTGTTATTCTTTGTAAATATTTGTTTTAGCGAGATTCTTTTATAAGTACGATACGTAAGAAAAAATGTGTAGGAGGCCTATTCTGATATTTGAAATGTAGTTACGATGTAGTCTCAGTATCGAAAATGTCTTGGGTTTTTCTATGAAATGTTTAGCAGCACCTCGGGGTTTGCATTTGTGCCCGGTTACTGGCAATAGGTTCGCCCCTATTACATGGGACCTAAGCATACCGGTAAACTATGGTTGTACATAAGTACATCTCTGCCTTCGAATAATAATAACGTGATGGTGTTTTGTTTAAATTAAAATAGTTTATTGATATCTGACACTTCCGCGAATATTAGATATTGAAATAAAACTATTTTTTACGGATTTTATCACGTGAAATTGATATTATTAATTCTTTACCATGGTCGCGTGACCATGGACGCTGTAAAGAGTCCGAAACGTCGGGATTAATAATATCAATATAACGCGAAAAAGTCCCTAAAAAGTAGTTTTATTTCCGTAATCGAATAAAATAATTATTCTGCGTACCACAGAGTACTATTACTTTTTTTTATAGGACGGAAAATCCCCATGGATCCTCCGCCACCCGGACTCATACCGACTAAAAACCGCACTTTCCTTAACTTGGCTTATAGTCAGTACTATTACCTACGTCTGATAGATACTAAACACATCACCGACGTTGTCGGGTGCACTATAAAATTTGCATATAAACTAGCGTTCGTTAGCCTTACGTGTTGGTTTAGCTAGTAAGGGTCCGTGTTACAAGTGTTCACGTTGCCTAGCCGCTACACGCTTGTTTGTCAGCTGAAAGTGCCTGAGAGTTCACGTTTATATTACCGTCCTGTATCCCTTTAGCAAAAACAAAGCATAAAACATTACGCCTGTATTCTTTCAAGGGTTAGGCAGAGGTGAGAAAGAACAAAAAAAAACTCGTTATTGAGACGAAGGTCTGTACAAGGACTCTTTAGATGAAATGTTCACCCATCCATTTGATGACCGGGCAGGCACTGTTAAACCTCGCTGTTTATTATCAACGTGTAGTTGTAGATTAGCCTCCCACGAGCCCCTTTCCCTATTCCCCATTCAACAGTTAAGTGGTTTAACCGTAAAAAGGCGTAAAAACTAACAAAACGACTATAGTATCAACAAACATCGATCGTTCGTTACATGATAAGGATCGCCAAACACTATTACATAGCCACAATCAAACGAAATAGATTAGCTACGTCCCTAAAGTAGCCTATTTTATCTTTTCTTGTATGCATAATTGTAATATTACATTAATATTATAAATTAAAAAACTAAATTAACATATAAATTAAATCAGAAAATATTTTTTTATTTTATAAAATATAAATTACTTGCTTATTATGAATATAAATGATTGCTTATTATTTTCTGACACTACGCGAATACTATATACATTTAAATAAAACAACTTTTTTTTTCGGATTTTATTGCATTTTCTACCCGAGACCATGGACGCTGTAAAGGGTCCGAAACGTCGCGATTAATAATAACAACATAACGAACAATATGATCTCCGTGGGATCACTAGTTTTGTAATTGTGTAAGTAGGTTTTATTGATAGGTAATTCCAATGGAATGGGTAGGTACAAACGTATGTGTGTGTGTGTGTAAAATATAAGTAATATTTTAGCTTAGCTTGTAAACCGCTCAAGTCACTACAATGGACAATAATGGGCTTTGTTGCCATAACACGGCGTCCGTGGCAAGGATTGTTAAGTAAGCACAGATACAATAAAAAATAAAGACGCAACATTAAGTTCTAGATACACAATAACATAACTATCGTCAGTTAGAAAATGCCGGCGCCTTAGATATAGCATAAAAAAATCAAAACATTGACTTGTAAAAGTGTCTTTAAAAAATCTATTTATCGAAAATAAATACCATTTCATTTCATTGCAAAGACGGCGTCTGTGGTGTAGTGGTTCGTGTGTCGGACTGTTGATCACGATTTCGTGGGTTCGATTCCCACAGGACACGATTATATTTATATGATGATGAATAAGTGTTTGTGTTTGTCTGCGATTTTCTTATGTATCATTAGTATGTATTTACATTAAAAGTATATAAGTATTATATCCATTGCCTAGTACTCATAGTACAGCTCTGCTTAGTTTGGGACTAGATGGTGCTGTATATAATTGTCTAAGATCATAAATAAAAAAAAAGATATTGTATTTTGCCTCAATAGCGTAGTAGTGGTAAGCACGACTGTCAGGACGAGCAGTGTTATTGGGTTTTATGGGACCTAAATATGCCAGCGAACTGTGGGTGTACATTAATACACCTTTGTCCAACCCCTCGGGGAATACAGGTGTGTTATGTATTGTATTCTTTATTTATTTCAACTTACTATTCCTCTTGATTTCTGACATTTACGCGAAAACATTGAAATAAAACTACTTTTTACAGATTATTGTTCCTCTTCTTGTAATATGACCATTGGACTGCTAAGTCAAAGGACTTCAGTTGGAATCCCAGGCACGCACCTCTGACTTCGAATTCTTGACCCTATTAATAATTAATTATCACTTGCTTAAATGGTGCAGGAAAACGCCATGAGAAAACCTACATGCCTTAGAGATTATTCTCGACCGTGTGTCTGCCAACCCGCACTAGGCCCGCGTGGTGGACTATAGCCTAATCCCTCTCATCCTGAGAGGAGACCCGTGCCCAGCAGTGGGGCAATATATGGGTTGATGATAGATTCCTCTTCTACTCTTTCTTATTTTTATTATTGACTAGCTTCCGCCCACGACTTCGTCCGCGTGAAAAAGATACTTTTAATTATCTTTGTAATTTGGCTAATTAACCAAAATTGTTATAAATTATAGGCTATATTTTATTCTGATGTATAAATAATAATACTGTAAAGTTTCATCAAAATCCGTTGAGTAGTTTTAGCGTTAAAGAACAACAAACAAACATCCATCCATGCATCCTCACAAACTTTCATATTTATAATATTAGTAGGATATCAAACTAAATAAGCATACGGGCCGCATAAGCGGCAAGCGCAGCTTATAAACACCAGCAATACCAGTTTTATCACCCGCACATTGTCATATTGAGACCTCGGTTGTTTTCTCATACACCCAGTAGGTAATTGGCACTGGCTACATTGCTCTTCAAACCGAAACACAATATGTAAGTTAACACATTATTGCTTAACAAAAAAATATTTAGCAATACAGTGGTACTCTCCAGGCAAACATCAAAATATGCAACTGGTTTGCTTATTAAAATTTTACATGTAAGAAAGCTGTTTCAGGCATATCATAAAACACAAAACACTTAATCGCCGCCCGTTCACGTAGCGAAAGAGAAACCTCAGTGGTTTTTACTGTCTTTAGTATTAAGTTAGTCGTTTATTAGTCGCGTCTTAGCTACATTGTTTTTGTTCTCGACTTAAAAGTCAAACGGACTTTAGTCCGACAGAAAATGAAGCAGTCAATATGCTAGCTGAATTTTTATTTTTACATACATACATACACACATACATACACTCACGCCTATTTCTCATGGGGGTAGGCAGAAACTAATGCACGCTACTCGCTAAGATTCATAGATCTTATTCATTTCGCTCACATTCATACATCTTGTCATACACACGCCGGTTGCGAGGTACTACGCACCTGACCTTTTTAAAGAACCCCACCGTTTTCTAGGGCGTCCCCACTCGGAGGTTCCACTGACATTCACCATGTAAATCCTTCTTGTTTGCTTTTCCTTATGATTATTTTTTATAGCCTCAAAGTAGCCCATAAATAAACGCGATCAACAAAAACAAAATTAAGGAAGTTATAAGCATTTTAATAAAGCAGCAATGATAGCCTAGTGATATGACTACTGATCAATTTAATATAACACACACACACACGAACACACCCTTACATTATCTCACATACACTACTCTCACTCATTCGAAGTCATGCGCGCCTTTTTACCGATTTTATACATACATATTGTTTGTTGTTGTATTCCCCGAAGGGTTAGTCAGAGGTGTACCAATGTACACCCACATTTCGCCGGTATGTTTTAGGTCCCATGTAATAGGTGGCGAGCCTATTGCCATTAACCGGGCACTAATTCAGACTCCGAGCTGCTACTGAGAATTTCATAGAAAAACCCAGTAACACTTTGCTCGACCTGGGATTGAACCCAGGACCTCTAGCGTAGCAGTCGCGCTTAGGACCACTAGACTAATGAGGCAGTCTCCGATGGCAGTGCCGATTTTATGTGTTCTTATATAGGTAGTTTAATTTTACCTAAACTTAATAATTTTTATAAACTAATTCTTTTGTTCACATATCTTACTCAATAAATTGCGTAACTCTAGATACATTGTCTCGAAGAGCGCAGTCTCCTAACACTAGCAATTCCTTGTTTAAAAGGTAATCTCCAATTACTGTACTTAACGCGTAAAGTACAGTAAAAAACCTTTAATAAACCTTTTTAATTTATTTATTTTATTAGACTAAATAGGAAATAAACCTTTTTAATTTATTTATTTTATTAGACTGGCAAGTCAATGGTCTCGAATTCGAAACCAAGGCACGCACCTCTTTCGAAATTATTGATCACTCGCTTAAACGGCGAAGGGTTTTCCTTCGCCGTGAATCTTATTGTAATTATCTTGAGGAAACATGCATGTCTTCGAGATTTTCTCGACGATGTGTGAAGTCTACAACCCGGATTAGGTCCATGGTGGACTATAGCCTAATCGCTCCCATTCTGCAGTGAGCCAGTGTATGGGTTGATATTGAAGCATTTTAATTGTATGCTGGACAGAGAGCGTACCTACATATGGCGATAAATGTTAGGTGCGTCATACAAATTGAATATCCCAATTGTTCGTCTTCTTTTTATAAATATTGTGTTTTTATAAGCATTTCTTTAAACTATACTGTTAATAGTGCAGCTATCAATTTTTGTCTCTGCATCACCTTGTTCGACTGGTAGAAAATGCCTTAGGCATTAAGTCCGCCTTTGTACAGACGCCAGCACATCAACCTACCACAACCTGTCAAATTTATTTGATTGATTTTCAACATTAACACTAAGTAATAAAGTTCATGTTCAATTGGGAAAATTTTACAGTTTTGGATAGCTTGACCTGCTGGCGTCTGTAGGTACTACGTTAGCGCATAAAAAAATAAATAATAAATAAGTAAATGATAAATAAAACTCTTTTCGACCTGGGTTTCACCTGAGATCTCACGTTAGGTAGCCGCGTTTGCGATTACAATACCAATGAAGCAGTTTCTAAAAAATATGTTTCTCCTCACAACTTCCAACTAAAAGAGTACATTATCCACAGACATTGCCTTCTCTAGTTCACAATACAAAAGATTCATTACAACCTATATTAGGTTTCTGATTTATTTCCACGATACATTTTCTTGGAAATAAAGGAACATGCTACAGGAATGAAAATCTCGTTGGGTAAATCCGAGCAATGCAATAAACGGTATGTTCAATAAGTACTGAACAGATTCCTTTCTTCGTGTTTCTGTTCATTGCGCGTTACTATTGATTGTTTGAAAGATAAACATTCTGTTTTAGTTTCCTTAGATACGGTTTTATTTATCTAAATAAGTATAAGTTTACATAATGTAAATGTTTTGGAGTTTTAGTCTGCAGTACAAGCAATTTTAATCTGTAGTACAGTAAGTTTTATTCTGTAATACAGACCAAATCTCCATTAGTGTTTTAAGTACAAATAGTGAACCAGCTGATCAAAACAGTTATTTAAAAAATACTTATTTTAACTGATATAAACAAGACATATACGTGGTCGCCACTCCAGGACTTTATTTCCCCAGCGGCCATCCGTTCTCCTAGCCACATGGCCCGCCCATTGCCACTTCAACCGTGCAATCCTACGAGCGATAGGAAAGCGCAGCGTAGGACAGCCCCGTGACTAGGTGGACGGATGACCTCGTGAGGGTCGCGGGGAGTCGGTGCGCAAGACCGAATTTTGTGGCGATCTTTAGGGAAGGCCTATGTTCAGCAGTGAACGTCCGTGGCTGATAGATAGATAGAAACATGACATAACATGCTATCACGCCTGTATTCATCGAAGGGTAAGGCAGAGGTGTATGTACGACTCACGACTTCGCCGACATTTTTAGGTCCCATGTGATGGGGGAAAACTTATTGCCGTCAACTAAGCAAAATATATCCACTCTTTTTACTTAAAAAAAAAACGTTCCCACAATTCGATCGAAGTCGAGCGCTCAGCCACTACTCCAAACGTGTAGTATATTTTTTTGTGTATTAAATTATTATCTTCATTTATACTATATGAAAACGTCAGCTCAACTAGTGTTACGGTTAACAGAAACACTGATTTCACCTTGTACCCCATAAAGGCATTTCGATTCCTACCACAAGAGCAAATACTGACGCTCAAGCAATTATTGTACGCAATTTACCAGACAATTGACTTTGTCTCCAGAATAGACTCCTGTAAGACACTCAACAGTTGAATGTCACCTCCCTCTTCACTCCTGTGCCGTAGGCAACGTAAATTGCAGAATAGGCAAATACTGAAAACATAATATCACATGACCAAAACTTTTCATTAGATTCTTATTAAGTTAATACATAATTAGTTATAACTACAAGGCTAAGCTGCGCTAGCCGCAGTTAGCCTGTGGATGGGTGCCCTTTATTAACATATTGAGACTCCTCTGTGCCTCGGAGAGCACGTAAAGCCGTCGGTCCCGGTTGTCATGCTATAACAATCGTTAGTGGTAGTCAAGCCCTAAAGGCCTGAAAACCCGTCCATTATAGTACGGAAGAATCTTGAAATTACAGATGATAGACACGAATGGAAAAAAAAATGATATTTGGAATAAGAGTAGGAGAATAATAATATATGTAGATATCTGGAACAATTTACACAGCACGATCTAGTCCCAAATTATGCGGATACAATGTCTGGTACCCATAGTACAATCCTATGGGTACCAGACATTGTATATTACTTAAGTATATATTTTTTTTTATGAATGATGTTAAAGGGAACTCGTACTACACTCTCGGCTTTGTAAGTTCTGGATAATAAAGTTGTTTCATTTTGAAATTTGAAACGCGTTCACCGACCTTTGTTGCTGATTGTACTAAATACCTTTGTGCAAATAAGGTAACCAAGGTTAACGACACTACAGAGATTCGATTCTCAAGATTACCGTCGCCAATATTCACACACTGACGATTGAGGTTTTGTGAGTGAGTGTTCTTTTATTTGATAGGTTGTTAGCTATAGTGTGTTGTTTTCAATTATGTGGGCAGACATGATTAACGCGTGTGAGTCATAATCATGACTTTCGTAATGGTTTATTCGAGCGTAAATAGCCATTTATCTGTTTTTTTTTTATGATTTTCTATTAAGTGAATACATATTTTTCTGTCATTAGATTTATCAGTATACTACATGTGGAAACTTGTAATTGACCATATTTTGTATAAACTTTAACTTACTGTATCTTTAGCTGTAAGTTTTACTAAAATATATAAAATAAAAATCCATCAATTACGTAGATAAATAATAAAGATGACGATTTATGAGTCTAGACAACTCCGTAGTTTTTCATAACGAGGTACGACGGAATCCTAAAAAGGCCAAGGGGACATCGTAGGACTACTGTATACCGTACCGCTCAAAGTGTGCCCATTATATTAAAAACCACTTTCTTGCAAGTATCGAAACAAAACGGTTGGACGATATTGTCAACGTAATATTAGTAAGTGGTGCTTTTTATCAGATTAAAAATGGCAACGTTAGCAGGGTGCCTGTCATGGTGCGTCGCAATACTTTTCGGTAATGTCATAATTATATTAGTAGGTACATGCTTCATGGTATTTCTTTTTTGTTTTATGGCGTTGTTAGATGTAGATCTTCTATATCTACATGTATAATCTCGAAACACTTACTTCTATTATGTAGGTATAGGCAACCGGTTAGTGGATGATGATTCACTCCAGCGTCCTATAATCCCAAGATTTTGCTGTAGGGCTGACTTGGAATCACCTGTAATATTTATAAGACACAATACACACACACACACACACACGCACAGATATCCTGTCTCTTACATGCACGTACACACAAACTTGCACGCGTCCACGCACACTCTTTTAGCCCGTTTTTTGCTCCTATTCTATTAATTTTTAAGAATTAAGAACTTACTTTTACTTCATCCTCCGTTAAAATAACTTACCTATAGATTTAACATAACTTACGATACTGGTTTGTAATCTGGAAGAGCGGAAACTTCTACGACAAGCAATTCTTTTGACGACCTCTGTGGTCTAGCAGTTCGAGTGTGACTGCTGGTCGTGGGTTCGATTCCCACAGGACACAAATATTTGTGTGGATAAAACATGAGTATTTGAGTTTGTCTGGGTGTTTCTTATGTATTATAAGTATGTATTTACAAAAAAAAAGTATATAAGTATTATATCCATTGTCTAGTATCCATAGTACAAGCTCTGCTTAGTTTGGGACTAGATGGTGTTGTGTAAAAATGACCCAAAAATATTATTATTATATTATTATTCTTACCTTTCTTAGGCAGTTGGGTAAATATCGGTTTAGCAATTGACATTATAGCCATTTATTGTAGACGTGTATTTTAACGAGATTGTTTTTAGATTCACAGCTTTGTTCGTTCGCTCGTTTGATGTTTGATTTGACTACTAAAATGTAAAAAAAAACATGTAAGTATTGTCAGAAAGAAACATTATTGATCCAATCGGGAATATTGTTCTTGAAAAAGATGAAAAAAAATAAACAGTTCTGAAATCTTCAAAAACATTACAACCACAAAACTTTTTAGTTTTTATTTTTTGCAAAACTTCTCCATTTTCGTCTCGACGGAGTCGCTTCAAAGCAATATTTGTCACAAAATTACAGCTTTTTACTTCAACGAGCGCCCCGTTTGACCAATAAAAAGGGTGCAAACAAAAAAAAAAGCGTTGACTGGACGTTTTGAAATTCGAATTAAATTTCTTTTCGAAAAGCATTGGGTGTCAAAACATGGTAAATTTACATACAGTTTTCTATTTAGGTGTTACTTGCAGATTCTTCGGGGTGTCGACCCTGGGGCAACGATGTGTGAACCCTATGATTGATGACTTAAACCCTTATGTTATAGGGCTTAATACTTTTTGCGTATGACATTTTGTGTCGTGTTATTGATATTTTGTGGTTAGATAAGCTTAATTTGAATAGGTCTGGTGCGGTATTGTACTTTTTTGTTGAGTGAGAAGTTGAGTGAATTGATATAGATTGTTTTAGATCAGGTTCAGGCAATAGAAGTACAGTTTGACTGTCTCAATAATCTATTGGTCAATTCCTAAGTCAAGCAGTGTTATTTGATGTTTCTGTGTAACTCGGTTTGGATTCATGTCCGGTTATTGGCAACAGGCACGCTGCATGGTACGGTCAGCAACGAAAGTCAAACACAGCTAAATTTTGAAAACATGTCACCTCCAACACTTGTCAAGAGTTTTTTTTATTATAAAGGTAAAGTAAATATTTAATGGTCATATTTTGCACAACCTTCACAGGTCAGTAACTTCATGTTAAAATTCGTATTGAAGATTGCAACATGTTCAGCGAGTTTCGTTGCTGACTGTACCTAATAATAATAAATACCTTTTTGTATTTTTTGGCATTTTCAATGGAAAATTTTGACCGCGGGTAGGATAATAAATCAATAATAATAAATAAATATTCTTTGACAATTTTAATAATTTAAATTTTAATAATACAGGTGATTCGTGAGTATACATGAGTATCTCTCTGCCAAATCATTCCGGAATTTAGGTATGATGGATTGGGTCCTTAGTCGTTTCGCACCGCGAGCGGTTCGAACCGCGGTGCGAATTGCCCACGAGCTCTTTTTGAATGGGTCCTTTCGCACCGCGGTTCGAATCGCTCGTGGTGCGAAACGTCTAAAGACCCGATGGATTGCTTTTATGTGCATAACAACATACCTACATAACATACCGTAACACCTGTACTTATTGCTCGAAGGGTTAGGCAGAGGTCTACTAATGTCCACCTACAGTTCGACGGTAGGTTAGATCAAATCCAAACTCCGAACCACTACTGAGAATTTCAAAGAAAATCCCAATAATACTACTCGACCTGGGATCAAACCCAAGACCTCTAGCGGTGCAGTTGCGCTTACGATCACTAGGTTAATGAGTTACCTACCTACATAACTTATCATCTCTTACTTAATTGGAAAATCGTGACGTTTTGGGTTTAGGTCTAAAGATACTTTAATAAAAACATAATGCATACTAAAATGTCAAAAACTACCATACGTTTGTCGTCGTCAGTTACAAATAAGAATAAGTAATTCTACCCATCCAATGCATTCATTTCTCCAAAAGAGATTGGTTTGCGGTTAGGTATTTAAAAAGGCATTGTAACGCATACTGTGAGAATCTGTCTGTATGTTTTATTATTAGTAATATAATTTGAACATGACTCTTACCTTTTTATCAAACCAATAGACGATATAAGTACTTTTTTAAACCTTTCTTTATTCTTTTTACGCTCGACTGATTTCATATTATTCGTTCACACTTCACTGCGTCTCTTTTAAAGGTTTTACAATAAACCTTTAATAACCTAAGCCTTTTTACGCCAAATTCATGACGTGTGTACGAATTCGTCTCGTTTTTGTTTAAAAAATAATTGAAAAGCTTTACTTACTGGTTGTCTGAGTTTTGTAAAATAAAAAATCAACATCATTATCAGCCTATATTCGTCCACTGCTGGTCTAAGGTCTCTCCTAAACGCCACAGAGCTCGATCTTCTGATTTCCTCATCCAGTTACTGTCAGCTGCCTTCCGCTAGTCGTCACTCCACCTGCCTGCCACCGCCCTAAATAAAACATAGTCATTTTAAAGTTATTTAGCAAAGGAAAACTTCAACCGCGGGCAGAATTCAAACCTGCGTCTTCTGGTTCGGTACACAAGACGCTATGACCGCTAAGCCACCGCGACTTCCACTCAGACGCAGGTCCGAATCCTGCCCATGGTCGAAGTTTTCCTTTGCTAAATAACTAAAATCTTAGCATGGAAAATGCCAATAACTACAATAAGATAAAACATAGTCATGTGAAAATAGGGTGGGTCCAAAGATATAAGAAATAATTATCACTCGCTTAAATGATAAAGATATCGTGAGGAATGCGTGACCTGCATGCCTTAGAGATTTTCTTGAATTCCTGCTAAAGTCTACTAATCAACATTAGGCCAGCATTGTGGATATAGTCTAATCCGTCTCAGTTTGAGACGAGACCCGGGCCCAGCAGTGGGACAGTATATGGGTTGATAATGGTTAAACGGAAACGGTAAGACGGGTACTTAGTCTATAATTTTTCTCAAAGCACGACAATTGCGTGTCTTATATTTAATGAAACTTATGTTCACAAGAATACTTCTTATGTAAACAATTTCTTATTAGTGAAGACCTATTATTGGCTTTCTGATGTCTATAATAATTTATTATGTTTACGCTAATTGTTATAAGCTGTTGATCTTCCTTTGGTAAATTAATAAATAAATAATGATGACATCAGCGACGAGCACTCGCTGTAATATATCCAAAACTTGTTCCTTTTATTTGCCTTCCATTTTCCTATCAAAAAGGCTAATAAAACACATTCGTGTATATTATTGACCGTCGCAAATGAAATCAATCCGTTCTACCGCGGACAAAGTAGCACGCAATCTAAAAGTTATTGTTTCAACGGGACTTGTTCGTATAAACGACAGCGCTTTCATTAAAAGTTCGCGAAACACACTGGTTTGTTTGACTATTTGTTGCGACCGAATAGGGGAAATATACTAGGCAATACAGTAGATAAGTTATTTTTTATTCCACTTAGCCTTATAGTTAGCAGTTAACAGGTACAGAGGACGCATCCACGCTTCGCCGGTGTTTAGGTCCTTGTATAATTTGGATACTAGGACACTGATAGCCAAACTCCGAACTGCTACTTTGCTGGACCTGGGAATCAAACTCAAGATCTCAACCGTAGCAGTCTCGCTTACCACCACTAGGGTAACGAGTAATTCTATTCCACCCATGAACAAACATTTAAGAAATCCGGGAAATTTACTCATTAACGGCAAGAGTACCTACTCAAAACTTTGTATAACTTTGCACCCTTGCGGAGTAGTCCTCAGGGAAGTATTCAGCTAAATTAACAGAAGAGGTCACCTACCTGCGAGTCACTGTCACGTTGGCATTTAATATTTTTCATCATACCTGTAGAATAACTTTATTAAGTAGAAAGGTTTATTTCGCTTTCCGTAGCGTTGGACATCATCTATTTTGCTACGTATAAAATTTATTCAATCAATTCAATCAGGTGAATTTACTTTTTACATAAGGTATCCAAACTTCCTAGATGGAAAGTGACCAGAACATAAACTATGTGCCAGTTCTGTGCAATAAAAGCCCACAATACAACCAGCATGGGTAAGACATGGCCTGCGCAGTTCCATTCAAGATGAACAGTACTTTATTTGTGACACATCATTAAGTATATGTATACTGAAAAAAAAAAGCAACAGACATAACAAAATACAATCACGCCTGTATTCCCCGAAGGGTTGGGCAGATTTGAACCAATGAACACCCACAGTTCACCGGTAAGCATAGGTCCCATGTAGTAGGCGGCGAGCCTATTGAACTGAACTCTCACAAGGTTGAACGCGCATGTTTCGTAACCTTCGGCTATTGACCATGTAGGTATGACAAGCTAGTTAATTAATACATAATAGTGAATCATAGTTTATAACTCAATTTCCTATTTACGTCAAATTAATATATTTGCGTCGATGCCGTTGCTAAGAATTTTAGAATAATTTACATTTCTTACAGTAAATAAACGTGGTAGAGTAATGTTGAGGTTAGACTTGTTATTGTATAACTATGACTACCTCTGATTTAATGAATGAAATGACGTTTTCAGAAGACTTTTATAATAATTTAATGAGACTCGACCTCATCCCCCACGAGTACAACCTAAACGATAGCGATAAACTGTGGACCACATTGCTTAACTTTCGAGGAATTTTCTCTGCTCCTACTGCTGAATTTGTCTGGGATGGTACCAAGCATTGCCATACCATCACACTTGTACTCCCCGAAGAGTTAGGCAGAGGTGTTAACGTCCCATACAAGAGGGGGCGAACCTATTGCCATTAACCGGGCACAAATCCAAACTCCGAGCTCCTAAAGAGAATTTCATAGAAAATACCGATAACACTGTACTCTAACTAGGTATCGAAACCAGGACCTCTGTTTTAGTAGTCACGCTTAGAACCATTAGACTAACGAGGCACTCGTTGCAATGCAACACCAAATGTTACAGTCAGTCTGTTTTTGTTTTTCAGACATAGTTTTGTAGACGTACTCGTATGTGACTAAGCTGTGAATTCCAGGAAAGAAAAACTATAACATGCCACACTATCTGAAGTAAATTTTCCTTATTCGACGTTGCTCTTCACTCAGTTGTTGTGAATGGGAGAAAAATATGTGGTTTACATTGTATTAGTCACTCTAGTGCGTATTGTTATCGTGTTTGTGTAAAGGTTTTGTTGTAAAACTAGAAGCGTAACTAGAGTGGCTCAAATGGTTGTCGCGACATAATTTTGTTGTTACATTTCTCGTGCCAAAAATATGGCTAAAGTCACAGGATGCATGTTAGGCGCCAGCAGTTTCATAGTGAGCAATAGACGCTAGGGTATCTGGAAATCCTGGCCCACTACTGGGCACGGGTTTCCTCTCTGAATTTGAAGGATTAGGCAGTACTCCACCAAGCTGGCCTAATGCGAGTTGGTAGACTTCACACACTGTCGAGAAAATCTCTAAGGCATGCAGATTTCCTCACAATGGTTTCCTTCATCGTTTAAGCGAGTGATAATTCATTATTAGAAACATATGCACATGATTTCGAAAAGTCAGAGGTGCTTTGGATTTGAACTTGAGACCTTTGACTTGGCAGTCCAATGGTCATATCACTAGGTTAACTGCTGATCCTACTTAATGCCTACTTATATTATAAATGTGTTGTGACTCTGCCTGTCTGTTACGCTTTCACTCCTAAACCGCTGAAGCTGTTTTGATGGAATTTGGTACAGCGATAGATTAGACCTTGGAGAATAGGTTACCTTTTGTCTAAATAGCCTTTTGGGATGTGGATGAAACCGCAGGCAACAGCTAGTATATGAATGTTTGTTACTCTATCACGCATAATCTATTGAACGGATTTGAATGAAATTTGGCACATAAATATAGTTTATAAAATGTCTTAACACATAGGATACTTTTATCCAGGTAAAGTCCACCACAAGTTGCAGGCAGAAGCAGGCCTGCGCGGGGATTCAAGTCCATACATAATTATTAATGCAATAATAAAAAATATATCATTAAATACTAAATAGTAACAAATAATACAAAATACTCGGCAGATTTTTGTATTTTTTCAATTTTATTTTTATCTAAATTTATAATTTTTAATGCAAACAGTTGTCTCACGGCACCAGTTGGCTGAATCGTACGCAACAGCTGCACCACACATGGGACTGTTTAATCCGTCAATGTTCGTTCTCAAGGACTTATTGATGGGTTGTTCCGGGTTACAAATTTTATACAACTATAGGCAGAAAACAAATTAATACAGCTTTATTGCTTTGATTGTTTTAAAATGACAAATAACCATAGAGGTTTGTGTTGTGTTGGATGTAACACGAGAAATAGTTTGCTTAAAAATATTTACATAGATTATACAAACACCTATGACATTCGTTAGTGGTCCAAAATGCCTAACAACCAGTAAGTCTATCTTCCGGATATTGGCATTGCCCTGAAATCAGATTGCAGAGGTCTGATGGCAGTCGCTTCGTATGAATTATTGGTATTCAACCGCATCAGGGGGTCTTCTCCCTAAGCACGAAGTCCGTAATTTCGACCTTCGTTACGGGCGTTTCCTACTCCGTATCACCTACGCACAGATGATTCGTTCGGTTCCCGAACTAAGAATGAATGACAACACAATTTGACAGTTGTCCCTACTCCCGATGTGTTTTTACCCATTAGAAAAATTGAATTTGACACTTGTTTTATCGGACTCCGAAGTTTTGGAGAACTTTCGAACGGCTCGTAACTTCGTTGACGGAGATAGGGAGTAGACCCTCTGGTTACACTGGAAGCCGACCCCAACACAGTTTGGAAAAAAGCTCGGAGGGTAATGTGTTTTTTTACAATATTACAACATATTCTTTTGAAATAAAACTACTTTTTAAGGATTTTATCGCGTTATATTGATATAATTAATCCCGACGTTTCGGACCCTTAACAGCGTCCATAGTCACAGGTTAACTGAGGTGGTCTTGATGATATAATTACTGACAGCTACTTTGGTCTTGCAGTTGTAGGCCTGGATTTTGATTTAATAGAACCTATAACAGAATTCCAAGCAGGTGGTAAAATCCGTAAAAAGTATTTTTGTATTTTGTATTTCATAGTGTATATTCGCTTAAGTGTCAGAAATAAAAAAATATTACTTTATTGCTGTTTCTCATAAATCAAGTGAGATTCTAATCACGTGATCAAATGACGTCACAGCGTGTTGGTAATCTGTGTAAGCAGGCATTATAGTTATCAAGCACTGCCGATATAGGATGATTAATACGTGCGGTAATGAGGAAGAATCGGTTCACATCCGTAAAATATTATGTGATGACGTAATTACGATATGTCTGCAAAGCTATAGATACAATGACTTGGTCCTTTCCACCAAGAATTTTGAAATTGCTATGGATGCGTTGGATATTCAGTGGTGTTTATTTTATAGCTTAGCAGTGGATGGATGGATGCGTGCTTTGGATTCGTACAATGAATGGTCGCGAGTAATCCGAATTGCTACTGAGAATTTCATAGCAAAGCCCAATAACACCTTGCACGATCTGGGAATTTAACAAAGTTTTATTCTACTTAAATTGATTTATTCATTGCTATATGTCAGCCAGTGTACATTATGTTTGGGCATCGAATTTAATACTTAAACATCATTGTAGACGTAGCCAGCTTCCTCTTTAATTCAATTATATATATGTCGGTGAAATGGCTCCGCTCGATTATATGCTACTCTTGAAATGTCAATGAATATAACTTACCATCACGCCTGTAATTCAAAGGGTTTGGCAGAGGTACCTATACTAATGTAACCCACAATTCCTGTCGCATGTTAAGATCCCACGTTTTTTCAGCTTTATTTATTTTTTGGGATTTTTATCTACAAGGATACGCCAACCTCAATATATCTTATGTTTAAGATACATTTGGGTTGGCGTATCCTTTTCTCCATTTCTATGTTTTAGTATAAAAGTATTGTATAGTGCATGGTATACTGTTGTATTGTTGTATACTTTTATACAAAGAAATATAAATTTGAAGAGAAAATGGAGATATAGGAAGATTATGGATTCACAACTACTGCCAAACTACAAAGTTGTTTTGCTAGGACTTAGGAGGTAACAATATCATTTGAATTAAACTAATATCTAGCCTATTTAATGCATACTCTTTCTTCAATACTTCCTGCTCCCTTCCGTTTTTTACACATTCCATCGGCAGATGTTCTCAATTTTATTAGATCCCACGTTAAAGCGAGCCTTTTCGATTTGCCATTTTATTTATTTACTTAGCCCGTTAAACTGGGTGAGATTAATCTATAAGACTGTATTATTTAATTCTTTTGGCTATAGGATGTCTCTCAACTCAGTGTGCCTTTTGGCAAAAGCCTCCTCCAGTAGTTTCAATTGCTTCCTGTCTTGAGCAACACTCCTCCATTTGGGTCCCGCAGTTAGTTTCAGCTCATCTTCCCAGCGCATTTGTAGTCGTCCTCGACGTCACTTGCCATCTCTTGGATATGAGATTTGTGCCCGGTTAATGGCAAATCGCTATCCAAGAGATGGCGATTTGCCATTAACCGGGCACAAATCTAAACACCGAGCTGTTACTGAGAATTTCTGTTTTTAAGAAGTTAGAAAATCCCAATAGAATACACAGCATATTGAAACACAGACACAATCTGTCACATGTTTTTGAGAGAGTAAAATTATCGTGATTTGTAGATCGAGGGTAATAAACTTCATAATAATATGTAAAAACTGTAAACACAGTTACTATAATGAACGGGACTAATGATAACAAGTATTACTATAGTAAGTAATAATATTGCTCATTAAATTAATAATTACCTCATTATTCTACCGATCGTTAGCGCCACTGCTACGCTAGAGTTCCCCGGTTCGATTCCCATGTCGAGTAAAGATTTATTGGGATTTTCTATGAAATTTGGATTTGTGCCCCGTTAATGGCTATAGGCTTGTCCCTATTACATGTAAACCCAAACATACTTACCGGAGAACTGTGAGTGTACATCGGTACACCTCTGCCTAACCCTTCGGGGAAATAGGCGTGATGTTATGATTATTGTATTCATCTAATAAAATACCAGGGTACTAATGAGTAATGAATGAATGAATGAATGACATTTATTCATTCATTCATTCGGGAACAGTGTTACAAAAGCTCTAGTTTAAATAGGGACAGTATAATATGTTCCACCTTGCTTAAATAAGCAAATATTAAATAAAAATTACAAATTTGTCAAAATTGAAATTAAAATGTAAAACAGAATGTCAATTTATACGGCATAATGATATAATTATCAAAATAATACAACTTAAGACATAATGAAAATTAATTAATACTCTAAGACTATGGTGATCTAAATATTAAATTTAAATTTTCCATTAATTTTATGGTTCATAAAATCGTGCATAGTAGGTATGAAATGACTTTAATCTAAATTCTATTGTTTCTCAAATAGGAAAACTCATGATTAAAATTGAGTAAAGTAATTAAGCGCCAAACACTTCAATTAATAACCATAACAGGTAAGCCTAAGCTGTAATTCAATTCTCAATTGAAATTATTATTTCCCTTTACAATAGAGTACTGTGGTACCACATTATTTATTAAGAACAGAAGGTAAGTGGGAAATAATTATCGAACTAAACTACCGAGGCCACTCTCTGTGATGTCGAATTTCTATTCTACATTCTACGTCTTATAGGTGATTTAAGCGACATCTATCTAAGACATATTACTATGTTCTTCAACCGACATTGAATATATTGTGAAGTGGGAAATATTGGGACGTGATAATCAACTTCAAGTTGACTTTTTTTTTATACCACTAAGGTGGCAAACAAGCATACGGCCCACCTGATGGTAAGCGGTTATCGTAGCCTATAGACGCTTGTAACACCAGGGGTATCACTTGCGCGTTGCCGTCCCTGTAAAACAAAAGAGGAATAGTTGGGTTGGCAGTATAAGGGTCAAAGTCCCCCACTGCCAACATAACATATCCTCGCGGAGCACTGGCAACCTTGCTCACCGTAAGGAACACAACACACAGCTTAAAGCAGTGTTATTTCACTTCAATTTTCTGCAAGGCGGAGGTAATTCCCCAGTAGGGCAGCTCCAATTTGAATGGAATTTCTCCCATTATGCCCTATAAACTTCAGAAATTGACTTCAAGCGTTTTGAGATGTATTCTGACACAATTGTCAGACATCAATCAAATAATATAATAGGCTCGCCCCCTATTACACAGGACCTAAACATACCAGTGAACTGTCGATGTCTATTAGTAAAGTTATCCCTTCTGTGAATAGGCGTGAATTAGAATGACGGTATACACCATATAGGACGCTATTAAAGACCATCTATATTCCATCAGGTACAAAATAAAAAGTCGAATTGGGGTCACAGTCGACGAAGATACCGTGGTGCATGATAAATAAATATAATTGAGAATCTCCTCTTTTTTTGAAGTCAGTTAATAGTGATTTATGTCGCGAATCCAAAAGTGATAATTGTGCAAACAAGATATTGAACGCGCAAAATATATTGAACCGATGTATATCATTTTATAAAGCCTCTCTGTATTTAAATAAATATAAATTAACATAACTAATAACTATTTACATAATGTACAAAAAAAAAGGAAAATGAAAAGAACTAATAAAAAAAATTATCACGTCCAAGCGTCAAAGTATTCCTCCACATCGCTGTCATCTGGTAACGTTCCCAGAAGACTGGCCGCATTGCCACGTTGAATGGCAATGCTAATTCGTTGACCCAAGAATAAACCAGCCCTCTGGTCGCGCGAAGCGTCGATAAGTTTTTTGGTAATTTCTTTAAAAAGGAGTATGTCCTAATGAATATAGAACAGAAACAAAGAATTACAAGTCAAAATCGAAGGTCAGAAATTGACTGTTAAGTCGTTTTTTTTTATGGTAGTAGTGCTTCTGTAGTAGTCCCAACGCAAAGTAATTACCAAATATTCTGGCGTAAGGCAATCATGTGCCAACATTATTGTGTTCCGGTTTGAAGAGAAATGTAGCCAATGAAATAACGGGGCATTTGAAACTTAACAACTGAGGTCTAAACGTGCGAGTGACACCGCTATTCCTTATTCGTTTTACAGGGTCGGCAACGCGGAAGTGATACCCCTGTTGTCAAGCGTTTATAGGCTACGGTAACCGCTTACCATCAGGTGGGGCGTATATGCTTGTTTGCCACCTTAGTAGTATAAAAAGAAGGTATACCACCAGCCACTTCCTCCTGTTCACACAATCCACTTTACACAGATTTATCTATATCTATAAACAAATAATTACTAGTCTTTTGTGACTGATTCATCGACGCAGAGCCTAAGCCACTGGGGCTACAAACTTGAAATTTCAAGCCTTTTATGTTGTAAGCATCCACTAAGGAAGGAGGTAATATATTTTACTACCCCTGTGAAACCGGAGCGGGCCGCTATTTATACAATATAGTTACTATTACGTACTTAATAAGTTTTTTTACAAACTCACGAAGATTTAAGGTTGCAAACGAATAATGCCAATAACCGTTTTCATTGCGTTTTTTTTTGTTTGTTTGTGTTTAGTTATTAGTAGTACCATGAAATACTGAGTCAACCTTCTTTACCCATTTATTTAATGGCACCATGAAAACGGGTTCGTTTTAAATTATGTTAATTAATGAATTCGCATAGTGTATCTCGGACGTCATACATATGCGTATGACGCCATTCATCTTTATAACAACAATGTATTTATTGAGGAAGTACGGTTCTATAAATTATAACAATGTTAAAAAATAACAGATATTTAAATCTATTTTCCTTTGTGTTCCTAGCATGTCGATAGCAAAATACAATTAAATTAATATATATACTAAGGCTCATATTTCCTTGCGAGGCACGTCTCAAAAATGCAAAATTTCGAGCTTAAAATAAGTTTTCAAAATTTGAAGGTAGAGTCATGAATTTAATTCAATTCATCGTTCTCTGGGGAAATTAAGTCAATGCCATACCATTCACGTAGTAAATGAGCCAAAAGACAGTTTAGTACTTTCAAAGAAATAGGAAATTTTGTTCAGCTTCTATAGCAGTCCAATATTCCCACTAAGGCCTCCTTTCTGAAGAACTTCTTGCCCTTAGACAAACTATGTTAACCTTTGGCTAGGTAGTGACATTTTCACGGACAAGTGAAAGCAAGTGCGGATTTTAGTTGGTACGAGTCTGACATACCCTGCCTCCCCATAAAATAAAGTAGTAAAAAGGTTGTTGCTGAATCCCCATTTGGACTTCTTGGATTACGAGGTAACCACCTTTTTTTAGGTGCTCATGGATCGTCTGTCACTTGGGGAGGTGCCAGGGTATGTTGAACTGCGTTTACACGTCACGAAAACAAGGAATTAAAATCTTAATCTACTTTATAAAAAATACCTTGTTTAATTATATTACTACTAGACTATAGCCTAATCCCTCTCAATCTGAGAGGAGACCCGTACCCAGCAGTGGGACAGTATATAGATTGATGATGAACGCTGGCTGCCAGCTTCAGGATGGCCGTCGTCAGGCAATTATTTCATTGAGAAATTTGTCAGTAGCAATTCTGATATACACACATCAAAAAAAGTTTGCGATCACAAGCATAAGGTGATATAATTTTTAAAATTGAACTTTTTCAAAAAAAAATATTTGTTGTGTATTTTCTTTAAATAGAAATACCCTGTTTGAAATAATCTAAAAAGAAGAAGAAATCATAATAATCTAATGAATTGATCGCAAACGTTTTCTGATGTGTGTACTTTTAACGTGTGCAGACTTTCCGTCTGTTGCGTGGGACTGAATAACATTCATAGTTAGTGAGCTGTAGGTTTTTAATACACCTCTGTATACCCCGTGGGGGAAAACAGGCGCGAAGCTAAACATATTGATTCCATTACTTTGAATACGTGCGTCACAGGTAGGTACAGTTGACTCACTTATATACTTTACTGGCCCACGACTGTGGACAAATATTGGTGCAGCTATTTTTATAATATGATAGCACCTTCAGTATGCTTTGCTATGATTGCTTAGGTTTTCATTGAATTAAAAATCGAACTGAAACTTTAATTTAAGGGTATAAGACAGTGAAAGGCCGGCTTACCCAACAAATCACATGGTTAATGGTAAACTAACCAAGAGAAGATAGAGTAGTGGAAGTAATTCCACTCAAATTGGAGCTGTCCGACTGGGGAAGTACCTTTGCCTTGCAGAAAATCAAAGTGAAATAACTGACACTAACACTGCTTCGAGCTGTGTTGTTTCTTACGGTGCGTAAGGTTGCCACGAGGTAAGTGCTCCACGAGGAAACACGAGGAGTTTGACCCATACACTGCCAACCCATCAAACATCTGCATCATGCCGCAACCAATTAGGAAATATTATTAGTCAATAAATTAAGTTCAATTAGGTATATGTAATTTTAATGATATTGTAATAACTAATCAAATCATCATCATCATCATCAACCCATATACTGTCCCACTGCTGGGTACGGGTCTCCTGTCATATTGAGAGGGATTAGGCTATAGTCCACCACGCTAGCCTACTGCGGGTTGGCAGACCTCACAAACCGTCGAGAAAAATCTCTAAGGTATGCAGGTTTCCTCACGATGTTTTCCTTCACCGTTTAAGCGAGTGATAATTAATTATTAATACGCACATGAATTCGAAAAGTCAGAGGTGCGTGCCTCGGGTTCGAACTCGAGACCTTTGACTTGGCAGTCCAATGGTCATACCACTAGGCTATCACTGCTTTTTTAATAACTAATCAAATAATTAGAATAAAATTTAATTTTAATATTCTTATTAAATTAATAAATTAATCTTGTGAGCGCTGTGCACGCCTTTAAGTATTATAGTTAAGTTCTTTGTAGTATTATATTTGTAACTTTAATATTATGAAAAATGTTTTAGTGAATTGTCATTGGCGTGCCATAATTAAATAAATAAAATAAATAAATATTCCTCTTTCGTTTCACAGGACCTGGCAAAGTGCAAGTGATACCTCTGGTGTTGCAAGCGTCTATAGGCAGATAGGCTACGGTAACCGCTTACCTTAGCCTTAACCACCAGGAGGGTCGTATGCTTATCCGTTAATTACTTATTACTTACTCGTATTTTGTAAAGTCCCCCGCGGCACAAGGCTTGTTAAATAATGCGGGACCTGCCTAAAGAAAAAAAAAAAATACTGTTAAAACGATTGTATTGTATGATTCGAACCAACTAAGCCACCGCGATTCTCACCCGCCAGGTCGAAAATTTTGCCTTCACATTCTGAAACATATTTAGAAACATATTTTTTTACTAAATTGCACCAAGAAAGGATAAAACGTAAAGTCTACGCAGATAGTAACGAAACTAGTCGACACACACATACACACACTCCTAAACACCCGAACACCTTAGCCTCACTGTCCAAACCCACGTCAAATAGGATTAATTAAAAGAAAAAGCCGCAAACGAGGCAGTTAACCCTAGTAAATGCGAGGTAACGGATCAGGCCCGGTCGAACTAACTCCTATTTACATTGGTAATGTTACATTGAGATACAAGGACTCAGTGCCCAATGTTACATTTATTTTTATAATTGCGCCACTTTTTTGGCAGCTGTTTTTCACCAACTGCTACGATAGAGGTCCTGGGTTCAATTCGAGGTAGGGCATAGTGGGAGTAATTCTACTCAAATTGGAGCTGCCCGACTGAGGAAGTACTTCTTCTTCTTACAGCCTTGCAGAAAATCGAAGTGAAATAACACTGCTTTGAGCTATATTGTGATTCTTACGGTGAGCAAGGTTGCCAATGCTCCGCGAGGAAATGTTGTGTTGGCAGTCTGGCAACCCAACTATTCCTCTTTCGTTTTACAGGGTTGGCAACGCGCAAGTGATACCCCGGGTGTTACAAACGTCTATAGCCTTAGTGGTATAAAAATTAAATGCTCAGACATCAACTCAAAATCCATATAATATTTTTTTTCGCTGAAATCACAAACTTTCATTGAAGAACAAAAGAACGTACCTACTTATCTTTTTATTTTTACAAAAGTGATTGCAAAAGCATCTTGAGCGTCCATTACTTCTATACAATATCAACAGAGTCAAAACAATATTTATTTAGACCTCATTGTAAAATTTTACCGAAAAAATACAACACCAATATAAATTACTTTCACGAAAATAAGTAGATAACTCATGTAAATGCATAGAGGTATACGTATTTCGTACTAAAGCACCACGGAAATAAAACGCTAAAAATACTATTATTATTCGTACATACGAATATTTGATATATTTAATACACACATTTGACGACACGTTTGGCGTAGCGGCTGAGCGATCGGCTTATGCGCCACGGGTTGTGGGTTCAATCACCACACGGAACAACTATGTGTATGACCTACATGTAGATGTTCCGGGTCTGGGTGTTTGTGCATGTGATAGTTTGTGTTTTTGAACGCACCCACGATACAGGAGAATATCCTAAAGTGGGGAAAATTCTTATTTAAAAAAAAATATGTATAATCACAATATCAAAATAAATTTTTGACTGAAGTTCACTTGTTCACGGTTCGATTTAGAACATTTTACAATATATTATAATGAATACCTACAATGTTACGTATTCAAAAAATCATGTGAATGTCTGAATTGTTGTCTTCAAGAACAGAATGGATCTCAAGGCTTATAACATTGCGTTGCTGCAACACTAATAGCGCGCCGTCAGGACGCGGAAAATCTTCGCTTGCATTCTAAAATTTGATGAATGTGTGAATAAGTAAATTGTTTGCGATAACATCGCGTTTGCAGTGCGTTACAGATGCGTGCGACGCACGTCGACGCCGCCTGAAAAAACCGTGGTGTGTAAGAGCTGAGCTGCTTCGCGCTTTCTTCTCTGACATTATGTTATCTCAATGTGTAAAAGTTCCAGTGTAGTGTTATTTAAGTTCTTCTATCTTGTGGGTAATGTTGACGTAAATTTCTCCTGTTTGGTGAAGTTAAACAAACATTTGTGGTGTTATGGATTTGTTGATGTAGTGTCATAAAATAATAATTTGCTCCAAGAAATATTATTTCTTTAATCAATGTATAGACAAATTATTTAGGTAATATTTAAAGCAGTAAAGTCTCCTAAGTCTTCTTAAGTCTCCTTCAATGTCCTTTCAATGTTCGTTCTGAGTTTGTCCACTCTACATTCTTCATTCAAAAATGTACAGTGCTCTTCCAATTGAAATCAGGATGGCAAACAGTACATATATGTCTATGTGTGTTTTGTATTTATTATGTTTGTTATGCAATGCAAGCAATGATAGCTTGTGATATGATGATTGGACTACCAAGTCAAAGGTCTTGAGTTCGAATTCAGGGCATGCACCTTTGACTTGTTGAATTCATGTGCGTATTAATAATTAATTATGACTCACTTAAACGGTTAAGGAAAACATCGTGAGGAAACCTGCAGGCTTTAGATTTTATTCGACGGTGTGTGAAGTCTGCCAGCCCGCATTACGCGACCTTGGTGGTAGTGTATAGCCTAAGCCCTCTCATTCTGTGAGAGGAGACCCGTGCCCAACAGTGGGACAGTATATGGGTTGATGTTTTTTTTGTTAACCCTTCGGACAATACAGGCGTGATAAATATGTACGACTTTTTTACTTTCGCCGAAATCAAAAACGATGCACTACACGTACTCATACAAACATTTTGATGACGTTTTTCCCGAAGAAATAAGCGATATCTTGCTGTGACTGCGGTGTATGATTTTGATGATATCAATAATACGAATGGTGACGTCATTAGTCGTCGTCCACGAGAAGTACTTCGTACGAAGTAAACACTTTGATCAATGTATAATCTTTTAGCTATAAATAATTCGCGACTTCCAATCTTGTTTACTGTCAACTTGTTTGTTCTTGTTACCGGTTGAAAAACACCTTTGTTTTTCTAACTTGAACTTTTCATTATGAACCTATTTACTGTCCCGCGGCACAGGTCTCACCTCAAAAAGTGAGAGGGGTAAGCTATATATAGTCTAGCACGCTGGCTTAATGCAGGTTATCACAGGTAACCTGAATTAGGCCAGCGTGTAAGGACGCCTAAGAGTGGCCAATCTGTCCGAAATAGGTACTATTCTGTGCTCCTTATAAGTGCTAAAAGCATCTCCGAATGACCTTGTATTTTAGGTATAATTTCACTATACACACTAGTCAGTCAGCTTCGCTAAAAGCCTGTGGAGTCGTCAATCGAAGACGAAGTAGGTATAATTTGGACGTACGTACACGTGTACAATCCGGAAACGGCATGCGTCACATTTTTATTTGCGTACCTACCGACTGCGGTCACCGTGGATGAGTGGCGATGTAGCAACATCTTCAAAACAGTATGTATAGTCATCAATATCAACCTATACTGTCTAACTGCTGTGAACGGACAGTGTCTCTGGGTAATTATTACTTAATAAAAAAGTTATTAGAAAAAGAAAACCGACTTTTCGAAGACTTTTCAAGAACTTTCTGGCCGGTTGGTGTATGAAGCCAGAAAATTCTATTAGATCGAAGGCACCAACTTGGAGATACAAAATAGTTAAAATACGCAAAAGGAAGTTACGTGTCACGTACACGTAACTTCCTTTTGCGTACTTACGTAACTTCCAACCGACTTTTTTTTTCATCTACTTGCTATCTGAGGCCAGTCTGTTCGGAAAGTGTCCAAATCTCTGGGCCTACAAACTTACTTAAAAAAAATCAAAAAGGTAAAGTGCAGACATAACCTGGCCTCCTGGAGACTTACAACACACTTCTAATAGATCTGGACATACTCGCACTCTCGCACATATAATTTAAAAGAATGGTTATTGAGTTGCTTAGTACGTGAGAGTTGCTTCGTTTG
Source organism: Acronicta alni (assembly GCA_964056405.1). Classification (NCBI taxonomy): domain Eukaryota; kingdom Metazoa; phylum Arthropoda; class Insecta; order Lepidoptera; family Noctuidae; genus Acronicta; species Acronicta alni. The sequence goes on along the minus strand of OZ043915.1, from coordinate 15,323,012 downwards.
TCGCGCATTTGTTTTATTTTATTTTAAAGATTATGTCGCGGACATTAATGTGGTTTACCTAGGTTTGTTTTTAAAAAAACATATAATACTTTTGTGAAATATGCAACTGTTTTATGTCCCAATAAAGAATAATAAAAAATAAATAAAATCACGTAGGCCTCTATCAGTGAACGCTACAGCCCGATTCAGCTCTTCTGGAACTTACCAGCTGCCTTATAAGTAGGTAAATATAATAAACATTAAATCATCATCATATCAGCCACAAGAGGTCCACTGCTGAACAAAGGCCTCCCATATAGACTTCCAAAAGGACCGGTCATATGCCACTTACATCCAACGACTTCCAGCGACCTTTACCAAATCGTCCGGTGCGCGGTCTCCACTCGAGAACCTTCTTGCCTTTAATACATTAATAATTACATTAAAAAAAACATTGTAGTATGTCAAAAGAGGTTATAATAGTTTAATTTGGAAAGGGCTGAAAAGTTAATTACATTTGTGTGACGAAAACAGCGGCGGCATTATCCTCACGCAAAATGTTAATTATTGGTATCCAATGCAGAAGTCAATCAATTTATGTTAATTACAACGTCATTTATATAGCGCACTGATTAACATGTTATATGTACAGAGGACAGCACATTTAACTACCCCAATCTGTCAAATTCTTTTAATAGATTTTCAACTTTAATACAAAGTAATAAGGTTCATGTTCAATGGGGAAATTGACAGTTTTGCATAGCTTGACCTACTAGCTTCTGTACCTACCTACGCTCAGGATGTAACTTTGTACATAATTATGAGTGGAACGCAAACATACGGGTGATTAAAATGGGGAGCTTGTGAAATGTTGGGAGGTCTTTTCGTCGACGAAACGTCGGGATTAATAATATGAATATAACGCGATAAAGTCAGTAGTTAGTTAAAAAAATACTTTTATTTCAATCTTCGTACAGACGCTGGCGGATCAAGCAATCCTAAACTGTCAAATTTTCCGAATTGAATATGAAACTTATTGTTTTGAATTAAACTTGAAAATCACGACCACTAGACCAACAAGAGATTTACATTTATACATTGTCTTGAGTATGAATCTAACATTACTTGAGTATAAATGTAACCAATAAAAATATATAAGTATTATATCTGTTGTCTAGTACCCATAGTACAAGACTGCTTACTTTGGGACTAGATGGTGCTTTGAAATAAACCTACTTTTTACAGCGTCCAGCTTTTACAGCGTCACGGGTAGACTAACCCTGAGTCTACCCGTGACCATGGACGCTGTAAAGGGTCCGAAACGTCGGGATTAATAATATCAATATAACGCGATAAAATCCGTAAAAAGTAAGTTTATTTCGGTGTATAATATTCGCGTAGATGGTGCTGTATTAAATTGTCCAAGAATACATTACAATGCAACTTGTATTTGCCATGATCCCCACACTAGTCAATGCCTGTATTTTGGGGGCTCTTCTATCACAATACCCGTGTAATCCCCCTACCCTAAGCGTCGTTGACAGGCAGCTGAAACGTTCGAGTACGCTTCACTCGCTTCCCTTTGACAAAGTTGGACTGAGTTTGAGGTTGGGATGTGTAAGCCGGAAGTATCGATATACTTTGATGAGAATCAGGATGGGGTACTTTACAGATGGATTTTAAACGACATTGGTCAGGTTAGGGTCTCGGCACATTGTGTTTATACCATTCTCCGAGCCTTTCCCCAACTATGTGTTGGCAGTGCGGGGACTTTAACCCTTATACTGCCACCCCAGCTATTCCTCTTTCATTTTACAGGGTCGGCAAGTGATACCCCTGGTGTTCCAACCGTCTATAGGCTACGGTAACCGCTTACCTTCAAGAGGGCCGTATGCTTGTTTGCCACCTTAGTGGTACATAAAAAAATAAAACAATGTTGGGGTGAGCTTCCAGTCTAACCAGATGCGGCTGAATATTAGTACTTTACACGAAGCGATTGTCATCAGACCCCTGAAACCCAATTTCTGGGCAATACCAATATCTTGAGGAGAGACTGGTAGTCAGGCTTTTTGGGCTTCTGACTACCACTAACGATTGTCATAGGTGTTCGCATGACAACCGGGACCGAGAGCTTTACGTGCTCTCAGAGGCACGGAATGACATGCTCTCAAAACCGTGAGAAAAATAGATTGCCTACATTATCTAATTAAGTATTTTTTTTAATTAAAAAGAAAATTTTAGAAAATTAATTTTGACCCACTTCCGGGTATCCGATTGAGCTGAAATTTGACATATGTTTAGTTCGGATGAAAATGCATGCGTATTTTTTAAACTATTAGGTACGTACTTATATTTTATCCTTTTGTTTTTTTTCAGTTTTTATTACAATTTTATAATATATGCTATTTGTGTCTCGGCGTTGACCAAATAAATATATTGACCTCTGTGGTCTAGCGACTGCTGATCATGGGGTCGTGGGTTCGATTCCCACAGGACACAAATATTTGTGTGGTTAAAACATGAGTATTTGTGTTTGTCTGGGTGTTTCTTATGTATTATAAGTATGTATTTACAAAAAAATTGTCCTGCCATCCATACGCAAATAAGGACTGAGTGAATGACATAAGGTCCGACAGATTTCGTAGTTTAGTTACTGTCAAAAATATTGATTTCATCAATTCTGTCATTGAATTGTCTACTTTGACAATCAAATAGCAGACATGCACCCCTGATTACTTGTTGTAGTTTTAATAATAATTTTGTTTTGCGAGAAAACAATAAAATGTGGGGATTCCATAATTAAGTAGATAAAAACTTTTTGTTAAGTTCAATGAGCAATGCGTGAACAAGAGACAGGTTACTGATTGACCAGAATCCGGAAAACAGTACGTGGGTTAACCCCCTTACTGCGAAAGGTCACATGCAGTCCGAGCAATTTGAGTGTTTTGTGAGAGGCAGAGGAATATGTCTTAAACATGAAGGAAAAGTAAGATGGAAAAACCAACGAGTGGCCTTAACGCTCACGCAATTTATTCGAAATGGTGCAATAATATACCTACTGTATTCAGAGAATTCATAAAATTTGCCAAATGGTATGTATTTTTAATAGCTGCTTTTCATTTTTACCAACCGGTTGTAATTTTAGATATATTTTTTAATGTAACATAGTCTTGTTGGTCTCGTGGTTGCAGCACGGCTGCTGACAGTAAGGTCTGATTCGCAGGTCGAGCAGTCTCAGTAGCATCTCAGAGTTTGAATTTATGCCTGGTTTATGGCTTTTACACACACATACGTACACATCTACCTAAACTTTCGGTGATCCAGGCGTGATGATATATTTATAAACTCTCATCACAATGTAATAGTTACAGTTTTCTAAATACACACTCTAAATAAAAAGTTTCTGGCAACCCTGACTAGTGGTGAACGAGAGCCCTTGAATCTAGATAATATCGATAAAATGCATATTATCGACATATCTATATCGTGCACGTGACGATACTGGGTCAAACACTATTTAACTACAGTAATTTACACTTCATTGTAGAGGTCGTTATTAACAGTGATTAGTGTGATTACCATCAGGATACTAATAAATGGAACATAAATTACGGTTCCGATGAGTAAATGGAAGATAGGTTATATAATACATGGCACGCATACAGAACTCTTTGCAGCCCGTACAGACATATTCTAAGAGATCTAGGACATAGTGGCAGTAATTGCGCTGAAATTGGAGTTGACCGACTGAGGAAGTAGATACCTCCGCCTTGGAGAAAATCGAAGTGAAATAAGATCGCTTTGAGCTGTGTTGTTTCTTGCAAGGTTGCCAGTGCTCCGCGAGGTGACTTTGTGTTGGCAGTGTAAGGGTCAAAGTCCCCCCACTGCCAACCCAACTATTGGAAAAGGGGGTGAAAGGGGGCTAGACGGAAAAAATTCTTACGAAAAGTTGTCACGACACTTTTTTCGAAATTCAAATATTGTTGACAAGCATTCAAATATTATTGAGTGAATGACAATATTTGAATTTCGCGCGTTGTGAATTGTTGAGTGTATACAGGTTTTTTTATTTTTTATTATTAAATTTTAATGAAAGGAACTTCGTTCCATCCGGGTGTCCCTTGACACCTCTCAAGTTTTTTTATTTAATTCAGGATACAAGGCCCGTATAATATAAAACATTATATTACAATAAAATATAACTTAAACCAATAACAATTAACTTTTCCTCTTCCGTTTTAAAGGGTCGGCAACGCACATGTAATACCCCTGATATTGCAAGCATCTATAGGCTACGGTAACCTCTAACCATCAGGTGGGCCGTATGCTTGTTTGCTACTTTAGTGGTATAAAAAAACATAGACTAGCGAGAATTCAGAACTACCCGCATCACATCACCATCACATTCACGCTTTTTGAGCGTTGTCGGGGTTTCTCACTTTGAGTCTGTATGGGCTATAATATGGATCGCAACGCATTAGTAGATTCATTCTCCGGTGATGCAGGTGTCTATGGGTGACAACGACTACTTAATCAGGTCGCTGTTCGTTTAGCGACGTAAATTATAAAAAAAAGTTTTTTTTTACTGTGGATATCCAATATGATGGGGGTGATATAGTCAACAAGTTGATAACGTAAGTAAAACATCCATAAATAAAAAACTTTGTGGGTAGATTGCCAAAAATAGTAAAAGTTGGATAAGTATTTTTAGCTTATTATTAACACTAACGAGTTTAATGTAGGTACTAGTGAAGATTGACAAGTAAATAAATAACATATAATAATATAATATTTTTGGGACATTTTACACAACACCATCTAGTCCCAAACTAAGCAGAGCTTGTACTAGGGGTACTAGAGAATGGATATAATACTTATATACTTTTTTTTTTGTAAATACGTACTTATAATACATAAGAAACACCCAGACAAACACAAATACTCATGTTTTATCCACACAAATATTTGTGTCCTGTGGTAATCGAACCCACGACCCCATGATCAGCAGTCCTGCACTAGAACCGCTAGACCACAGAGGTCGTCAATATTATGGAAACACTAAGACACCTGAAGTTTTTTTTAGTAACTCATCATCCACCTCATCCCATCATCAACCAGATGCGGCTGAATATCAGTATTTTACATAAAGCGACTGCCATCAGACCTCCGCAACCCAATTTCTGGACAATATCCTGATCCTATTGTCATATGTGTTAGTATGACAACCGCGACCGATGGCTCTCCGAGTCACGGAGGGGTCTCGATGTGAGAATGGTCACCCAAAAAACTAATCGCGGCTAACACAGCTTAACCTAGCAAAATCGATCAGCGTAGTTATAACTTAACAAGCCCCTTTTTAATGACTACTATAAAAAAGACAAATGAAAAAAAAAAACGTCGTAGTATTTAAAACAGTCTCAACAGCTCACCTTCTTGCTCGATGACCTTTTTAATTGTATCAATCAAGGTCATGAATTCGCGCTACGCATAAGTAAATAAGACGGGAGCAAGCCAGCCAAAGCCTCTTAATCTTCAATAAACCTGATGAACACGAGGCTAGCGGTCAAAGATTTGCCTTGACCACTGTCTGTATTTATAGAGTCGCTGCGTTCATCAAATTTATTTTGTTCTCAAAGAGTTGATTAAAGATTATGCAACTTTGACAGGGTTAATCGTTCGGACGATGTGAATCAAGGATTATTTTTTATTTATTTATATTATATTTGGGACATTTTACACAACACCACCTAGTCCCAAACTAAGCAGAGCTTGTACTATGGGTACTAGACAATGGATATAATACTTATATACTTTTTTTTTTTGTAAATACATACTTACAATACATAAGAATCACCCAGAGAAACACAAATACTCATGTTTTTATCCACACAAATATTTGTGTCCTGTGGGAATCGAACCCACGACCCCATGATCAGCAGTCCGACACTCGAACCGCTAGTCCACACAGGTCGTCAATTTGTTTTATTTTATTATGATTTTTGTGGTCTAGTGGTTTAAGTGATGGACAGCTGATCATAAGGTCGTGGGAACACAAATATTTATGTGATGTTTGTATTTGGCTCGGTATTTTTTATGTATAAGTATATATTTCGACGACCTCTGTGGTCTAGTGGTTCGAGTGCCGGACTGCTGATCATAAGGTCGTGTAGATCATAGGTCACAAATATCTATGTGATGAACATAAAGTGTCATAGTAAAAGTTCTGCTTAGTTTGGGACTACATGGTGCTGTGTAAAATGTCCACAGAATATTAATTATTTACTTTAAAAAAAAATAGATAAGTATCATATCTTTTTTCTAGTACCTATGCCATAGTGCAAACGCTGCTTAGTTTGGGACCAGATATATATTTCTTCTAGATAGTCACTTGTTTACTTATATCTTCGTGTCCTGTGGGAATCAAACCCACGATCTCGTGATTAGCAGTCAGAGACTTGAGCCACTTGAAGTCTATTTGCATTGTTTGTTGAAGTATAATATATCTTTCTTATTTGAATAGTTGAACATAGTTTACCTGTTTATTTTTTTTCGATGAGCCTTTGTAACTACACGAAGTTTTCCTTATATGCACGTTAATAAAACTGTTCTATTGTGTAAATCTAGCACGATGATAAATTGTGTTTGGAATGGGGAATTTAGACACACCCGTGGTTCAAGCTAGTGATATCATTTTCTATAGAATTTTCCTTAAGGGCTTGTCAAGTACTCGCAAAAAGCCAGTTTTTTATCGTATAAAATTTATCTACTTTTCGTAGGGTTCATAAAACTATGTTTGAGGCCCTGGGTTCGATTCCCAGGTCGAGCAAAGTGTTATGTTGGGGTTTCCTATGAAATTCTCAACAGCTCTTGAGTTTGGATTTGTGACTGCTTAAAAGCAATAGGTCTACTCCCTATTACATGAGACTTAAACATACCAGCAAACTAGGGGTATACCCCTGCCTAACTCTTCGGGGAATACAGGCGTGATGGTATGATTTTATGTACACGTGATAGATGAGAGAGATCCTAATCTCCTCTGGGTGGCTGCCAGGGAGTCTGCCTCCCAACCAGACAGTTTCTTCAGTAGGCGACGCGTGTTTGCCCGTTGCAGAGAGGTAAAAGGGTACCATTGATGGGCTCCGGTGATTGTACCCAAACACAGCCTAGGTCGTGGGGAATATCTTAAATCCTATGGCCGAGACTAGAGCAAGCGAAGTGTGATTATTATTTCTTAGGAGTCCGACATACCCTGCCGCCTCCCTGGGAGACAGTCCAAGGGGATTCTCCAGTTTCACTACAAATATCAATGACCTTGAAAGTTCAAGAGTTCTTTATTTTATAAACTGGATTTTAAATTAATAGGAGTCGACGTCCGAAAATCTCTTTATCTTCCTATAGTCTGACCATTTTGTATTGTGTATTCATTCCATTGTTGCTTGCTGCTACGTGAGGTACATTTTTAATATTAAGTATCACGCTATAACTCAGATGAGCCTATTGCCTGGCATAACTCCAAACTGCGAGCTGCAACTGAGAATTTCATAGAAAACTCCAATAACAGTGCTTGAGTTGGAATAGAACCCGAGTCAGTTAATATTTTTTAAGTACAGACAGTACAGCCAGCAGGTCAAGCTATCCAAAACTGTCAAATTTTCCCAATTGAAAACGAACCTTATTGTATTAAAGTTAAAAATGTATCAAAGAAATTTTACAGATTGAAGTAGTGTGCTGGCCTTTTTTTTTGTACAAGATGTTGCTTGCGGCTTCTAAAGAACCTTTCGAGATTAAAGTTAGCCTATATCATTCTCCAAGGTCCAATCTATCTGTATAGCAAAATTCATCAAAATTAGTTGAACGGTTTAGGCGTTTGTAACAAACAATCGGACAGAGAGTAACTTTCGCATTCATACTAGTAGATATGGATGTATACATTACTGTACTAAATGTACTACTTTTATCTTATTTTCCCTCAAATATCAAAGACTTGGTACATACATAGGTGTTTTTTTTTTGGATAACGTAGACCCACATACTACTTTGAGAGTAGCTATTAAAAAGAAAAAGCCAGACTACCTACGTTTCAAATAAATTCTTTGAGAGATATCGTTGGTTCTAAAAATAGCAGTAGCTGATTGTGAAGTGCGTATTGTTGTTTCCTTTCTCGAGGGCTGTGATACAATTAGGTACAGACACATAATATTTGATAAGCTCAAACACTTCAATATCTGCGAAGTGTAATTTATATGTGAACTACCGGTGATCGAAGAGTGTCTTATCCATACTACGAGTATTACTATCGTAAATGCAAAATTAACTCTGTCTGTTTATCTGTTACTTTTTCACCCTCAAATAATTAGCAGAAGATAGATTGCATCATGGAGAAAGGACTGCTACTTTATTTTGTAGGTAAAATTATTATTTTTTGGAACGCGAGCCAATTCGCGGGTAACATCTAGGGAATTTTAGTAGAATATTGTAGATTTTACTATAATAATCTAAGAAAAAGCCGATTTCTCATGTCTTGGGTCTGATTCCAAGGTCGGTCTTATTGGGTTTTTGTGTATGTACCTAATTCTCACTTCTCACGAAACTTGGATTTGTGTGTATTTAAAATGGCTCGTTTTGGGGGCCTAAACTATACAAACGAAAGGTACAAATAAAATGGAAAATCAACACTGCTTGTCTTGAAATTTATTTATTACATACAATGTTTTTACAGGCATGAACCCAATAAACATGTAGTTATTTAGAAAAGGAAAAATTCGACCGCGGGCAGGATTCGAACCTGCGTCTTCTGGTTAGGTACACCAGACGCTATGACCATTAAGCCACCGCGATACCTACCCGTCATGTCGAATTTTTCCTTCATATACTGAATTTACGTCTTTATGGTGACGTCAGTAACACCTATTGAAAAGCAAGTTTTTGCTTTGTACATGTTACTAGAAACTAGAAGTTACTAGAAACATTTAAATTAATGATAAATAATTTAATGTAACCCTCTCAAATTCCGCCAAGCTACAATTATGAAGTCTAATTTTTGCGATATGTGGTTTAGGATGGTAATTACTCTAACTAGAGGTGAAAACTTTAATATGTTCGTGCGTATGACTGGCACATCAAACAATCTCCCTCTTGGCCCTTGCCACAGCTAGCTATTAGGAACAAGTAATCCCAACGATCTCAAAATCTGTGGATTATTTATTGGAGAACCTTACGATTGCAACCATTAGACATTATGATGCGTTTTCTAAAAAAAAAACTGTTATGCATAACTGCGTTTACTTAGTTATATTTTTATTTTACCTGTTATCAGGATGCTGAGCAAGCTATGTCAGAGCCAATAGAGTGGAGCGGAGTCAGTGTTGCGTCGACTGTCGGCCATGATGCTCGCGTCCCAACCCGCGCCCTCTATCGTACGAAATCAGAAAACTTACGAACATTTATTGTGGTGAACGGACGTGTGTGTTTATGTTTTTAATTTAGTGATGTGTTAAAATTTTACAACAGTGATTTGAAGGATAGTTTTCACAAAGTTATCGATTGGAATTTTATAATTGTTATAAACTGGTTATTTGGATTGTTTTGAAATGTGGAATATAGGTAAGTTGTGCTTACTGTTTTTGTTTTATTATTAAATAACATATCATCACGCCTGTACTCCCCGAGGGATCAGGCAGAGCTGTAGGTATTAAATGTATAAACACAGTTCGCCGGTATGTTTAAGTCTCATGTAATAGGGAACGAGCCTATATTTTTTTAGCCAGTCTTGTCCCACTGCTGGGCTAAGATCTCCACCAGGTCTTTCTAGGTACTTTTTTCTTGTGACGCCTCGAACCAGCCCTCACGGTAACGGTATCAACATAAAGTATTAACTAAATGAAGTAAGACTAGAACATAACTAATAAAATAAAAAATAGCATCCTTCTCTCTCCTATGTTGCCGTGCCCTACAGGGTCCATATATTGTATCTACTTGATATTGATTAACATATTGATTCTAGATATTGTGTAACACCTTAATATGACATATGGAGTGCAATAAAGATATTGTATTGCAAAAAAAAAAACAAAATGTATGAGCTAATTTTTTTGTTAATATTTTTATACTTGAGAAGGTTTTGTTGGCGGCCAGTGTTTGAAACTAACTATTGTTCCTGCCTATAAAAATTAATAGCGTATAAAAACGAATAAAGTAATAGAAATTGATTCATTTTTAACCGATAAAAAAGGAGGTTTTAACAATACAAAGAGTGTTATTTAAAACATTACATCATCATCAACGCATATATTGTCCCACTTCTGGGCACGGGTCTCTTCTCAGATTGAAAGGGATTAGAGGGATTAGGCTATAGTCCACCACGCTGGCCTAGTGTGGGTTGTAGACTTCACACACCGTCGAGAAAAATCTCTAAGGCATATTGATTTCTGACATTTACGCGAATATTATACATTGAAATAAAACTACTTTTTACGGACCCTTTACAGCGTCCATGGTCACGGGTAGACTCTACCCGTGACCATGGACGCTGTAATAATCTAAGATCTAATCTAAGTCCATGGTCACGGGTAGACTCTACCCGTGACCATGGACGCTGTAAAGGGTCCGAAACGTCGGGATTAATAATATCAATATACGCGATAAAATCCGTAAAAAGTAGTTTTATTTCAATCTCTAAGGTATGTAGGTTTCCTCATGATATTTTCCTTCACCGTTTAAGTGATAATTAATTAGGTATTAACCCGAGTGATATTTGATTTGATTTATTATTAATAATTAGCTGACCTCGGCAGTAACACTCGCCATTTTCCTTTTTGCTCGGCTCCTATTGGTCGTAGCGTGATGTTATATAGCCTATAATCTTCCTCGATAAATGGACTACCCAACACAAAAAGAATTTTCAAAATCGGTTCAGTAGATCCAGAGATTATCCGCTACAACCTCACACACTTGACCTCTTGGTAATATTAGTACAGATAATAAAACATTACATAATATAAACTAAATGTAATTCTAGAACTTAGTTGAACTACCTAATTAGCCTACTGGTTATAAACGCGACCCTTCGATACCCAGGCCGAGCAAACCTCTATTGGGTTTTCACAATGCTTATAAGTCATTATATAGATACATCTGTTATTTCTAGAAACCTAGGGATAAAAGTAATGTATTTTTTTAAACCAAATCAAATCATTTGTGGTTCCAAATTAAAATTTTTGTTTTTTTGTTGTTGTTAGATTGGCACAACTGTTTTCCATTTTGGCGCGGAGTTTGAGTTGCATCTGTTTTAAATAAATTAAATACAGTGCTGTTTTTAGTTATATTATATCTAATGTGGATTGCGAATTTCATAATGGACAAAAATATCGAACAAAGGTTTATCTTAAATTTTGCATCGCCAATGGAATTCGTGTTCGGAGTCACTGAAAATGTTACAGAAGGCTTACGGTGAATCGACTTTAGTTTATACTTACATATATGCTTTCATATATGTATATAGTATAATAATATTTTGAGGTGACTATTTTGTTGTGCAATAAGTATTTTTGTTTAGGATTGGGAATTATTTTATAAGTTGCCTTTACAAAATATATGTATTATATCTTATCTGGTACCCATAGAACAAGTTCTGCTTAGTTTGGGACTAGATGGTGTAGTTCAAAAATGTCCAAATATATATATTTATTTATTAATGTAGTAATACCGGTATTATATTAACCGGTACTCTATATATGGTTGTATATATCGGTAAAGGAACAGGTTTCGGGAAGTTTTATGACAGTATGATAGCCTAGTCATATGACCACAGAGAGCCAAGTCATAGGTTTGGAATTCAAATCCAAGGCTCTGACTTTTAAAAATCACGTTTGTATTAATAGGTCATTAATCATCACTTACCTAAATAACTGCTTCATTAGCCTAGTGGGTTTTAAGCGCGACTGTTACGCCAGAGACCCTGGGTTCGATTCCAAGGTCTAGCAAAATGTTATTGAGTTTTCCTTAAAATCACTAGCATATAGCGCAGTATATATAATATATTATGTTATTAGTACATTGCACCCGTGCGAATCCGGGACAGAGAGCTAGTCTTTATACATACATAAAATCGAAGTGTCCGTTTGTAATTCCAAATTAACAGCTTTTCACTAAATGCATATGAAAGTATATAAATGTTTGTCTTTCTATCTGTCTGTTTGTTCCGGCTAATCTCTATAACGGCTGGACCGATTTTAACAGGACTTAACTGGTGTTCACTGGCAGATAGCTGATGTTATAAGGAGCTTACAGCAGGACTTTTATATTTAAAAAAAAAGTTCAGTGGAAACAAAATTGAAACCAATGAAATAGTGAACAATATCCGATTCAAATATGGATTTATTCCCTTGACGTCGAGTCCTGTTACGTTGAGTCTCCTCCACGTGTACTTTGAAAACTCCCGCTTTTATTCCCGACGTTTTCAAAGTAGACGTGGAGGAGAGTCGACGTGGCGGGACTCGACGTCAAGCGAACAAGTCCAAATATGGAAGGTTACAAACGTTTGTAGCAGCATCCACCCATGTGAAGACGGGGCAAATTGCTAATCTTTATATAATTATAAAATTCTACTGTACGTGTGTATGTCATTGAACTCCTCCTAAACGGCTGGACCGATTTGAATGTTTTTTTTTGTATGCGTTTGGGTGGCGCTCTAGATGGTTTAGCTTCACAAATCTTGCAGATGGCGCTGCAGTCGGTATCTAGGTTATTTAACTATAGTGCAACTAAACGGCTGGATCATGCAGGACAACGTTTCTCGGGTCCGCTAGTCTATAATAAATAATAATCCATCCATATTCTGACCGCAGCAAACCTTGCAGATAATTGATCATCGAAGTTACTACGCAGCTATGACTTCCTCTACGCAAATAACATAACTTATACATTGAAATAAAACTATTTTTTACGGATTTTATCGCGTTATATTGACATTATTAATAAATATAACGCGAATCAAATATTTAATAATAAATTAAATATTTGAGTCGTATTAATAATATCAATATATCGCGATAAAATCCGTAAAAAGTAGTTTTATTTCAATGTATAATATTCGCGTAAATGTCAGAAATCAATAACTTAAACATGTTTACGATTTGCAACGTGTTATCAACTTACAAACAGATTGTCCGTTTTGAGCTTGTTAGGAATTCTGACGATGACGCTTCGATTCTAGTATTGCGAATAACAAGTTTAGTCGGGGATTTACCAGATATCTACCTACATTTTTGCCTGTGTGTGTAATATATAGGTAGGTAGTGTTTTTGTCTGATTATTTATATATGATACTCAAGCGCGTAACTAGGCTTTTGTTAGGGTGGGGGGAGGGCAGCTGCCCCCCCTGTCCGCACCTCGCTACGCCCTTGATGATGGACGCATGGACTTTATATGTATAAAAAATATGTAAGTAGTCGTTAAGGTTCCTGAAATTTTTCAAATGTTCCTGTGCAATTTTCGCACATCGAAATCCTGGGGACCACCCACGAAGGGGGTGACACATGTAGCAAAATGACGTAGACCGACCGAAAGGATATATTTTCTTGCCGTAAGAAGCTTCTGCAAAGTATTAGATAACTTAAAAAAAAGAATGAAATCGGTAAAGTCGTTCTCAAGCTATAGCGTGACCAAGGGAAACGGATTCATTTTTATGACATTTTTGTATTATATGCTCTAATACATTGTATCTAAACGTACCAGGGAACTATGGGCATTATTATACCTCTGATTAACCCGGGGAATACAGGCCTAATGGTATATTGTATGACATACCATCATGCTGGCGTTTCTCTAAGGTTTTGTGTGAAAGTGTATTAATATACCTTCACTCACATTTCGCCGGAATGTTTTCCGGTTCTATGATTTAGGATGCGAGCCTATTGCCATTAACCGTGTTTAACTGCGTTTGGAAGGTTATGTTGGACTTGTATCGACTGAAAATATGAAGCCATATCTAGCACACTGTGAAAGGAGGCTCCGAGATCTGCGAACGCATGAACAATGAACACCCCGGTGGTCCTTCCGTGCTTAACCTTTTTAATAATAATAAACTGTATTGACACACAGCACTAAATAAAATTAAAGAACTCCCTTACTCCTATTCTAGTAATAACTGTATTACAGAAGCCAGTTAGTGTGCAGCTTAAATGCCAATGATGGATTAATAATATCTAGGAATGATCATCTAAAATCTTTGGTTCGTGTCACAAAAAACAGCTATGGTATGCTGCCATCCTTCTGGATACAAACGCCGAATTTTTCCAACCGCCCGGAACCCTGTAAACCTTGTCGGTACTGCAGAGATCGCTACAAGGAGTCAGCATTACCACAAGACTGGCTGGTTGTATTAAGAAAAAACAGGAAGGTATGAGAATTTAAGTCTTAAAAATGATTAGTAAAAAAAATAAAATAATAAATAAGATTGCTACAGCTAATGACATTCCAAATCCGGTAACGTAGACCTGTTTCGGTTTTAATTTAAATAGTGTTGTTTGTTAGAAGTCTCAAAATTTGATGTTGTATTAGAAGAACCGGTTATCTATTACACAAATGATGAATTCATGATGAGTGAGTTCATTGAAAAGGTCAAGTACAGACTGCAGGTCAAGCTATCCAAAACTATTGATATCTGACACTTACGCGAATATTATACATTGAAATAAAACTACTTTTTACGGATTTTATCGCGTTATATTGATATTATTAATCCCGACGTTTCGGACCCTTTACAGCGTCCATGGTCATGGGTAGACTGATAAAATAAAATCCGTAAAAAGTAGTTTTATTTCAATGTATAATATTCGCGTAAATGTCAGAAATCAATAAAATAATTATGACGTCAAAATTCCTTTGGCTATTGAACGATACAGTGGCTGTTAAAATAATAAGCCGAATGTTTTCTTTCCCTCCACGTAGAGATAAATCTCTAGTCGAGTAAAAACGTCACGTCATGGCGTTTGGCGCGTTGCAGTGCGAGATTTGCCTTATCATAATAGGAACGAAGCTTATCACGCACTTCCGTATTCATGTCAAAATATGTCACGTATGTTGTCATATCTTTCATAAAAATAAACATCTTCCGTACACATTGTCTCCTCGCTATCATAGATTAAATACTAATTATTTAATTTGCTGTCACGTTTGAGCTGATCAGTAGCGCTATTCAGTTTAAATGCCATTGACAAAATACATAATACATAGTATGTTATTGCTAGTTAAATAGTTAATTATTATACAATTTAGTAATATTTAATTTTTTTCTAAGATATTTTGTCCAAGCTTATGGCTAGATTATCGAGTGTAAAGTAGGTACTAATAACTATAACACTATAACATACAAATAAAAAAAATATACTCAACATAATTTATATGGCTGAAATGAAACTACTTTTTACGGTTTTTATTGCAATATTATTAATCCCAAGGTTTCCGTAGTAACTAGTTTTATTTCAATGTCTATTAATCGAATACGTACAGAAATCAATATATAAGTCTGCCTTTACAACTTGTATTAAATACAGTCGTGAGTCAATATCTAAAAATAAGTATACGAGTCGCTTTTGTATGCATACGGGGACGTCCGCATAGATCCCTTCCTAGTAAATAAGTTTACGTAATTCTTTTGACCTAAGTTTTAAGATGAAGCAGTGATAGCCTAGTGGTATGACCATTGGACTAGCAAGTGCAAGGTCTCGAGTTCGAACCCAAGGCACGCAGCTCTGGCTTTTCGAATTCATGTGCGTATTAATAAATAATTAATTATCACTCGCTTATACGGTGAAGGAAAACATCGTGAGGAAACATCGGGAGAAAGATTTTTCTCGACGATTTGTGAAGTCTGCCAACCCGCACCAGGTCAGCGTGGTGGACTATAATCTAATCCCTCTCAATATGAGAGGAGACAGCCCAGCAGTGGGACAGTAATAAAATGAGAGAGATTAGGCTGGCCTAGTGCGGGTTGGCAGACTTCACACGCCGTCAAGATAATCTCTAAGGTATGCAGATTTCCTCACGATGTTTTCCTTCACCGTTTAAGCGAGTGATAATTAATTATTAATACGCACATGAATTCGAAAAGTCAAGAGGTGGGTGCCTTGGGTTCGAACTCGAGATCTTCGACTTGGCAGTCCAATGGTCATACCACTAGGATATCACTGCTTACCTTACTATATTTGTCTACTTCCATCTAGCTTAAAAAAAAAAGTGTAAAATATTGACTTGTAAAAGTGTCTTTAAAAGATCTATTTACAGAAATAAATATCATTTCATTTCATTACTAATTACAATAATAATAATTAATAAAGGAAAATTAATAATTAATTAATTACAATAATAATAATTAATTACAATTAATAAAGGACATAATAATAGTTATTTATTTCTCCTCACAATGACAAACTTATTCTAGATTTCACATAGGTATTGTTTTTTTTTTTTCTATCTTAGCAATGTGAGGAGCTGGTGTCTGAGTTAGGCGTAAAATACCTGTATTACAGATCACAATAAAAATATAATATATAAAGTACTGTACACTACATCTTATCCTAACGTCTAGGACAAAAATAATGCACGTGTGTAAAGCCTAATAAATTCAATTCAGCACATAAAGGTCGCAGACGTTGCATTTTAGATACGGCAGGGAACGCACCGGACGCGGGTGTCAATCACTTCGTCATAACGGGTTAATTAGTGTGGACTAGACTTTTTAGATAAACTTATGTTACAGCTAATGCCATTCGAAATCCGATAACGTAGACCTGTTTCGGTTTTAATTTAAATAGTGTTGTGTGTTATAAGTCTCGAAAAAAATTTGATGTTGTATTAGAAAAACCGGTTATCTATTACACAAATGATGAATAATTCATGATGAGTGAGTTCATTCAAAAGGTCAAGTACAGACAAGCAGGTCAAGCTATCGAAAACTGTCAATATCCCAATTGAATATGAACCTTATTAATTGTATTGAAGTTGTAAGTCTATCAAAAAATTTGACAGACGCACAGTGTCCGGCGTAGAACAAGCCAGGTAGACAAAAAATTTTTTCATGGTTTTGGAACTATATCTATATATTAGTTATTTACATAGTACTATAGTATTAATATTTAAAGAAAATGCATATGAATCGTGTATAAATATTCTATTTCATGTATACACGCTTATAATACAGGAAAAAAATTAGAATACAATTATCTTAACCGCTACAAATATCAACGCTAATTATATATAATTATACAACCTTAGACTAACATATCAAATACAAAAATTATAAATCTAACAATATAACTATCTATTTACATTAAAACTAATTCTCAATATTAGAATCATCGGATTCAGAATCCGATGAATCCAATAGAAGATAGTATTCCTGATTTTGTGGAGGTCTTGGTTGCAATTGGACTCGAGGCTCTATAGTGGGAGCTATGATGAGCTTTCAGACCTCCGCGCACAATTTATTACCTTTTTTTTCGGCACTTCCCGGAGACTGTTGATCAGAGGATCAGACGTTAAAATCAACATATTGAGCAAGTCTCTATTCGTGGCAAGACGAGAGCACTTTCTGGTGTTGTGCTCTCTAAACCTCCGGCAATCTTTGTTTCTCACTTCTTGGGCTTCCTCTGAAAGCTGCCCTATTGGAACCATTGCCGTCTTAATCACCTTTGTACTGTGAATAAGCAATTTATGCACAGTAGCAGGCATGTAGTACCACGAGTAGAGACTTAGATATAGTCTTCTTGTCTCGAGACAAAGCTTTTTGAATTCAATAAGATTTATCTCAAAGCCAGAAGACAATGTCCTCAACAATACATCAAAGTGTTTGATGATTGTAACATCCAATCCTGTGATCTGAGCACTCAGTTCGGGGTTCCCAAAAAAAACGTCGAGCTGTGTTTCCATCATTTGTGGAACCAAATTCTGGCTTTGGTTTGTCCATAATTAATCCCATTTCGTGCTTGAATCGTTGTTTGATTTCGTCTGATCGTTGTTTTACACTTGCTTTTTCCTCTGAAGACCTAGCTTGCCATTTCTTAATATCTAACTTATAACTAATGTGTAAGAAGCACTCAAACGAACGAATCCAAGCATGTAATGTTGACAAACCAAAGCTAAAATTATCCTGATTGCTATCAAAATGCCGTCCTTCATCATTCATCATTCTGGGAGTAGCCCCACAAATATAGCATTTCTGCGATGAATGTGTCTTTGTCAAAGCGTTGCATACTTTTCCATCAGTCATAGTCAGCAGAAGCTTGTGCTTAACAGAAATTTCAGAACCACCAAGATCACAAGATGTAGCCTGCAAGTCGTTTATTTGTTCCAAAACCTTATTTGTCTCGATTTTTGTCAATTCCGTAGTTTCTTTGGCAAAAATGAATTTAATTGGACGACAAAACATCGTCGATGATGGGCGAGTATTTTGCCAGATAATGTTGTTGCCCTCGTCAATTAACCTTAGAGGAACGGACGAATAAACAAAAAGAAACTCATCGGTGTCTTCGGTGTTCTCAAATCTTTGTTTGTAAGCACTATGACCGGAACTTCCGTCACATCCCCATTTACTTATAAGAATAAACGATGAATTGGGGAGCACACTTGTGACAACTTCTCTCTGAGCTTCTACTAAGCGTTCTGCTGTTTTATTTAAAATAGCTTGTAGCTCAATTTCTGCTCGAGTTTGTGTCACAACAATGTGCTCCTCGGTAGGATAACACGCTTTTTTTGATTTCACAATGCAATCATATGATGGAAACACGTGATGCCCGACTTTCATAGTCCACTTTCTAGTTTGTTTATATGAGTGAGTTGTTGATTTTGAATCGATATAATACGCTAATGCCTCGTCACTACTTAGCGGTCTATCACTTTAGACAGCACTTGGTTGTTGAAGGCTAATGCATACACTTGCAGAAGCTGGATTTTCGCCAATGTCCCTTATAACTCTGGCAACTTTTTTATGTCCAGTTGACCGTGCACCTATCTCTGCAGCAGTCATTAATTCCCCAACACTCCGCGATTGCACTAGATCAGCAACTCTACGTTTCTTAGTTTTAAAAGACGAATCTTCAAAGACTTTTTTAAGTCTTCCGGGTCGAGAAAGGTCAGCGAATGAGGTAGAAGGTTGCGGTTGAGTCGATCGCAAACAGAATTCTATTTTCTCGCCTTCCAGCCACAACTTATTCTTATTCAGGAAACGCTCTTTTGACTTTCCTGAAGACACCCACTTGGTAGCAATTTTCGAAGAAATGCTGGCTAATTTCATCTTAATTTCTCTTTGACATTCTTCGGTGATGTCAGAGAAATCACACTTAGTCAAAATAAATTCAAATAGACGATCATTTCTTTCGTCTTTGTCGTGCTTAAGCCACTCTTCGATTGATATGAATATTTATGACACATTAAAGTATTCTAATCAGAAAATAATATATAACATACCTTCAGAAGTAAAATCCATCACTAAAAACTTTCACAAAATTAGAACTGCCACCAGATGTTAGTGTAAGTGTCGCAAAAATGCAACTGACTTATTTTTTTAATTGCATTGACATCATTATCTCACTTTGATAAACGATGACTCATGCGTATGGAATGTTAGACGTAAACAATTCTTGGAATCAGAGGTTTAGGGGTGTTGTTTACAGGTAGAAAGTACAAATTTCTGGGAATTTGATAATGACTTTTGTCCACCTGGCTTGTTCTACGCCGGACATTGTGAGACGGTAGCTTCATGTGCTGGCCTCTGTACATTTTTTAAATATTTTTTTTATAAAGTTGCGTTGATAGTTTCCAGCACTATTGTTATAGGTATAGGTACTAATACACACAGTTCCCCGGTATGCTAGGACTAGCCTATTGTCCTTAACCGGGCACAAATCGATACAATCTGTAAAATGTAGTCATTTTCAATATACACTGTGATTTTCAGATAAAATAATGACAAATATTTTGGGACAATTTTACTCAACACCATCTAGTACCACACTAGCAAGCTTGTAGATATTATGGGTACCTAATCATGTTCGTATTAATAATAATTAATTATCACTCGCTTCAACCGAAATGGAAAATATGGTGAGAAAACCTTTTCTGAAATTTTCCCGATGGCATGGGAAGTCTGCCAACCCGCACTAAGCCATGGTGCTGGACTATAGCCTAATCCCTCTCATTCTGTGAGAGGGAACCCGCATTCAGCAGTGGGACAATACATAGGTTGATCATGATGATGATAACTCATTCACGACTTCTATTCCAATAAATGATATTGTTTTTATAGATCTTTTAAAGACACTATTACAAGTCAATATTTAATAAATACTAGATGGCGATCATAATATTTCTTTTCGTTTATAGAACGTTTTCTAAATCGACGTAAGAAGGAGGTTATGTTATAAAACAATCAAATAGAATGTAACCATTGGGTCGTACGATAACCTATTGCATTCACTTAACCTATTTACAGCGGCGGTGACAACCGCCGACGTGTTTTGTTTTATTTTACTTGGGAACGACAACCTAGCTACAGATTGCCATATTTACTTTTGCAAGAGCGTTTAAAAAAAGTTGATAACAATATAATAAATATTCTTGGACAATTTTACACAGCACTCTCTTTTTACTCAGCAGATCTTGTACTATAGGTAAATGGACAATAGATATAATACTTATACATATTATAGATTTTTTTTAAATACATCGTTATAATAAGAAACTCTCAGACACTTATGTTCATCACATAATTATTTGTGTATGGAAAGCGAACCCACGACCTAGTGATCACCAGTACGACACGTGAACCGCTAGACCACAGACGTCAAAAAATATAATCAGGATACACACACACATACATCCCACATACACATAGACCGCCTAATTAGTCTAGTGGCAGTAAACACGACTTCCACGCTGGACGGTTATTAGGGTTGTTCTATGAAATTCTCAGTGGCAGCTCGGAGTTTCAGTATGTCGTGCCCGGTTAATGGCTAACCCCCTATTTCATGGGACTAAAAATACCCTCGATGCGCGACTGTGGGTTTAGATTAGTACCCCTCTGCCTAACCCTTCGCGATAGCGCTTAAAAACCATGTAACAGTGTTTCAACAATTATCGAATCGAACTGTCTTGACTTCAAACAGGCATATTTTCGGTGTAAAACTACTATAAAATTTGAAAAATATTTTTGCATTGATAGTCTAATTCTTGAGAAAAGTTATAGGGTACGTAATATTACGCTTAGGAGCCAAGCAAAAAAAAAGTCGGGGCAGTCGGAGTACAGCTAAGTATACTAAGTTTTGCCTTCACTCGAATTATTTCGTTTTATATTAACAAACTTCTGTAACCTAGAAGTCAATCAATCAAAGAACAAGTTGTACGTACAGTTACCAACAGTCGCTGAACATAATCATAATCATCATGTATTGTTTTTGTGTATTTGGAGATCAATAAACGTTATATTATTATCTCCTTTATTCGTCTTTAAATACTTATTTATTACATTTTTATAAAATAAAACAAGACAAAAACATTTAAAAATATAAAAAATAGAGGCCCACCGGTATCGGGAGCAGGGTCCAAGCTACCGGTGGTTAGGGCCCCAGAGACAGGAACCTCCTCACAATACGCGCCGTATCAAGGAGTACTGCCTTCTGAATCAGGCCCGTGACCCAGCCACCCAACTCGAGCCTCCTGAGGTGTTGGTCGAGGCTCTTGGCGATAAGTCCATTGACCGTAACGACTATCGGCACAATGATGGCCGAGTCCACATCCCACATGGCGACCACCTCGTGAGCTAAGTTGAGATATTTTAACTGTTTCTCTTTCTCAGCCTTCACGAGGTTCTCGTCATGCGGGATGGTGACATCGATAATCATTGTGCGGCGCACTGATCGATCTATTACCACTATATCAGGCTTATTGGCTACAATAGTCCTGTCAGTGATAACAGATCGATCCCAGTACAACGTGACATGGTCATTCTCGAGAACTGGGTCGGGCGCATACCTGTAATACGGTACCTCAGAATCCACAAGGCCGTATTTTATCAAGTTGCTGTTGGATAATCCTGGCCACTTGGTTATGCCTGTGCAAATACTCGCCGTTAGCCAGACGAGAACACCCAGAAGTAATATGCCTGATAGACTCACCGGGACAATGGCATGCCCGACATATGTCGATCGTCCCGTCTTTCATGATATACTTCCGGTAGTTGTTCGTCAGTATAACTTCGTCCATATATTATTATTATTATTATTATAATAAAAATTTGAAAACATTACTGACCTAAAACTTTTCATTAAATTTTAATAAAAGTAAATCTTATAGACAAAGAACTCATACTACCTTACCGTGTTCAGCGACTTTCGTTGCTGACTGTACAGAGGCCTTCAAAGAGATAGATTTTCAACTAAAACACAAAACAATAAGGTTCATATTCGATTGGGAAAGTTTGACAGTTTTGGATAGCTTCACTTTCTGGCGTCTGTACATAAAAAGAAGATAAAATGACGCATTACAGAAATCTGTCGTCCCAAACATAATATTTTAGCAGATCTATGAGAATCCGTCAATTATCGTTGCAAATTGATACTTAAGAGTATCTATTTGAAAATCGATAGGCGCTGAATCTGTAAGTCTGACAACATATCAAAAATTAATATCGACGCAATAAGAACGATCATCTTTTGTATGTCAGTTAAAATCGGTCGGGGTTTCAATTTTGGAACAGTTCTAACTTTAATAATATCAGGATATTGACAGAAGGGTTGGAAGTTTATTATATTACTGTAACTAATTGAATTTAAGGGTCACTAATAGGCTACATAGTTCGTTGGCAAGGGTTAATATTCACGGTTAAGGGTACATAGGACTACTATCATATCATCAATAATAACATACCTAAATGTGTTTTGTTTAATTGCGAGATTTCATGGTAGAATAATACCAGATATTCTCTTCCCGTGATAACTATAGTGCGTTTCAAAAAATAGTTCCTATGCCGTTATGTTGGCAGCAATGCAAATAGGGTTGCCTGAATACATTAAATCAATGATAAGAAAACTCAAGGTCACTCAGCGAGCTCTGGAGAGAGCTATGCTTGATATCAACGTGACCGGATCAGAAATAAGGAGATCCATAGAAGAACCAATGATGTTGACCAATCAAACTGAGTTTGTTACGGTGTTTCTTCTCAGATGTCGTCAGTTAGGAAATGCCGGCGCCATCTAGCTTAAAAAAAATAATGTAATATTGACTTGTAAAAGTGTTTTTAAAAGATCATTTAATCAATCAATTTACTTATTTGCGAATACGGGTACAAACAATAGAGTTGTTACAATAAAGTTATAATCTCCACATTCTACCAAATATTAGAAACACAATTTTAATGTCCTGATGTAAATCTCGTCACTGAAAATATCAGGACATTAAAATTGTGTTTCTAATAATTGCATGCATTAAATTAAAAAAAAATAGTTTGTTTCTTTCTTTCAATAAGAAGGTTGTATAACTTGAGCATGATAATATAACGTAGCGTGATAATGCACTAGAATATGATTAATGTACTTTAACAGAAAGTTAATACAACCATCTATCAAGTCGGCAAAGTCTGACAAGCCAACCCACGCTGCAGTTTTTATTTTATTTAACTTGATATTCTACGTCTATGGTCTAGCGGTTCGAGTTATCACGAGGTCGTGGGTTTGATTTTCACAGGACATAAATATTGATGTGATGAACATGCATATTCATATATTTATTTATTTTCTAAGCGTTTTATTTTTGGCTATGTGTTTCTTTTATGTATTATAAAAAAAAGTATATAAGTACTATATGCATTATCTAGTACCCATAGTACAAGCTCTGCTTAGTTTAGGATAGCTCAATACAGTGTTAATTCACTTCGATGCTCTGCAAGACGGCGGTATACTTCCCCAGACGGGCAGCTCCAATTTGAGTGAAATTACTCCCACTATGCCCTATTACAACAGATTTTGAACTTCGAACTTCTTAAACTAAAATGTCTACTTCGTATAAGGTAATAAAGCCTTAGACACAGTGCCCTCATAAATTTTACACTTAATTTCAAAGGAATTCCCCAACCATCCTTTGACCGAGGCAAAAAAAACTTGGCCAAAATAATTAATCCTTTGTTTAACCGAGTCGGTATAAAATAAATTGTTTGGGATAATAATGCCTCGAGGCTTGGTGTTTACTGCCCTTTATGTGACAACAGGGATGCCATGGTTGATCAAAAGTTAATTAAATAACGAGAAAAGCTGCACAGAACGAATCATTCTGTTGATACGTACATTTTTTATGGAGATTTAAATGTGTCAATTAATATGCAAGGAGAAACTGATAACCCTATACTTTTGAACGTGAAACTTTTTTATGTTTTATAGAATATATAATTCAAGAATTTATGTACTTAGATAGGCTAATGATTGTAGTAAAAACATGGTTATAGCAGCCTAGTGATATGATAATTGGACTGCCAAGTCAAAGGTCTCGAGTTCGAATCCAAGACCTCTGACTTTTCAAATTCATGTGCGTATTAATAATTAATTATCACTTGCTTAAACGGTGAAGGAAAACATCGTGAGAAAACCTGCATGCCTTAGAGATTTTTCTCGACGGTGTGTGAAGTCTGTCAACCCGCACTAGGCCAGCGTGGTGAACTATAGCCTAATCCTTCTAAATCTGAGAGGAGACCCGTGCCCAGCAGTGGGACAGTATATGGGTTGATATATAGTTCGTGTAGCCTAATCTGAGTTGGCAGACTTCACAGGCTGTCAAGAAAACCTCTAAAGGATTCAGGTTTCCTTACGATGTTGTCCTTCACCGTTTAAGCGAGTGATCATTAATTATTAATACGCACATGATTTCGAAAAGTCAGAGGTGTGTACCTTGGTTTTAACACTAGTGAGATAAGGATAGGTACCGGAAGACCGTCCGTCACAGTACCCACAAAGACAGTTTTCGTAATGCTAGTACTCACTCGCGAAGCATACCGTGACGTCACGAAAGCCATTAAAAGTGTTCGATCGTGTACGCCAGCTTAATGGCCCCTTTTAGCTCGTAACTAAATGGAACAATTATTTGTATAAGGTGTTGAACATTATCCTCTTTCGATATCGTATTTAAATGTAATCAGACAAAAGTGTAGTAAAATATTTTACGTGGTAACGAGGTGAATCTTTGAACAATGTGCTGGCCATATATTTCCGAGCAAATTATTTATGTGTTTATTTTAGTCCTTAATATGTATTCACATTTCGTGCCTGAAAGGATTATCTAGTTCAGGCATATAATGTTATGTAAAAAATATACCTAAGTAAGACTTTGTAACTAATATATTGTCATGTAGTTGAATTGAATTGAATTTGAATAAATTACTTAGTTATTTATTTCTCAGCATCAATCATCTCAGCAGTGATAGCCTAGTGATATTACCATTGGACTTCCAAATCAAAACTCGAGTTCGAATCCAAGGCACCTCTGACTTTTCGAATTAATGTGCGTATTAATAGTTAATCAATTATCACTCGCTTAAACGGTGAAGGAAACATCGTGAGGAAACCTGCATGTTTTAAAGATTTTTCTCGACGGTGTGTGAAGTCTGCTAACCCGCACTAGGCCAGCCTAGTGGACTATAGACTATAGCCCTTTAATTTTGAGAGGCGACCCGTGCCCAACAGTGGGCATTTAACTACTTATGATTAACACAAAAGCTATACATGGGCATAACAATATAAGTTATAGAAAAAGCACTTAAGTATATAAAAAAAAGTATTAACTTGTATTGAGACATATGACGTCATGCGCTCATATCGTAAAGTGCTTGTCAACACTATTCTCTTTCATATACCATAAAAACCAGAAGAAGGTTCAAACGAGACTTCTGTAAAACACCATAATTCGTCATCATTAACTCATTCAAATTCGTATTAAAAACGAATTATCACTCGCTTAAACAGTGAATGAAAACGATGATTTTTGACGACGTCTGTAGTCTAGTGGTTCGTGTGTCGTACTGCTGATCATGCGGTCTTGGGTTTGATTCCCACAAATCACAAATATTTATGTGATGAACATATGTGTTTGTGTTTCTTATGTGTTATAAGTATGTATTTACAAAAAAGTATACAAGTATTTATATCCATTGTCTAGTACCCATAATACAAGATTTGCTTAGTTTGGGACTAGATGGTGCTGCGTAAAATTGTCCAAGAATATTCATTTATTTATATTATATTTATTTAATTAAAATATATAAATATTTTTTATATTGAAAAATTCGTATGTATTACAGGCAAAACTCATTACCGGTTAAAAATAATATTGACTCCAAAAATTTGTCAAATCTAAGTAATTTTGACTATGGAGTCGGTTTTGTCGGTCAAAACTTCATACAATGCACAGACAACGTACAGTCACTAGCAAAAATATGTATCATCATCATCATCAATGTACTGTCCCACTGCTGGGCACGGGTCTCCTCTCAGATTGAGAGGGATTATGCACTAGTCCACCACGCTGGCCTAGTGCGGGTTGGCAGAATTCACACACCGTCGAGAAACATCTCTAAGGCATGCAGGTTTCCTCACGATGATTTCCTTTACCGCTTAAGCGCGTCGAGCATTTATAAACAAACATACACTTACTAAGCGTATCATAGCATCGCTAACATACACTTACTATGCGATTTTTTGCGAAAGACGATTGCAACTTTGAGATAAGACTAATATAATTATAGTATAGTTTTGAAAATACTACGTTCGTAACATCCATATACATTTCAGCCTGAAAAGAAAATTGCTTTAGAATTTCGCCAATACACTCACAATCGTACAATTCGATTTACCGGCTATGAGGTTTCGAATGTAACAAGTATACCGTACGTAAGTGATATAAATACGATACTTCTTAACGTTTCTGTGCTGCGGTTTTATGTCTTTAGTAATTTATAGTTTTATCGGCTCGCGGACACTTCAAGATGTTTTTATCTCTTTTATATCTGTGAGAGAATAAAAGAAATGCTTTGAATACGAGGTATGACCGCTGTACTTAACACAAAGTCTTTCATTTTTTTTTGTATATTTTTAGCATTTTCCATGCAAGCAAAAACTTGCATTTCAATAGGTGTTACTGACGTCACCATAAAGACGTAAATTCAGTATGTGAAGGAAAAAATCGACATGACGGGTAGGTATCGCGGTGGCTTAGTGGTCATAGCGTCTGGTGTACCTAACCAGAAGACGCAGATTCGAATCCTGCCCGCGGTCTAATTTTTCCTTTTTTAAATAACTTTACAAAGTCTTTCATATTTGAAGGGAAGCGAAAATTTTTTAAATATTCTACCACAAATAGTTATAATACAAATCATAGTTTTTACGGGTTCGTTTTCAAACAAGAAAACAAAACAAAAGCACCCGCAGTAAAGACTTTTTAGTAGCCGATAGGTATAGGATCGATCCATGGACCGGTGGGAGAAGATTGAATAAAAATAGATATATTAAGGCTAAATAAAATGAAGTCCAATCAAATTCCAATATTTTATTATTACAGTTAGACCAATTTACAGGGGCACAGTTCCAAATAATGGGTCTCATGGAGAAAAACCTTCATAATAATATAAAAATAAACGACCAACACCTCAGGAGGCTCGAGTCGAGTGGCTGGGTTAAGGGCCTGATTCAGAAGGCAGTACTCCTTGATACGGCGCGTATTGTGAGGAGGTTCCTGTCTCTGGGGCCCTAACCACCGGTAGCTTGGTCCCTGCTCCCGATACCGGTGGGCTTAAATTTTTTTATATTTATAAATGTTTTTGTCTAAATATTTAAAAATGTAATTAGTAAGTATAAAGACAAA
The DNA here is from genome assembly GCA_964056405.1 of Acronicta alni. Taxonomy (NCBI): domain Eukaryota; kingdom Metazoa; phylum Arthropoda; class Insecta; order Lepidoptera; family Noctuidae; genus Acronicta; species Acronicta alni. The sequence continues at coordinate 15,295,139 of OZ043915.1, read as the reverse complement.
TAAAGGAGATAAATAATAATAATAAATTTATTTATTTTCTCTCACAATAGTTTTGTAGCACCTTACAGTTCAGACTTTTAATATTACTTCATAAATACTTCTTTAAAATAATAGTGATAATAATTGTTTTCGTTATGTATACAATTTCGTTTTAATAATGTGAGAAGTACGCAGCTTAATGTGCAAGATAATAATAATAATTCTTTATTTCTGAATTACAATTTACATTACAATAAATTCAATAGACTAGGATTACTTGCCTTCTATAAGAAAAATAAAAAAAACAAAGCAACTGCCAAAGTCCCGACAGACGACACTCGTTCACGATTATGATGTCTCCAAATAAACTATGATGGATTTTTATTCTTTTTTAATCGTTGCCCCACACTCGGATTTTCTCCTGTATCGTGGGTGCGTCTATGAACACAAACTTTCACATACACAAACACCCAGACCTGGAACAACTATACCTGTAGATCATACAAATATTTTTTCCGCGGGATCGAACCCGTGGCACAAAAGCCGATCGCTCAGCCGCTGCGCCAAACGTGACGTCAAACCGAAATTTAGTCTATCTCCAGACTATAGACTCTTAAAAGTAAAAGAAATGAGATATCACATACAACCATTGTATGTTAACGCTAATAAGCTTTGAAGTAGAAGTTCGTAGCACTTGCTACGTGATATGCTACGGTCGTAGCCCGGCTACGTGACTGCTACGAGTGTAAGTAAGAGAAAGCATTAGTGATTGGAATCTCGTTTTATTTTATAAGTGAGATGTTTTGTTTCAGACATGTTATTATAGATTGTATTGTATTTACGCTTGAGTTGGTTCTTGAATAACGATGAATTAATTTTCGGGTCATCGACTTTCTTGTAAATGTTTAGTATCTAAATAGTTACAAAACGGCATATTCAAAAAAACAGTAGGTGCAGGGCATTAAGGGGTTCGTGGCTAAGTAATAACTAACCTAATCAACCGATCTGCAAGGTTAAGCTGCGCTAGTCGAGGTCAGTCTGTGGATGGGTGACCATTCTTAACACATTGAGACCCCTCCGTGCCTCGGAGAGCACGTAAAGCCGTCGGTCCCGGTTGTCATAAAAACACCTATGACAATCGTTAGTGGTAGTCAGAAGCCCAAAAAGCCTGACAACAAGTCTATCCTCAGGGTATCGGTATTACCCAAACATTTGGTTGCGGAGGTCTGATGGCAGTCGCTTCGTGTAAAATACTGATATTCAGCCGCTTCTGGTTAGACTGGAAGCCGACCCCAATATAGTTGGGAAAACGCTCGGAAAAAGAAAGGTGACGCAGGGCACTGACCACGCATAATATTGCCGAATCTGGTTAGACTGGAAACCGACTTCAAACAAAGTTGGGTAAGAGGATGACATACATTGTCACGCTTGTATTCTCCGAAGGATAACATAGAGGTATACTAATGTCCACCCGCAATGGGCCTGTAAGTTTTGTTCCCATATGATAGGGGGTGAGCCTATTTACGGGGCACAAAACCAAACTCCGAACTGCTACTGAGAATTTCATAGAAAAACCCAATAACACTACTAGACCTGGGTATCGAACCCAAAACCTAGCGTAGGTGTCGCGCTTAGGACCACTAGACTAACGAGTCAGTTTATTTATTTGTGTTTTTTTTTATTTATTTTAGTTTGTTAGTAGTACAATAGTTAAAATATACACGATAAGATCGAATTGTATATTTAGCCAGAACAAAATAAACGTGTAAGTAATTAATAACTAATGGAATATAATAAACTGCGTATCAAAAATACTGATTGAGCGACAAAATTACTGATTGAGCACCAAATACAGATATCGGTTAGGTTAGGTTAGAACTGTGACCACACATCGCACGAGCCGAGCGAGCGAAGCGAGCGGTGCCGCGGCAGCGGCCGGCGAGTGCCAGAACTTACCTCGGGCAGCCATAATTACGATAGTTATTGTACGCGCGTATTTGAACTATTGATGAGCAAATTTAGTGTGCAATTCAGTATTTTTGGTGCTAATTTCGAATATTTTGATTGAAAAAAGGGGATTTACAGTTAAAGTATTAAATACCACCCATAACTAATTAATACGATGAATGTTTATTTATTATCTATTACGCGGTGTTTTTCGTTTTTCTCAGCTCCTATTAATAATAGCGTGAATTTTTATAGCTTATAACCCTCCTCGATGTCTATCCAACACATAAATAATTTTTCATTTCAAACAAGTAGTTTCTGACATTAGCGCGTTCAACCAAACAAACAATTTCTTCAGCTTTATAATATTAATATAGATTATTAACTCACGTAACGAAGTGTAGTGTTGAGTGTTGAATCAACCGTTCCCCTGTCAACATATTAAATTAACTGTTATTTTATTTTATTTTAAGTTATTTTATTTATTTATTTATTATGGACCATCAACACAGGATACACACAATACATTAAATATAAAAGTAGACATAGTTTTATAATGGTGTGTTCCCCAATTATAGAAGGTCACAGCATGCACTTATAGTCTAGCTAGGTGAACAAAGTAAGATAAAGAAGAAATGACATTACAATAAAAAAAAACTAAACTAAATAAAAATAGTTATACATATAATCAACTAGTTGAATTCGTCAACGAAATTAATGAATTTAACTCGAAACTTACGAGTACGTTGAAAATAACATAATAGATTACGAGCGACGTTTGAATTTGAAATCTTCATTCATTATAACGTTAGACAAATAACGGTTATAATGCCAGCGTTATTTCGATAGTTATTAATAAGCTACGTTATTTCACGAATACAATACTACAAACTAATCTATTTACCATTTACAAATAAATATATGATATAAAATTCAATAATTTATTTAGTTAGCGGCCCGTCCCGGCTTCGCACGGGTGGACATAAGATTCCCTAATCGTTTCTAGCAATAAACATAGCCTATGTTACTCAGAGTGAATGTAGCTTTCCAATGGTGAAAGAATTATTGAAATCGGCACAGTAGTTTTTAAGTTTATTCATTATAAAAATACACACAAAAATACAAATCTTTCCTCTTTATAATAGTAGTGTAGATGTAGATAACACAACAACTGCTATAATAAATAGAGTATAAGTAACATTAGAGTTGACTTATGAAAGCCTGAAAAAATGTATGAAGGGATGGTCATATAAACTTCAGTCAAATCAGTAGATATAGAGGGACTCATTGAACGTCGTAGCGGTAAAAATATCAATGAAACAATGCGTAGTGTTAACAGGTTTACGTTGCAAGTTAACTCGTTGACAAATTTAACTAGTTGATCAATTAGTTGACGAACGAAAATCAACGTTAACGTTACGTTATCGAAAAAACCGTCAACGACCCATCGCTAACGAAGTGTGACATAAAATTTCATACCACGTCCACTGAGTAGCATGTACGGAATGCAGTCGCTTTATCCACTTACTTAACATAGATACGGGTCATTAAAAAATGTTAAAGTGACGTCATCAACGCTCATTCGTGTTAATGATACCGATTTAAATAACTTCTTTAGATTCTTTTAAACACTTTTCTCATGATCTGAGGTAACACCTACTATAATTAGTGGTTGGAGTCGTTATCATCCCATCACGCCTGTATTTCTCGAAGGGTTGGGCAGAGATAGACCGGTATGAAATAAATAATAGCAGTGATAGCCTAGCGGTATGACTATTGGACTAACGAGTTCGAATCCTCTGACTTTTCGAAATCATGTCCGTATTAATAATTATCACTCGCTTAAACGGCGAAGGAAAACATCGTGAGGAAACCTGCATACCTGAGAGATTTTCTCGAAGGTGTGTCAAGTCTGCCAACCCGCATAAGCCAGCGTGGAGACCCATGCCTAGCAGTGGGACAGTATATGGGTGGATGATGAAATAAAATAAATCATTTTGTGACGACACGTTTGGCACAGCGGCTGAGCAATCGGCTTCTGCGACACACGTTGTGGCTTCGATCCCCGCACGGAACAGAAATTTTTATGTTTGGGTTTGTGATAATTTGTGTTTGTAAACGCACTCACGTTACAAGAGAAAATTCTAGTCTGGGGTAAAGTTTTTTGTAAAATAATGTTGACATGCGAAAACCTAATAGCACTGCGCGGCTCGGGAATTAAACTCAAAGCCTCACGTTCCGCAGCCGCGTTTGCGACCACTATACCAATGAGGTAATCTATCAAATTACAACCACGATGCAAATTGATCACTGATATTGATGAACACTACATTGTGGTGACGTTAAAGTTACTGGTTGTTTGTATTTAATACGTTTGTAGGAAGGAATAAATAACACCACGCAGATCGTCTTACAATATAAGCTTGCGCATGCCGCGGTCACTCTGCAGATGGGTGATATTGTTTGACTCATTAAACTGTTTTTTATCTTGGAGAAAAAATAAAGTCATTGAATTCAGTTAAGAAAGACATAAAAATAAATATTTTGACTTATAATTCGACATACATTTACAATTTGCAATCCAATGTCTCTTCTTAGACATGGTGTGCTATAAAGATTATTCTATCAAATCAATGTTTTTTTTTTTTAAATATACATTTATTTGATACAAAAGCGGCTATATAAAAGAAATCTACAATTATTGTCTATTAATATAAAGATATTATCATAAACATGATAAAAGATTTACAAAGTATTAGAGGTTTTTCTTGCAAGAGAAATAAAACAAACGTTAACAATCTCATTAGCCGAGTCGCAAGCTTGATTGCTATGCTCGTCCGGGTCCTAGGTCCTGTGTGAGCAAAGTATTATAGGGTTTTACTATGAAATTCTCAGTAGTAGCTTAAAATTTGTATTTCTGGCCGGTTAATTGCAATGTTCCCCCTATTACATGGGATCTAAACATACTGGCGAATTGTAGGCGTACATTTTTGTATACCTCTGCCTAACCCTTCGGGGAATACAGGATTGATGGTATGATATCTCATGTAAGAGGTAAAACGTTTGACATCAAAATTAAGGGAAAATCGATTTACAAATCGTATATTTTCGTAAACAGACTTCAAAGAAAAATAATTTACCTGTGTACATACAATATCTTTAAAAGTGATTTCGAAATGTTTATATTTACATCATATAACATGCATTAAACCTGTATTTCTGAAAGGGTAAGCAGACGCATGCTGAAGGAATTATTCCACTTTGCCTCACCGAGCCACCCCACCGGTGGGGCAAAGTGGAATGCCTTACAGTTCGCAGTGGAATCTGCTCTACTAAATAGATTTTAGTTGGGCAGTCTCCGATGGTTTATTCATGTTAAAAAAAAACCTAACAACCTAACCTAGTCTAAGTAGAAATTGGATTAGGTTAGGTTGTTACGAACTTACCTACACAAACTCTAAAGTGTTGACCCTGATGGAGCAGAATCCATCAAATTTTAAGCTAGTGGAAAGTGCCCCACTAAAATCTATTTAGTAGGGAAGATTTTACTGCGAACTTTAAGGCATTTACTTTGCCCCGACAGTGGGGCGGCTTGGTGCACCTCTCCGCAGGGTCTTACCTTCCTTGGCCCACTTGGAAGTCTAAACCGACTCTGAGCACAAGTGGGAAGGTGTAATTCCATTATGGTTAAGAGGGGGACACCTCGATAAAACGGCGACAGGGTGAGAAATTGGCGTTGTGATCCAGACCATGTCATACCTCCTATGCTGTCCTTTGTGCCCCAAATCTTGGAATCAAAGCGACCTCTGAGACTGACGACGCTATTGAAGTTATGTTAGTTAAGAGTTTAAGTTTTAGGTTGCCAGTACTCTACGAGGAAACGTTGTATTGGCAGTGGCTTGACTTTGACCCTTATACTACCAACCCAACTAGTCCTCTTTCGTTTTACAGGCTCGGCAACGAGCAAGTGATACCCCTGGTGTTGCAAGTGTCTATAGGCTACGGTAACCGCTCACCATCAGGTGGGCCGTATGCTTGTTTACCACCTTAGTAGTATAAAAAAGGTGGCAAAGTGCTGGGCGAACAGCATTTAAAATTCGTACCATTGACACGAAGAAGAAGACGGGACCGCGTATTAAGCATGTATATAACTGCCTACGAAAACTAATAACACTGTTCGAATTGGAAATCAGGGGATTTGAGTCGTTTTCCAGTGTAACCAAATTAATATCAGTAATTTACTCGACTCCACTATCAGACCTTCGTAACCCAAATCAATTCTGGGGAATCAGGCATTTCTGGCATCTAACAATAACGTAAGTACTTATTATTGGACCAATATTAATATACCTATATCTGTATTAAGTGTATTTGTTTGTAATGGCTTTCTAGGAAACGGTCCTTATAACGATAGAAATGAAATTGATAGTGTTGAGATTTACGGGGGCGAAAAATCGATCTAACTAGGTCTCATTTTGGGGTAAATTATTTTTCTCCTTGTTTGTTAACTTATACGTTCTTATATTAGTTATTTATTGGTCATAGCGTCTGGTGTATCTAACCAGAAGGCGCAGGTTCGAATCCTGCCCCCGGTCGAAATTTGCCTTCGCTAAATAACTTTAAAATCTTAGCATGGAAAAAATATATAGATAGTTCATTTAATTACATAAATTATTAATATTAAATAGATGTACTTCGTTGTTTGACGTCTGTCTTGAGCAGAGCTCTTACTATAATTAAAACGATATGTCAACATAATCTAGTTGATAACTTGCACTCGTCCGCTGTGGTCGTTAACCCTCACGTGACAGCGCGGGACTCGCCCAGACTATTACAAGTATTACAACTTTCTCATTTATCGGTACTTACTTAAAGTAGAGTAAAGTAGTAGAGGTGTAACGTATTATACATATATTATAATACTTTATATCCATAGTACTTTACTCTACTTTAAGTAAGTTATTATGTTAAACGCCAGAAAACCTGACAACCGGTGTATTAACATCGGTATCCACCAGAATTTATTTGGGCTGCACTATAGTTGTCTAGCTGTGCAATATAGTACCGCTACAGTAAGCTTGTCTATAAAGCCGACATGATCCTGCGGTCGCCCAGAGTATCGCGTCCGTACGGCACAGTACCGCGCCCGTATATATATTATATTCATCGTCTACTACCCATATTACAAACTCTTCTTAGTTTGTATTTAGGTATTGCTGTGTTAAATATCCCAAATATTTATAACTATTATTTAAACAAAAGCAATTTTGTTCAATATTAATCCATCTTTAATGTTTTAGTATGTTTTCCAACTTTTTAAGCTGTTAAAATTGGTTGCGGCCACGTCCGTTTTCCGTTAAAATGGACCTTTTATCTTTAATTAAAGCGGTAACAACACCATAGTGACAGCCGCGTGGCGAAGGGAAATAGCCAGCGCAACTAGAGTGCTTAATTACATATGTACGCATATAACTAGTTAATGCCTTAATGGTCTGGTGGTAATGCGTTTACCTTACTATACAGTGTGAGGTTGTCGAAAATCTGATAAATGCAATAGAGAAAAATATTAATCAATTTGTTTTCAAGGATTTATTAATCAATACTTAAACAATAAGGGGCGTATCATCTACCTACCTATTACTTTGAATAGTCAGTTCAGTAAATTCAATTACTCAATCTCAATTTTTTTTTTATAGTACGGAAAATTGGTTTTTGGTTGCGTATTTTGCACTCGTACAAACTAAATAGATGCGAGCTGCCCAAGACCGAGATGCTTGGTGCTCTTTAGGGGAGGCCTTGTGAAAGGCCATATATATAAGGCTGGTGTGATGACGGACTAGACCACTTGCTTTCACTTGCATCACAGATATAGGAATTCAAAAGACGTCTGTCTCCAAATGCGGGAGGCAAGACTAGAGACTTCTTTCTATCTGCTACGGAGCGAAGGAGATCTCTCACTTAATTTACTTATGTTAGTATTTACAAAAAAATATAATAACAATATTGATTTCTGACATTTACGCGAATATTGAAATAAAACTACTTTTTACGGATTTTATCGCGATAAAATCCGTAAAAAGTAGTTTTATTTCAAATATAATAACAATATTGGGGTCGGCTTCCAGTATAACCAGATGCGGCTGAATATCAGTATTTTACACGAAGCGACTGCCATTAGACCTCCGCAACCCATTTTTTTTGTTTAATTGGGTAATACCGATAACCTGAGGATAGACTAGAGCCTACTTATTTATATCCTTCCTATCTATTATCTCAAGAATATTTATTTATTTAAAGTATGGTGTCAGATATGTGTCCGATTCCTTATCATGTTTTTTTATTTCCAAATCCCAGGATCAAGAACTCACAAATACCAATCTCATAACACGATTATGGATCGCTCGTTTGATATCGAAGATATATTTTCTCGTGTATCCCATCAAAGGGAATTCCCATTGGCTCCAAGGGATTCATATCGAGCCTTTGATTTGAGCATTATTATATTACCGTTTTACCGAACTGTTTGTTATTATCGAAGGATATCTTTGAAGTTGTTATTTGTCACGATTGACTGCCTAATAATATACGAGTAAGTGTACTAATAATGTTGGTCACAAACGTAGCTGTAACATGCTCTCCTGACTTCAGTTTCCAAGATAGATACATTTTTATTAGTTTTTTGTAATATGGAATTCTCCATTGCAGGGGTGGATTGACACCCGACATTCATAACATACCATCACGCCTATATTCCCCGAAGGGTTAGACAGAAGTGTTCTAATACACAGCACCATCTAGTCCCAAACTAAGCAGCCCTTGTACTGTGGGTACTAGACAATAGATATAATACTTAATATACTTTTATAAACTTATAATACATAAGAAACACCCAACAAACACAAACACTTAAGTTCATCACATAAATATTTGTGTCCTCTGGGAATCGAACCCATGACCTCGTATTCAGCAGTTTGACATGCGAACCACTAGACAACAGACGTGGTTTAATGCTGAGTTTATAGGCTCTTATAAAATTCCGTAGATATAAGTAATTCTTTGGACCCTTTTCTCAATATTTCTGGACCAAAACTACTATTATACAGTCGTTATTATCCATCATCTGATGACCTTCGGACTGCCAACTCAAAGGCCTTGAGTTTGAATCCAAGACAGGCACCTCTGACTTTCCGAATTCCTGTACGTATTAATAATATAATTAATTATCACTCGCTTAAACGGTGAAGTAAAACATCGTGAGGAAACCTCCATGCGTTAGAGATTTTTCTCGATGGTTTGTGAAGTCTGTCAACCCGCAATATGCCAGCGTGGTGGATAGCCTAATCCCTAAATCTGAGGAGAGACCCGTGCCCAGGAGTGGGACAGTATAAGAGTAGATGATGATCATCCATCATTTGATACCAAAATGTGAACATATGCAACTGAAGATTTAATATATATCTACAAGAAAATATTGTCCATTAATATTTACAAGATAATAATTCATTTCTCCAAGGCATTCTCAAGAATCAACCTCATTCTCCGACATCCGCGTACAGCTTCAATCCTCAAAATCAAATAAACCTAATTCATTTTGCATCACATTGCGATCGAGGCTCGAGTTTCGTGAATAAATCAATTTCACATTCGATTTCATTTACTTTACGTACAAAACAATGTATGCGTAAAATGTGGCTTCAAAATATACTTTAATGTGTTCTTTATGTCGGCTTCACGCGCTTTTATCACGTTAAAAGGATGTCCCCTAACTTCGTTTACGTCACAATTCCAATATTCCGTGTGACGATGTAACGTGCGTAACTACCTGTCCCGAATTTCCGCTTCTGCCCGACTGGGGAAGTACCTCCGCATTGCAGAAAATCGAAGTGAAATAACACTGCTTTGAGCTATGTTGTGTTCCTTACGGTGAGCAAGTTTGCCAGTGCTCCGTGAGGAAACGTTGTGTTGGCAGTGGGAGGACTTTGACCCTTATACTGCCAATCCAACTATTCCTTTTTCTTTTTACAGGGTTGGCAACGCGCAAGTGTTTAGTTTTTTTATTTTGTTCTGAATAGTTCATGAGAACAATGCAGTTTGATGTATACAATAAATAACAATTAAACAGAAAAAGATTGCCATTGACAGTAAGAACCAAACAGCCCCGACAGACGGCTGACAGACGCTATTCGACTCAACCACGTTGTAGAGAATAAAACGACACACACAACGCCGCCATCAGCAGGATATTTTAGTGAGTACCTATGACAGGAGAGCACAATTATAGAGTCATTATATACATATATAGAGACCCTGCTTAGGCCTTATCAGGACTTAATAAAAGCAGTGGACTGTATTATATAAAACGGCGCACGCGCAGCCGGTTTTAGTGGTTCGGCGCCTGCCCCGGTGTCAACTGTCGGCGTATGAAGCGCCCACAGACTATTCATCATGTACATAACTATCACATATACCACGACCAGTGGTTACTTAACATAACTTTTCAGTAACCGGGGCCACTTTCATTTCAAACTAATTTGAATTTGAACTGTGTGTGTGTAACTTTGAATTTTAATTTGAACGTTTTATGGACACTGTCCTAATCCACCCTTGTAGCGCCACGACGGTTGATAATTTATATATGACTAGCTATTTCCCACGGTTTCACCCGCATCCCAAAAGGCTTTTTGAGACAAAAGGTAGCATATTGCTGTCTCCAAAGTCTAATCTGTCTTTGTACCAAGTTTCATCACAATCGGTTAAGCCGTTTAGGCGTGAAAGCGTAACAGACAGAGTTACATTCGCATTTATAATATTCAATAAATAAATCATAATAGTTTTATTTTCATTTATACCATATACGCGCACTTATGAAATGTCGAGGGTTGAAAATTATTAGGAGATATTATTATAGATTTGTACAAAATTTATGATTTATAAATCGTCAAAAAATATTACTTGTCCAGCTGTCTGGAACGTCCAAGATAATATTTAATAAAGATTTAGTACCTAAGCGCTTCAGTGTGAAGCTCAGAATGTTGAGCTCATAAAATAAAATGTTCGATTCTTAGATTAGATTAAATTCCAGTATAAATTTATATTACTTTCTTTTTACAAGTATTTTCTGCTTTTGTATGAAGTGTGATGTTGTCCTTCGTGGATTTTTTCTCTTACCACATATATTTAGATACTTCAAGTAGTACAAGAAACTAAAGCATCTAGCTTTAGTTACGGTGTCTTGTTTGTCCCTTTAGGAAGAGAGGCGAGTCCTCGACTCTTGATGGGGTCCGATGATTTACACCTTTTTTTTTTATAGTACGCAAATTCCTCATGGATCCTCCGCCACCCGGAGAGGTGGCAGGGTATGTCGGACACATACCGACTAAATGACAATAGGGCAGGTGAAGGCAAGTGTGATGATTTGCACCTGACAAAATCCTGTAATGGTGGTCGTCTCACGAATTCCATGGCCGTGCCTATAGGGCAAAGTGCAAGTGATTTTTCAGTTAATACAACTTCGACATACCTTACCCTGCCTAATTCTTTTTTTATATACCATTAAGGTGACAAACAAGCATCCGACCCAGATGGTAAGCGGTTACTGTAGCCTATAGACGCTTGTAATACCAGACCAGGGGTTTATTTTATTTTATTTTTATTTATTTAAACTTAATGACATATAAATGTACATTGGCGGACTTAATGCGTTAGGCATTCTCTACCAGTCAACCATAGGGAGGTGCAGATAAAAAGTGGCAGGTGCAAAAAAAACACAATGGAAACATACTTAACCTAAATAACTTATAACATATATTTACATACAGAACCTTAATAAATATATACGTATCTAATACATATATAAATAAATACAATATTATGGATACATTCTTATGATATTATATATATATAATTATGATATTATATATATATATTATATATATTAATATGTTTAATTAATCATGCTTTCTGTGATACCAATTCTGCAGCTTTGTCATACAAAAACTTACGGAGATTCCTTTTAAATGAATCGCGACTGGTAGCCATCCTGAGTTCAAGGGGCAGCTCATTCCAGAGAAGAACACTGACTTGCGCGTTGCCTGTAACATGAAAGAAGGAATAGTTGGGTTGGCAGTAGAAGGTTCAAAGACTGCCGGCTCAACGTTTCTTCAAGGAGCACTGCTGAATCATTTCTCTGTGTTTATTAAAGTGGGTATAATTAATAATCAATTCTATCACGCATTACTCCAGAGGTAAAAAAAAAATCCAGCTGTGTATTTTCAATTATTACATGAATACTTGTCGTACATACAATGAACCGCCGTCGCGTCGCGTCCCCCGCCGCGCGTCTAATCGCCAAATGGGCCTGCGACCGCCACCCGCCGACTTTGCGACTAATTGTCGCCGTACGACACCCTGCAATTGTTTGCGTTAATTATAATCATGTACTTGTCACTGGGTGACAATAGTCTTTAATCAAATTGATAGAACTTAAGTGGGATCATCTTTCGTGGAATGATATGTAATGTAATGTAATCAAGATCCATTATAACATGTTCCGTTATTAATTTGTAACTTAACACTGCGATTAATTATAATTGGTAATTAGTTATTGATCTTTATTGCTCCAGTATGGTTGGTGTAGTGACTGAGCGACGATCGGCTTCTGACCCACTGGTTGTGGGTTCGATCCCCGCACGGAATAAATATTTGTATGACCTACGGGTATCTGTTCCGGTTCTGCGTATATAGGTATTTTGAAAATTTGTGTTTGTAAACGCACCTACTTATGCAGTAGGTGCGTTTACAAACACAAATTTTCAGAAAATCTTAGTACGGAGAAACGTTCAAGACTGTAGATACAATCTTAGGCATAAAATTGCGATAAGTGCCCACTTTTTTTCATCCTTGTCCTGGAACTAAGTGTGTCACCGTTCCTATTAATTCAACAAAACCCAATAGATCGATAACCAATAGATTTTCACAAAAAATATCTTCATATTTGGCACGATTTATTTCGTCCTTGTTGTCATGGAGATACGTTTCTCGCTCATTCGCATGGAAACTTATTTTCACCAACTTACTTTGAATAGGTAGGTACTATATGGGATTTAACCATGTCGGCGAACTGTGGGTGTACATTATGTATACATTACATATTCGGCTTCCAACTTACAAAACATCAAAATCTGTTTACAATCGAAAATATCGTGGAACATACACACAAAAAGAAACATACAGACGAATTGAAATTGTTGAGGGGCTCGTGGATATCTGCAATCTGAAAGGTTAAGCTGCGCTAGCCGCTGCCAGTCTGCAGATGGATGACTATTCAACACATCGAGACGACCCCGTGCCTCGGAGAGCACGTGCTCTGTGCCCCGGCTGTCATGCGAACATCTATGACAATCGTTAGTGTGATATTCAGAAACCCAAAACGCCTGATAACCAGTCTCAGGATATCGGTATTTCCCAAAAATTGGGTTACGGAGGTCTGATGGATATTGATATTCAGCCGCATCTGGTTAGACTAGACTGGACTGGACTTTTCCCAACATAGTTGGAAAAAAGCTCGGAGAACGATGACAGTCGAATTGATAAACTCCTCCTTTTTTTAAATTGGTTAAAAAGGCACCGAAATGAGGCAAGAGACATGCGGTTTTATAAAATATTCCGCCTTTGTTACATTGTCCTGAAGTCATAAAATTATGTCGTAGAGTCGTCTAGACGAGGCCGGGGGAGGAACGTGATAATTACACGTAATCAGAGACCACGAGACTATTAAGAACGATGTCTAAAGGAGGGGGGAGCCTGTCGCCTTCAAACTGTACGCTATGAGCTGGGACAAAAGAGGAAAACTTGTCTCATGGCGTAGAAATTATGGGAGAAACTTTCGCAGAATTGGAAGTTCTGTTGACGAGCATTATGCAGAGAGTATGATGTATAACTCACTTTCATTACCTCGAAGTAAAAACTTCAAACATAATTATGTGAAAAAAGTAACGTTACAAGAAATTGACTCCTGATATACAAGTATCTTGTTACTCAGTTCAGGACGGGTTGTTGAGCTCCCTAAATTATTTTTGAGCTACACAATGACTCATCAGTCACTCATGCATCCATGAGTGCCGTCGGTTGGGACTGGTCTACTCAAAGCCGCTATGGCTCTTCCTTCATAAGGCCATTTCAGACTTTGCCCTACATTGTAAGACACATATTGTTACTATTCTATGTCGAGACTTTAAAAGAGACTATGATTCTCTAAGTTTGTTTCGGCGTTTCTTCTCAGAGGTCATCAACTAGGAAATGCCGGAGCCATCTAGCTTAAAAAAAAGACATGTAAAATATTGACTTGTAAAAGTGTCTTTAAAAGATCTATTTACAGAAATAAGTATCATTTATCATTAAGAGTCAGTAACATTTTTATGTGTTAATTATTGTTTGTACAAATAATGTTTTGTAATTTGTGTTTTAAGGTATGTGTGATTGACCACTAATACATTATTATTATTTTGTTACCATAAAATCCAGGTTACCTAGGTTGTCTCTCATGGTCGTGGCGAATTTCACGGATCTCATGGCCGTGACTACAGGGCAAGTGAGAGAGTTCGATATACCCTGCCGCCTCCACGGCTGGCGGATGATCCCTGAGAATTTTTGTAAAAACTTATCTAGGTTATAAATTTTTGTAATTTCATCCCAATCCGTTCATTGGTTTTTGTGAGAAAGAGTAACAAACATCCATACATCCTCACAAATTTTCATTTTGTACGATAATGTGATATGTCTGTAATATTAGTAGGATTTCGTTGGTGTACTGTGAAAGCCATTGCAGTAGTTTCCGCGCCATTCCTCGGTGAAACAAGAACTATTTGCATTTAACAGTCATAATGAATGCATCTCCTGGGAGACGAGGCGAGTGCAGCGAGTTCGTTAGTACAGCATAGTTAAAAGGTTTTAAGTCTAATAAGTCCATAACAAGCCATCAGCCCCATATTCCCCGAAGCGTTAGGCAGTGGTGTACTTATGTACACCTTTGCTCTCTTTGCTCGGCCTGGAAATCGCATCAAGGACCTCAATGCAATCGTACTTCAACACTAGACTTTTTTTATTTTTTGTCTTTTCATCGTAACCTATCTTTATAGTTTTGACTAGTAATGAATAAAAAAGTAATGTTTTAAAAATAAGTTCATATACTTACTTATAAAACATACATATTTATATAAAAAAGCTAGAGAATGTTTCCTTAAGAATGGCACAAATTCTAGTCTCAAGAATTTGTACCATTCTTAAGGAAAAGAGAATGCCACTTTTTTTAATAAATCTTACCATGGTTCACATATGATTAATATCTAAATACGATTTGATTCTGTGCGTATTAATAATTAATTATCACTCGCTTAAACGGTGAAGGAAAACACAAACTTAATGCCTGAGAGATTTTCTCGAAAGTGTGTGAAGTCTGCCAACAGCCCGCATTAGGCCCACGTGGGGGACTATAGCCTAGGATTACCTAAGAGGAAACCCGCGCCCAGCAGTGGGAGAGTATATGGGTCGATAATGAATTAACCCCTAAAATAGGGATATTTTAAAATTAATATTATACATGAGAAAAGAACTGTATGTCTGTTACGCTTTCACGCCTAGAGCGATGAAGGCCCGTTTCGATGAATCATTAAAAATATGAATAAAAGAAAATAATTAAAACTATAATCGCTTCATCAACATCATATCAGCCACACTACTGAACAAAGGCCTCCCCTATAGACTTCCACAAGGACCGGTTATATGCTGCCTGCATCCAACGACTTCCAGCTACCTTTACCAGGTCGTCTGTCAATCTCGTTGGAGGCCGTTCTATTCTGTAATAATATGAAAAAATCTAGAAATTGGTCTTTCTGTCCTCTCAAATATGACTTAATAAATATCCAAATTCACTTGAATTTGACAGCTCATTCCATTTACAATACAAGGATAAAAAGTTCATATCATGTAATATTAAATTCGTATCTAAATGTAACATTTAATCTATTTTTACATGTATTTACAAAACTGTTTGTCTGTAGATTTCGTAGACGTGCCTCACTCAAAGATTAAACTGTGCTCCGATGACTTATTAAAAAAAATAACCAATACAATTTATCTACTGTGACAACGTATAGGTGCTTTTAATCTTGTCAAATTTTGGAAGATAACTCTGATATATCAAAATCTTCAAATACTATATAATAGATTATAATTATCTTACTGAATGTGAAAGGTTAGATATTTGTTTTTTTTTTCAATCGCGCTAAAATGGCTCAACGGATTTGGACGAAATTTGACACACAGGGAGTTTTTAATCTTGATTAACACAGTAACTATACTTTTCATCCCCGTAAAGTCCACGAAGATAAAGTTGCGAGCAGAAGTTAGTACGTACCTAGTAAGTAGTTGTAAACATGATTTTTATTATAGTTATGAACGCACTGTATGCCCTTTGCTTCGAAGGTATCAAACACAACACTGGGTGACTTTTGTACCCTGTATTAACATCTAATATTTGATGTATTCGCATCTCCTCGAATCGCACGTGGGATGGAGCGTACATAATTTAATCAATCGTTTATAACAAGATTCAATTCCGGCGCATGACGGGGATATAACCACATTATCTGGTCATGTTACAGACTGAATCTGAATTTTAATTCTGTACTTTATTATGCCACTGCGCATGGGCTCAGATTAATATAAAAGTTTTGCCACGTTTCACGCCTTAAGAAAAATTGTTAATGACAATTTGACAAAATACTTAATCTTCCGGGGAAGTATTTTTGACGAAATGGCTTAGAAGGAACTTAGATTTATTTATTTGCATGAAATATGATACATATACATATATAATTTCGAGCAAGACATATAATGGTATCCATATGGTATAGGTAAATATCCATAACACAATTCAATGAAAGTATTATGCGTCAATGTAGTACGTGGATATTCGGATTCATTTTGGTATTACGTTTGAATGGGCGATTCAGAGTTTTGAATTCCGTTATAGTATGATTCGTCTCCTAACAATCCCCTGTCAGTGGGAGTCCGGGGAGTTTTATAAAGGTCAACCACTCCCTTTTTAATTTTATCCAATTTAAAACACACAAACTATAACTAACAACACTTAACTCTGAGCTTACAACTTACAGTATGAGACAAACTTGCGTAACATCCTCCAAGTAACTATTGTATCCACAAAGTTAGCTCGCGTACATAAAGTTTACGAACAATGACCAATTAGGACGTGACAAGCAATCTCCTTGTTTGCAAACAAAGTGAAATAGCGCTTTATTCTATCTAAACTACGTTATTGATACCGGGAGTTCCTTTTTTGTTGGTTTGCCTTTAGCCCTACTTTCGTTTAGCAAAGTACCCTAATTTTCTTAAGAAAAGGCCGTACTTTGCTTAAGCAAAGGAGGTCCTTTGGCAGAAACAGAGCAAGAAACAAACGTAGAAGCACAAACAATAAAGGAGAAACACGCGGTTCAAGTAATCCCTAACATCGTAACAAGACAGCGTAGGAGTGAAGTGCATGTGGAAGAGAGAGAACAAAGAAAAGATGGATGGACTGTGTGAGCGATGATATAGCTACAAAGGAAGTGAATGATGAGGGGATGCATGAAAGAAAAATACATACTGCTCTGTCCCCAAGTAATTTGGGGTAAAGGGAGAATGATGAATGATGATAAGTAATCATAACTGATCTAAAAAGTTAATATAAGTAATTATTGTTAAACAGAAAAATAATATAAATCTTGCAAGTATTACATACAAATTAGCGCTCTATATTTTGCGTCTAGGACGTCCAAAAATGTTATTGCGCGATTGCAAAAGACAATAAATAATATTACACGTATCTAGCTATCGCTTTAAACATACTCTTAACATATTTAGTTTTTGTACTACAAGGTATAGTTAACATAGTTAGTGGCGCAGAGTCAGTTTGATCAAGTTTGTCAACAGTTTAAAGTTATAGTGATGCGTTTTATATTCATATAAAGTAGGTAAGTGTGAGTTTGTTTCACGGAGGATAATCTTTACCAGTATCAAACTATGCAACAACTATGAACTTACTTAGGACAAGCAACTAATTTCGAACAAGTCAAATTCCATCGAAGCTAAAGCATTATTAAATTGTACATAACATACCATCAAGCCTGTATTCCCCGAAGGGTTAGGCAAAGGTGTACTAATGTACACCCACATTTCGCCGGTATGTTTAGGTCCTATGTAATAGGGGACGAGCCTATTGCCATTAACCGGGCACAAATCCAGACTCCGAGCTGCTACTGAGAATTTTATAGAAAAATCCAATAACACTTTGCTCGACCTGGGGATCGAACCCAAGACCTCTAGCGAAGCAGTCGCGCTTTGGACCACTAGACTAATGAGACAGTATTATATTAAATTGTAAGTATGTGATTTTAATTAATTTAATTACGTAAATATTCAGTGACAAAATACTCGAAAACCATGTCCTTTTTAAGAAAGATAAACTTAGATTAGTAGACATGGTATAATGAAAAGCTAACGCCAGGTATTCTCTTCCCACGATGACGTCGCAAATTTTATGATCAGTGTTGTTGTTGATTGACATCTTTAGTACAGTTAAGGAAATTATTATACAGTTAAATAATTCATGGTGAATATAAAATAAATTGCTTAATATTCCAACTATTATTCACCTTATGTTTTTCATGTAATTAGTTTATTTTAAATTAAACTATACAATAACTAATTCGAAATTGCCTCATAATATAAGCAGCAAGTGAAAAAATGCATTTTGCTCGAGTAACTTATTTACATATTATATATTGCAAAATATCAAACAGTAGACTGTCGAACATATTGCGACATATCAAACAACATACTGTCAATGACGTCATCGTAGGGCAATTACGTAACTTATCTGTGACGAGAAGAGAATACCATATGTAAGCTTTTTATTATACCATGGCTACCTTTTTTTCCAATCCTACTATTCTATACATACTTTCCTTTCAATAAATTTCACCCGGTGTATTTCTAGACTGAATTTATCCAGTCTAAATGTCATATCGATATGTGACACGCGTCGGCATTGAAAAACGGAAATTCGTTTTCCGACAAGCGAGTTGACAGCTTGGTAGTTGACAGGAATAAAATTAAGTTTTGGGGTTGCTAGGGAGGAAATGAAATCACTACAACCCTTTTAGATGACACGCTGTTATAACTCTATTAGTAAGAATAAATATTTTACCATCAACCTGTATACTGACCCACTCTTGGGCACGGGTCTCCTCTCAGAATGAGAGAGGATTAGGGTGTAGTCCAACACGCTGACCTAATGCGGGTTAGCAGATTTCTTCACTTCACTCTTTCGAGAAAATCTCTCAGACATACAGGTTTCCTCACTATGTTTTCCTTCACCGTTTAAGCGAGTGATATTTAATTATTAATACGCAAATGATTTCGAAAAGTCAGAGGTGCGTGCCTTTAATTCGAACTCGAGACCTTTGACTTGGTAGTCTAATGGTCATACCACTTGGCTTTCACTGCAATAAATGACGAATAAATAATATTCTGTCTGTCAGGGCTGGTCTGCTCTTACTGTCAATGGCAATCTTTTTCATTTTATTTTTTCTGTTTATTATACTGGATTAATTTATTAGGTATACATCATTGTTCTCATTAACTATTCATTACAAAAATTGAAAACTAATATTAACATTCTAATCATGTTTTTTTAAAAGAGTTATCTATGGAGTTCATGAATGAAAAATATATAATTTTATTTTAAAATTTTTGTAATACCGTACCGCACGTGGCTTTGGCTCAGAAAGTAGATACCTATAAAAAAAACTTGAGTTGAACACAACGTTGTGTCAAAATTTCAAAGCAAGTAGATTTTAGATGTTGAACAAAAGAACATCTCCATTTTACGCACGTTGTACGCAGTCACAAATTAAATTATACTTATTATTTTTGTTTCAGAGTTAAAGTGAAGGGGCGTTCCCGCCCACCATGCCATCCCCAGACAACCGAAAACAAGGTAAGTGCACACTCAGCACAAAAACTTTCCTTTTAGAGCTCGTGTTGATACAACAAATGAAAATAAAGCGCCTGTGTGGCGGCTACCTCCAACTGAGTGACTTTGGTATCTGACAAGCTCTGTGAATAAGGCTATGTTCACATTAGACACAGTTTATGGTTCACTGGTATCCTTAAACACATTTAAATATCAGTTAGGTTTCTTTGGGTATCCATTCGCACTCACTATTTTGAATATCGTTGTCAAACCAATATCTGCTAAGTAAATTGGTCGTTTATCCAACATTTAACTATTAAGAGTAGTTTACTAACAAAATCTAATATTTAAAAATCTTGTGTCACAGGATTTGCTATCAAACTTCTCTGAAACGGCTTGACCGATTTATAATGTTTCTTTTTGTGTATATTTAGTAGGTCTGACAATAGGTCATAGGCTATTTTTTATACCCCTACGTCATAAGGGTGGCTAGAAATCATATATATGGCAAACAACGTTTGCCAGGTCAGCTAGTTTTCTTATAAAATAATTGCTATGTGGTTTCAATACAGATATGCCACAAACAATGACCACTTTAGATGTGTACTTACCTTTTTTTCCTACCCTTATTCGGCGTCTGTGTGTACCTATTTTAGATTTCTTGGTAGTAAACTCACGTACAATACAGGGGCATATCCTAATAATAGGCCAGTTTATTAAAAAAGAACATTTACACATTGACGATGAACTCTGCTCTGCTGCAGACTTGACCCTTATGTTGCCGACCCAACTATTCCTCTTTCGTTTTACAGGGTCGACAACGTGCAAGTAATACCCTGGTGCTACAAGTGTCTATAGGCTACGGTAACCGCTTACCATCAGGTGGGCCGTATGATTGTTTTCCATCTTGGTGGTATGAAAACAATAATATCAATTAGGTCTTGTCCTAACCATTCGGCCTTCAAGTCACCCGCCGGGTAGGAATCCAATATGGTGCCGACTTAGACGTCGGTCATAGACAATAGAAGCACTAATTGCTATTTGTACTTACAGCCGATGAATGTCAGATCGCTATCTGTGAAAGGTGGTAATGCGTCAGGTCGTTATTGTCAGGCGTTTTGACCTACTGCAAAGCTAAAGCAGGATTATATTTTTTCATGGGTATGCATATAAAACTATGCATAAGCATGTTATATAAGCATGTTTGACTTTTATTGCCTTTAACGGTTGTCCATTGAAAGATTTGATGAATTGAATGAGCTGGTTATTTCTATGACTAACACCTACCTACCTGTATCTACGATACGCAGGCTAAGCAGAGGTGTAGGTATACGCACAGTTAAAATATCCCACGTAAAAGGGAGCGAGCCTATTGCCAATTCGCGGGCACAATTCTTCTATGAAATTCTCAGTAGCAGCTCGGAGTTTGGATTTACCAGACTCAATGCAAACGTTTTTTTTTTTCCGGCTAATCCGCCAACGTAATTTTATATCTATTCTCTTCCATACCAGTTCTCGCTTACTTTCCTCTCGTACTTCCATGATTCATACTATGTCTTTATGATGTGATTAGTTTAGTTATTACTTAGCCACAAGCCCCTTCATGTAAATGCTTAGATGATGTCAAAAATTTGTTAATTTGGGCTATTCCTTAGCCCGAAGCTCAACAAGCTTAAAACCTTTTTATTTTCATCCTTAATTCTGGAAAAAGTTCTAAATACTTTTCCTTTTAAAAATTGGGTTTCCATATCCGAGATCATTAGTATTCTTCGTTCACAAAAGCGAGGGGACGGATTCTAACTTTTTAAAGGAACATACTTCCTAAGTAATTTATTATACGAACTGGAAATCAAATGTTGGAGGATTCATGGCTAAGTTATAATGACGCTGATAAATCTATCTGCAAGGTTAAGCTGCTCTAGCCACAGTCAGTCTGTGGAGGGGTGACCGTTTGTTGCACATCGAGACCACTCCGTGCCTCGAAACGCATGGAGTCCCGGTTGTCATAATTATGAACACACATAACAATCAGAAGCCTTAAAATCCTGATTACTAAGACTGATTGATTGACTGATTAAATAGACTGGTTAGCAGGCTTTTTGGATTTCTGACTACGTACTAACTACGTTTGACGTAGGTGTTCGCATGACAACCGCGACCGACGGCTTTACGTTCTCTCTGAGGCACGGAATTGTTGATATATGGAATAGGAATGTGGAAAAAAAAATCGACATAATAAGCAATGGTTTCGGTACCAAAAATGGCTAAAGTGTCCCGTGTATTTAACTGGAAAGGTTTAGACTTATTTTTATTTTACTAAGGAAAATGTACCTACATAGTGAACAATGTCCACAGTTTATGGAGCGAGGTACTTCCTAGAATAAAGGGTCAACACACTCAATTAATGACGTCACTACGTGGTCATAAATATAATTTACTGACAATTAATGTCTAATTGACCGCATGGTGACAAGAAATGAAACCTGTTTGACCTAATTTATTTAGTATGCGATTAGAAGCAGCGAAAGCTTGCCATATCATCATCATCATCATCATCATATCAGCCACAGGAAGTCCACTGCTGAACAAAGGCCTCCCCCATAGACTTCCACAAGGACCGGTTACAAGCCGCCTGCATCCAACGACTTCCTGCGACCTTTACCAGGTCGTCCGTCCATCTCGTTGGAGGCCGTCCCACGCTACGCTTTCCGGTGCGTGGTCTCCACTCGAGAACCTTTTTGCCCCAGCGGCCATCAGTTCTACGAGCTATGTGCCCCGCCCATTGCCACTTAAGCTTGCTAAGTCTTTCAGCTATGTCGGTAACTTTCGTTCTTCTACGGATCTCCTCATTTCTGATTTGATCACGTAGAGAAATACCAAGCATAGCTCTCTCCATAGCTCGCTGAGTGACCTTAAGCTTCTTTACGAGACCCATAGTGAGCGACCATGTCTCTGTGCCATATGTCATCACTGGTAACACACACTGGTTAAAGACGTTTGTCTTCAGGCACTGCGGTATTGTAGACGAAAAAACGTTGCGAAGTTTCCCGAACGCTGCCCAGCCGAGTCGGATTCGTCGAGTGATCTCTTTCTCGAAGTTGGACCTACCTAACTGGATGGTTTGTCCCAGATAGACATACTCGTCTACAACTTCGAGAACAGAGCTCCCAACGGATATAGGGATGGGCACGACATGGGTGTTCGACATGACTTTTGTCTTGCCCATGTTCATTTTAAGACCCACCTGTTGGGAAACTCTGTTGAGATCATTGAGCATTGTGCTGAGATCCTGCAGCGATTCTGCCATGACTACGATGTCGTCGGCAAATCGAAGATGAGTGATATACTCGCCATTGACGTTAATGCCGAATCCTTTCCACTTCAGTAGCTTGAAGGCATCTTCCATTGCAGTGGTGAACAGTTTTGGGGAAATAACATCCCCTTGTCTGACACCTCTTTGCAATGGAATTGCCTCCGTACACTGTTCCTGTACTCGGACCGACATGGTGGCGTTTTTGTATAAGCACTTCAAAACTTCGATGTACCGATAGTCAATGTGGCACCGCTGCAAAGATTGCAGCACCGCCCATGTTTCGATCGAATCGAAGGCTTTTTCATAGTCCACAAACGCTAAGCAAAGCGGCAGATTATACTCCTCGGTCTTCTGTATAACCTGTCGAAGCGTATGGATGTGGTCTATGGTACTAAAACCTTTTCGGAAACCGGCTTGTTCGGGAGGCTGGAAGTCATCAAACCTGCGCTCGAGACGATTCGTGATGACTCTTGAGAACAGCTTATAAACATGGCTCAGAAGCGAGATGGGCCTGTAATTCTGCAATAGGGTGTTGTCACCCTTTTTGAAGAAAAGCACCACCACGCTTCCGTTCCAAACTTCCGGCGTTGTGCCCTCGAGTAAGACGGAGTTAAAGAGCCTCTGAAGGACTTTAAGTACCGGTGTTCCACCCGCTTTCAGAAGCTCAGTAGTAATTCCGTCATTACCCGGCGCCTTGTTGTTTTTCAGCTGTTTCAAGGCCATCCTAATCTCGTACAGGCTGATGTCCGGGATATCTTCGGTATAGTGTCGGGTTAACTTGGCTCTTGGGTCTTGTAAAGAGCCCATGGTAGGTGTAGTTGCCGAGGTATATAACTGTCGGTAGAACTTCTCGACTTCCCTCAAAACCTCAGGCTTAGTCGACGCTACGCTGCCGTCCTCGGTCTTCAGCTTCATAATACGGCTTTGTCCAATGGACATTTCTCTTGCGAACACTTTGGAGCCCTTGTTTCGTTCAATGATCTCTTTAACACTATTCGTGTTAAAGGTGCGAATATCGTGTCGCAAGGACTTCCATATCCGTCCATTGAGTAGCCGGTATTCTTCAGCATCACCAGAGGACTGAAGCGTCATGGCGCGTCTTTCTGCCATAAGATTGAGGGTATAGTCAGAGAACTTTTTCGGTCTACCTTTACGGTGGGTCTTAAAGAACTTAGACCCAACCGTTTGGACAGTTTCTACAAATCTACCATTTATGTCGTCCACAGAAACGCAATGTTCTAAACACTCGAAGCGATTCTGAAGTTCGAGTTGAAAGCTCTCGGGGTTATGGATATGAGCACTAGAGGGTCGGAGCGTAGACTTCATTAGACGAGACCTCTCAATTTTGAGATTTATATTCAATGTGCCCCTCACCATTCGGTGATCACTACCGGTTTTCACCCTGTGGATCACAGAGACATCATTGAATATTTGTCTTTTATTAGTCATAATGAAGTCTATCTCATTTCTCGTAGAACCATTGGGACTCATCCAGGTCCATTTCCTGTGAAGCGGCTTTTGGAAAAAGGAGTTCATCATAAAGAGTCCCTCCTTTTCCAGAAAGTCAGCCAGCTTCTGTCCCCTGGGGTTCCGTTGCCCATAACCAAATTGCCCCACTCTCAACTCACCATCGCATCGTGTGCCCAGTTTCGCGTTAAAGTCCCCCATTACAACCGTGAAGTATGTTTTGGAGGTATGTATGGCCCTACTAACGTCCTCATACATACTCTCAACTTCATCATCAGGGTGTGTCGAGGTCGGTGCGTAGACCTGTATGACCTTCAGGGAATATCTCTTGGATATTCTGAGTATAAGGTACGCTACCCTGCTCGACACACTTTCGATGGTAATTATGTTGTTAATGAGGGACCTGTGGACGAGGAACCCGACACCACCTTGGGACAGATGGTCGCCCTCCCGGTAATAGAAAAGATTGCCAGATTTCAGAGTTATCGTGTCCTCGCCCTCTCTTCGGACTTCTGATAAACCCATGACATCCCAGTGCAACTTTTCTATTTCTTCTTCCAGCTCAACGATTTTTTCGTCTGCCCTCAGTGTGCGTGCGTTGTATGTTACCAGGGCCAGTTTTCGTTTGGGGTGGTAGCAAGATCTCTGCCGGAGATTCTTAGCACCCCCTGCCCCGCCGTTACCGTGGCCGCTACCATAACCAGGAATAGCGGGGCTGCCGGGTACTGGGGGCCGGTTATTTATTTGTGTCGCCATTTGGGGGGAAAATGCCAATACTCACCACGCTTGGCAGGCGGGTTGGTGAGCGCAGTAGGTGGCTTATACACAAGGGGCGCTGCTGCCCACCCCTCTGGCTTATAACGGCTGGTGGTTAATGCCGTGTTGTAAAAAGATTAGCCAGTCAGCAGGATGTTGACGTGGCTGACTGCCCAGGGTGCGCCGGATGGTCATTTGTATACCATCACACTTGGAGGCTCTTTTTCGCACCCCAGCGAAAGCTTGCCATATAATTGGTAATAAATAAATATTTTTGGACAATTTTACACAGCATCATGTAGATGATCCCAAACTAAGTAGAGCTTGTATGGGTACTAGACAATTGATATAATAGCTACATTTTTTTGTAAATATATATAAACACCCAGACAAACACTTATGTTCATTACATAAATATTTGTGTCCTGTGGGAATCGGAACCAGTGTCGAGGTCCAATGGTTCGCGTGTCGTACTGCTGATCAGCAGTAGGTACGACACGCGAACCACCAACTACAAGCGTCGTATACTTATCAAAGAAATCTGTCCTTAATTCCGAAATCACATTTCTTTTGAAGACAAGATCAAATATGAAACTTTTTCCTGGAAAACTTTTTGATAAAAGTTTTGTTTGATAAACAATGCATGACCAGGACAAAAGTTTATAATTAGGACTCCGGTCATTATTATTTACGACGTCGCCGTCGCTGCGTGATTACGTGTTGGGGCGTTTTATTGGCTAAACAGATAAACTGCTACTACTATGCTGGAGGTCCTGATTTCAATTCCCTGGTCGAGCAAAGCGTAATTAGGATTTCCTATAAAATTCCAGTTTCAGTAGCAGCTCGGAATTTGGATTTATGTCCGGTTAATGGCAATGGGCTCACTCCCTATTACATGGGACCTATATTTAATGCCAAACTATGGGTATATAGTGACGAGCATCAATATGTATACACTAAGCGAAATTATAAAGCGATTTTCTCTTAAGTTATTGACTGATATTGTATGGTGTTAGCATAGACAAACATAGTATTTTCTAAACTATACTATTATGATATTAGTCTTATCTCAAAGTTTCAATTGTCATTTCACGAAAAAAACGCTTTCGATTTTTAGTAAGTGTATACATATTTATGCATGTGACTGTACATCGGTACATCTCTACCTAACCCTTCGCGGAATAAAGGCGTGATAGTATGATGCTAAATTTCTTTTGAAAACAAGATCAAATATGAAAATGTTTGATAAAAGCTTCATTTGATAAACAATGCGAACAGGACGAAAGTTTATAATTATGACCGGTCATTATTATTTACGACGTCGCGTCGCGTGATCGGTACGTGTTGGGTCGTTTTATTGGATAAACGGACAAACACCATAAATATATTAACGTAACTATGCCAATATTATTTTGGTCGCGGCCCGGTAGTCCGATTTATGGACGAGAGAAGTTACGAGACATACGGATTGGATAAAGTCGAAATCACGGAATGGATCAAGATAAATTTTCCTTATCTATTCCGCCGTCAAAAAACTTGTTTGCGATTTATGATTTTGTTTAGGGCGAGAATTGATTTATATATTATATTACCGGCTATTCAATACAAACTAGTTTTTCCTAGACCAAACCGCTTTATCTTATGTCGGGTAAACTACTTTAACTTTGAGTGATTCGATTCTGCTACTCAGTGGCGTCGCAGTTTTAATCTTACCTTACCAAATCAAATGTATCCGACAAACTCAATGTTTAACTAGTTCAGCCATAACATAAGATAAACCAATTTGACCTAGGACAAACTAGTTTAGCCTGGGACAAACTAGTTTAGCCTAGGACAAACTAATTTAGCCTAGGACAAACTAGTTTAGCCTAGGAAAAACTAGTTTAGCCTAGGAAGAACTAGTTTAGCCTAGGACAAACTAGATTGGCCGGTATCATATCATATCGGCTTATCTTCAGACTATATAGCTGTGTACCTGCAGTATTTTTACCAATCCCTTAAAAATACCGTAGTGCTCTCCTACGTTATAAAAACTCCTGAACTAACTGTCTCTGTAGCCTAGTGTTCGTAAGCGCGACTGCTACACTAGGGGCCCCAGTTTCGATGGCCAGGTTGACCAAAATGATATGGATTTTTCTACTAAATTCTCAGTAGCAGCTCGGAGTTTGGATTTGTGCCCAGTTATTAGTAAGGCTCGCTCCTTTTACATGGTACTTAAACATACGGGCGTACTTTGGGTGTACATTAGTACACCTCTGCCTAACCCTTCGGGGAATACATGCGTGATGGTAGGGTTATTTAGAAAAATGGTTGTCGATTCATTACCATACTTCAAAATAAAGTAAAAGTCATTGTATTGAACACAATAAGTAAATATTGCTTGTCACCTCTCTGCCTTTTTCCTGTGCTAACATGAATAATTACTAACAGTGTACGGTCGATAACAAAGCTATCTGACGAACGCGGGTTTAATGGCCACACACAGCACACTATTTTAGTCACCACGACAACACTCTACCTTCTTCCTGCGCCGTGTCCAATGTACTAACAGTCTACGATCGCTCTATAACAAAGCTAGCGGACGAACGCTGGTTTAATGGCCACGCACAACACTATTTGTAACACACTTGCTGACGTGTCATGCTGAGTTTCTATGTGATGACATCAAATAGATAGCGTAGAAGGTTCTCTATTAATTACTAGATGGCTTCGCACACATAGATGTCAAGATTTTTGTATATACATAATTATATATATAATACTAGCTGACCCCGCAAACGTTGTTTTGCCATAAAAAAAAAAAATTAGGGGTATGAAAAATAGATGTTGGCCTATTCTCAGACCTCCCCGATAAGCACAAAAAATTTCATCAAAATCGGTCAAGCCGTTTCGGAGGAGTATGGCAACGAAAACTGTGACACGAGAATTTTATATATTAGATATTCTCATGTTAAGTAATCCTATAATACTAAGTACCGCATTGCCCTTTTTTATTGTTTTTAATGTATTTATATCTTATCAAACAAAATTAACATTCTTCTTAGCTATTTGATAACTACATTACACATACACTCACCCCTTTTTCCCATAGGGGTAGGCAGAAACTAAAGAACGCCACTTGCTACGATTCTTGCATACTTCTTTCGCTTCGACCACATTCATACATCTTGTCATACATACACGCCGGTTGCGAGTACTACGCACCTGACCTTTTTGAAGAACCTCACCAATAAGGTCGGTATAAGTTTTTCTAGGGCGTCCCCTCTCGGCTGTTCCACTGACATTCGCCATATAAATCCTTTTTGTTAGTCGCCTTTCATCCATTCTCTCGATATGCCCAAACCATCTCAGCATATTCTTCTCAATTCTCGTCACTACATCGTCTTTTAATATTAATTTTTATTTTTATTTGATAACTAATTATTTTCATTTTCATTTAGATTATTGTTCTTATAATAATGATTTCTGTGTTTAGTTTCATAAGCATGATGTGGTCTCCTGTAAGTGAAGGAGTACCTACACTAACTCAAATTAATTGTTTATAATCATAAGTAACAAATTGTGCATTCATTTTATTGGAGATCCTTAAATAAATAAATAAATATATATGTAGTATGTTTAACACATACAACATCACGCCGGTATTCCCAGAAGGAATAGGCAGAAGTATACTAATGTAATCCACACCGGTATGTTTTAGTCGCACATAATAACAGTCGAGCTTATTGCAAATTAACCGGGCACAAATCCTATCTCCGAGCTGCTACTGCCAATTTCATAGACAAACCCAATAACACTGCTCAACCTAGGAATAGAACCCAGTACTTCTAGCGTAGCAGTCGGGCTTGGACTCACTAGACAAATGAGGTAATCATAAGATTATTAAAATACTCTTTAGAACACTTACTGCCGCACCTAGAGGCATAAATTTAAGCTACACGAATTGTTAGCTAATTGTGACATCAATTACAAATAAAGAAATTCAAATACGGGAAAATAAGCCACACTTCACTCATCACGGTTGGTTAACAATTTATTTACGTTAATTAACGTCTCTGAATGTGGCAGATAAATTCATATTCCAATTTTCAATATTCCTATATTGTAATTTCACTCGGCACGAAATTCTCTTACACAAAAAAACTCAATAGCACTGATCGACCTGGGAATCAAAGTCAAGACCTCACAATCAAACTCAAAACCTCACGGCAGCGGCTTTGAAGACTACTAAGTCCATGTAAGTCAGTCAATAAGTCCCTATATGAGGAGTAGTTGGGTTAGCAGTATAAGGGTCAAAGTCCCCTCACTGCCAACACAACGTTTCCTCGCGGAGCACTGTACGCGAGGAAACGTTACTCACCGTTAGGAACACAACACAGCTCAGTGTTATTTCACTTCGATTTTCTGCAAGGCGGAGGTACAGTCAGCAACGAAAGTCGCTGAACATGTTGCAATTTTCAATATGATTTTTAATAAGTGTGAAGTTACTGACCTGTGAAGGTTATGCGAAATAATTGCATAGATGACCATTCAATATTCAGGTTACCTTAATAGAAAAAACCTCTGCACATGTTTTGGAGCTGTGATGTTTTCAAAATTTTGTTATGTTCAGCGACTTTCGTTGCTGACTGTACGTCCCTAGTCGGGGAGCTGCAAATGAGAATTACTCCCACTATCACTTAAAAAAACAGTTGCAAATATACTTCATTTTAAGTACTTATAACAAACTACAAAAGAAACTTTTAAGTGAAACCTTAGAACTCAGAACTCCTACAGAAGTTGTGAAACTTGTTGAGTAATTTGTTTTCTATTGTATGTTTAGCAGAAAAAATAAATGAAGAACGATAAGATTCATATTTTATAAACTTCTTCATTAGACTGGTGGTCGTAACCACGACTGCTACGGTAGAGGTTTTGAGTTCGATACCCAGGTCAAGTAGTGTTAGTGGCAGCTCAGAGTTTGGACTTTTGCCTGGTTAATGGAAATAGGCTCATCTCCTATTAAATGGGACCTAAACATACCATCGAACTGTGGGTGTACATTAGTACACTTCTGCCTAATTCTTAAGGAATTAGAGCCGTGATGGTATGTGATGTTATCTTTTATAAATTTTATCAGTTTCTTATTATATACGAAGAATTATTTCATCTTTCTTTTTTTATGAATGCAATGCCATACACATTATCGGAAAATGTATGTGAGAAATCCCATCCAGCGGGAAACTTATTTAATCTTCGGTAACTGTATTGAGCTCATTATGCAAAAAATTTTTTTGGTGAGTTTCTCAGTAGCAGCTGCTATCGAAGTTTGGATTTGTGTCCAGTTGCTGGCAATAGGCTCGCCCCCTATAACAACTATAGGATCAGTAAATTGTTAGTGTACATTAGTATACCTTTGCCTAAACCTTCGTTGAATACAGCCGTGAATGTATATTTTACATGATGAGAAGTAAGATTTTAGTCAGAATACAATAATAAAACACCTACACTTCAAACTTCGTCAAACAAAATTCATTAGCAAACCAACCAAATAAATAATAATGCCAAATAATGTTATACACCTACCTAAGGCAATCCTAAACTGATTATTTGTCAACCAAAAACACGCACAGGGTGACTAACTAAGTCAGCCCTTTCAATATTTGTCTTCGAAACTCCAGCTGAATACGTAAATAATTAAAGAAATTAAGTTACGTAGGTTACACTAATTGCGAAGTTGGATTGCAAACGCGGATTATTCTTTCTTTGTAATAACACTCCAATTAATAATGGCTGAATACAATTTTGACGACATGAGCGATAAACCTTCTTTGTTACGTTAAAAAGGATAGGTATTTATTTTGAAAATAGAAGGCGCTGGCGCTATTTTAAAGTTCGAGAAGTTTTTGTTTTTTTTTTTCAGACCTTTCCATTACTGAATATTAATATCACATCTTACATCTTTAAAACAAAGTAAATCCTACGTAGTTTTACTTTGTTTTATCTAAACAAATCGTTTTTTATCCAAATTTTGTACAAATTTATAGAAACTGTCGATGGTATGAAAAAAAGACAATAAAAAAACTTATGGCTACAATGCAGCGTGACCGGTCGGGGAATACAGGCGTGATAGTATGTAAAACAAATAATTATAATACAACTGCTATTCATATACAATTAAGGTCAAGTTTTACGAGCGCTACCTATTCGTGTATTCGCACACTAAAATGCGTATATGCTTTTAGTAAGAATGTGGGGCACGTCACGAAGGTTACGTGTATTCGATAAAACAATATTCGCGAACTCCATATTTGCGTTGCGTCATCAGATTATAAATAACAAGTGAATATACTTGCATTTACATTTTGTTTGGCGTGGACTACATATATCTTATCTATGTAATCTTGATGCATATCGCTCTTGCTCAACTGGAAGTCCGGAACATTGACAATAGGGTTGGGAAAGTTGAGTTTGATAGTTTATTTAAGTTAGGTACGAAGAAATGTTGATTTTATCGCGCAAGTTAGTCTGAATCTTTTTTATTATTGATCATACGTCCCCAACGTATGATCAATAATTAAAAATATTACTACCGGAACCTTACGCTTCACACCTAATTTAAAAAATGATGTGAACCACCTGTTTTATAACCATTAAATTTCAATGTTATCTGAAATACGTTATAATGACTAAAATTCTGCTGCTCAGTTCATCTGGATTGGAACGAAAGTCGCGAAATTTTGAAAATATGACAGCTTCAAATCTTATCAAGAGGTTTACCGAAATATTTAATGGTCATCTATGCAATTATTTCGCATAACCTTCACAGATAAATAACTTTATACTTATTAAAAATCATACTGAAGATGGCAACACGTTCAGCGACCTTCGTTGCTCACTGTACCACTGCATTGCCAGATAACGCCTCTTTCTATTTGAAGGGTAATCTAGTGAAATTACTGGTCAAATGAATCTTAACAACTGAGGTTCCAAAATAACAACACGCGAGTTATACCTACCATAGAGATTGCAGGCGTCCATAAGCTGCGGATGCCGATTACCAACAGGCGGCCCGTATACATACTTCTTTGTCATATCATTACAACAACAAAAAACACAAGTCACTAATGCTACCTACGTGTATGGAAAAACACAGGTCAATCAATTACTAAGACACTAAGCACAAAGGACGGAGTTACGACTTTGCTACCTATACATAAATCTATTTGTAAAGCCCCGCGGTTAAAGGGACTTCACTTCTTAAGAACAGTGCAAATCACTTAGAACGGGGTATAGCGGGACTTCAACGTTTGCACAACACTAGCTCCGCTTAAGCTTCTAACAAGAATTGCATCGCATAGATTATTCATTATTCATTTTCTCTTAGAATATTCTGAGTGTCTTTACAGCATTGCAGTCTATGGCAAGGTTAATACTTAGTTTATGTATGCTTCAGGGAACAATGATATGTGTCGTGGTTTCTCGTGGGGCGAGTAATCACGAGACTCAAATTCTATACTAATATAATATAATAATTGAACAGCACTAACTAATTCAGTGTTTTAAATATGATCTTAAAAAATAATTTAAACATTACCATGACTATTTTTTTCCTACGTTATAAAGATCTAAATAATTAAATTATAAAATAAGATCATGCATATACCCTATTATTTTTCAAATCTTAAGGAAGGGTATATAGGTTGTTATTGATATTTAAAATTTCAGTAGGAATATTAAGAGTTGAACAAAATTAAACAGTACAAGATAAGCGAAGGTAATTGCGGTTTTTTAGTCGATATGAGTCCGACATACCCAAAAGTAATTGAACCGAGAAAAGAACTGTTTTAAAACTGTTCACTTTAATTCACGGTTATTATTTCTTAAAACACACACTTACACAATCACTTGACAATGTTCCACTTAACACCTAGCCGACCTTTTAGTTAAAAATATCGGACCTTCTTTTTTTCTAATTGCATTCTCTTTTGTAATTGAATTAACAAAAAAGTAAGTCAATACCTTTTCGCGTTACTATCGACACAATTGACATTTCGATTCCTCAACTCTAAATGGAACATGGAACACTTTCCCCGCACTATTTCAGTCAAGTGTGAATGGCTACACAAGAATAGCTGTCCGGCCCACGCTTCGTCGTTAGTTTGCATATGTATGAGCAATCACTATGACGGAGCCAGACCTACCTGTTCATTAATGAACCAATAATGATATTGGACTGCGTTCTGCTTCATGAATGATAACAAGGGTTGGGAAAACATACTTAATAAGCAGCGCAATTCGGGTAATTAGAAATATTCAAAATACTTATTTAAAGTTCCATTATGAAGTCTGCCAACCCGCACTACTAGTAGTAGTATTGTAGTCTGAGAACTGTGATGTAAACAGAAGGTCAATTTAGTTATTTTTTTTAATATATAGATTCAGTTAGGCTATAAATTTATTATTATACAATGGTTTTAGTATCATTCTGTCCCACTACTGGGCACGGGTCTCCTCACAGAATGACAGGGATTAGGCTATAGTCCACCAACCTGGCCTAGTACGGCTTGGCAGACTTTTGAGAAAAAAACCGTTGAGAAAAATCTCTAAGGTATGCAGGTTTCCTCATGATGTTTTCCTTCACCGTTTTAAGCGAATGATGATTGATTATTAATACACACATGATTTCGAAAAGTCAGACTTGGCAGTCCAATGGTCATACCACTAGGCTATCAATTAGTACCTTATTATAATGTGTTAAAGTTGAAAATCTATCAAATAAATTTGACAGATTGGGATAGCTTGATGTGCTGGGGTCATTACACCCACATTTCATCGGTGTCATCATGTTTAGGCTCTATGTAATACGGTACCGTGCATAAATCCAAACTTCGATCTACTAAGAATTTGAAGAAAAACTCAATAACACTTTGTTCGACCTGGGAATCGAACCCAATCAACAATCGTGACCCAAAGGTGAGATTTAGTAAGACTAAAAAATATACACACACATAGAAATTGTTGAAAACACTTCCATGCATTCAGTTAAGCATGTGATGCGTAATCGATACCTACATATAAATAAAATTGAAGTGTCTGTTTGTAATTCAAAATTAACAGCTTTTCAACAAATTCATATGAAAGTATATACGGTACTTACAAAAACAAAAAGTTTTTTCTGTCTCTCTGTTTGTTCCGGTTAATCTCTGAAACAGCTGGACCACTGGCAGATAACTGATGTTATAAGGAGTAACTTACGCTACTTTCATTTTAGAAATAAAATAGAGTTCCGCTAAAACAACATGAAATAGTGAACAACTACGCGACTTCAACAGGATGAAGGTAAAGTTGTAAAGGGCCGCGAGTGAATCCGCGGGCAACAGCTAGTCATACAAGAAGATAGGTCAGGCGTTGATAGCACTTGATTTAAAATCGCTGACGCAAAATCTGCTTCTATGACGTAATCTCTAATTCTTAGGTTATGATGGTTAGTAAGATTCATGCTGTATTAAAAATCTACTTGTTTAAATTGGATAATCATTTACTTATGAATTAATTTTAATGAACAGTCCGCAACGAAAGTCGCTGAACACAGCAAAATTTTAAAAACATGACAGCTCCAAAACTTGTCAATAGATTTTTTTAAGGTAAGGTAAATATTTAATAGTCATCTATGCAATGACTTCGCACAACCTTCACAGGTCACCTTTCACACAGGTCAACTTCATATTAAAAATGAATTCTTAATGAAATTGATTTAAAAATGAAATGTTGACGATTGCAACATGTTCAGCGACTTTCGTTGCTGACTGTACGAGTAGTCGCAAAATGTTTTCTCTAAAACTTTGTAACATTACATGACACCCCTGTAGGTACTCCCCGAAGGGTTAGGCGAAGGTATACTAATTTTACACTATCAGTTCGTTGGTATGTTTAGGTCCCATCAAATTCAAATAATACTTTGCTCCACTTGGGAATCGAACACAGAACCTCTATCGTAGCAGCCTAGGCTAATAAGACAATTAAAATTTTATATATAAGGCTTAAGAATTTGATATTCTGTATGTAATACAGGAATTATAAATAATGTAATGATTGTAGCTCGCATGCATCCCGCGGCATACATTATTTTGACGTCACAAAACCCCTTTTACTCCCACACTAAAATGGTCGACTGCGTTGACGATGTACGTCTTTACATCTTTCACAGAGTTAGTACCAACTCGTAATGGTTTTGATTCGTCACCATAATTTTTGTAACAAATCCCTATTCGTCATAATTTTAAAATACATTTATTTATTATATTTAGTATACCAACCGCAATACATATTGAGTAATTTATAAAAAAATTGTAATAATAAGGGTGCTAATATATTTTTATATTTTTAAATTTTTTTTTTTATATGTTACGATGAAATATTTAAAAATAAAAAAAAAATGTATAAGTATAAATAAAGGCAATAATAGGGTGCTAATATGTATGCCCATAATTGCTACACGCAGTATTCACAATAAATACAAAGAATATATTTTACAGTATTACCTTAATACAATAGTAATATAGACTACGACTAGTAGGAACAGAAAGGAAAGCAAAAAAACGGAGGTTATACACCAAAAATAATAAAGAACATATCTAAAACAATAGATTATTTTTTATTTAATATTCATGTTCCGATTCGTCACAGTAAAGTGGCTTGTTGCAGGGTACAGTCAGTAAAATATAATTGTGAAATTTATTGAATAAACATTGCTTACAGGTCGCAACTGGTTGGAGACGATGGTAGAGCTTCCTTCGGGGGTCGGTGAAGAAGAAGAGCACCACACGTGGACCACCGGCCACGTAAGTAACTCTTCTCCAACTGTCTCTATCTCTCTGTGTGTCTATCTGTGCTACGATTCTCTGAGGTCCGGTTATATGCCACCTGCATCTAACAACAACTCCCAGCTACCAGATCTTCTGTTTATCTCATTGGATGCCTTCCTACACTGAGTATACGATTGCACGGTCTCCACTCGAGAACATTTTTGCCGCAGCCATCAGTTCCGCAAGCTGTGCCCCGCTCACTGCCTCGTAAGCTTGCTAATTCTTTGAGCTGTATAAAAAACAGTGGGTCTTCTACGGATCTTCTCATTTCTCGTCCGCCTAAACAGTTAGTTAAAGTTGAGTCCTAATCACGAAATTCCAACATAATATTAAATATAGTCAGTGGATCATACAGGGTGTTACAAAACTACCTGTAAAGCCGAAAGGAGGTTAAAATGGGGCCTTATAATCCATTCACAATATTTAATAACCGTAGTAACGCTGTATAACAAACCCCAGAAAAAGGAAAACAACAACATTTATGAATGAAAAATATAAAAACTATTAAAGTAGACAATTATTAGGTAAAACAGGTATAATGTAAAATAATCTGGTTCCCTGACATGACAGCTGACAACATTTTTGGCTTCGATAATTAATTATATTTTTTACGGGGTATTTTGTAACACGTTGTATAGTGAAGTGTATTGGAAAGTCCTGGTTTAAGATTGGCGCCAAACAGGGACGAATAGCGTAAAAGGGAGGAGGCTTATCACCTGTAGTGGGTCAATAAAAGCAGTGAATGATAATAATTACATAATCATTATTATCTTCCTAACCTTTTCCCAACTATCTTGTTATCGGCTTCCAGTCTAACCAGACGCGGCTAAATATCAGTATTTTATACGAAGCGACTCCCACCAGACTTCCGAAACCCAATTTCTGGGTAATACCGAAATCCCGAGATTAGACTGTTATCACAATTGATTTTCATAGGTGTTCGCATGACGGCTCACGACGTTATCGACGGCTTTACGTGCTCTCTGAGGCACGGAGGGGTCTCAATACATAATACATAGTAATATTCCTAAATTGTACTTACCGCTAGAAACACAACATAAGACCCTCATAATGTTCGATGGTAGACGTAAATATGAAAATGGGACGATGTTAATACCTATAATTATCACACCTTTGAAATCAACAAAGCCGTTCTCTTGAGCTTATGTGTTAGTTAACACACCTGTATACCCCGAGGGTTGGGCAGAGGTATCATAAACAATAATAATAAATAAAAATAATTCTTGGACAATTTTTACACAGCACCATCTAGTCCCAAACTAAGCAGAGCTTGTACTATGGGTACTAGACAATGGATATAATACTTACATACTTTTTTTTTTAGATACATACTTATACATAAGAGACACCCAGACCAACACAAACACTTATGTTCATCACATAAATAATTGTGTACCTACTGTGGGAATCGAACCCACGACCTCGTGATCAGCAGTCCGACTTGCGAACCACTAGACCACAGACGTCGTCGATAATTTGACTGTTTATGTGATACGGGCAAACCTATATATAGCCTTTAACCAAAATCAAAACTCCGAGCTGTTACCGAAAACTTCATAGGAATTGTCAAGAACACTTATCGACCTGACAATCGAAACTAGTATTTGTAACCGGTTAATGGCAATAGGCGTGGCTTAACCTTCCAGATTGGATGACAAGCGTAGTTATAACTTTGCCACGAGCCCCTCACACAAACAAACATAACAAAAACAAAATAAAACAATGGAATAAAAACATTATCACAAAACTAGAATTGAAAGACACATTATGTTTATAGGGATCCCTAGCTCAATAATAAAAATAAGATAAGTACTTCTTCATGTCCCTTATAGTGCATACATATATCAGAAACTTACCGTATTTTCTCAGATAATTCAAAAAACTTTCAGACCACACGGCTACAGCTACCAGTTTCGGCCAAAACGGTCATAACTTAGGATTAATAGCCGCAGTATTACAAAGTGGCCGTTAAATAGAGTTGCGACTTTTAGCCCAATACCCTGGCCAGCGCCCAATATTTGCGGTCTGGTTAAGAACGTCATAGAATTGTTTGTTTCTGTAATTTTTTATTTTTTTTTATTCAAAGTCAAAAGAATTTCATCAAGATAAGCTATTAGGTAGTATTTTTTTAACGTAATTTTTTTATTTAAAGACAGCCCTCAAAACTGCTGGTAAGCTGCTGGGACGAAGTCGCGCAACAAACTTCTAGTAACATTTCTGTCTGGTAATATAAATATCATCATCAACCCATATACTGTCCCACTGCTGGGCACGGGTCTCCTCTCATATTGAGAGGGATTAGGCTCTAGTCCACCAGGCTGGCCTAGTGCGGGTTGGCAGACTTCACAAACCGTCGAGAAAAATCTCTAAGGTATGCAGGTTTCCTCACGATGTTTTCCTTCACCGTTTAAGCGAGTGATAATACGCACATGAATATTTGAAAAGTCAAAGGTGCGTGCCTTGGGTTTGAACTCGAGACCTTCTACCTGGCAGTCCAATGGTCATACCACTAGGCTATCACTGCTTTTTTTTTAATAATAGTAATATTTAATACATAATGTCATAAGTCAGTGCACACAATATATTGTTTTGGCATCGAAGTTAATATTAGTAATATTATTATTAAATATTATTAATATTAGTAATATATTTGTTATAGTTTTCGTAGTTATCGTCATCGAAGTTAATAATATTGTAATAATATGACGGTCAAGCATACGGGCCCTCTGGTAATCGGCAAACGCTGCCTATAGTCATCTTTAGTGGTGAGTCGTCGACGATTTTCCCGTCGACGCAACGAGACTGTTTACCGTCGACGATACACTAGTTGAAAAAACAGTCTAATTTTCGACTAGTTTACGTCGTGGACTAGATGTGTTCGACGTTCACTCAACGACAACTGACTGCACGAACGAACGTGTCAACGCAAATTCGCGTGTCTTCTTCTTCGCGTTCATCGTCGACTGGTCGACGTCGTCAACCAGTTTATGTATGAACCTTCGACTAGTTTATCCGTTCACGGCGATAAACAGTCTAAAAAAACAGTTCGTTCATTCAACGCTCACCACTAGTCATCTTGAGACCTCAGTTATTCAGTCTCATATGCCCAGTAATTTCACTGGCTACATAACCCTATATACCGGAACAATAATGCTAGCGTTATTGGTTAGCGGTAGAATATTTTTAATTATTTATCGCCTCCTATTACATGGGACCTAAACATACACTGTGGATGTACATTGGTACACCTCTGCCTAGCCGGTATTAAGTAGGTAGAGTATACATGTATGTATGTACTAAAATACTGAACTGATATAACACAAAACTTTAAGACGATAAAACAGAATTGCAAGCGAATGCTACCTTTATTAATACCGCAATAACCTTTAAAGTCGTTCTACATTCTCAAGGAACACTTCATATGTTTGTTTACGTTTATTTTCAAAACACAATCCAAGGGCAGAACTCGGTAAAACCTTACTTAGTTTACTTCAAGCGTCGGCACACATTCTTGTCACTACTATTTGTATATATTCAGAACTGACACGTTACTTAGGGTTGCCATGTACTCTGATTATTTTGTTGCATAGGTTTTGTTTATTTTACGAAATTCTATCATAGACAGTGTTTCCTTACTCCAGGTTTGATACACACTGTTGATTTTCCTATATGATTACCATTAAACAATAATATTTTATAAATAAATAAATAAAACTACTTTTTACGGATTTTATCGCGTTATATTGATAGTATTAATCAGTGTGGAATAGCATATAAAGGTTATGTAGAGTCAATCCTTAGGTATACAAAGACAGTACAGAAGAAATGTTTAAGAGCTATTTGTGGAGCAAGTCCACTTGAATCATGTAAACCTTTATTTAAAAAATTTTATTTGCTGACATTTATTTATTTTATTTATTTGTTAACTTAGGTTCGCCCACAGCATATATATATACACGTACAGATACAAGATTGTAGGTACTATTCTAATATATGCCAATTACGGGTAAACACAACATTTACAACATAGACGCCTGATTACCGCTTAATTGCAACTTATATAACACTTGTTATGCAAAAAGAAAACAGAAGACAATATAAAGAGAAACGATTTCGATTTTAAGGAAAAAAAAATGTATATAAATAAAAATTAAAAAATAATAATAATTAAAAACAGAGTAATTTGAAGAATGGATTCGACTACGTTCCTTTAATGTGTAGGGAGGCCAAAATTGACATTGACCGCGGCATGTATGTTTTTGAAGTATCAGTCTTTGTAAGGAAGTATAACGATTTTTTTCAAATTCAAGGGGGAACATGTAACTAAATACAGACCAAGAGATCCTACTAAAATAATTATTCCATTTTGTAAATAAAAAAAATGTTTATCACATGTGCATATCAGTTTTTAACAAATTGCCTAAGAATCTCAGGGAACTCCCATTTAAATATTTTAAAATAAGGTTGAGAAAATGGCTTGTAGATAAGTGTTTTTATACAATAGAAGAGTTTAGGCGACATAAAACTAA
Organism: Acronicta alni; assembly: GCA_964056405.1. Taxonomy (NCBI): domain Eukaryota; kingdom Metazoa; phylum Arthropoda; class Insecta; order Lepidoptera; family Noctuidae; genus Acronicta; species Acronicta alni. The sequence continues at coordinate 15,254,249 of OZ043915.1, read as the reverse complement.
CGAATGTGACTTTTTGTAAAATTTTAAATAATCTAATGTAGTGTACCCGTGATCATGGACGCTGTAAAGGGTCCGAAACGTCGGGATTAATAATATCAATATAACGCGATAAAATCCGTAAAAAGTAATTTTATTTCAATGTATAATATTCGTGTAAATGTCAGAAATCAATATAATCATATTTTATGGATTTCATATTGTTTTCCTCATGCAACCTCCTTGGAGTAAGCGCCACTCTCTCTCTCTCTCTCTCTTCACTTACTTATTCTCCATTCTCTGCCTTTCGTTTGAATTTTTGTTCTCGACTCGATCCGCCCTTTCGCTATTTATTCGATATTAAGAACTACATAATATAATACCTACTTATGTACAGCAATTTCTAACCAGTATATTTTATATCTGCTAACTTTTCTACCACTTACATTTTATTGTTTATCCTAGTTTACCTAACCACAAAACTCCTACAAACAATTTTGTTAGATCAACATGACAGCATATTTACCTACATGAAATTCGTTGTTGACCCAAAATAACACCATATTTATAAAAGTTTCCCTCGTTCCAATCAAATGACGCGGTAATAAACATACAAGTAAAACAACACTACATCGCTTTTATTGAGAATAAAATCAAAGACAATCTTTCTGCTAAGTCATGCTTTTAAAAGTATTTAAACAAAAGTTTGTGTACAATCGCTGTTAGAAGTTGAACGTGGAGACGGGCCGGCGCCATTTTTATTTATTTTTCGTCTGAGGACATATTATCGTGTTTTTATATAGGTTTATAATAGGTTGATGATGACATCAACCTATTTTGTGTGAATGCCCGGCACGGGCTTCCTCTAGAATGATGAGGTTTAGGTTATAGTTCACCACGCTGGCCTAGTGTGGGTCCGCAGACTTGACATACCGACTAGAAATATTTCTTGTTTTCCTTTACCGTTTGAGCGAATGATCAATATTTATTACACCAATAGTACATCAATATTTAAAAACTCATAAAACGAAGTAAATCGTGTATAATTTTGCAATATTATAAACAATATAGTCGAAGAAAATCATAAAAGCAGTTAGAACCTGTAACATAAAAGATTTTTGATAGAACATAATTTTTCAAAATGAACTTCATTTTCATAGCCTTCCCCATAACAATGTCGGCTTCCTTTTTCTAAAATGTTAATTTTATTATTGTGAACTCGCATACACGGAGGGAGCAAGGTACCTTCTTTAGCTTAAGTACCGGCGCGGTATTCTACTTGCAATACTGTTGAAGCGCCACTGTCCTGGGTACCTACTGCCATAGATAAAGATTTTTATTCATTTATGATACTTCTGACTAAATTACATGCAATGACAAACAAGAGGAGGTATTTCCGATCCGGTACGATATGGCAACCTTTAAAAAGCGAGCCTATTGTTTTCTGAACGGCCAGCAACGCACTTGCAACCCCTCTGGTGTTGTGTGTGTCAATGGGCGGCGGTGATCACTAACCATCAGGTAACCCGCTTGCACGCTTGCCTCTCTCTTCAATAAAAAAAAGAGACAACAACTTCATCTCAGGATTTCGGAAGGAATACAAGGTGTTCAGGTCTTGTTCAATTTAGAATAAGTCTAAAACGGTCGTTTCAGCAAATGCATCACTCACACAAATTTGATCAAACAATAAATCTGTTTCGCTAACAGAAGCTTGCTTGAAACCTAGCCATCCTAAGAAATCAACTAAACACTGGTTCACTTTTGTTTCAATTACAAAAGTACTCTAAAAAAGTATGCTACTGTGGATTTTGGTTGCGAATTCGATGTGCCATAATTGAATAAAAAATGTTTCAGACACAATACATGTGCCAGACACTGTGTCAGTAGCGAGACATTGTGTCCTACCCTAGTGCGGACGAGGCTAATACCTAGGGATACCTATGTGATATTGATGAAGTACGTCGATAGCAAAGTGGCAACCCTATTGTTTGCGGTCCCGCCCTCGTTCGTTAAAGCAAAGGGTCAATAGTACAAGGGGTGTCCCTATTTGCCGTTCGATTTAATAAAGGATGGGTTCAACTGATGATCGTCATTTTTTGTCAGTATTGTACAGGATACTTGAGATATTTGTCTTTAGCTGGACCACAAAGGGTAGACGTATTAGGTATAGGATAATTCTGGACAATAAGGAGGTTAAGACCGGCGACAAAAAGTTTTTGTATCTATGTTCCCTAGAATATATACGAAACACAGAGCCTGAAAGGATATTATTTGAAAACGTAACATAACATACAGTCACGTCAGTTTTGCCCGAAGGGTTAGGCACAGTACGCCGATATGTTTAGGTCCCATATAAAAGGGGGCGAGCCTATTTCCATTAACTGGACACGAATCCAAACTCTGAACTGCTCCTTTATTCGAGGGGCGAGCCTATTTCCGAATTTCATTAAAACCCCAATTGCACTTTGCTCGACCTGAGAATCGAATCCAGGACAAGAGTAGTCGCGCTAATATGGTTGTTGTGATTGTCGAAAACTTATGTGATTTCCATAAATTTTGATTCGATTTGAATGGCCGACTGACACTTGTAAAGGAAACGATTTGATATTGTCTTGACGATAAAATGACATTTACAAGCTGTCAATTAAGCATTTGACATTTGATAAAAACGGCAATCCTAAAGGAGTTGGCACATTTCTAACACCTGATGACACCCCAGTCACCCCACGCGTGTTTATTGGCCGATTGTTAAAATCTAGGAACACGACATATAATCTGGCGAACGGACACGTTACATTCCCGTCACGTGGTGTGGTGTGTTACAAGTCTGTTCTTACCATAATACGTTAAAATTCAATAAAAGCAATGTCGACAATTCTATGTTCGCTCCACTGACTGAAAATGCACTTCGAAACAGTATGTCTTTAGAATAAATAAAAAGTAGGTCTTGCATTTAAATGTAGCCTATATTTCTTATGACGAAGTCGTCATAATATCCGACAATGTTGGATGAATAATTTATTCTCAGTTGCGACTCCTCAAAATAACAATAATCAAGGTCGGAATAGTAATAAAAACCGATGTTTTTATTACTATTCATCCATCATTCAAAAGTTTACAAGTATTACATCGAATGTCTAGTACCTATAGTACAAGCTCTGCTTAGTTTGGGACTCGATGGGGTTGTGTAAAATGTCCCAAAATATTGAGTGATTTATTTATATTTTGTTAAAATCTTCGTAAAATAAAACAGATATTGTTAACTAGCTAAAGACAAGAGCCGCAGTATGCTAATGCCATATTTTTTAGGTTCGCAGTTTATTGTTGACTTGCAGTTTTTCCCTTAGTCTTGTCTGAGAGCTAACATAAAAACGTCTTCAATTCAAGTAGGTAAATCAACTTTCATGCTCTGATTATCACAGAAGTACCACTACTGAGGTCATTCGGTAAGAAGAGTAAATCAAGATATCTCATGAGGGTAGGTAGAAACAAAAGAAAAGCACTTGCTACGATTCTTGCATACATCTTTCGCTTCGTCCAAATTCATACATCTTGTTATCCACACACGCCGGTTGCGAGTAGAGCTGTGAGAGATCACCTTTTTGAAGAATCCCACCAATAAGCACATGTGCGTAGCTGGGGCGGGTCGCTTGTATGATAAACATAATGTCATACCAACTTGTCTTGTCATGTTTTAGCATTTTTAATTAGAAAAATGTTCATTGTATACTTATACGGTGTCCGAATAATCTTTAAAATAGGAATCAAAACGTGTAGAACCATAATCATAAAAATACCTCACGAAAATGTTAATATTAAAACATCTAGGAGAGCTTTACTTCAGCCGAATTGACTTCGAACTTTTTCGACTGAGTTAGACATGAATTACTTATAAATCAAATACCTAATCCAATGAATTGGAATTGTTGCAGGATTTGTTAGGAATAACAAACAAAGTTAAATCGCATTTACAATATTAGTGAAGATTAGGTTTGTTGTCACTCGCAAATCTGTTCAAAGATAAGCAAGACGATCAGAAAGTAATCAGCCAGATGTCAGAACTTAGCTTTATCAAGCTACTGTTTGAAGCAAAACTAGGGAATTAACAGCCCTGTTTTGATCATAATTAGACCAGTAGCTGCGAGTTTAGTGCAGGACTTTAGTGAGCGACATCACTAGCTTAAATAGCATATAGCATCTGTCAAATATTTTGTATAGAAAACCACTAGGTTGAGGAACTATCCTCAGGTTACCGCTAGAGGCGCTATACAGTATTCCTATTCTAAAATAATTAAGTCTTTCAAAATCGGAATCGAGTCTGATTCATTTTACTGGACTCCGAATCATCAGACTGTATTCCGAGTCATCGGACTGAATTCAGAGACATTGGTCTAAACTTCGAGTCATCAGACTGGATTCCGAGTCGTCAAACTGCATCCGGAGTCATCAGACTGGATTCCGAGTCGTCAAACTGCATCCGGAGTCATCAGACTGGATTCCGAGTCGTCAAACTGCATCCGGAGTCATCAGACTGGATTCCGAGTCGTCAAACTGCATTCGGAGTCATCAGACTGGATTCCGAGTCGTCAAACTGCATCCGGAGTCATCAGACTGGATTCCGAGTCGTCAAACTGGATTCCGAGTCGTCAAACTGCATTCGGAGTCATCAGACTGGATTCCGAGTCGTCAAACTGCATTCGGAGTCATCAGACTGGATTCCGAGTCGTCAAACTGCATCCGGAGTCATCAGACTGGATTCCGAGTCGTCAAACTGGATTCCGAGTCGTCAAACTGCATTCGGAGTCATCAGACTGGATTCCGAGTCGTCAAACTGCATTCGGAGTCATCAGACTGGATTCCGAGTCGTCAAACTGCATTCGGAGTCATCAGACTGGATTCCGAGTCGTCAAACTGCATTCGGAGTCATCAGACTGGATTCCGAGTCGTCAAACTGCATTCGGAGTCATCAGACTGGATTCCGAGTCGTCAAACTGCATTCGGAGTCATCAGACTGGATTCCGAGTCGTCAAACTGCATCCGGAGTCATCAGACTGGATTCCGAGTCGTCAAACTGCATTCGGAGTCATCAGACTGGATTCCGAGTCGTCAAACTGCATTCGGAGTCATCAGACTGGATTCCGAGTCGTCAAACTGCATTCGGAGTCATCAGACTGGATTCCGAGTCGTCAAACTGCATTCGAGTCATCAGACTGGATTCCGAGTCGTCAAACTGCATTCGGAGTCATCAGACTGGATTCCGAGTCGTCAAACTGCATTCGGAGTCATCAGACTGGATTCCGAGTCGTCAAACTGGATTCCGAGTCGTCAAACTGCATTCGGAGTCATCAGACTGGATTCCGAGTCGTCAAACTGCATTCGGAGTCATCAGACTGGATTCCGAGTCGTCAAACTGCATGCGGAGTCATCAGACTGGATTCCGAGTCGTCAAACTGCATTCGGAGTCATCAGACTGGATTCCGAGTCGTCAAACTGGATTCCGAGTCGTCAAACTGGATTGCGAGTCATCGAACTGGATTCCGAGTCATTTTATTGACGCTTAATTTTTGTATGGAAAAAATCTGTAAGTCTCTAACTCAATATACTTTATAGTAAGCACTCAGTTTAGGGTGAAGACCGTAGGCGGTAGACCATTCTTCGAACTTATCCTTTCAGTAATAAGGGTGAAAACTGCTCTATTGCCAAATTTCTCAATTGTACCTAATGGGGCGCTTACTATATTACTTAGTTACTTAGTTACTTACTTTAGACTTCAATTCTCTTGAGAATTAATAATTCCGAAACCAGAAGTAGATTTCTGTTTCAGAACTTGGAAATAATGACCAAAGACGGCGTACAAATGTCCATAAATTCAGAGGCGTTGGTAGCAAGCGCCTATAAACGTCAAATAAATTGCCGTCAATTCATCTTATCTTCGCGACGACATTAAATGCGTTAGATATTTCTTATTCTACCATTTTAGAAGCGCTAAATGATGATTATCGTCTTAGTGCTTTAGTAACTTATTTCTGTGCTTAATTTACTTTTAGTAAAAAGAAACCAACATAACTTATTGTGGTGTATCTTTAAGATCTTAAAAAAATATAAGACGTAGACTGTGGAAGAGAAATTCGATATCACAGAGTGATCTCGGTAGCTTATTTGGCTGAGAACTTAACCCGAGGAACGCAGGTGCGAACCTTGCCTGAGATCGCATTGTTTTTTCTTAAAAATTTCATCATCATCATCAACCCATATACTGTCCCACTGCTGGGGTGCACGGGTCCCCCTTCTACATATTTATCTTTAAAAATGTTTCGCATACGTTATTGCCTTATTTATTAAAAAATAATCTTTATAAAAGTACAGTCCAAATGAGGACTTAGTTTTTGAAGTATCTTAAAAAATCAATTCATTGCACTGTTTGGTGTACAGTAGAGAACCACTATCAGTGGTGTTATGGATAAACAGAGGTACAAAGCGGACTTTAGATAACGGACGTCCTTTTTGAAAAAGGTTAGCTCATGAGTAATAGTGGTCGGCAGCCATGTTGCTATCTGGACTTTAAAAGAGACCATAATTTTCTGAGTTTCTTTCGGCGTTTCTTCTCAAAGGTCGTCTAGTTAGGAAGGAGTCTAGTTAGGAAATTCCGGCGCCATCTAGTATTAAATTTTGACTTGTAAAAGTATATTTAAAAGTTGTATTTACACTCTGAAACCTTAGTATAACTCTCTTTTAACGCAAACTTTAACTGTAAAGGTTGAGGAGAGAGAGGAGGCCAACCGGCACGTATATTTCGGTCGATATGTAAATTCGAGATTGTTAACAGAAACTTACATTAAAACCTCAGATGTCATAATTACCTCATTGACCGTGTCATTAACCTAGTGGTCGTGAGCGCAACAGCTACGCTAGAGGTCCATAGTTCAGTTTCCATACTACAAAAAATTTGTCATCCATCACGAGCCAGTCATCATCAGACTAAAGTCTGATTCATCGGACTGGATTCCGAGTCATCGGTCTGGATTCCGAGTAATCGGACTGGATTCCGAGTCAACGGATTGGATTCCGAGTCATCGTACTGGATTCAGAGTCATGGGACTGCATTCCGAATCATAGGACTGGATACGCTAAAGGTCCGATTCCCAGGTTGAGCACAGTGTTATTGGGTATTTCTACGAAATTCTCAGGAGTAACTCGGATAGCGGATTTGTGCCTTGAAAACGACAACAGGCTCGTCCTCTATTACATGGGACCTAAACATACCGGCGAACAGTAGGTGTACATTAGTACACCTCTGCCTAATCCTTCGGGGAATACAGGCGTGATGGTATACATTTAACCTTGGAGAAGGACATAGGCTACCTGTTTTCTCAAAATGGCCTTTGGAATGCGGGCGAAGCCGCGGGTAACAGCTAGTTACTGATAATTGTAATAAGTGAAGCGACGTAAGCACAAACGCCAGCAGGTCAAACTATCCAAAACTGTCAAATTGTCCCAATTGAATATGAACCTTATTATTTTGTATTAAAGTTGAAACTTAATCAAAGAGAGACAGACACATTGTGGTAGCTTGATGTGCTGGCCTCTGTACTTAAATATTATCCTTTTTATAATAAAACTACTTTTTACGGATTTAATCGCGTTACTTATATTGATATTATTAATCCCGACGTTTCGGTCATTTGTCCATGGTCACGGGTAGACTAAAAACTAGATAAAATCCGTAAAAAGTAGTTTTATTTCAACGTCTAATTTTTGCGAAATGTCAGAAATCAATTTTATCCTTTTTCTTAGAACCAGTTTAATGAAATAGAGTCTATCTACACTTGACTAAACGGCACAAGGAAACATCGCGTATTTTATTATAAAATCAATACAAAAACTGTTTTCAAGGTTAAATTCCCATAAACGTGCCCCTTTATGCAAACAACTTACATTCGGAACGCAAAGCAATGTGTTATTTTGTGTCGCGAAGGGGGAAATGTGGAGGACGGTCGCGATCAAGTAGGAACTACACACAATACTCTCTTATTATAGTTATTATTTTTAGCGAAGAAAAAATTCGACCGCGGGCAGGATTCGAACCGGCGTCTTCTGATTAAGTACATCAGACGCTATGACCACTAAGCCACCGTGAACTCAGTAACACCTATTGAAAAGCAAGTCTTTGCTTCTCAACCGACATGACTTACTTTACAGTTATTTCGATGTCGAACGATGCCACCTTAGCTATTAATTATCGCATGGAAAATGCCAAAAAATACAAAAATATACTCTCTTATTAAGTTAAAGTTTCAAACTATTCGTTCCTGTTTCCTCTAGTATGAAGAAAATATGGTTGTTTTTCACTATCATATCTTTGTCATTATGATCTAAGAACATTTATGTCACTGGAAATTTATTGTAAGCACCGTTAGTTCATAATAACATAACATATCAACCGTTCCGGATTAAAGGCGGGGTTTAATCCGGAACGGTTAGGCAGAGATGTACTCGTGTACACACATATTTTGTTGGTAAGAAACACACAGTCAACCACAAACACTTATGTTTATCACATAAATATTTGTGTTCCATGTTAATCGAACCAACGAGCTCGTGATCAGCAGTTTGACACTCAAACCACTAGACCACAGATGTCGTCAAAAATATTGGAGTATACTATAAAAAAAACACTTACAAGAGAAATTGAGGACCGACCTTTCAAACTCTTACCGCTTTTGTAAACTTTTACTTTGAAGTAGTCACTCTTAGAACCATTTTTTCTGTCCATTTGAATCACGTGGATCCATTTCGTTACATTTCCGCTAAACTATGACGTCATCCGGTGGGACGGGACCCTCAGTGACCTCTTTAACCTCTCAACTGTCCACTAAACTGAATTTATGTACCCAACACGTCCATCCGTAAATAGTCACGCGTACATTGAGGATTTTGGTCTCGCTCTAAAAAGACTTTTAGGTATCTAACGATCGATAAAATAGTTTTACCTTAGATAATCTGTGGTCTTGCAGACCGAGTTTTTCTTAACTTTACCGTTTACTCAAGTTTTCACAAAAAAAAACACATGTTATTTAAATTTACTTTAGGTACGGTAGCTGTTCGTGTTCGGCGTCCGCGCGTTCCCCGAATCAATTTCAGTGGATTTAAAAAAAAAACTTTCATACATGCCATGAAGAAGGCTATTCTTCCGTAATACTGATTATACTAGTATGGAGGATAGTGTGATTCTGTCTTATAAAAACTCAATGCCAATACAACTTGTTATTCATTATTGTAGTTATATAAATATATCATAAACCATAATGTAACCACTGATATAGGTTAACATTGTTATTTGGTTGTACTAATAAATAAACTTTATTATTAATAATATTATGCCTTGTCCTGTACAGTTACGGACTGCCAAGTCGAAGGTCTCGAGTTCGAACCTCTGAGTTTTCAAAATCAAGTGCGTAGGTATTAAAAATTATCACTCGCTTAAACAGTAGGTACACGCTCTGCTTAGTTTGAACTGTGTAAAATTGTACCAAATATTAATTTATTATCAATCTTTTGGATAAACCATTTCTTCAAACATAGTTTTAATTTTTTTTCCATTCAGTTATTTTAATTCTAAAGGAAGGTAACCCTAACAGCCGTGACACAAGCATTCTTGCAATAACAATGGAATAAAAGGTTGGAAAATACCAGCATTACTGCTGTCATTCATCGCTAATGCATGTCAACTGACATAAAAATAGTAACATGATCCTAGATTCTATGGTAGAATAATAAGCTATTACTTTACAACCCATCACTTTTTTCCTCCAAGAGGTGACACAATATCGGAAATCTGATGGCCTTTAATATGGCTGTAGGTGTAGGTATACCTACATAAATACGTTATCTTGCAATGTAATTATAATTACTTTATATGTTTAGTTTTTAGCTGTTGCCCATACCTATTCATTTATTTTTAGACGGTACAGAGGCTATCACATCACGCTACCCTAATCTACAAATTAATTTGATAGATTTTTAACTTTAATACAGAACAATAAGGTTCACAATCAATTGGGACAGTTTGATAGTTTAACCTGCGCATGGGCGTCAGTACCTACCTAAATAAAAAAATATAACAAAAAACCTACTAATTCTTGTTTTTCAGTTATTAACATTGCATGCGATTCAGTTATAAATACATATAATGAAAATAGTTAAACTATTTTAATTTGTTCATTTTTGAAATTCGTAGGGTTATATTAGACTCCTACCGACAAAACCCCACAGCGTTGCTTTGCATAATTAATTCAAAGTTAATTAAAAGCTAACATGAATATAATTTAAACATTATTTTGTGTCTTTCTTCTTCTCGTGTATGTAAATACTATCTATTGCCCGCGGTTTCGCTCGCATTCCGAAGGATTTCTTATGACAAAAAGGAACCTATAAACTTCTTCAAGGTCCAATCTATCTCTCTATCAAAATTCATCAAAACTAGTTTAGCGGTTTAAGCATGTAAATATACCAAACAGATAGATACTTTCCATTTATAGTATTAGTATGGAAGTGTACACTAAACAAATTTAAAACCATTAAAAAAAACTGTTATGTACTGTTTGGACTGTTATTACAGAGGCCACATCAAGCTACTACAATCTGTCAAATTTCTTTGATTGTCTTCATTAATGTGTGTTTTCCTTTGCTAATAACTTCTTTGATTGATTTTCAACTTTAATATAAAAGTTTAAGGTTCATATTCAATTGAGAAAATTGGCAGTTTTGGATAGCTTGACCTGCTGGCATACATAATAGTCCAAACTATTTAATGATTTTCATCTTTATTATTATATAAATTGATTCCACAATGTTATCTTTTAAACATAAAGCATACATATTAATTATCTCCATATCTATCACTAAATTGTTGTGCCAAAGTTGAACAACAACGTCTCATTCAACAGAATTTCTTCCAGATGAACGCACGCACAAATAGTCATGTTTTGGACCAGACCTCACTCTAAATTGATTTCACTTCACTGACCTGTCTGGGTTCAAGTTGAGCGTAATACGTAGTGCAGTATCTTTCTCCTTTCTCCGAGCCTTTTCCCAACATATTGAGTCGGCTTCCAGTCTAACCAGATGCGGCTGAATATCAGTATTTTTCACGAAGCGACTGCCATTAGACCTCCGCAACCCAATTTCTGGGTAATACCGATATCCTGAGGATAATCTGGTTGTCAGGCTTTTTGAGTTTCTGACTACCACAAGATCATAGGTGTTCGTATGACAACTAGGACTGACGGCTTTACGGGCTTTCCGAGGCACGAAGGGGTCTCGATGACCACCCATCCACAGACTGACCGCGACTAGCGCAGCTTAACCTTGCATATCGGTTGATCAGCGCAATTATTGCTCGATCAATGTTTGGTAATATAATTGAAATAAATATTTGATTCCCTTTGGTAACACAATATGGAAGAAACGTTATTTATATGAAAATATTGTCAGCCCACAGGAGAATATTTTCAGCCTTTGTGAATCTCAACTTTTTGAACACAATTTATTTTGGGAAAGCTTCTGATCGTTCTGATATTGAATTTCTGGAATTGAATTGTTTCGAGCTTAGACGGCAGCATGTTTATTTATAGTAAAATAAAAAGAAAAAAAAAAGCATTTATTGACGTAAATTTTGTACAATAAGTATAAGTGAATCCCCTGGCCCCTAAACTAGTATAGACTGTATCATAGGGACCAGTGTCCTCGCCTGTTGTAGTTGACACATAAACGATAACGATAATCGTTATAGACTAATATTTTAAAAAAAAGTGATCTTACTACTCCCAAGTAATATTTTTGACATACATCTGTAGTGTAGTGCTTCGAGTGCTGATCACGAGGTTGTGGATTCGATTCCCACAGCACACAAATATTTGCTGCGTGCTGTGCTTTTTATGTATCATATATATTTATTAAGTGGCAGGGCATGTCGGGCAATCCATGAGCATTTTCCGTAGGTACTTAAATAAAAATGGCACCATTGAAGGGCAAAGGCTGCACTGAGAACTTTAAGTAATTTCCTGGACACAAATAACAGGTATCCATATAAGTCAAATTGTGGTCGATTAATTAATATTATGAACTCCTTCGTGACCGCAATATTTGTCGGAGGGCGGAACTATATACATTCATTCACATGTTAGCCGTTAAATTATTGAAATTTAAACTTTATAGTTTTTTTAAGCAAAGGAAAAATTCGACCGCGGGCAGGATTCGAACCTGCGTCTTCTGGTTAGGTACACCAGACGCTATGACCGCTGACCCACCGCGATACCTACCCGCCATGTCGAATTTTGCCTTCGCTTCGCGAAAATCTTAGCATGGAAAATGTTTTAAAAAAATACAAAAAGATATTTAAACTTTATATCAATAACATAAAGATCGTTACACAAGTCTCGGTGAGATAAAATTACAACAATTGCGTATGTACGCAAAGCACTGAGTTTCCTGTTTAATGACCTACTGGAAAGTTAGATGAAAAATATGGGGATTGCCATTTCTTGCTCACCTACAAATATTTTTCCTCCACGTCCACACGTAGAGGAATTCAACCGTAATTTACTAGGGAATCCCTTTTTAGTTCATTCAATTTCAAAGTACACATACCTACCTACTTAAATATACTACGTGAAATTCTAATTATTTTTGCGGGAGTGACACAGAATTTTAATTCCTATTTTAAGTAAATTCTGAACCCTACAATATATAAAAAACGAACTAATAAACAAACCATTCAGGTTGATATACAAGCAATGAAAAAAAAAACATACTCTTCATAAAATCAATGTAGGTATGTATTTTTTTTAATTATGCACGCCAAAATACTCTCGTGTGCTTTGTGGAAATAAAAAAGGAAGAATTTAAAACAAGAACGTCTATTCAAATGGAGGCCTTCGATTTTAGTTTATTTTCGTTTTTTGAAATACAAATATCTACTTGCCTAGTGGTACGTGTGGTATTACACGTTTTTAATTTTTAACTATAGCAACATTTGAAATAAGTTAGTAAACCAAAATCAAATAAGTAATTTTGATAGCCATTTTCAGACGTCAAAAACATGCAAAGTACTGATTGAATCACAACCTTTTGATATTTATACAGTCAATGATACATACTGACAGCTTTCATTATAAGAGAGGTAGAGCATAGTGGGAGTAATTCCATTCAAATTGGAGCTGCCCGACTGGGGAAGTACCTCCACCTTGCAGAAAATCGAAGTAAAATAACACTGCTTTGAGCTGTGTTGTGTTTCTTACGGAATTTATAGTCTCTCATTTTCCATTTGGTAAGGACTCATTAGTTAGTTAAAACTGCTACCCTTTCACAGCTTCACAATAGGTACAAATTTAACATTGTTATTACAACCGCGACTCAAATCGCGTCTCGAAGGACCAAAAAAAGTACCGCGTAATGTTATTTACATTCCTTTTACGGTGAACACAAGGAACGAATCTAGCCCCTAAAGAAGTCAAACGTCTCGTATTAAGTATAGGTAATATTTTTATAGATCCAGGGAATGAGCAGTAATAAATTTTATGGTAGACAGTTCCACTATATTGCTTTTATACTAAATGTAGGTTTTGACGACTGGATTGGCTTAGTGTACAAGATTCGCGGGAGTAGGCTTGATTTACATCATCATAATCAATTAATTTTCTGTCCACTGCTCTGCGGACAGGAGATTCCTGTCGGAAATAAGCTAAAGATTAATAACGTTATTAATTAAGATTACTCTTACCGTTGTACGATACACTAGGGAGAAGAATAACATACCATTACTTCCAAAAATGTAACATACATAATCATCCATCATGCCTGTAGTCCCTAAAAGGTTAATCAGAATGTACTAATGTACGCCCACAAGTGCCATGTAAGGGTGAGCCTATTAACAAATCCAAACTCCGAGCTGCTAATGACATATTTTTAGAAAAAAACCCTATAACACTTGGCTGGAATCGAACTGAGGACCCAGAGGCATCTTTACCTGGTGCAGGGTGTGCGTTGCACATGGGCGCAGCGGTGCTAGGGGGCGCCGAGGGCCACAGGGCCGAGGAATTCTATTATAGTCAACAACACATGATGACATCAAAAACTGTCAAATTTCTATATAATAATTATCCATTGGAGAAATTTGACAGTTTGTGATAATGTGCTGTTAATTGTACCAATTCCATTTTGACCGTGCGCTTACTAGAGAGCGCTAGGGTAATTATTGAACACGGGCCCTACATGGGCTAGAGACGCCTCTGCCAGGACCCCTAGTGTAGGAGTCGTGCTTACAAAGACTCGAAATAAAAAATAAAGTCTACTAAATAAAAACACGTAACAAAAGCTCATCCACTAGATTGTTGTTTATTAATAATAATTATATTACCTACCATGTTATAACACCTGTAACTACAATAATTTCTTTTATCAAATAAAATATTATTATTATTATAAATAAAAACTGTAACCAACGCAAATATTTCCATCTCAATTCGTTTTTATTCAGAAGATAGCTGTGAGCTCCTAATTCGTGTGTTCACAAAGCGTGCTTCCTACATCATCCCGAGGATCAGTACGTCACCAGATCACACGGCTATTGATCTAATACGACGTCTTCGGGTTAAGCCATCTGCGTCGAGATTGATTCGCTCCAATAAACTTATCACGCAAATGTTACGCAAATTATTTTCGTAAATATAGTGTTTATTGTCGTATATTACATTAACTTTCATTACATTAACATCAGTGACAGAATACAATAAGATTTTAATTTAATAATGTAATAGTATTGCTTTTAGCGATAAGACCGCCAATTGTAGTGACTTTTTTTCGCTGTATCCTTTTGTGTACAGAGGCCAACACATCAAGCTATCACAAACTGTCAAATATTTGATAGATTTTCAACTTTAATACAACACGATAAGATTCATTTTTAATTGGGAAAATTTGACAGTTTTGGATAGCTTGACCTGCCGGCGTCTGTACATTAAATAATACTCTATCCATCTATGTATTTATCTATCTATAATTTAAATGCTCATCTTATGATATTGAAATTGTCACACTAGGTTCTTAATTACAAATATTAACGAAAATATTGATAATTTTAATATTAAACTCATAGATCATATTATTAAAAAAACAGTGATACCCTAGTAATATCTACCATTGGACTGCCAATTCAAAGCTTTCGAGTTCGATTCGATTCGTTCGATATTAATAATTAATTATCACTCGCTTAAACGATGAAGGAAAACATCGTGAGGAAACCTGCATGCTTGACAGATTTTGTCGACGGTGTGTGAAAGCTGCCAACCCACACTAGGCCAACGTGGTGGACTATAGCCTAATCCCTCTTAATCTGAGAGGAGAACCGTGTTTGTCCCCGTGGACTGTATATGGGTTGATGGTGGTGAGATCATATAAAATGTGAGATTACTATATGTATATAAAATCTGAAAAAAAATCAAAGAGCTAGAATTAAATATACCTTATTAATTACCCTAAGGGTATTAGATTTTAAAGGGAAATACATATGATATCTTAATTTGCTTCTCATAGGCCAGCTGAGTAGCCTACTCTTTGACTTATAAAGGGCTTTGTCGGGGTTTAAGCCTGAGTTATTCACTTAGGAGCGCCTCTTGCGCGGACGAACCAAAAGGCTTTTAACCTTGAACTGGTGTAATATTCGGCTCGGTCAAGTTTACGAGTCTTATTAAATTTGTTATTTTATTGCTACAAATAAGGTACATCGATTTCTTTATATTTTACTTAGTTATACACTCGTTTAAAAAGTTTGAATCACTTACTACATTACAGCACGCAATTCAAACGCATCAAATTAGGTGCGAACTTTCATACTAATCTATTCTCTCATTAGACAGTGAGTTACTGTCATATTATAGTAATAGTCATATTATAAACAGCTACCGTCACGGCACATATAATATTTTATTCATGAAATTCGAATTAGGTATTAGAAATTCTTATGTGTCTTCGTAAACATTATTTCGAATAGTTATGATTGAATAGGTGTCACATATTTCATACATATGTGTAACCTTGACTGGTCCTTCGATCCCGATGCTAACAACATTATTTATGCCGATTGCCATACAAATAAATACGTTGATTTTACATATTTATCAAGCACAAATATCGCGAATATCAACGCTAAACTCACGCTTTGGTAGTTATACGATACTCCGAGTCGCTTTCCCTGCAACGATATTAAATAGCTTTGAAAGAAAATTCTTAGAGAAACTAGTTACACAGTTTTGCGTATATCTTGGCGAAATACGAAAGTTGCCAAAGTTAGACCTACTTTACATATTTGATTGACAAATTCAGATTATAATTAAGTCGACAGTTTGCTCCCTTGGGAACGACGGATTCACTGAGTTATTATATGCAGACGATCTCACGATTTACGAGTTGTTACTCCTCGAGTTGTGTAACAAGCACTACAAGACAGTAAGTGAGTGACGAACGTGGAAAGTACTTAGTTATCCTATAAAATATTTATTAAAATGACATAGAATACACAAAAACACTCCAATAACAATTTTAGAAATTAAACACGGTTATAGTGTGTCTCCACACTTAAATGATGTGTTTTAACACTATTTATCTCAATAATTATGAATCAACATTTATATCGACACGATTCGGCATTCGTTTGATTCCCGATAACCGTGAATTGAGAAGATATTGGTATTGTTGCAATAAAAATGTCTTAAAGGAAGACAAATAGCGACCGTAACGAATCTGGGAATATGCCGAATACGAATATTCTATTAGGGTCATATTCACTCACTGTTGAATTTGCTCCGAGTTTCGATATTCGATTTTCCTTCTACATTTTAAATTCTAAGTTAGAAGTAGCTCTTGATTCCCACTAAAGTTTCTGCAACTTAAGAGCCGGTAAATGATAGATAGATAAGAGTATTTTTTATTGTACAGTTGAATATATACTTTCTTACTGTCTTTTTGTATATTTTTGGCATTTTCCATGCTAAGATTTTAAAGTTATTTAGAAAAGGAAAAATTCGACCGCGGGCAGGATTCGAACCTCTTCGCGGTGGCTTAGTGGTCATAGCGTCTGGTGTAAACCAGAAGACGCAGGTTCGAATCCTGCCCGCGGTCGAATTTTTCCTTTTCTAAATAACTTTAAAATGTACCTTCTTACTTTAGATTAAAGTTGAATATCAATCAAGAAATTTTACTGATTGTGGTAGCTTGATGTACTGGCCTCTGTACACCGAAGGACAAGTCAGAATAAAAAAATCTGATTTAAAATATATTATTATAAAGTTATAACACTCGTTAGTGATACTCGGTAGTCAGAAGCATAGAACCTTGACAACCACTTTATCCTCAGGATATCGGTATTGACCAGAAGTTGGGTCGCATAGGTCTGATGATCAGTCGCTTAGTGTAAAATACTGATATTCAGCTGGTGCTTCAAATGATAGGTTAGGTTAGATTAGGTTAGGTTAGTTTGTTGGAAAAAAGTTATAAATGGTTAGTGAAAGAAAAAAACAGGCATAATGCGAATCTGTTTCCTCTAGTCCGGTGTACCACCGGTGTTTGGTACTAAGCTTTTGCCCACTAAGCCAACGATTCTCTCTTCGACACTAAATAAATATTATGATTTTATAGATTTAGAGATCGTGGTGAAGAACTAAATCACTACTTTTGACGTTTGCGCCCCTTATAATAACGTCACTAGGGGAAGCACTAGCATAGTTTAAACTTAAAGTTCAATTCAAAGTTCTCTCATCTTAGTATGAATTTATTTTTTGTTAATTGTTATATTAAAAGACAGCTCCCGCACTAGTGGACAAGGCCGGCCGAGGCCTGTGTCGCGGCAGACCATACATATATATTATTATCGGACATAATGTACCTACATCCAAACTCAGCGCAAGGCGTCCGGGGGTACCTTAATCGTTCCGTCAAACGTGCAGCCCAGCTGTTAATATAGTTTGTGCCTTAGTAAAAAAATTCGCTGGGCGATCATTTATACATACATATATTACCTTGATCGTTAACTATAAAAGCGCTTTTAATACCTACACCTCATTCATAAAAGCATAAAATAGTCCTCATCAATACCTTGTTCTGCAAACTGTGTCAGTAAAATTGATGAGGGACATTTAATAAGGTCCTATTAAAGTTATTTAGAAAAGGAAAAATACGACCGCGGGCAGGATTCGAACCTGCGTCTTCTGGCTATTAATTTTAATTGTCTAGACGGTGGTTAACAACAGATTGGTTGATAACCAGTTCAACCAAGGGTAACGGTTAATCTGTTGCTGCTTATGGACATATTTAGGTCCACAAGCAGAACCAATTTAACCTTCTACCTAAATAACTTTCGACTAGCCTGCAACAAATAAAAAAAAAGATAAACCAAACATCTTCAAACTGAAAACGCCTACATATCATTGGTCTACAAGGAACTACAGTGGTATTTCCATATATTACATGCCGAGCCGTCATCATCTTACTAATGTTCATACCTCGAAAAAATATTGCTCATAAAAATTCCCTAGCCCATTTAATTCCGTGAGGACCAAAACCCATAAAAATCGCAATACACATGGACGTTGTTATCAGTGATAGGAGATAAGCTAGACAGCACTAATGCGTTTACACACCGAAGCCATTAACGCTAACCTTTGAGGCCGTTGCGACACTGTTTTGACACTCAACACTCCCACTGCTTCGAAGCCTTATCTAGAATCATTTTTCATCTACGCATCAGTTTTTTGTTTAGCTTGACATCTGCCTAGCCTTCTCTCTGATATTTTGGGATTAAGGTCCACTGATAGACTACCGACTTTACTAGATGTGGCAATGTCAGTGTAAGCAATTAATAGACAGATTTGCGAACAACATTAGGGAGTTTAATATGTTTTCCGAGGTTATTGAGATATCTGAATATTGGTTACATAATAGACTAACTATGATGGTAATTATAGATTAATCTAAGAGATAGATTAATTATTAAAAGACCCTCTAATTTTCCTCTTCTGAAAACAGCCTGCGCCCTAAATAACCGCTTCTTATTGTTCTTATAAGCTGTCTACCGCGTACCGCGCGTCATGTCGCCGTGGAAAACCCCGCCATAATACTCACCTACGTGATATTTTTAATATTATAAGGAGCTTATGTTCTGCTTTTAGCCACACCAGTTTTCTATCAAATTCCCATAAGTAGATACTTAGATTATTATTTAAATCACGCCTGATGATGGCAGTACTAGCACTAAGGACTGTTCAGCTGTCAATATTTATTTTATTCTCACATTCACTAGTCTGTTGCACTTAGTAATAAACCTGTTTTCAGTGTTATTCCAGTGTTAGGTACACATAAAACATAAGTGCCAGACATGAGGTCTTGGACTGGCGCACAATAGTGGTTTATAATATTATTATTTTATTTAATATTATTTGTCGACTCTTTAGTCTCTTCCACTGCTACGTAATAGAAGTAGTATTATTAGTAGATACAGTTACGTTTAAAAATTAGGACAATGTACAGACGCCAGCAGGTCAAGCTATCCAAATCTGTCAAATTTTCCTAATTAAAAATGAGCCTTATCGCTTTGCATTAAAGTTGAAAATCTATCAAAGAAATTTGACAGATTAGGGTAGCTTGATGTGCTGGCCTCTGTACATAATATTGAACTGGATTCTGTGTATTTAGACCAAAGCTTATAGTGACGTAACAAGTTTTACTTTCACGTCACATCTGTTACACCTATAAGCTTTACCCGGTTCTAGATAAATCCGCAATCAGCGGATCAAAGGACCGGAATATTGTAAATGTAGATAAAACTACGTTATAAAGACGTTTTACGTGTGGCTTATGCTAATGCTTTGTAATAGAAAACTGGTTAGAAGAAATTATTGTAATTTGCACATCATAAAAATCACAAGGAATGTTTTCGTCTGTAAAACCCGTAGCAATTCCTGTTTTCTTTTATCCCGTACTGGTTTAAATAGCACTAGATATGTACAGACAGACTACTTATTGCAAAAAAAAGTTCGTAAAATATCTTCAGGTTATAAGCTAATCCTTCAATATCTATTTTTATAAAAAAAAAACAGTTATAAAAGTCTAGTTAATAAGTTACCTTTCCTAAGAAAATTATTAGTATTTATTTTTATATTGTATTGTTTTAGTGTCAAAGTTGCGACACGGTGCGGCCATGTGATGCGGCCCACAACCAACCCCCGGAGGGTGAGAGGGTGCCGGGAGACGGCGCCAGCTGCTCCGCACCTGATGACCAGGTACCCATTTTTTCTTTGATTTTCCATCGTCATACAGGGCAATAAAAGACGGGCTCGTTGCTATGTAATAACTAAGCTGATCAACCAATCTGCAAAGTTAAGCTGCGCTAACCGGAACCAGTCTGTAGATGGGTGACCATTCTAAACATTTCAAGACCCCTCCGTGCCTCGGAGAGCACGAAAAGCCGTTCGTCCCGATTGTCATACGAACATCTATAACAGTCAACTCTCTATGACTAACAACCAGTCTATCTATCCTCAGGACATCGGTATTACCATGAGGCGACGTTTGACGTTGTGGGTTCGATCCACACACGGAACAAATATTTGTTTATCATACGTGTAGTTGTTCCAGATCTGGGTATTTGTGTAGGTAGATAATTCTTTTGTTTGTTTTTTTTTAAGAAAGTACAGTAAGCGACTGTTAAGAGACCGCAATCTAATTTCTAGGTTTTTTAAAATTAGATTGCGGTCTCTTAACAGTCGCTTAGTGTATAATTCTGATATTCAGCCGCATCTAGTTATACTGGTAGCCGACCTTAGGGTTGGTCATAATTGCGAAAAGGCTCGGAGGACTGTGCAATAAAAATTGACCACCAGACCATTGAAGCAGCTTTTTTATTTCACTGTTACGTCATAATATTATCTATTAATAGTAATAGATAAAATATTAAGCGTAGTTACGCTAACCTCAAATTGTTGAGAGGTCACAAGTGCAGTTGCTGATCGTGAGGTCCTGAGATTGATTACCAGGTCGAGCAAGCTGCTATTAGGTTTTACTATGAAATTCTCAGTAGCAACTCGGAGTGTGGATTGGTACTAGGTTAAGGGTAAAAAGCACGCACCCCCAAAGACCTGGAACCTAAAACATAACATAAGGAGTACATTTGTACGCCTCTGCGTAAACTTTCGGAGAATAAGGTTAATGATACCTATTAATTCTAGTATTTATATTTTACGTTTTTTTACAGCACCGCGTCAGCGATGACGGAGTTTCCGCGAACAGTATTAATCCATTTCAAGAAGATCCGGGTGAGCATGTACTTTATGTTATTATATTCCAGTCAAAGCACATCCTGCAGTTTATAATAGCTGCAGGGTTTAGCGGTGAACTCTTAAGTCATTTAATAGCGATCACAATAGACTGACTTTTTTTATTGAACTATTTTTATTTAAACTATTACTTATTAGCGACTCGCGCTATCTTGGTACAGGTGCAATGTACTTATAATATACCTGTATTGTATATATAATAAACATCAATAGTAATTCAAGAGGAAGGTGTCTTCCTTTTGAGGAATACTCATAATTCAAGAATTACTATTGATGAAAACCTAACTGAAATCCGTTACTTAGTTTAAAAGATCGCAGCGTACAGAGGCACAGACAGCGGGATGCGGCTTTGTTTAATACTAAACAGAATGTTACAAAACTACCCGTAAAGCCTAAAGGAGGTTAAATGGAGCCTTATAACGAGTCCATTCACAATATTTAAGAACCGTAGTAACGCTGTATAACATACCCCAAAAAAAGGAAAACGACAATATTTATGGATGAAAAATAGAAAAACTATTAAAGTAGACAATTATTAGGTAAAATAGGTACGTAGGCCTTTCTGTTAAATAATCTGGTTCCCTGACATGACAGCTTACTAGCATTTTGGCTTTGATAATTAATTATATTTTTACGGGGTATTTTGTAACACGTTGTATATAGATTATATTATATCAAAATCGAACGATTCGTAGCCACTTCCACTTTGCATTAACTACGGAAACTAAATTGTAGCTTATAAAAAATATAAAATTCTTTACCCGTATCTTGAAGATCTACGCGCCTACGATAACACTACGCCGTAGGCGTGCTACGAACTTAATACTGCTACGACACTTACTAATAGAAGTTTTTTTGTATTTGGCAAACCTCTAGCGGTCACCGGAGGAACTAAAATTACCATACAACAATTTTTTGACACATGTTTATAAATAGGAGTAGCATTTCCAGGTATTCTATTAGCTTTTTTGTGAATTTAATGCGTTTTACCCTAGTTTTGCCTGATGGAAAGTAAAAACAGTGTCTAAGATTGAACTCGCAATTCAAGTAAATACTCTTTTGAGCACGAGCTCTGACATATTAGACATGACGGAACACAATAAAACTGTGTGTTTTACACAATTTTTTTTGAGTTATTTAAAACACAAGAAAACTGTTTTACCATATTACCAGGTAAATCACTAGTTTCTACCAAAAAATCCGGGTTCGCCCTCTTATTTTTTAGTTATCCGAAATAAATTCAAGAGGTCACTGTACTCCTGAACAACTTTCGCTAAAAAAAAATATACAGCAGTTCAAAATATATTGTTCCATATCCATACTTGTACATTTTGAACTGCTGTATTTTCTGATTATTTTAATGATTTCAGGGTTGTTCCCATATAAGTTGTTCATAATGATGCGAGTGCCAAAATGACCCTTAATTTATTTTCAGTAATTAAAAAATAAGGGTGTATATCACCTATTTTATTGTATACTTTTTGTATGTTTACAGTGGCGACGGAAAGTATGCTCAGAGCACCTCGGTATTACAGAGGAATTTACTGCCCGTCAATCACAAATACTTTTAAGGTAAAAACTAAAGTATATTTGTCTACTTTTCCTAATCAAGTGTTCATTAAAACCTTTTTGATAACTCTGTAGATATTTTGAAACCATTTCAAATTTTAAAGCTTAGCATTAAGAAACTATCCAAATATTACTTAAATTATTTATTTCTTTATTAGCAAATTATTTAAGATAAGACCCCAATTGTGCACATATGATGTTTTTTTTAGTTTTCGCTGTATCTTTTGGTGTACAATAAAGAATCTATCTATTTTACCGAAACGCTCGTAAAGCAGTCTTTTCCGGTACCTATGTTCATTGTCTTATGACTATCTTCTACCTTCAGAAGCCCTTAAAAGCCTGACCAGTTTATCCTTAAGATATCGGCATAGCCCAGAAATTGGGATATATGTCTAATGGCAGTCACATTGTATAGAATACTGATATTTGGCCGCACGTTCAGAGGCCAGCACATCAAGCTACCACAATCTGTCAAATCTCTTTGATAGATATTTAACTTTAACACATTTTAATATGGTTCATATTCAATTGGGAAAATTTGACAGTTTTGGATAGCTTGACCTGCTATCCAAAACTGTACGTTAAACTGAAAGCTGGCAAAATAGATGAAAAACGAACTAGAATGAAATTGGCAAATTAATTTGTTGCAGAATAAAGCAGTAGAATTATCATACCAAAGATATTCGCGGAGGCAGCGGCAGAAGTCACTTATAATGGTCAACGTGGTTGACTTAGCACTTAAGGTATGTTATATTAAACCGGATTTTCCGCTGCAGGAGTGCCAGTTGCGCGGATAAGAAGAAAACCTTTCTGTGTCTTATTACCAACGACATCTTATAAAAATTCATATATATATCTTCCTTCAAGTTGAATACTACCTTGTAGCGCTTGTAGGTAGTGTTCCTAAATTCTTAGAAATTAATTCATTAGTTTAGGCATCAAAATGTACCTTATAGGTATGGATCCTAATTTGGACAATAATAAGTAAATATATAATTATAGGAGGCATTTACCTGCAGTATGTTAACAAAGTATGAATGAGAATAAGTGTCGAAAATACCTAAACAAAACACAATAATTGTAATTTGTGGTCTTTCAATACGGACGGAACAGGATGCACTATTCATAATTTCAAAAACCGCGATTGTGTATAACAATGGTGCAATTCAATGAATTATGTAATGTTTGTTTATATAGTAGATAATGTTTTATTCGTTATGCTACTAATATAACTTTAAAGTACACTTACCATTACTTATATACTTTTCTTTTTTAATTTCAGATATGTCTAGCAATAATTTATACAATCACAAACAGAGACGGTAAGTGAAACAAAACCTCTTTTTAATTAATATAAGAACACAATTTAAAATACAATCTTATCACAATTTTCAAACCATTCTCATTTTAATTCTAAAATGAATTAAAGTGTGGCGAAAGATATTATTATGAAAGAAGATTATTCATGTCCGTTGCATACCTAATATAATTTTATTAAGTAAAATATATCCGTTTAATATTTTATATATTTCTATACGATATACAGTGACAACACCGAGTCCGTACCAGATCGCGTGGACCGTGGCATTTTCGTGGCTCAACGTAGGGGTGTGCTTGCTGGGCTGGTGGCGCTGTTTCGCCAACAACTACCTTCACTGGGCTGCAGCCGCCACCTGGATACTGCTCATCGCTCAAGGTAACACAGTATATCCTCACAAGATCTACTGCGGTTATAGCTTAAACTTTGATTTAAGAACTGGTCCTTCTGCCCTTTTATTAAAATACTACAAATCAAATCAAATCAAATCAAATCATTTATTAATTCAATACATTTTGGGTAAATTACGATGACAGGTGTTTAAGGTTGGCCGCCAAAATCTGCCTAAGAAGGCGTTTGAACTAGTTGAACACAACTTACATGGCAACATCTACATTATAAAAATAGATATAAAAATAAAAGTGTCACTTTATATTAAAAAAAAAATAATATTAAATAAATATTAAAAAAAAAATTAAACTCGTACAAAACCATACAATACTTAAATTTATTATAAATGTCTATGAAATCAGTAAAAATTGATAATACGGATAAAATTAGATTAAGATTATAAAAAATCGCGAAAATTATTATCATTGAGAAATTCATATATAGTGTAATAACATTTACTAATAAGGAAGCATTTCAGTTTCTTTTTAAACATTGTTTCATTGTGAAGCTTCATGGCATGTGGGACCTTATTATAAATTTTTGGTGCCATACACAATAAACTTTTTCCCATTAAACTAGTTTTCGCGCATTGTAAACACAGTCTATTATTGTTACGCCTATTTCGCTGTACTACATCG
The DNA here is from genome assembly GCA_964056405.1 of Acronicta alni. Classification (NCBI taxonomy): domain Eukaryota; kingdom Metazoa; phylum Arthropoda; class Insecta; order Lepidoptera; family Noctuidae; genus Acronicta; species Acronicta alni. Next base: position 15,228,975 of record OZ043915.1, on the reverse strand, counting down.
GATATGCGTTGAAATAGTTGGGGATTTTTGTGGACAAATAATGCCACCTCAAGAATATACAGAGACGGGAGTGTCAGGATGTTATGCCTTACAAAATGTGGTTTGCAGCTATCTGTTGTCTGCAGATCAAACATGGCTCGAACACAACGCTTCTGAGCTTTGAAAACAGCTACGTTGTTGGTTGAATTTCCCCAAAAGATGATTCCATACCGCAGTATTGAGGCTGCAACACCATGATAGGCAGTAAGCACAGCATCAGTATTAACAATTGGTGTTATTTTGTAGAGAGCGTAAGCAGAACTACTTACTTTTTTGCATAACTCTGCTACATGTACCTTCCAGTTAAGTTGCTTATCAATTATTAATCCTAGGAATTTGGCTGACTCTACTTCATGAATAGGGCTATCATTATAATTAATGTCAAAATTATGTGGCTGAGGTCTTTGGCTGAAGTGCATGATCTGGGTTTTACTGAGATTAATTTTTAGATTATTGTTATCTAGCCAATGAATAATTGAGGTTAAACAATCATTTATATCATTCTGATACTGTCCTTTTGTCCGGCATTGTATCGATACGGTACTGTCATCTGCAAATAAAGACATTGGGTGGTTCGTGAATTTAGGTAAGTCATTAATATAAATAATGAATAATAGTGGCCCTAGTACACTGCCTTGTGGTACACCGTATGTGATAAGCCGTGATTTAGATTGATATGATTCTTCATATTTAGTACTTATATTTATTCTAGAGATGCTTGTGACTTGTACTCTATTAGAAAGATATGATTTTATCAATTCCAACACGTTTCCTCGGATTCCGTAGGCCTCTAATTTATTCAAAAGGATACCATGATCCACATAATCAAACGCCTGCGTCATATCGCAGTATACAGCGCATACAGGGGTCCTTTTATCAACATTAACAAGTATTGTTTTATAGAAGTCATAGATAGCCAAATTAGTACTATTGTTTTGTCTGAAACCCTTTTGTTCCTGACATAATAACTTATTGAGCTCGAGGAATGCATATATTTTATTATGGATGTATTTCTCAAAGATTTTTGAAAAAATAGATAATAATGTTATGGGTCTATAAAATTCCATTAACTCTTTGTTTTCTTTTTTGAACAGTGGTTTTACTATTGACGTTTTCAAGTTGTCTGGGAATACCCCACTACTAATACATAAATTTAGTATATAACTTAAATGTCCACAAATATATGGATTTGCAATTTTAATAATAGTTGTAGATATGTCATCCAATCCTACACTATTAGTATTTTTTAGTCCATAAATAATTTTTTGTATGTCATTTGGTATACTGGGTGTCAAAAAAATAGAGTTTGTCGTACCTACTACTTTCGCAGTTACATTATTACCACGACCCGGGATGGGCCTTATTTTGTCTATAAAATGATTATTAAAGGTATCAGCTATTTGATTGGGATCGGTAATTATAGTATTATTTACTTTAATTCTCGTGATGGTATCTCGAGGAATGTTCATTCTTGTGTTATTTATTATATTCCAGGTACTTTTAGATTTATTGCGAGACATTTTAATTTTGTAATTATTTTGAGCGCGCTGTGTAAGTTTTATAATTTTTTTTAGTAATTTTGAGTAGGTAAGATATATAGTTTTATTTTTAATTGAAGGATTTAATCTAAAATTCCATAATAACTGTCTTTTTTTTGCACTACAACTCTTAATACCACGCGATATCCATTTTGTTTTTTTATTAATTCGTATCGTGACAATCTTATGCGGAAAGCAAAGATCATAAAAAAACTTAAAGTTTTCTATGAAACAGTTATAAGCTCTATTTGGGTCTAATTCATTGTACATGTCAGAAAAAGAAAAATTATTTAAACATTCTTTAAATTTTAGAATATTTTCAGCACAAAAATTGCGAGTTCGTTTTCGCCATAGTTTGATAACACATGTTTTCTTAATGGGGAACTTCATTAGCTGCGCGGTATGGTCCGACAAGGCCAATTCTAACACTTCCGTCCTGCACGGTTTTTGAAAGTTGTGGGCAAAGTTATCAATACATGATTTACTTAATAATCTAGTTGGTTCTTTTAAAGCTAAAGTCATATTATAATTCAGCATTAAGCATTCAAAATCTAAGGTTACATTATTCCGTTTTAGCAAATCAATATTGAAATCTCCAGCTATAATTAAATGTTTATAACATTTCTTATTTAATAGTTGTAATATTGATTCTAACTTACTAAAAAATACGTTGACATTTTCTGCCTTCGGCACCCTATAAACACATACAATCACAATCTTATAACTAACAAGCTCTATTGCACAACATTCACAAAGACCTCTGATTGATAGTTTTTTTATTTCTGGCAGCTCTTTCCACTGGTGTCCATTTTTTACCAGGATACAGGAACCTCCACGCTTGCTGTTGCTTCTACTGAAACTTGCAGCTAGTGAATAATTCGGTAAATCTAAGTATGTCTCATAGCCGGTCATCATAAAATGCTCGGTTACGCATATTATATCTGTCTGTATGTTTCTGTCATTGAGTTCTTCTAGACAAATTGACAATGTGTCTGATTTGTTTAATAGACCTGCTATATTTTGATGTAGAATATGTAAATATGCATTAGAGAAAAAACTGCATCTCATCTCGTTTATTGGTTTCATTATTATTATTTAATTCTAATTCATTGCAGATATGTGGTTCGTTATATCGTTGTATATCCATAATAAATTCTGTCAGGTTATCAAATATTATTCTCGTTCCGAAATTATTAATCATACCGGACTGTTTACGAAACATCGAAAAATCATAGACTAATTTGTTGTTTGAATCAAAAAAGTAGGCATATTTATGGGTCTTTATATCTTGTCTGAGCAGATTATTGAAGAGTTGTATTCTTGAGTTGAATAAATGTGTGCTATGACCATATCTGTAAGTTGGCGCGCAGAATATTACATTTGTGTGTGATAGGTTTTTTAGTTCACGTCTTATATGAATAATAATGCTTGAATAGTCTTTTGTGTCGTAAAAATCGTCATCACCCATCATTATAACACAATAATCATTCATGGTAAATCCCTGCAGCTTCTTATTTATCCCATGTAGCAGTTGTTTTATATCACAATGAGGTTTTAGATAGTGACACAGGTCATATCCATTACCTATGATATTTTCGGCAATTGCTAGGGTTTTGTTGGATTTATTTGTGCTCAATAAACACATCTTATTTTTTGGACCTTGTTGTCTTGCGTTTGTGTTATTATGTATGGTCTGTGTATGAGGGTTGTTTGACGTAATCGTCATCCGTGTTGGTAGAACTATATTCTGTATAGATGATATATTATAAACTTCACCAGCTATAGTAGTAGATTCCTCGAGTGTTGCTGACTGTTTTCCTGTAATTTCACAACGTGGTTCTCGTGGGACTTGCCTTCTTTTTGGAGTTATGAGTTTAGACTTCACCGGAGTGTGAGTGACTTTTTTCAGTAATTCCTTTGTCATTTTTAAGCTCTCAATCTCAGATTTTAGTTTGGTGTTTTCAAGGGAAAGTATTTCTATTTCATTATGTGCACTTTTTAAGTTTAGTTCAAGTGACTCAATACGATCTTTTAATTTAATAATTTTGTCTGTGTCCTCATCTACTGATAACTCAGGTAAGCTACAGGTGGTGTCATCTAGGGTATTTGTCATGCGACTTTCATCTTGTTCAGATTGTTTATTAATTGTGTCCGAGTTAGTGCGCCTGCGGCGGAATGTGATGTTTTCGATAAAGTTCATGATATTAGATACAAATCACTAGTCTGTGGAATTGCGAGTCAAAATTAGATAGCTGAATTTTATTATTGATATATTTGACAAGGTTTTACTATCTTATAACAACGCCATCTATTATATGTTCCTGGATATTATGTCAGCAAATCAACAATGATCTAGCTACTTGGCACTAGATGTCGTCTTAAAACTCTTAATTAACAGTCCATATCAGGGTGCTGTTTTTCACCACTTGACACTAGATAGCACTTTTTTATAGTTATAAATCAGTTTTTAGTTAATCTACTAGCCGCACTGGGCGCTATGAGCGTATAATTTTAAAAAAGAGAAATTAAACCGTCATTCATTAAACAATTTTGCTTTTCTTATTATCATGGACTGGTATTTTATTACGGTTGCACTGTATTTTTATGTGTTTCTTTAAAGAAGATATTAATTCATTGGTTTATTGACGATTGTTCATAGTATTTGTTAAATTTTATCACTAATAGTCATCACTTGTAAGTTTCACGTAACTTTGTTAATATCATATGTACTTTGAAGATAACACTTCTACACAGTATTTATCGGTTTACGTTCACTTTTACACACTTATACTTTAGTTATACTTCGAGATTATAATTAAAATTAAATTCTTAAACTTCTGATATGAACTCGATGTTTACATGACAGCAGCGCCATCTCTAGAATCTCTACAAAGACCAAGACCGAAAATTTTTTTTTTAATACAAGTTCAATTCGGCATAGTTGGTGTATTTAACACCATCAATCATCACCTCGAAACTTCTTGATTGCTCCAGGTCTAAGCGGGCAGGGGATCGGCTTCCAAGACTCAGAGAACCAAGTGTGGTACATGCTGTTCATAGTGTTCGTACCGTACGCCATGCTACCTCTCTCCTTATGCTGGTGCATTATCATTGGGATCCTGTCCTTTCTCGCACATGTACTGGCCACTGCGGTGGTCATCAGAGAACGGATGGAAATCACAAGGATAGCTATCAACTGCCATATTGATGTAAGTAAGCTGTATTTGTATTGGCAGTAATTCGTAGACACGTAGTAAGTTGATTGATTGATGTTAGTCGCAAAGAGGTAGAAGTAGGTCGCGTTTATACTTACGACGTGTAAGTTGTTGGGACACGCGGATACCCGTATTTCCTTTCCTAGGCAACAACGTATGAGCGACTGCGCGAAAATTTAAATATCTCGTCATATAAACGCGCACGAAGGGTTATAATAATTATTTTTCTCAAAAATCAGTACTTTAGCGAAACCAGAACCCTAAAAGATGGTATACATTTATTTTTATATGAAACAGAATTACATTGCCAATAATTGGTTAGTAATAAATAAATAAAATTGTAGATAAAAAATTAAATTTCTTATTGCTGCCTAAAGTTTGACTAAGTATTTTAGAACTGTTACTCTAGCTCAATAGTCATAGTAAGATTTTATCAATTTTGCAATCTGCACAAAAATATGTCGACATTTACCCACATTACATTTCTAATTAGGTACTAATAGGTAATTGAGGCAGCTCAGAGCTTAAAAAGATCCTATGTTTAATCGACACCGAACTGTAATTTACTCATAATTAATAATTAAACATTTCGTTATTGCAGTTTTCTGATATGTGTGTGAGTTGTTAAGCATAATAAATGTTAATTGAAATTGTTTTGCTCTTTATGTTCTAAGATAGTGCTTTTTAAATCACTTCAATCTTTAACTAGTGTAATTATACTTATTTAAATAATTTGAATTTTGTTTAGTAGCCACATTATTTTTAATATTCACAAGAAAATAACTTAAAAACACTAATTATCTTTTTTTATTAATTTTCTCAAGTTGTCATCAAGTAAATATTAAGAAAGCCCTCATTGTTAGATGCCTACCAATGCCTATACAAACACTACTTGGTTAGCTTTGTTTGTATGCAATCGCAATAAATCTATACCTTAGAGTGAATCACTGCTTGCATCTTAAACAAAAGATAGACACAGAAAAATCATTCATCCATACAATCCTTACTTTCGCTGTTTTTTAATTTTCTCATTATATTTTAAAACAAGTATCTATACTATAAATGTTTTCTTACAGACGTACACGTGCAGCTTGCGTCTGCTAATCGGTAACGCTTTGCTCTACGTCGCGGTAAACTTCGCCGGCATGTACGCCAAGTCACTGGCGGACTGGGGACAAAGAAAGGCATTCCTGGAGACACGTCGGTCTATGGTCACCCGGGAGAAGACCAAGCGGGAGAGTGACAGGCAATGGAAACTGTTCCAAAGTGGTAAGACTTTTGGTGTCCAAGTGATATGCGTTATGAAACCATGTAGCAAACTCCAAAAACAAAATAAAGCAAGCCAATTCATTAGTACTACACATAAAAAGCAGCTAAAAACATTTAGTTTCCAACGTAAAAGTATGTTCGCCTTCATGATAGTCTTAAGTGGAGTTATTTTATATGGGGATGTTTGGTACTTCAATGGTTTATATCAAAGTTTATCGTTGAAGATACAATAAACTTTTGGCTTGTATAATATTAGTTGTTATATTATACTCACCACCGAGCGGAACTCACACAACGTTAGACGACGTTGAAACAGGTCCATACTGAGATTGCAGGATGAACTAGATATAAGAAGGATGGGCAGCAGAAGGCTTTAAACCGAGATGAGTGGAAGGAGGGTAGGGGGAGGCTTTTGCCCTGTAGTGGGACTATAATAGCTGAAAAATAAAATTGGAATTCTGCAAGATCCTCTAATATGTGTTGATTAAGTCAGCCATCATATATAATGCATCTAAATGTATCCTATTCATGTGCATACTGTTGTTATTTTCTTAGTGATACCGGACTTTTTGGCGAAAGAGATATACGGCCACGTGAACAAGGTAAAGGGTGAGTTCCAAGAGCAGCAGTTCAATAACCTGTATATACAACAGCACCACGACGTGTCCATACTGTACGCCGACATCAAGGGGTTCACCGGTAAGTAGATTCAGATTGAACTTTTACAATATAAAGATGTATTTCCACTGACATTTAAAAGGTTTAAAATTTAATAAATATACTGTCGTATTTTCAGAACTTTCAAGCAAATGCAGTGCCCAAGAACTGGTGAAATTACTAAATGAATTGTTTGCTCGCTTCGACAGGTTGGCGTCGGTGAGATAATTATTCTTAAATATTATATCTTTTTTCATCAACAAGGCTGTAGATAGAACGAATCCAATATTGTTAGTTCTATAATCAAAAACATTATCTCTCTTTCCCGGTTATTAATCCCACAATCCTTCCCGAATCTGCTATATCTTAAATTTTTCTACATAATTGGTTTTTAATGGTTTATAATGAAGAAATTAAATAAGCACTTAAATATGAACAGACTTTTGGACAGATGTTGGGGTAAAAGGACCAAAGTTTATCTTTTCATAAGTAATATTAATATAAGCTTATTTCTTAGGAGAACCATTGTCTCCGTATCAAGTTACTGGGTGACTGCTATTTCTGCGTCAGTGGACTGCCAGATCGGCGGGAAGACCACGCGCACTGCTGCGTCAACATGGGCCTTCACATGATACGAGCCATCCGAGACGTGCGATACAACGCACAGGTGCTTAATATGTCATAGACTTAAATATAATTGTAGATACCTAATAATATATTATTAGAATAATTTATGAACACAAAAGGATAAACTTCATAAAAAGAAGTGATCAGTACAAAATTATATACGGGATTTCAATAACGTGGATGCAATTTTGTTATTTAGTCTAAATATCAAAATTGGAGGCAATATAATAAATAATAGCCTAACCCTGATAAATACAAATATAGTTTATTAAAACAAAGCATGTTTATTTTAGATTTATAAAATGAAACATGCAATACTTAATTAATATTTTGACGACCTCTGTGGTCTAGCGGTTCGAGTGCCGGGTTCGATTCCCACAGGACACAAATATTTGTGTGGATAAAACATGAGTATTTGTGTTTATTTGGGTGTTTCTTATGTATTATAAGTATGTATTAAAAAAAAAATATTAGTATTATATCCATTGTCTAGTACCCATAGTACAAGCTCTGCTTAGTTTGGGACTTGTTGTGTAAAATGTCCCAAAAATATTTATTATTTTTTATTTATAATAAATAATAATAAAAAACTTAAACTTAAAACATTTCTAAGGACCGTTTTAACTGACCTAACCTTTGTGTTCTATGTTTAGGTGGATCTAGACATGCGCATCGGTATCCACAGCGGCAAGGTGCTGTGCGGAGTGCTAGGCCTCCTGAAGTGGCAGTTCGACCTATGGTCACACGACGTCACCTTGGCCAATCGCATGGAGAGTGGCGGCCTACCTGGGTAATGACAATTTATTTATAATATTGCAAAAGTTCAAATAGTCTACCCTGCAAAAGTCTCTTACCCACGATCAATCACTACACCTATATTTATACAGGGTAGTTATATTTTTAATTCCTATCCTTATTGGTTTTAATAATTAGCACTTATTATTACTATTTTGTTTAATTTTTCGAATACTTACATTATACATAAAATGGAAAGGAGCACACAGTTTAACATGTCGTATATTGACTGAACATTTCCAGTCGCGTTCACATATCGTCTTCAACCATGGAGTGCTTAAACGGCGCCTTTGAAGTGGAGCCAGGCGACGGCGGTTCTCGAGACCCGTATCTACGCGAACACAACCCTGTCACCTACCTCATCAAGTGCACCGAGCAGCCGCGACGGACTAGACATCGGTCTAGAACAAGGTAAACTGAAGCTTTGTCGAGAATTTGTCTAACTTACATAGTGTTAAGAAGCAGTGATAGCCTAGTGGTATGACCATTGGACTGCCAAGTCGAAGGTCTCGAGTTCGAACCCAAGGCACGCACTTCTGACTTTTCGAATTCATGTGCGTAATAATAATTAATTATCACTCGCTTAAACGGTGAAGGAAAACATCTTGAGGAAACCTGCCTTAGAGATTTTTCTCGACGGTTTGTGAAGTCTGCCAACCCGCACTAGGCCAGCGTGGTGGACTATAGCCTAATCCCTCTCAATATGAGAGGAGACCCGTGCCCGGCAGTGGGACAGTATATGGGTTGATGATGATGATGATGATAGTGTTATTATTTAGCTGTAATCGTTCCACTACAGGCTACAGGACAAATGAATCCCTACTCCTTCCATTCCTCGCGATCCAAGGCTATTTGAGCACAATCCTATTAGATGAAGACCTCGACTTCATTCCGCCATCTCCTATGCCTTTTTTACGTGTCCGCTCCGGGAATATAGCTGTATATGCCTGCCGCGCTATCATCTGCCTTTTAACTCAAAGCTAACGACCCTACACCTAATTTTCTTGTTACTTCACTGAAACGGATTAAATCCTGTAAAATGTCACCAAAATGATCTTTTCTTTTGTTCTGCGTGCACAAAAAGTGTCTGAGAATATCATAGAAAATCCTAATAACACTGATTTACCTGGGAATCTAATCCAGGACATTATGTAATCAGTACTTTACTGATTTCGTCTTACAGTGTGCCACCCCCGCCTCAACAGACGTGGGAGGCTGCACCGCGCCGCCCCAGCAGCACCACCGAGGACGAGATGACCGCCGACTGGACGCCCGAGATGCCTTTTCAAAATGTAAGAACTTGAAATAAAACTACTTTCTACGGATTTTATCGAGTTATATTGATGTTTGTTAATTGTTTTCTGATACAAGATTATTGCCAAAATCACTATTTCAGTGTTAAGTTTTATTTCTAACTAGCTTCTGCCCCCAACTTCGTCTACATGGACTTTACTGTGACCAAAAGTATACTTAGTTGTTAAGGTTTCTGAAACTTTCAAATATTTTGTGCAATTTTCTTAATTTTTCTTTCTTTTTTGTTGTATTATTTTGGCATGGCTTCAGAGGCCTTTGTGCCATTAATTTTTATTTCCGTAAGAATCTTCTACAGAGTATTTGAAAACATAAAAAAAAAAGATGAATAAAACCGGGAAAGTCGTTTTTAAGTTAAGCATGTCCAAGGAAAACAGCAAATAAGCATGATGTGGTCTCCTTTAAGTGAAGGAGTGCACAATTTTTTTTTCTAGCCCGGTTTGTGCCACTGTTAAGCAATGGCCTCTCTTCCCTCTTTCCAGGCCACTCTGTCCGCTGTTTTGTCGACCCAATCTTCCTTGTAAAACTCGAACTCTTGACGCCACCTTCGTCTGGCCTGACCTCGCTGTCGCTTCACACTGACTATACGACTACTGAATATAATATTTGATATCTATGGGTTTATTATACCCATAGATATCACTTAATTTTTTAATTACCGAAAAAATATTAAGAAGTCATTGTACCTACTCATCATTACGAACAACTTTTAGTATGAAACCTTGAAGTTGAGTATGGAACAAATGTTTTTTTTTCGCGATTTTAGGTTTGGTCCCATTTAACCCATATATTATGTTTTTTAAATCTCCTTAATGTTCTTTGGATAACCTCTTATGAAATAATTCGCTTATCACACAAAAATATGCGGGTCAATGGTATTGTTTTACGGATTATTTTGCTTCCAGTACTACTCTAGTGGTGCAGCGGGCATGGTACGCATGCGCCGCGCTAACGGTGACGATGCTAAACAAGATCCTGAGAGTGACGATGTTCCACCTTTGTCCGATGCTGAGGTAAGGTTTATCATTGATTGTATGTATGATTGTAATTTGAAACTATAGGCCAAAGAATTAATTGTACTTTTTATTATCTTTGTTTGGAAATGTGAGACTAATAATGTAGAATTTAGATTAGTGATAAATTAACATTAACAGACAGAAACGTGTTGCTGGGGAGTTTGATGCGCCGTTTCTTGTTCCCAGCCAAAACACTAGGAAGCGGTGACGGGCGGGCGTTTTGGGGGCTGTCTTAATGTAAAAATGACATTCAAAAAGTACAGAGGCCAGCACATCAAGCTACCACAATCTGTCAAATTTCTTTGATTTATTTTGAACTTTAATACAACATAATAAGGTTCATATTCAATTGGGAAAAATTGACAGTTTTGAATAGGTTGACCTGCTGGCGTCTGTACTAGGTACCCAGTAGTCTATCTTGAATAAATCATTTTTGACTTTGACTTTGATTAGAGATTAGTAGAATTTTATACACCGTTAATTCTGACATTGGTGATTTAGGTACAGAGGCCAGCACATCGAGCTACCACAATCTGTCAAATTTCTATGATTGATTTTCAGCTTTAATACAAAGTAATAAGGTTCATATTTATTTGGGAAAATTAAACAAAGTAATAAGGTTCATATGGGAAAATTTCACAGTTTTGATAGCTTGACCTGATGCCGTCTGTAACTACAAATCTACATGGTTCTAGTAGGTTATTATCATGATTCATCAAATACCACCTACATACCTACCAATATCTTTTGTTTTTCTTGCAGTGAATACGAATTTTTGATAATCATTTATTTATTTATAATAGGTACACCAACAGCATACACATCACACATTAAAAGAGAAAAAAAAATGCATTAACTGATGTGTATGCTAATTATAGGTATACACAACGTACACGTTGTGTTATTCATCGTGTAAATCATCGTGTAATTCTAATGATTTTTTTACATTATTATTGAATACAGCCTTTAAATAAGATGCAACACTCACAATGTAACATATTGATAAAAATAATTATTTTTATAGGAGGATGACATAATAAACCATTCGATCGAGGTGAAATCTAACCGCCGTATGCGCGTGAGCAACATGCACGGCTGGTCGCTGCGGTTCAGGCGACCCTCGCTGGAGCAGCGCTTCGGAGAGCTGGATGAGAAGACTTTCAAGAGCAACGTCATGTGCTGCCTGGTGTTGTGGCTGTTCATAGTGGCTGTACAGTGCCTTGTGCATTTCAAGTAAGACTTTTTTTCGCTTATTAAATTATGTACCTAACCTCCCTGGAGCAACGCTTCGGAGAGCTGGACGAGAAGACTTTCAAAAGCAACGTCATGTGATGCCTAGTGTTGTGGCTGTACAGTGCCTTGTGCATTTCAAGTAAGACTTTGTTTCGCTTGGTAAATTATGTAATAACATAACACATTATAAAAAAATAAAATCTTTATTCATTCACACATTAGGACAATACATATACACATATTACAATTTGTAGACTTAAAAGACTAGGAGAAAGAAATCAGTATGTCTCTGGCCCCCACACTAGGATGCTCTGTGTGGGGTCCAGTCCCTTCCGTAAGTTTTAAGAGTAATTCACTTATGTAATTGTGTATGTAAGCTTTTCTTTGTTATTATTATAGTTTTTTTAGTAAAGGAAAATTTCGACCGCGGGCAGTATTTGAACCTGCGTCTTCTGGTTAGGTACACCAGAAGACGCAGAGAGCTATGACCACTAAGCCACCGCGATTCCCACCCACGGACACAAACGAACGCAGGTTCGACCCCATTCGAATTTCCGGCCGCGGTCGGATTTTTCCTATATGTAGGTACTAAATAACTTTAAAAATCTTAGCATGAAAAATGCAAATAAATACAAAAAGATAACACATTATGTTACCAAGTACATAATTTGTAGAAAACTTTAGGTCCCATGCAATAGGAGGCAAGCCTATTACCAATAACCGGGCACGAATTCTTTAATTTTTTTATCATAATCGTAATTACCACCCGTAAATTTTTAATAACCCTACCTTCCACAGTTGCGGTAACTTGGTGATAGTTTTGATAGTGATGACCATACCCATCACACTGTCCTTCGTGCTGGTGATGCTGGAGGAGTTCCCCGGGATCCTGCCCCGCCTCTCCAAGATCTCCACCCGGTTGAGCGCGACGCGCACGCTCAGAAATATACACATCTGCTGCTTGATTACCACCATGTCGATATCAAGGTAAAGTAACCGTTTTTCAAAAAAATAAATAATTTGTACGATCTAAATGTCAGAGAATTAATTATTTGAAAGTTTATCGACTCCAAAGTATCAGAATGTTTGTTAGTCAGTTACTAACCTTAAAAAAGGAAGAGAGGAGAAACTTTTTAAAACTGATGATTAGAGGGTATTTTTACCCGACTGCCGAAGGAGGAGGGTTATAGATCCATTATTTTAGGTATATCTATAGCTCTGTATTTGCGAAAGTTGCGAAACATTTGCAATACAACTAAACCGTTACATTATTTTATAATACCTACCTTAAATGACTCTAAACTTGCTATGAACACAATTTATTAGATAATTATAAGTTGAGGCTAATATATGTATATGCTATATATAAGCTATAAGTTGCAGGCTTAAAGCCTCTCTATCCTCCTTCCACTCCTCACGGTTTAAGGATTTTTCGGCTAACAAAAAATAATAATTTCCCTATTTATCTTTACAGCACTATAAAACTCTACGTGTGTCCACCATCCTTCGTCTCACAGGAAACCATTAACGCAACGATTGCATCAAACAACACTTGTAACGCCACAGAAATTCTTACCGATTTAAGCGAGTTAACCGATCCAGGTTAGTAACAGTCATGTACTCGTATTGTAAGGTTGTGACTTAGGAGACAAGTGAAACGAGCGAATGCTGAGTAAATACTGAATATATTTAATAATAAGAAACAATATAAGTAATCTATAAGTACTACATAATAGGATTAGTCTATCCACATCTCATCTCTACCGCGAATAGAAAATAAAATAAATGACAATTTTATTTTATTTTAAGTATAAGTCATTTAGGAAGGCTACCATCAACTTTACAATAACTATTCAAACGCGAGGCAGTTGAGTTTAGGTGCCTAAATTGAATCGCTTTCTATCATACCATGACATTCTTAAAGTTGAACCGAGTTTGAATCGTTATTAGTGAATGAATGACCGATGTTTGTCTCTGATCGGCATTTAAAACGCCTTTTGTGTGAAAGTGACAGAGCTATAACCGTACCATATAAGTGTGTCTCTTTCTCACAAGACTGATGGATACATTCAAAAACTAATATGCCATAACTTTTTCAACTTTACCGGTTTTTAAAAACAAGGAAGAAAGTACTTATAAATTAGAAATTAAAGAAAAACCTTAGTGAAAAAATTACTACAAAATCAAAATAGACATTATTTTGTTTATTACCTATTAATTTAACAAAAATAAAACGTTACTTGTGATGTTAACTAATATTGTGTGTGAGAATATTTGAACGTACTTTCTTGTTATAAAAAAAGATGACGGTTGTCGGTTCAGTATGTCAAATTGTCAATTGTCAGTCTTGTGTTAATGTCAATTGTAATTTTTGCGGCAAATTTAATTTTAATATTTCATTAAATTAGAAGATTACTTTCACTTCTGGAGCAGACTCAAAAAGTATATTGGCAAGTGTGACATTGCCCCCCACATCCCAAGAATTTGTGGCACCTATTCCGGCTTTCCAACTGCTACCATACCGGTCCCGTGGTCTCTTCCACCTCCGACTACCCCGCCAGCACCGAGCTCCCCAACTAGTGCAGCCAGTACACACCAGCGCAGGCGGCGCGGGCGCGCGCTTCAAAGTCCCCGCTCGGTGCCGCGCAGCCGGCGCCGCCACATACTCCGTCACGAGTTGCCGATTACAATGGACACTGCTCGGCGGCTTTAATACAAGTATCAGAGCAGAGGGTCACCGAAGATAGACGGAGGAATGATTTGCTGGAGTCTTTGGTACAGGAAATCAAAGAAATTAAAGAAATACTAGGTGCTTAAAACGTTTAATAAAATTAATTTTCAACCAACAAGGTAGAATTTATAAAATAACAATAAATTCAAAGATAAATAGAGTCGCCTACTCATTCCCCCATATCCCTATAATCTATCTTGCTTTGAGCGCGTCTGGACAGGTTTGCTTATTAGCATGCTACATGCTATTATCGATCTAGCAGCAGATGTGTGTGCACGTACGAGTTCGCGCCAAAATTTTGCTGGGGAGACGAAAAAGAGAACGAGCTTGTTATTAAATAGCATGTGTGTTGATAGCAATGCTTTGAGCATTCTTATTGAATTTTTTAAGCAAATGTATACAGCTGAAGAGCATGCTAGTTTTACGCATCATAATAAGCATACTATTTTAGTAGCATGTCTATCTGTACCATAAGGTTATTTCAAAAATGTAACTATAGTAAAAAAAAGACTTAAATTTAATGTAGGTACAACTGTCAGGCTTCCCGCGCTGCCATCAACCGACGTATGAGAGCAGCTCTGGTGGACTGCCCCTGTTGCAATGCCTGGTTATGATGGTCCACATCTCTACCGTCACTATGATGAACCTGTATATCGAACTCTCGCGCAGGTTCTTCCTCTTCAAGTGTCTGCTTAGGCATTTACAATAGATGCAGCCACCTCAGGCTTGTAGTGCAGCACCCTATGCACCAACAGACACCGAAAACGTGCTTTGAGAAGCCCTATAGTCCTCTCAACTATATTTCGTGTCCGAACGCATATCGGTGTAGTGTCGCTCCGGTGTGCCCGGCGCCGCGTCCATTGCACTACGGGTGTCATCATGTTTCTCCTCACGGGATATCCCGAATCACCTGTGGAAGGCCACTTAACATGTCAATGATAGAAACATAGCAATCAGCACATTGATGATTTCATGGAAATAATTAAATTTGTTTCTGTTAGCAACTATTTGAGTATATTACTTTAATAATTTCGTACTTCAAATAGCTCAAATATATTAGTTTAGTTGAAAATTACTGAGCCCTTTGGGGTTGAGACTAGTCCAAAGCTGGAATCCACACTCATTATTTGCATTGCAAATCTATTAAAAAATTCTACGATAAAGTTTCACAATTCAAGAAGTTCACTGTTTTCATAGCAAATGGAAATTATAATGAGGTTTTCTGCCTTTTACTTTAACTGCCTATGATATTATACATAATTCACTGAAAATGTTTCCATAGTATCAGAGTGAAGGAGTAAGAAATAACCAGACACTTTCGAATTTATTATAATTAAGTAATAGATATAAATCTGCTAATGGTGAAGGAAAACACTGTGAGGAATTTAATGCTGCAGTTACTTGAGCCAGTGCTGAAGAGACTGTCTGTTGTGCCATGGAATACGCACCAATGTCTCCAATATGCCTCTGATAGGATCCAGTAGCATAAAATGACAGAGCAGTCAAAATGTTGATAAGTATAGTCATTTCGAATATTACTTATGTGTAGTATTAAAAGTACCTAACAATCGAAATATAATGTTACTTTTAATAATGAAGCTATAGTCACTAAACTTTAATAACACGAAAAACAATGTTGAAACTTACCTTTTCTTCTACTGACAAATCACAGGCTTTTACAGGCTCTAAACATTGGTCTTAACTCGTCGCATAGATCGAGAATCAGTGGCTTAGAGAGCCGGTAACGACGTATAAATTCTTGATCCTCCAAAAGAAACGGGTTGGATTGGTAGCGTGTTATGCGTCTGTTGTATTTTTTAGCCGAATTGTTAGCGTAATCACTCTCTAAAAATTCGAGCAGAATCAATTCATCCGACATCTGTAAAATAAGGTGATTTATGTATCTGTTTATATTTTAACTGAAAATTACAGTACCGAATAACTATTTAAGTTTAGTACTTACGTTACCTTTTCAAATCTCAATGAAATTCACAACTTATTCTTTTTATTTCACTCAACTATTCAATATAGGCTGCAAAAAGAGTAACTTTTATTGAATCGTGAACTTTGACAGTCCAGCGTCTCAGTTTAGGTTTAATTATGAGGTCATGGTACCGATTAAACGAATGAAATGAGCATTAGCGACGCAACTTGACAGTGAAACGCTGTCAAAGTTTTGGGCGTAAAATCAATCGCAATTATGACGTGGTGGTACGAATAAGCAAAACAATTCAATTTAGGTCCTAAATTGAATCGCGATAAGAGGTCGTGGTAAGCCTCCAAGCATAAAATAATTATAATTATTAGATTAAATTGGTTAAATAGACACCGCCTCACTTTAAATTATAATATATTTTTCTTACATTTACTTATCTAAGTATAATTAATTCGGTACATACTTGTTTATAAAATAACTAAACATACTACACAGATACTATCATTGTCATGAAGATACAGGTGGTAAATACATTTTTGTCCTGTTTTTATGTACTAAGTAAGATTTATTATTTTTCATAATTTCCACGTTTGGTGAACATTCTCTAATTACAGTGTATGGACCTGAGTAAATGCTTTGGAACTTATTGCCTGTCTCGTTTTTTAATAAAATTAAATCGTTGGGTTTATACGATACTGGGTTAATGTTATGATCATACCGAATTTTTCTGTTAACCTTGCTAGCAATAAGATTATCTCGCGCCTCTTTTTCTGATGTCTGTATTCTAAATTTTAGTTCTAGAGGATAGTTGTCGAAGTTGTATAAAGGATCAATTTGATTTGAATTTAAATTTGATGGTAAAATACACTTTTTTCCAAAAACAAGCTCAAAGGGAGTAAATTTAGTCTCAGTATGCACTGAAGTGTTATAGGAAAAACACCAAAAGGGAAGCCATGTGCTCCATGCTTCTGGGTGATTTTCAGTTTGAATTCTTAAATAATTACCCAAATGTTTGTGTGAGTTTTCCAATGCACCGATGCTCTGGTGATGGTACGCCGTCGACTGTAATTGACTTATGTGTAAAAGTTTACATACCTCTTTCATAGTAGTAGATATAAATTCTGCTCCCATGTCGGATGCAATAGCACGTGGAATTCCGTATCTGAGAATAAAATTAGTAACAAAATTTCTAGCTACCTCATTTGACGTTTTGGAAAGTAAAGGATATGCTTCTATGTATTTACTTAGTTCACATTGTATTGTCAAAATATATGTGTAATTATTATAATCTTTTTCCAATGGTCCTACTATATCTAAATAAACCTTATCAAATGCTGACGTTGCTGTAGTGGTAATTACCATTGGTTCTTTTGTATGATGTGTCGAATGTTTTTGTTTTTGACATTTGTCACATCTTTTGACAAACTCCGTAACATCCAGTTCTAGACCCGGCCAAAAATAATATTTTTTAATATTGTTTACCATCCGTCTTATGCCCGCGTGGCCACTTGTGGGCAAAAGATGGAAGTCATTTATAATTACACGTTGGTCATCTTTATTATCAATTCTCTTTACATCTCTCAAAATACACAATCGTGGTCCGGACCATGTACCTATATTTTGTATCTCTTTTATCATCTTTTCTATAAAAATATGATTATTCTTATTCTTAATAAAATATATTTCTTTTATCTCACATTTTTCGCAAAATTTATTCAGCTCCCTCACAAATTCGCCTGGCGATAGTTGCGATCGGGATGCTGGGTTAATAAAAATTGTATTAATTGATGGTACAAAACAAAGACATTCATTTCCATATTTTATTTCCCTTAAGTCACGATACCGTTTCAGTTCGTTATTAGTAATAAAACGTAATTCTGTGAAATATTTAGGCTTACTTACAATATCCACAACTTTCGGTTGATCAGGCCGATCGTCGTGAGAAATTATAGCATCTTGTGCTTGTTTTGCCTTTTGACGTCGCGTCATTACATTAACAACTCTCTCATTCATCTCCTTCAAATCCTCCGATGTAATATACAAACGTGATAGTGCGTCAGCTACAGAATTATTTTCACCTTTCAGATATTCTACTATAAAGTCATACTCCTCCAAAATCATTCTAAATTTCGTTAATCTACTCGAGGGATCGCGCATTCCAAACAAAGCTATGAGCGGTTTATGGTCTGTTTGAACTTTGAACCTACGACCATACAAATACGGTCTAAAATGTTTAACCCCCCAAACAATTGCAAGCAACTCCTTTTCTATTGTTGGATACCTTTTCTCTGCTTTATTCAAGCTCCTACTGGCATATGCCACCGGTCTCCCATCATCATTACACAACACTGCGCCGATAGCATACCCGGATGCGTCAGTTTGCAAAATGAACTGGTTACTTTCTGAAAAATTAGGATATTGTAATACAGGATGAGAAATAATACTCTGTTTTAATAAGTTAAATGACTTTTGACATTCATCGTCCCATTTAAACGTTGCATTTTTCCTACATAAACTATTAAGTGGATAAGCTTTCGCTGCAAAATTTGGAATAAACTTTCTATAATAATTTACGAAAGCTACAAATCGCTTAATTTCGTCAATTTTTGTGGGAACTGGATAGTTCTTTACAACATTTATTTTATTAGGGTCAGGTACAACCCCTTCTGATGACACAATATGCCCCAGAAAGAGCAGCTCTTTTTGTAAGAAATCACATTTTTGTGGATTTAGTTTTAATTTGACTTTACGAAAACGTTCAAAAATATCCTGAAGATTTTTAATATGTGATGGCAAATCTCTACTGAAACAAACCAGATCATCTTGATAGACCAAACACTTTTCATACGTCAAACCTGTCATAGCAATCGTCATCATCCTTGCAAAGGAACTAGGGCTAGTCTTCAGTCCCATGGGCATTCTGGTCATTTGAAATCTTCCCGAATCAAATGCTGTGTACTTACGACTTTCTGCGTCTAAATTAACATTATAGTAACCCTGATATAAATCCAAGTGTGAAAAGTACATGCAACCAGACAAAGAATCTAATATTTCTACAATATTTGGAAGAGGAAATTTATCATCTTGTATAATATTATTCAGTTTCCTATAATCGATGACTAAACGCCATTTTTTATTCCCATTGCTGTCAGACTTCTTTGGTACAAGTAATAACGGACTAGACCATTCACTTTGACATGGTTCTATAATACCTTCTTTTAACAGATTATCAATTTGATTGTTTATTTCACTTTTTAAAGAATGAGGTAATCGATACGGTTTTGAATATAAGGGTTGAGTATCCTGTTTTAATTTAATGGAATGATGATAAATATTTGTAGTCGATAAACGATCTCCTTCCAAGTAAAATATATCAGAATATTTAGCGCATAAACTTACTATATTATCTTTTTCTTCCTTGTTTAAACGACTCAAGTTTAATTTAGTTAATAGCCGCCTAACTCGGTCTGCGTCCCTACTATTTTTCTCAAATAAACATATATCATATTCTTTTGAACTTTCTATCTCTAGATTTATTTCTGACAATGTGACATCCTTCGTTGTTGTATTTAAAATACGTATTGGTAGTTTACCATTGACCGGAACGGCTAAACTACTTGCGACAAAAATTCCCTCACAAATTTCCTTCGTACATACTACACATTCATCTGTGAAGTTCGTGTTTATATAGTGTATCGACTCTGACCTCGCGGGTAATGTCATTAAATAATCCTTAAACTTAAATAACTTAAAAATAATTTCATTCTCATTATAACGTAACGATAACGTATTATGATTAAAGTCGATAACCGATCCGAACTTGCTTAAAAAGTCCTGTCCTAGAATTCCATGAGCCTTACAAGGCAGTGAATCAAATACATAAAACTTATGGACAATGTTTCGTTCATGTGCCAATAACTGTAAATATACGTATCTAATAGCTTGGACTTTGCCACCAATTCCATTTATGATTATGTTTTCTTTACAAATCGGGATGTTGAGCTCTACCACATGTTTTATACTTTAATGCAGATATGGATGCGCCTGTATCAATTAACCAACTAAGTGACTGAATGTTGTTTACATATAATTCTACGAAATAACTACTTTCACTGGCTAAAATATTATAACTTTTAGACACGAAAAAACTCATTTTCATCATCATCCTGCGTACTTTGCTGTGCGGATGTTCTAGGTTGAGCCTGTGCATCGTCGGTTAGTGCACGTACATGTCCCCGAAACAATTTATTACCTCTGTAGTTATTATTAAAAGAGTTACCTCGATATTTTCCTCTAAATCGAACCTGCTGACACTCGGGCCTGCTCAGCTGTGAACCTCGGCCACGGTATTGGTAGCCACGGCTGTATCCACGTTGGAAATCTGGACGCTGGAATCCGTGATTATACACACCTCTGTTGTAGCCTCTATGATTGGTTGGCTGGAACGGTACTCTGGAATTGTTTTTATAATAGGTGTTACGCTTCATTGAAAGAATTTGAGCATTTGAGCTTGATGTTGAACTATCCTCATCTACTGCAGCCTGAATAGCGTCCTTGAGACACTCAAATTTCTGGGCAGAAATGATTGTGCTGATCCTGCGATTTCTCAATCCGTCGCTAAATTGTTTTATTGCTTGTTTCTCATTTATTGATTTTAAAATATCATATTTTGTAGAATTTCCCTCAGATTGTGAAATAGTAAGATCGACAAACATTTCAGACAGTTTTTTTACCGAAATCATCAATCGTTAAATCGTTTTGTCTTAAGTTGAGCAATTGTTTTTGCAAAGAGTTTGCAGATTTTTGTGGTAATAAAATCCGTCTCATTTCGGTCAATAGCATAGAAATACTGTCATAATTTGACGCAAGCTTTAATTTCGCGCCTTGGGACAACCTGCTTTTTAAAACTAAGTTAATCAACTTGGTATGATGTTTAGTGTCAAGAACTGAACTATAATAGTCAATTCCATCAATTAACTGTCTTGTATTGGCAATTTCATCAGTCATGACAGGTAATAAGTTCAAAGCAACTTTAAGGTCAAAATCCATTTTTACGGTATAACTTAAGGTATCTTTATATTGACACAGTGTTAATATTTCTGAATACAAGTTATTAAACTTTTCACAATATTCCGTTATAACATTTTCTTCCTCTACACTTGTCCTCTTAACCTTAGTTATATTTTCTAAATAAGTGTTATATTGATTAATAATTATCTTAGCCTCCTTTAACTTTTTCTCCAAAATATCACCTTGCCTACGAGAAGGGCCAATTTTAACTAAATATTTTCTTACCTCTAATAACTCATCATATAATTTTTTCAAAAATCCTGCCATTAAACGTAATACATATTGTTTGCATTACTATTATAACTTAGGTATAATAAACATTATAAGTACCTCAGTAACTCCACTTTTTACCAAATACTCTTAGATGAAGTCCAATGTCCGTTGTACAGATGCCGAATTTCACCGTTTTCATAACACAAAATAAATCATAAGACCAATTTATGCATATTTTCATCTACTTTAGAAGCACTTTTTATCACTTTTACACTCTGGATTCTTCATTCTTCACCTCGGGATGAATCTGACGTCGCCGCAAGAACGAGCCTCTGTTTGCATTACTCTGAAACTCCTCTCGAATCCATTGCATGTGACATCTCCGGTACATACGAAATGCCAAGTAGATCATGCCAAATCCCACAATTAGCACGAAAATCGTCAGTATTATATTTGTAGAAGTTACATGGAAATTCAAGTCCTCCAAGTTTAATTGATTTCCTCCTGCTGCCGCATTTTGGGCAATTACAACTTCTTTGCTTTGTGGCTTTCCCATTTTTCTTCTTCTTGAATACGAGTATCGCAACTAGTCGTAATTATATTAATTTTAAACATGATTAATTAGTGCACGAACACATTAATGTTTATGAAGCACAGTCCTTATTTGGTAGCTAAGGAATCATATTTCCCACGGCGCGTGCGGCGCGACAGAGATGGCAGGGTCGCCATGTAAGGTTGTGACTTAGGAGACAAGTGAAACGAGCGAATGCTGAGTAAATACTGAATATATTTAATAATAAGAAACAATATAAGTAATCTATAAGTACTACATAATAGGATTAGTCTATCCACATCTCAGTATGCCTTTTTATGTATGACTTTTTGCGACACGCAAATCTCTTGTTCATATTCACCAAGGTCTGGTTCGTCCCGATCGATTCCCATTTCTTGAACGGGTATTAATCCCCTTTGTGGTGCTCTGAAGACCCCTTTGTAGAAGTTAAAAAAAAAAGTCAAAGAGGATGCACCACAAGTCAGCTATTTGGAAAGTTTGCTTCACCGCTTCTTGCCAGCAAAAACACTAAAGAAGAGCAGTAAAGGATGAACATAATGGGATTGTCTAAAATGTAAAAAATATTGTTTAATTAATTATTAAAAAAGTACTGCCTATTAGTGTCTAAACGAATCACTTTTAAATTATAAGTTGCCTCTTCAAAGTGCTTCCAGTTAAATAAATAAATAATAAATAAGGTAAATAGGTAAGTACTTGGAACCTTTTTCACAGCACAGAGCTTGTACTATGGGTACTAGACAACGGATATAAGAAACACAAACACTTATGTTCATCACATAAATATTTTTCTTGTAGGAAACTAACTCACGACCTCATGATCAGTTGTCCGACACTCGAACCACTAGACCGCAGAGGTCGTCAAAATTGTTAATTATAATCCTTTATCTACATTCTTACTCCAATTTATAAAAAAAAATTGTTCCAGATGAATGCTACCGCCCAGAATACGTGGTGTTCACGTGGGTACTATGTCTGGTGGCTTTGACCTCGGTGCTCAAGCTGTACTACCTGATCAAGACGCTGCTGGCGACCATCAACGTCGTGATGTACTGCATCCTGCTCGTCCGCTACTACAACTACAAGAACTTTAACCAAAGTACGAACACGTGAGTATTATGCCTAATTATGTACCTACAAGTATTTTCTCTTATTTACCCAAATCTCCTGAAGACCGCTTTGAAATTATTTCCAAACCTTGGATCGTCACTAGGTTTTCTTTGATAGTCGGATCGTAGTTGTATGCTGGATCTGGAGACACACTTAAATTTATTTATAGAGTTAATTTTACCCACAACTCTTTATAAGTCATCGTCAACGACATACTCCTACAAAAAAACAACGCAAATGTTCTCCGAATCAGCTAGATAATATGCTCACCCGTTATGTACTTTCAGGACGTAAATAATAATCTTATGTAGTTTGAATGAGAATGAGAGTTAAGCACAGCTGGAGTCTGTTGTCTATTAAACATAGATTTGACTTTATTGATTCCATGAATCATTTTTAAAATGTTGTTTGACAAATACGTCTTTCAATCGCTATTATGAGCTAGTAACATAACATCTGAATACCATTATTGTGTACTTTGTTTACAGCACTTTACCAGCATACGTGCAAATGCTGATACTGATGGCAGTGTTCCTAGTAGTAGTGATATACCATGCGCGGCTGGTGGAAGTGACGTCACGCCTGGACTTCATCTGGAAGCTACAGGCGGAGACAGACCTGGACGAGATGGAGGACACGCAGAAGACGAACAGGCATCTGCTGAAACACATACTGCCAGACCACGTCGTTATTCACTTCCTTAGCAAAGATTGGTGCCCTGATGTGAGTTTGAACGGTTTAGCATTTATTAAATTTCAAGTTTACTTCTTCTGAATAGCTCAGGCTGTCCAATATGTTTATTTATATCAAGGCATGTAGTCAAGTTCCAATCGACCGTTCGAACGACGAATGAAACGCAACAAATACCTGCTCAGGAAAAATATAAATTTCGAGGGTTGGTCCCATAATAATAAAGTTGTTCATAAGATAAGAAGTAAAGTGGGCTTTTAATTACAGTAATTAAAAAGGAAGGGGTCTAAATATTATAAAATTACATACATCTTTCGAAGTATCGAGCGTTCATACTTGTTATTTCCATGAATTTTGTTTTAATTCTTTCATCATTAGAACGGTAGATTGCACCTGACCCACCGTTCTTATTATTTTATTTAAATCGAGGTCACCTTTTCTGGTTTTATAATAGGTATTATAAAATTGTTGGATTATTTTTAGGAGCTATATTCTCAATGGCGTGACGAAGTAGGCGTGATGTTTGCGGGTATCCCAAACTTCGACGAGTTCTACTCGGAAGAGAAGGCGGTCGAGTGCATGCGCGTGCTCAACGAGATCATTTGTAATGTACCAACCGAACAAATCTATACAATTTACTTAGTAATCTTTACCCGCTTCTACTTATATCTGATTGCTTCAAGACTTAGCCACACCTTAGTAAATTCTCACGTTACTCAAGTAATTTGCCGTCCTAGAATTTACACCCAAATCCTAATTAAAATTTCTTTTTACAGTTGATTTTGACAAGTTACTGATGCAGCAGCGCTTTAAAAGCATCGAAAAGATCAAGACGATCGCTGCGACCTACATGGCAGCTTCCGGACTCAATCCTAATCACAATAAGGTAACAGTCATTTTCTGTGATATTATAGTTGGCTTTCTTATCTTCTTTCATTCCAATGTTTCCTAGAATATTTATGTACAGACGCCAGCAAGTTAAGCTATCCAAAACTGTCAAATTTTCCGAGTTGAAAATGAACCTTATTTTGTTGTATTAAAATTGAAAATGCATCAAAGAAATTTGACAGATTGTGGTAGCTTGATGTGCTGGCTTCTATATAAGCTTAGATTTTTAGGGAGACAATTAAAATGCCAATTTTTTTTTTTAAAGAGGTGATGCAACTGCCGCTATAATTAAAAATTGCACAGCGAAACACGCGTGAGTTAGTATTAGTAATCTTTATCTTTAGTCGTTATCCGTGTCTGTCTTGGTGTTTCTCCGCTTACCTTTTTGGTATTTGATACACCAAAGAGGAGACACGCCAGATGCTATTAATGCCTCGACTTCATTTTGAGGATTGAATGTCTATTAAGAAATGGAGTGACGTGTGTTCTTTATGGGATCTGGTAACAAAAACGAGCGCAAGCATTCTGCACTCTCGGGATAAGGCGATCGGTTCGAGCCAATAAACGTAGGCCATACACCGTGTCGGCATAATTCAACCTTGACACAACAAGTGTTTCAACGAGCTATTCTCGAAGTTCTTCAAATAGATAAGGTCTTATTTTATAAAGGACCGTAAGGCGGTAAAAACAGCTTTGTACCAAGGCAGATACATGTTTTACAAATCTGAGGTTGCTATCCATGAGCAGTCCAAGGTTGCGGACTTCAGCTACCGTCTCAATAGGTTTTCCTAACAGTATTATATTCAATGACCATGGAAGCCTTTTAACATGCTGTAGTATACCAAAAACAATATAGAATAGAATAAACTTTATTATACAACACGATAAGAAGCAACATTCTGGAATTCATAAAACTAAGGGTACAATGGCGGTCTTATCGCTAATAGCGCTATCTACTAGACAACCTTTGGATGGACAGGAACATTTGATAAATGGTGGGTAGTCTTAAGGTATACTATAACCAAAATAAACAATAAAATATACTTATTACTTACAAAATAAATCATCATCATCCAAAGGTTGTCTGGTAGATAGCGCTATTATTATCAATAACTACTTGTGTACTCCTTATGTACTTCTTATACATATATATCATGTAGTGCAATGCGCATTCGACTACGGACGTGTTTTGTGCTGCACGGTACGAATATTTAATTCGCATTTGCGCGGCGGTAGCCGCTGCCGTATATTGCGTCGCTATGATTTCACAGCAACTCTTAACCAACGAGCTGTTGGCATTCGTACAGCATACCATTGATTACATGGACGAAGTCAGCATCGTGCAGATATGCAAGTCGTCCTACAAAGAGGTCCTTCGATCAGATGCCGTTCCGCGGGTGGAATGGAACAGAAAAGAGCATCCAGGATATCATCACCCTGTTCAAGGAGGTCGACCCAGATGATGTACTCGCTTTCGCGGCGGGCAGCATATGCAGCTCCTTAGCTGCATAAGCTGCCCGCCGAGACAACTCTAATGTGAACACACGTCGCGGGGCACAAAATGCCACTATCGGCAGTTTTGAGTCGGCGAGTTCAGCTTATGCGTCACCAACCGCCGATTTAGCTTGCAAAGTAACATACGCCGCCGCTTCGATGGAGGTAACGTCATATGTAGGTACATCGACCCCCAAACGTGCCTACGCATCAATTGTCGCAACCAGCAATGTCAAACCCGCTGCATTGCAAACTACGACAAAAAAAATGGGGGTAAGCAGAGCCGCTGCGAATCGAAGGAGAAGATTTTGCAAGACGGCGGTCAAGCAGACCAGAGAGACAAGGATGGCTTCATCAAGGTGGAGAAGAAGAAGAGGAAGCCTAATCCTCTGAACAAGTGCGGGACTGCACCGACCGGACCGAGACACCTGCTGCGTCCTGCAGTACTAGTGACGCCGCTCTACGTGTCCAGGCTGCATTACTTTACAAAAAGCGAAGAGATTGTAGAGTATATTATTGCAATTAGCAGAAATCTCACTCTGAGGGTCGTGCGGTTAGACTCTAGTCACTATGTGAATTTCAGTTCCTTTGTGGTTAGAGTACCGACCGAACATCTGTCGACATTCATGAAGGAGTTTTGGCCGAAAGGTGTATTGTTCCGGCGATTCCGAGGCCGGATACCTAACACTGAGCGTGTTAGGTATCCACTAACACAGAGCGACGAACGACGAATTAACGTGTGAAATATTAATAGTTTTGTTAATTATGTATATATTTTATGTATTTTGTATTGTATTATTATATTTTTATATGGGCCTTGCTGCCTGAAATAAATATACTCCTTATGTACTCCTTATGTACTCCTTATGTACTCCTTATGTACTCCTTATGTACTCCTTATGTACTCCTTATGTACTCCTTATGTACTCCTTATGTACTCCTTATGTACTCCTTATGTACTCCTTATGTACTCCTTATGTACTCCTTATGTACTCCTTATGTACTCCTTATGTACTCCTTATGTACTCCTTATGTACTCCTTATGTACTCCTTATGTACTCCTTATGTACTCCTTATGTACTCCTTATGTACTCCTTATGTACTCCTTATGTACTCCTTATGTACTCCTTATGTACTCCTTATGTACTCCTTATGTACAATCTAACTAGGTCGACGCAAAGCAGTCGTATTTTTACTAGCTTTTACCCGCGACTTCAGTTAAACAATTTACCTAAATTTAATTGGAGGAGACCCGTGCCCAGCAGTGAGACAGGACCTGTATGGTGATGATTTATAGTTCACCGTAACTGCACCCGTGCGAAGACGGAGCGGTAGTAGAATAAAGTAAAGTAAAAAATAGTAGGTACTTACTAAAAAAAGACAGCAGTATTATTTATTCTCAACACTTATTTTGACTATGAAGATTCGGTTACAGACGTTATCGTCTTAATTAAATTTTTTGCTCTTGTTTTTATGAAGTCCGGGGAGGACGACTGTGAGCACCTGTGCGCTCTAGTCGACTACGCATTCGCTCTGAGAGAGGCGCTAGAAGACATCAGCAAGCACAGTTTCTACAAATTCCGGCTACGAGTAGGTGAGAAATATTTACTAGTGTCCCAGGCACCTGAACTTTTCACACCATGTGATTCACAACTGTCCTTCTCCAAAGCATTTCACAAATACTTGGGAAGAGGACCATTTGTCCAAAGTTCACGATAATTTAATCTTATAAATTGATTTCCGCTTCAATATTGCTAAAAATTTGATTGTGAGTGCAATACTACGGGTTCTCTAGTTACGATTTTCTGTTCTCTAGTTACGATTTTCTGTTTATGGTTTGAATGCTTACTTTGTTCATATAGGAATAAGTTGTGGCCCTCTGGTGGGTGGTGTGATCGGTGCCCGCAAACCAGTTTATGACATTTGGGGCAACACTGTCAACGAGGCGTCACGGATGGAGACTACTGGCGCTATGGACAAGATACAAGTCACGAAGTACACTAAGCAGGTGAGTTGTCCAATAAAACAACAAGCACATTATCTACATAGATAATTCAATCTCAATGTGCCTAATGTTTTGACTCCGTGTCAATTGCTGCTCCAAATTTGGAGAAAGTAGGTACTTAAAATTATGTCTCCTCCACATTTTTTCATGACACTGTCAGAATTCCTGACGAAACATTACAAAAAACCATTCTGTGCCCACACGAAAAAAATGGGAACAGGTTCTTAAGTTCAGGAGATTTTTTTTTCTGACAGCTATCCCTCGTTAATTTTGGGTCAATTACTAAAGTATCTTGACATATAGCTATTAGAACGTCACGGCTACGCGCTAGAACGTCGTGGCGCGGTAGAAGTGAAGGGCAAGGGTCGTATGGAGACATGGTGGGTGCTGCGAGCGCGCGGCGCCGCCATGCCTGCGCCCGCGCGGCCGTCGCCGGCGCCGCCCCGCTCGCTGGCCGCGCTCGTCTACACCATGCTGCAAGCGCGCAAACGCATATACACGCACCCACTCGATACTACCTCTATGCGTAAGTAGCTAATGTAAACCTAAACCTTTTACAAAAGACCGGACTACGGTCGCAGTGATACTACAGCAGCATTTAATTATAAAAAAAGTACCTACCTAATGACTCGTGATAAAACATTTTAACTTTCACCAAAAGAGAAGCCCTCACTGACCCTTTAACTATAAAAATATCCAACCTTTATTATCACCCTCTGTAGGTACTGTAAGAATATTCATCACCAAAGATTTAAATCGTTAGATTCGCCCTGCCGCGTCAAACAATGGTCACGTTTCCGTAAGAAAACTGGTTGACATCGAAAGTATCGAATTTGTTATTGTCTCGTTCACTCGTACTGAATATTGCACACTGTCGTTCTGTGTCTCTAGTACGGAATGTGTGCATGCACTCATCGCTATATGGACACGTTTTCGAGCAGTATAAGTACGGTGAGGGCAAATCTAACGATTTAAATCTTTGTTCATCACAGGAAGTTACAACCAAAGTTTAACAAAGCAGACTGCTAGGGCCCTCAGCAGTAAGCTTGGTCATGTAGATGTTTGAAGACAGCTGTAACTTGTTACCTACGAAGTCTAACCGATTCTTAGAAAACTATAACAAATAAAAAAGTTAGGTACTCGTGGGTATGCGACTCAAGAGAACCAAAAATGTTCTTACAAAATTATCTTCATCAATTTTATCGCCCGCTTTGTAACCTAGCTTCATAATATTTTTGTAGCTAAACGTGGCAGCAGCGTGCGGTCTAGTCGAGCGGAGACTGCTCCCAACGGGACGCATCGACGTCGCTCCGAACTACGCCGAACACGCACGAGACACCCAAGGAGGTAAGTAACAATTAGAGCCCACTAATAATTTGAAAAAACTATCTGTACGTACTTATAAAGACCCATTTCCCTATTCGCCCCCTATTACATGGGACCTAAACATACCGGCAAACTCTGACTATACTGGTACACCCCTGCCCCTTCGGGGAATACGTGATAGTTGTGATGCTACCTATATGTCTAAGTAAACAAAGCATAAAGACCACACTAACTTCGTTACAGATTTTTTATAACCTAACTTTTCTAGACCTGTTCCATCACAAAATGACAATCAGATGCTTGTAATGTTTACAACCTTTTTGCTCGCAGGCCTGGCGACGACTTGGAGTTGGGCGCCATCCGTCCTCACTCGAGCAGCCTAGTGGTTCGTCGAGTGGACACAGCGGCGGCTCCCCCCGGGTCTCTCTCTGCGCCTCACACGCCCACTGGCGGTGGGCATACGCATCATATCCCTCCGGAGTGTTTACCGCCAAGAGATAAGCAGCCGAAATTGGGATTAGGTGGGTAATGCGTGCCAACATTGTAAAGAACAAGGGATTAGGCTCCAATGATTTTAATAATTTTATCTGACCTAAACTTACATGAAGCAAAACAATTGCACCTTTTCTATTGCTGGTAGGCTCAGTACTTTAATAAGAACTAGTTCTTAAAAGATTTCTGCAACCGGACTATGACAGATAAATCAATTTACAGTGGACCAAAAGAAAATTCTTCAATTTTTGTCTTAAGTCTTGACTGACAAACATTATGACTATTACAAACCTTCTTTTAATTTTCCAGGAGCGAGATTAAAAGCAGCTAGTTTTTCATCGAGGACTCGGCCGAGGGACCGGTCGCCGAACATTCGGGAGCAGCCTCACGAAGGGTCAGGCGCATCCATCGGTAACGGCAAGCCAGGCTCCTTCCGCATCCGGTCCATTACCAACGCTTCCATATTCAAAAGCAGAAACAAAGAAAAACGAAGCAAAGAGCAGTTAGACGGGGAAGGAAAGGAAAACGGCGATGCAGTCGCGACTAGAATGTGAACGGAACTTTGGTTTTTGGGATATCTTCTGAGCGTTGCGTTGTAAAAAAGGCCCGAGTTCATGGTGTCTTTTCTAGGAAATGGCAAATTTCACAAATAATGTGCTAATTATTTTCAGCATTATTCTGTAATACCAATTCAATGGGATTATTCTCAAAGCCCTTCTTTTCCCTAGTCACGTTACGTCGTCTACTTCGTACTAATGTACCAAAATATGGTGGTACTTAAAATTTCAGAGTAGGTACCTACTTAGGATAGGTGAAAAGCGCATCTTGCCATGGTCGTAGTAAATTTCTCGATTCCCATAGCCATGATTATAGGGCAAGTGAAGACAAATGCTCTTTTTATTCGATACAAGTCCGACATAGCCTGTCACGTCCTCGGGTGGCAGACGAAGCGTACCTTTGGCTTTCCAAAAGAAAGGTAACGAGCACATGATAATCGGTTGTCTTCCTGCAAATGATAAAACTTGCGTACATATTGCTTTACAATTATATCGTAGTTATATTTTAGTATATTAAACTTCCACCAAAATTACAGCAGTGTGCAGCTAACTGATTTATAGACTATTCAAATTTTTTTATCGTCACAATATATATTTTTTTTACATAAATCGTTCATTAGGATTTTCTCCTGCATCATACACAAATCTCTTATGCACAAACTCGGAACAGCTAGATAAAAACTCATGACCGTAACGCAATGCCATCAAATTTTAATATTTTCCAAGTTTCAGATGCTAGATAAATGCTGATGAGACAAAATGTGCACAAATATCGACAAATTAATTTTTTGTGGTTTCAAAAAAAATATTTAAGTATCAATTATTTTATTCAAAGCAAATAATCGAATATTAGGTATGTATATAAAAGAACCTTGTAAAAATTTTTATTTATAGGTACACTAGCTATTATGGTATGTTACTTTAGCTATTTATTTTAGCCATTATACTTATTTGACATGACATTTTGTAGCTAGTTATTATATACAATTTAGACTTTATTATTTATATCAGAAAGCCCAAAATGTAGTTTGTACCTATTTTATTATAAATTTAAGTTAGATCTTATTCTAAGCGAGATCGAAAATGTAAATATTGTAAGATATTTTTGTATAACCAGTCAAAACTATTGAACTCCCGGCGTGGGACCAAAGAGCCTCGAGAGGAGAGCGTTGTGAATTGAGATTATAGACGCCTTGCAGAGGATAATCCTTTGCCGCATCTTTGCAGTAGTTAAAACGAAGGTACATTACTATGGAATTAAAATAAACACCGCACCACAGGTACTTACTAAAAGAATTTTCTCTTTCTATGATCAACTAACTTTGCAGTTTCCCACTTCTCAACCTTCAAATCATAAAAAGTATGATAACATTGAAAAGATGTAACCGTCAAGATTGTCGATTTTGTGTGATTCGTTATAGAAAATGGACCGAATTCCTCTGCAAGACGTCGAGAGTTTACCAGTTCTGACTGGTTGCTATATTTTAGGGATAATCGTAGTCATAAGATATCAGACAGCATTTTAATTTTAATTCGAATAAACATAGGGAATTGAACGTGCCACCTTTACAGTAGAACAGACAATGCCAAAGATTCTGTATGATCTCAAGAAGCATTTTTAATACCGTATTAAGTAGGCATTTTTATAATGTATTTAAATGTTTTAGATCTGACACTACATATTTTTAATTATAGATTCCTATATCGTTTAGAAACTTCGGTGTTGCCAAAGCCAAATTAAATGTAAGTAATTTTGAACAAATATTTTCGAATAGAATCTATGAAATAAAACGTCGAATCAACTTGAATTTGATTTTTAATTTTTAATAAAATTTTGAAAATTTGTCCACATAATATAAAAAACGATTTCACAAAATAATAAAAAAAACAGTAAATACATGAAAATTAGGATAGATTTGGTTATTATAAATAAAATAAATGTTGTTTCATTTCCAAGTGATTCCAAATTGATGTATATTGGTCTATTTTGTTATTACACTCGTAAATCGTTTCATAATAAATAAAACTATAAATAAAAGCTTTGGAAATATTCACACATAGCACTCTAAGTATGGATTCCTTCATTTGCTATCATGCATAAATCATTTCATTACAATTTACATGAAATAGACGGAAAAATTTAACCAAAAATAAAATTTGCTGCTAAAACGATAAATATTGAGATTTCAATAAGATAACATTCACGTTACATTAAAAGTTTAGTCGTTTCTCATTCGTTCAGTCGCACACTTCATTCATTTCCACTGCGTCGTTTGTACCATTTTACGTTTGATGAGCCATCAACCGCACTTATTTATATACTTTAAAGAATACTAACATTATTCTAATGTTAACTATATTATTTACCTGTGATGTTATGCTTATAGTCAAACACTGACCTTATTAATGTGAAATTGTTAATATCTCATAAAAGTCTATTACTACACAGCCGACATACATTTTGGAAATGATTTTATTTTGTAAAAAAGAACTTGCGACCATGATCTGTGACGCACAAAATCTTTTGACCCTCTACCGTCTTACCACCCATCACAAAAACTACTGTTGAAATCAGCTTTTAAAAATATCTTTAGAAAACAGCTGTTAAAAATATCTTTAGAAAACAGTATATGAAAACAGCTGTTTACAATATCTTCAGTTATCCTAAATAACCACTCTGTACTGTACTTTTCATATTTTTATCCTGTTTTTAGCTAGCCTCCGTCAGTCGTTAATAGACTGATTATTTCTCTTATTCAACGAGCATTAAGCAATGACTTTTTCAAACTGAGCTCCGGCGAACTAAATAATCAGCCAATTTTAGGCGAATGATTTCTTAAGTTGTTCAAACATTTTCCGCACGAAAAAGTCTTTACCCAATTGAAATAGATTTGAAAATACAAGATCTTATTTATTCAAGCCTTTGCTTTATATAGTATTTTCAACTCTATCTGAATTACAACACGTGAACAGTGTTTTAAAAATGTTTAAGTTACATATTTAATTAAACAAATTAAAATATTTAAAATCAAAGGCTGTCAGATACATTCATAATTGTGTGTATTCACGTCTTTTAGCTCTTAATAGCATCCAATCCATTATAATATTTCACTATAAAATATAAGTAGGCTTATATTAAGCTTCTCCAACAAACAAGACTACTGTAATATCTTTGAATATCAAGAAGCTGGCATTACCTTTCATAAAGGTGAGCTATTCACAAAACATACAAGCTAAAGTGTGACATCAACATAATTATTTAAATCCAATTTGTAAACTTATTGCAAATCTTAAATAAATATATTTTTTTAGAAATGTAGGTCCCAGTGGAGCAAGGCACATTTTTAGAACATTACTTTATAATATATAAATAAATATAATATTTTATTTACAAAAATTGCGACGGTCTTTATTCGTTGGTACCGTTAAGTTTTACGTGGACACCCAAAAGGGTTTATTAAGGGAACCTTTATTAATTAAGCTTCTTCCCGAAATGAAATACCTAAACAAATTATGATCCCATTTCGTTCTAAGTTTATTATAGAACGAAAAACAACACCGGCTCACAAAAACATTACCCAAATAACTCACTACAAAACGTTTACTAAACATATAATATCGATAATTTTATTATACTTTAAAATATACCTGTCTTTATCATTGTAATATCAATTAAGTGAGCTTGAGCTCTCTTAGCTTAGAATACGGAATACTTTGGCGTGTCCACATTAAAACATTTATATCATAATACAAAACAGTATTACTACATTAGCCACCTAATATTATGACTACAATGCATTAACGTCTTTGACATCAGTCCTGATCTAATACTACATAGATCGCTTATACCCACAAAATAAATACAGGCAAGATTCTCCGCGTTGTAAAGTTCGTACAAAAATATAACGTGGCCACGGTTTTATGGCACCAATGTGTCGATTTCGTCTTTCTATAATTTAGTATAGTGGTCGGCACGAGTCGGGCAAACAAATTTTTTCTGCATAGTAATTCATCGAAGTCTGTTTGGTGGAAGATGAATTGCGTAAAGTGACGACTGGAACATTTACATTTATGCTCACTACTCGTGCTGCATACTCACGACTCGTGCCAGTAATTGTATAATTATCTAGCACCATTGCTATCATCAATTGTATTCAGGCCGCATGGTTGCTGTCTGTAAGACCTCCGTCCATCTGTAAGTAATTACAGTTTGTAAATAATATATTTATACATCACTAGAATCGGTACTTAATATAGTGCTTTATTTAATGCTCCATCAATAATCTGAGCTTACGTCACGTTCACAGAGCTATACGTGATAATATTTGCACAGCTCGTGTGCTTTAAAGTAAATGTGTTGTATCATAAAATAATATAATATTTTTGAAATGATAGTTTCTAAAACAACTGAATGTTGCATCTGTTGTGTTAATAAGTAATAAGAAAAATCTATGATGGTAAGAAATGTCAGTTTTTCTAACTTAGCTTGTGCAGAAAAAAAAATACAATATAAATGCACTTAGTATGTACTTTTTAAAGTTTATGCCTTACCTATTGAAAGTGTACTGGCTGTCTGCTCTGAAGAAATACACATGGTTTTTGAACTGCAGCTTGAATACAAAGTCTTTGTCGATGTTGTCGTCCGGCGCAGGCGCACCCACGCTGTATCTGTACGAAAACACAGCAACATTCCATAATTTTATTGCCAGTTTAATATACTGATTTCCGAAAGACGAAGGCCGTCCAATCATGTTTATCGATCTGATTTAAAAGGATAATAAAGATAAATTGGTTCAGGTAAAGTCTTCTGCAAAACGAATATAATAAGCTTTATGATAATTACAAAAAGGAAAAAAACTATTAAAAGTATTTAACGTAAGTGAAAGCTTCACTCACCCAAGTAAAGGTAAAGATGCTAGCGGCGTTTCGTCCTGCCAACTCTTGTAGAAGAACAACGTAGACACCGCGAACACAACCCACAGTTTCTGCCAGCCCGGAGACTTCTTAAACTTTCGCAATAAGTAGCCAGATAGCTGCGTCTGAAAATTCATTACGTCAAATTATGCAATAATTATACATATGTAAAATATTAAAATAAACTGACTCATTAGCTTAGTGGTCCCTAAGCGCGACTGCTACGCTAGGGTTCGATAACACATTTTCAAAAAAAAAATCCTAATAATACTTTTTCTCGACCTGCCAGGAAAAGTTTTTCTATGAAATTCTCAGTAGCAGCTCGTAGTTTAGATGTATGTCTGGTTAATGGAAATAGGCTCGCCCCTTATTACATGGGACCTAAGCATACCGGCGAACTGTGGGTGAACCTCTGCCTAAACCTTTGGGGAATACAAGCATGATGGTGTGTTATGTTATGTTACACATGTGTGTGTATTTTGCGTATGGACGTGTGTGTGTTTCTGTAGGGTGTGGTTTCAATCGGTCATAGGATGGGAAGTGGGAAGGCAGTCCAAGTTCAATATATTCTGCGCCCCATTGGCGTGATATTAGTGGACTAATATTATCGACACGTGTGTAAAACCGACAATGTTCTTAAACCACTTTTCACCCTTGTTATTAAGATCATAAGATCGAAAAACGGTCAACCGTCAACCTACGGTGATTAGTAACTTGAACATATAAATGTAATGTAGGTATACAAGTTCGCGCCAGTAAATTAGATGTGTTTTCGAGCATGTCTGGCTATGTACAGACGCCAGCAGGTCAA
Source organism: Acronicta alni (assembly GCA_964056405.1). Classification (NCBI taxonomy): domain Eukaryota; kingdom Metazoa; phylum Arthropoda; class Insecta; order Lepidoptera; family Noctuidae; genus Acronicta; species Acronicta alni. Next base: position 15,192,467 of record OZ043915.1, on the reverse strand, counting down.
GCTATCCAAAACTGTCAAATTTTCCCAATTGAATATGAAACTTATTGTATTGTGTTAAAGTTGAAAATCAATCAAAGAAATCTGACAGTTTGTGGTAGCTTGATGTGCTGGCCACTGTACGAAAGATTTCGAAAATTACTACTGTGAAGAAAAACAATATATTTTATGGAGCGCTTTATACATGTAGTGTGACGTGTTTAATAGTATAACTTACTCTCATGGCGAGGTGCAGATGCTGTGAGTCCAGCGATGTGACGCGGTGCCAGCACACGTGCGCCAGGCCGCCGCCCGCGCCTCCCGCGCCTCCCCCACCCGCCCCGCCACACGTACCGCCCACCGACGGCTCTGTATACATACAACTACATAAAGCGTGCTATACTTTTAAACAGTAAGCACATTTTTTACACCCGATGACACCCCACGCGTGTTTATTGGTCGATTGTTGAAATCTAGAAACACAACATATAATCTGGCGAATGGACACGTTACATTCGCGTCACGTCGTGTCGGGTATTACAAGTCTGTTTCTACCTTCAACCGCCACGGACGGTCAAAAGGTTAAGTCGGTCTACATAGACCCAGATCCAGCTTTTTTTACGCACCCAGGTGGCAAACAAGCATAAGGCCCACCAAATGGTAAGCGGTTACCGTACCCTATAAACTCTTGCAACACCAGGGGTATCACTTGCGCGTTGCCGACCCTGTAAAACGAAAGAGGAATAGTTGGGTTGGCAGTATAAGGGTCAAAGTCCCCACCACTGCCAACACAACGTTTCCTCGCGGAGCACTGATAGGGAAATAAGAGATCAATGCGAATAGCACCGCAGGGAATGGATAGTATTTGTATAAAAGCAAATAAGTACTTACCAGTCTCTTGTTCATACGGCGTAAGTTCCGTGTCCACGTCAGTGTACTTGTCTCGCGCGTTTTCTATCGTAATTTGCAGTGCATTGTACCAACCAGCAAACTCGCAGTCGTTCGGCGCACTTAGCAATAGATTGATATCGTCGCCTGTGCGAAAATACGACCATTAAAATATAAAAAGTTAGTATGTTAATGTAATTTACTTTTTTATTTTGTTGTCGGTTTAACACGGTTCAAACACAGTGCTGATATCTAGATTTACCACTTCATCATGCGAATTCAAAAACTATACAAATACATTTTTCAAAATTTCGGTTACCTAAGTTGATCAATTTTAACAAGCCGTTACATGTGAAATGACGCAGTCTTTTTCTTGTTGCTTTACCTACAATCCAATTTCAAAAATTATAAGATGGTATTCATTTGCACTCACAAAACTTGGCTATATAATGCAGTGCAAACTTACCAGTGAGCATGAATGAGTGCGGCAACTCGGAGGGTTTCAATTCCAACGCATGTAGGGGTAGTGCAGAGTGAGCTCGGAACTGTGTGGAGCCCGCCTTCGAAGTCACCACCAGCACGTCGCTGAACTGAAACAACCTTCACAGTTAGCTACAGCTGCAAGCTACATGATCATATTGAACATGGATGATCTTCAACACACAATATGTTAAGTCCAATATTTTATTTCCATTAGACCATTATTAGACGTGCTTTTGAAAGATATGCAGGGTGTTACAAAACTACCCATAAAGCCGAAAGGAGGTTAAATGGGGCCTTATAACGAGTCCATTCACAATATTTAAGAACCGTAGTAACGCTATATAACATACCCCAAAAAAAAGAAAACAACAACATTTCTGAATGAAAAATAGAAAAACTATTAAAGTAGACAATTATTAGGTAAAATAGGTACATAGGCCTTTCTGTTAAATAATCTGGTTCCCTGACATGACAGCTGACAAAATTTTTGGCTTTGATAACTACTTATTTTTTTACGGGGTATTTTGTAACACATTGTATATGTTACGCTCAAAGATCGAAAAAGCTCATTGAGCGAAAAAAGCTAAAAAACAGCTCACAACCCGTTCACATCTGGATTTCAGATAGGACATAACGAGACGAAACTGTGTAACCATACACAGCGCATACAACGATTGTTAGTAAGGCCTTTTTTGGGTTCGGTCTGTCAATATAGTAAACTTACCAAGAACAGCATCCTTTGCTGAAGCCCTCTGGATGAGTGCTTGTAAACGCAGCCCATCCTTACGAACTCCCGCTCAGCCACTAGTAGTTTATCATAACCTGCAAAGGTTATTTTATATCATCATCAACCCATCACGTCTCACTGCTGGGTACGAGTCTCCCCTCAGACTGAGAGGGATTAGGCCTACATAGTCTACCACTCTGGCCTAGTGCGGATTATCAGACTTCACGCACCGTCGAGAAAAATCTCTAAGCATGAACGTTCCTCACGATGTTTTCCTTCACCGTTTAAGCGAGTTTTATTTATTATTTTCATTTTTTTTTGTAGTTCTAAAGAGTTTTTGATTTTTGAAACAGTAAATACAGAACAATTATGTGTGTATAGGCTTCCTATAACATTTATAATCATACTGATAGCAACTTTTCTATAGGTATTAATTCGAATGTTCAAATTCAGTTATTTTTACAACAGACTTACCATGTTGAAGGCTTTTAGCCGACGTATTTTTTTCTAAAACGCAACGCTATAAATGTTGCAACTTCGAAATGAAATAACATAAAAAATACTCTACTATATGTTAAGTCTTTTATACAAACCAGCTATGTCCCTCTGTAGCTGACAGAGTGCAGCATGGTTCTCGCCATGTTGAAGTTGTTCCCGTGCCTCTGACGCTACGTGATTGGCTAGTTCCAGGGCGGCAGCCGCAGACTCGCTCTGCGTTGCATTGAATAATTCTGTACAGAAATTTGATCAACTGATAAAAGAAAACAGGGTAGTATTATTACTAGATGACATTACAAAATAAAAACCAATAGTTCAAAGTTTATTTTCTGTTCGATGGCGGTAATCTTTGAAAATATTTTGAATAAATAAACGTATTTTTAAATAAATACACACATATAATTAATAATAAACACCCAGACAAGCAAAAACACTTATATCCATCACATAAATATTTGTGCCTTGTGGAAATTGAACCCACAACCTCGTGGTATAAATTATGGTATACGTGCCAAATAACAGCTTTCTAATACTATGTCTTGGTTGTATCCAAGGTTGTATGTATTTACGCTATTTAGCAGCTACCTGTAATTCCAGTTTACACCTAAGTCTATCCTCATAATATCGATATTGCTCAGAAATTGGGTTACGAAGGTCTGTTAGCAGTCCATCAAAGGAACTAGGAACTAGAGACACGTTCCAGCAGGTTGAATCCACGCTCGGAGAATATTAAGTCCATTAAACTTTATGGTCCTTAAGGTCATGATCAGGTTTGATTGCCTGCCACCAGACCTCTTTCTTCGCTTCGTGTAAAATATTGATATTCAACTTTATCTGGTTAGACTAGAACCCGACCTCAACATAGTTGGGTAAAGGCTCGGTTGATGATGAATGTATCTGCTGTCTTTAATCGTATTCTCCATAAAACCCACTTTTTGGAACCATGCATTTTGACATTTCAAAAGTACTATTTTAATGGTCTTATTGATATAAAATATTGGATTGTCTTTTTTTTATTCTTCTAAGGTGGCAAACAAGCATACGGCCCACCTGATGGTAAGCGGTTACCGTAGCCTATAGACGCTTGTAGCACCAGGCGTGTCACTTGCGTGCTGCCGACCCTGTATTGTAAGAGGAATAGTTGGGTTGGCAGTATAAGGGTCAAAGTCCCCCCTACTGTCAACACAACGTTTTCTCGTGGAGCACTGGCAACCATGCTCACCGTAAGGAACACAACACAGTTCAAAGCAGTGTTATTTCACTTCGATTTTTAAGCAAGGCGGAGGTACTTCCCCAGTCAGGCAGCTCCAATTTGAGTGGAATTACTCGCATTATGCTGTACCTCTCTTAAGACTTGAATTAGGCATCGTAAGCACTGAATAACATAGTGAGTTGTATAGTAACCGGTAGCGAGTCGCTTGTAGTGCAGTGCGCGGTGCAGCGGTCGCAGCAGCAGTGTGGCGAGCGTGAGCGGCGCGCGCGCATCGAACGTGTCGGCGGCGCGGCGGGCGGCGCGCGCACACCGCCGCACGCTCTCCACCACGCCCACCAGCGAGCCGGCGCGCGCGCTGTACCACAGGTATGCCTGTACCACAAACACATACACATACACATACACAAACACATACACAAACACATACACAAATACCATCATCATAATTATCATCAGTCCTTTTGTTTTTTTTTTCTCTTGCCGTTTTATGACACTTTAGTTTGACCAAATGGCAAAGTCAAAGAATCATAACAAAACCGCAACACCCATAGAAAATAGCTCGAAGAGCCTAAGAACTAGAGGCACGCTCGGGCAAGCAAAATGCACGCACGGGTAATATAACGAATTTTATGGGAAAATGTCTAATCTTGATCGAATTAGAAAGAATTTTAAGTAATACTCACGTCAATTGTACTCAACAGATGTTCATAGAGTACATCTGCTATTTTCTTGTACTCGGGTTCCTCGGTATCTATAAAAAAGGAATGATTGTTAGCATTTATAATTACATTACTGTGAAATGAGCTTGATTAAATATATAAATTTTAGTGAAAGTATTATTCGATCTCAGGCAGGATCGATCTTCAGCATGCGTTAATGCAAAATATGATAAAAATAACTGGGCTTTATTAGTTGTAGAGTAAGCACTACAACTAAGGGTGCCACATCAAGATACAAAATTGACCTATTGAATATCTTTCCACCGGTATTTTTTTTAATACTTTCAATATTTATTTAAAGTAAATGGTGCAACAAACAGTCTGTAGTTCAGTTACCGTCAGGCTTGGGCGCGTGCGCAAGCAGTCGGTCGAGTCGCGCTAGCAGCTTGCCGTTGCTGAGCGCCAGCGGCTCCAGCGCCAGCACGGCCCGCGCCAACGCTGCGCCCGCCTCCGCACCCTCCGCCGCTAACGTCGATACACTGCCGCTCCATTTCTAACATGCAACAAAACACAAAATATAATTCGTTTTATTTCGTTATTTATCTCAATTCTTTACATATACTATGTTCTCATAAGTAAATGTAATTCTAAAGAAGGTATCTTGTAAAAATTATGCCATATTATGCATCAACATCATGAATACTAATTACGATCAATGTAGGTATCAACATTCAGCTTTTTGGGCAGCTTGTGTTGCATGGGACAAGGAAGACTATTCTTCCTTAATACAGTTTATACTAGTACGGGGGATAGTGTGAATCTGTCTTTTAACAACTCAAAGCCAATGTTATTTATTATTGTAATTATATTGTCATAACAAAATATGGCTCACATCACTAGCAATAACTCTAGTGATCCTGATGTTAGCTAAAATTAAATGCAAATTTGAATAAGATGTTATGTAGTTTGATGAAACTATTTAAATTAAAATACACTCCTACTTAAATTTTTATATATTTATGACTTATGTATAGACGCCAGCAAGTCAAGCTATCCCAAACTGTCAATTTTTCACAATTGAACATGAACCTTATTGTATTGTATTAAAGTTGAAAATCTATCAAAGAAATTTTACAGATTGGGGTAGCTTGATGTGCTGGCCTCTATACACACTTAACAAAAAAAAGTAAATTGAGAACGAGAAAGAGAATAATTAGGAGTATAGAGTACAAAGGTACTGCTTATTTCTATAGAAATTTCTTACAGCAGACCTGTGAGGAGAAAGTAAAATTTTGTTTTGGTTTTTAGTCAAATTATAGCAAATTATGATAACTACTCTACCGGCACGCTATGATGGCCGTTTTGACGTTTGTCCACTCATGAAGTTTCGTATTAATTAGTAATTACATTTGAAGGAGCAAATTGCTGTTCTTTATTGTCAATAGTGATCTAACGATCTACTACTACAAAAAATATATACGATATGTATATGTATTGTGTTTTTTTTTGGAACGAAGTTCTTTATCGCGCGTTGTGAAGAGAGCTAGACGTGTGTGAGGGGGCTAGACGGAAAAAATTCTTACGAAAAGTTGTCACGACACTTTTTTCGAAATTCAACTATTGTTGACAAGCATTAATATTATTGAGTGAATGACAATATTTGAATTTCGCGCGTTGTGAATTGTTGAGTGTATACAGGTTTTTTATTTTTTATTATTAAATTTTAATGAAAGGAACTTCGTTCCATCCGGGTGTCCCTTGACACCTCTCAAGTTTTTTATTTTCGTCCATTAACGTAACGGCCATCATAGCGTGCCGCAAGTATAACTTCACCCAAACTGGACATTTCACTTACACTGAAACCATAACAGTGTCAAAATACAGCATTCTTAAAAATCTATACACAACTTTCTTCAAGGGTGCAAAATAATAACTTTCTCATTCACTAGAACTTGGACAAAATTCCATTTGTTTGGCGGTACCCCCCACCAACAAATCGAATCATTCTAATTAATTTTAGCAACATTTGACAACCCTCGCAGTCTTCAGGAATCAAGAAGTTAGTAACTCACAACAGTGACAAGTTCCAAGTCCCTCTTATAAGTTCGCTCCGTCATGAGCAGCTCCTTCGCCACGAAGTATGTGATGTCCATATTACGTTTCTTGGGAACGTCTCCCACTTCACGAAGCGTGCCTAGCAGTCCAGACGATATACTGGAAACAATATAACAGAATAAGTCCTGACGTTGACGTTTTTCACGCCTTTTAAATCTACTTGTATATGCAATGAGCAAAATATACCTATACAGTATAGCTGTTGCCCGAGGTTTTACCCGGGTCCTAAAAGCATTTTAATACAAAAGCCTATATACTTCTCCAAGGTCTAATCTACCTCTGTACCAATTTTCATCAAAATAGGTTTAGCGGTTTAGGCGTGAAAGCATAACAGACAGAGTTACTTGCTTTTTATTTGTAACGAAAAGTTAAATAGTAAATATCGTATAGTCCTTTTTATTTGGAATTGCTAATGGAACAGGACTATCTTCAAACAGAATCCCTACTTAAGTACGTCGCCTAACTATCTACGTAGTCCTACTCATATACAATGCACCTACACATACACACACACTCCAACATGCGCACATGCACACACACACACATGCGCACACGAACACAGACACAAACACACCTCACATATTAAATATATACATACTCAAGTTAGTTTTATTATCTTATATTGCTCAGGTAGATCGACACAGTCTACTATTATACCTATAGCACCACATTCTAAGCCGAATCACTGTCTCTCAAGATACAGGTTTACCTAGTTTGAGAGACAGGGTTTTCCATTTTGTGCACAGATTTCAGTTCTTTGATTTGTACTGCATTGTGTTACTACCAAAGCTTATCTAAATTGTCTTAATATAAAACATGCTTTAATCTGTTTTTTTTTCTGAAATAAAGTTATTATTATTATATTATTGATTATCCATATGAATTTCCACCCCCTTTGAAGACCCTTAAAGTATGATGGGATAAAAACTATCCTGTCCTTTCCCGAGACTCAAAATTCGGTATTCAGCGGTGTACACGTGAAAGCGTAACAGAGAGACAGGGGCATTAGTAGGAATTTTGCATTAGTAGCAGCAACTGCTTACCTATTATTATTCCGTCTCGACAGTGTATCCCCGGCATCGCTCTCGCCGCCGCTCAAAACGTCCATACTGTTCACTGACTCCGACACTATCGTTACTGAGAACAAAAACATAAATATCTTAGCACTAATCTACTCAATGGAGATAACTATATTGAAATGAAATGAGTTTGTGCTGATATAGATATTGAAAGTCATTATTGTCTGATACTGATGATGACTCATTCCATGCGCTTTGAATATTTGTGGTTGGTGTTGTAGTTGAATTTAGATGTTGATGGATATAGGGCACTTATCATTGAGTCTGTAAAGTAATCATTATCAACATTATGACTAACTTCTTTCCTACTAAATATTTTTATTTTTCTAGACTGTACAACTATATTTGTTTAGTGCGGATACGCATACTCGTAGTTATTTAAATAAACAACTGTTAAAAAAGTGATATTAAACATAGTTTGTTACGAATGTATTCGAACTCAAATAATTCGTGATCCTTAAATCTCGGGATGAAAATGTCATGATTCCGGAATTTCATAAGGAGGTATTATTCACTCTATTATGTTACTTCTGGTAAATATTATCTATCCATTAAGATCTGGTATATAAGTTTCGATCTCTGGTCATAATAATTATTATAAGTTTCGTTTATTTCAATATAATACCAGTTTTAAAGTCTATTATTACTTTCCCAAATGATTCATAGTTTATACTATTTCAAAGCTGCCTACATGTCGGCACAATCTAGTATTAACTATCGACTTATAAGTATCTTTAAAAGATCTATTTAAAGAAATAAATATCATTTATTACAGTTCCAGGGATGTATTTAGCTACTCACCGTTTACATTGCCATTGACGGTATCATTGTTATTTTCACTGTTCCTCTTGTTGTCCACGACATCGTGTCCATTAGTCAGTGGTTTCACTAGAGGCGTTGACGCAAAAATCGGCACACCCGCACTACTTCTGTCACACACCGACGTGGGAGACATGCAGAGGCTAGCCGATGACACTGTGTTATCCTCCTCGGGGGATGTCTCGTCTGTTGAGGAAAGAGGAAATTGAAATAGTTGTTTTGTAATAATAATATTACCAATGGGATTTGGGGTTCTGTTTCTTATTAATGTATTTTTGCCATTTTAAATGTTTGAGTGTAATGTTTTGCAGTTCATAGATGTTTTAAAACTGAAGCCAAAGTCCCATTTATTAATAATCTATAAAATTGCAAATGGGGATTGAATACTAGGAACATCGCTGGTCAGTCACTGAGACCAGAAAGATACATAAAAGATTTACCTAATTATATCTTGGCAACTTCGCAATACTAAAAAAACACTAATAGTCTCTGAATAACCAATGATATCCTGTGTTTTTAATTTGTAGACAAGCCATAAAAAGACAAACATAATAATATTAAACAACCTTATAAACTAAGAAATAAAAGAGTTATTCATGCAAGAGAAAAGCAAATCTGTGAACAAAGAAAAGTCCTGAAAGAAAACATAAATAAAACAAATAAATATTACAAACATTAGGTACAGTCAAAATAATATCGACAATAATACCTTTAACTTAAGCATGGGTTAAATTATTGAGCTAAAACAAAAAATCATGCCGTGAAATTAATAATGATCATATAAATTGACTAAAGTTCTGAAGAGCAGAAGTATAAATGTTGAAGCCCAATAATTAACTCTAAGATTAAGAACTTACATGAAACATCCTGGCAGCTTAAAAATACAGGTAGAAAAAGAAAACCGAACAACAATAATAAAATATCGAAGTAATTTTTAATTATTTATTGTTTAACTATCCCCGAGTGAGGCGGGGCAGTGCAGTGTATTGCGGGCCACAGTACACTAACACGCACATAAAAATTCAAAAGGAAGTAACGTTTCAATAATTCAACCAATATTTAAATTACATGACAATTCGTCAGCTTCAAACGCGAATGAACCAACAGTGGATGACATAACGTAACGAAGTGCTTTGAACGTGATTTGAACAGTCGGGTGGCTTTGAGCCTTTCTTTATGTGGCCTACGAAAATGTTCCTCTGATCTGGTATCGTCGTGTGACGGGTTTTTGAGCTCCCTAAATTATGGTTGAGGTACACAATGACTGATGCATGCGTGCCGTCAGTTGGGACTGATCTACTCAAAGCCGCTATGGCTCTTTCTTCAAAAGGCCATTTCAGACTTTGCCCTACATAGTAAGACACCTATTTGTTACTACTCTGGACTTTAAAAGAGACTATGATTCTCTGAGTTTGTTTCGGCGTTTCTTCTCAGAGGTCGTCAGCTAGGAAATGATGGAGCCATCTAGCTTAAAAAAAAGTAAAATATTGACTCGTAAAAGTGTCTTTAAAAGATCTATTTACAGAAATAAATATAATTTAAAGAAGGAGTACTACGATCTCAATTTGCCAGATTTTCTTAATATGGTCGGCACGAGTTCTAAATACAAACTTCACCTGCGTTAATATTCATTTATAGGTCAGTCGTTTATCAGATAATGCGGTATACGGTGCATTTTCTTAAACCTAAATTATAGGTTCGAGGGAATCTTAATATCTTAACCAGACTTGGTGGCGAGGCACTGAATACCAGCCAGGAGCACTTGTAAACTAAGCAACAGCAGCTAAGGGCGTCCCCTAACGATACTCGGTCTCGACTTAGAAGATTGTTGGGGGACAGCAAGGGACAGCAAAATCTTGATTTAGATTATATATTTAAGGGCGAATCTAAAGTTACTGTCTCGGCTCGGCTCAAGCAAGGGACAGGGAGAGTTACTTTACAAAGAGTCTTTGCAACGGGCCTCGCGGGCGAGCAAGGTATATTGGACGGTCGGTGAACAGAGCAACGACGCCGAAAAATATGTGAGAACTTATCTACCACTGGGCCAATGAGGCAGTTTTTTTAATAAATATGATAAAGTCACACGGAAACATAATTTAAGAATTTGATTTTAAATAGTCAACTACAAAAGGGCCTAGATGTACATCTAGGCCCTTTTGTAGTTGACTATTTTAAATAATATGTTATAGATCAAGAGATTTGTTTGTTTGAACGAAAGCTGAAGAGTTTATTTGTTTGTTTGTTTGAACGCGCTACTGTCCGACACTACCAGTCGTATTTGAAAAAATCTTATTGCATTTGATAGCCCAATTCTTGAGTATGGTTATAGTATATAACATCACGCTAGGACTCTTAGGAGGCGATCAAAAAGGACAAAGTCAGAGCGGGTGAAATTTTGGACGGGACGACGTCTGGCAGATCAGCTATTGTACAAATAATAGAGTTTATTATGATATCTAACTAATAATAATAATAAATAATCTTGTACAATTTTACACAGCATCATCTAGTCCCAAACTACGTAGAGCTTGTACTATGGGTATTAGACAATGGATATAAATACCTATATAGGGTGTTACAAAACTACCCGTAAAGCCGAGAGGAGGTTAAATGGGGCCTTATAACGAGTCCATTCACAATATTTAAGAACCGTAGTAACGCTGTATAACGTACCCCAAAAAAATGAAAACAACATTTATGAATGAAAATAGAAAAACTATTAAAGTTGACAATTATTAGGTAAAATAGATACGTAGACCTTTCTGTTAAATAATCTGGTTTCCTGACATGACAGCTGACAAAATTTTTGGCTTTGATAATTAATTATATTTTTTACGGGATATTTTGTAACACGTTGTATACTTTTTTTTTGTAAATCATCACACAAATATTTGTGATTTGAGGGAATTGAACCCACGACGTCGTGATCAGCAGTCCGACACGCGAACCACTAGACCACAGACGTCGTCGATGAAATAAATGATCATCATTCCGCTGTCTCATTCCTTCGCGTTTGAAGCGGGCGTACAAACTTAAACAATTCAATTAAATCGTAACATTACAGTCTATTCGGATTGTACACTCTCAATCGAAAAGTCGAAATACTTAAGTACTATGATTTATAACGTACAGTACAATTATTGCACTAACTAGGGAGGTCTGTGTGACCTATTACGCGCTAGTTGACTAAAATTGCTTCGTGCACACGAGATCAGTTAATCTTTTAATTCAATTATAATTGAACACTATTTTGCACAGGGTTTATAGGATAACATTTCAATATAACCGTTTTCCAGACATGCAAGTATGTACTAAGATTGATATTACATTTCTCTTAAATCTTCGCATTCATTTGTATTCTCAGTCATGAAGTAAAATGAAATAATTCGGTTATCGTAAAATATATCAAACATTTCATAAAACATAATAATTACTTGCAGGTCAGGAAAATATTGAAAAACGTCGTAAACACTGTAGGGTTCAATATACATAGCTATAATTTCATAAGTTAAGGAAGAGCTATGCAAATAATAACAATCACTGGCTTACCCAGTGTATGACAGAAATATACTTCGTTTAAAACATCAGCATCGTATGTAAGTATAATAAAATATTTAACTAGAAAGAAATGTATTTTTTAAACAGGCTTGAACCCAAGCCTACTTGAATAAGTGATTGGTTGTCTCTAGCAGTCTCATAATGTTTTTGTAACATTATCTCGTCTCCAGACATACTTTCAGTACGAGATAGGTACGACAAAATTATTTCGATGCGCGCATTTTATCATTTCCAACCTAAATTAGTAAGTTAAACAAGTCACATAACTTGTTTAACTTAACATCTAATATTTCACGTAATTCAAGTTTACTTGCCTTCAATGCCAATATTCATCATTTTACTAAACAAAATCTTCTTTTGTGTAAATAATATTTTTCAAGCCACAGTCTACAGTTCAAACAGAACCGATAAGTTATTTTTTTATTACAATATACTCCACACATTACGCGACTGACATACTAACAACTAATTTTCAAAAAAAAATCGTTTCACATCTACACCGACACAAAATTCGTCTAGTTTTTCGATAATTTATTCCTATCTAGTTATAAGTTACTGCTGATGGGACAGCAAGAGTTCACGAAATCAGCAAATTATAATATTACAGCAATTTAAACTTTCTGCAGCCAAATTACCAAAAACGTAAGTTTAATAATATTTTATTGAATTTAGAAAACATTATTGAAGATGGGGACGTAAATAGCACGATATTGGATACATAAAATGGTTGATTAATTATTCTTCTATATCTTCATTTTTTTTTATTTAAAACATTCGACAGCGATAGAAATGTCTAATTCATGTATACTTAATTCTAAAGGGAGTCTAAACATCGATTGAAGATGATTATAATTTGCATATTTTCTTGATTTCCATTATTAAATTATTAATATTATTTCAAAATATACTCGCAAACAGAACTGTAAAACAACGTACAGTCACAAGTATCAATATGTATACACTTAGCGAAATTCTAAAAGCGATTTTCTCTTAAGGTATTGACTGAAATTGTATGGTGTTACAAAGATAATATAATTTCCAAACTGTACTGTAATGATATTATTAGTCTTAACTCAAAGTTGCATTCATTTAATCGATTTTTTACTTTTAATAAGTATATATATATTTATGCTCGTGACTGTACACGTAAACTAGACAATGCACTTACTTGTTGTAACAGAGCTAAAGAAACGAAACTATAGTCGATGAATGAGAGACATGTTCTAAGTAAACGAATATAGAGAAGCGAAAATATCTATGAATTAAAGCCAATTTCTGTTTTATATTCTGGACCCAAATGAAAATGTTAAGTAAGACCATTTTAGTTTAAACCACGCAGTCATTAACTTCGATGATCGTCATTCTAACAGCTCTATTAATCTGCACATACACACTACATAATAATATGAACTCGTCACTTCATATCTATTTCACCTATAACATATTTAAGATTTCCAAAATTCATTATTAAAAAAGTACAATAAATTATTATGTGTCGGAAAAAATTGAGCATATTTGGCACGAATGCAGATCCCATATTGCAATAACTAGTGTAATGTCACGGATGAAAGTAAATTGATTTTAAACTAGAAAACTTAGATTAAACAACGTGCTAAGTGCAATAAAACATACATTCATCGTTTGAGCAGTAAACGCCTAAAACAGAACAACTCAGATCTTGGATCTCACCACACAAAGTAAATCACAGCCTTTACAATAATACTATTTTCAGCATATTTTTATCAACGAATACAACTTTTATAAAGGTTGAAAACACTGAAATATTCGACTCGAAGATTTTGGCACATGTTTTTATTATACCTGTATATGTATATTGCATTTGCTTGAAGCTTTAGCTTCGGTCTAAACAAACTATAAAGTAACTAGTGTAAGGGATAATATTATATTGAAGTTATCAATATTTCCTGAGTAAAATGTCTGAAAATGTATAATTTAGATCAATACACATATAACTACACCTAAATACTTAAAAAGCTATAGGTATGAGTCCGCGATCACACGATAGTCAAGAGAGTCGCGCTATCCGGGAATTGGCACTAAATATGTTATTAATTCATTATTTTGCTAAATATTTAAAGTGACAATGTAAATATTCAATATAATGAGTACCCTAATATCAATATAACAATAATTGCATTAATTGGAATTTAAATTTCGAAATGCTAATCGGCCAGCACGCTCGCATGCGGAATAGTGAACGTTCAGCCGACGAGGCGAGGGGTGACAACGACCAAACTAAATATAAGAATGAAATTGCACCTCAACTACAAGTAGATTTAGTCATTTTCATCATCAGAGCAAAGAGGCGGGGGCAGCGTAGACACATCAAACTTTTGCTCAGGGCTGTCACTAGAAGCTTGTGAGTCGACGTAGTGACTAGAATAGAATCTCTCTACATTATTCAGACTGAAACGTTGGTCAAGATCTCGAGCATAATGCTCCTGAGCATTATCCCTACTTTCATCGATTTCATGCTCGTATTGCGGGTAACATTCCTGCGTCTGGAACATTACTACTTCTTCGTAATGTTCCGGATAGGGGCTACCTCTATATTCCTCGTATTCATCTTTGTCATGCGGCAGCTCCGTATCAGAGTAAGCTACCGACTCCCCGCGCTCGAACAAATAACTGGCTGACTTGGGCATTTTAGGAGCCCGCTTTATAGTATCAATCGGATAAGCGTAATCATCAGAGTCGTCCCTATCACTTTGTTCTTCATAGAACACTTGCTGGTGCTGACCAGACGGCTCGCCTAGAGACTGGTCGTCGGACTGACGGTAAACTGTAGTAGACTTCGATTTCTTCAAAGAAGACTGACGACTACTCTTATTTGAGTACGAAATCCTCGGGGGACTATCCTCTGATACGTAAGGTGGTTCCTGTGAGTCGAGATAAGGATGCCGCAAACGACCTAGTCTATCAAACCGTGGAAAACCCATTTCGTCCTCATCAGCGGAAGAACCAAATCCTTGGAATTGCATCGGAGCAATATTAATTGGGAATTGTTGGGCCTCGTAGTTAGCACTCTTGTACTTCGCGTATTCATCTTGTCCCTCGTCCTCAGAAAAACTAGCCTCCTGAATATCGTAATGCTTAGAATCACCCTTAGACATTTCAGATGATCCAGACTCTACTTCAGGAACATAGCTGTCAGAACACTCCGAGCTCTCCATTCGACGTAGAGATTCCTCTACGACTAGATATTTGGCACCAAGCATGTCACTTTCTGAAGAGTATTGGCTTTTTGTTGAATCTTCCTCTAACACGTCTTGGATTCTCTCCTGTCTCTTACGTGCGCTTGTTACTTGTTTCTTTCGCCTGAAAGTCTTCATTCGTTCTCGTGGATCTCGTATGACATCCAATGAGCTATCAGTGTCATTTCCACTTGGGGGACTCTTCAGCGAAATATTACGAACTAGAAGTGATTTCTTAACTGGTGCTTTCAAAGGTTGTATAGGAGGGGATTCTGAGCTCAGGCTGCTAGAGTAGTAAGGCGAACATCGGGACAAAGGAGTCTTTCCCGACCTTTCGGCAGATCTCTTTTCTGAGAGTTCCCTATGTACTGAAGGTATTTCAGGAACAGCAATGATAGGCAAATCGGAGGAAGCGAGGTAATGTTCGTGGAAAGACCAGCTTTTGGGCTTACTACGATATTGTTGAGAGGTTTTATACTCTTTTATCTGATTCTTTGACAGAGTTTTATCATCGTAACTGGCATGTTTAGCCAAAGGCTTATAGTCAGACCTTATGAATTTGCTACTTGTCCCTTCTTCGCGGATTATATTAGAAAATTCTTGACTTTGATATCGTTCACTATGTTTTTCTTCTTGGCTGTAAAGTTTGGATGGCATGTCTATATCTAACTCTGGTTGTTCACTAACAAAGTAAGGTTTGAAGCCGCTATCTTCACTTTGGCAACGCATTGTTGGTTTCGAATATCTATGTGTTTGTTCCTCGTAGCTCAAACTCTTCGGTGGTACCTTTGGGTAGCGATCGTGCATTTCATCGTGTGTAGAGGGGAAACCTTGTCTTTGATCAAATCTAAGCACTCCATTGGCATGTTTCTGTAAGCTGCTTAAGGAACTGGAACTAGATTTATCCGACTTATCACTGTAGCTAATTGATGAAGATTTATCTGTTTTGCCGGTGTATGAAGCAGTTAATCGAAGTACAGGTTCTTTTACCTCCTCCATTTCTTTTGTTGGAGACGATACTTTGGTTATAACAATCTCTGTATCAGGTTTTTCTTCTACATAGACAGGGTCTTTAACTATAGTATCGTCTGATTTTGTATTATCTGCCTCCGCTTGTTCGTCTCGAGCAGTCGCCACGAGGGTATGACTAGTACTTGCAGACCAATCTGATATAGACTGAGCAAGAGTTAAAGTGCTATCGCTCTTGGTCCCAGAACTGCTGTCCATACCTTTCCTAGAAATAGTAGTATCGGAGCTGCACAACTTGTCGTACTTTATATTTTCCGAGCTCTTATCGAGACTGCTACTTTTCGAGCTCATCTCAGCCTGAGAACTCATTTTTGGTTTCTGTTCCCTTTTCTTACTTCCCTGAGAAGATGAATACACTTTGGAGGCTTTATCAGACTTGTCACTCTTCGGTACTGAAATAGCTGATATGCTTTCAGATGCCGATAAATTGGCATACTGGCGAACTGTATTCGTACCAGTGGACCATTCAGAAATACTGAGGCAAATGGATGTGTCCTCTGAATGTGAACTGTGCGTGCATTTCTTTTGAGGCAGACCGATTTTAACGGTACCGTCCAAATCAGTTCCAAAAGAACTCGTTTCTTCCTCTGAATGACTACTATGACTGCACCTCTTACAGGTACCAGCACTTCCTGTACTTAGTTTAGTTACTGCACGAACAGTATCCTCGGCATTAGTCTGTGACAGAAGATCATCGATAGATGTGTCTGAATTGTTGGAGCCGAAAGAATATTTTTGTGTCCCAAGCTGTGAACAGCCTTTATCGAAATCTGGTGAGAGAGACTTGCTATCACCACCGAAAACATCATCAGCATACAAATGATCGTCTTCGAAAATCGGACTGTGATTGGTGGGAGACTTTTGGGGTTGGCTAATTATGACTTTTTCCTCCAAATTACTTTTGATATTGAACGATTTATGTTCCGAACGTGAACAACAAGAACCCACATCACCCATAAGACAAGTCGCCTTACTAATGGTACCACTTAGGCACGACTTATCGTAGTTCGGTACTACACTTTTATGACAAGTGTATTCGTCATGTTTCTCGAGAGGTTCCACCATATATCCTGATTGATCATAAGGAATTACTTTAGCATTTTTCGGACTGTCTTCACTTATTTCGATGGACTTCTCAGATTTCGACTCGGGTACATCTTTTTCCAAATCATCATCATTGTTCAATGTATCGCTGTCGTCATCAGAACCAGCCAGGTGGTCTTTTGAGCTTTCAGATTGTAAAATTACTTTAGTAGGTTGTTCTGGTTCGTTGCTCATGTAGTAAATGTGGACCTTTTCTATGATTGGTGTCTCCAATAAGCTTGATGGGAGTGATGGCCATTGGTCAAAGTCACTGGACTCTTTTCTGCCAATCTCCTCTAAATGAGAGGGTCTAGCCACAGCTTGTGGTGGCAACTCCGGTAATGGCCAATCTTCAGATTCCTGGCTTTCACTAGCGGAAGATTGCTTCGACGGCGCCTTGGGTGTAATTACCCCTGGTTTAGATGGACTACCATTAGACCTTTTAGATTCTAACGCATCGAAAGCCCTGCTAGCTTTGTCAACATCTTTTTTGGATTCATACATTTCACTAATCTTAGTTTGATCTATAGGTATGTCCGGCATTTCAGCCGACGTACGTCTATCTGTATCTGATATGTAAGCTACATTAGCGTTACTAGGTGGATCAGAACTAAGACTAGCCTGGTGATCGCTGGAATTCAGAGACTCTTCGTTGATACTTTCTGATCGTGAACAAGCCTTTGTAGAATCTTCGTCAGCGCTGGTCTTTTCAGATGCGGTGCTACGTTCTGATATACGTGATAGTGTACGACCGAAAGTTTGACCATAACCGATCACAACGTCCGAAGTATTACTAGAAGACGTAGCCGGATATAAGAAATTGACAGGAAAATCGTTCAGATCATCTGTGAAGTCTCCGTCTGTCGAATCTTTGGATGTGTTAGCAGACAGAGGAGGGTTTTTAGAAAATGTTTGGAAATCATCCAGCATCCGCTGATTGCTGTACTCAAAGACTTCCTTGTTAATGGCTAGGTTTTCATAACCTTCGTGGTCTTGTGGTATCCAAGCTTCCTCAATACTCGTGCTATTTTCGCTTCCGGAAGCACCAAAGAAGGGTCGCCAAGTCGGTTTTAACTCTTCACCACGTCGATAAGCTTCACCAAGAGACCCAGAAGTCGATTCTGTTGTCTCGAATGAACCTCGTGATTCAACGCTTAGTGATCCCCGAGAGTCCATACTAGATTTAGATGAGCTTTTCTGGTCGTCAAGAAGACGTCCTTTTCTTCGAGATGAGGAGTCATCAACACTAAGGGATCCTTTAGAAGTAGTCGTTGTAGTTGTAGTGTCAACACTTGATTTGGATGAACTCTTTTGGTCGTGATCTTTTAACGATCTCTTCTTCATAAGATCTCTTTCAAACGAAGAAGTAATAACGTTACCGTCATCATCGAAATCAATCGTAGTATTTTGGTCCTCTTGAGATATAGTTATAGCAATTTTAGTCTTCTTAACAGTCTTTTGGAGTTCTTTAGCTGCATCAGAAGCTTTGGAAGCAGCCGATTGACTAGACTCAGATTCTTCTATAACGGCTTTGCCTATTTTATCAAGTCCAGTCTTTTTAACACTGGGTCGCGAAAGTTGTTCAACAGTTCTATCAATGCTCTCCGAACTAGATTCAGAGTCAGTAGGAGCCTTTTGAGAATCTACTTGTCCCTGTTTTTCTAATGTCGGAGTAGGAGACTTTCTTGTGCCATACTTTGATGGACTCCTGGGACTTTCAATACGAGTAATTTCAGGTATTGGCGAAGGCGATTTGGAATTTGATTTCGAGTGGTCACTAGATAATGTATGTTGAGACAGCAAGTGTTCTTCTCCGTATTCCATTGCTTGTTTAAGTTCCTCCAAACATTCACGATCTTTCTTATTAAGCTTCTCGATATCTTGCGAGATTCCTAGTGGCCTAGCGATTGAACAACTGACACTGGATTCGTCATCAATAGAGCTGCCTTTTATATTGCTTGATGGACTGACATCTTTTTCAATGCTAGTCCATGACGTTGATTCAGAACTTCGAGAACGTTCTGCACTCAATTTCAGTAGTTCACTACGCCGTGACTTGGCAGTCAATAATGTTCTTTGATCCGGTTTTTGGTCAGTAGGAGACTTATCACTGCCAGAACTGCCAGTGTGTTCACCTTCGGATTTATTAGACTTTGATGTGCTTGAATCAATAAACGGTATATTTTCAATTGTCGGACTGTTTTCTTGAGGCGGTGTTACGATAATTTTATTTTTATTTTTCCATTTCAAAGACAAGTCTATAGATTTCGGCGGTTCCCGTGGAACTCTCGAACCACGTTCCGTTTCACTGTCAGACATGACTTGCGACATAGATTCTTGTTTTAAAAATTCCATCAAGCTTGCCGATGACTCGTCAAATGTGCCTTGCGGATCCAAGGTTCTTCTAGTGCGTGTTTTGCTGCTAGCGTCGGAGAGTGGCAGCTCAGTGTCTAATGTAGTCTCTTCGTAGTCGACCGTAACCCATGACCCTGAATCATCACTTTTACCACGAGGGATCTTGGGTTTCTGGTCTTGGTCAGATGAACTATCAGCATCAATATACGGCAAAGATATTCCAAGCATATGGCTTTCATCAGAAACTTTTAAGTCGCTTACTTCAGTCAAAGATTCTTCCTCGCTAGTTAACCGAGTTACTTCTGCTTTCCGCTCCGAAGTCACTAATTCGTGAATGTCCTGATTACTCCTACTTTCTTGAAGTTCCGTCTGTCTTTGTTTGTTGTAAATATCAATTTTACGACGTTCCATAATAACAGTTTGAGTGTCGTTTTCAATTATTGTATGTTGAGAACTCGTCATCCATTCCATCGAGGAGTCATCTTCTGTTTTTTCTTTGTAACTATTTGAAGGTGATGTATCTTTTGTTTCTTTTACTTCGGGCTCGATAGGCATTACTTCTTCCTCAACCACAGTAGGATGAACGTCGACTTTTACAACTTCTTGTTTGAAATGCTTTTCGTTTTCTGGCAGCATTGACGCGGGCGTAACGTAATTTCTATCCAAGCTTTTAGATTTGACTTTAGAATCTAAATGGACTTCCGCTTTTCTGTCAAGGCTCTTAGATTTAGCCCCGGGACTTATTTTTTGATAAACTACCTTGCCCTCGATTTGCTGCTTAATTTCTTGTTTTTTAGACAATGTCTTGGGTGATTTTTGTAAGGCAGCCAGATCGTCAAACTTATCCTCTAGTGATTGACTGGATTTGTCATCCATGCTCTTATTCATTTTGTTTGGCGCTTTTGGAGACTTTTGATCTTCAAAACTCCTGCTGATTTTCCCGCTTAGTTTATTATCTAGTTTCTTAGGAGATTTTGCAATAAATACATGGTCCTCAGCTTTACTGTTAATCTTGGTCTCTATTATTATTTTATCGCCTTCGGTTTTGACTAAAATTTTATCTTCCGGTGGCGGGAATGGCGGCATAGTATCTTTTACTGGGCTAATCAACGTTTTAGTTTGTTTCAAGGCAGCTTCAAACAGCATTTGTTGCTTCTCTTTACGTTTTGCGATTTCAGTATCGCTGTCTTCCTGAGATTTGGTCCTTTCTTTACTACTGCCACGTTTTACTTCCATCTTCTCTAATGACTTAGACTTTTCCTTTGCAATTTTCTTGGCAGTTTGTTCTAGTTCTTGGCTCTTCGCTCGAGCCATATCAAGTGGAGGAACTGTTAAAAAGTCGGGTCGTTCTTTGAGAGATGAAGGCAAAGATTTTTGAGTTTGTAACGCTTTCACTTTAGTAGCATTAGTATCTAGGGAACCACCTTTGTTAAGTTTGCTACTTATCTTCTGTTTCTCATCAGGTTTAACTTTAAGCGTTAGTTTCTTCTTTTCTTTGCGTTTGATTCTCTCAATATCCGGTACTATTTGATCTTCGCTCAAATCTGACAGCTTCCTGCTGCTGCCTCGAGGTGAGTTTAATGAAGAAGTAGGTGATCGTGACGGCGATTTCGATATTGGTGAACGAGATAGAGGTGATCTACTTAGTGGTGACCGAGACGCTTGGGACTTCAACTTAGTTAGGTCATATCTGCGCTTAAAAGATCTTGGACGTCGTTGTTCTACTAAATTTTCCAGTAATTGCAACTCTTCGTTGTCTATGACAACGGATTTTATTTCTTCCAGTTCTGGCGGTTGATCTTCTTCCACCTCTTCGATTTTATCAATAGTGTCTTTCTTCGCAGGTGCTGTTTTCCCCTTTTCGTCAATTAAGGGTTTCTCTTCAAGTATTTCACCTTCCTCGTTGATATCTTCAACTGTATCATCTTTGGAAGAAAAGGCATTCATTGGCGGGAGTCTATGTAACTGAATAACGGGCGTATCTAAGCTCTTAGCTCTACGGCTAGCTGTTGGCGAATCTTGAGTTGCTTTCTGACGCTGAAGCAGAAATACTGATCCTTCGGAAAGATTTAATCTGGCATGAGCAAACAGTATCGGAGTGCCACCAGGTTTACGTAACATTGGCGATATCAACTCATCTCTAAGACTTTTCTTTACATCAAGTTTAGGGCCTTCTTTTTTGTCGTCTTGACCTTTATCGTCAGATTGAATGCCGGTTACTTTTTGAATTTCCATATCAGCTAAATGTTCGTCCTCGGATTTTAAGAACTCGGTACTTTCTAATATCGGTGAAGGAATATTTTCGTTATACTCCCACGGAGAGCTTTCCTTACTGGATTGCTTTATTTCCGGAAATTTTATAGCAACATCGTCCTCTGAACTCGGGATTGAAATAGAACGTTCAGAAATACGGCGTAATTCTGTAGCATTACCACTCATGCTGTCGAGTATTTGTGGATTATATTTGGCTTCCAGCTCAGCTAATTTCCTACATTGTGGCGGAGATCCCTCAATTTCTGTTGAACTCATAGTCTGTCCTCGGTGCCAGGCTCCTGAAGTTATCTTATCATATTCCAACTGCAGAATAGGTTCTAAGTCTTTGCGAGACTGCGGTGGTGAAAACTCGAGTTTCGGAGCCGCTTCAGTGGTACCAAAAACATCGTCGGAATCCACACTTTCATCATCTGAAGAAAATGAAGTAATTCGGATCTTATTATTATTACTTTTTCCTTTAATTTTGCTTCCAGGTCCTTTTTTCCCAGTCCCTCTACCTTTTTGACCCCGTTTTGGCGGGAGTTTTTCCGACTTCGATTTGATATCAGCTCGTAACTTTTCGGCCGCAGTTAGAGGTTTTGGTTCCTTGCTAATGGGTGGTTGTTGCACATTACGACCGTTGATAGTAAACTTTATGTCGCATGGGTATATAGGCTCCTGTCTGATGCTGTCTGTCTTAGAGCTCGTCGCAGAATCACTTTCTATCTGACTCAATTTTGAGTTCAGTGTCTCAAGTAAAACAGGATCTAAGTTTTTAGTAATATCCCGTTTAGGACTTGGTAAATGCTGTAATTTACCACTTTTGTCTACCTCTAAAGTGACAGGATCGACTTTGGATAAATCGATGTTTTGTGTAAATAAGAAGTCACGACTTTCAACTTCAAGGAATTTCGAACTGTGTTCGACTTGAATACTGTTTCGTGGCGATTTGGGGGATTTTGGTGACTTTGGCGACTTTGGCGATTTGGGCGATTTAGGTGACTTTGGTGATTTAGGAGACTTCGGCGACTTTGGTGAACGTGGCGACTTAGGATGATCATGGTATTTGCATCTAGGATGAGCACTGACAACATGGCGGCCATTCTGTGGTGGTAGCATTACGATATCAGGAGGCTGGCGTTGGTCATCGTGAGGAGATGGAGCAGTTCCATTCATCACGTGTCGTTTATGCAACACGTAAGGAATATCATAACCATCATCAACAACTTTCTTATTATCCTTGAAACCGGCTTTGAAAGCGTCGAATTCTTTGAAATAATTCTTAGGCAAGTCGAAAGGAGGTCTTATATGATCTGGCATCCTCGATGGCAGCTCGAAATGAGAACGCTTAGTGGCGATAGGAGGAGCACTGGGTATCTGACGAAACATGTAATCCTCATCACTTGATTCCGCTGGTGTCAGATCAATGGATTTCTGATGCATTAAGACATGTCGACGAGAGTTAACACTACTAAAACGAGGTCTATTTGCTAAACTATTTGGATCACTCTTCGTTCGTTCGACAGTCGGATGAGTGTATGGAACTGAAGTATCTGCCAAACGACTGCTTGAACTCGTCTCAAGAATCAGCTTAGGATTATATTCATCGAAATGAGTTTTTGCCATCAATTCCTCCTTTAAGTTCTCTTTTCTGACAATGTGAGTATGAACCTTGCCACGTTTATCAAATTCTGACTGGAGAATTGAGGCGGTACCAGACTGGATAGCGGCTTGCTTAGCTTTGTTTTTAGCATACTCAATGCTGTCCATCGCTGGCAATATTCTCACATTGACATCAGACTCATTCGACGATTCCTTCACGAGATGCGAATTGGTATTCTCTTTGCTGATAGATCGCGTCAATGATTCGATTTTCTCTTTGTCAAAGCTAAATACTGTATCTGAGGAGCGGCGACGCTGGTAGCTATGTATTTTGGCAGCCCTACTACAATCGATTTCTGTATCGAGACCAACAATTTTTTCCGGCCAAATGTGTGTTGTTTGAGGGTGAATGTCTTCCTCCTCAGTGGATAGCTCATCAGATTTCTTCGGTGGACTAGAATCTGATTCGAACTGACCTGAAAATTGTTCCAATTCCACATCCTGCAAGCTGGCAGAATGCATTGGACTGGGCTCCTTAACATGCTTACTATTGCTAGGGAAAGTAGAATATGGAGTAGAAATATGATAATAATTGGGAGAATTAGCTAAATTTGCAATCAAGTCTTCATGAGACTTGTCGAAAAGAATTTTGTCGCGGTACTCCGGCTTTTCCATGCTAATAAACGTGGCCTGAGTATCGAAGAAATCTTTAGTCGAATCGGGACTAGACGATGGTGAAATCGTTTCGAAGGGGTCGATGTAAGCATTCTGGATACCTGTAATACTAGGTTCGAATGGATCTATGTAAGCATTCTGGATACTTGTAATACTACGTCGCCTCAAACTGATTTCGTCAGGCTCATACAAATTCTTTTTACAATCGTAATAATCAGATTTTGAGTCCTGACTGGAAGTACGTGAGCCAGACCTATCGGAGCTCTTGCTTTTTAGTGTTTCGCGTGATTTCTTACTATCCGTGTGGTAAACGCTGTCCCGTGACTTCTTGCTAGATTCAGCACTACTTTTGGATATTTTTGAGTCGTAAATATCACTCTTCGACTCTTGGCTAGAAGTTCGTGAGCCAAGTGCCCGTTTGATTTCCTTATAGAAATTACCATCAGAGCGCACAGACAATTTCTCGCGCGGGAGGACTCGCGGGTCATCGACGAGGAATGGATCGAGCGGGATGTCATTGTTGCTGCGATAGCGACCAACCACTTCGTCGGGTACGCCTTCGTGGTCGTCGCTTTCCGATAGATGCGACAACGAACGGTCGTCGTCAGACGGTAGGTCGTTACCCGAGTCGAGCGAGCACGAGCGCGTGTGCGCGTTACTGCGGCGGCCGATCAGTTGGATGCGCGCGTAGCGGCGGGTCTCCGATTCATCATCGGAGCGCTCGATGACTTCGTAACTATCGTGCGACAAGTCATCTTGCGAGCCGGTGCGCGCGAAGGGCACCGCGTCTAGACGCGCCTCGCCGATGGCCCCCGGGAACGACGACGAGTAGGCGCGGCCCAGCAACATGCGCGCCGACTCCACGGAGCCGCGCTCGCCGAACACGAAGGCGCGCGTGCGGGCCTCGTCGTAGCGCGTGACGGGCGAGTCGAGGCGCGACAGCGCGTCCAGGTCGGCCAGCAGCGAGCGCGCGTCGCGGCGCCGCTTGGCGCGGCCGGCCTCGTCGAAGCTGTAGTCACGCAGGTTGCGGCACGACGCGCTGCGCCGCCACGACACGCGCACGCGCCCCGGGCTGCGAGGCGGCTCCTCCAGCTCGTCCTCCACGGGCAGCGACCCGCCCGAGCGGCTCGAGCGCGTGGACGGGCACGCAGAGTAGATGTTGCTCTGCGATAGTTCGTACTCGAGCCGCTCGGACGACTTTTTAAAGCTCGAGGAATGCTTCGCGAGTACGAAGTCCGGATAGCCGCTAGAGAGGGGCTCTGCGACGGGGAGCGGTGCAAGTCGCGCGGTGAGCGGGGAGGGGGGCGAGGCAGGGGGGCTCTGACCTGGGCGCGCACGCGGCGGCGGAGTGGGCGCGCGGCCTCGCCCACTCGCACGGGGCAAACTCGCTTGGCTCCATGTACTCTCCGGAGAAACCTGCATACAAAAAAACACTCAGTTACTTGTAACTTAAGTACTGACCAGATATTAATCCTCAGAGAATAATTTACTTACCAATGGTGTCGTCGTCCGATGAGGCAGAGGCGAATCCTCCGTAGGATGATGATTGACCTCGGCATGGGTCACTAGCTCGGGAGCCTGCTGGAGCAACCACAGGTATTTACAGTGCACCATAGCAACTTCATTTTTAACGTACAAATGGTTCCCCGTGCCGTAAGTGCGTTACGGAAAATGTGCGAGATGATCGGATTTGTGCATTAACGATTGCATTCCATATCTTTCACCCACATGATATTAGAAATGATCTTAATAAGACAATAACAGTGATTGATGCATTTTGTATAAAAATTACAGTTACATTAGTATGTGTAGTAGTTCCTGACCATTTCTATATTCTTCAACATAAGTTATGGTCCGAATCACTTAGCAACATCGAGTTAGCATAAAATAGATACAACGGACGCATAAGTCGCATAACCAAACAACATTGCTCTTTTTAAACGTGTGAAATATAGAAAGAAAACATATCACTAACATTTTATGTATGCACACTCGATCTACTATTATTTTATCATAATTAATCGTCAATATGAGTAAAACATGAATAAGAGCGTTGAATATAATTCTGAAACGTCAAATTTGTGCGTGAAAAGTAGAGAAGTAAGAATATTAAGACCCAACTTCTGAACCATGCTCGACTGGTCTAATTTGGTTACACATTATCTTTTTGTGTTTTTTTGGCATTTGCCATGCTAAGATTTTAAAGTTATTAAGCATAGGAAAAATTCGACTGAGAGATCCTGCCCGCGGACTAGTTTTTCCTTTGCTAAATAACTAGTTACACATTGCTTATAACTTTAAATAAATAGAAGTAAAACATCGTTCCTCTAATTTTAAGTTTCAACTTAAGATGCAATTTATTTTTTAAACTCAAGTATGTATCAATAATTAAAATATTGATATTAAACAATAATTGCTTATACTTCGAATAAATGAAAATTTACAAAAATTAATTACTTTATGCTTTAAGAAAAAAAATTGACTAGAGATTAAATTGTTCACGATTTTCTAATGAAAATAACAATCCTATCACAAGTTATAGACTTATAGAAAACATCTGCGCATGTAACCAAATTAGACAAAATGATGACGTCACTATAATGACAAAAACGGTTAGAGATGATCCATGAACCAAACAGTTTAGAAACATTGCGATATAATAACAAGCCAATTTGTATTGGGCTCTTACGATTTGATTGCAGTACAGTTTTGAAAGCTGAAAGAAACAAACACAAATCTAGGTGAAGTTGAAATAAAGGCGAAAGACAGCCTACATAGCATATAATTATATAATAACCCTACGTAGTATGTATTTTATAATATGTATATAAATTTGTTTTAAAATTAAAATGCAAGATGGAGTTGACATTATGTGGGTACTGGGTACTTTTAATCCGATGGAAAAGTTAATGTTACTCTTCTACCAGTACATAGGTAAGTTTACCATTCTATCGATGACTGATATAAAGCATAAAATTTTGACTTTTGATTTCTACATAATTGTTTTTTTTTTAGATTAATTAATTTAGTTTAATATTATCATAATATTTTCTACTTATTGCTCGCTGTTTCTGAACAAATTAAGTATTCTTTGCCTCTGGTATTTTCATTAGCGTAGCTAGTGGTAGGCCGTGTCTATACTGGTTAAGTACCCATCCCAGAATATTTTGGAAATAAACAAGAAACTTCTTGTTTTTTTATAAAGATATAAATTCTAGAGAAAGAAAAGTTCGAACCTGCGTCCCTTCGGTTAAGTACACTGCACACTTTAGCCAACTAAGCTACATAGACCACCACTGCCTATGAAGTCGAATTTCTCTTCCTTATTCTACGTCTTATAGGTGTCGTCAGCGACATTTATCGAAGACATATTACTATGTTCTTCCACCGACATGACTTATCTTACTTTGGGAACTGGCTTAGCCAGCAACACTTCGACCAAATGTGATCTTTTGTGTAGTCCCTAGCATCGTGCATTATCTTACTCTTCAAATACTTGGCTAACCGACATGACTTACAGGTAATTCTTGTTTCGTTTTACCAGAACTTGTGACTATTTGGCAATGTGTTAGTAAGTAAATGGTGGAGTATGTGATGTACCTTGTCCCTCGTGGTGGCATAGGCGGTAGCTGTGAGCGGCGGGCGAGTGGCGGCCGCCGGGCGCCGCTCCCGCCCCGCCGCCGCCCGCGCCTCCTCCGCACTGTAGCCCTTCATCATCAGAGAAGCCTCCAGGTAGTGAGGTTGCTTGTCCCACTCCAGGGAAATCGCTGCAATATACCGCACACTTACAAACTGTTCACTATCTCACTAATGGTAATCTCTTAGATGTATCTATCACCTTGAAGGGCAATAACTTGAATTAATAATAATAACAATGTATTTATTGCCACAAAAGTAACATAATAGAGGTCCAAATTAATGTAACTTAAAATAAAATTAACAATTAATGTTCTGCTGGCACATAATATAGGAGGACCTGTTCTATAGGTAAGTACTAGCAACCAATACCAACCTATGCAATAAGTTCAGTAATGCATTTACACCGAGGAGATAGTAAATAGAGCCTCAAGTCTGTCATATTATTGTATATCTACTGTCATTCAATGACTTTAGAATTGTTGATTTTTGACAGTTTTGTCTACCAAATCTGACAGTTCTTGTGTGTGGGCGGCTATTCTAATACAATTGAAGTCCCGGAAGATACAACACGCGATGAACGAATGGACGAAACAGGTGGTTATGAAAAAAAAAAACGTTACAATTATATGGACATGGATACAATACTTGTAATTGGAAATATTCGGAACTTAGAAGGGAGAACAACTCTAAAACTGAATCCACCAAACACCATTTATTTTACCCACAACAACACACAACAATTAGCTCCGTATTAAAAAACGTATCATTTATGCATAATCCTTCGCATTTAAACTCCCTTTATATTTAATGATAAAGATTCGACAAAATAACAATAATATTGTGTTACATTATTGAAATTGACAAATTAAGCTTATTGAAATAAAACTACTTTTATGGATTTTATCGCGTGTGTCATTATGCATAATATTCGCGTAAATGTCAGAAATCAATATTCCTTTGTATTTTAGTGAAATAAAAAACAATAAAATTTAACTATAGTATCATAACGTTATATAAAATATGTCTAATGTTATAGTAAAGAGAGTATAGGTTCCAAATGGCATGTTAGTTACACGGAGCTATTGCAACTAAGTATGTGTGTGTGTGTGTGTGTGTACGTACCGTCGGAGCCGGGCGGAAGTGGCAGCAGCGGGTGCGCGGAGACGCTCTGTCCGAGCGGCGCGGGCGCAGGCGCCGCCGCCGACATGTTGCCGCGGGACCCGCACACCGAGCGCGACGCGCGGAACGACCCCGACCTGCCGACAGTCGGGCAGAGGATGGTGACGACTGACACCAGCTTTTGGTTTCGCACTGTATCCTTGTGTGTGGCCCTTATCACAGATCGCATACTAAACGCCGGAAATATCTGTGTACACCCTACTTCTCTTTGTAAGGCCGCGTACTGGCACCGCGGAAGATTTCGCACGGCCGTGAATATCCGTGTTTTCTAAGCAACAACTGGTATACTCGCGGCGGCCGTGCTGTCGTTGGGTTTGCATGATTACGGGCCGCGGGAAATCACTCGAGTCGTAAGTACGCGCCCTGAAGCTTCTCGCCTACTAACGATTTTTAAACGGGATCCACAGATATTTCCGCTCAGCTATTACAATACATAATATACTTGACTTCCCAAATTCGTCAGTAGGCGCACGCGCATAAGACACTCATCTGATACATAATAGTATGGGAAACGCAATCATTAAGTTCAGTTCAACATACGATCGCAACACGCGTCGTGTTTGCGTATATTTTGATAAAATGACTATTCCAACAACTCTCGACTTTATGACGTCATCACACGGTTAGGGGTGCGCCTGTCGACGAATGTGGAAAGCCAAGCATCCGTAAAGTATGTTATCTGTGCCGTTACAATTCGCGTCGCGCCGCGACGAGCCTGCGATCCTCGGGCATCAAGCAAGCATGATCAACTAATTTCTGGTGACCGGACCATCTCATTACTAATCCTCTTTGGTAATAAAAAGATATAGGGTATCTTTTTCACGGCCGCGAAAAACATAGTTATCTGGTACTTTCATAGTATATTTTGAGTTGCTTATCATCGACACTTGATTGATGTTTTTCGAGTATATAAAAACGCGATTCCAATAATATAACCAGAGCGCAGACCCATCATGGGACAAACCCTAAGTGATACGACAACACCATCCTCCGACCGATTGTCAGTGCCGTCGCAACGCAACGCACTCGCCACTACACCGTACTCGTTTATTTGGAAGAAGCGGAAATGTCAACGGATACAGCGCATGCTCGAGATTATGCTAACCATTGATAAATACAAAACTATCGAAGCCTCACGCTAACCAATTCGTTATTATTCGAGGGACTGTTGTTACATCATGCATCTGTTCTTTACGCGTCGCTTCTCTCGTCACACAAACGCCCACAAGACAAAACCAAAAGCTAGTGTCTCCCAGCCCATGCCAACCACTCACCTTTGCTTTAAACTTATGCTAGTATTAACTTATGTTAGGAACATGTTCCCGCACGTCCTACCAAGACCTTTGTTTAACACTGTAACATACTATATTACATCTATAAGCGTTGTCTAGCTACGCCGAGCGGTAAAAGATAAGTTACAGTAGAAAAGCTGTTTTAACTATAGCGGCTGAAGCTGATATATTATTTTAGTACATGCAATATTAAGTTCGACACGAGATAAAATTGACATTGCTCTCAACAGACAATTTCACTCTTAATGTCACTTTTATCTTATGTCGATTTTAGGTCTACTTTAGTATTATACATATCTGGCATAATAGCTAAGCTTATGTATTTATTACGAACGTACCTCTGGAATGTTTGCCGCTTCACGTAGTTGTCTCTGACGTACTCGACGATCTGTTTCTGAGTTTTACCGCTATACCTACAAAGAGAATATAATGGTTGACATCACGCAATAGCAATAAAGTGTACGATAACGTTTAATTGTTATAATTGAAGATATCGGATGGCACCGTAAATTAACTGCTTTATTAATTATACAAAGAAGAAGTCAATACAATGTACGACCACCCAGTACTATCTTTTACCACCGTGACGTAAACGGAAACAGAAAGTTAATTTCTCAATATTCAATTTTGATGACAAAACGATATTGTACAGAATTGATGCTATGATGCTGCCTCAATACATCAAATTTCTGTGATAAATTTTCAACTTTAACACAAAATAATACGGTCCATATTCAATTGGGAAAACTTGACAGTTTTAGAATATTTTGACCTGACCCATAATGTATTTTTATTTATTGATAATTATTATTATTATACACACATATGACTGTTTTGTTTCGAGTACTCACAATATTTAATTTATTAAATAGCTATAAGTGAAATCCTGTATAGACAATATATGGTTTGATGATGATGATGATGAAATATCTCACCTAAATGAGGATCCTCGCGATATGACCCTAGTCTTCTGTCGTGGTTGCCGCTGCACACTCGAGCATCGAAAGAATCCGTGGTTCTCCACACACTTCTTCCAAAAGTTCTTGCATTCGTTGCGCCCGTCAAAGAAGAATTCCACTACGTCGCGGTAGTAACCCTGAGGATGTAAAGGTTATTATTATTTCTACTACTTAAATAAACACCTATTATGTCTAATATTTGATCTAGCCTTAATTTAAATAGCTAGGGAGCTTAAAACCCAGCTGTAAATATTCGAGGTTCCCACTACTGAACTTTTACTTCGTGAAAGAGCACTCTATTCCATTTCTATAGTAATTAATAATTGAATTGTAGCTAGCTAGCCGTAACTTAGCCCTGTCATCGTCTACCTATGTACCTTATAAGGTGTCATAGTCCGTTAAGTACATAATTTTTCTCATAAATAATTTGGGCCCATCAAATCAGTGCAAAAGGTTTTAATTGAAATCAATTAATCTCGCATTCTGAGACGAGTCCCGTGCCCAGCAGTGGGTAAGTCAATGGGTTGAAGACGACAGCACTTCTCTTAGCGCTTAGTATTTTACCAATAAATACGGGCAATATTATAAAATGTTACTTACACTAACGTAACCCTCCGGATGCAACTTGATAAGGAACTTTTTCCTCTTGAACGATATCTTCCGTATCTTGGCCCAACTGAATGTGTTGATCTTGGTATAGTTTTGGTACACTATGATGCCTAAGTGGGCGACTGCTAGGTTTAATAGGACGCCCTCGTGGTCTTTCGCTGGGTGCATTTTTATTCCTGAAAGAATGATATGAATAAGATGTTGAGAATAGTAATTAGAGAAGCCCTCAACATTTTTCAAATTTCGGTTGTTGAAAAGAAATTTCGTGTCAAGTTTAAGCTTCTGTAACAAATTATATTTCAGAAAAACCGAAACGTGGTCTTACATCTTTTTAAATTTAATAATAGAATCTATAATTTCAGGATACATTTGAGCATGCCATTATAACAGTTTAGGTTACTGATTGAAAGACATTATTGTTCTTTAACCTTTATCTGACTATTTTACCTAGCTTATAAGGAACCTTCAAACTATAGTGAGATTGGCATTAAATATAAAGTATCTTTCATTCAGAAATGTTGAGCTTTTCTTACCGTATAATTCACATCTTCGCGCTGTTTCTAATAAGTTTAAGTCAGCCTCCGCGGGGCTCTGGCCTCTGAAAAAAAGAATACAATTAAAAAGGCTCTGCGGATTGAAGCTATGATTGGCTCCAATTACTAGGATTGTTGCCTTAATGACTGTTCACAAGTCTATAGACTTTAGTTTTAACAGAAACTTTACTTTTAGGACTACAGGACTTCGGGAATTGTTAATTGATTAGAGACAAGGCCAAACTGGATCAAAATCGGGGAAGTTATAAAAAAAATTGTTAGGTAATATCAAAAATGTACAATTGTCATTGTTGAGTTTAGGGCAAAAAATTATAAAACAGTTTTGTTTTCCTTTTTTTGACACCTAAAAGAACACTTTATGTGTCTCTAAAAACGGCAACATTACGGAGAAAAACTTACAGATGCTTTTTATGGTTTTCCATGATCCGCCTCTCGGACTCCGAGTCCTGTCCGGGGAAGAACTTGTACCCGCTGAGGTACGTGTGATCCGGATAGTCCTCGGGCACGAAGTCGCCGCATTCAGCTATGAAAAAGAAGATTTTGATAAGTCTTTAAATGATCGTAGAGTGCACTCTGGGCTCACAACATGCCGACTGGTTAATAAGTTTACCATCGACCATCACATAAACTATTGTGGTATAACTAGTGCAGCAATACTTATGTATTTAATCTATCTATATATAAAAAAAAGAATCTCTTATTTCCCTTGGTCATCCCATCAGGCGTGAACGGATGGAACAATTTCGCTAATTCTTTTTTTTTGTGTTAATTATTGTTAGGAGATGGTTCTTATGAAGGAAAAAAAATTGTGTTTTTATTTTTTTTCTTTCATGTGAATTCATTGTGCAGGAAATTAGAAAATTTAAAAAACTTGATAATTAGGAGATAGTTTCAGGTAAACTCCACGCAGACGAAGCCGCAGACAGAAGCTAGTTTATTATGATGGTTACGCGTTAGAACAACGGTCGGTATGCGACTTAAATACTCTATACGCTAATGGCGCACTGGTAATCAGTGTTAGGCATATAAACTGGACGTTAATGTTCAACTAGCTGACGCAGCTGTTTCGTTATTAATATGGAATCGTTGATGAATTAGGTCGCACTAATTAATGTGTGCGTCTGACGAAGTTTACGTCATACAATTTTAAAGGTATGTCGAAGTCACAAGCTTGTCCTTAACAGCCCTGTACAAAATTTAAGGTCATTTGATTGTTTACTTGCAAAATTCATTTGAAATGAGCGTCTTATACAGTTGTTTATGCATAATTACATAAATAATGCGCTTCAATACCTAGATACATAAATATTTGTTATGCTAGCGCCAAATATACAAATTATGCTTTTTTATGTGTGGGTAGACTATTTAACACAGCCACAAATTTTTTGCAAAGTTCTAACCGAAAAATCCATCCACCACCGAAATTAGTATTGACGGGGCACTGCGCTAAATTCTGAGTTCCTTCCAGCGAGCGTAAGTTTTATAATGTCCGAGCGGAGTGTATATGTAGTGCGTTGATCGTCAGTCAGCTTGTTTGTCAGTCAGTCATGCAGTTTCTCTTTCTACCTACGTTATTATACATTCTAGTAGTCCTCATCTTAATCCAATTTTCTCACCTTGCACAATATAGCTGGCCATAAGCGCGGCTGTGTTCTCGTTGCATTGTATGCAACCTGTAGCCAGGTCCTTCTTCACTTGCAGACAGAACAGGTAGCGGGTGAACTCCTCCTCCAGCCGCGCCGGGTCCGCCGTGTAGAACTTGACGCAGAAGCGAAGGGTCGGTTCCAACATCGAGAGGCACACTTGACGGCACATCGGCTTCTCGAGGTCTAGCCAGTACTGAACAAAGATAAAGCAATATTGCAAATACCATATATATTAATTTAATTTCATATTTATTACTATATAAAAAACTGTCATATTAGAGATTTTATTGATAATCATCCTCCTACCCTTATTCCAATTTACTTGTGGTCGATATCTTTTCCTTCCATACATCTCTTTTAGCCGTCATCTCATCATTCACTTCCTTTGTAGACATCATCCATCTATTCTTTGGTCTACCTCTTCCTTTATATCCATCTAGATTAATGCTCAGCACCTTCCAGGTAACATGCTCTTCACTTCTACGCATCACATGTCCATACCATAAACAAGCGTATAAGGTAGCGTGGCGAAAAGGCCCTCCAGCCGAGACAAGAGGCAAACTGTTTAACGTCAACCCAATCACACCATTATTGCTATCGTACCAAAATGGCGAAAATCCTAATGGATCAACTACCAACTGGGGAGGTGGTAGGGTATGTCGGACTCCTACCGACTTGTCTTGTCTAGCCCTATACGTCATAGTCATGCGATTCCTAACTTTCGTCGCAATCGTGATACCAATCACACCTACCTATAGCCACTTTCATACTACGACCACCTAAACATTCATTTTCGTTTCGTTTTTAGAAGGAAAAAGCAAACGGAGCGGAATAAGCTGTGGTTCGCTAGTTCCCCATTCGATTCAATTCGATCGCATATGTTCGTAGGCATCCAAGCGTAATGTTCGCTCTACCTACCGAAATTGCAGCTTTATAGGAAGTGAGGCGAAACTTAGATTAGGTATATTACCACTATGGTATGATGATATGTAGATGTTTGTCACGCCCATATTCCCCGAAGGCTGCTGCAGAGGTGTATCTCGATAGCACAGTGGTCACGTGCTGCCGTGCACAGAGAGATTTAGGGGACACCCGTTTAAAGCCTCCCCAGGGATGTGCCCTGACAGGCGTGGCACAGGGGGGTTTTGGGGTGGTCTATTAAGAGGACACAGTGCCCACCTCCATGTGCTGATGGTGGCTACCGGGGTGGTTTAATGGGTAAGTACCCCACACTCCCCGTTCTAATAACCGTAGCCCGGTAGCCTTTTGAAAGGCAGAGTCACAAACATCTATTGCCGTGTAAATCCTTCTGAAAGGATTCCGTGACTGCAACTTATACACAAAACTAAAAACTTTTTTCAAGCACAAGCTTACATAATACTTTTCGACTATGCAAGTATTTTTCTTAAATTACTCTTTGTAATATTTTTTCTTGTGCTTAAAATGTGCTGCAAGTTTTCAAGCATTAATATTATTTACAACATATTGTTCTCGTACTACGAATAAACTATGTGAAAGCCAAGAGCATCATACAAAGTCCGTAATATTCAGTATTTACGAGTGACAATGCTTCCTTTGTATGCTGGTGCACTAAATCCAATTCTATTCTTAAAGGTCAACATTTATTTTTTCGCTAAATTAGGTCATAACTGCAATTTCATTTCTCTATTGTTAAAGTTACATTATAGTACGTTGACCTCAAATCCGCAACTGATAAAGAGAAAAAAAAGACGTTTTTATACAGAGTGTTACAAAACTACCCGTAAAGCCGAGAGGAGGTTAAATGGGGCCTTATAACGAGTCCATTCACATATTAACCGTAGTAACGCTGTATAACATACCCCAAAAAAAGGAAAACAACATTTATGAATGAAAAATTATTAAAGTAGACAATTATTAGGTAAAATAGGTACGTAGGCCTTTCTGTTAAATAATCTGGTTCCCTGACATAAAAGCTGACAAAATTTATGGCTTTGATAATTAATTATATTTTTTACGGGGTATTTTGTAACTATCAGAATAGTTAGTGTTTAATATTTAAACACCAAAAAACCGATGAAAAAACAAAAATAATTGTTATTTTTGTTTTTTTTTTACTTATCTTAGGTACTACTTATGACAGATTTTTTTTTGTATTTGTTTCTGAATGGCCATAAGTTCTACTATAAGCTATTCCAAGGTTATCCATTAATTACCGGACACCCTGTATATCACTAAATAAACATTAAACATACATTTAAGCTTTATATACTCCTTTTCTATTGTCAAATCTCACACTCCTTGGGCGCAATATTCTTAAAAGTGGGTGCCAAGTTTTCGCTTCACGTATTAATATCTAACTCCAGTAACGATAGGGTTTGGCGTTGTAGCTTAATATGTGCTACATTAGTTGCACTAACCATGTAAGGCTTCAGCAACGCGTTCCTTTACATAACCTAACTTCAACGTAGCTTTAATCCTTTTTACATAAAACATAGAACTTGTTATTCAACTACATTTAGAAGTCGTGCCACAACATGTGAAAAGGATTTTTCTTTGTCGTGTCGTTGACTCTCAAGATTGCCATATTTTTTTTTACGATTTTCTAAACAAACCGCCCTATGGTACGCGTGGTAGTTAATATGATAGACGAGCCCTTTTTAAATTCTTAGATTTTTAGAACTTGGGACGTAAAAGTTATAACCAGTTTTATTTTTTAAGGTTACGTATTAGTGTCCCAATATAGATTGTTAATAGGTACATAAACATTGCTTTTGTGATACAAATAAATGTTCTAAATTGCTTGTTGCTATCTTTGTAGTGTTTTACTTACCATTAAGTAGGTAATTGAGATGGAGGATCGTACCTACTAAGTGGGGTGCATTAGGACATACCTATTTCCTATGGACTTTGTAGTCCACTGCTGTAGTGGACTTTGTAGTGCACAGGTTGATAATGAAGAAGTCTGGAACATCGCCGCAAAGGGTTGTTAGCTTATCGGTTTTGATCGGATACATTTCGGAGAATGTCCATCAAATCTCCACGATCTTATTCCCGATCATATTAAATGTTATTTCTATTTCTAAATAATTAAATAACATTTCGATATTTGTGTTATTTTACATATAGCAACTTCTAAAACCATAACTGCGTTTAGTTTACGATTTTATTACGTTTATTTATTAAAATATTTCTATTGATATTATTAATTAATCCGAAGTTCTAAAAATAATATACTTACATGAAAATAAATGGCTTAGTTGCCCTAATAAGTGGTACAAATTCTATTAAAGAACAACAAAAAAAGTATGCGGTACGAAATCTGCCGTTCGCCTTTCAAAATCAATCAAAGAAATTTGACAGATTGTGGTAGCTTGATGTGCTGGCCTGGTACTAGTAGCACATTGTAAAAATACAGGGGATTCATTGTCTGTGCTTCTACTCTCCTCACTTTAGTGTCTACCATGTTCATACATCTTTCAAAAGGGCCGAAGCGAAAGTTTACGTAACATTTGCGTGGGTCGATTCGGTCAGTAGGTAGTTGTCCCTCCAAAACGTTCTCTCACGACATTTGCACTCACTTATTCGCTGTAAACCCTCGCAGTTTATGTCCGTGTGACCCCTCAAATACCAGTAAAGTCAAGTGGCTACTGGTTTAAGCAGCACTATTTCTTCAATACCAGCGCCCTCTCTCTCAATGTCAACTTTAATGTACGGCGGAGTTAAATATCAATTGAAAATAAGAGAGGTCATTGTCAAGTTGATAATCATCAAGAGTCCTATCCATAACCCCGATTACAGACAGGCAAAGGAAAGCACGTGAGATTTAAAGTTGGTGTGAGTCCGAAATACTCTGCCGCCTACCGCAACGGACAATGAATGAGAATTTTCTGAACTATAAAAAAAGTTGCGAAAATTCAATATTTTTTCTGAAAGGAATGGATTGGTTTCGAATGAATCGATTTCTCATTCGATATCAATCTGGTCGAGTCTATCGCACCTGCTACTTGACCTAAGTTTACTTTAATTAATTCTAAGAATATTTGACTCGGGGAAGTAAGATTAAATTGCCTCATTTTCGCGGTTATTGTTAGATGCTGATAAGGTGTAATGTACAAATTAATCGGTATTAATGTCCAACTGCCTTTTGCAACAAATTCAATATTTGCGGAGACCTCGA
This sequence comes from Acronicta alni, assembly GCA_964056405.1. Lineage (NCBI taxonomy): Eukaryota > Metazoa > Arthropoda > Insecta > Lepidoptera > Noctuidae > Acronicta > Acronicta alni. The sequence goes on along the minus strand of OZ043915.1, from coordinate 15,154,203 downwards.
TTACTCAAATTAGGCAACATAGGAACTGAACTGATAACGCTTTGGCTGTTCGCAAAAAGCCAGTCTTTTAGTCTTCTTCTTCAGGTGCCTCTCCAATCATTAAAGGTTGGTAATCAACTACGGCTGTTTCTCCTTGTCTTATGTGTTCGGTGAACAGCTCACCAACAGGCGTAACTCCAGTCTTTCAGTACTAAGTGGATATTTACAGAAGGGCAAGGTCCTCTTGACCATACAGTATACTTAATCTAAGTCTAAGTAGATAATAAATTTGGATAACGTACCCCTACTTTGGTACCATTGGGGTCCAAGTATTCCAAGCCGAAGTAATCCGCTTCTAGTAGGTGCAACTGCCGGCATACTTGATCGAATAGCACCCTGCCTAACGCCTTCGACTGTAACAAAACAGATATATATAGATATGAATGATTTTATGAAATAAAACGTAGTTGTGCATACATTATTACAATAAAGTATCAAGTTGCTCTGTAGTACTCCTATGGGAAAAGTGGTAAATGTACTTGTTGTTACTATCTTATGTCTCCTATAACCAAGCTTATCAAATCATTCCTGTTCACATTCATCTGGATAATCTAAAAATCGATTCCCTAAGATGGTCATAAAGTTTAGACAGTCATCAATCACTCAAACCAAAGCAATGTACAATATTTAAAGATGATTGATAATTATAGATGTAGTGGAACTCGTTGACCTAAAACTAAGTAGAACTTGCAATATGGAAGTCAAGGTGCTCTCTCATATTCTAACATGACATAAAACAATGACATGTCCGCAACATGATTCAATTGTAGGTAACCTACATTTGAAAAAGGTAAACAAAAAAAGTTAAGACAAAAAGAAGTTAAATGTTGAGAAAATAACGCGTGAAGTGTTATCCAATGATGATGTGATTGTGTTGTGAGTACCATTCAAATAAAAAACAGGACAAACAAATAAATACATTTTCCTGCACTGCCTTATAGCCGAAAAGGTTAAAAAAGAAGTTCGAATATAACCAGATAATCTGGACAGTAGCTGAAGACCAGTTGCAATCTACTGTTCGAACGAATAGAACCAAAATGTATGGAAACGAACGATCCGATACAAATTATACCTTAAACTTGAGACGAATCGGGCACGAATTGCGAATGCGAATGGCGGGAATTCAGATTGCAACTTGGCCCCCAGTTCACGTTTGATGGGTTGTACGCCCATCCGTAGACAAGGTCTACAAAAATGTTATTAAAAAGAAGTTTCTGTGCATTAAAAAACTTTTACTAAAGAGTTGACATTACTACTAGTATATCTACGGCTGGCCTGCAAGGCTACACCTACCGTGATTCCCCCGAAAGTTACCCGGGATGATAAAGAATATGAGGAAACTGTCCGAAACCATTTTTATAACTAAGTTCTAATAAAAAAATATGTTCCTCTAAAAACACACATTCTCAATCCAAACATCGCAACATTATAAATATTCAGAAATTCCGTCCCTTTTATTGCGGCTTCCCTTTCCGTTTGTACGGATTGCCACGGTTTATATCCGAAAATAAACTGGGAAAGTGGTTTCTTTACGTCATCAATGTGGAGTTTCTTTTTCCCCTGAAAATTAGTTGAACTTTTAGTTTATGCGGACAATAAACGTTATCAAGCATCACATACATTTTGGATTTTCAAAGAGTATAAAGATTTTATATGCATGTTACATTTTGCGACCAATATTCTTTTATCTCCTGAATAACATCATTTTTATGATTTTAACAGTTTTATGGTCCGACATAATTATAGAAAAAAAAACTTAGAGACTGTAGTCATGCAGTGTCAACTCTGACGTATTTTTCTGAAAAAAAAAGAACCTCATTTCCAGGACTCGTTAGCCTTCACCGAGTTATAGCATAAGTTACTACATCATAAACTGGTAAATCAATATTCGTAACGCGACATGCCTCTTGCATTTCGTATGGTTCGCTCGTAACTTAAACTTGCTATATAAAGTTACCCTGTGTTGACAAACAACTGTAGTAGCAAGCAGTAAGCAAGCTGAAATAATCAGCTGCCTTTGTATTACTTCGACGTGCCGTAAATGGAGGTTCAGTGTTTTGTCACAAGCACAACATTATGTTTAATGTTTACTTGGTTTTGAAGAATGGAGTTCTGTATAAGTCTCGTTATAAGTCTCGGAATTATTATATTAAAAGCCTTTTCAGGAACCGCTTTGACGCCTGTATGAAGAAATTTCAAAACACGCGTTCAAGTGCGCCTAGTACTCAAAATTTTACATAGAAGACAGTTTTGACTGAAGATAACCGCAGTCTCTACAATGGATCCGGTGATAAAACACAAGACAATTTCAATATCACATTGACAGTATAATTCACCCTCATTGTATCAATCTGGTGACCTCAGGCACAAGTCCGTTAACGAGACGCGTCGGACCATATACGAGGGGGCCAACACTCGTGTTATAAATAGTTATTGGTGATTCGGATGACATTGGTTAGCTCGTGATCAGCCATATTAAAGCCCTACATTGAGATCCTATGTAGGCAATAAATGTAACATATTTTCCTATGGCGAACTTTTTTGGAAGAGCAGAAGAAGAAATGTCTATTTATGACTTGACGAGTAATGAAGAGATCATACTACTTAGAAAAATCATAAGTTCATATTTTTAAATATAATCCAATACCTGAAACTTTGGTTTAGAAACATCAACGACAAAAAGGACAAGTATTGCTATTTTTGAGGGGTTTTAATTAATTTCACCGTCTAAAATTTCGTAAATATAAAGGCTATTATATCCTGCCTGACCTATCTCGGGATCAAAATACAATCTCACAAAACCGACGACGTTTTCCTCAAAGCCCGCCTTAATTACGTGTTATCCTTAAGGAACCTTTCTCATGCCAAGATATAATTCAAGGCACATAACGGATTAATGTGCGAACTTAGATGCGTTTTGAAGTAAATATTTGATTTAATGCTTACACACCAGTCACATTTTTTTTAAATGGTATTTATTTGAAATATAAATAAAACTAAGGAAGCTACGGATAATAAAATATTATTTCTTAGAAGAGGAGTTTCTTAGGCGCTGAGCATAGACGATGGTAACCCTTTGTCGTGGTATGGACATGTAATGCGAAGAAAAGAAGGATTTAAGCATAAATGTGGATGGATCAAGTAAAGAGGAAGACCAAATAAAAATTAAATAGATTGCGTGAAATAAGATATGGTACGGAAGGAAGTAAGTGATGAAATGACGGCTGATAGAGACGTCACACACGTCTATCGTCTAAAGATGAAGATCAAAGGTAGGTTGTAGTGGTAGTAGTAGTGGTCGAAGTGCCACTGAAGCTAAAACAACAAACGTTATAAATATGTCGTAAAATACAAATGAGTTGCAAATTAACAATTACACTGTGAACGAATTCCATCATTCTATCAAGCGATTAGGTCATCCATTCAGAGTAACAAAACAAAAATGGTCGTCTATTAACTTTCGCTAACATTTTTCTACAACTACCGCCATTTACGTTTACCCAAACAATGTACAAACAATATTAGTTACGAGCGACGTGGCAAGCATAATAATAGTTGTTTAGCCTAATAAATCACTATTGTAATCTTATTTAGTCGTACGGAAGGATGTTACGACCGTGGGTACCCCACGAAGGTAGTCCATAGTAGGTACAGCCAGCAAGAGTATCACTGCATTCGAAAACTTAAGCGTATAAACGAAGAATGAAACTTTTTCTCCAAAATTTTAGGATCTAGAGCTATACCTGTAAAACAGGACCGTGACTGTCCGATTGACAGAAAACGCAGTCTAAGCCAGTGAACCTCTCTTTTTATCCCGTGAGAAAATCCTCATGGATTCTCACCACACTGGGTGGCCATTCCCCTCACATTATGAGGAGGAACTATGAAATCTCCAATGGAACACTACCATGAGAATTCCTAAGAAACCGTTGGACCTCCAGATTTGAAATTGGAGGGTATATTCCTTGAGTACTAGACGGGACTAAGACGAAATTTTAGGGAAACGAAATCCTTGCCGGTCACATGCAAGCACAGCATATACCAGAGGAGACCGTAGGGGCACAAGAACAAGGGAGATTCAGTATGAACGTCTGAACCATTGAAAAAAAATTGTTTTCATAAGGCAGTTCGCACTGCAGTGGAAAAGCTGCAAATAATAGTGATGAGAAGACAGTTTTCTGACAGCCTCTTCAGCACGACACTTCTACCCTAACGTATAATAAATATAATAATAATATAAATATCCTCTACTCAAAATCGGATGTATTAAATCAGCCAGTTTGCATTGGTCACTGTTTTTTATGCTAACTGTACCGACTTGCAAGTACAGCTAGATAAGTAAGTATGCATAATCATTATGACAGTGTTGTCGCGGGGTCCTCGGATTAAAATAGCCCACCCTACATGGATGTTGCAATAGGTGACTGCTAAATTCAATTAAGTGTATTATCATCATAACACGAACGGGTTGCTTTGCATACTAGTCTCGTGTTCATTCCGATATATTTCATATATTTATAAAAGATGATGCAAGGCAATAGGTCAACCAAATGTCACAAATAAATCTAACGATTTCTCATAAAAGCTGCAAACACTGCCGGAAGATATACACATAATATTTTCTTCCCACTCGTACATTAGGGTTCAGAGGTTACGAATTGTTCCGATTATGATTGCGTTAACCGTTAGACGTTATTTTAAAAAAAAGATAGGATATAAGTACCTGTAGATCATACAAATATTTGTTCCGTGAGGGGATCGAACCCACAACCCGTGGAGCAGAAGCCAATCGCTCAGCCGTTACGCCAAAGTGTTATCAAAAGTTAAAGTTACCTCACTACTACCGTACTAAAGTGTTGAGAAATAATATGACCCAGTATCACCAGGACCACCTTACTTTTGTTCAACTTCTTTGGAACTAAAAATAGACAAAGGCAAATACATTTAAACAAAGTCATAAAGCTAAGTCCATCATTGGTCAGACCATACGCTCATATCAGCGTAGGTTGACGAGCCAAACGCTAGACAGTGTAGTAACGTACCAACCAATTTTGGACAAGTTTACGTCGAAGCATGACTAAATAGTATTACGAAATATACAGATTAAAACTGCGTCATCATCGTATTGTATTGGTTGGCTGACCATAAGTGGACATGATCATTGGTTCTTGGAAAAGTTACGTCAATTTTTGGACTGCAAGCATAAAAACGTGGATATTTGTGGGATACAAGATAATAATTCACATTATACGTTAATCTATAATACTCCATTCATTAAAACTTTAGTTTCAATTCTTCGTTAGCCTAGTGGTCCTCAGCGCGACTGTTAAGCTAAAGGTGAAAAGATCATAAATAGTAGGATAGGATATGGTAGAGTATTATAATTATAATAATTCATACAATAATTAGTCAATTACTCATTAGTCTAGTGGTCCTAAGCGCGACTGCTACGCTAGAGGTCCTGGGTTCGATCCCCAGGTCGAGCAAAGTGTTATTGGGTTTTTCTATGAAATTCTCAGTAGCAGCTCGGAGTCTGGATTTGTGCCCGGTTAATGGCAATAGGCTCGCCCCCTATTACATGGGACCTAAACATACCGGCGAAATGTGGGTGTACATTAGCACTCCTCTGCCTAACCCTTCGGGGAATACAGGCGTGATGGTATGTATGTAAAAAAAAAAAAATTCATACATAAAATAATTCATATATAATATTACAACTCAATCTACTATAGCAAATTTTGCAACTACCATTTTTGGTAAATAGCTCAACAAAACGGTTAATATTTTATATGGTTCGAAATACTATCAGTTTCCTGAGCTCACATCATACCTACATGATTACATAAACCAAGCACAAATACATTGCCTATCTAAAAATATGAAGCATCCCACGGTCTAACAAAAAACCCTCACGCACTTATTTATTGTGAAAAATTCGAAGAATATTTTCTACCTCAAATCGTATTTGCCATAATACGAAATAGATGTGTATGTAGGGTCAGAGACGTGCCTGTCGAAGAATTGAAACTTTCATGTCACCAAACATGATCAGAATCGACAATCTATTTTTGTAGCCCGAGTATCTGCCGATGTCGCATTTTTATTAAGAGAACTGAATAGGTCACCTAATGTATAATTCTATGCTTTATTACAACTGCAATGCTCCAGGTCCGTGCTCTAGAAACTAGGAGAAAAGACGTCTTCACTGGGCCCGTATTTTATATCATTAGGGTGCACTGAGCTTGGAACATTTTGCTGGTAATAAACAAGGGTTTGGCACTCTTGTACAAAGCCTTGTTTTGGCTGTGAAGCCAGATGTGTGTGGATTTAGATGCTCCTCTAAAATACAGACTACGACATCAGAAAATGAAAATCTACAGGCACAGACATCTCCAGAATAGTATAGCAGCATTGGCTGTTATAAAATGCCAATAACAGAGGTAGATTTCATCTTACTGATAAAATTGAGAACATAAAAACACTGCAGAAACAGTAATTTTAAGAATGCTAGAATTCTGACAATTTCTGCTGGTTTGACGTAATTCAAGTATACAAAGAAACATTACAAACGCTTTTTACCTTTTGATATACAAGTAGACGACATCATTAAAATGGAAAAATGGATTGTAAGCGAAATTTAGGAGTCCTTTATGATTTCTAGACACTGTTTGAATTTGCTTGTGCACATAGTTCACGTCATCGTTAATAACTTGTAGATAATTATGAGAGATCCTTTCCGGCATGACCAGCAAACAATGAACATCTCTTGTTAACAGTTTTTGGCATATTATCCCACAAAACGTCACGTTCCACGAAGACAAACTGGCTAACCAAATGGAAACTGATTGTAAGTCATGGTACGGTTAATACTTGGCACGCGATACCGTCACGTCGAGCCGATATTTTACTATATGATAGCTGCTGGCGCTTCATATCAACAATTAAATTTGAATCTATTGGAAAATTCTCACCTACATAACCTCTCATAGCTCATGATCAATCAATATGTATTTTATTATAATTATGTATATCGCAAATGTCTCGGAAAAAAGTTGTTCTAGTTTCTGCTTTAAAGGAACTTCTACATCGGCGTCATCCCCTTCTTGTCTCATTCCCCCTTTAATCCTCCAAAACCCGCAGTAAGCAAAAGCAAAGCTCCAGAATAAACTACACGTACAAGTTGCATTTAATATAGTATCAAGTAGTGACCATAAAAAACTCACCCTATTCTTAAAGTAAACAATTAGGGCAACCCGTTTTATTTTCGTTTCTGTTTATTTACGGAGTTGTAAGGCTCTCGCTATGACGTCAGGGGTTACCATTGGAAGTGATACCTTATCCCTTAGGACACAAAGTTCAAATAAAAGGATATCACAGCTTGAAGAAAATTATTATGACGTTATTTCATCATGTGGCGAACATAGTTGTGCAATGTTTCTTTTAGAAATAGAAATGTCCCTTGAACCATGTCTTCTGTGACGTGAAACCTAACAGATAATGATTCAATTTGTTACTTATTCATAAAGTCTCTAGGGACTTGATTATTATGCACTAATGCCAACATAATTATATGAATGTAAACTTATATAATTATTCCAAGTTTGATTCTACAAAAACATTCACGAATAATGATTATAGATTGAATTTATTTTTCGAAATTAGTACTGTAACAAATAACAATTTTATTCCATCTAAGCCACCTCACATTTAAAACGACTGCCTTGGAATACGCTAAAAAGTTGCAATGCGGTTTCAATTAATATTTTCAGACGGCACAAACGCAGACGGCCACGAAAATGGCATCTGACCCCAATTTCAGGTGACAAAGTAGTAAAATATTTAATTCAGTCAAAAGAGCCACATTGTAAGCTACCTCGTAACGTTGATACGTGTGCGAAGAACGACCCATGTCAAGGTGTGACGCTTTGACGACCACGTCCCGAAATATTACACGACAACATCTTATCTTTTGATATTCCCTTTTTCAGTGAAATTGTAATGATAGTTTTGAGGTTTTTTTTTCTGTAGTCACAACTTGAGAGCTACGTTATAATTACGCTAATCAACTGATCTGCAAAGTTAAGCTGGGTTAGCCGCGGTCAGTTTGTGGATTGATTCTTAACACACCGAAACGCCTCCGTGTGACGGAGAGCACATAAAGCCACAGATTCGGGTTGTCATGCGAACAGCTTGACCATCGTTAATAGTCATCAGAAGCCTAAAAAGACTGACAACCAGTCTATACTCAGGATATCGGTGTTCCCCAGAATTTGTGTTGCGGAGGTTTGATGGCAGTCGCTTCATATAAAATGATGATATTCAGACTATCTGGTTATATTGAAAGCCGACCCTAACATAGTAGGGGAAAGGCTCAAGTAATCACACCCGGAACACTCCATACAAACTTTCAGATAGAAGGTTACTGATGCCTACTACAACTACTTAAGTTGACGTTTGTCAACTGTTTTACTGTTTTACGTTTTCATTGTACCGATACGTGTACAGTTGCATACGATGGTTATTTTTGATCCGCATTCATCTACCGGCTGACGCTGTTTTAGAGACAACGAAGTGCAGTGTCTTATCTTTAGTTCTACAGAAGCTAAGAGGGATGGTTCTGTACGTAGTACCAATTTTTTACGGGGGGAACCTTCAAAAGGCGACCGGTCTATGGGGGTTAGACCGGGGAGTGTGGGATTCTTACCCACTAAAACCACCCCGGTGGCCACCATCAGCACATGGAGGGGGGCACTGGGTCCTCTTAATAGACCACCCCAGAACCCCCCTGTGCACCGCCTACTGCTCGTTAATCTGTGCTATAGTATAAGTTTATTCCCCCACGGTCAATATTATTTTCTAGAACAGAAAAGATCATAACTAACTTAGTTCTTAGCATACTAATTAGTCCTTTTTTTAAACTTTAATCGCCACTGTCACCGTCAACTTAAAGCCTCGTTCACTTTACAGCGTAATAGAGGGCTAATAGGCGTAACAATTAATCACCAGCAGTCATGGCGTCGATTATAACCGAAGCAACAGCGCCAATAATAGGACCCCGTATTTAGGTCACTCCAACTCGACCCCCTCGACCCTGTTCCCGAAAAATATTATTACAAGCATCAGAGCAATTAGTGCTGTTAATGACTTACAAAATATTCACCGATCAAAACCAAGCAAACCTGAGGCGAAAGTAAATATTATCTATGGTTACAAATACACAAATTAGCATAAATACGTTCCCTTTCTAATGCTGCACTAAATTGCCTCAAGCGGGAGACGGAAAGAGAACAATAGACTCATTGAGGCAATCAAAACTGCCTGGCTCAGGGGTTCTACGATAAATTTCTGGCTTTACGCCAGCCCGTTCACAGATAAGGGTTGACACAAACATAGATTAAACACGCCAAGACCGCCGCACGGTTTTTTTCCGTATAACGGCACAATCATGACGAGAAGATTAATAGCTTTGTTGCTAGATCAGATATACAGTTCATCGACTCCAGGGTTAAGATGCGATATTTAGTAAAACTGATGTCCTCTACAAGACCAAGCTTAGCTCAACATGAATGTACTCGGTCAGCCTTTTGTATACACCAGTAAATAAAACTTTTTGTGACCTCAAACTTCAGGGCCTACACATCAAAGTTTGAACAAATCACTGATTGAAAAAAATATCAACAATTAATAAGGTAATAAAGTCATTGGAACGAACGAAATAAAAAAGACCTGGTGAGCACGGTAATATTTTCAAAATAACACGAATACATAAAACTATGTCCCTATTGGGTTTAATTTGAAAAGTAATCCTAAGAACAGTAAAGCGAACTTGTACAAGACACGAACTCCCGTCTTAACCAGACCCGAACTGCAATACTTACTTTGTAATATTTCGCTCGTGTTTGCAATAGTTCTGTTTTCAGTTTCAAACAAGTTTATGGAGGGATTTTATTAATACATATTTCAGTGTCTACATTTACTACAAAACACCGCGTGAAAAATATAATCTGACATAAGAAAAATGGCATATTTATAAACAAACTCATAGTAAAAAAATGAATTTGCTACAGTTCGGAACAAATACGATAAGATTTTTTCTTCGTAAAAAAACTACTGAAATTTTAGGCAAAATGCTATTCCATTTTTTTCTTTGGATCTCTCTAAATACGACGGCCGACAAAGTATAGGCTATATAGATATCAATATACAAACACATCGGGACATAAAACGTCTAGCCTAGAACACATAACCCAAATTGTGTTTCCAGAACACAATATCTCGAAAGATGGAAGGGAGAAAAGAATGTGATATTGGAAGTTGTGCTGCCGAAAACAGATATGAAGCAACGGATATTCTTTTGGTTTCATATGTGGTACATTATTATGTACACCTTACAGTCTCATCAATTACAGAACAAGAAAGGTTACAAGAAAGGTAAAGGCTGGTTGATCGAAACTTTTTGTTTCAAGTCTTTACGGTATTTAATCCAACCAAATCATTGCCTGCACCGTAACTTTATAATAATAATGGAATATGTTTGGTTTAGAAAGTTGTGAGGTATTTGTGTACCAGGGGTCTAGGAACGTTATAGCGGCCATAAAGAGGAGCGATTGCCACTTATCGACAAAGCCGCAGTCAAGTACTTGGGCTCACGATCAACTGGAGTGCTAGCTTCACGACGCGCGGCGGGATAACGGCAGATTAGTCAAATCGGAGAGTACCTCACTTTTATCCGACTAAGCAGTGATCGTGTACGTACTAGATTTTGTAGTATTGTACAAAGTACTACCTACTTTGATACACGATATAGAAAGTAGATCCTGACTGAAAGGGTGTCATTTCTCAATAATAGCTTGCCCCGGAGGTTCTATTGTCTTTTTTGTGGGAAATACATAGCTGTCCCAAGATTAAAATACCTAATTATCAGATACTGATAACAGATCTTTAAAGTTTGGGAAGTTGTGGAATATCTATCTTGCTTTTATTACTATTTGGTTACAGAATAGTATTTAACCTTTCGACTTAACCTTGGAATGAATAACCCGAGTAGTGGTATTGAAACCCTCCAATACATTATACTATTTTAAGTATTCTCATGCTATCCCTTACATCGCGCTCCAGAAAATCGTGAACGATGCACACGACCTGGCGACGACCCGTCTACATAATACAATTCGTGCAGCCACAACAAACGGGGCATGTCATGCAAAATTGTACTTATTTTATAAACGCCGCAATGGCGTGCTGTCTTTAACAAAGGTCTAGAATCTGACTTGAATATTAAAAGGTGTACAGTCACGTGCATAACTATGTATACACTTACTAAAAGTCCAAAGAGACTAATATAATTGTTATATACTTAGTTTTCAAAATACTATATTCGCAACACCATACAACTCAGTCAATACCTTAAAAGAAAATAGCTTTAGAATTTCGCTAAGTGTATACATATACTGCTCGTGACTGTACAAGGGCTCGGATACATTATTTGCGAACGGGATTTTAAGTAAGACCATGAGGAATTATAGTGATGGTTAAAATGATAATTAAATAACCTAATATTTTTGAGTTTATATTGAAATAGTTTTCCGCCCGCGGCTTCGTCCGCATCGAGTTCGGTTATATCGCGTTTCCAAGAGAACTCTTCAAAAGTCCGAGATAAAAACTATCCTATGTTCTTTCTCAAGGTCAACTCTATCTCTGTACCAAATTTCATTAAAATCAGTTCAGTGATTTAGACGTGAAAGCGTAACAGACAGACAGACAGAGTTACTTTCGCATATTTTATAATATTAGTAGGGATTATGGAATCATTTTTCTATTCCGGTTACTAAAGCTATTACTCCAATAGCTCCTATCCTCTTGGTCATGGTCTACTATAGTCTACTAAAACTTAATGCAAATTAATCAGTAGGTATATATACAAAATTGAAATAGTTTTACTCTGTGTTATTTTTGGTTTTGTGGCAATAAACTTTTTCTATTATATTCTAAAAGAAATGGATGGTAAAAAATATATTATCTTTAGCTTTTTTTATTAGCTTAAGTATCTATAACAAGTATAATTCGAAGAAAGATCTGGTAAGTAAGAGTACCTATGCATTCTTCTCATACTTGTGGCAAAAACTATCGTTTATCGTTAGTAAAACAAGACCTATTCGATCATCGAATATCTGGACATGGCAGCCATCAATTCCGCAATAGTATGCGATATATAAGTAACGTCAGTGCAAAGCAAAAGTGCACTTAAGTGCCTGGGCTAAGAACACATCCAATATTTAAATTATTCAGACCAATAATACAACTCTCACGAGCTACTCGCGTGCAAGTAAACTGCGCTGTCTGTGAAAACTAACCCTTAAAGTCAACAGGATATTAAAGTTTGTAGAAAATACATGTACTAAGTACCAGCTCAATTTACTTTGATGTATGTCTGTTGTATTGTATCGCTGCACGCGATGCTCTATTCTAGTTACATTATTATGATACACGACTTCTACTTTGTGTAGTGTAGTACCTCCCCATCGATACCCACATAACTATATAATATAAGTACATGTAACCGAACTAGTATTTAAGTATGATTATTATTGTATTTAAGACACATTATAGTAATCTGTCGCACGAGTAACATCTTTCATTTCGTCTCCCCGAGTACATCCCTACAATACTAGTTCGGTTACATGTACTTATATTATATAGTTATGTGGGTATCGATGAGGAGGTACTACACCACATTTGTCTTGTCTCAAAATAAAGTAAATTAAATGATATTTATATTTGTAGCCGTAGCCAAGGGTATTTAAAGGTAATATATATTGGTACATGTAATTTGTAATTTTCATCAAGATTTTTATATCAAGTAGCATTAGATGCAATGTTAATTTTGTGAACATTCCTTTCAGGCCAAATCCAGTTAAGTAAGGTTTAGCCACCTTATTCAAAAACACTTCCATACAAACAAGATACAATATTCAAATCCTTAAGCTACAGTCTATTCACCGAGCATCCCATCGTTATCCCCATTCAACGTTTACGACTTGCGCGGGAACATAAACAGCTGATACATTCAATGTTTTCATTTCATTCCCACATCGTTATCGCAATATGGAAAATTTCCCTTTAAATTTGTAGTAACATTTTTACTGTTGGCAATTCCTTCTATTTTAGAATTTTGAATAGGTATATTCAGCGAGTTCAAATAAGGAATGTGACGTAATCGCTAAGGCGTTGAAAACAAGCTGTGAACAAATACTCCATTGTATAGGCTATGTGAGATGAGTACAAATAAATACTTGGAGAACCAACACGCGAGAAATCTGTGACGTCACGCAGGTGTTGGCTGTTAAGATGAGTGATGGATTTCGTCGCCAAATATATCGGTATGCCACTACTTTCAACACTAAATATATTTTGTGAGGAGTGCCTGTGATACATGTCTTACATGACACCCTTTTGATTTGTGTTCATTGAGTCGTTAGAAAATATATTCTACTCCGTCCTTGTATGGGCTACGAAGAAAGTTAATTCAGTCATTTAGAATATAGACATGGTTTCACAGACGATGATACTCAAATTAAGAGTCTTACTAATCTCGAAATTGAAATGTCAACACGACATGTACTTATGTCCTAAAAGAACGTCCACGAAAATACACAAACACACTCATACTTTTATTAATTTATCGTCGAATTCATTTAGTGGTACGAATAAAAATACATGTATATTGGAAGACGGGTCTTTAGTGCCTACATAAATTAGAGGGCGGAGTCGTTCAGGGTGTAACTGTCCCTTATAAATATCTGCTTGAAATAAACCCGAGATTGGAATGGTATAGCGATGCTAATATTTCGAACCCAGCGTTGTAAACAGAAACGTTTAATAGCAATACAGATCCTAGGATTTGCGTGTAGAGTTGTGGACTGGACTTTAATTCTACCTCCTTGTCTCCTTGGCTTAGAGTAAGCTATAAGAAGCGAATTATTGTTGCAAATAGTTTGCTAGCGAAGCGAAAGCTAAAAGAAGAGAGCGATGGAAGCTATAAGAAGCGAATTATTGTTGCTAATACATAAGGTGGTATGCCATTCATCAAATGTTTTTGTCCGATATCGATTGATTAATTAAACTGGATGATATTTGATGAAGTCATCAAACTGCATATTATACCATCACCTTATCTAATGTGTAATCCTGTGGAAGTATGAGCAAATACTTTTTCATAATAATGGCTGATATGGAGGCAATTTGATCAACTCTTGGACAAATATATTAGACCAGTGTCATGAGACAATCGTCAAAGAAGTTTGATCAAATCTTGGACCAAGAAATTGGACAAAGGCATTTAACCATTGGCATACCCTTAGATGACTCGTGCCAAATCCATGGAGCAACAACCAAAGTTCAACCGCTTGGAAAACGCGAAAACATCAAGCAAGCATTTGTTCAGGCGAACGCCCTTAATGTTCAAGTTAAAAAAATATTAGGTTACAAATCCAACCCAGTGCAATAAAACTGTTTAAAATTCGTTGCAACACTCATGATGGCAGTAAGCCAGAATTTTCCGGGCAATTAAATCACTTGAGTGTTGCCGCAATTTGCTTATTTCGCAATGAGCTTGGTGCCTATAGGTACCGACGCCAGCAGGTCAAGCTATCCAAAACCATCCATCGTTTTGTATTAAAGTTGAAAATCAATCAAAGAAATTTGACAGATTGTGGTAGCTTGATGTGCTGGCCTCTGTACTTGTAGAATCACAAATAGGCCCATAAACTAGACACTTGGGTAGCCAGTGATGTTTCGTAGCATAATTAATTCTACCAACTCTTTTTGATGTTGTCGAAGGTATTCTTCGTATTAGTATTTACTAGAACATACAAAAGTATATTTACAAATAAAATTCTTAAAAAAACGTTTCCTCATATCTATTTATTTATTATTTATACTTTCTGTACAAAAAAGGCGTACAAAAGCTGTCTTAATGACATGCCTATATCCTTTGATTATATACTTGTCTAGATGGAGCAATGCAAACAAACGACACGCGAAAACTGTCCCCAAATTGCTAGATGTGTGAGTACCGCTTGTGTACTTATTGTAGTCAAACTGTCAAGGTGTGCGTGTTTAGGGATGCCTGCTCCAAATTATTAACTTACATTTTCTCCATTATTTAATGGGATGACAGTTAAACGACATAGGCTGAATAAAGTAAATATTTTGTAGATTAGTGTTTTATTTATTTTAGTAAAAACAAAAAATACAAAGAAAAAATATATACAGCAATTTATAGATCAAAATCCATCTCTTTGTATTTGTTTTCGGAATAGTTTTTTTTTTTTAATTTCATTTCGTGTCCGCTGTTTAATGTCTCTCCAGTCTTAAGAAATCTGAAACCCAAAATATTAGAAAGAACTAAGAAAAATACTATTTAGTGAATGACTTCATTTATTTTGTGAAGGCAAGTTATCATTTACTGATCAAATAAATTATGTAAGTAATTATTAAAATAATAATATTTTCCTGATCGAAAGATGATGACTGATATTTGCATTTTATCTCCCATAGTTTCGCCAAATCTCCCTTGTAATAAATTGACAACACCGGCTATTCTGTCGAACCTACAAATTAACGAATTGAAAAATCATGTTTTCATAAAATAATAGAGGTTAAATAACAAAACTTACTGATGTAATGTGATCTTAGTGTAATTATACGGTTTTCCCACATAATTGCGACACAATTTGACAGCAAATACCGACATATTTAATTATTTTTCGAGAACTCTACACCCTGAAGTGATCCAAATGACACTGACGTAAGTGAGAAGAGAGTCTACCAATTTTAGTAGACTTTATTTGGGCCGTTCTGTACGTGTCAATGTGGCATCTAGACAAGTTTAAAATCAAAGCCTATATCATGCTTTTTTTTTAGGTAAGTACACATTTACAAACTCAAATTCTCACAAACAAAAACAGCAAGACCCGAGACAGACTACTAGCCATTAACTGGACACAAAGCCAAACTCTTAGCTGAAATTCGAATAAAGCTGTTAGACATGGGAATCATAAAGACATTAGCTGCATTATCCACAAATCCTTCACCTCTGATAAGGGTGTAGCTCGCTGACACAATATACGCAGCCGTACGTTACCCTGGACAGGCTAATAGCATTCGGTGACGCACAAAGGATGTCATGTGACAATGAAAGCGACGTTAAACCATTAGCCTAGCAGTAAATGTAATATTAAAGTGCTCTGTAAATTGCGAAACATGATCGTCAATTTCACTTGAATAAAAGTAAAACTTGGCGTAAAGTTCAACCTCAAGTTTCATATAAGAATGTGCTTCATGAATCTTCTTTCTTTCTCCGAGCCTTTTCCGAACTATATTGGGGTCGGCTTCCTGCCTAACCAGATGCGGCTGAATATCAGTATTTTACACGAAGCGACTGCCATCAGACCTCCGAAACCCAATTTTTGGGTAATATCGACACCCTGAGGATAAACTGGTTGTGAGGCTTTTTGGGCTTTTGACTACCACTAACGATTGTCATAGGTGTTCGTATGACAATCGGGACCGACGACTTTATGTGCTCTCCGAGGCACGGAAGGGCCTCGATGTGTTAAGAATAGTCACCCATCCACAGACTGACCGCAACTAGCGCAGCTTAACCTTGCAGATCGGTTGATCAGGTTAGTTATTGCTTAGCCACGAGCCCCTCTGGCTTATATGAAACTTGAATTTTACGTATTTAGACGGTGCTGTGTAAAATGCCCCAAATACCGCTTTAGCGCATACGCTTTATAAGGAACTAAGTACACTGTAATTTCATTATCTACTGGCTAATCCGACAGACGTCTCGTTCAAATTGTAATAAATTTCACCCGCCCTAACTTTTTCCTTTTTTCTCGGCGATGTTTAATACCCTATAACAACTTTCCTCAAGAATTGGGTTATAAAATGCAAAAATATTTTTTGAAATCAGACTGGTAGTTTGAGAGATTAGTGCGTTCAAACAAACAAACAAAAACACTTCAGCTTTATTATTTTAGTACTCAATAGTCATAGATAATTATTATGATACCAACAAACTGCGATGTCTCAGTCAATTTTAGAGTTTTGTTTAGTACCTAGATGTACTAAACAACGAGTGTTGTTCTTATTGGATCCGATTCACAGTGTAGTGCTTATTTATACCTCTTTGAAACGAAATCAATAAGCATGTTCACACTTCACAGACACTACCAAATTAGCATCATTAGTGTTTCAGTATAAAACACCTATCAGAAGATTGAATGAAATAATTAAAGCCAGCGAAACTTCACATACAAAATACGCCTTTTTGATCACCATAAGAGTGATTAGTTTACTATAACACCATTAAATTAAGTGTCCAAAGGTGTACCTACACAACGGTAACCTTTAAGGACAGCGTATATGGATGCATAGAATATAAACCCCAAAATAGAATACCTATAACAATATTTTCTACAGTGACTGGTGCCTAAAACAATAAGTGTAACTATGAATCAATAAACAACATCACAACAACAAGTACATACTCTCAAGATAAACAAACATATTCTAACAAAGGAAATCTAATCACCTCTAGTATACCTTTCCTACTATTCCTTTCGTCACACTTCTTGCCTGTCTTCATACGTAGTGGAACTCCATGATGTCTCTCTATCACAATTATGGTATTCAGTTCAGGCACGTCTCAGGGTAGAATAATAACCTGATAGCCGCGCCCTCGTTTGACATTACAGTCAGAACTACCTTTGTTAACTTATTAACAAAACTCCGTGCCATCCAAACACGACTTTTACCAGGCTTTAAGCACTGTTTCGTCACACACAAATAGTAACAAGCGGAATGTATAGTTAATATGAGCCTAATGTATCATGAATGCTAATCTAGAACAGTGTGACAAGTCAGCGAGGGTGATGTTTACCGGACCCGTACAATCAATTAGTGCCTCTCCCACTATTTAAGCCGTAACCTTTAGGAGATATGATCATAATTAGTGTCGTGTATCGGTAATTACAGACTACTGTCATTGCTGGTTTGATCAGGAACGATCGCGTAGTAATTATTTCAGATCTCTAGTACCAGGGTATCTGAGTAATCTAATGGTTTTAAAAATATTTTGGAATCCCGCTGACCATGATCTTCAGTACCAATAACTGAAACTACATCACCTCATTGAAATGTTACTGGAAAGTTAGGTGTAAAATGTTAATACTTCAGTAAGATGCGGTCTTATTCTTCTTCGATCGTGTCGATAATAGATAGTTTATGCCATAGAAAAAACAGTCAGCTATGTTATCACTGCTGATTGGCTACATTTTCCAGTGAAAACATAGCTGCTCTTTTGATAAATCCGGTATTTACGGTTGTTGGACCGTGAGCTCAGGGAGACCTATATCCAAAACAGCAAAGGAATTAAAAAAACCCTCACCAATGAGTTCGTTTGCCAATTATTGCAACAAAATATAAAAAAGGTAACAATATTGATCGCCAAACCGCTCCTAATTAACATACATGACTACACGATATAGTTGTCAGTTACTAATGGACTTCGTGTTAATTTTGCAAGAAATGATTAGTAAATGGGTTTGCCAACGTTAATTAAATTAGGCAAAAATGCAATAGCTCATTTAGTTTAGCTGATTGAAAAGGAAATGTGAAATTTAAAGTGGAATAGACTTTCCAACAGCCTTTGACGGAATGAGTTCATGACAAGACTAAATGGTGATCACTGTTCTGAATGTAAATAAGGGTACTTGCACTTGGGGTAACAGTTTCCTCTAGTAATTTCAAAGAGGTTAAAAGCTGGTTGCTTCTTGTTACAATTCCGACACCGTAGCTTATTAGACTGAAGGGCGACCCCACTATTTCAGACGAAGGCACAAATGATGATTAATGGTCGTGTACGATACTCCTGTACTTGTTTCGGGATTGCCTGGGTAGTTCATGCATTACAATAGTTATAGCGTAAAAAAGTATGATGATATTATGAATTAGTAACCAGGATTATTCTTCGGTATTTTTAAAATTAGAAAGAAAGAAAGAATAATATTAATGGCATTTTGACAGTAACGATTATAAAGCTGGAACCTATTTACTGTTCGTAAAATTTTGTTTGGAGCAAATCAATAACGTCCTTTGAAGGGTTAATCACCCTTTTCCAAGCCCTTCAATATGAAAGTGCAGTCTCCTTCAAACTTTTTTCTCAGTCTGCTAGGTTTCGGGGTTTAAATAAATAAACAAAGTACATTCAACTTTTTAGGTGAATAAACTTAGCAATCTCAATTTGTTTCTTATGAGATCGCACGAGAGAAAAAGTAGATAGCTTGCAATCTTACTTATTATATTAAAAAGGCAATGGATATAATCGAGATGCAAGGAACGTCCCAGTCTAGTAATTTTATAGATTTGAATTCCACTCATAATCGTAGATATATAATGTAATGTAAAATACATGCATGTCAAGAAAAATATATGCTGTATACGTATTATATGATTTTGTCTAACTGGGCTATTTGCGATTATGATTGATCAGAACGCTCCATCTTTTCCTTGACGACATTGAAGAAATTTTTATAGGATTACTGGCGAATCCCTCAATTTAATTCACTCAAGAAAAACAAAGTTACGTCACAAGTAGCCACATTTCCGTAGCCCCTAAAAAACGAGATGGGTTGTCAAAGTTTGGAGTGTCGGAATAACGATTGGATGGCGCGGGGTAAAGTTGGGGTGGCCTATGGACTGCGGTAGATAATCGAAAAATCGCATCAGGGACGAATTGGCGCTATTTCACGACAGATACGAATGAATTATTGGATTACTGAATAGAAAAAAATATTCGTACACTTGAAATATTGTTCGTCTTAGATTATTGCGTTTATCACAGCTCTTCTCTCAGTTCTCAGTTTAGATCCGAGCGAATAAAAGATCTGTCATGCAATTACTAAAATAAAACTTATGTTTTTAAACATAAAAAAAAACTGAATAAATTACTAAATTAATATATTTTTAAAGTTATTTGAATTGTTTAAACATCTGAAATTAAGACAATTTTATACTCATTTTAATAATAGATATAACTGTACGATTGTCATAAAAATCCAATATAACTGAGGAAGCGGAGAAGACAAAATCCCAGTGACAAAATTATTCAAAATTTGGTGTGTGATAAATAGAAGTGAAAGGAAAAGAAGTAGTAATCAATACACAACACAGTCCAATAAGAATAAATATTAAAGATAGCAAGGATTTATAATTACTACATATTTCACGACTAAATATCTCAGTGTTCATAGGAAATTAATTAATTTCCGTATAATTCATTACTTCAGTTAATCTGTTAGCTACATGCTGAAAACGTATAAATTGAATTCACCGGATACTCTGAATAAGGATTACAAACAAATTGCCTTAGCTTCTAGGATTACAGAAATGACCCTCGTGCATGTTGGAAGTCAAGTAACAAAATACCCTTTGATTGACCCATGTACAGTCCCACGGTTGGGTACAGCTCTTCTCTCAGACTGAGAGAGGTTAACCTATATTCTGCCACCCTTTATTATTATATTTTTTATAGTATGGAAAATCCTCATGGTTCCTCCGCCACTCGGGTAGATGGTAGGGTATATCGGACTCGTACCGACTAAAAACCGCACTTGCCTTCACTTGCCCTATAGTCGCCACTGGCCTAATACAGGATGGAATTCGGAGCCCGCTTGCCAGTCATTTATTACCCGACTGTACGACGCAAAGGAGGGTAATGTGTTTATTAATAACTCTTCTTAGAGGGACTGGACTTTATAAGAATTAATTTAATCTTAATTCTTTTAATTATTCAGTTTAATATTAATTTTAGAATCGAATTTTAGAAGCATTCGTAGTCGCCGCCGAGAAAATCTCTCAGGTATTCAGATTTCCTCAAGGTGTTTTCCTTTACAGTATAAGCGAGAAATAACTAATAATTATTATCTCCTTCAATTAGAAACACATGATTGTCTGTATAATTTGCAATAAAGTTCATTGATTATCGTCTTAGCTTAGCTAATTACCATTCATTACAAATGTTTAAAGTAATACTTATGTTTCGTAATAATATAACAGTTTTAACCTAACTAACCAAGCGTGGGATACGTATACACGGGGGATTAGGCATGCTTTCAGTGAATACCATTCCGGACTAAACGTAATCCTAGCTTTCGAAACCGGGAGCTACTTATTCCCCCCAATACTCCCGAATGTCCCCCTAATAGGGTGGGTCTCAATAAATAGACAAAAATTGCTGCATCAGAAGAAATTGTTGCAGAATAGAGATATCTGGAATGGCTATTGAAAGCCAGTGGACTGTCTCAAGTGGATACAATTTAATGGAATGTAGATGCCACATCAGTAAAATACTTTTTTTGTGTTTGAAAATTCCGTTTTAATTTAGAAACTTTATAAATATGGCAATTTTCAAAGTTTTATTTATAGTACTCGTTCTACTATCTGTTACTTTTGTTGATTAGCCATGTTTCACGTCCATTTGTTAGATATTTAAAATATAATAGCTTTTATCTTTTTGTATATTTTTGGCATTTTCCATGCTAAGATTTTAAAGTTATTTAGAAAAGGAAAAATACGACCGCGGGCAGGATTCGAACCTGCGTGGCTTAGTGGTCATAGCGTCTGGTGTACCGAACCAGAAGACGCAGGTTCGAATCCTGCCCGCGGTCGTATTTTTCCTTTTCTAAATAACTTTAAAATCTTAGCATGGAAAATGCCAAAAATATACAAAAAGATAGTTAGAAGGTAAGGTGGCATCGTTCGGCATTTAACTAACTGTAAAGTAAGTTGTGTCGGTTGAAAAGCAAAAACTTGCATTTCAATAGGTGTTACTGACGTCACCATAAAGACGTAAATTCAATATGTGAAGGAAAAATTCGACATGACGGGTAGGTATCGCGGTGGCTTAGTGGTCATAGCGTCTGGTGTACCGAACCAGAAGACGCAGGTTCGAATCCTGCCCGCGGTCGTATTTTTCCTTTTCTAAATAACTTTATAATAGCTTTTCCTTTTTTTTTTAGTGAACGATAAAATCACAAAGGGAGCGATGTGACAGCTCGCAAGCCAGAAAATCTAACCTATGGATTAGCATCTTTACGTTCTTTTTACGCAGCTTATCGTTTTAAGAGCATAAATCAAATCAAGTGACTTTATTTGCAAATATGTGTACATGTTGATGTCAGGTATTACATTAAGTCCTTTGCCATATTTCGTCATACAAGGCTTGCAAATTTTCATAAAAATCTGTTATAAAAAACAATACACATGTAATATTATTATTTAATAAAAAAAAAAACATGCATTGCCAGAATGTCAGGTTGTTGGGAGCTTATGAAATATACTCATCGTCTAGATATGCTTTTATTGAATAATAAATATATTCCCATTATGAAATGAACTCAACTCATCGCTCCTAGTGGTGGCGTAATTGGCAATTAGGAGATTATATGGGAGATAGGTGACATTGTAATAGGCTACTAAAGGATTAATTACATCAGGTGGATAGACAAGTAATGAATACGATTTTCTGTAGGATGCGAGGCAAGGCCACGCACTTTGAAGGGGTCCTGCAAACGCAGAACCACAGTCACGGTAGGGGTCTTAGATTAAATATGTCTTAATCTAAGGTAATAACCGTGGTTATAGGGTAAGGAAAGGCAAGTCTTGTGCGGTTTTTTGTCGGTACGAGCCCGACATACCTTGCCAGTTCCCCAAGTGGCAGACGGACCCATGAGGATTTTCCGCATACGATAACCAATGTATTCAATAATACGACATTGAGGAGGAAACACTTTAATAAATAATCAGCACCAAATTGGGCAACAAATAGTAATATCCTGGAAAAATCAATTTACACGCAATTAGGTTCTTCTGGGCCTGAATGTTTGTGTATTATATGAGAATTTGTATTTGTAAACGCACCCCCGATACAGGAAAAAGTATTTGTGTGGGACTACCTTTTTTTTAAAGAAAAGAAACGTCTTGAAACACGTGGGAAGCTAATATTTAGCCACATCATTAGACTGAAATAGAAACAAGTTCCGTTAAATTAAAAGAGTAGTTTAGTTGTCCCATTCGGCTATCTATCCGCGGGGACATCAATATTCAAAATGAATAGTTGTTTAATAGCCATCCGTTTCAGTAATTACTCAACGACAATACGTCAAGTTCACACTGAATGCCGATAATAAGCGTCATTAACAACGGCCACACCGGAACATTACGCTCATTTTATTGTAAACGCGTCAAAATGTCAATTGCATTGTGATGGACGTGCTCATTCAATGGTAACAAGGTAAATTGCGTGTGTAATGTTGTTAGAAATATATTATTCTTTGAATCTTTTATCTTAAAAGTTGATCAAGAATATTGAGCGGGAAGACAGAATGATAATAGGATCAAGATACTCATAAAAAAGGTAAAATAATTTTCTGTTATATCAAGTCTAGAGCCAAGTCCAGTAGGCCGACGCCCGTTCACCACACGCGTTCCTTTGATTAGAATGCCAGACAAAGCCTCGTCGATTGAACTGGTCCATGACCTGTCATGTTCGTAGCGAATTTCACAGATCCCATGGCCATGACAATAGGGCAAGTGCGGCTTTTAGTCAGTACGAGTCAGATATACCCTGCCACCTCCAAGTCCCAAGTGGAGGATGATCCATAAGGATTTTCCGTACTATAGAAAAAAGGTCGAGCCAAGTGTTATTGGATTTTTCAATAAAATTATCTCTCGATGTTTGGATGTGTGCTCGATTAATGACGACAGGCCTATCACATGGGACCAAATACACACCGTGGGTGGGTACGTGGGCGTACATCAGTACAGCAGTGCCCTTTTGGGATACTGATTATATATGAGGTTACTTCGGTAAAAAAGAGGCAAAAAGTAATGAAATTATAAGGTTTGTGTTCAGAAAATAATAAAAGAATTAGATATCATAGTTGCCACTACTAAAATATTAACTTATATACCCAAACTGCAGAATAGTAAACATAAATTAGTTTCAAACTATACATTCTATGTCGCATGTCCTTTGGGAGATAACGGTGGAAGGCAAGGTTTGCGGGCTGCGGTCACATTATGCACGGAGGTCGTGCCATACGGGGCAACCTCATTTCAAATTCAAAATAGTTGCCAGCGAAAATTAGCAGGACCTTAACTAGTCACACCTTTATTTATGCATCAACACATCGTTGCACGTGGAGGAGTAATCAGTACGCCAAAAGGGATGCACGCATTCCCAATTTTGCACCGTTCATTAAACAAATATGTTCGGTTTATTGGCAGAGTAGCTGCAGCGAAATCCCATGTTTAGCCAACAGAAAATTTTGGCAATTCGCGGATTACGATTCGAGGTATATATTATAGTCTGTTCAATGATCGCGGGTTCAATTTCCGCACACAATAATTATCAATGGGGGCCTTATATGGGGGGATAAAGTCGATATCAAGATACTCAAATATATTCTCTCGGAAATATTATCGCTAACATTATATTTGACCTAGTTACTCCGAATCAGGAGGTGCAACTTAACGCCACCTCGAGCGACTTCTCCCTTAACTTGAAAGGGGGGAGTCAAAAGATCCTTGCTTGTACACAGTTGTGTGGAAACGGAAGTATTTTTGCCGCCCGCGGCATGATGTTTGTTCCGACTTTGTCAATCATTATGAACATTGAAGATAAATAATGATTGACAATAGAATAATAAGGGTGGAAACTGGTCAACCGCCAAGTTTTTCGATTGTACATAAATTCCTGCCGTTATTTGAGAATCTTATTGGAAAGCCTAACGACCCTTCTAAATATAAGTAATAAATTCTATTGAAAGATTATTTGAGGGGTAAATTATGTTTATGGTGTACTTGGATATTTCTAGACATTGCATTACCTGTGTGTTACCAATGGGTGCGGGATAAGAATGGAAAATTATTACCCAACCCGCACTAAACCAATGTGGTGGACTACAGCATATACCCTCTCATTATGTTAGGAGACCCGTGTCCAGCAATGGAACAGTGCACAGGGTTGATGATGAAACAAACAACCAAATAATCATTTTTACGTAGATAACGTTACATCTTAACCCGGACTTCAACATAAATTCTATTACATGTTACGAAGACCCAAGTTGAGTTATAACCTATATTACATACAATAATCAGGTCATCTTGTACCAAGAATTAATAACCCATCGCTGGACCAAGTTATCAAGGCCGGAGGAAGTTAAGAGTAATCACCTACAGGCCGACTGATAAAAAATTCATTGCTAACGGGTCGTTTCAGCAAGCTATCATCATCTAAAAATAAGACTGCGAATAAATGGCGCTAATTTCTACCCTCATTTTTGGGGCGCGGCGTCAGGGAAGGAGCATAATTTTATTATGTACTGATATCAGTACATAATAAAATTACTTATAATTATATAAGTATAAGTAATTGTAGTACAAGTCAAAGATCTCGAGTTTGAATCCAAGGCCTCTGACTTTTCGAGATCATGTACGTATTCATAATTAATTATCACTCACTGAAGGAAAACATTGTGAGGAAACCTGCATGCCTTAGAGATTTTTCTCGACGATTTGTGAAGTCTGCCAACCCGTACTAGACCAGCGGATTATAGCCTAATCTCGCGCAATCAGAGAAGAGACTAGGGGTATATGGGTTGATAATATAGTAGTAAGCAGTTTCTATTAGTGTCTGGAACATTAAAGATGGAATCAGTAGATAAATATACGGTATCAGGTATTATATAGCTTAATACTTAGTTAAATTCAATTTGTTTGTATGAGATTACTGCGACGGGCGGTTTAGGCTCTACGGCAATAAATCAGTCAGTGAGGACATGTACAATTCCATCCTAAAATGTATGGATGTCTACTAATTGGACTTCCAGTAATTACATAATACAAAACTATCACATTAACAATGTTGGCTCGTCTTAAAAATTACATCGGGGTGACAAAAAATTTTGACCTCAAAAAGGCCTCACCTGTATCTGGAACATGGATATCGACTCGTCCAGCATCTGTACCCTGACGGCGAGCATCTTGCCACCCTTCTTCGGC
This sequence comes from Acronicta alni, assembly GCA_964056405.1. Lineage (NCBI taxonomy): Eukaryota > Metazoa > Arthropoda > Insecta > Lepidoptera > Noctuidae > Acronicta > Acronicta alni. The sequence continues at coordinate 15,128,031 of OZ043915.1, read as the reverse complement.
GTAACCGGGGGCGTGCGCGACCCGCCGCCGGCGCCGTCCACCCCCGCCGGTGTGCTGGCGGAGTGATGCATTCGTCCTGGACAACAAACTTACATTATTGCATACTGTACAACGGGAAGATCGATGGCATATTATTATTATAATGGAACGGAAGGACCCCTATTTTGCCCTTTTTTCCTGTCCATCCAAAGATTGTCTGATAGACCGCCATTGTATCCTTAGTTTAAATAATTCCAATGTTACTTCTTATAAAGGTGTGTAATAAAGATTATTTTATTCTAACAAGTGCTACGAGGGACACCGGTCGTTCCGGAAGGCCGGTCTAAGCCTCCACCATCAGAATAATGTCGTCTTACAGTGGTCATGTATGGGGTTAACATAAATTGTTTAAAGAACAGCAGGAAAATCGCGTAAGGGTTCTGTTGGAGCAGTGATTATAGATACATTATAGATTTTACAGTCATTTGATTCAAACTATGATTCCTACTTTTTTATGTTACTGAAATATTGCCGCGGTTATTCTACGTCCAGCATGTGATCCCGATTGTAAAATAAATATCAAAACAAATTGTTAGTGTTACCGAGTCAGAAAGCCGAAAAGCCCAGTTTATCCACGGTATAGATATTATACAATGTTTTTTCATTTAATTGTATTACCCAAAAATTGGGTTGCGGAGGTCTGATGGCATCTGAGTGCCCGATGCCAAAGACAAACTGAAAGCCTTCCTTTGACCTGATTGCTCCAGAAGGAGTCGATAGGTTATCTGATTATACATTTGAGTAGTCATCCCGTGGAGTCGTCCTGCCCACTCACGTCAGACATTGGCAATATTACCAATAGCACAGTCAAGACGAAGGTTTTCATTTATTGATTACAAATTAGTTTAAAAATAGTAATTACAGCTTACATTGGACTAGCGAATACATGCATTACTATCAACTTATATTTCCTTCAATAGAATAGGATATACGCATTCTATTAGCGACAGCAAAAGAGTAATTAGCAATGTAATCTATTTACATAATACATAGCCGTATAATACATACCTATTACATTAAACTTAGTATATGTATAAAGTTATTGCTCCTGAATATATTATGTTAACGAAATTTCGGTGCATGTATTGTGGTGACAGGGACTTTAGAAATTGAATTCATTATTTAACCAAAGTTGTGATTAAGTGACTTTCTGATTCGGGTTCAATGTTCGTAATACGCAGACTCAGTACTGAAGCGTCGTATACAAAGTGCCCACTGAAAGTGCTCAACAGAACAGATACATAAGGTATGTACAGTACGTGGGCACTCAACCAACACAATACCACGTCCCATACGTATCAAGTGTCCTTAGAGCAATGGGGGCGCAGAACGATCGAAGGGCTGTACTATACTATTATGGTCTTGAGATCATTTGTTTCAGCTTTCAGCACGAGAAATGGGATTGTGTGGAAAACACCATTGTGCAAACATTATCAGCGACATTTTTTGGAGAATTTAAAGGATCTTCCATTATGTTAAATCATGTGAACGCCTACAATTTCTCTTCCTTTCGCTGGCCACAACTATCGATGGATGGCCATATGGATATTTGCTCACTCTTCCAGTCGACAATCTTGTTGCATCTAATTGCCAGAAATTAGTAATTATAGTCAGAAATCAAAAGAGAGATTGTGACTGTCTGGTGTAGTAAAAGATCATACTTAAACTGTCTCATTAGTCTACTGTTCGTAAACGCGACTGTTACGTTCTTGGGTTTGGATTTCTGCCCGATTAACCGACCCACGACACGTCGACAAGTTTAGCGCAACGGCTGAACGATCGACTTCCGTGCCACGGGTTGTGGGGTCGATCCCCACACGGAACAAATATTTGTATGAACTACAGGTGTACAAATAGCTGTAAACGTACCGACGATACAGGAGAAAATCTTAGTGTGGAGTAACGTTTTATTTTTAAAGAAAAAAGAAAGAAAGAAAATGGCAATGGTCTCTCGGGGATTACATGCATTATAGTATGTTATGTTTATGCATACATATTATAATCCACTCATATTCTAGTGATAAGTCTACATCGGTATGCGTTGAATGTCGCTAAAACACGAATCACGCCTTCAAGTTGGCCGTGATACGATTTTATTTGCAATAAAGTACCTCAGTTTATGATCTTGATAGTGATCATGGAAAACCTGACATTACTTATACAGGAATGTATCTATATTCTATAGATATCTACATTATCATTTTCTATATCATCAGAATAAGACAATTCATATTTAGCCCCAATTAATCTAATATACATATAAAATTCTCGTGTCACAGTTTTCGTTGCCATACTCCTCCGAAACGGCTTGACCGATTTTGATGAAATTTTTTGTGCTTATCGGGGAGGTCTGAGAATAGGCCAACATCTATTTTTCATACCCCTAAATTTTTTTTTTTATGGCAAAACAACGTTTGCGGGGTCAGCTAGTAAGCCATAAAATTTTCGTAATCTGTATTGAATACTAACCAATATCATGGCAATCTTGTTTTAAATCTAGTAAACATAACATACCGTCACGCCTTTATTCTCCGAAAGGTTAAGCAGAGGTGTACTATTGTACTCCCACATTTCGCCGGTATGTTTTTGACTCATATAATACGGGGCGAGCCTATTACCAATAACTCGGCACAAATCCAAACTTCGAGCAGCTACTGAGAAAACCTCAATAATATTTTGATCAACCCGGGAACCGAACCCGGGACCTCTAGCATAGCAGTCGCGCGTAGGAACACGAAGCTAACGGGACAGTTTTAAACTAATTAGGAATTAAGGATATTATGTATTACATAGTAGAAGCAGGATCAAACACTTGATTGGGTACATACAGTGTGGTAGTGGTTCTTGGTGATAAAGTTGCATATTATAATACTGTAAGAGTTCATTTGAAATGGAATAAACAAATGTATGTATATGTAAAAATATTAATTGATATTGTAATGTTATTAAGCAAAGGAAAATTTTGACCGCGGGTAGGATTCGAACCTGCGTCTTCTGGTTAGGTACACCAGATGCTATGACCACTAAGCCACCGCGGTCCGCGATACCTACCTGTCATGTCGAATTTTTCCTTCGCATTGTGAATATACGTCTCTATGGTGACGTCAGTAACACCTATTAATTTTAATAACTCTAAAATCTTAGCATGGAAAATGCCAAAAAAATACAAAACGGTAGTTGATATTGTAATGTCAAATACTATACTATATCTTTGTATTTGATAGTACAAACAAATTATAGTTAAAAGCAATTACATACTTTGTATTACTTGCTGACTAACCCATGTTGATGATTTCATTAAACAATCATTACAAAAATAGAGTTGAGTATAATAGCCATACCCTCATCATTCAAACATTGTTGTTCTTTCATATTATTATTGTTGTAATATTAAAACTCATGGACCGCAATATTATATTCAATAAATTACTTAAGTACATTTTATTCTTGATTATCACATGGTATAAAACTGTATGGTATTTTTAACACAACCTCTTTTGTGTTAAAAATAAAATGCTTAAATTTAAGTAATTATATTAAAATTAATTTAAGAAAGTCTTAGATTGGGTTCAGTAGCATTCACTAAATGAGGCTTATGTCCAGCAATGGACAAATGGGCTGACAATGATAATGATGAAAATTATTTAATTAAAATTTAAAATCAGTTGAATTTATTAAGAACCTTTTCATAATATAAACATGTGTCTAAACATATTATTAAATAATATCAAAGTAAATAATTGGCATTTTAAAAGTATTAGAAAGAAATATTGAAAAATGAATAAGTACATGAGTATTTTATAGTTTGTTCATAAGAAATTATGAAATAGGCCAAAGGAGATAACAACATTTCTTGTCACTTTATCATTGTTTAGTAACATAATAATTTATGACCGAAATATCCCCAAAATAGGCAGATAAGAGATGTCATCATGGAGGAAATAAATAATAACATTAAAATGTTTATCATGAGGAATGAGGAATTGATAGGCAAACATTATTATCACTATTGTTATTTTAGTGATTTTTTATTTGTTGGAAATCAATTTTGATTTACAGCTGTCTTTTTATATTATAACTAGTTTTCCGCCCGCGGCTTCGCCCGCGTCGAGTTCGGTTATATCGCGTTTCCAAGAGAACTCTTCAAAAGTCCGAGATAAAAACTATCCTATGTTCTTTCTCAAGGTCAACTCTATCTCTGTACCAAATTTCACTAAAATCAGTTCAGTGATTTAGACGTGAAAGCGTAACAGACAGACAGACAGAGTTACTTTCGCATTTATAATATTAGTAGGGATGTCATTTAAATGAAGTATCTGCATACAAACTATCTACCATATTCTCTACCTAGTATTATTATACTAGGAAGATATATTTATCTTTCTTTTTTCCTACCCTGGCTCGTCCACTGCTGGGCAAAGGCCTATGTACTACAGTTTTATTTGATCTTTGCAAGAATCCCAAAATATATCTCAACATATGAGTTTACTTACAGTAAATTAACAATGTTTCATTAATTAAGTATATTTGACTAATTAATATCACATCACTGAGACTGACAATGTCTTATCAGTTCTCTTATCACTAAGTAAGTTGTTAATGTTAAAAAGTGTTGGTTTCATAATGTTTACATTCTGATATCACAATGTACATAGTGCTGGAAAAATGTTGAGTGCTAATATGTTAGGCTAATATTGTGAATGATTCTTGTCGACTCTGTATATAGATAATTTGGGTAATTCCCAAGTGCTCTTTGCTGTTTGAATTTAAATACACAAATAAATAATTTTAAGTCTTTCCTGCCATTCAAATGGAAGTGATGGGAAGTCCACAAACAGTGGACTTCCACACTATAGTTCATATAAATTATTATAATTTTAACATAACAATTATATGCTCTAAAGGGCTGAATAAAATTACGTGATAATAATAATATTAATTTTCAAACATTTTATTTATGTTCCCAATAATCAGAAAAGGTTATCCAGTAAATAATCTGATCTCCAATCTAGTGATGATTGATAAAAGAAATGAAATTGCAGCTATAATTAATACAAATACAACTAATAAGTGGTATACTAAACTAATGAATTAATTATTTAAAATGACATAATGAATAGATGATCAGTTCTCTAGAAATAATATGTATTTATTACTCACCAGGCAGAGTATGATATCCTATTGTGGACAGATGTCCAGTAGAGTTACAACTACCAGGTGGCAGGTCCGAGTCCATCATATTGGAGTCTTGTCCCCCTGTATCAGACCCAAACCCCTGGCTGGCACATACCATGCCATCATAACTACACTACACAGCACTATCAATTCACACTGTCCCCTTGCCTTTCAATATCTGTGACAATACAACATTTCAATTAGTTCCCATAGTTTTTGCAACACTAGTATTTTAATTACAGGATAATATCACATCACTATCTGCACTTCTATACTCTATAATATTTGCTGTAACAGTGGCTGACAGGGAGCTAAACGAATTATTGCATACGCGATGCAAAACCGGCGGCCCACTTTACACCCCAAGACATAAATAGTTAGATGAATGCAATAACCAGAAAATAGGTCAACGGAGGTGTGCCCGGCCGCCGCGACAGAGACAACAGACGCACTGCCTCCCGACAATCGCAGCGCATCACAATCTAATAAGAGCCTTTGCAAACTTAATTACTATGTACTGGATATTACAAAACTTCGCACTAGACGTCAAGAATCGTGGAATAATTAGCGAGACCCCGCAATTTCACTACTACGTTCAACGTACAAATAAACATCACTATAAACACATCTTATCTTACTTTCTAACAAGCGCAGATGAGAGAGAGAACCGACGGACGGCGACCGACGCAGCGAAACCCCGACTCCCCTACATGTCAACCACCGTACAGTGTACACCACATCCCAAGTCATTGATCTAATTATTAATTACTTACACACTCATTATTTATCACTCAAAGACACCAATACAGTACCAGAAATATTTTTTAATTTAGTAGTAAGCTAATATTATCATAATTATCGCATTTATTCTGGCTAAAGCCATAATTACACGCCCCCGTTAACACTACACCGCCATATTTATTTACCAACTCAATGTTACCATACTTACCAATTTACAAAGTATCAATAACAATATTTACAAACGTAACGTTATCATATTTATAGCTACCACTTTCACTATAAATCATCAATAACGAAAATCACAACATAGCGAACAGAGATTTTGTTTACAACTTTACAATAGGATCATTACGATGTTCTCCCTCATGATGTGTAGTGTACTAAACTAAAAACTACTAACTTCACCTCACCATTCTTAGCCTGTGGTGTTCCCCAGTACTGACGTCTATAATGGTCAGTGTTCCCCAGCGCAGGGATGAATTTGTTCAAAATCGAATATCTAGTGTAATGTCTATACTTTCCTAGGTTCCACTGGTTACACTTTATGCTTCGAATACCGACGAAACCCTTTTAGCAGTGCTGCCAGCTCCGTTTGAGTGTTGCGCGCTAGATCAGTTCAAAAAAAGCGCTAGATTCCGCTAAAAAAATGTGATTAAAAAAGCGCTAGAAATTTATGAGTTAAACAGATGCGTTCCACTTATCAACCATAGCGTTTCAATTCAAGTGAATATGATATAGCGATTTTTTTAATCGATTCACTTCAATACGATCTTCATTTGAATCGATCCATAGATAAGGTGAATCGAATCCTTTAGAATCTCATTTTATTCTTATTTACAAACAATGTATTTATTTGTAATGAACATCTTACTGGTCAATCAGAAACACTAGTAGACTGCTAGTGGCTTACCAAATTATTTCATTTTTTTTTAGTTTGGACTTGATTTGTGGTAACTTGATGTACTGGCCACAACCATTTCGGTTATGCGCTAGATATTCCGCTAGGAGTCAACTGGTAATAATGAGAGTTGATTACCTTAAAATTCCGCTAGATCTAGCGCCGAAAGCGCTAAAATAGTAGCACTGCCTTTTAATTCACTCAATCCCCAATAATCCTCATTCTTCACAATCATAATAAAGGGCTACGAAGTATTTCATAATAGTGTCAATTGTAATATTTTTGGCATGGCCAAAAGAGGCCTTTCTGCCATTAATAGTGTCTGGTTCCCTGTTCCATTATACAGATATTTACCTTCAAAACAATATGGAAGTTCGAATGATAGTTAAAAATGTCTATGATATGACATTGACAGTTGAGACTTTGAAAGTTAAAAAAAATAATTTATTTTACAACTTGACACTTTGATTTGACAGAAACCTATTGACAGTTCATACCTCGCTGTCCTAATGCGGGTTTGTGTTTGTAAACTTGTCTCAAGTTTTTTATTGTGCTTTGAGAAAAACAAGTTAATTTATTCATATGATTATTAAGATACAATGTGAAGAGACACCTAACCACGTAATCAATATTCTGATCTAAATATGGAGACGACGCCACTGCTAACGAGACCTAAAAAGAAATCCTTATGGTCAAGGTAAAGTTTTTTTTATATATTTTTTCTCTTTGTTTGGCATAATGTTTACGTATTAATTACGCCCTATTCGATTAATTTTAGGTTACAGTGTTGGAGGTTCCGTAAGAAGAAGTTAAGTTCAAGGGCCATTTATCTAGGACAACTTCCTGATGAAGATTATCCGCCCAACTATGTTTGCAATCAGGTCAGTAGCAATTTCTAAAATATTCCACGTCAATATGTGCTGCTCTCTTTGATTGTTAATTATTGATTAAATTGTCTCTAGTGGGTATGTGGACAAGTCTCTATTGTCTCAATTGGGTGTGTTGATACAATGCATATTAACATAATGAGGTATTCATACAAATTAGTTTTGACTATGCAGTTATAAGTTCTTCTTACAACACAAAAAGTTTTTCATTATTTCTGGTAACCAGAAATGAAATAATGTTGTATACCTTAATGAATAAGAGTTATGCAAATAAGAGCAATGACTATGAAAAAGTATTTAAGCTTTATATCCATAGTCTAGTACAAGTTCTACTTAGTTTTAATAGCTGTTGTTAAAAATATCACAAATAAAAAAAAAATAGTGTTTGTTTCTGTCACTTCCTTACAGAGCCCAACTATTATCATTGTTTATCCATTCTTATACAAGCTATTAATAAAATAAATATATGCATTGTGTTAAGAATGATAAGATTTACATGCTTTGAGAGAAGACAATAAAAGATAGTAACTAATATTGTCTTTTATTTGTACCAGTTTGTATTCTGCAACACAAAGTGTCATAATGAAGCAATGGTTTTTTAAAATTTGATACTTAAATTTTTTAATAGACTAAAATATACAGGATTTTTTAACTTGGGACACAGATGAATTTACTTGTACAAATAATTTAATAATGATTTATATTATCATTTAACCCTTTGACCGCCACGGACGTCTATAGATGTCAAGTTAAAACTTTCTCACGATGCCAACAACGGCATGGCACGTCTAAAATACTTATTTTTTGGTAGTGCTTGGCGTTGAGAACACAGATTTTCGTTATTGACGTGGCTGTCAAAAGGTTAATATAAATCATAATAACAGAAGCAATCCTTCTGGTAACTAATTATTAATTACATACTAGAAAATTATTTATTAATAGACTGCCGGTATCCCCACAGTGTTTTTTTTTATACCACTGGTATCTGGTGGCAAACTATGGCCATACCATATCATACACATATCATATGGCCCACCAAATGGTAAGTAGTTACCATAGCCTATAGACATTTGCAACAGCAGACATAATATCACTTATGCATTGCCAAAAGAAGAATAATAACACCTAAGACATTGTTTTTGGCTTATATATTCCCATTCCAATAATTATTATTGTCAAGAGAATGAATTGTAAATAATGTTTCAATTATAATGTAAAAGGAAATTCCAGATTACAGAAAAAACAAGTGTAAGTTCAGTTTATAAATTAAATAATCTTAATTAGGATTCATGAATAGGTCCTTGACTAAAAATATTGACCTACTTACTAATAAGATAAGTACAATCAGAGCCATAATTAAATAATAATAATAATAATAATAATAATAATAAGCCCCCTAAATTCCAACCTTACGTCCGGGCTGAACATCTAGTCTACGTGGGGGGCGGACGTGTAATGTACTATTAGTATATGGGATTACCATGTATAGTATAATATATATGGTATTGTTATATAGTATTAATACATGAAAACTTGCACGGCCAACAAGGCTATGGAAACCCATTCAATATGGAGACTCGTTCAAAGAGAAAACGACTAGGACCGCTGCCCGGGGGTGATCGCCGGGGCACACCTGGAGCTGACGCTGGGTGTCACAGCATGCGAACCGTCAGCGGTGAGGAGCTGAGCAGGCGGGCTCCTACCGAACAAAATGCTACAGCCGAAATAAGCGACGAAATTGACAGACTGACAGACAGAACAAATAGTCCAATAGAGCCATATAGCCCCAGTACCATATCTTACACACCATCTATAACATCATCACATTCCACTACTAGCCTAAATACAGATCCACCAATACCGACTTTGAATGTTGCGCGGGAGGCTAATGCCTTTCTACCCGCGTCCACCAAAGCCGGAAAGCCAAGAGTACGCATGAGATGGAGTCAAGATGTGAACAAATTTATCATGCGAATGTACTACTACACAACTAATTTAGAGACCGACATGACCACATACAGGCAAAAATTGCATGAACTTTTTCGACGACAATATCCAGAAATTAATGTTACTGAACAGAGAATTTCCGATCAGAGAAGAACGATAGTAAGAAATAAACTTCTTGCGCAAGATGTGTTGAACCAATTAAAGGAAGAAGTACGAGTTCAACTACAAGAAGACACAAATAATACCACAGGCACCAATCATACTACACTGAGACAAGAACCAGATGAAGATATCCCACAAACACACCTTAGCACTCAAACTCAACTATGCACACAATCACTAACTTACATACAAAACACACAGACATCGCACTCCTCCACACAAACTGAATCAATAACACTGATGCTAGAAAATGAAGTTGAGACTCTAGCACACCAAAATCCCCTTACGGAATCGTATATCCTAGAAATTGAAGAAAAATTTAAGGCAACACTTATACAATATTCAGGAATGGATCCAGCTTCTCGGCCAAAATTACCTAAACTTAAATACAGTCCTAATCTTTCGCGTCTCGTTAATTTATTTAATCTAAATATACTGACAAGATTTATATCAGATGACACACACCTAGTAGATTTACATACCCTTATATATTGCACAGCTGTTATTATATCTGAAGAACTAGACTTCAAAATCACAGGATATACCGGAAACACTAGACCAAAACAAAATATAAAGCCGGCGTGGCAACAGAGACTAGAGAAAGATATTGAAAAAATTAGAGCAGACTGTGGTAGACTTACCCAATACATTAATAACAATAGATCCAATAAAGTTGTAAAGAGAGTAGAAGCAATATTTAAGAATACTATTGTTCACACCCGACATGAAAATAACAATAGAAGACCTGAAGAGTTTCTAGATACATTAAAACAAAAATTATCACTTAAAGTTCATAGGCTCAGAAGATACAAAAAGGCTCAACAGCGCCGAAATGATAATACAGTATTTGCTGCAAATGAAAAAATATTTTATAGAAATTTACAGAAAACACATATAAATACGCCACCCGAAGACAATATAAACTTACCTAACAAAGATGATTTAGAAACATTTTGGTCTAGCATTTGGGAAGAGCAAGTGCAACATAACGAACAAGCGAATTGGATAACAGAAGAAAAGGATAAATGGAATGCAATAGAAGAAATGGAATTTGTAGAAATAACAGAATCAGATATAGGAAACATCACCGCTAGACTACATAACTGGAAATCACCCGGTATAGATAAAATACATAACTACTGGTACAAAAAACTAACTTCACTACATACATCATTAGCTAAAAACCTAACAAACATCATATTAGAACAACAAAACACACCCGCATTCATAACTACGGGAATTACTTACATGCTACCAAAATCTAAATACTCACCACAAGCTTCCCAATATAGACCAATAACATGTTTACCGACTATATACAAAATACTCACATCAGCAATCGCAACAAAAATAACTACACACCTAGAAAATCACAAAATATTAGCAGAAGAACAAAAAGGATGCAGGCGGGGCCATATGGGATGCAAGGAACAATTGGTTATAGACGCGACTATCCACAAACATGCCACAACAAAAAATAGAAACCTTCATTGCACTTATATAGATTATAAAAAAGCTTTCGATAGTGTTCCACATTCGTGGTTGATACAAATATTACAGATTTACAAAATAAATTCAAAAATAATTAACTTTCTGCGCAGTATAATGACCAATTGGAAAACCACCCTTCACTTAAATAACCATCAAAATAATGTCATTACTCGACAGATATTTATAAAGAAAGGTATTTACCAAGGTGATTCCTTGAGTCCCCTGTGGTTTTGTCTCGCTTTGAACCCTTTATCGCACCTGCTGCATAGTGCTCGCGTCGGATACAGTTTCAAACAAACTACAGAAGAAATAAAGATATCTCATCTAATGTATATGGATGATATTAAATTGTACGCAAACACAGAAAAGGATATGAAAAAGTTAGTAGAAACAGTATCAGAATTCAGTAAAGATATAAATATGCAATTTGGGTTAGATAAATGTAAAACACTTCATATAATACGAGGGAAGATACGACCGGGCGACTATGTAGTCAACAATACCGATACCATAACCGCAATGGAAACTACCGATTTGTATAAATATTTAGGATATATGCAACTTAAAGGATTGGATCACGTAAAAATCAAACAAACACTAACCACTGAGTACAATAGGAGAATAAAAGCCATCTGTAACACTCAACTCGCTGGGAAACACCTTATTAAAGCCTTAAATACTTACGCCATTCCAATATTAACATATTCATTCGGGGTAATTAAATGGACAAAAACTGACATAGAAAAATTAGAGCGACTCACACGTACCACACTAACAAAACACAACAACTTACACCCTAAATCTGCAATAGAAAGACTTACCATTAAAAGGCAATACGGAGGGAGAGGCCTTATAGATATGCATCATCTTTGGCAGAAACAAATAAATAGTCTCAAAACATTCTTTCACAAAAAATCTCACACAAGTCACATACATAGAGCCATTACTCAATACGATTTCAATTACACGCCACTTAACCTACAAGAACAAACGAACACACAAAGTGATAGTAATAATGATATACAGAAACAAAAAATTGAAAACTGGAAGAAAAAAGTACTACACGGCCGGCACCCGCATGACTTAGAACAACCTCATATTAATTCTGTAGCTTCAAATAAATGGCTTAAGATTGGTAACTTATTCCCAGAAACAGAAGGATTCATAATGGCGATACAAGACCAAATAATTAATACAAAAAACTACAGGAAATATATAATTAAAGACACTTCCATAACAAATGATAAATGCCGCAAATGTCACACTCAACCAGAAACCATCCAACACATCACAGGAGCATGCATCACACTCACACAGACAGACTACACCCACAGACATAACCAAGTTGCAAATGTAATTCACCAAAAGCTAGCACTCAAACATACGCTCATACAAAACACTAACATCCCTTACTATAATTACTCACCACAAAAAGTCCTAGAAAATTCCACACACAAATTATATTATGACCGCGCCATTCTTACAGATAGGACTATACACTACAATAGACCGGATATTACCCTTCAGGATAAAGTAAATAATATCACGTACCTTATAGACATAGCTGTCCCCAACACCCATAATTTACAGAAGACTATCACTGAAAAAATTAGTAAATACGCTGAGCTGAAAGAAGAAGTAACAAGAATTTGGAGACAAGATAAAGTGTATATAGTTCCCATAGTGCTTTCTACCACAGGTGTAATTCCCAATCATCTCATCCACAGCCTTAAATTAATAGACCTCAAGGAAACAGTTTACATTACTCTACAAAAAGCCGCCATTTTGAACACCTGCAGAATAGTCAGAAAGTTCATGCAACTTGATGAAAATGACACCATTCCTCATACGTAAATTACACACCACACACTACATTTACTTGGCTAGTCCCGTAAATGTGGTTAAAACTAGCCAAAAGGCTAAGAAAAAAAAACACATACCCAAAAATAATAATAATAATATTTATTCCAAAAAATATGAAGGTCATAAAAATACAATATAAAACTTAGAAATTAAAAAGGTATAATAATATTTGGTGCCTGTACTAGGTTAAAACCTGTGTCACAGGCGGTAAAAGCGCTAACAGTATCTATGGTAAATATAAATTTTAACAATATATATTTTAATATAAAAATAAATTAGAGATATTCATTAATTATTATATATTATACTCGTATACCTAATTAACATATTAGTTACATAATGTGACAAGGAACTCAGAATTATCATAATCTAGGTTACTGTCAATGTTGCAAAATTACGTTCGACTCTGTACGCACTCATGTATATTTTTTTTTTTTTGTTGACGAGTAATTAGCTTACATAGCGACAAAGACGAGGGTTAGTAGGACAGCGTAGTGTACTGTTATTGTAATAAGTTAGTTACTAAACACGGAAATCTAACATGATATAATTCAAATGTCTAAGGTGCCGTCGTAATCGACAGAGTTAATGTACCTATATTCTGCTATTTTCCTAGCAGGGCACTCAGCGTCTCCCGTTTTGTGATTGTTAGGCTTTTTAAATCGTGAGCATGTTGCACATTTTGGTATTTCAGATTTTTTAGGGCACTCTGTCATCGAGTGACCTGCTTCACCACAGTGTCCGCACGTAGAATTAACGTCTCTGCATGTTTTAGCTGCATGTCCATATTGTTGACATTTGTAACACCTCGTAACTAGGGTAAAGTCCCTGACAGGACAAGACGTCCAATTTATGAAAAGTCTACTTTGAATTATTAGGGCTTTACGTATATGGGCAGATACTTCTATCACGTAGTTACAGGTCGGAGCGTCTTTTTTCCCAGATTTGTGGCTTAATTTAACGAAGGTCATGAAGGATTCCAGGGTCATATCTGGAAACTTGTCGGCTACGTTCTGTTCAAATATGCACCTAAAGACCTCATTATCCGCCATATAAGTAGGCACACCTACAATCACAATCCGGGGTTTGCGCTTGCTGGGCTCGTCGACAGTAAGTCCGGATGTACTGACCTGGACTGCGTGCATAAGCTTTTGAGCGTCATTTTTCGTCTCTGTACTGACAATAACTCCTCCATTTTTTGTTTTGCGGACTCCACGCACTTGCAATTTCATTTGTTCTGGGTGTATAATTTTTTGCACGAGATCTTTCGTTTCGTCACTAGATTTTAATTTATCATTGGGATATATGGCCACAGAGCTTAAATTATGTGGTCGAACAAAATTATTTGATCCCTTTTTGACCATATCAGCAAAAGAAATATTTCCCGTAGTATTTGTGTCCTGTATTGTCTGCTTGAGCTCTGAAATGTGTTCAGTCAGGTCGCGCTTTTCCTTAAGTACTTCAATCATGTTGTACGCTTGGAGGGCCTTTTGCTTGAGCGACTGGTATACAACTGCCATCTGTGAGCTGTTAGATCCTATTTTACGGCACAGGTTCGAAATTTTCATTTTCTGCTCTGAGTTAAGTTTGCCATCACTGGCAATAGAACAAACTTCATTCAAATGCAGTTCCATGGTTGACATCCATTTTTGTATCTCGGGCGTGGATATAACTTCAACGGAAATATCGGGCTGGAGGGCTGGGTTTTGCTGAGTTGACATCTTAGCTGGTGAGGTGGAGGGTTGCACTAGCCCCTTCGGATGAGAGGGGCTGTATTCCATGATATCTTATTCACTTTAGTTTGTGTTCATTTTGTAAGTAGGTACTAAACTAAACACTGAGTATAGTTAAAAATGCATTAAAGTAATAATTATAGTAAAGGAGGTCACTATTAAAATATTATTGCTAACGAGCACGTCCGTATCCGATGAGATTCACGACAATCCAAACAAAAAAAAAAGTTTAACATAGTTATGTCTAATTGAATTATCGCTTTCTCCAGCTAACCTGTAATTTAAAAAAGTATTAATTGGTTCATTTATTTCATTATTTGATGACTAGCTGTTGACTGTGGGTTCACTGTCATTCCGAAAGACTTTTTGAAACATACATACTTCTTCAAGGTCCAATGTATTTATACATATATACCAAAATTCATCAATTTCGGTTTACCGGTTTCAGTATGAAAACATAGTTAAGTACTTTCGAATTTATAATATTAGTATGTATGGATTTATCATTAAAATTTTTAACAGTAATAATGAATGTATGACAGCTCTTAGAAAGTGTGCTCTAGAGTCTAAAGAGTGGTGAGAGGTGCAATAATGAGGTCAATGCAAGTTTAGGTTGTAAAAGTAATGCTTGATGCTGCAAAAGTAGTTAATAATTTATAATAAATTTTTAATACCTCATTAGCCTACTGGTTGTAAGCGCGACTGCTACACTAGAGGAGTTTAGATTTGTGTCAACTCCAACACAAGTTGGAATAAAGACTAGGATGGTGATACTTTTATGAAATTCTGTTCAGTTATTTAGGTGTGAAAAGGTAACAAAAAAATAGAGTTACCTTCACATTTATATTGAAAAATATTTGTCTTCTACAATTATATTTAAATTATGAATTTTAGTTGACGTAGTAAAACCGTGGCTGACTGCTAGTAAATGTTTTGCTCGCAAAACATCGCGAGTATTTTTGCAAGAAACCGGTATCATGTCTTTGCCGAATCTGGTGATCGGATCCGGAATTGCTTCCGAGTCCAGCACACACACAGTGCACATCTAATGATGCCGGATCCGTCGGATTACCAGATCCGGTTTTCTGGATTGCAATCCCTAAACATGAATATATCAAAAGTAAAAAGATCATTATAATCTACACTAATATTATAAAAAGTTAAAGTTTGTGAGGTTCTATGGGGATCTACTGAACCAATTTTGAATTGTTTTACCTATGTAGAAAGCCAAATAGGGGCGGGTCGCTAGTAGTTATATTATTACTGTGTACACTAACACAAATGTCTCTGTCTGGTTTTCCTCAGTTGAGTCACCTACTAATGTATTCTATGCAAATGTACTTGCACACTATTTTGTTATATCTCCATCGATGACTTGACCTTGACTAACTAGATTACTTAAATTACTTGGAAGTTAACGAACGCGACCATTTAAGTTTCCCTGAAACAGATAGCGGCTATGAATTTGATAAAGTATTCTTACAAAAACCTTGAATATAAGTATTTTAATTTTATACCTAAGATATAATAAGACCTATAAAAAAAAAGTAGAAATACGTTAGTATACATTAACATTTAACAAATTAAGATTAGCATTAACTCGAACGATAACTATGTGGAATAGTTCTTTGTCTATTAATAGTCATTGCACGATGTTATCCTTCTAGCTCGCCCATATCGCCCCTACAACAATGACCACTTATTGTGTTCCTACTGGACCGATCAAAATTGCGTTATTGTTGATGCGATGTACAACAATGTCGTCTTGTATTTCAATGGTAGGTATAATCTTATCGCTATGCTGCTGGGTATTGAAATTCGGTATCAATACCAGCTTCAAGGCTCTTGGAATACTGACAATAAATGTGGAAATAAAAGTTACCTGAGTAAAAAAAACGCAGTAAAGATGTTGACCGGGCCATTAGGTAGTGAAAATCTTACATAATTCGAGTGAAAGTCTGAAGTCTATTACGTGCCTCCTTTTGGAACCAATAAGAGATATTTCGCATATAGTTTTTTTCAATAATTGTGTTATGTACTACGCCATCAGAGCCGTAGCCAGAAGTAACCAGTAACTTTTGTTCCAGAAATACAACATCATCACATTCCTACCACTGGTACTGTTTGAGCAGTTCCGCTTCTTCCTCAACATGTACTTCTTGGTGATGGCGGTCAGCCAGTTCATCCCGAGCATTCGTATCGGCTACTTGTACACGTATTGGGGTCCGCTATGCTTCGTGCTCGCTGTTACGTTGTTCAGGGAGGCTGTTGATGACTTTAGAAGATTTAGGTAAGTTGAATCGAATATACATATTAATTTCGTCTTTGCCTATGGTGCAGGGTGTGCGTTGCACACGGGCCCAGCGATCCTAGGAGGCGCCGAGCACCACTTGCCGCGACCGCCGGCTGGCTGCGGTTATTCTAAATATTGTCATGGTATCCAAAACTGTGAAATCGATTTTCAATTTAATCTCCAAACAATAGAGTTTATTATCCATTGGGGTAATTTGACAGTTTGTGGTGTGCAGTAAGCGCGCGGTCAAGATGCAATGGGTACACGGGAGGGCGCTAGGGTAATAATTGCATTGCCCACGGGCGCTGGGCTGGAGACGCCTCTGGAGTCAGGAGCTGGAATGAGAAAAGATGATCCTTTTTTGGAGGTGAAGAAATAGTAGGTTGATGAATGACTTTAGCATGTAACGCTTACACGCCAAACATTCGGGGCGTGCCAAAGACGTAGTATAAAGATTTGAATCCTACAAGGGCGAAATTTCACTTCTTTACAAATGACACTACTGGTTCCTCTATACGAAGATATATTCCGATAGATACGGCGACTCTGTGGTCGCGACAGTGACGTTGTGGCGCCGCGACCCAGTAGGGTCGCCGTGATCAAAGCGTGAATTATTATGATAACCGACACCACAGGCAAAACCGTAGGACATCGATCTTAATACATCCCATCAACCTATTGCTGCAAATCAGGCGTCCTCCCCGATATGGGTACTTGGTTATTATCAACCACGCGAGCGTAAACAGGGTCACAAAAATAAGTGAAAATATCTACACTTTCCCCAAGTATGTCAAAGTAGTTCCTCAAACATGTGTGCAGTGACAAAAGTTTGTCGTTACATTATTTCATCTTCAGGCATTGATTCGCACGAGATATGCGACGATAAAATTATTTCGTGGTGCGCATGTTCACCCTACAGAGCATTCATAGAATCTGTAACGTGAGTCGATATGAAGTCAGTGGCGGAACGTGTGATATGTATAAACAAATTATGAAACAGAATTGTTCGTATTATGAAACAATCGTCTTATTTACCGAACAACAATATAAGATTGTAACGCAGTTAATATTCGACTGCAAATTATATTAATTACGCAGAACTTTGCTATTCCAATTAAGACTATTGAGCCGGATCCTGTTGCCCTGGTCATGGTCGTTTTAAGATTTGTACCTACATGCATGTCAGATTATTGTCTGTAAATGCTTCTCTAATAAATCGTAAATTGCAAGTATTAACAGTGTCTAAGAAGAGTGAGGGATAATACAAACATTTATACAGTAGGTAACATACAAACATAACACACCATCTTCTCGCCTATATTCCCGAAGGGTTAGGCAGAGTTGTAGTGTGTACACCCACAATTCGCCGGTATTTTTGAATCCCATGTAATAGGGGACGAGCCTATTGCACATTGCACAGCACAGTAGGTACTAGTTCTATAACCCTTGGTGTTAGCCGCAATGATCTTGATTTTTCCAATTCCGTGGGACTATCCCAAAATCGCGTCTTAGTGCTGTGCTATGTAGAAAACACATGAAGATCTCTCATTACTCAACTCGTATTCAGCCAAATTCAAAAATTCTTCTGATCATCTCTTGTACTTATAAAATATATGTATAGATTGAATGTAACAAGTGCCAATATTATATTTGTCGTCCAACATTAGGTTAAGGTTCAGATAGTTATTCAGAGTCTGTGTTTTTGTTTGTAATCGCACCAACGATACAGCAGAAAATCGTATTTGGCATAGCGGAGTAATTTCACTCAAATTAGAGCTGCCCGGCTGGGAAAGTACCTCCGCCTTCCAGAAAATCGAAGTGAAATAACACTGCTTTCAGCTGTGTTGTGTTCGATACGGTAAGCAAGGTTGCCAGTGTTCCGCGAGGAAACGTTGAACTGACGCTTATACTGCCAACCCAAATATTCCTCTTTCGTTTTACAGGGTCGGCAACGCGCAAGTGATACCCCTGGTGTTACAAGCGTCTATAGGCTACGATAACCGCTTACCATCAAGTGGGCCGTATGCTTGTTTGCCATCTTAGTGGAGTAAAAAAAATATGAAAAAGATCATTTTACAATATTTTTCTAATAACCAAACTTTTTTCACAGACGAGATAGGGAAGTGAACAGACAACGCTACGAGCGTATAGTTCTTGATGCTTCAGACTCAGACTACCGCCCATTCATCACGGAGCAAGTGGCGTCTTCAGAGCTCCGAGTTGGAGACATAGTGATGCTACACAAAGGGCAGCGAGTTCCCGCTGACATGATTCTACTCAGGACCAACGAGACTATGGGCACCGTCTTTATAAGGACCGACCAGCTCGACGGAGAGATCGATTGGAAATTGAGGTAAGATTTTATGAACACATATCGTAAGCCCAGATGAAATAAAAGAGCTCACCCCTAAGCAAATCCTGCAGTTTATAGTAGCCTCAGGGTTTAGCGGTGAGCTCTAATAATGCAACGAGTGGCGATCACAATAGACCGACTGCGGTCGCTACGATATTACAGCCGCCTTATAATAATAATAATAAAAAAAAGATTTTATGATAGTAGGCAGAGATAGCAATTTGTTACGGAAGAAGAATCATGGCCAGCAGCTTGCAGTGAGCGACACAAAATGATTAAAATACTATTTGATAACTCATTTGGGTAGTAATTTTACTGGTTAAAATCGTTACACAATAATGTTAACCCACGCTTCGCGGCAGAATATTCGGACTTCGGACGTCTAAATTTTCTGTTCGCGAAGTACGTTCTTGGACGTCACTTTTTTATATTGATGATCATTTTGATTGGCAGATATCTATAAGAGATTTTTTAAAATATATTCTCAAATGAATCTCATCAGGCTTATTATTAAGAATATAAAGGTCGAAATCCGGTGAAGTAATCGTAGGTACTTCACTGTAATTTTTTCGTGATCGGTATTTGTTGTCCCTTCGCTATATGAAAGTAGCCTTTTGTCCGGCTATGTCCTATAGAAAACCAGGCAGCTATGAAAAGTTTGATAGAGCAAAAAACCTATTAATAATAACTTATCTTGTATAATTATACATTGCTATCTTACTCGTGTCAATGGCATTAGTCATACTTTAAACTTCCTCACTGTTCTATATGTTAGCGATAAAAATATTGACAAACATTTACGCACGCAATTTACAATGTATTGTAATGTGTCTATAATATATTCATTTATACAACATAAAACATTACATAAGGTGTTAAAACCTAGCCTTGTTAAAACACTTGCAACACCAAGGGCATCACTTGTTGCCGACCCTGTAAAACGAAAGAGGAATAGTTGGGTTAGCTGTATAGGGGTCAAAGTCCCGCCGCTGCCAAAACAACGTGACTTTCGTTTAAAATGATATTAAAATACTAATCACAAATAATAAACAACAACAATTACTATCCTTTCTAAAGATATGCAACAACTTTCGTTATGCACGAATTATTAAATATGCGTATGCGACTCGCTTGATGTAGTAAACTGATAAGCCCAGCACTGCCAATACCAGCGCAGCCCTGCGTACATTGCGCATAAAAAAAATACCAAGAACTTACAGTAACAAATAAAACTGTATTTTCTTTTCCATACCGAGCAGCGGCACGAAATTCTTGGCGTAAATTTTTTAACACCTATATAATACAGGCTTGCTTTGTTTCCATAGCGGTTTGCAATTTTTTTATTACGTCATTACTCTGTGGTTCCTGTCTGGAAATTCTAATCTATCTAAGATCATGCTAAGGTTTATGGGCAAAATAAACTTTATTAAATTACATCGCGTGGATATTACGTCATTTTTGCTTTTTATCGTCTTGGAAGGCATTTGACCCTAGTTTATTAAATTTTTCTTTTTAACCAAGCTGCACAATGTGCACGTGCTTCTAAAATACTATCATTTATACTATCATTGTAAAGTATAAATAAATAAGAAACAATATGCATTCTTATTGGAGTAAAATAATTGTCTTAAAAATTTTCATTAACAACTTCTATTTTTGCTCTCAGAATCCCGTTACCGTCAACACAAAAGTTACCCACAGACGCGCACCTTCTAGACATAAATGCTCAAATTTTCGTGGAGAAACCAGAGAAAGATATTCATTCGTTCATTGGTACTTGCACGAGACTGGATGAAGAAGAGGTTGACTCGCTACACATAGAGAACACGCTGTGGAGTGGATGTGTCGTCGCTTCGGGACAGGCCACTGGGCTTATTATATACACTGGTTAGGATTTGTTTTTTCTTCCTTAAACTAGTAATGGTCCTTGTGGAAATCTATTGAGCGATCATTCTTCAGCAATGGACTTTTTGGCTAATATAGTTGATGAAACCACAAAATAGAGTGAAGTAGATGTCTATGTCACTTAAGAGTGGACTACAGAACATTTATATTTTTACAGGGCATATCAAAGTAGAAGTAATTTCATAAGAATTAAAACAGGACTTGTTATTCCCAATGTAAAGTTCCTGGTGATTGAACAGCTGTATCTAAAAAGTTCTTATTTACGCATTGTGTAAAATGCCTTTGCTCATATAAAGGGATGTCCATTTTGTATAAAAATTACGTCATCTGTCAGGCAGTGAAACCCGCAGCGTGATGAACAACGCAGTCCCTCGCTCGAAGGTGGGCCGGCTCGACCTGCAAGTGAACAACCTGACCAAGCTTTTGTTCGTCGCCACCATGATCATATCGATGCTGCTGATCGTACTGAAGGGTTTCGCTGGACCCTGGTACGGGTTCCTCTTCAGATTTGTGCTACTGTTCTCCTACATTATTCCTATTAGGTAAGCTGTGATGACATTTTCTACTATTGTCTTTTCCGATCTCTCTATAGCTATTCATCGTTGTCATTAGCAACCCATATACTGTCCCACTGCTGGGCACGGGTCTCCTCTCAGATTGAGAGGGATTAGGTTATAGTCCACCACGCTGGCCTAGAGAGAAATCTTTAAGTCATGCAGGTTTCCTCACGATGTTTTCGAGAATGTGAAGGCAAATTTAGACCTTCGGCGGGTGGGAATTTGTTTAAATTGGGAAAAATTTGGGTTGTACCTTCCTTCGCTCAAATAACTTTGCATGGAAATTGCCAAAGAAATAAAAAAAGATTGTCATTAGTTATTGGAGATTATCTAAGCGTTTTGGAATAATTCCCTAAGAAGATAGAATGCATTACTTACAACCCATACAGGACACTTCTGTCAATCTATGTTCTCTCTCACAGTTTAAGAGTAAACCTGGATATGGGCAAAGCGTTCTACTCGTGGACGATCCAGCGGGACAAGAAGATCGAAGGCACCGTGATGCGGTCCACCACGATCCCTGAGGAGCTGGGCAGGATCCAGTACGTGCTAGCTGACAAGACGGGCACTCTCACTAAGAACGAAATGGTGTTCCAGAAGTTACATCTGGGGAATGCGCTGTTTGACAAGAATAATTTTCATGAGGTGAGATTTTAAATGATATTATTTCACTAAATAGAACTTTGACTGCATCATTAGACTAGTGGTCCTAACCGTGGCTAGTGAGCTAGAATTATAAATAGAACTTGAAATTCTAAGTAGCACCTCGGGAATCCGAATTTGTGCTTAGTTAAGATAGGCTCGACCAGCCAACAGTTTTAGACAGTTCTCTCGGTATTTAACCTTTTGACCTATATATAGACGTCAAATTAAAGCTAGCTCACGACGCCAATGACTGCATGGCACGTCGAAAATACAACTTTTTTTTGTTAAAAATAAATAAACAAATATATGTTTAGTGTTTTTTTAATGTCTTATTAGATATTAGAATTTGTCGCTTGGCGTAGAGAATGGCGGTCAAAAGGTTAAGTTTCATATAATAATTAATAGGATACATGGGACTTTAAGATATCGGCGAACTGTGCGTGTATAGCAGTACACCTCTGCTTACTATTAGTATGTTATTATACATACATACACTCACGCCTTTTTCTCATGGGGGTAGGCAGAAACTAAAGAACGCCACTCGCTACGATTCTTGCATACTTCTTTCTCATCCACATTCATACATCCTGTCATACACACACGTCGGTTGCGAGTACTACGCACCGACCTTTACTATGCTTTATGATTTTTTACCTTTTGTAAATAGATATAAAATTACATTCCATCACGCCTGTATCAATGCCGCCCTATAAAAACTTAAAGACTTGGACTAGTTAATATTTGGGCTAATAATACTAGACGACCTCTGAAAAGAAGCGCCTCAACAAACTCTGAGAATCATCGTTTCTTTTAAAGTTCAGACGATGAAAGTATCAATTATTTGAATTGTAACCCGTGTTTTTGGGAACATTTATATTTGCAACAACAATTATTTACAGAGTGGGGCCCTCCCCACTTAACAGTAAAACCTGTACCGGTCTATTTGATATTCAATTCGATATTTTGGGTTGTCATAAAATCGAAATTGTTATAATAAACTTAAATAATAAATTATATTTTATTTATGTAAATAGATCTTTTAAAGACATTTTTACAAGTCAATACAATATTTTACACATTTATTAGTCTTCGACATTTCCTAGCTGACGACCTCTAAGAAGAAACGCCGAAACAAACTCAGAGAATCATAGTCTCTTTTAAAGTCTTACACTAGGACATCAGAAGTGAGCTTTGAATACACTTTCTTGTTTTTTTTTTTCAGGTTGAAGCCTTACTTACCCAATACGTCACCAACGATACACCGTCTCTCCCGACGTCTCCTACGACCTCAAGCGGCGAAGGCTTAGCGGCGAGTCCCCGACAGGTGTGGGAGACGGTGCTCGCCCTCGCACTGTGCCACAACGTGACGCCCGTGTATGACGTCGCCAACAATGATCAGGCAGACGAGGCGCAATCAGGTAAGAAGAAACAAAGAATTATTTAAATTATACATTATTATTATAGTTATATTATTTTATTTATTTTTATAAATGTAGTTTTATTTTTATATTTTATTTTGTCTGATATATACTTGACTCATACCCTATTAATATGCAACGATCACTCAAAGGTTTGCTGGTAGAAAACTCAAATTGAGTTAAGCTCGCCTTTGTACATTGTTTGTTTTATAATCATTTAGTTATAATTTTTTTTCTGTGGATGTACAATAAAGAAGAAAGAAAGAAAACTTAATTTGAACTCGTACAGAAATCAAGTAGACACCTTAGTACATACATTGTCTCCAGCAACCCTGTACGAGGCCAAATAGGCCCTATCTCAGCAAAATGCTGCGAAATTAAAAAACAAATGTATGATCATTCGACAATGTAGAATGATCATATCGAAGTCGAAGTTATATAAAAAAAGGTAAAGATACCAGGTAAAAAATACATATTTTAATATTAAAATATCCTCACAGATATGGCCAGCTCCGTGATGTCAGAGAGCTGTGGCGGCGCGGTGCCTCAGCAACAGCTGTGCGACTACCAGGCCTCCAGCCCGGACGAGGTAGCCTTGGTTAAGTGGACTGACATGGTGAGTGAATATGCCTTCCCTAGCTAATAATATCTTATACAAACTTTTGCCCGTGGCTTCGCTCTCGTTGAATTAGTAACCATCAGAGATGATCTCTTCTTTCTATGGGTCTGCATACAACAGAAAGGTCAAGCTCTATCTCAGGTTTTATTCAACTAATTGAGATAAAATGTAGCCTTTTTTAAGTGGAGCACGTATTCCAATAGAGAATACAAAATTAAAATGTATTCAGTACTTCTTGCACTAACCTCTAACAAACAGATTCGATTATATAACTTACTTATTTTATTTTGTAAGTTAGTAGTATAATAACTTTTAGCAATCTAAATAAATATAAATAATATTTTATTTGTTGCAGATGGGAGTTTCTCTCTACAGACGTGACTTGCACAATATTTCCCTAAAATTGCGCGCAGCCAATGAGATCATACAGTATTCTATACTTCAGATATTTCCCTTCACCAGCGAGAGCAAGATGATGGGCATTATAGTTCAGGTAAACACTGTTCTCAACACAAACATGTAAATTACCATTCCCTTGATAACGCATGAATGATTTCGGTTTGAACCTCATATAAGTGGGTTATGTCGTCATGACATGATATGAATATCATTTGAAAGCTAGAAAACCTCGTTTTCCACCACGTTATGTGGTGGGAAGTTTAATATTGAAATTCCATGAGTTTATATTTGGTTTAATTAAAAAGTAAAACGAATACAAGAAATTGCAACCTTATACCCATGTTTCATTTCTTTAATGTATATTGACTAAATATTTTGGTAATAGGCTTGCCCCCAAATGTGGCTGTACATTAGTACACCTCTGCCTATCCCTTCAGGGAATGCAACCGTGATGCTATGTCATCGAGCCACAAAGTGTGTACACCGCTTTATATTTTAAATCATAGAATTTAGGTAATCCACGACTTTTCGTTCCCATACAGGAAGAAATTTCAGGCGAGATCACTTATTACGTAAAAGGCGCAGATGTGGCGCTGTCACAACTGCTGGACTCGCAGTGGCTCAGCCCCGAATGTAAGAAACTGGCTGCCGACGGACTGAGGACTCTAGTCATGGCCAAGAGGACACTAACCAAAGACGAATATCTTCAGTTTGAGGTGAGTTGGGTTCAGTTTCATATATTGTAATAGTTGTTCGCCTTATCCTTGAGGTTCTTTCACCAACCACTTGAAGAATAGGGTGCAGAACATCTAGAATCTGGATTTTGCTCTTGGTACATGGTGTTGGACTGAAAGAAGAGGTCGCTTACCAAAGATGAGGGTAAATGAACAATACAACGGGCCTTTAAAAACAGAAAATCTTACAGGTACCTTTACAATAAGTTCAGAATCCGGTGGGCAGTGGTAGTATGAGTGGGATAAACCTCTCTCACTAGGGGTCATTATATAGTGGGGCCACGAGAACTGGGCGCATATTGTAGGGTTTCAGTAAGGGTATACTGTTTATGTAGTAGAGTCACTGTATGAGTTCACTAGGGTCACATAATCACAGTTTATCCGCCTTGCTTTTGAAAGATCGAAGCAAAAAAAATATCTTTACAATATTACCCCTCTCACGCGTCACGTTTTCACCCCCTAGCGGGGAGTGGCTGGAAAGAAAAAGTACTGTCCTCTACACCAGCTGCACGATGGTGCGAAGAAATTGTAAGTTAAGTTTTCTAAGTTGTAATATATCTCCTCAACAGCGCCGTATATACTGACACCACCCAAAATGTTCGGGTTTCCGTTTTTAGTCATCGTCGTCTGTTTGTTTAGATCAATCTACTGATGACAGCCCTATAATTTTCTTCATGATCCTACTACTGGGGTTTGGACCAGGCAAACTTTCGGTTCGGTTAGTCTTAATGGAGGAAAAGTTGAATTTAGTTTTTTCTCCCTGAACTTGACCCCAAAGAGCATCGATAAGCCCTAGTCTCTCAAATTAATGTTTTCCAAATTCCAACTAGCCTACAGTAGTTAAGTCTACTACATTATTTTGCCCATATCGCCATCCAATGAATTCGGAATTGTTGTTGATAATTGGTCTACTATAGTTGTCACTAATCGACCATTCTGATAGTATTGCAATATCAGAATTGGACCTCTTTATGTTTATACGTAAGACGTATTAGTTGAAATAAATATTACTTTCATAGACAGAGTACAAAGAGGCCCGTTTGAACGCGAACAGCAGTGAAGGCACCGCGACCGTTTTAGCGAAGATACAGCGTGGTCTGACGCTGCTGGCTCTCACCGGAGTCGAGGACAGGCTGGCGGACGACGTGCCTAGGACACTAGCCATGCTCAGGACTGCCGGCATCAAGGTTCGCTACAGAGATGACATGAATAAAGTACTTAGTCCTACAACCTTTATATAATTGTTCCCTTTTTTATCGTACGAAAAATCCCCATCCACTACTTGGGGAGGTGGCAGATGTAAGACTCCTACCGACTAAAAATCGCACTTTCTTTCTCTATCCCTATATGTCACAGTAATGGAATTCGTGATCGTATGTGATTCTTCCCAATTGTAGTTCTAAGAACGATGTGATTGGTTTTTACATAGACGTAGGATTTATGAGCTCTAGTTTCATCGAGTGGCGATCACAATAGACCGATTCCGGTCGCAGTGATATTATAACCACAAAAAAGAAAAAAATGTTTGGCAGACTGCAACCTGGTTTATTTCTTTCAAAATAAAAATCAAAATAGTTTTATTTTCATATAAACCATATACAGGCACTTATGAAATGTCGAGTCTAGGTGCACGGTTCCAAATTAATCGTTTCCTATGGAGAAGAATCGAAAAAAACTTCTTTATTCAATGTATGTTCGCAGATCTGGATGCTAACAGGCGACAAGCTGGAGACAGCGCTGTGCATCGCTCGGTCGCTGCAGCTGGGCGGCGGCAGCACGTGGCACAGTGCGCGGGAGTGTCGCTCGCGCCGCGATGCGCACGCGCTGCTGCACGCGCTGGCCGCCGCCGACCACGACACCGACCTCATCATAGAGGGCGAGACCCTCGAGGTACTCACAACAACCCTACAACACAACTCCACTACAACTACACTACAACTACAGTACAACTCCAGAACAACTCCAGAACAACTCCAGTACAACTCCAGTACAACTCCAGTACAACTACAATACAACTACAGTACAACTCCTCTAAACGACTTTACTCCAAATATAAATTTCAGTTAACTGCCTCGCTAGTTTCAAAAGTGGTCAAGACCCGACTGCTACGCTAGAGTTCCTGGGTTCAATTACCAGGTCGAGCAAAGTGTTATTGGATTTTTCAATGAAATTCTCAGTAGTAACTCAGAGTTTGATTTTGTGCCCGGGTAATGACAATAGGCTCGCCACATATTACATGGGAAAATAGGCGATGGTATGTTATATTTATGTTATAAATTACAGTTAATGCTACACCAAGCTGATCCTTTGGAAACGAATACACCATAATTTCTACTTCACGAATTTGTAGTCTTCATTTAAAATTTTATTTTATTAACAGGTATGTCTACAATCGTACGAGGAGGAGTTTGTAGAAGTACTGTGTCGTTGTAGCGGCGTAGTAGTGGCGCGATGTTCGCCCACACAGAAGGCGAGAGTTGCGCGACTGTTGCGGGCGAGGCGCCACGTGGTGGCAGCGGTAGGCGACGGCGGTAATGACGTCGCTATGATACAGGAAGCTGATATCGGTAAGTGTTAGTAACATAATAAAACACGCTTGTGTTCCTTGAAGTGTTACAGGTAAGTTTGCAGATGTACACTACAACTCACTGGTATGTTTAGGTCCCATGGAACTTTCTAGACTACTGAAGAAGGTAAAGCTTACAGTTCGTATCCCTTCAAAAATATGCTGTAAAAGTATTCCGATAAAGAAATGATATAATTACTCAGTTCTAGTTCTCCAAGTTCTTTCCCTAAAACAAATGCTTCTTCCTCATTTTCTTTCGATTTTATTTACGAACGTTAGACTGCTTCTTGGCTAGTTTTCTGTTTTTTAAAAGGAAGCTTTGACACTGGCACAAGTGGTAGTTTCTACTAGCCTTTTTTTTTTGTTTACGGGGGAAAACGTTTCAAAGGTGACCAGCCTTTGGGCATAAGACCGAGGAGTGTGGGATTCTTACCCATTAAAACAACCCCAATGGACACCATCAACACATGGAACACTCTGTCCTCTTAAAAAACCACTCTAGAACACAAAAAGACTGGTAATCGCAAGTGATACTCCTGATGTTGTTGCAAGCGTCTATAGGTTACGGTAACCGCTTACCATCAGGTGGGCCGTATGCTTGTTTGCCACCTTAGTAGAATAAAAAAAAAGTGTGGGATTCTTACACACTAAAACAACCCCAATGGCTACCATCAAAATATAGAGGGGAGCACTCTGTCCTTTTAAACTCTGAACTGTTCGCCGTCGCAGGTGCCTACTGAGACTGAGCTGCTGTCTTCTCTGGAGTTGTACAGACTTTGAAATCATTACTCCACAGGTGTAGGTATAGAAGGAGCTGAAGGTCGTGCGGCTTCACTCGCGGGTGATGTGAGCATTCGTCAGTTCGCGTTTCTCGCTAGACTGCTGTTGGTTCACGGAAGACGTTCCGCTATGAGATCGGCCGCGCTGTCTCTGTTCATTGTGCATCGAGGGCTTATTGTGTCTACTATGCAGGTAAAAAGGGTTATTTTTTCAACGGCTTTCGTAGATATCTTTTTTATTAATAAAAATAATAACCTGAATGAGAAGGTAAAATGTAATTCTTATGTATTAAATGTATATAGCTATTTACAACAAAAGTATATAAGTATTATATCTATTGTCAAGTACCACCCATAGATCAGTTCTGCTTAGTTTGTTACTAGATGGTGCTATGTAAAAATGTCCTAAATATTTATTTAATTAGGTTGGTAATAAATAAAATGTGTAAACTTCAATATTTTGGTTTCAATAAACTATTATTTAACATTACGGAGGTTCAATAGCCATTCCGTTCTGTGCGCACTCCTATAAAAGATTGCTGAGCGAATGTTGGGCAACAGTGGCGCAACATTGGCGCAACAGCTACACAAGTTTTTTTTTATATAGTACGGAAAATCCTCATGGATTCTCCGCCACCCGGGGAACTGGTAAGGTATGTCGGACTCGTACCGACTAAAAACCGCACTTGCCTTCACCTGCCCTATAGTCATGGCCATGGGATCCGCGAAATTCGCCACGACCATACGATGCAAGGCCTGCAATTCATTTATTGAAGTTAATTATTTTTGTATGTATTTTCAGGCTGTTTTCTCAGTGGTGTTCTACTTCTCTTCCGTGTCTCTGTACCCTGGATTTTTGATGGTCGGCTATGGAACTGTGTTCACTATGCTTCCTGTATTCTCGCTGGTAAGTTGAGGTCGTATTTATTTTTGCATGAAGACGCCTTTGTGACTTTAAAAAAATAAATTCTTTGTCTTTATCATTTAGTTTAGATTATAATTATACTAGCTTTTACCCGCGACTTCGTACGCCTAGACATAATTGTTGTCGGATTGTATTCACTATTCATGGGATAAGAAGTACTCATTATATAAATTCCCGCTTTGTTCCGAGAAAAGAAGTATTCAATATGCCAGCGCCAATCACAAACTATTAGTGTACCAACATTTCATTTAAATACCGTAAGTAGGTCTCCTACATAAGTTTTCTGGGAAATTCCACATAATTTTGGGGTAAAATGTATCCTATTTGTTATTCCCGGTCACATACTATGTGTGTATGAAATTTCATTCGAATCCCGTAAGATATTCGTTTTTCGGGATTTCCGGTATATTCCCACATTTTTCTGGGGTAAAATATATCCTATTTGTTATTCCCGGTCACATACTATGTGTGTGTGAAATTTCATTCAAATCCCGTAAGTAGTTCTCCTATATCTGTTTTTCGGGATTTCCGGGATATTCCCACATTTTTCTGGGATAAAAAGTAGCCTATACTTTATTCCCGGTCACATACTATTAGTATACCAAATTTCATGCAAATCGGTTCAGCCGTTTTTGCGTGATTGAGTAACAAATAAACAAACAAACAAACATCCAAACATTCACATTTATAATATTAGTATGATAGTATGATTACACAGGTAAGGTATCGCTCCGCGATGAAACGGGTCGGCAGTGGGAGGACTTTGACCCTTACACTGCCAACCCAACTATTTCTCTTTCGTTTTACAGGGTCGGCATCGCGCAAGTTGTACCCCTGGTGTTACAAGCGCCTATAGGCTACGGTAACCACTTACTATCAGGCGGGGCCGTATGCTTGTTTACCACCTTAGTAGTATAATGTTGTTTGTATGTATGTTTGTAGAGGCTAATCTCTGAATATCTGTTGGCTTAGGAGAGGACGCTTCACTATCGCTGATCGTCACAGTTATAGTGAATTTAGACTTTGGCGCTCTTATATCAAATATAAAAATGTTCTCTTTTCTATACTTTATAAAATGAATACGAGTACACAATATGGAATGTATTTTGTGTCCAATCGATATTGTTTGATAATGTTTTTGTTTGTCTTGATGTTTCTTATGTAGTATGTACAAGTATGATTTATAAAAAAAACATTGCCTAGTACCCATCGTACAGTCCAAGAAGCTCATTAGTTTACATCAACACATGGATAACTGCCATTGTTATTGTGTGCGTAAACTAATAAGACGACGCAAATCAGTTCGCATACTAACGTCCAAGCGAGCGAGTTCTTCTACACACACACAATACACATAGTATGGTTAATACTATATTAGTCCTTAATATTCATTCATGTGGTTCAATTGGTTACACTATTTCGCACTTTGTCACTATATCAGCATTAGCACCGTTGCCAACGCCTCCGACTTGTATACAAGATACCGTAGGATCAAAGCTCACATGTGAAATAATTCCTTTTTGTATTATTTCAATCTTTTACAACTATTATAACCTGTTTATAAAATGACTATCGAAGTTTGCAACGTTTGAGATATGCCATCGGAACTAACTCTAAGCAATTTATTTTGTGTCCTTAGTAGACAAACCTACCCACATTGTTATCAATATCACATCATATCCAGGCAGAGAGTGGAGCCATTCCTGCCTACCCGAATAACCACAACAGCTCATAATGAGTGCTTACAAACCGTGCGAAACCACTTGCTTGATTTACGATGCAGCAAACCATCGCAGAAGATTTTGTTGTCCGTGTGTAGTTTGCCAAGTCATATTTAAATTTTGATTGGGAGAACAACACTGTTATTTTTCTGATGCGAAATATTTTAAGTCGGATATGGATGGACGTAAAATTGACGACTCTAAGATCAAAGTCTAATTTAGATAACCTTGTTACGTCCACCTGGGAGTCGCTACAGGGCAGTAATAAATATGCGCTAGATTGTAGCCAGCATGCATAGGTGACATGAAGTAATTGATAACGATGGTTTCCCGATACATTATTAACTGCCATGATGTGTTATATTATACCTAACATATTTAAAAAGAGATCACGCTTTTATAAACGACATCTGCTATCGTAAATAATGAGTCTTTATTTAATAGTAGCCATTTTGTAATGTGAGTGATGTTATTGTTACCGAGGTTAGAAATTGTCATAATTTCTTCCTCTAACATGTTGATTCACTTCACATTTTATTTTACTATGATTAAATTGATACATACTTATTCATTACTTTGACAAAATACGTCCATCCTTATCCAACAAACATAAATGTTGTAAAAGCCTAAAAAGTTTTTATTTACTTCACGTCTTTGTTTACTACCTATTAAAATTGTTTTTCTATTGTGTCTAATAATCGATCCATTATTTAGTTGATTAAATGTTTTAATATATTTTTTTAGTTTTATTAAATAACAAACAAATCAATAGAACATCAATAAAAACAAGACAATCAATTAAAAAAAGTTTCCGCTTTTTTGGTTTGATTGTATACACAATTTACTTTTTCAAAAGATAAAATCATAAGATAATATATGATATCAACACAAAAATAATTCCTCTACCGTGATTCGAACTTGAACACGACACGCATGTTGTTACGATTCCAGTCACCTCACCGCAACGCCACGGAAGCTATGATTTCATTAGATAAAATACTGCATGATATTCCTTTTGTGTATGAGAATTATTTCTGGTTTTAATGTAGTTGTGTGCAAGTCGTTTTATCAATGCTCGCTTAAGCGTGTGCATATTACGCACTGTATGTATATACGCACACAATGAATACACCAGTTGCACACATGTTTACATGTATACTAATTAACTTTGTTTTGTGTACAACCTCTGCTAGACGGCCGAAGCCAATTACATAATTTATTTAACACAGTCATGCATTCTTCTCACAAAAAATCTGAAAAACTTTCTGAATGGAAGATTATACTCTTCCATTCATTCGCAGACATATCAATCTGTGTTGTTATTAGTGTGAGTTCTCGAAAGCGTTAGTGCGGCAACAGCGGTTAGTGTACGCGGATAAAATGATGTATAAAAATATCCCAAAAAAAATGCATGTTTATTGTTTCAGGTGCTTGATAAAGATATACCTAGCTCTACGGCGCTGCGCTATCCGCAGTTGTACAAACAACTCACTAATGGACGTCAGCTCTCTTACAAGACCTTCTACATATGGACTGGCATCTCTATATATCAAGGTATGGAAACTTAGCCATAACACACTGACATAAGACCGTGCTCTAAAATACTCAAACAATCATTATCAGAGTAGTATTTGAGTGACGTTTTGTGAAAGATTCGAACAGTGTCCTCCGAACGCTCTAGCCCAAGAAACTGCCGAGATTCTATTTGTCTTGCAAAACCCGAAAATTAGGACGTAGATATGACTTTAAATTTTTCACACAACATTGCATTTCTATGAATTGTATTTATGCAGCCAGTTCCCACGGGAACGAGCAGTTCCCAAAGCGAAGCGTGGCCAAGCTAATCCCTAATCATACTAATATTATAAATGTGAATGTTTGGATGTTTGTTTATTTGTTACTCAATCACGCTAAAACGGCTGAACCGATTTGCATGAAATTTGGTATACTAATAGTATGTGACCGGGAATAAAGTATAGGCTACTTTTTATCCCGGAAAAATGTCGGAATATCCCGGAAATCCCGAAAAACGGATATAGGAGAACTACTTACAGCATGTGACCGGAAATAACACATAGGATATATTTTACCCCAGAAAAATGTGGGAATATCCCGGAAATCCCGAAAAACGATTATCTTATGTTCTCATGTTCAACTAGGTGGTGTAATAATGTTCGGGGCGCTAGTTCTATTCGAGGACCAGTTGATCCATATAGTGGAGATCAGCTACACGGCGCTGATCCTGACGGAACTGATCATGGTGGCTCTCACTATAGTGACGTGGCACTGGCTGATGGTCGGCGCAGAGCTCGTCAGTCTTCTTATGTACATAGCTACTCTACTTATATTTACTACATACTTTGGTAAGTGATTGTGATAGAATTGACCTTTATTACACTGGCTGGCATGTTCTCGAGGGAGACCGCGACTCGGCAAACGTAGTGTAGGACGCCCTCCGGCAAGATGGAGTGATGATTTGCGAAAGGCTGCTGGTAGAAGCTGGATGCGAAAAGACGAGGACAGGGTGAAATGGCGCACGTTAGGGGAGGGTTTAGTCCAGCAGTGGACTAATATAGGCTGATGATGACACTGGTAATTGTGATTTGGTGAGCTGGTGGTTGGAGCGGAGCTTGTCTGCTAAGTTCTTTTCTACAGCCAGCACATCAAGCATTTAACAGAGGTAAGGCATAATGGGCGTAATTCCTCTCAAATTGGAGCTGCCCGACTGTGAAGTACCTCCACCTTGCAGAAAATCGAAGTGAAATAACAATGCTTTGAGCTGTGTTGTGTTCCTTACGGTGAGCATGGTTGCCACAGCTCTGCGAGGAAACGTTGTGTTGTCTGTGGGGGGACTTTGACCTTTACACTGCCAACCCAACTATTCCTCTTTCGTTTTACAGGGTCGGTAACGCGCAAGTGATACCCCTGGTGTTACAAGCGTCTATAGGCTACGGTAACCGCTTACCATCAGGTGGGCCGTATGCTTGTTTGCCACCTTATTGGTATAAAAAAAGCTACCCCAATCTGTCAAATTACTTTGATAGATTTTTAACTTGAATACAAAATAATAAGGTTCATGTTCAATTGGGAAAATTTGACAGTTTTGGATAGCTTGACTTGCTGGCGTCTGTACATCGCTACTCTGCTTATACTCACTACATACTTCGGTACCAATCCAAACTCCGAGCTGTTACGGAGATTCCAAAAAAAAAACCAATACCACTGCTCGACCTGGAAATTAAACCCAGAACATTAAAAAAAATATACTCAACTTTTTTATTTCACAGATGCTGACTTCATACGACACTGGGACTTCTGGTGGAAAGTGATAGTAATTACCTTAGTGTCCTGCCTACCATTATACATAGTCAAACACATGCGCCGAAAGTGGAGCGAACGCCAGTACAAAAATATAAGAAAATGATCTTTATTAGTAAGTAGTTTAGTCCCATATTACAATGTGATTCACTTTTATTATAAGGTCCTGTTGCACATTATATAATTATTTATATACTTATGGTTATATTTATATTGTGTTAGATCGCACGTTGTGTATTGTGAAGCGAGGCAACGGCGCCAAGTTTATTATGTTGAATGGATTATTGACAGTACTTTCAACCAAATAGTCGATTTCATTGGACACCCGCTGATACAATTGTTCTGTTCTGTTCACTTATAAAAAAAATTATACCTTCCTTCACCTGGAGCATTCGCCTGTAATGTAACTGATCAGATTCGAGCATTACGTTAGTGAGTGAAGAGAACAGAGCAATATATTGCGCAACCTTTAACGATACAATTTGTAACATTACATCAGTGATGAGATTAGATTAGAGGAATCTTATTGTTACATTACAATTTAGGCAGTATTGTAACGTAATGCTCAACTTTATAAGTATCTTGGATCGTTATATTACAGGTGAATTTATCTTTAGACCTTTCTTTTTTCATTACCCATGCGGTCTCAACACCATGTAAATGAACCACTTTAGTATTTTGTTATATTATAAGGATTTAAATTTTCCCTAATATTACAGAGATTCTCTAGTTACCGTGATAAAAGATGTAGTCAGCAGAAATCAAAAATTGTTTCCCCGTTTTAATTGACGACTAACAGGAATTTTCCTGTTAATAATCACTTTTATTTTTTACGATGATTTCAGACCAAATCGCCTGATTTTTTTTTCGGAGTTTTTTTTCTTATACCTGTTATGATTGATATCCACCGACGTCTATAGGTAGGATGTATAAAAGTATTGGTTTTTATATACAGTTATTACATTAAAGGTGTAGTCTATGTATAATCGTTTTATGTATTAGTAATTTTTAAGGACAGCAGCAGATTCTTTGGATTTTGCAGATGACACTCCTTATTATGTCAAATGTTATTTTACTTCCCTGACCCTTGCTTTAGAGTCAACAAGTTACTACCGTTCCTCGCACTTGCAATCAACATATTGCGAGTAGTGGAAACTTAGACAGAGGCGGAGTGATGCCATTCCGTACGCAGCACTTATTCTGTACCCTTATTCTGAGGATTATAATATACGTTCTATCAACTGCAAAATCCAATTATAAATCTGTTATTGAATAGTATAGTTTCAATTTAATCCAGGGCTGTGTAAACACAAAAACCATTCAAGATTTAACACAAGTGTAGTAAAACAAACATCACATTCAAATTAAATGTAACTACTTTTTACGGATATGGTTTTAACTCGAAATGAACACTAAAATAATCTTTGGAAAGATCGTTTACAGTGTCCATGGTCACGTGTTGACTTTTCTATAAAGGATTGAAGCTGTAAGTGTAAACCGTGCATCAGAAACAAGGTTTCGGATACACGATTTCGGATTAGATCAATATTCCACAACAAAATGCGTTCAAAGTAGTTTCATCTCAATATCTAATATTTGCGCAAGTGTCAGAAACTTGTATCACATTAATATTTAGTCCATATCTATTCTTTTTTCTATTAAGTATTATGTATTTTTTTTTTCTATTTATGAAGTTAGATTTTTAGAGATCTTTGAGAATTATTTTTGTTATATTTTTTTTATAAAGATCCGTTACGCTGTGATTCAATAATTTATATTTAGCTGTGTAAGCGCAAATATTCCATAGGTAGTATGCGACAAACATTTGCTAGCAAAATGATTGGACCATTTTTATAAAATAAGTCTATGATTAAAGGTTTTAAGATTATGTGCCGGCCTTATTTTTATTACATTTGATCGAGTGGCACAAGACTTATGTTTAGCCACATAAGGTCGTAAATAATGAGATAGTTCCTTTTAGGCCGGACGTAATTTCTGCAATTCAGCTAAATGATTGAGAAACCTCTCCTTATTTAGCGGGCTGGCTCCAAACTCATACATCATATAATACCTGTGTGTTTTGTAACCATAGATTCCTAAGTAGTGAACTTTTGCATTCGTAATATGCTAATGAGTAATTTATTTATTTTTATAAGCTTATATTTTAACATTCTAAAAGTGGTCTAAAACTTTTTGGGAGCCAATGGATTAAAGTTTTATTGTTTCCTTCATTTACTTTTGAACACGGTACAAATTGCGTTAAATGTGATATATGTATAATATTTATTGGTTAAATATATTTGTATTAAAAATGTAGGTATTGATAAGAGTTTGTATGTATTGACGGTATGTTAATCATATGACGAATGTTCTGTAAATTAAAATATTTTATATGAGATCTCTGTGTTGTTATTTATCCTGTAGATTGTGATCCAGAACAGGCCCAGTTTCTTTTTTTTTTAGGTCGGACATAGTTTTTAGCTCGAAGGAGCTTTAAAATCTTAACCGGACTAGAAGAGGCCCAGATTATCAGGCACTTGCACTATATACCATCGCGTTTATATTCCAAGCCCCCATACTCCCGCCTGTATGTCCTATGAGAAAATGGACGAGCCAATAACCTGGCACAAATTTAAACTCCGAGGTGGTAGGTACTAAGAGCTTGCATCGAACCCATATGCAATTCTCTTCGTTATTACCAGCATAATTCGGCTATCTCCTTTGGCTTAGGTACCTAACTGAGATTAGAATAATAATTATATTGATATCACTTCCTACCTACTTGTATAAGACTGCACTTTTCTTTGCTCTAAGTTTATTGAGATTCAGAATTTAACACTTTTCGTCCATGAAAAGCAAAAGAGGTCCTCTCAAGAAGTCCCAAAGCGCAAGAAGCTCTTGCCTCGGGTTTGTCATTGTTGACAACAATCAATACTGTCATTAACTTGTACAATAATGAGCATGAACGTTTTTATTATTAAATTTTAAATTCAATGTTATTTCTTATGGTTGTTATAATATTTTCTAATATAGCTTACGTTACCAACAGAAATGCAGGCACTACGTTATTTGATAGAACGCGAGCGAAACTGAACTGCTGGAGCCAAGATGATATAGCCAAATTACGAGCTCGAAAAACATTTGAGGAGTTGATACCGCCTCAAATAAGCCCGGACAGAATCGACAGTCGATACATCAAACATACCCTGAGGTATTTCAAAAATGCGTTACGTGCTGTGCAAAAAGATGTTGATATGCAAACTGCAATAATACTGAAAGACGCTTTATCAGACACTATTGGAGCACATCTAAAGAGTGAAATTCTACCTACAGTTAGATTTGCTTATTACGCTGGCTATGTCCCTTACAGAAACACAAGACAGCTTCACAATTTTTATGATCACATCAAGCTTAATCTAAACACTCAGGGTTTGGGATGGAAGCGGCCAGAGCGAGTCCCCCAGTGGTCAAACTTGACCGTTGCTAAGATACAAATTGGTTCCGGAAAGTTATTAGACCCTTGCTCTTGTTTAGTTACGAGACGTGATTCTAATAACTGCATCCACCTACCGTCTCCTAAATTAGACGATGATCACCAACCGTCAGCTCTCGCCCTGCCTTTCAGATCAAATGGACTGGTGAGCTTGTTATCACCGAGTTCGGAGAATATTCTTTTGAAATATTACACAACTGCGTCAAGATGTATATTGCACAGTTCTCCAGCGAATTGTCGCCATGCAGACTTCGTTAATTTGAATAACCAATTATGGCACTGGATGAAACGTGATGTGGCACCGCATTTAGTGGACGAAAAATTATATGCAGCTTACGGTGGAGTTCTAAGAATAGCAGCCGCGGTACAAAACTATGGAAAAGGATTATCGAGGCGAAATCTTTTTGAATACCAAGACGCTGGTATAACTAAGTGGAATCCTTGGAAAACACTTACACAATCCTATATTTACATAAATGCAGATTGGACCCCAAAAGTGTATATATTATTAGTTCTTTTGACGGCATTAGCAATATGCCTTTTGCAAATTTGTTATAATTATGTGTTTGGAGATGCCAATGCATGTGGCTGTAAAGGTAGATCAAGAAAATCGTCTTTTTCGAAAGAGGTTGCGTATACGAAGGTAGAAAGTAATTTCCCCGCTGTATTACCACATCAAAGTGCAATTTATTACAGTGATAAGAAACGTATTAAGCGTCCTTCTTCCAAAAGTAAAACGCCTTCACTGGGATCCATACGAACTCAGAAAGTTTACGATTTGAATGAGAATACAGAAAAACTAATGGCGATTATAATGAGTGACAATGAAGACACTGATGGAGGATCATCGCCATCGAAGGTCTACAGCGATGAAGAATGCGACGCAAAACGTATCATCGATGATAGTAATGACCATAGGCCGAAAAGTCCACCTAAAATAGAGACATCTTTAGCTCAGTTGACAATTGAAAAGACGCCGCCCACGGATAAAAAGTCTTCAATACCAATGTACTCCACCAGTACTTTAACACGATCCGATATGACTTACCGTCCAGATAAACTTTTAAGTGACACAGGATGGTCGGCTACCAGTAGCAGTACATCAGGCAAAACGGTTAGTTCGACTAGTTCCAAGTCCCGAAGCGGAAGGTCGAGAAGTTCCCGCGACTTGGCCTGGGCCCGGCATGTGATATCCAGGCACTCCCGTAGAGGACCATTACAGTCCACTACAGGAACGGAATTAGACGCTAACTCTTTCATGACTCCACCATCGCGCCGGTAGCGATTTCTTAGTAGAACATTTATATTGATAGGTTGTTTATTTATAGGATGTTTAGTTAGTATTATTATATAAGACTGTTGGGTATTTAAGATGTATTTGAGGTTTTATTAAGAATATATTACTACATGTTAGATAATTTTGTTTTATTTATGCCAAACAGAAGTACGTAAGAAGTAGTACCTACTATTGAGCTGCGAGATTATGATGATGGTGTGAATTAAAAGTAGCCTGTCTAGCGGTCATTGAGCGCCACTGTAAAATGTGTCTGCAATGTCACTACATCAGTAAAGGCTCGTGGTTATACCGCTGCCTTCCCACTCTCGGTGAGTCGCGTTAAAATCATGGAACTGCATCCACCACTGTTTTAACAGTGAAGATACGACCACAGCTTGAAATTCTCCTAAGAGAACTATTCAGTTGGAACGTCTGGCAACTAGAACAATGTGATGGATACAGTTTTTATTTTTTAGTTGTCTACATTAATGAGTAGGCGACAGCAAGCATCATCATGCTATCTTGGTAATGAGAGCTACTGTATCATCTGCCTAGTTTAGTGGTGGCAAGCAAGTTACTGAGCATGGTCTTGGATTCGATTCCCAGCTAATCTACTATGCGCGCCACGAAATATGTTTGCACAAAGCTTTACAAGGCTCTAAACGAGATACCATTGAGCAAATGACCATAATCTCAAATGATTACATACCATTCGAGACAAATGGTCATCACCGACATAAAATTATATAGGTACCATACATAAAATGGCCATTCCTACACGCACAAATGGTTGGTGCTGCCTTCGGTTAGTTAGTCTACTAAACAAATAAATCGATACAAATTTTGTAGATTTTTTTATATTGGCTTTATTGAAATTAATGCTGCTGGCAAAACATCAAGTTATGTCAAAATTGTCAAAAGTCTTCGCGGCGAAGTTGCTCGTTCGTTACATTTTTGCAATTTATTCTGAATCTCGCGCAAAATCGGCTTTGCTTTGAAAAGTATTTGAAATTCAAATCATGATAATTGTGTTTTTCTGTTAAATTAATATAATTTTATTCATTATGTCAAAAGTAAGTATTAATCGCAATAGTTTTGTTTCTCGGCAAACCTTGTGTGAATACTTTGTGTTTAAACTGATTTTGAAACCTTGCCGACTTGTATTTTATCATCAAATCATTAATTAGAATACATTACTAGGTCAGTCAGCCGCCTTAATACAGTGACACGTAATTAGCTGTATTTTTTATTGTCATAAGTGCCCGAAGCATATGTTTGTTATAAATTTACTAAACATTTAATCAAAGTTCTAACGCAATGAGTACCTGCTACATTTATATTTACCTATCTATATTTGAATAATATATAGGTACTTATGTAGTATATTTTCACAAGAAAACAGCAATTTTGGTAGGTTGGGCTTCACGCGCATATTATTGCATGTGTAATACAACTGCATTGTTTTCAGGATATAAGATCATTTTTTACTGTGACAAAACCAAAAAAGGCTACTCCTGCAGTTGAGGATGACGACGATGTTATACCAGAGTCACCTGATGTCCAAATTTCCAAAAATAAAGTAAGGCAGAGTAATTATTACACTTTTTTTTACTTATAAAAAATATTATTGCTCCACCATTCTCTTTTTTGCATAGCACTTTTTCCATTGAGACAATTAGCCCTAATATTATTTTAAATAATGTATAGTTGTGGTTATTTACATTATCTATGCGGGAGGCCCTTGTTCAGCCCTGGACATCCTTTGGTTGATATGATTATAGTGCTGAACATTATTAGGAAATAATACTATTTTACACATTTTCTATCCTATCAAACACTTCAAAATTAACAGCTTATTTATACCATGTCACTATGTTTTGAACATCAATATTACTATGTCCCAAAAACCCATTAGTAATTAAATACTGTCTGTCTAGAAAAAGGACACAAAGAAAAGGAGAGTAATAAATGATGATTCTGATGAAGAGATTTTTGCATCCAAGAAGAAAAAGAATAGCAATGACACACAAACATCCAGTAGAAATAAAAAGTCTCCAAAACCAGCTGCCCTCAAAGAGGTTAAAGCTGTAGATATATTTGGGACAGCTCCAATAAAGAGAACAGAACCATTAGTTAAGAAAAAGAAAAAAACTGAACTAGGAATTCATTCTGATGATGAATTTGATAAGAGCCTTTTAGAAATTGACAATGCTGAATTTGAATCAATAACAAATGACAAAAAAGTTACTGACAATGAGACATCAACAACAATACCTGAAAAGGAAAAACCCTCATCATCATCATCCAAAGTTAGAACTGAGCATTCAAATAAAAAGGTCACTAATGACACCTCACAAGAAAAGAAACAAAAAACAAGCTCTAATACAGACTCAAAGAAAACTGATGAAATTAAATCAATAAATAAAACTGATGAAGCTAAATCTTCAAATAAAACTGATAAAAGTACAGAATTAAGAAGAACTGATGAAAGCAAATCATCAAATAAAACTGGTAAACATACAGAATCAAAGAAAACTGATGAGACTAAATCACCGAAGAAGGCTGTGGAAAGTAAATCATCAAAGAATGATAAAAAACACAATCACTCAGCTTCAGTGGATTCACATGATGGTGACGTAAAGAAGTCCAAAATAGATAACAGTAAAAGAAAATTTGCTGAGTTCATTGAGAATGACACTGGTCATGATAGCAGTAGTAAAAAGAAAAAGTTGAATGAAACAGCTGAAGGTACAAGTGATTATGGTTGTAATTCATCGTTTATCGATGATGATAAGGAGACACACAAGAAAAAGAAATTGAATAAGAGTTTGAATGATTCAGGTAAGGAATTAAAAGCCTAATTTATTGTTATTTTATACATTTATTTTTATTATTATACATACAGCTACCGTAATTATTATTATTTCAATGTCTAATATTCGCTTAAGTGTCAGATATTAATAGTGTAGAAATAATAATAATTATTATTCTCGTATTTATTTAATTTCTTATTTACATTATATTTTTAAATATTTTTACAAAAAAAGAAAACAAAAACATTTAAAAATATAAAAAAATAGTCAGACCACCGATATCGGGAACAGGGTCCAAGCTACCGGTGGTTAGGGCCCCAGAGACAGGAACCTCCTCACAATACGCGCCGTATCAAGGAGTACTGCCTTCTGAATCAGGCCCTTAACCCAGCCACCCAACTCGAGCCTCCTGAGGTGTTGGTCGAGGCTCTTGGCGATAAGTCCATTGACCGTAACGACTATAGGCACAATGATGGCCGAGTCCACATCCCACATGGCGACCACCTCGTGAGCTAAGTCGAGATATTTTAGCTGTTTCTCTTTCTCAGCCTTCACGAGGTTCTCGTCATGCGGGATGGTGACATCGATAATCAATGTGCGGCGCGCTGATCGATCTATTACCACTATATCAGGCTTATTGGCTACAATAGTCCTGTCAGTGATAACAGATCGATCCCAGTACAACGTGACATGGTCATTCTCGAGAACTGGGTCGGGCGCATATCTGTAATACGGTACCTCAGAATCCACAAGGCCGTATTTTAAAGCAAGTTGCTGGTGGATAATCCTGGCCACTTGGTTATGCCTGTGCAAATACTCGCCGTTAGCCAAACGAGAACAACCAGAAATAATATGCCTGATAGACTCACCGGGACAATGGCATGCCCGACATATGTCGATCGTCCCGTCTTTCATGATATACTTCCGGTAGTTGTTCGTCAGCATAACTTCATCCATAATTGCACAGACCGAACCCTCGGTTTCCCCGAAGAGGTCACCGAAGCGTAGCCAGGCCACGGACGCTAAGAAATCTACGTCGGGCCCATGAAGGGCACGGAAAAAACGTCCGTGAAGCTCCTTGCT
The DNA here is from genome assembly GCA_964056405.1 of Acronicta alni. Classification (NCBI taxonomy): domain Eukaryota; kingdom Metazoa; phylum Arthropoda; class Insecta; order Lepidoptera; family Noctuidae; genus Acronicta; species Acronicta alni. The sequence goes on along the minus strand of OZ043915.1, from coordinate 15,084,198 downwards.
CTGCCATACTGCCTTGCGGTCATTGATACTAAGCACCACAGGTTTGCGCCAGTTCTCTTTAGCCAAAGATAGCGGGGTGAGTCCCTTGTCCACTGCGACCACATCTCGGTGCATACCCACGTCAGCCTTAAGAAAATATTCTCTGAGACTGCACACCTCGCGGTTGTGGAGGGTCTTAGCATTTAAAAAACCTCGACCCCCGCACTTCCGCGGGATGTACAGCCTCATGACAGACGAACGTGGATGATGCATCCGGTTTGCGGTCAACAGCGACCGGACTCTCCTATCCAAGGCGTCCAACTCCGTTTGGGTCCACTTGAGTATACCAAAGGAGTACATCAGGACCGGCATGACCCAACCGTTAAAGGCGCGCACCTTGTTGCCGCCTGACAAAGAACTATTAAGTACCTTTTTCAGGCGGCCGAAGAAGCGCTCCTTTAACGCTTGTTTCATGTCAGCCCCGTTAATGCCTAACCCCTCTGACATACCCAGGTATTTGTAGGTATCAGTTGAGGAGAGTGATCTCAGGTTTATAGAATCTGAGAGTTGTAGTCCCTCAGATTCCACAATCCCGCCCCGCCTTACATGCATGACTGCACATTTATCTACACCAAATTCCATCCTGATGGAATTACTAAAAGTTTCAGTTGCCTTTAGTAACTCCATCAGTTGCAATTTGGTGGAGGCAAGCAGTTTTAAATCATCCATATAAAGCAGGTGGGATATTACCTGACCCCCTCTCCGCAACGAATAGCCCAGCCCCGTACCCTCCAGCAGGGTGCTGAGGGGGTTCAGGGCTAAACAAAACCACAGTGGACTCAGACTGTCGCCCTGGAATATTCCCCGCTTAATCTCAATAGGTTCGTCGTTCCCTTGAATTTGCCTACATCCTGGATAGCGAAGAACAGTTCTCCACTGCCCCATACATGACACCAGGAAGGTGCGTAAAGTTGTATCTATTTTATACAACTCCAGCACCCTCATGAGCCATGTATGCGGCACCGAGTCGTAGGCCTTCTTATAATCTATCCAACATGTCGACAGATCCTTTTGGGATCGACGGACCCGTTGGCTTATGGCCATGTCGATGAGGAGAAGCTCCTTGGTGCCGCGGGACCTATTCCTACATCCATTTTGAGAGGCTGACATAATAGAATTTTTTTCTATGTGATAATTGATTTTTGCTCTCAAAATGGATGTAAGAAGTTTATAGACCGTCGGTAAACATGTGATCGGTCTATAATTTTTGGGTTCCGCGGCATCACCTGACTTATGGAGCAGGTGGGTGATTCCCGTTGTAAGGAACTGTGGTAGCGACCCAGACTCTAAGGCCGATTGGAATTGCGATGCCAAGCACGCGTGTGAGCTTTGTAGCCATTTAAGCCAGAAGTTGTGCAGTCCGTCCGGCCCCGGTGATTTCCAGTTCGGTACAGAACGGGCTGCACTGGCTACATCTGAGGCAGTTATTACAACTGCCTCCATCTCCGGTATGGCTTCACACACGCGCTCAACATCGCGCATCCATTCAGCCTCAGAGTGGCAGACGGGCACCGACCAGATGTTGCGCCAGAATGTACTAGTGGCATCATCATCTGGGCGGCGTCCGTCAACCACAGTTTGGTCAGGTCGCTCCCAAGCTCTATACACCCACCTTTGATCGCTCTGGAACATGCGATTCTGGGTATACCGCTCAACCCGTCGCCTATACCTTCGTATACGGCTTGCCCATGCACAGACTTTCTGCTTCAGGAAGTCAATGCGCTCTGTGACACGGGGCATATATTCTTGAGGACTGATTCCAGTCCCCGAGAATGCCCGCCTCACAAAGCGCATCACTCTGGGTCGAGTATTGCCCTCCCTGAAGCAGTATAGTTTGCCGATGAGCACCCTGGTCCCCTCGATACGCTGCTCGATCCTGCGCTGCCAGGCTGGAATGGCGGATTTATGTCGTGTAGCATTGTCACATTTTGGAAATGTGACATTTGCTACACGACACGCCGCAATAGCCGCGCAGTACATGATGGAGTGAGTATCGAAGAGATCTTCGCTGCTTTCAAAGTAATTGTCAAGCAGCGGATCCAGGGCACACACCAACGCCCAATTCTTTCTATGCATAGGCAAGCGAGGTAGACGAGGTCTAAGTTTTATTATTTTATTATTTAATTATTATTATTATTACAGCTTTATTTCCACTTAACATTTTTCAAATATACATACAATTTAATTATTTCTGTCGGTTTAATTGTTATGTGGCCCCCTATGGGTAAAAGCCTCCTCCATTCTTTTCCACTTTTCCCTGTCTTTGGCGACATGCATCCAATGTAGAAATAATTAACAATAACAATTATTTTGGTTATAATAAAATTTTAGTATTATTTAAAAATATATGTAAAATATGTTTAAAGAAAAAAAATTAACATAATAAGATGTCAAGCGATATACCTAATAAGAAGTGACATACATTTATACATATATGTATACTTAGGGACGGTTTATTTTATAAATTACATTCCACCGAGACTGAAGGTGACCTGCCATTTCCTGCCTCCATTTATTGCTGGCGAAATATTATGTCTAAACCGAACCGACAAACACTGGATACGCCCATGTTGATGGTACTTCCTACAGTTCTATTTCTTAAAAATCGATAATTAATTTCAGTGTTAACAGATGAAGAAAGACATGAAAGAAGAATACATTCAGCTGCTTTATATAAAAGCTATCTGAACAGATCAGGGCCCAAACATTTGGGAGCCAAAGAAATTCCAGAGGTATGTGTCTGTTATCATCTACCCATTTATTATCCCACTGCTGGGGATGAGTCTATTCTCAGATTTAAAATAATGAAGGTTGGCAGATTTCACATGCCTTCGAGTAAGTCTCTCAGGCAAGCAGGTATTTCCTCAATATGTTTTCCTACCATTTAAGCAAGTGATAATCAATAATTTAATATGCAATTAGTTTGGAAAAGCTAGAGGTGGATTCGAACTCGAGACCTACTAATTGGCAGTCCAATGCTATCACTGCATCTACGTCTGCATCCTTTTTGCAATGTAAGAAAATAAAAAATAAAATACGTAAATGCGTATAATTTAAATTACATGAATTGTAAATTTTAGTTGAGATGTAATAAGATTTGAATTGTGATCTGTTATTAATTTAACCCATAATGTATATTTAGGGAAAACCAGATTGTTTGAAAGACTGTGCATTTGTACTTACTGGCGTTCTGGACTCATTTGAGAAAGATGAAGTAACAGCGGCTATAAATAAATATGGGGGATGTGTCAAGAGTGGAGTTACTAAAAAGGTAAGATTTAAAATTTGTTAATTATTATTCTAGCAAAAGTTTCCTCACTGCTGCGCAAAAGATGGAAGGCAGGGTTTTGCCAGTGGAAAATATAAATTTAAATGTATTTTTTTATATTCTCGATTCACATAGAATCTTGTACCAATAAGATATTATTACAAACATTACAGATATTTACTATGTAAATATTTCTTCCAGGTAACTCATGTCATCGCTGGTGAAGATGCAGGCCCAGCAAAAATTGCAAAAGCCCAAGAACTAGGCATAAAAATTATCAATGAGGATGAATTCCTCAAAATGATCACTGACCGATCACAAAATAAACCCACCGACAAACCTGTCATCAAGAACGAAAAAACTTCAAACAAAAAACCTTCCAAAGATAAATTAAGTTTAAAAGAAAAATCTGATCAAAAAGACAATCATGTTGATCGTAAAGCTAAGAGCCCGGCAGAGAAAATAAAAACTGAAGTAAAAGAAGATATTTCAAAAAGCAAAATAGATGTTAACAAATCAAAGAATCGTGAAAAATCTAAAAGTCCTAGAAAGATTAAGGAGGAAAAGATTGTAATTAAAACTGAACAGAAATCAGAAGCATCGGGTTGTGGTATATCCACTCATCAAGTTAATGGTAAGTTATTATAAAATGGCAATCAAGCATATGGGCCGCCTGATGGTAAGCAAAGCCACTAGAATTTTATGTGGCGTACGCAAACGTTCCGCTGATCTGGTATCCTCGTGCGATGGGTTGAGCTCTCTAAATTATGGTCGAGCTACACAATTACTGCATGCTTGCTGTTGACTTAGACTGATCTATTCAAAGCCACCGTGGCTCTTTCTTCAAAATACCATTTCAGATATTGCCCGGCAATGTACACATAATTGTTTGTTACTACTAATATGTCTGGACTTTAACCTTTTGACCGCCACGTCAATAACGAAAATCCGTGTTCTCTACGCCAAGCGACAAATTCTAGTATCTAATAATAGGTAAAAAAACAAAAAAAAATTGTATAGGTATTTCTTTTGAACTAAAAAAAAAGTAGTATTTTTGACGTGCCATGCCGTCGTTGGCGTCGTGAGTAACAAACTTGCTCACGACTCGTGAGCAAGTTTTCATTTGACGTCTATACACGTCCGTGAAGGTTAAAAAAGTCACAAATTATATAATTATGTCAACTTATAATTGTAAGCACAGTTTATTTGTAATATACCAGCCAATATACACGTTAAAACCCAGCAAGATTGTAAACTGACGAAAATGTCACTCACTTACAGGTGCTACAAGTAAGGATATTATACCTATAGCAGCTAATATGAATATGTGGGTGGAGAAACACAAGCCTCAGAGCATTAAAAACATCATTGGTCAACATGGGGATGCCAGCAATGTCAAAAAGTTAGTATTCAATGATAAATGTGAATGGGATGGCTTCATATTTTATCTCCAATTTTGGTCTTAATTACTGAATTTCAGATTAATGAACTGGCTTACGAAATGGTACGTGAACAGGAAGGCTAAGCTGCCTAAACCTAGTCCTTGGGCAAAGAACGACGATGGAGGCTATTTTAAAGCAGCACTGCTTTCCGGACCCCCTGGTGTTGGTAAGTATCCGAGTTCACTAGGAACAAAATATCTGTAAAGTCAACCTCATTAGCTAAATTAGTTCTTTCTTCAATTACTTAGTTCAATAAGGATGAATAACATAAATATTGTATGAAATAAAAAAATACTGTGGGTAGTTTTTACTTCACTTCATTTAAGAATAGAACACAATATTATTTAATGTACACCATAAACAAATGACAAGTACATGTTTATAAATGATAGAATGGTACAATGGACTTTGGATGGATTTAAGAGAAACGGAGAGGCGACAATTAGGTAGTCTGGCGGTTATAATAATATAATAGATACTGAAATTAACAATATACACATCTCTTAATACTGTATAAATGAAATTCATATTAATTTTGTTAAAACAGTCTTGGCTTAGTATACCGGTTTCTATGAACCTTATTTATTCACAACAATTATCGTATATTCAGGTAAAACCACAACAGTGGCGCTAGTGTGCAAAGAGCTGGGTTTCGACATGGTGGAGTTTAACGCATCAGACACCAGGAACAAGACATTGATCAAGGAACAGATTGGGGAACTGCTCACCACTACCTCACTGTCTGCATACGCTAAAGGTATTATGACGGACCCACAGAAAACTACGATGCGATTTTACGTGATGTCCTTTCTTATTGTGATAGCATTTATCTTTGTACCTTTGGTCTGTACAAACAAATTTGTTTATGTATTAAGCCACAGTCCGACATATTTGTCGAAGCTAGTGTCGATACATTTCACTGCTGGCTGGATTTTTAGTGTGCTCCCGGTCTAGGGTTGCCACCTGCCATTTTTTATTTAAAGGTTACCAGCATTAAAAATACGGGTTTTAGATTTTTTACGGGAGACAATAAAAACGGCATCACTACATAGTATAAAACAAAGTCTCATCCCGCTGTCTGTCTGTCCCTATGTATGATTTTGATGCGGTTTTTTAATAGAACGAGTGATTCAAAAGGAAGGTTTATATGTATAATACATGTATGTTATTAGTACATTGCACCCGTGTGAAGCGGGTCATCTTTAATTTTTCAATTTATATTTTGAATTAGAGGAAACAGCTTTTACTTATACTTCATACGACTCACGAGCGCACGAACGAACGAAATCAAAGTCATACAGCCGCGGCCAGATATAACGCCCGTGTTTGCCGTCGAAATTGGTAAAATAAGGAAGCTTTGTTTACCCTGTATTAATTTTTTTTATACATAAGGTTGCCCCGTAAAATACGGGGCATCTGGCAACCCTAAGCTTATTTACAGCAACCTCAAACCTGCACATAGTGTGACTTTTAAAAGCACTCGTATAAGGATCGAATTCAAATGATACACGCGCATTCATAATATGCAAACGACTACTATGATCCTGAAATTCTGTCGAATAATTAGACTTCGGTTTTCAGGTGAAACTGGCAAACAAGCTGTGACAAAGAAACACGTGCTGGTCATGGACGAAGTCGATGGAATGGCTGGCAATGAAGATAGAGGTAAGTTAATCTAATATATAAAATTCTCGTGTCACAGTTTTCGTTGCCGTACTCCTCCGAAACGGCTTGACCGATTTTGATGAAATTTTTTGTGCTTATCGGGGAGGTCTGAAAATAGGCCAACAGCAAGGTTTTTTTTTATGGCAAAACAACGTTTGCGGGGGCAGCTAGTATAAATATAAATTCTTGGGACATTTTATTACACAACACCATCTAGTTCCAAAATAAGCAGAGCTTGTACTGTGGGTACTAGACAATAGATATAACACTTATATAGTTTTTTCGTAAATACATACTATAAAACAAATCAACTATAAAATTATCACTACATAGTATAAAACAAAGTCGCTTCCGGCAGTCTGTCTGTCCCTATGTATGCTTAGATATTTAAAACTACGCAACGGATTTTGATGCGGTTTTTTTAATAGATAGTGATTCAAATTCAAATATTTATTGCGATCATGAGTGATACATAGGTGTTACAGAATGTAGAGGTACATACATGATACCCTGTTAGGGCGCAGCAATACAATTTTAATATAAAATGACTTACAAACTATTTGATTAATCTTAGGTTATATATTTATTTATATATATTATTATATTTATATATACCTTTATTATTATGTTATCATTATATTTATACTATTTACTTTAACATATTATAATTTAATTATTTTTTATATTGCACACTGTCTTACTGTTTAGTTCTGTCCTCGAAAAACTCTTTTATGCTGTAATAACATTTTTGGGTTAAGTATTTTTTTAATTTATTCTTGAATATATTGAAGCTGGATGTTTCTTTTAGTTGTTGTGGTATTTTGTTATATATCTTAATACACATTACATAGGGCCCAGAATGAAATATAGATAGCTTTGATGTCGGTAGAGCTAGTGAATTTTTATTTCTTAAGTTACGAGGTTTAGAGTAATGATCTTTCTTTAAGGAAAATAAGTGAATATGTTTTTTGACAAATAAGCAGATTTCAAAGATGTACATAGATGTTAATGTTAGTATGCCAAGTTCAATGAAGTGTGGTTTTTGAGTGGTATTATGTATAATACATGTATGTTATTAGTACATTGCACCCGTGAGAAGCGGGGGCGGGTCGCTAGTAATCCATAAGAAACACCCAGACAAATACAAATACCCTATGTTCATCAAATAAATAATTGTGTTTTGTGAAAATGCTAGTGTGGGGCAAAATTAAAAAAAAAACGGAAAAATCGATCATAGGTTAATTTTTTCTTTAATTTCTATTTACAGGTGGTTTACAAGAACTTATAGCGCTAATAAAATCAGCATCGGTGCCAATAATATGCATGTGCAACGATAGAAACAGTCAAAAGATGAGGTCCCTAGTCAACTACTGCTACGATCTTCGGTTCCACAGGCCCAGGGTCGACCAAATTAAGGTATGGTGAAGTGTGTTTGTGGCTGAGCCCTTTGAGACCATGCCCTTAAGTGTGAGTGAGGGTGAAATGTGGTCACCTGTCGAGATTAGTGATCCTCAGCACATCATGATATAATATATTTAAAAAGTGGTTAACTAGAGAAATGTTTCTACATGATACGAGAGTTTCTTGATTTTTTACAATCAACTTGGACTTTGACATTATCCCAATATAAAATTCCCATATTTAGACTAAATATTACCTTTTATTTATTATAATAATACCTATGTTTGTTGAATTCTTTAATAAATGATTGTTTTATAATACTCCTCACATGATATTATATTATGACCAAACCATTTGTATGCCAGTACCTTGTTAGACATGTAGAAACAAAAGTTAATTACAACGCCATTCATGTACAGAGGCCAGCATATCAAGCTACAATCTGTCAAATTTCTTTGATAGATTTTCAATTTTAACACAACTAAATAAGGTTAATTTTTAATTGGGAACATTTGTCAGTTTTGGATAGCTTGACCTGCTGGCGTCTGAACCATGTTTAATGCAAATAAATAAAATTCAATCAAAATCAAATCAGCCACGTGAAACACTTGTTCTGATCAGCATAATATTTCTAAATTTAAAATCCTTTTCAGTCAGCTATGCTCTCAGTGTGCTTCAAAGAAGGTCTCAAGATTCCCCCAGATGTGTTGTCCCAGCTAATCGTGTCAGCCAACCAGGATGTGCGGCAGACATTGAACCTGCTATCGATGTGGGCGGTGGACCCTAGCCTCGCTGACGCCGACAGGCTCAGGAAAGATGCCCAAACTGTTAAGAAGGATGTAAAGTTGGTAAGTGTTTTTTTTTTTATTTTCAAAAACATATACAGCCTAAGCTGTCATAGATTAAATTAATAATAGTACATGATACTTTGCTCTTTTCCTTCTTTCTTTGATTTAAAATGCTACCACTACCTAGTTCCTATCAATGAAATAAATATCTGAAGCTAACGGAGAGTGATGAGCCTGATTATTGAGTTGTGTGGATTACAACTTAGCACCTCAGTGAGGAAGAAACTGTGGACAAATAGTCTGATAAGAATAACTAATGAGGTTATAAGGAATACTGGCCACACTTAAACATTCGGCTCAATGGCAATACTGGCTCACACGTCAGAATCGACATGCAAGGTTCCACCATACTATACTGTTGCCTAACTTAGATAATTCTACCTTTTTTAAATCAAGACAATGTGTATTATGCGAGTGTCATTGTCTTGAAATGTTTCACACACTAATTATTCGGGCAGGGTCCATGGGAGGCGATCCGCAAGGTGTTCTCAGCGGAGGACCACAAGAGCATGTCAATAAACGACAAAAGCGACCTGTTCTTCTACGACTACAGCCTCGCGCCGCTGTTCGTGCAAGAGAACTATCTGCAAGTCGCTCCGCACTGTCCCAAGTAAGACATTATATTATTACTATCATTTGCCCGCGATTACGTCTGCATGGAATTAGTAGTTTGGTTAGCTTATTTTTTATCCAATCTGCTTTTTATTTCTAACGAAAACTTAAATAATAAATGTCTTATAGTCTTATTGATTTCTTACACTTATTCGAATATTATACATTGAGAGTCTACCCGTGACCATGGACGCTGTAAAGGGTCCGAAACGTCGGGATTAATAATATCTATATAAAATCCGTGAAAAGTAGTTTTATTTGAATGTCTTATAGTCCTTTTTTATTGATTCTCCATACAAACTTCCACCCCCCTTTTCAACCCCTTAAAGGATGATTTCTGGGATAAAAACTATTCTGTGTCCTTTCCCGGGATTCAAACAATCTCTATACTAAATTTAATCTAAATCGGTTTAAGCATGAAGAGGTAACAGGCAGACAGACACACTTTCGCATTTATAATATTAGTGTGGATACCTGTTGCAGTTTGACCCGCATTTAGAGTTTTATGAGATAAAAAGTTGGTAAGGGTATACTCCTTTTACTCCAAAACCTACAAAAGTCTCAGATAAGGGAAGGAATTTTTCTTTTTTATACTATTAAGGTGGCTAACAAGCATACGGCCCACCTGAGTATCACTTACGCGTTGCCGACCCTGTAAAACGAAAGAGGAATAGTTGGGTTGGCAGTATAAGGGTTAAAGTCCACTGCCAACACATTTCCTCATGGAGCACTGGCAACCTTGCTCACCGTAAGAAACACAACACAGCTCATAGCAGTGTTATTTCACTTCAATTTTCTGCAATATGAAGGTACTTCCCCAGTCGGGCAGCTCCAATTTGAGTGGAATTACGCCCTACCTCTCTTAGAAAACACAAAGTCAATCTGTTTGCTTCAGGCATGAAGTTCTGCAGAGGATAAGTAATGCTGCTGATAGCATCAGTATGGGCGACTTAGTTGACGCCAGGATACGTCGCAACCAGGCGTGGAGTCTACTGCCTATCCAGGTAAAAATAAACTCCTCAATCTTTGAGCAATGCTCTTTCCTACCAATCTGACTAACTCGTAATAAGTCTATGGGCTGTGATCAGTCTATGGATGGGTTTTTAACATTTTTAACACCTAGGGCCCACTCCCTTGGGTCCTGTTTGTCATACAAACACCTATGACAGTCATTCGTTATAGTCAGAAGACCAAAAAGCCTTCCAAAAAGTTTATCTGTACTGTGGCAATTACTTCGTTGAAAATTACTATACCATTCTCAACCCCATCCGACTCTCACGTAGTGCTCCTGGTAGGCGAAACATAACCTTTGTGAAAAGACCAGGCAAATGTTCTTCACATAACATACCATCACGCCTGTATTACCCGAACGGTTAGGCAGAGGTGTACTAATGTACACCCACAGTTCGCCGGTATGTTTAGATCTGGGGTCCTATATATTACGGGGCGAGCCTATTGACATTAACCGGGCACAAATCCAAACTCCAAACAGCTTCAGAATAAGAATTTCATAAAAAAAAACACCCAATAAAAATTGTTTACACCTACGTCCTACACCTATTAGTAGTAGTCAGAAGCCATAAAAGCCTGACAACCAGTCTATCCGTAGGATATAGGGTAATGCTAAGAAATCGAGTTTTGGAGGTCTGATTGCAGTCGCTTCGTGTAAAATACTGATATTCAGCCGGATCTTGGTAGACTGTAACCGACCCCAACTTAGGTGGGAAAAGGCTCTGAAGATGATGACTGCTTTATCAGGGAATAGAACCCAGGACCTCCAGCGTAGCAGTCTCGCTTACGACCTCTGGCTAATGAGCCAGTTGGTAAATGTTCTTATGTCAAACAATATACTTTCCATTTCTAGGCCATGTACAGTTCAGTGATTCCGGGTAATCATTTGTCGGGCCACATGACGGGACAGATCCAGTTCCCGGGCTGGCTGGGTAAGAACTCACGTGCCAGCAAAATGCACCGCCTCTGTCAGGAGATACACGCCCATACGAGACTTAGGTAACGTATCTTTTAATTATAACTACTCTGCACTAGGATTTTCCCCTGTAACGTGTGTTTGTGTACAAACACAAATTTACATTACACTTACTAATTAATTTACACTCAAACCCAAAACAAGTACTTACTTGTAAATGATAAATGATTTTTGTTTTTGCAAATAGTTCTTGTTTCACTTTTACAAGTCAATATTTAATTAATACTATAAGGCATTTCCTAGCTGACGACCATGAGTGATTCATGAGTTTATTTCGGCGTTTCTTCTCAGAGAAGAAACGCCGAAATACTCATGAAGGGAGAATCATGGTCTCTTTTAAAGTCCAGACAGTAACAATATTCAATGCTTATTAGATGTGTTTTACAACGTAGGCAAATCTGAACTGGACCTTGTGAAGAAAGAGCCATAGCAGTTTTGAGGTCATTCATATTTTTCCGTGTGGGATTTGAACGCACAACCCGTGGCGCAGAGGCCGAACGCTGAGACACTACGTCAAACGTGCAGTTGATTGTTGAAATATCTTGCTCAGTAAACTTAAGGTTCAGGAAAACGCTACCTCAATAAAAATAGTTTTAATTTATTTTATTTTCTTCCTATTTGTTTCTAATATGCAACTATGTTATCATTTCTGTGGAGATGGGCGTTGATAGCGTCGCAGTTATTTACTATTGTAGCTATCTCCGTTTTGTATATGTTTTAGGTTCTAAGTGTATATGTTCCAATAAAAAAATAAGAGAAACATGTTCAACAAACCTAGAAAGAGAAAAAACTGGCTCAAATCTTACTGATATTTTAAAATTTACTCAAAAATCAACCTTACTTTACAGCACATCAGGTTCAAAATCGTCTATCTTCCTGGACTACAGTCCTCATCTTCGTGACGCGATCGTCAACCCTCTGATCAAGGACAAATCCGATGGAATCACCCAGTCTCTAGAGGTGCTGGAAGCTTACCACTTGCTTAGAGAAGACTTGGACTCGTTGGTGGAACTATCTGTGTGGCCAGGACAGAGGAACCCGACAGTTTTAATTGATCCTAAGGTATGGAACCGCCTAATGTTATTGGAGCAGCTTCAATTATTTATTTAAAATAAAAATTACGACATTATTCATTGCCAGGTTAAAGCGGCAATGACCCGTACATACAACAAGAAGGCTACAGCGCTGCCGTATGCGCCGGGCGCAGTGAAGAAAGTGAAGGCGAAGGATGACGACGACATGGGAGATGAGGAGCAGGAGGAGGAGGAAGCTGCAGACAGTGACCCTGAGAATGACGCCCTCATCAAGGTACACTGGACTGTCATCGTTTTGTCATTGGATAGCTCTTAGTATTATGTATCCTATGACACAATAATGTAACTGGTTACTTACAAGAACATAACTTTTCATTACACTTCACGCGTTTCAAATAAGAATAGTACTGACCTCCGACCATCTTATGACGTCATGGCTGTCAATCCAAACCAGCTAGGTAGGGTGAGCAACGTAGAAATTTTTAAAATAATATTTTATGTTGGTATTTCAAATATTCCACCGACTGTTATTTAAAAGAAAAATAGGTATTTTATTACCTGTGTTTATAATAGTAATAACTTGACGTTTCTATTCTTATTTGAAAGTATTTCCAGAAAGGTTAGGTTAGAGTTTACCGGTAGGTATGTTTAGGTATTCATGCCATTCTTCTTCTTCTTTTGTGTCTATGGTCATCATTATTGCGTATAGCAGTCGTCTTGCATGGATCAAATTTCCATATCTAAGTTTTTCAGCCATGTTGCGGCGGCTGGTGTAAATTAGTGGACTTCCGACATTCCACCGGGAAAACAGAGAATGGGCATTATTTTACCACATGAGACAGGGCTCTGGTCAGGTGCTCCTAAATCGCAATGTGGTGACTCCCTTAATCTCCCTAATATTAGTGTCGATGATAAATACTTGAACCCAGTAGGTGTTATGTTAATTATTATTGCCATTAACCGCGCACAAATGCAAACTCTGAGCTGCTAAGTGCTACTGCTGAATTTCATAAAAACACCTAATAATACTCGACCTAGGTATCGAACTCAATATCTCTAGCATAATAGTCGAGTCACAAGTAAAGTATAATAATACCGCTAATAATATTGTTTTTTCTTTTATAATCAGAAAAAGAAAACCAAAGACGCAGAAAAACCAACCACCAGCAAGGGCCAGTCCACCTCGAAAGCGTCGACGAGTAAGAAGAAAAAAGAGAAATAGCATCGGCGATCCGTGATGGCCTTCTTGTTCAGATAATATGGCTTGATGACCATCCGACCTTACTGACTGTGTGATGTACTTTGTGATAATGTCAAGTTACAGTGCCGGGGATTAAAAACCACAGACTAATAATGTGCGTCATAAGACTATTGAGGCTGCCTAACATAGCTAGCATATTGTATAAATGAGGGCGTCTACTGTTTGCATGTCAAGCTAGGCTGTTAGACATGCGTTAAGTTACAAAAAAGGAAGACGACCGATGTATGCGCGTGATTCGGTATCGGAGAGCGAGTGGGCAGCCCAAAGGGACGACTGTTTGATACTGTTGGACAACAGAGGAGTCGATCCCAATCGACTCGTTTGATACTACTAGATGTGACGTCAGGTATAAACACAGCACTTCATGCGTACAGTAACTGTACGCATTAGGTGCGCGTGCGTTATTTTCCATCTACCTAAAGTACTTATACTTCTAGTAAAACTGGAAGTGGACACGTGATACTAGTTGTGGAAAAGTGAACAAATAAATCGAGTGAGTAGTGTAGTTTTATGTGAACATCAAAATATACCATAGAATATCTTAGATTTAAAATATATCTTAGCCAGGTCGAATTTTACCTTTTGAGATCAACATAAACTATAAAGTGAATAGAGTCAGAAGTAATAAAGGCAACACATTCGTAATAATAACCAGTAGCAACAACAATAAAAATAATAAAAACTATTATCCTCCATAAAAAAAGAATTATGTAACTTATAGTTGATGATTAGCATTTTTTATTTGTATTTTCAAATTCTGTAAAGGTATCATCATGGGTCTGAAATGACCGTATTCTTGTATTGTTTAGTTATATTTATAAAAATCAATTACTGTTGTTCGTTAGTCAAATTTTTTGTGTGTGTGTGATGGTTTATATTCAGAATTGGACCCGGTAGGTGGTGCTACAATGTTAGTCACATTTTGTGTGTGTGTGTGATGGTTTGTATCCAGAATTGACCACCACATCAATCACCCGGTAAGTGGTGCTACAATTGTGTTGCAGGACAACATCTTCCGGGGCAGCTAATTACTACAATAGTATTTAGTTAAAAGTCCATTCTTTATAATAAGACTCATTGTACAAGTAGTAAATAGCATTTCAAATAATTAATATTTAAAACTATTTTATCTGTCCTGCATGTAAATAATACGCACACCCTCAATTGTTAAAAAAACTTATTACCAACAACTTAATGAGTGAAGTTTGCACATAATACATCTTTTTAATCAATGAGAGATTTTACATGAAAATCCTATCAATAAAATTTGAAATATCTTGTCTTAGAATAGACTTATGCCCCAAATAATCAAATGCTACTCATCTTGATGCTGTAGCATTTGATTATTTGGGGCATAAGTCTATTCTAAGTCTTGTGCTGTCATAGTCAAGAGACGGCATGAGCGAGACTAGAGTTTATGTATTTGGGAATACAGTAGTACTACATGGTAATTAAGAGCAAATATAAATAATTTGTTTTTCTCTGTGATAATGATCTTAAATCTTATCTATTTATGAAATATGTAAAGTGTAGTATTTATATTTATTACTGACTTATAATATAATCTCATAAACTTGATGCTTACTAATAGAATTTGGAAGTACATTCCTTATAGAGGATTCAGGGAAATTCCCATGCCATGAACCCATGTAATCAATGTGGGAAACATTACTGGACTTAGCTATTTATAATAAGCTACTCTTATAGACTTCAACCATAATCACACTAATTTCTAATCACTACACATAAGATTAATATTAGGTCAGATGTGTATATCAGACAACCTTATTAGTAATTGATAATTATATATTTTTTAATGGATACTATGAAACATATTTCATGGAAATGATGGCTATTTTTAGTAATTATTTGTTTAGATTCCTTGAAATGTCATAACTATATTGGTTCACTTGCATAGTTTGTATTTGTGTACTGTATGTAACTGATCTATGGCAATCACAACTCTGGTGGAACACTATGATACTTTCTGACACAGTGTGTCAGAAAGTATCATAGTGTAATTGCATTCAGTAGATCCCACACACTGGTAATTTTTTGTCTGATTAGGGGTTGTTCAGTGGCCAGCACAGATCTCAGAAAAGAGTAGGTATTAGTTTTGACACGAAGGACTGAGAATCAATCATGACTGACAGTCATAATGGATTGCACAATGATCCTATAATTTAAATGGGTCACCTCACCCTCACATCTCACATCATGCTGCCCAACAGTTGAGAGACGAGCTCTAAACTAATTTCAATTTACCGGCCACTGTTTCTCATTACCTCACCCCTGGATGGCTTTTTATGACAGTACGCAGCTGGATAAATGTGTAACAAGTCTATTATCTGAACACTTTTTTCTAATGTTTCTTTGTTGTAATGTTGATTAAAGTTAACTATTTTACTTATTTCAATTGTTTTGTCTTCTGTTGTCATACCTTATAAACTTTACCATATCAACAATAGGGAGGCTAACAGAAGCCTAAGAAAAACATAAATAATACATTATAGTGGTCAAATCTACTATAACATCAATGATATACCATCACACATATTCCCCAAAGGGTTAGGCAGAGGTGTATTGATATACATCACCCACATGTCACTGGTATGTTTAGGTCCCATTTAATAGGGGGCGAGCCTAATTTTGCAAGATAGCCTTGCTGATAATCCTAAAATTTTGCATTTTAAAACGAATGTTTTTTTTAATTTAGTGCCATAATTTTCTTAAAACAATCACCTAAAACTGCATCTACAATCATACTGTTACTGATCTAATAATATAATGGGCAATCAGTCATCTCTTTTCTTTGTGGGACAGTCGTCTTATCACTGCAAAATACTGGAATATTATTTCTTAGTTTTTGTAATTATTAATAAAATAAACTACATTATAAATTAACACTGATCCTTTATTACATAATAAATTGATGCTAAGATTTCACAACTAGAATGTAATTCCATCGAAATAGTACTAATCTTTACGAATTCTTTTCGCTTTTGGGTCGTCGGGTCTCATCACTACGTAGGTGCCCTTGTATCTCCTGTTATCCCCATCCATTTTCACATAGTTGTAACATCCTACTGTACCCATGCCAATGCCTACGAGCGCAAGGCCCGTAGATGCTAAAACTTCGGGAATTTCATTCCATCCCTGTTGGAGTAGTTGACCAAGTGTGCGTCTCGAGGCAGAAGCCATTGGTATATTCACGTAATTTTTTACTAAATAAAGTATTTATAAATACTCTTAAAACTTTAGGTACAGGCGTAAAGGTACTCTCCCTTTGACAGCTCTGCCGGACAAAATGATGACAGTCTTGGCCGACACTTGACAGATGAACAGTCTTCTTGAGTTCTTGACAGTTTTTTTTTACAAGTCTGAACACTGAAAGTCTTGAAGGTTTCCTCTGTCTACGCTTGAAGGTGAAGTTAGACCATAGATCCTAGAGTCCCAGTTATTCTGGGGTAGATAATTATATTTTTCATGTAGTTTATTAATTATTGTAGATAATAAAGTATTGTTACTTACTAGTGTATTACACTAGTTTTAAAACGTACAAAATTATACTGTATTAAGGCTATAAAGAATACCACTTCGCAGAAAATAAAGCATGTTGAGATAGCATCTAGAAGGAGTGTGTCCTTGTTTAACGAGTGGTCAACGTTAATAAATTATTTTTAGTCGTGATGATGCTACTACCTAACTGTAGTATCCTAACGAATTAAACAAACACTGATGTGAGCATGTTACCAACAAAAATCGTTCCATTACATACATTTTAAAAACACGTTTAAATAAGCTGCAAGTTTCCGTGGGGGTTTTTCGTTGGATAGGGAAACCAATTAGGTAGGTAAGTACTACATAATTCAACCCTCAGGAAAACCAAATTAGCCTATTTCTAAGCTTAACCTTTTTTAAGATTTCCAAGTAAGTCCCATAATAAATAAAATGTTAAATGGTTCCATGGCAAATGTTCATGTTGATGGGATTCTTATAATTATGACATTTCAGCATACTACATCTTGGAAGACCAATTAATATTTAGACAAACTCCTTTTCGACGCCTCTCGCTCTGCTTGATTTCCATGACTTAGGACGCGATCCTTTTTATGTAATACATCCTTATTATAGCTATAAAGTAGGCACTTAGTACGTTAGTACATAATCTGTGGTATGTGCAATGCAATACTCATCGTACTGCGCACAAATTAATAATTTTATGAGAAACTTGGTACTGTCAGATCTTAAATAACGTTAATTTACAAAAATAATATAATTAAAGAGATGACTCCGCCATCGAAAGAAATTGGACATCAAGTAAAATTCAGACGTGGGCTAATTGGAGTAGTTAAACGAGCATTTTGGGAGATACCAGAAATAATGGCTTCTTCACTTCTGGCGTTAGCGGGGGTGGGAATGGCATCAGTTGGACTTTATAACTACATAAAAAACGATGGTGAGAATAGAGAATATAAATCCGTATATTATATAGTGAGATCAGGCGATCCGCGAGCATGTGAGCTCAAAAATCCTGCCTATACGGAATATACATGCTAAAAGTGGCTTCATTCATTTTGAATACACTTAAATATTGTAATACGTTCTTATTAAATAAAGAATTTATGATATAAATATAATTTGTTTCTTCCTCCTGTTTTAACATATAAAAATATACCCAGATTACCTACCTTCAACTCGTACGGCTACCGCACGGCTACTGTTTGAAACATTCGACCGGAGATTTTCGCCTTTTGAGACAATTTTGTACACGCAGCATCTGCCTCGCCCCGAATGGGGCAACGCTCTAAAACTGTTCTTACCACTACGAAATCATTTATTTATTGCAAAACAAACATAAAACACCAATTGCTGGGCGCAGTAAAAATTTAAATTGGCAATAAAGTGCTCATCATAATCGTTCGCCCTTATATCTTTTATTTAAGAAGCAGTAAAACATAGTTCGATAACCAGAATGATTTTAAGTTAATAACTTCATTTCGGGGGGTTTATAAGCTGGTGAAGACTGGGCTTCACAGCTTGGATCACTGGCGTAAGATTGCCTGCTCGTTGGTCTTTTACAGATTATAGTTCGGAGAGTGTGCTCAAGGACTTCATGAGCTTATCCCGCCATCCTCTTTCTACCATCGGAGCTCCAGACGCACCGCAGAATATCATCCATACCTAGTTGATATATAAATCATCTTTTATAATGCACACAGCCAAGGAGTAGAACTCCCTTCTTGCGTCTGTTATTTCCGAGTACGTACAACCTGAATCTGTTTAAAAGTAGAGTGAACAGGTTTCTTCTGGGTATGCTCGCTCCATCGTTGACCTCATCTTTGCTCCGGTTGGCTAGCTAAGGCATAAAAAATAAAATCAAATGTGCAACTAAATTCGTCGTATTGCCATTGGTTTTATATGTTTTTCCACAAAAATGATGTCTATTGATTAGTATTTATCTAGTAATGTAAGAAATCATATCGATAAATTGATATCATCATCATCATATTAGCCACAGGAGGTCCACTGCTGCACAAAGGCCTCCCCCATAGACTTCCACAAAGACCGGTTGTAGGCCGCATGCATCCAGCGACTCCCAGGTCACTCAGCGAGCTATGGAGAGAGCTATGCGATCAAATCAGAAATGAGGAGATCCGTAGAAGAACAAAAGTTGCCGAAATTGTTGAAAGAAAGCAAGGTTAAGTGGCAATGGGCGGGGCACATAGCTCGTAAAACTGATGGCCGCTGGGGCAAAAAGGTTCTCGAGTGGAGACCACGCACCGGAAAACACAGCGTGGTGCGGCCTCCAACGAGATGGGCGGATGACCTGGTATATATTGATATTTATTTTAATAAAAATATCAATATCGATATTGATTTTTTTTTTAAATATCGATACGACATATATCGATACTTTATTACATTTCCGACATCCCTAGTAATTGGTGACGTTTCTGTCATTGGTAAAGGTCAACGATTGTTGCACACTGCCCGACTTAGACAATAATTTACGCGATTCGGTTCGTGATAAAATATTTTTTATTTAATTCCATAAACGGCGCTACTTGCTGGTCATACTTTAGTCTATCCGGTCGCGTGCTATAATTTAAAAAATGGGTTCCCGCTTCCTAGGTGTTGAACAGGGGCCTCCGATCGAGGTTTTCCAATTAAATCGGATGTTTTTGGAAGACCCACACCAAAATAAAATCAATTTGAGTATTGGCGGTAAGTTATACTTAAAATATTTGTTTTAAAAACATATGGGACATGGTTGTGCTATTTTACTTCATAACTTATTTATCCTCATTATATAATGTGTTTATAGTATTTGTTGTGTTAAACATCATTCGCGTAATTATTTACGCAATCACTCGGTAACATTTTTTGTTAGGGTTGAATCACTAAGTATTTTTTTGCCTATAAACTGGTGTGGAATGTGGATTATTCAAACTTTTTTTAACAAAATTACTAATAAAATGTTCCTTATAGTTTAAATGTTATTTAAAACTTTAATATTTAGAAAACTCAATATTTAATTTTATTGATGCTAGCATTTTTTAAGTTATTAATTCTTTGCAGCATATAGAGATGAGAATGGTAAACCATGGGTGTTGCCTGTGGTCAGGAAGATGGAGAAACAGATGGCAAATGATGAAACACTGCTTCATGAGTACCTGCCTGTTCTTGGTAAGCATTAGTAACTTAAATTGATTTCTTGGAAGAACCATAAAATTTTCAATTTAAAGATTTTCCTGTTATGGGAAATACCTATCCATAGTTGTCATTTGGAATCTTATTCATGAGGTTGAATTTAGACGACACAAAAGTGATAGAGAATTTTATTAGGTGTGAATCTAGATCTATGCCTACTGCAATGGGAGACAGGAGATGTGAATCTATGTCACCTGCAGACAGGTGATTGTGTGTCAAATAAAATGATAATTTTGTTTTTGTAAATATTAAATAAAAAAAAAATTATGGTAGGTCGATTGGAACATCCACCTTAAAGACACAAGTCAATGTGTTGAATTTTTAATGTTAGATTGTGCTGGCATTTCCTAATGGACGACCTCTGAGGAGAAACACTAAAGCAAACTCAGATAATCATGGTGTCTTTTAAAGTCAAGATACAATAGTATCAAAATTAAATATGTGAGTGTTACAGGGGTAGTGTCTGAAATGGTGTTTTGAAGAAAGAGCCACAGTGGCTTTTAGATAGACCAGTCCCTGCCGATGGCCAGGTTATTGTATAGCTCAACCATGTTAGACAGAACTCAACATGTGGAAATAGTCTTGTGCGTAAAGTTTGTAAAGCAATATTTATTTAATTGTTAAAAAACTATGCACTATAAAAACCTGTTGGTACATACACTGAATGGAATCCATGACACCAATTACACTCTTTGTGCTATAGCATGCGGGTGACAGTTCAGTAAAATTTCGTTCCACTCTTGAAAGTTGCCGCAATTTACAAATTATGACTTAGTATTTCAGCTGTACCACATTTGCATACCATATATATTAGGTCAGGTGCGTAGTACTCGCAACCGGCGTGTATGTATGACAAGATGTATGAATGTGGTCGAAGCGAAAAAAGTATGTAAGAATAATAGCAAGTGGCGTTCTTTAGTTTCTGCCTACCCCTATAGGAAAAAGGCGTGAGTATATGTATGTATATATTAAGTCATTAATAACTGTAGTAAATTAAACATAATACATACAATACGTCATACAGGCAACTGTCACCCGCACCATGCTGCATCGCAAAGAGTGTAGGCAGTTGTAATTCATCATCAATCCATATAATGTTCCACTGCTGAGCATGGTTCTCCTCTCAGAATGAGAATACTTAGGCTATAGTCCACCACAGTAGCCTAATGCAGTTTAGCAAACATATTATATGACTGAGAGTCTTTATTGGCAGTGGCCAATAATTAATAAACTGTATTGTTTGTACACAGGCCAGCACATCAAGCTACCACAATCTGTCAAATTTCTTTGATAGATTCTCAACTTTAAGACAATGTAATAAGGTTAATTTTCAATTGGGAATATTTGACAGATTTGGATAGCTTGACCTGCTGGCATCTGTACATAATATACCATCACACCTGTTGTCACAGAAGGGTTTGGTAGAAGAGGTGTACAACTGTATAAAATCACATCTAATGTATTGATTTCTGACATTTACGCGAATATTATACATTGAAATAAAACTACTTTTTACGGATTTTATCGCGTATATTGATATTATTAATCCCGACGTTTCGGACCCTTTACAGCGTCCATCGTCAGGATTAATAATATCAATATACGCGATAAAATCCGTAAAAAGTAGTTTTATTTCAATCACATCTAATGTTCGTTTTTGTGAAAAGAATGTTACATAATATAACAAACAATATCTAAAAACCCATAAAAATGGTACTTATAGTCTTATCCATTTGAAGTGTTACACTTTAAACAACAAATCAATATGTTATCACACTAAACCTTGATAAGTTAGTAAAACTATAATTAAAGTTCTGATACTTTAATTTTAAACTTAACTGCAATGGTAGTCAAGTATTGCAGTTATGTAATTTTAGTTTGTAAGTGGTAATCATCATCATCAACCCGTATACTGTCCCACTGCTGGGCACGGGTCTCCTCGAATCCACCACGCTTTTCTAATTTCACACGCCCTCGAGAAATGCAGGTTTTCTCACGATGTTGTCCTGAGTGATATTTATTTATCAATACGCACATGATTTCGAAAAGTCAGAGGTGCATGCCCTGAGTTTGAACTCGAGACCTTCGACATGGCAGTCCAATGGTCATACCACTAGGCTGTCACTGTGTTAGTGGAGTTGGAGTAATATTATAGTCATTATAGTTGTAACTGTGGAGGTCTGATGCCAGTCACTTCATGTAAAATATTGATATTCAGCCACATCTGGTTAGACTGGACAGTTTCTGAGTAATACTGATATCCTGAGAATAAACTGGTTGTCAGGTTTTTTTTGCTTCCGACTACCTCTAACGATTTTCATAGGTGTTTGTATGTCACCCATCCACAATCTGACCTCAGATAGCGCAGCTTATCCTTGCAGATCGATTGATCAACGAATAACCACGAGCCCATCTTTAAGGCATTTCAATATTTCTCGTATTTCTGACTATATGTAAAAGTTTTCTTTCTTTCTAATATTATTAGTCTAAGCTTTGGAGTGTTGCCCGGTTATGCAAATAGAATGAGGAGGAATTTTGTTTTTTTTTTAAGTTGTTATGCACCTACGCACATCCTACCTAAAAGTTTGTCGTTCACAACGTCATTAGCTGTCACTAATGACGTTATCAAACCAGCCCGCTACCGCTATTATAGGTAATCGAATCTTTAAGCGGTATTCATTATTCCTACAGTTCAAACCTAAGCTGATATCGCTACCGCTACGGATAGCGAAACTCTTGATGTTCGCCCGCCGCCCGTCCGGCGGAACTTGTTTCGCTCTTGCCGCGGAACTTCATACAAATATCCAGTGATATTATACCGCTCGACTCGCTTTTCGCTACCAATAACAGTAACGAATATCGCTTACATAATCTGAATAGGCCTTTAGTCTTTTAACCTGATGTTAAATACCCAAGACCTTTCCTCCACAATTGGGCTATCAATTGGTAGTTTCAAACAAAAAAACGTTTCAGCTAAGATTATCAGAAAATACAAATGGCAGGTCCTCCGCCGAAATGAGAAATATTTGTTTATTAGTCTTTCCTAGTAACAATACTGTAAGATAAGCCACGCAATGAACGCATGTGGTTGAATTAGGTAACAACAGATAACTGCGATAAACCATAATTATTATAAAACATATTCAACCCATAACTAAAGATTATAAACGTCTTTTAGTCAATTGATCATTCGATTGACGTCATACTTATTATTTCCTAAAAAATAATCATCACACTTTTTATCTTTGTTTTTGTATTTCCACGTGTAAATAATTGTTTTTAAATGTTTACACTTTAAATGTTTTTAAAGCACGCACCTCTGCCTTTTCAAATTCATGTGCGTATTCATTATTAATGATCACTCGCTTAAACGGTGAAGGAAAACATCGTTGGGAAACCTGCATGCCTTAGATATTTTCTCGACGGTGTGTGAAGTCTGCCAACCCGCTCTAGGCCAGCGTGGTGGACTCTAGCCTAATCCCTCTCAATCTGAGAGGAGACCCGTGCCCAGCAGTGGGACAGTATATGGGTTGATGATGTTCTAAAAGGTAGCAAAGTACAATAGCAACACTCAAGCACTCTTATATTATTTTTACGAATATTGAATAGAGTCGCTTTGACCACTACTTCGCCTTATCTACATAATAAAGCTCAGATTCAAAGACGCGTTAACTTTTAGACTGGCCCGTAAATATTAACATAAGTCTAACATTTTTACAGCCATGGTTAGTCAAAGTTAGCTTCACTATTTAGCGGCAGCCTAAAACATGAAAGCATCACGCTTGTCTAGTTATAGGTAGAAAATTCACTATAAAACGGTGGCAATGCCGTTTCTCCTGTTGTCCGATGGTGGAATTAAGATTAAGCTAGGGGTTTAACCTAGTGGTTGCTCTTCAACCAATGACTTAAAATTGAGAGAGATATCTTAGAAACGTCAATTGGTTGTTCTTGACGACATTTCATGAAGTCAATAGAAGTTTTGTTAGTTAGGTACTTATATGACAAGTCGTATTTCTATTGCAGGTATGGAACACTTTTGTGCTGCCTCAACGGCTATGCTGCTTGGAGAAGACAGCCCCGCGATCGCAACTGGTCGTGTAAGTTTTTTTTTATTGTATTTTCGTCATCATCTACATCATTCGTTATTCGCATTTACATAACAGTTTGCGTCATAGTTTGCAATATCTTCCGTCTTGTCGAACCTCGTCCAATTCGGAACCGCGAAATGTCCCAAAACAACCAAGGTGACGTTGTTACCTCTTAAAAAAACGCGCGTATTTGAATGCAACGTTGTGTTATTTCGAATCGGTGCAGAACTCTCGGAGAATTAAGATTTAAAAAGAAAACAAACATTTAAATTTTTATTAATTATAATTTTTATGTTTGTTTTAAATTCTTTGGTTATAACTACATTTTGGTCTCATCTACAACCTACTCATTCCTATAAATCTCTTCTCATAGAAATAAATAAGCCAATTGTCAGTGGTACCCTCTGAAGGCCCGAACAGCGGGACACCCAGTTTATCCATAGACACAGGTAGATCTTCTCCAGTAATTGAGTTGCGGAAGTCTGATGTCAATCCCTTTGTGAATACTAATATTGTGCACACTTGCCAGCACTTTGCGTATCACCGCGCCAGCCTTATTTATCAACACAATTTTATCTGTAAGGTGATTGATAATGATTGAAATGACATAATTTTGCTATGCCACTGCGAAATAATGTATTACATAATTATATTCATAGAGATACATGAAGTACCCACAAGCTGGTAAAAGGACCATCCAGTTATTTATTTATTTAGATACTACAGCTTAATAGCTAGGACTGGAGCATATAACAATTCAGGCGTCCACAGCATTTTATTGCATCTTACGTTATCAGAAACAGAAGCATTCATATTAAAACGTGGTGTTATACACTGTCGGAGTATGTATTGCTTACATTTCATGTAGTTTAGTAACGATAAATGAAAGCATCCGGCGGATCGTGTATATTGTCCTGTCATTCATCATCGCACAACTAGCTCCCAACGTTTTGGACTAACTAAAAAAAATATACATACAGACCAACATAGAACCTCCTCAGTTGAAATGATTATATCGACTGATTGGCAATTACTGTAATAAACTTAAACATTTGTGACAGTATTCATTATAACAAAAAAATTCACCAGACGCGATTTTAAAAAAATCTTTAGGTAGAATTATACAAAGGTTGATTTAATGGCATTAGGTATACCAGACACCCAGGGATGTGCCTTAATAAGCGGTGCACAGAGGGTTCTGGGGTGGTCTATTAAGAGGACCCAGTGCCCCCCTCCATGTGGTGATGGTGGCCACCGGGGTGGTTTTAGTGGGTAAGAATCCCACACTCCCCGGTCTAACCCCCGTAGACCGGTAGCCTTTTGAAGGTTTCCCCCCGTAAACAAAAAAAAAGGTATACCAGACAATCTTTGGTTGGGTGATGTAGAGACGACCAAAGTAGATGCACTAATAGAGTATGAGCGAGAAGTAAGAGGTAAATAAAGACTTACTTCCCAAACAATCTTTCAGTTCTTTTATTTTTTATTTCAATATGTATTGCTAAGCCGACCGAGCTACGTTCGCAATTTTTTTATAAGAAATCCTTCTCTGGGAAAGTTATGTCTTGCCATGAGTACAATCACGTGCTTAGTATTTTACACTAATTACCAGTCGCCCTATAGCATCCACCGAGCCTTTTCCCAACTATATATTTTGGGGTCGGCTTCCAGTCTAACCAGATGTCTAACCAGGCGGAATGTCAGTATTTTACACGAAGTGATTGACATCAGACCTCCGCAATCTTCTGGGTAATACCGATATCCTGAGGATAGACTGGTTGTCAGGCTTTTTGGGCTTCTGATTATCAGTAATGCTTGTATAGATCGTTTGATCAGTGTATTATAACTTAGCCCCTATATAATATACGTACAATAACATGTCATGTGAGTACATATATGTATGGTAGAAAACAAGATTATTTTATACAATGTAGTCTAGTAAATATTATTGGGTCGTCTGATCTTTCTTGATCGTTTTGTTTTACGTAAACAATTACCTAAAAGTCAAAGGGCACTACACTATCTTTAACAAAACAAATAACATACGACTGTATACCCCGAAGGGTTAAGTCAAGCAGAGGTGTACTGGTGTCCTACACTGACAGTTCGCCGGTATGTTGGAATCCCATTTAATAGGGGGCAAGCCTATTGCCGTAAACCGGGCACAAATCCTAACCTGCTACTGAGAATTTCATAGAAAAAAAAACAATAACCCTGCTCTACCTTTGAATCGAACTCAGGACCTAGAGTAGCAATCTCGCTTAGGAACACTAATATTACGCTACGATTTAGTCCTGAATCCTGCAGTGTTCGAGGAATCAGTTTCTGCGCTTCGGGTTAATATTTGTATATCCCACAGATATTTCATTTCGGCTTCTGGGTAGTGAAATTTGTTTTTGGAAATGCATCTATGATACAGGATAAATAATTCCCAGTGCCTCGCACTAGGCAATGTTTTAAAAAATCGATTAAAGATATTACATAAATTCTCTTAATCTTTAGATTAAATTGAATATGAAGTGTATATTATTAATAAGCTGTAGAAGGTACATAATTTTTTTATAGTTCATACGTGATAAGGAGATCGCTGGATGATATGAAATGAAATAAACATTACACTCTCTAAACTCGTTTAAATATTTAATCGGCAGAATTTGTAAATAGTATTAGAGTAATAAAATTTAATAAATAAACGTAACGAAACCATATGCATTCGGTTTAAGGTTACTATTGTTACTAATCCAATACCAATACCATTTGAAATTCTTAATTTCAAACGATTGACTTATAGACCAATCTTTCTAATCATAATTCATAACACAAAACATCACGCCTATATTCCCCGAAGGGTTAGGTAGTGGTGTTTCACCTTCACAGTTCGCCGGAATGTTTAGGTCCCATAGTAGGGCCAAATCCATACTCCGAGCTGCTTCTGAGAATTTAATAGAAAAACCCAATAACTCTGCTCGACCTGGAAATCAATTTCGAATACAATTTATTTGCAGGCGTTCGGAATTCAAACTTTGTCCGGTACGGGCAGTCTGCGAGTTGGAGCCGAATTCTTGAACAAGCACCTAAATTACACCAACTTCTACTACTCAGTGCCTACATGGGGTATGTATTGGCTTTCTTTCACACTAGCATTGACCATATATTATATTACTAGCGACGCGTCCCCGCTTCGCACGGGTGCAATGTACTAATAACATACATGTATTATACATATAAACCTTCCTCTTGAATCACTCTATCTATTAAAAAAAACCGCATCGAAATCCTTTTAAAGATTTAAGCATTCATAGGGATAATGGATATAGGGACAAAGAAAGCGACTTTGTTTTATACTATGTAGTGATGATAGTGATGATCGTACGGTACAGCCTGGTCATCTATATGCTGATTGGTGAACTTTTTTTTTCGCGGGGGACTTTATCCACCCAGATTCTAAACAAATATCTGTGGATGATTGACCACAAAAATTTGTCTCTTTTCGGAATCGATCACGACACCCGTCAAAGGTAGTGAAGTAGACTTCCTTAAACGCTACGCAAAACGTGCAGTTAAACAGCATACTATAGAAGAAAAGGCCAACTTATTGTATCATCATCATAAACCCAGTGGACGCCACAGAGCCCGATCTTCACCTCTTTTTCGTTTAATTGGTTTACTAATAAGTTGTCTGAATGAGGTTGCATTACAGCTATGTAATGAATGCAACCTCATTCGTTGCAGACAACTTATAAATAAATAATAAACTGTTTATTAACATCACAGGAGTATGGTGAATTGTGTAAGGCCCATAAGGTCGAAGAGTATAAAAGGCTTCATAATAAGGATGATGTGGTACAGTGGATACATTTAAAGAAACGGAATGCCAAAAATAATAGTTATTTTTTTTAAGAACATAGTGTAAATTTCAAGGAATAGCTAATCAGAATTTTTGACAGGTCAGGTGACGGGATCAGTGTTAGCTCAAATATCGGAATGGAATAGTGTCCTCTCTCCGGTTGTGTACCAGTACATTTATTTTAAAAACCTGTAATCGTAAAACTAGATAATATGAATCATTATAATCGCTGTTATCACAGCCCACTTATGGAGTTATCAACCACACTTGGCAAATCAGCTGATTATCGCCACTAACGCGCTCTCTACTCAAGTATTTTAGCACTGATTATGATATAGTACTGTTATTATTGTACAGTATTACTCTTTCGTTTTACAGGGTCGGCAACGCGAAAATGATACCCCTGGTGTTGCAAACATCTATAAGTAGGCAACGGTAACCACTTACCATCAGGTGGGCCGTATTCTTGTTTGCCACCTGAGTGGTATAACAAAAAATATTATTTGAATAATATTCATTGACAGTAAAAAACTACTCGAAAACAGCAAGAGGTTTCGAAAATGCCTTCTCCGGAAACTCTATCGATGTTATGTATTTTTTCTTATATTGTGTTTGTTTTACATCAATCATTGTATGAAATTCGATACAGGGGCCAGCAGATTTTGACAGAAAATTTGACAGTTTTGGATATCTTTCGGATATCAGCATATATTTATATGTAATACTCATCAATAAATTTACTTTATTTTTGCAGAGAACCACCACCTAGTGTTCATAAACTCGGGCTTCACAAACCCCCGTACTTACCGCTACTGGAACGCGAAGACGCGCGCCATCGACTTCGACGGTCTCATCGAGGACCTGAGCAGTGCCCCTGAGAACTCCGTGGTGTTGTTGCACGCATGCGCACACAACCCCACCGGCATCGACCCCACTCAGGAGCAGTGGGAGAAAATCGCTGATGTTATGGAGGTAACAATGTTCAGACGGGTTAATTGCATTGTATCATCATCATCATTAACCATCATCATCTGTCCCACTGCTGGGCACGGGTCTCCTCTCATATTGAGAGGGATTAGGCTATAGTCCACCACGCTAGCCTAGTGCGGGTTAGCAGACTTCACAAATCGTAGAGAAAAATCTCTAAGGTATGTAGGTTTCCTCACGATGTTTTCTTGTCTTCATCGTTTAAGCGAGTGATAATTAGTTATTAATACGCACATGAATTCGAAAAGTCAGAGGTACGTGCCTTGGGTTCGAACTCGAGACCTTCGACTTGGCAGTCCAATGGTCATACTCCTAGGCTATCAATCGTCCGTACCGTAACCGTATCAATTCGTTTCAAATTCAAATGCCTTTATATTGTTGATTACATAGCCTTGCTATTAAGGCATTCAATCCAATCATCGTCATCACCAACAACCCATATACTGTCCCACAGCTGGGCATTAAAATTAAAAAATGTAACCTATTTCAAAAGGCCAGGCAGACTTATGAAAAGTATATGAAATGCCTAATCAGTACATAGTATAAAACAAAGTCGCTTTCTCTGTCCCTATATCCCTATGTATGCTTAAATCTTTAAAACTACGCAACGGATTTTGATACGGGATATAGATGGCCAGGCTGTACCGTACGATCATCACTACATAGTATAAAACAAAGTCACATTCTCTGTCCCTATATAGGGATATAGGGACAGAGAAAGCGACTTTGTTTACATAGGGATGTATGCTTAAATCTTTAAAAGGATTTCGATGCGGTTTTTTTTAATAGATAGAGTGATTGAAGAGGAAGGTTTATATGTATAATACATTTATTTTATTAGTACATTGCACCCGTGCGAAGCGGGGGCGGGTCGCTAGTATTACATTAGTGCCGCTATTTTATATAGATTTAAGAAATCTTATTTCTTGTTTCATCCTCCGTAAACAGATTAGAAATTCTATTAATAGATACTAGAATTTGTCGCTTGGCGCAGAGAACACGGATTTTCGTTATTGCGTGGCGTTCAAAAGGTTAATATACAACTTTATTTAATATCCTAGGAACGCAAGTTGTTCCCGTTCTTCGACAGCGCATACCAAGGCTTCGCGTCAGGAGACCTCGACCAGGACGCGTGGGCGGTGCGCTACTTCGTCAAGAGAGGCTTCGAGCTCATCTGTGCCCAGTCCTATGCTAAGAACTTCGGTTTATACAGTAAGTACTCGGAAAATTTATGGTTATCTTGGCAGTGGATTATCGATAATAATAATCGGTCAATGGACTTATCGCCAAGAGCCTCGACCAACACCTCAGGAGGCTCGAGTTGGGTGGCTGGGTTAAGGGCCTGATTCAGAAGGCAGTACTCCTTGATACGGCGCGTATTGTGAGGAGGTTCCTGTCTCTGGGGCCCTAACCACCGTTAGCTTGGACCCTGCTCCCGATACTGGTGGGCCTCTATTTTTTATATTTTTAAATGTTTTTGTCCTGTTTTATTTTATAAAAATATTTAAAAATGTAATAAATAAGTATTTAAAGACGAATAAAGGAGATAATAATCATTTATTTCAGAAATATTTTTCTATATAATTTGTTAGTAAAACACAACATAAGTAACTATGTTAGTACCAATTATTATGTTGCCTTAATTCATATATTTTACTGCAGCATTGGCACCGCAATTATGCATGTGTCCAATACTCCAGGAAAACAGTCTGGACTATTACCTATCTCTCTCTATCAATGAGGGGCTCGTGGCTAAGTAATAACTACGCTGATCAATCTATCTGCAAGGTTAAGCTGCGCTAGTCGCGGTCAGTCTGTGGATGGGTGACCATTCTTAACACATCGAGACAGGGGTCTCGATGTGTACGTCACGTGTGTGTCACGGAGGGCCGTGAGAGAGAGCACATGAAGCCGTCGGTCCCGATTGTCGTAAGGCGTGATGGTATATAATAAAATGATAAACTTGTATGTAACAGCTTATACTGGAAATCATATTTGACGACGTCTGTGGTCTAGTGGTTCGAGTTGATCATGTGGTCGTGGGTTCGATTCACACAGGACATAAATATTTGTGTGGGTTTCTTATGTATTATAAGTATGTATTTACAAAAAAAAAGTATCTAGCTCTGCTTAGTTTGGGACTAGATGGTGTTGTGTAAAAATGTTCCAAAAAAATATTTATTGTATATGGTATCATAAATGGTATACATGTTATGTTTTGTTCCCCAGACGAGCGTGTGGGTAACCTTGCCTTCGTGATATCGGACTCTTCGTTGGTGCCGGCCATGAAGTCCCAGCTGACGTGGATAGTGCGGGGCATGTACTCCAACCCGCCCGCGCACGGCGCCCGCGTCGTCGCCAACGTCTTGTCCAACAAGCAACTGTTTGACGAATGGTAAGCACGACAAGTTCTATGGAACAAAGTTCCTTGCGTAGGACTCCTACGGTACCTACGGTAGGAGTTGTGTGGTTGGAATTCTTCATAAAACGAAAAAGTTTTTACGCCACCTCTTTACACGTTCGGTTCCGTTCGGCGAAGTTCGGATGTTATCGTCAATCGCTGGCG
The DNA here is from genome assembly GCA_964056405.1 of Acronicta alni. Classification (NCBI taxonomy): domain Eukaryota; kingdom Metazoa; phylum Arthropoda; class Insecta; order Lepidoptera; family Noctuidae; genus Acronicta; species Acronicta alni. Next base: position 15,052,442 of record OZ043915.1, on the reverse strand, counting down.
CAATGGCTGTCGCCATTCTTGTTTACGTTATGTGAACCAAGCTGAAACTGAGCTGAGCTTATCTGAGCTCAGATTAAATCAAATACCACGCAGAGTTGAAGAAAAAGCATAAGCACCTTAGTACCGTTATTGATAGGGTTCCACCGACCCCACACGTTTTTTTATAAATATTGCATTTTACACAGCACTATTTAGACTACAACTAATAGTCTTGACCGGGTTTTTATTTTACAGGAGGGAACACATCAAAGCCATGTCCACCAGAGTCACAGAAATGAGAGAAGCCTTGAGAGCCGAGCTTGTTACGTGAGTTGGTTTTATAAATAAACTTTTATGTACGGTCGGCAACGAAAGTAGCTGAACACAATTAAATTATAAAGAAAATATTTTTATCAGTCAGCCTCATTAGTCTAGTGTTCTTAAGCGCGACTGCTACGCTAGAGGTCATGGGTTCGATCCCCAGATCAAAGATTTCGCTATTTTGGCAACTTGAACTTGACATACGTGGGCGGGCCATATGGGATATGACAGTTTTTCCGAATATGATATCGGTTTTGAGACTAGAGGGTTCGATTCTCAGGGCGAGCAGTGTTATTGGGTTTTTCTATGAAATTCTCAGTAGCAGCTGAGTCTGGATTTGTGCCCGGTTAATGGCAATAGATAGGTCTATTGCCATTAACCGGGCACAAATCCACATACCGGCGAAATGTGAGTGTACATTAGTACTCCTCTTCCAACCCTTCGGGGAATACAGGCGTTATGGTATGTTTTATTTGTATCCAGGTTGGGCACGCCGGGCAACTGGGACCACATCGTGAAGCAGATCGGTCTGTTCTCGTTCACTGGTCTGACGGCGCGGCAGGCGGAGCACCTGGTGCAGGAGTACCACATCTACCTGCTGCGCTCCGGCCGCATCAACGTGTGTGGCCTCAACCCCAACAATGTGCAGTACATGGCGCGCGCCATGCATGACGCTGTCACCAAGTTCCCCGCTGACGAGTAAATTATTTCTTGTTTCTCAAGGTTGGATGTTGGCTGAGCAAAAAACATACCTGTGCCTTCATGACGTGTTGTCCTTCACCCGTCGGCGGGTCAATAACGACCAATTGAAGCAGTGGGTGACAACAAAAAAAATATTTCAAGAAAACAATAATAACATTTGTGACATTTTTACACAGCACCATCTATCAAACCTTGTGGTATAGACAATAGACCATAGACGTCACGAATACATCTAGATTGAAATGAGTTTTTCTCATAAGAAACTTGATGCCGCTATGATTATTTTGATGTAATAACATTGCAACAGGCCTTTTGTACCAAATAACCTTGTTGCTCCCAATGCTTCTTTTAAATTATAACAAGAAACAGGCAGCTCACAAACCACGCTCACGCGACTTCCAACCTTATTACACCGACAACACCAAAATTTATTTTATTAGACAATTTTGCACAGTTATAGAATATTATTAGTTCACACTAAGAAGTATATCTTGTTGAATAATATATTTATTTTATTACATAAAGAGCTCGATCTAGATGTATGTACAAAGTAGTTTCTGTTATGGCGGTAGCTAGGATAGGATAAAATACTCCATTTTCTTCTGTCGAAGAGACATCCATCGCGCCTTATTTCACTGCCCATCAGCGAATACAGGCCTGATTGTTATGTTCTGTTTACCGGTTTCATTTCAGTATTTTCAAACGCCGTCAAATGAAAATAATGGATACCTAATAATTATTTTATCCTTGCTACATCCATGAAAATGATACTGATTCAGTAGTTTATTAAATATAGCATTATAAAAATAGAGCAAGTTATCTCCGCGATACTCCAGTGAGTACCTAGAGAGAGTTACCCAGTGTTAAAAACGAACTAGAGGAAATGATGATATGATTGACAGCCGCTACATTAATATTAACACACATTGTTAATTTATTGGGTTCCTTTACGCCCTTGGTGATTAATGTCAGTGTCACAACAAAGTGTCAAAGTTGTCACAACGCGCGAAATTCAAATATTGTCATTCACTCAATAATATTTGAATGCTTGTCAACAATATTTGAATTTCGAAAAAAGTGTCGTGACAACTTTTCGTAAGATTTTTTTCCGTCTAGCCCCCTTTCACAACGCGCGATAAGGAACTTCGTTCCAAAACTTGAGAGGTGTCAAGGGACACCCGGATGGAACGAAGTTCCTTTCATTAAAATGTAATAATTAAAAATAAAAAAATCTGTATACACTCAACAATTCACAACGCGCGAAATTCAAATATTGTCATTCACTCAATAATTTATAACTCGCTACATTAATACTAACACACATTGTTATGTTAATTTATTGGGTTCCTTTACGCCCTCGGTGATTAATGTCAGTGTCTTTTTGTATACAAGTGTGTCATAGTTATTCGAAGACAAAACCTATTAAATTAAATAAAAAATGTGCCTTCGAAACATACTATTTTAAAATTCAAAAAATCACAGCTTCTGCAATTGATTAGAATTTTGTCATTTGACATGAGTATCGCTGATATAATTTGTTTAATTAGTATTTTATTAATGATTGCTATATAATTTATAATAGAACACATTATGTATTTGTTACATTAACAATACGATAATTATCACACATAATCTTATAATAATTGAAAGTATATATGTTACGGTAAATCTGATTAATTGAAAATTATTAATATTTTTACAAAATTATTAATAATAATCACATGTTTTGGTAAATGTGAATAAACGATCGAAATTTATTACTTTTAGTTTTTGAATATATGAAAAAAAACCTAACAACCTAACCTGGCCTAAGTACGACTTTTAATTTTATTTAGTTTTTATAATTCCTTGCATATTGGAGCTCAACTAATATAATTGACCACAACGCGTTGTGAGCTGTTTTTGGTCCTTGAGCGTTACTTATGTACATTTATCACTTTAACCTCGACTTTCGGTAATTATTAATAATCTTCAATTATTCACTCTTACCGTAACATATACATAATTATATAAAGATATAAATAAATAATTCGACTATTTTCACAGATTATATTGCGCATGAAATAAATAACAAGATACTGGACTGTTTTTTCAAGAAGGTTGCGTTAGAAATTGAAATACGACTGTTTAAATTACGAACAAGAGGCGTACTATGTACTTTTACTAAGAGCGGCTAACACTGCTAGTACCAAAGACCAAAACAATGTGCTGAAAGATTTTATTAAAGTTAATAAATATATGGACCTTCGTTTAACTATAATCTCGATAGTGGTACATATTTGGTCTAAGCTGCTTCCAGTTATTTATTCTTATACAACGACTAGGCATAGATTTATGTAAAAATCATTATAATCAATAACGAACAAATTTTATGAAAATCGCATTTGATATACATGAAGATAATTATTTATAACAACTGGCATTTTTTACTTTGTCATAAATTTAAGATAGATTATTGTGATCCTACAGATTTCGACCTTTTTGGAGTAAAACATGCGGTAGTAGCCTTAAAATATATAGTAGTCTTTAAATATATAATGCTAATATTGATAGATGTTGAGGTCCAAAATTAAAGTCTTGGTCGTTTTGGATGTACACTAATTGTAGTTACCGTGAAACATTATAATTATCAATACTCATTGTTAGGTTTGCCAGGCATGCAGTTCTCGTTGCATTATATTAAATGTTTTATTCTTCGTATATATAAATAAAATATAATATTTACTCCGGCAACCCTATTCATTGCAAAACTGAAAAAGTATTAAAAATACAGAGCAATACTATTTTTAGGTGTATTATTTATAATACACACAAAATATTTTTAGAGATTATATTTTGCTAAAATGATCATTACCAGATTGTTGGCTGTGATCCAATTTTGAAATTATTTTTAAAGAAACATGGCTTATGTTTTAAAAGTTGTGTTCCCACACTACATAAACCTATACAATATTTTTTATGGATATAAATGCGTTCAATATAATTACTATTACAAAGTCTGCGTCGCAAGCAGGTTTTATTTTAATTACAATACTAGAATTGCAGTATTAAAATGCTTTTATTTCGGGATTTAACAAGCAGTTAACAGATTTACATTGCTTTTATGTTTTATATTTATTTTATTTAGGTTTATTCTAAGATATGTTGCAATTACATAATCTCAATTGTTATAAAATTGTTGTTTTATTTTTCAATCGTGGTCATTTCTTTTACAGTGATACTCGGTCCAAATTGTAGTGTACGTGGAGCCGCTGGGTTCGCCAAGACGGTATGTGTTGGTACAACGGTGATGGGAATAAATATCCAAATATGCACACTAATGTATAAATTAATGAATAATAAAACACCATTGATAGCAACACAGACCGTACATTTACTTTTTATTAGTGCAGTGATTTGATGTTGGTGATGGAATATATCAATTTCCCCACTGTGATAATAATATCTACTAAATATAAATTAGTGAATAAGTGATAAAAATCCTCACAAAACTACAAGAAAAGAGTCTACCCGAGACCATGGACGCTGGAAAGAAAGGGTCCGAAAAACGTCGGGATCAATAATATCAATATAACGCGATAAAATCCGTAAAAAGTAGTTTTATTTAAATCCTCACAAAATCTATGCATAGTATAAAACAAAGTCACTTCCCATTGTCTGTTACTTTGTACGCTGAGATCATTTAAACTAAACAACGGATTTTGATACGGTTTTCACTATTACTTAGATGCACCCGTGCGAATCCGGGGTAGGTCGCTAGTTATGTAGAAGACTAGGAAATAAAGATGCTTTAACATTTTATCGTTTATTATAAATATTAACAGTTCTACGTTTCCATGGAATCTTCGCTTGCTTGTGTAGGTATTGGTATCAGCTGGCGTGACCCGAATCGATTTTCAACTGAAAGAAATGATAATTGAATAAGAAAAAGGGTTGCGTAACTGTACCTTTTCAGAACGTTCGAAGGAGTACTGGTCTAATGGTCGCAAGCAAGGCTGAGGATGTCCCGAGTTTGATTCCCAGATTGAGCAGTGTTATTGGATCAATCATCAGTAGGAGTGTAGATTGGATTTATTGTGCTCGGTTAATGGCGATAGGCTCGCCATTAGATGGGACCAGCGAAGTTTGCACACCTCTGCCTAACCCTACAGGGATGCAGGCGTGATAGTGTTTTGTAGAGTTAATTTATAAAAAAATTGGCAAAATGTTTAGAAATTTATAACACTAACCATTTCTTTACATACATTTCGCGAAATAAATGACTTATGACGAACACACAAACGCTGACAATCGGCAGTACTTTTGCGTAGTAACATGCAATACTGGAACATACATAATGTAACTTACATTGTTCACTAATGTTGAGGTCGACAAGCTCGATATAGTTCTGTTTGTTGTCGCCGCCCACCGCCACGTTAAACGGCGCCTCGGGGCACACGGCCGCGCACAACGCTTGCCCCACGCGGCACGCTCGCTCGCTCACTTGTACTGGCTGGGCACTGAAATTACAATCCTCTTCCTTAAGTCGTGACCTTCCCTAGGAATCACTTTATCGCGATTGATTTGTCACTGATTTTTCGCCATCTGTTTCGATAATGATGATGATGGAAAGTAGTGATGTTGATAATCGATTATCATCATTAGTATTACAGCATTGAGATGACAGGAAGCAAAGGTAAATAAATCTTTAGCTTCATTCATTCTTGATTATTGATCCAATATCAATATCACTAATGGAAAGTGAGCTACGGTCTGGTCTGTACACCGTGTCTTCGGCCTCGTTGTAAATTAACAATACATTCAGCATATTACGGTACCATTACAGCCATTCTTTTAATAAGAGGTCCAGACCAGAGAATCAGAATCATCAGAAATGCATGAATGGTGCAGTGGCAGCAATGCAGTCGTACGGAATAATTATTTGTATGGCCTAATAAACAGGCCACTAATAAATAATAAATAGTTTATACTAAGGGGCTGGTTACATAGTAAAAACTATTTGTTATTTATCTTTTTGTATATTTTTGGCATTTTCCATGCTAAGATTTTAAAGTTATTTAGAAAAGGAAAAATTGGACCGCGGGCAGGATTCGAACCTGCGTCTTCTGGTTAGGTACACCAGACGCTATGACCACTAAGCCACCGCACCACATATTTGTTATTTATTCGTTTTTAGGGTTCCGTACCACAAAAGGAAAAACGGAACCCTTATAGGATCACTTTGTTGTCCGTCCGTCCGTCCGTCTGTCAAGACCCTCTGTTCCTACAGCATTTTATATATTCTGCCTTGTTATTATAGTGGTCTAGACAGTGGACTGCTACGCTGGAAGTCCTTGAAGGCTCGCTCCCTATTACATGGGACCTAAACATACCAGCGAACTGTGTACTTTAGTACACCTCTGCATATTCTTTCAGGGAATGCAAGCGTTATGGTATATTGTTCATGGTATGTACATTTTTGTTTTCTACAATGTATGTTGCTTACCCAGAAATATCCCAGGTTTTAAGTTTCTCGTCAGTGCTGACAGTGATCATGAGGCCAGGCACGCGGTCGCTCAGTATGAGGCCGGTGACTTCCTTGTCGTGAGCGTCCAGGGTCCACAGCGGTCCGTCCTGCCGACAGTCCACGTACGCCACCTTGCCAGTGTTATTGCTCATCTGGAAATAGTTATTTCTTAAAAACATGTTGACTAAATAATAATAGTTATAAGATTATTAATAGTATTTCTGTAAATTATTTTTATTTCATTAGTCAAATAAAAAGAACATAATTTGACCAAAGAGACTGGATATTCAGAATAATTTCATACAAAAATTATAATATCCTGATTTGAGTTGTTTTCTCTATTTTTCAGGCTGATATATCAGAGACGGAGTGATTTGTTATAAATTTGAAAAAAATAATAGATTATGATTTGAAAATCTGTTTTGTTTTTCTATTAAATTTTCAATAGTAGCTTGAAGTTTGGATTTGTGTCTGATTAATGGCAATAGGATCGCCTATGATATAGGACTTAAACATACCGGCGAACTGTGGACTTATATTAGTATACCTCTGCCTTAGTTCGGGAATGAGGGCGAAATATGTCGCATCTTCACAAGCACTGTTTGAAGAGGCGAGGTGTATTGCCCCTCCGACCAAAGGGAGGATCCTCCAACCAGGCGTGTATTTTGCCTGGCGGCCCGACGGTTGATGTCGGGCGGTTGTATATATGCAATTTGCGTTGCGAATATTGCTTGCGCGATTCAGAATTTGTTCGTAGTTCCATGTAGCGTGGTAGATGTCGCTACAATTGTATACAAGTTTAACCTTTTGATCGACACGGACGTGTATAATAGACGTCAAATGAAAACTTGCTCACGACGCCAACGATGGCATGGCATGTCAAATATACCACTTTTTTATAGTTCAAAACAAATATGTTGTTTTTTTTTACCTATTATTAGATACTAGAATTTGTCGCTTGGCGTAGAGAACACGGATTTTCGTTATTGACGTGGCGGTCAAAAGGTTAAACCCAGAGCTGAGAGCTAGTAAGATGTAAGTACTCACAGCAAAACAGAAGGGGTTCTGGGTGCTCCATACGACGCGTTCTATCTCCGGCGGCAGGCTCCAGGCGCGGTGCGCGTCGGGGCTGCGGCAGTCCGACACTCGAGCGTGGCCGTCACACGAGCCACTCACCAGCGTCTGCGCCTCCAGCGGGTGGAACGCCAACGATTGCACCTGTGGGAGTCACATGATTTTATAGGTAGTACGGTCAGCAACGAAAGTCGCTGAACACAGCTAAAGGGGCTAGTACCTATCTGGCATATCGACCCGCCCGCCATTTTGTTTTTTATTCTTTATGAAAGTGATATTGTGTATGCGTAGAGGACACATAAACGAACAAAAAATGTCAGTACCCCAAAATGTCATGTTACCGAGATATTTGCAGGTAAAGATCGACTTATGAGGACAACGACAATCTCTATCATCAATCTCTACTCATATGTTGCCATAATATGGCTTCTCATTAAAAAATATTCAATAAAAATTATACATTTATTTTTTATCATAATTTATTAATTATAATAATTCAATAAAAAAATATCTTAAGAAATGGACATATTATGTCAATTTTTTATCTTTAGCAAATAAATTCTACTATTCTAGTGCAACTATCATGACCATCTCTGCACCACCTAAAGGTTGTCTGGTAGAAAATCATTAAACATAAATTAACTTATTTTGATTAGACAATTATACAAACATTAAAAACTACATACTTTGTCCTGGAAGCAGTCTATTTTAGTGTGTGGTAAACCCTGGTCCAAGTCCCATAACAGAACTGTGTTGTCAGCTGATCCACTCGCTAACACATGTCTGGAAAGGAACATAAAATTATTTAACAATAATTTTATTGATTTCTGACATTTACGCGAATATTATACATTGAAATAAAACTCCTTTTTACGGACTTTATCGCGTTATGCGTCCATGGTCACGGGTAGACTACCTAATATCAATATATCGCGATAAAATCCGTAAAAAGTAGTTTTATTTCGAGGATAGGCTATATAAACCACACCTAGCATAGTTGGTGCCTTGAATTCGTACTACATAGAAACCTATGACTTGGAAGTTCATGGTCTTTAACCAGTCTTATTTTTTTCTTCTGTGGAAATCCTCATGGACTGCCGTCGTCCGGGGAGACGACGGGGTGTGTTGGGTTCCACCCAAGTGGGCGACCTACCGACTAAAACCAAAGCCTCACCACCAATGGTCGGGAACGCGGGAACCAGTTGTTATTCCTCCGTGAACCCGACGGTGTCTTTAACCAGTCTGCCTTAACCTAACATGCAAGGACATTCCTGTATGTATTATCTTCAGCCTATTTACTGCTGGAAACTGGTCTCCTCTCAGAACGAGAAGGGTTAGGTTCTAGTCCACCACATTGGCCCAATGCGGGTATGCAGACTTCGCACGCCCGTTGAGAAAGTTTCTGAGAAAGGCAGGTTACCTCACGACGTTTTCCTTCATCAAACAAGTGAGACGTGCTTTGGATTCGATGACCTAGGACTTGGAAGTCCAATGGTCATATCACTAGGCTGTCACTGCTTTTTCCATGTTCTTATCATTATTTAAAAAAATACATATTCACTTACGTAAAATTCCTATTCCATGATAGGTCCAACACAGCATCCTTATGTCCAACTCTCTTAGTTTTTTTCTTCTTGTTTGGTTTCTTGCCCAGTTTAAATGCAGGTTCCAGACAGTTCTCTATGTCCAGATCCCACACTTGTATCACAGGGTCCATGCCACCAAGAGCACAAAGATTGCCTGTAAACAAAATAGTTAATTATAAACTTACTAGCTCTCCCGGCAGACGTGCAGTCCAAATTTCAATAAATCATACAATTAATATCCTATAAAAAAAGCACTTTCAGGTTTGTCCGAATTTTCCAATTTTCCGGGAAACATTAGATATTTTTAATTCCCTAAAAACCTTATTCGGACGAACACCATTTTTTTTTTAATTTGTCATCAGTATAGCTATTCTCAAGTGAAGCTTACCAACAAACACCATTTCATTTATATGACTTGTTACAAGCATTGCATTGTATTTATTATGTGTTTTAAATATGTATTTATAAAAAAAGGAAAGTATCATATCCATTATCTAGTACCCATAGTACAAGCTCTGCTTAGTTTGGGACTAGATGGTGTTGTGTAAAATATCCCAAACATTTGTTTATTTATTATTTTTTTAGATTGCAGATTTGATTTTGTCAAGGAATGACTTACTAGGTTATTTAAAAAAAAATATAGAACTTACCTGGGTTAGGGTCAGAGGGGTCATGGCTAAGCCACTCTATGCATAACGGGAACCAAGGCAGAATGATGTCATGGTGGACATAGAATGAGTCCTCTTCCTTGTTGTATACTGGCAAACAATTATAAAGGCAAATTAGACATACACGAAATTTACTACCGCGGTGGGTACCGAAAACAAGTGGGTATTGCAGTGTTTCGCAGTTCAGTTTTCAGTTATTCCACTTTTTAAGTACATATTACACTTTCTACGTTGGTAAAATATAAATATACATATACAACATTATTATTAGTATATGCGAAACCTGAAACACGTGTCTAGTATTTTTATGTAAAGAATTTATATACAAAATTTCAAAACTGTACCATGAAAAATCACAAAGTTATAAGCTTGTTAACTTACCTGGTTGTCCGTACAAAAACATGCTCATCGACGCGCGGGCGCCGGCCCGCGCCCGCGTCGGCGTCGTCGCAGCGCTCATTGATAATAATGTGGCAGGTGGCAGTAGGTACCTAACCGTACGGCGATTTCCGATTGCATTGTATTTAACTGATCACACTTTCAGTCTTTGGACTGTCGTACTGGTCAAGTGTAGGTAGACATTAATAAGTACTTTATTTGTAAATGCAGCCGTAAGTCATTAAATGTAGTCAATGCGATATGTTGCACCTTATACCAAACACTGTAAGTTCAAAATGGATGAAAATTGTTAAACATAGCATTACTTAACCACAACAGGCTGTAGGTACAAATAAAAACGTGTGTTCATGTGTGTGACGATACTTTAATGTCAGATTGCTCCTCGTGCCGCACTGCCAGGAATACGTTATCACTTATCACCACAAACCGCTAGTATCCGTACCATTTCTTACACGAACACTTATGCTTTTTACATACGATAGGTACACGACAACCGAAACACAACTGCCGCGCGCTCGCGTTATCACCACAAACCGCTCGTGTACGTACCATTTCTTACACGAACACTACCTATGCTTTTTACATACGATAGGTACAGATCAATCGAAATGCCGTGCGCTCGCGTTATGTACCTACTTTTTGAACGGGACCGACATACGTGTACACTACCCGATAGCATCCGGGCGACTGAAGTGGTTGGTTCACCCCCGGGCCCCGCCCGCCGCACTGCGCCCGCGCTGACCGCTCAGTGTCAGTGACCTGTGTTGCGCGCATATGATTGCGGATAGGTACTTAGTGTCGCTCGGTGTCCTACTCGTAACATTTTTTAAATGTTTTTGGGACAAAATATAACATGATGTAAAAATTATTGGAATCGATTCAGTTACTGATTCTGAACAAACTATATTCAGGTTTCGCATATACTAATAATAATGTTGTATATTAAAAAAATATATACATATATTCAAGGCTATGTCTCGACAGAAGTTTGAGTTAATTGCAGACTTAGCACAAAATCTCCTCCAAAACACCGAGCACATTACATGCCGAGTCAGTGTCAAACTGCAGTGTCAATCAAAATGTTCGAAAACTATGTGGGAGAATATAAGCAATACAATACAACTGTGGTTAAGAACTTACTGTAGACTTCTAGGATACTGGCATCACTCTCTACATGTCCCACTAAGAGGAGATTGTCATTTGGTTTGATAATATCATCTTCTTCATCACTGTCTGGACCCTCAGTCTGAAAACAGAGTAAACTTTATTGTAACATTTTTTTATTCTAAAGCTCATCCAGTTTTTCAAAGGATTATGTTTTCACAATGTAGAAAAATCAATATTAAAAGACCAATATTACATAATACTTCGACATTCATTATATGATGACCTCTGTGGTCTAGCGGTTCGAGTGCCGGACTGCTGATCATGGGGTTGTGGGTTCGATTCCCACAGGACACAAATATTTGTGTGGATTAAACACGAGTATTCGTGTTTGTCTGGGTGTTTCTTATGTATTATAAGTATGTATTTACAAAAAAAAAGTAAGTATTATATGAATTGTCAAGTACCCATAGTACAAGCTCTGCTTAGTTTGGGACTAGATGGTGTTGTGTAAAGATGTCCCAAAAATATTATTATATTATTACTATTATTAATGTGATGCATGATATACTTTGGTTAGATTCCCATGAGTTTGTGTGTGTGCCTTGTCAATGGCAACCCTATTAAAAACCCTTTGGGGAACACAGGTGTGTGATGGTATGTATGTTATAATATGTGTGAATGGCTTACCCGTATCTGTACATTTTCACTTAGATCACCTAAGTTTGGCAGGGTTGCAACAGTACCAATACCAACAGGGTTGGCTGCAAATAAAATAGGTCACATATAAATATTACTTAACAACAGACTAAGTAGTAGTACTGAGTGGGGGACTTTGACCCTTATACTGCCAACCCAACTATTCCTCTTTCTTTTCATCAGGTCAGCAACGCACAAGTGATACTCCTGGTGTTACAAACATCTATAGGCTATAGTAATCGCTTACCATCAGATGGGCCGTATGCTTGTTTAGCCATATGCACCTTAGCGGTATAAAAAAATGCCAGTCAATCGGGCAACGTGTCTGCTCAGTCATGATAAACTAAGAAAAAAAATACAGCTGCTGTAAAAGCTTAAAAACCTACTATTATCCTCTTCATCATACTTTTCAAAGTCGAATTCATCATTAGGATCGGTGGGGGGATCCCGGGGAGCTGCACTGGCTTCACCTTCCTCATCACTATTATCATCACCTGCCTCTGTTATACTGAAAAAGTAGAAACTAATAAGATTACACTACTCAGGAGTCGACTCGTATATTTTTGTTCCTGATATTATTATTAAATTATTATAAAATCATAATATCCTTAAAATGTATCCCTCATGGATCATAGATTTCACAATTTTACTTCCAGAATTGAAAGAATTACCCACCGTAAATCATCAGCTGTTTGTTTGATGATTTTTTCCAACTCTTTTTCAGTTAACTCTATCTGTAAATTGAGAAAGAATACCAGTATATTAAACTTTTAGCCTCCAAACCAAAGGCAGTAACTTTAATTTTTATTTACCTTTTCTGGCACTGCTTTAGCCACACCACGGCGCACAAAGTGCATACATGACACTAAACTAACTGTTGGAGTAGTTTCATCCATAATAATATCACTTTACTTACAACTTTATTGCGATTTGCAAACACATGTAGAATAAGAAGTAAAAAAACAATGTGCAAAAATATAATTGATTTTGACAATTGACATTATTGACAGCAGCGTACACACCTGCTTGACATAATATATGACCTTGCTGCCACTATAAAAAAAATCTGAAATAAAATAAATTACCTTTTAGTCGAAGAACGCAAAAGATCATTGGGTTTTCTCTTGGATTAATACGAAGCTGAAAACAATTTCAATGTTATTTGCTCATTTTCTTTAGTTCAAGAGCATTTTTATTAATAATCAAGTTGGTAATTAATACTAATGGCAATGATCCAATATAGTTTCGCCATGAATTTCACCCAAAAATTGACATTAGATAACCAAGCTGTCTCATTTCGCCGCTTGGTAGCGTTGTATACGCTTGAGACAGTATTATTGTCAAAATCTTTATCATTCCGAACTTGTTTACCAATAATGCCGCGATGTTCAGCATCAGCTTGCAGAAATACGGGATCACACACGTTTCCCAAAGATCCAGTCATGCGAAAAAAATGGGAGAAAGCGACCAATAAAGAAAATTTCAAGGCGTCTAAGCATGCGAGGTTATGTTCTGATCATTTTAAGGATAGTGATTATATGGAGGTGTGTATGTCCACAGGTAAGTGCACAACAAAAATGTTCTTTTACATGTTCATCAATTTATTTTAAACAATTATTTAGGTCTTTAGTATGTTAAGCCTTATTGAACCATATAAATTTAGAAAATTTTTAAATGTACTTTTAGGATTGGCACCAACCCATAGATATTTGAAGAAAACAGCTGTACCATCAATTTTTCCTAAGAATAATCAAGATTCCGTAACATCCAGTTCTCGTGACACCCAAGCGATAACTGCAAGTAAGATTAATGGTATGTTGTCACTATAGAATAAAATGGCGCTGCCACGGGTTTTTCTATATCTTATTGTCCTCCGATTAACTTCAATTCTTATGACCTAGCTTGATAAAATATTGATTACACTGACTCAAAAGACATGAATACTTAAAATATTTTCCCTAGTCTTACTTTAGTATATGCGGTTTATGCCTTCTTGATCATTTAAAATTTTGATAATATTATATAATTATGTGCTACCTAATTATATTCCCTCTATATTAAGCTATGGGCAAGAGACAGACAGACAAAACTACCAATACAATACCAACATGATGGTCAATCGAAATGGAAAAATTTTGTACATGCTCTTACACTAGTTTCAGTTTTAAATCTTAACTTCGTATAATATGATTTACCTTAATTATTTGTAGGTACCTTAAAATTACCTCATGAGATGGTGTTCTATCCTAGATTCGTGAGGTCAATAAGTAGGCACAAAGTAGGTCCCTCGTTTATTTATAGATATACGAGCCTCTGTTGTTGTTTTTCATCTTTGCATTCTTTGCACTGCAATTTTATTATCGATCGATTGAGTGAGTGAGTAGTGAATCAAAGAACGAGTTGTCGTGTGAAAAGAAAATTAACATTATCAAATAAGGCGGATTTATATTTTGTTTTTGCCTAATGTGTCGTGTTCTTATGCGTCAGAACGGTATGGGTTTCATACATTTAGTATGGTGAGATTTATATTTGTCTGCGCATTATGTTGTGTTGGTTGGCTTGTGTTGTGTTACATCAGAAGCGATCCCGAATTCCCGATCCGGGACAGATTGCCGGGGGTGGGAACAGGGAAAGGCGAGAGGGAGAGGGGCTGGCTAAGTTGTGTTGTGACCATAGATCAATATACCTTTTTTAATTGTAAGGCGTCAGACTCAGAGTAGACACTTGGTTCACTAAAATATTTAAAAAAATACCATCTCCGTAAGTTTAGACAGAGGTCTACTAATGTACAGATGTCAGCAGGTCAAGCTATCCAAAACTGACAAATTTTTCCAATTGAATATGAACCTTATCAATTTGTTATAAAGTTGAAAATCAATTAAAGAAATTTGACAGATTGTGGTAGCTTGATGTGCTGGCCTCTGTACACTTACAGCTCGCCGGTATGTTTAGTTCCCATGAAATATGGGGTGAGCCTATTGCTATTAATTAATCCAAACTCCGAGCTGCTTCTGAGAATTTCATAGGAAAACCCAATAACACTGGGACCCAACCTGGGAACGATTATTTGGATACAATCTGACACCTATAGTCGCGTCTATTTTTCTAGTTAAGTCTATTTTTAATTATTGTCGTTGTACTCATATGTCGATCTTTACCTCCGTATCACGGTACCATTGTGGCATTTTGGGGTACCATGTTACCGACATTTTTTTTCGTATAAGTGTCTTCTACCAATACATATCACTTCCATCGTGCGCCGCGATTTCGAAAAAAAACAAAGCGGCGTCTCCGATATGCCAGCTTACATAAAAAAAGGTTCATAACCCCCTTTCAATATTTCTAGTAGGTAGTATTTAATTCCAATTGAATAGAATTATTAAAATTTAGTGTAGGTATAATAATATTTTATTAATTATTTTAAAATATTCAATTTTATTGTAAAATACAAGTACCGTAGTTCGGCGGTATTAGAAACAGGAGGTTGGCTTGTGAATTCGGTTTTAGACGCAGAAATGTCGTTTTACTACTAATTATATACGTGTCCATGTTGTCGATTTGTATATTTTTTCGTCAACATTAAATTAAATGATTACAATTTAGTATTTATAGGTCACACAATTTAATTTTCAGATTTACAGATATATTTTATTAGGTACTAAGTCGAAGAATGGATAACGCAGTGGTGGGATATGGTTGTGCCATGTTACGTAAAAAATACTTAGTATGCATTTTACAAACAGACAAACATTATTTTTTAGTTTGTTATCGTGCTCTTATATTATTATTATACCTACTCTTTGCTACTTTGCTCGTGTCTCGCACTCTCGCCGGCCGGCACGGACACGGTTTGGTGCATTCGAATCAAACAAATAATTGAGTTACTTATTTAACGAATAAACGTGATTTATTGTTTATCAATAAATAACGTATTCTAATCAGTTTTTTTCTTATTCGTCGACCAATATTCTACTAGGAATATAAAGATAAGTAAAAATTTACTGTAACTAAATTTTATTATACTATTTTCTCAGGATTTACCCAGAGTTCTAAACGTCTGAACTCAATAGAAACAATAAAAATTCTACTTCTAAGTCAATTGACACTGACAGTTTATCGGATTATTTGCTATTCATTTGTTTTTCGAATTTCAGATTTAGGCTGGCCTTATACATCCGGAATAGCTCTCTGGATTCATAATCTGAATTCATATTATTAATTCAGAAAACCCGGAATACGATACAATATCAGTATGCTCCACACACATTCTGATTTTTTCAGATTGTGAATTTCTCAGATCGATCTGTAAGAATGATACTGACGAGCGTTCTGAATTCAGATCGGAATATTTAATATCATGATAACACACACAGCTAAAAGCAATGCGATTAGTATTAATTTCTCTTCCTTAAAGACATTTGCTTGGGCCGGGAATCCCAAGACTAAAATTATGTGTCAGACAAGGTTTTAAATTATGAATCCAGAGAGCATTAAGTATATGAGGTACTTTCAATTGAATAAAATAGTAAAAAATAGTCAAAATATTGAATAAAATAACAACCTTTACGCTGCACATAATTATGTTAGATTCCCGATCTCAAGAACTTGAAATTGATTTGAGGGAAACAGAAAAGATGGTTTTTATTTATGATTTACATTATTTGCAATAATGTAAATATAATTGTGTGGCTCAATTTATAGAAAAATCAGGGTTGTCGAGTAAGCACATCTCGAAGTCGACAGGGCATGGCACGCATAAAGTTTGCTACCTAAGGCATCCCCGTTGACTTTTCTAGCTGGGTTGCTGACTTCTTGAGAGAATGGTCGATAAGAGTCATGGACGGTTGCTCCTCTGATCTCATGGCTTTTGATGTCGGAGTTCCTCAAGGGTCTGTTCTCTGTGCGACACTTTACCTGCTGCATATCAATAACCATAAACAAGCTGGTATTATTGGATTCGCAGATGACAGTACTTTCATGGAGAGATACCTTTCCTGTGCAAGAGCCAGCGGGGACGACATTCGTTCTTTTTTTTTTTGAGAGAGGCCATGGTAGAGCGGATTAACCTGACTGAAGTTTTGAGTCACAATGGGGTAACAACAATTTAGTTGGTTTTAACGCTTCCAAAGCACACAGAATTGTATCTTCACCGCCAAAAGGAGTCCTTTTACGATGACTCCTACTTTCAGGAGTGTATCTCTTTCGGTCACCGACAGCCTTGAGCTTCTTGGCACGGAGCTAAAGGCAAACCGTAACTTCGGCTCGAACATCAAGTCCAAGCCCAAACTGCGGCCAAAAAACTGGGCATCCTAAATAAGTCAAAGCGGCACTTCATGCCTGGACAGCTTATAACATTATTTAAAGCACAAGGCCACCAACTTGCCGCACTTGAGTCGATCGAATGCCGAGCCAAGAAGCTAATAGGTGATGAAAAGCTAGCGCATGAAAAGACGGCGCTTCACAGCTTGGATCACCGCCGTAAGGTAGCCTGCTTGCCGGTCTTTTACAGATTGTACTTCGGAGAGTGTGCACAAGAGCTCCATGAGCTCATCCCGCCTTCCCCCTTCTACCATTGGAGCTCCAGACGCATCGCATTTTTGGTTGATATTCCACATATTCGTACACAGCGCTATAAATTATTTTATAATGTGCACAGCCAAGGAGTGAAACTTCCTGCGTCTGTATGTCCGAGTACGTACAACCCGAATTTATTCAAAAGCAGGGTATACAGGCAACTTCTGGGTGTGCTTGTTCCACCGTCGACCTGATCTTTGCTCCGGAGGTTAGATTAGAGTCAAGTGCTAGCCCATTTTTAAATAAAACAAAAGCAGTTTACATGGAAAGCTGCATTGACTGTCGACTGTGTGAAGGGTGAAGTAAAGTGGCACTTCGTATACTGACTTGTCTGCTGCAACAGAATTATCATTTAGTATAAAAGGGGTTCTCCATAGTGCGAAGAGAAATCGGTTAACTATAGAAAGAACTACAAAATTTTCCCGTGTAACTTATAATTGGAACCTTTTACGGAAAGAAGAAAGTTCAGACAGAAACTGAAACAAAGCAAAATACTACTTCAAATGAGCCTGAGACTTCTGGGTGATATCCCGAAATGAATTTTACATTAGTACTTAAATCATATTAAATAATATTACCTATACATAAACTAATATTATTTAAAATTATTATTCGTATTTTTTATTATTTAAAATTTTGTGATTCAGGCAAAGTTTGTGATTATAATACTTTTCCATTAAACATTTAATGTACAAATTGCTTATATAAGTTTTATTTAATAAGAATAGACATATTTTAACTAAAACTATGTATTATTCAAAACTGTTTTTTCTGCCACGCACATATAACATAATGTAAAGTTATGACTCCTAATGGGGTGGAGTTATAATTAGTGTGAATAGCTTCAAACTACTCTCAAGAGTCATAAAATATATTATGTCGAATTAAAATTATTCGTCTCTAGAGGAGGTCTTCACACAAAAGTGTTGTCGAATTTAAAATCATCTCCGGAGACAGCAAACTTGTTTAACATGATTTTCATTTTAGCTTTTAGCTGTGGACAAAAAAATATTCCACCAAGTAAAAAAATATTTACATGGTTTGATGTTGGAGAATTTATTACGTAAACCTACAGGAAATTCCTAGAGTGGAGCAACGTGTCTTGAAAAAGAAAGGAACTTACAGAAATAAATATATTCTTATCATCCCTATCACCAAGGCTCAAAGATAAAAGATAATAAGTAATTATTTGAACGGAGCCGACAGTAGCCCGTTCAGTTTTAGGTACCTAATCTTTTATTCATAGTGAACCCTTCGGCTTTACAATCGCTAGGCATTTAACGCAATGACGGCATTCTCGATGATCTGGAAAATCAGATTCTTCAATCTTAACTTATTATTCTTAAATAACGACATTGGATGTATTGCTAGGGTCGTTGTTGAAATTCCCCAGACACTAAGAGGTCGTTTTCATCTTAAAGATCAGGTCAGGCCTGGATTCACACATCGCGTAGGCGTCAAAAACAGATTAGTAGTAGGTACCTGATGAATGAAAACCAATATACCTACTTTTCTGAGAATATTAATAAAGCCGAATATGAGATGAAGCATGAGGATGTAAATGTCAGAGATTCAACCGATTTGGGAGTTTAAATGGGCGTAAGTCGTTTTTGCCTTATTCGCCAAGTTTATGCTCATTTTTGCCTTTTGGGTTTAAAAAAGCCCACGAGCCATCACTACTCTCGGTTTGCCATAGGACCCCCGAGGGAGGGGTGGGAATTCGTCGGAAATACTATTTTATTTTCTTAAAAACGAATTATTTATTTTATATTAACCCTTTAACCGCCAAGCGACGTATCAGTTTTCGTGCCCTTAGCGCCAGGCACAGTAAACTATTAATAAATACCTACATAAAATAGGGATGTGCTTTATGCACTTTTTGAACATCGATAGTTCGTAACTATGTTATGTGATCATGGTTAGTAACACCTGCATATACACCAACGTATCACATCTGCTACAAAAAATGCACAGCTAGACATAGACATCCCCCAGATGCTTCCACCTCGCCTGGTCTCGGGCCATCCGCATTCATCACTTTCACGGGGAGAGTACACATAGGTATCTATCCGGTTTACCATGCGCGAGGACCCTACAATAATAGCATGGCATTTTGCTGGATTTACTTTCAAGCCAAATTTGCCTGACAAGTCTTTAAGCGCTATCATATCCCGGTTTATGGCTTCCGGCAAACTTTTCAGGTTTTTAAAAGAAATAAAACAAAGTTTATAGAGATTTAGAAGATTTATTACAGTATTTGCATTATTCAGATTTATTTTCTATCACAATACCTATACTTAATCAGTTACAATCATAGGTATATTTTTTAACAGTATAAGAACAATAGTTTTGTTATTTCAGTAGAACATACTAACAAGTTTCAACAAAATAATTAAAATAATCACAGATAAATTTCTCATCACAATACCTATACTTAATCAGTTACAATCATAGGTATATTTTTTAACAGTATAAGAACAATAGTTTTGTTATTTCAGTAGAACATACTTACTAACTAGTTTCAATAAGTATTTAAATAATCAGTCAAATTATCAGACTCATTTCTCATTAATAATAGCTTTATAATCGGTAATTGGGTACGGAGGGCAGAGGAGTATGCCAAAATAGCCTGCTGTGTACGGCATACCGTATGAATAAAAAATATGAATTGGTTTAAAGGACTTTGTATCCATGCCAAAACCAATAATAAAAAAAAAACCCAAAATATGAAATTATCTGAAATAAATAATCTGTGGTGTGTTGTGAAGTGAAATGACTGAAATGTCATACTTCAATAGTGTCGTCGTCTTTTTCAATACAATTCATCAGTAGAATCCTACAATTAATTTACTCTGAAACTATTCATTTCCGTCGCTTGAAATTTGGCAAATCGTTTTCATAGATTAGTAGGAACCTACAATAAAAATTACAACATCTTAAGTTGAATGTACCGATATTAGTGACTAGAGCCTTATTTAGTGTTAGTGTAGTTTAAACCGGGCCCAGTCATTGTGCGCACAAACGTTTCGACATTTTAAAGAATATAAGTTTTTTTATGTTTTACCATCACGATGGTTTCTTGTGCAGTACCAGGATGTGGCTCATACAAAAAGAATAATCCCCAGGATTACTCATTCCACCAGTAAGTTTATAAACTTGTTTACTAACATTAATACATTTCATAATAAAATTTAAATTCATAAATGTGCCCCTTCATCATCATAATCATCATCAGCGCATATTCGTCCACTGCTAGACGTAGGCCTCTCCCAGTGACAGCCACAAAGCCCGATCTTTGGCTTTCCTCATCCAGTCACTGCCAGCTGCCTTCCGCAAGTCGTCACTCCACCTGGTCGGCGGGCGTCCCACTGTTCCGCTTAGGGAGATAATAATATATATAGATTTGTAGATCATAGCTTAAATTAAAATCAAAATAGTTTTATTTTCATATAAACAGGCACTTAGGAAATGTTGAGTATATGTATATGCGAGTAGGTACATGGTTCCAAATTAGTTGTTTTCTATGGAGAAGAATGGGCAAGAAATTCCATGGTTACTCTTTTAAAATATTGTTTTGTATTGTTTGATACAGTAATAATTATAAATTGGATTGGAAACTTACATGAGATAACAATTTAGGAACATTCAATCTTTGACAGATAAAGCTACTGCACTATTAAGAGCTTGTGTATTATCAAAATGTAGCATACTTGTATTATTTGCAGATTTCCTGTAAATCAAATTCTAAAAGAAAAGTGGTTGCGAATGATGAATAGGCCGAATTGGACCCCATATAAATATTCTACGATTTGCAGCAAACACTTTCATGAGCACTGCTTTTTAACTACTTTGAATCGCAAAAGAAGAAAGTTGCGAATTGGTTCTGTTCCAACCCTATGTATGCCAGTAAGAAAAAGCAGCCTTATTTTCTAACTATTTAGATTACCTGTTCGTTACACTATTATCAAATTAAGCAATGATGATATCATGTGTTGTGTGATCATGATCATGATTCATGCAGAGTAAAGTTACTTAAATTCAACCCAACTTGCATTCATGCATGAGTTATTATATCAAGGATATATCAATCCTATTATCATAATCTTGAGAGCATACTAGTTTTCCCATGCAATCTAAAGTATAAATAAATAAATATTAATAATAAATAAATATTCTTGGACAATGTTACACATCACCATCTAGTCCCAAACTAAGCAGAGCTTGTACTATGGGTACTAGACAATGGATATAATACTTATATACTTTGTTTTTGTAAATACACACTTATAATACATAAACATCCAGACAAACAAACACTTATGTTCATCACAGTCATATAAATATTTGTGTCCTCTGGGAATCTAACCCACAACCTCGTGATCCGTACAGTCCGTTACGCGAACCACTAGACCACAAGACGTCGTCTGATTATAAGCTACTCTTGAGAATAATTGAATAATTCTTGACTCTTAAGAATTATTGCCTGTGAATAGCAAAGTAAATGATGAACAAGTGTAATACCGTACAAGTAAATGTCATACAATAAACCGAGTAAAAGTTTTAGTCATATTATCAATTCGCTTTTGTTATAATATAGTATTTGAAAGTAGCTGCCAATATGAGACCAGCTGTTAAAATGTAGTGGTCACCATTGAAATAGTTTCGGATAACTTGAATTTTGGCGGCATAGAGATTTACTCTCATTTGGATTTGAGTATAAGATTTGGTAAAACATTTACATTGCGATGAGTTATCCTTGTCTATTTAATTACAGGTTAAACTTCAAGTTCCACGTAAATCATCTATGTATCAGTACAGCGATATTGAAATAGTTCCTAGCACATCTGCTAATACAATATCAATCAGTTGTAGTAAAATGACATCAAGAAAGAAGAAAATGTTAAAGACAATAACCACATTGAAGAAAAGATTATTTGACAAAGGAATAAAACTAAAAAATCTACATGCTCAAAATAAATGTAAGACCAAGAACCCTCTTAGCCATTCTTTACAAATTGAAATAAGCCCAGTTTTTACAGATTTTATCGCGATAAATTGATATTATTAACGTAATTGTTTTTTCATAACGTTTCGGACCATTTACAGTGTCCACAGGTCACAGGTAGACCATAAAGTAGTTTTATTTCAATGTATAATATACGCGTAAATGTTAGAAATCAATTCGCGTAAGTGTCAGAAATAAATATTGCAATTGTCAAGTTCTTCAGTTCTTCATAAACTTCCTGTGCCTGATGAATCCTTCGAGTTATTATATTGTTAACCTTCGAGGACGACGAGTTGCCAGAAAGTTCATGTGCTCAATCTTAGGTTCCTCGTTCACCTTCACCGCGAGTCCGCGACCGTGTTTAACCTCTCTAACCCGGATACCTATGGAATCTGAAGACCCCCTGGATGCGGACTTCTTCGGGAGACTTGCGTGTCACTTCTTACTTTGTTAAAATTAAGGTGTATTTTTTTATACGCCGCAGTCTGTGCTCAAAGTGTTGTGTCGATTTTGTCTATTCGTACAATATTTATGTGTAATAAGATTGTCTTTTTTATTTTTTATTATCTAATTGTGTATAGTATCACTGCGACTGTAGTCGGTCTCGCTACTCGTTGAGTTAGAGTTCACCGCTAAACCCTGCAACTACTATAAACTGCGGGATTTGCTTCGGGGTGAGCTCCCTTATTTCTGAGTACTGCGTTTGTGTATCAGCGATCCGCATTCCTCAAGGAGGTGAAGTGGCGTTTCATCAGCCTCCTCACAACGCCGGGAGTTTCGCGTGTCACTCAGACTTAAGTTGAACATGTGCTTGTTTAAGCAGCAAGTGTCCTAAGGCTCTCGTCACAATGCGCAAGTTGTTCCTATTCAGCGCTAAACGAAAAAGGTTGAGTGGCTTTAATTATCGCTTTGACAGACTCAAAGCTTGAGGTCATAATAGTTCTTAGAGCAAAGGGTATTCGACAGAAGGGCTCGGGCCCCTGCAGCGTTCCACTAGACACCGCTCTCGCGAGTTCATCGGCACGTTCATTGCCCTGCATTACCTGGAACCCATCTTAAAATCACTCTAATGAAATTTCTTTTCATCACGACTGTTTCAAGGAGGGTTATTTTTGTTCATTTTGCAGAATTAAATTTTAAGAAATTTGTCATTATTTTATTTATAATTCGGCTGAATCGTGTTTTGGATAATACATATTTCTGTTTACATGTACCTACATGTGGTCTTTCATTCCGATCGTCTGATTCTAATTTTGTACTGAATATCTGAGATAAATGACTCCCAATCTTATAATGTCTCCTTTTTCTGGTCTATGTCGCTATATTTGTTCCTCCCCTTTCATATAAATTTATACTTAGTAATATATACCTACATATTAATAATACATAATTTTAACTACCCTCATTGGTTGGGTCACCTCCTTCCCTTTAAAATGTAGAGGGGGTGACGCTCGGGTCCATGCTCGGTGCTGCGGGCCGGTGCCTTATTGACCTGATGGCTATGGTTTCGTAAAGGGGTTTGAACCTTTTCGTATGGGAGCTGGCATATCGGACCCGCAGCTATTTTTTTCGAAAATGTCACGTTACCGAGATATTTGGAGGTAAAGTTGACTAATGATTGTCGTTGTACCTACTCATAATTTTGTCGATCTTTACGTCTCCAAATATCGTGGTAACGTGACATTTTGGGGTACCTACCATGATATGTCGAAAAATAATCAAAATGGCGAGCGTGTCGATATGCCAGATAGGTTCTATCCCTTTTTATTTTCACTCTCAAGTAGCCTCAATCGCCTTGTAAGTCCTAGTCGTGCGTGTCGTGTAAACACGCATAGTATTTTTATCATTGCTTGTGTTCGCCCTTTCACCGATAAAATTGGATTAAAAGAAAACTTGCTACTACTTTGATGCTTGAATATTAACTTCGATGCCACTGGCAGTGGCAGACATAACTTTATCAATGAATACATAAGTACCTTAATCTACATGACAGCTGTCAGGTTGACAGTGTTTACTATGAAATTATCTACGTATCCTCCATATTAAGTTATGGGCTTATATTATGGGGTAACTCAACAGAAGTTCAAAAAGCCTTTTTAGCGCAAAAAAAATGTGTACGGGCTATGGCTGGTATACCACCATGGGAATCGTGTAAACCGCTATTTGCGAAATTTCATATACTCACTCTGTCTAGTATGTACATTTTGCAAGCAGCCAAATTTGTTAAATTACATCCCAACTTGTTTAAATCCGCCAAGGAGAGCTTTCCAAGAAATAAAAGAGACCCAGATAGAATTGTTTTAACGAAAGTTGCAAAAACAAAAATGTTTCTTGAAAATACTCATGTCATGTGTGGACGTATCTATAACAAGATTCCTAAAGACATCAAAGATTTACCTTTCAACAGATTCACTAAAAAACTTAAATTGTGGTTATTAGAGCAGTGTTTCTATTCAGTATCTGAATTCATTTAATAAAAATGTAATGAAGTTAGGTCAGTTAGGTACCTAAGTAATTGTTTATAATGACATTGAATATTATTATATATTGTAGAACTTGACATAGATTGACATTACTTCTGAATAACAAATTGTTTGTGATGTGATAACTAGATAGTAGATACGTATATTATTGTAAAACTAACCTTTCTAACTTATTATGATGGCATGTGAGACTATTTTTTATCAACCATGAATGTATGATCTTAGATAACTTATCAACAAATATGTAATGTTTTATGTACCCACTCCCACTGCATAACATTTGCACGTCGCGGATTGTGACAAAATGTATTGGCTCTGAAAAAATATTGTAATACCTTAATGTATGTAACCTACATTTATGCAAATAAAATTTATTATTATTATTATTATAAAAAATTAAATCTGTCTACGAATGAAAGAACAATGGCAGATCTCCATACTAGTCTGGGATCCAATTGAAGCGTCCCGTAATGAAAAACATGTTAAATCATTTGACGTTATCTCTAGAATCTATAAATGAGACCATTATCATTTAGGAAAGCCGGAAAAAAAGATTTCGTTTTTTGAATTTTTAGGTTACGAATGAACGTCAAAATAATAACAATTATCTTTAAAACGTCGCAGATTGAAAATAAATCATAAAGAAATGGATAATGTGGTGCGGTCTAAGTGAGAATAAGAGTGTTTACGGATAAAAGCAGAAAAACCCAAATAAATTCTAACCCTCGGTGTAGAGTAACTAGTACTCAATTGTGTTGCCGAAAAAAAGTTGGACGCGTATTTAAAAAAAAATGCACTTGACCGGTGCCCCGTAAATACATAAACTTTAGGGCAAATAAAAAACAGATTTTGTTAAACATATTTATTTTATTCCTCATCCTCATCTCGTATTATTATTTCATCAAGAAAACCTGCTGGTGCTGAGATATGTTCTTGATATCTGGCCCATCCTAGATACCACATTAAGGTCATAGTGTGTGCGCAGCAGCCTATAGTGTGCCGGCCAACTAAACAACTACAGCAATACTCAACTATGCCGGTTCTGCCAGGAATATTATTTTCAATTAAAATGCTTAAGGTCACGCAAAAGCAATATCGGAGTCCTAAGGGCACGCACTTGTCACACAGGGCAGTATCAATCAGTCCATAAACAGTCCAGGTCGGGTAAAAATAAATAGAAAACCAATTAGAAACACAAAACTTAGCAGAGTTGAAAATCGCGGAGGATTCTGTCTGTAACGTCTTGACAGACAACCACTGTCACTGTCAACAAAGACAAAAGTACTGCTGCACGTTTAGATTAGGTTTTCTTATGAATCGATACAACACTGAAACGATCCTGTGATATTTTGATCTATTATCAATTGGATTTAAAAGTAGAAGCATTTCCTCAAAGATAATTATCAGTTGATTAAACACTAGTTTTATGAGATAAATGAAGATTCGTTTTGGTAACATAGGTATAATGTTCAAACAGGGATAAATAAGCACAAGGGAATAGACTATTTGACAGGTTTTTAAAATCCATTTTATATTATGTAGTAGAGTTTATGGAACCCAGTAAAAGTTGTTTTTTTAATTCTGGTACATATTTGCTGAAAAATATCAAATTAAAAATTCAATATTTAAATAGCGTGCCAAAACGCTACTTTGACAATATGGCGCTGCAATGGGGTCGGTGACGTCACACGCCTGTATTCTGATCTGTGGTACATGTCATCCACATACATTTGTTGCAAACAAAAATCGAAAGTGCGATTGGATTTACATTTTATCAGTGAAATAAGTGACAAAATGAGTTACAAATGGTGTGCAGTTCCAAAATGTACAAATACGTCGATAAAAACTCCGGAAAAACTATTTGTAAGTGTTACAAAGAATGTCGAAGTGCGCCGAAAGTGGTTGAAACTTTCTCGCAGGGATCCTAATGACATAGCGAATAGTACAAATATTTTCTTCTGTGAAGACCATTTCGATGTAAGTAAACATATTATATAAATTTTGTAATAATTAATTACATTCTGAATCTAAATATTTTCGTTATTGATTTGAGGTTATAATACCTCTAATGTTTATATCAGAATGTCTTGCAAATCACTTCGAATATTTCCGCTGTTTTCCATAATATTAGTTAAAAAGTGTAGCTACAGAGTCTTATGATTTCAATAAGCATTACACTAAAAGATCCCGACTATAATATATATTTTATATCCTTTAAATGTTCGATGTAGAAGTTCATCATTATTTCACTTTCTTATGATATAATTTAAGTTACCGCTAAAGTGTTAGTATACTTACTTTGCTTTTTTCACATTTTTTAGCTCCGAAGCATAAAAGTCGGAATTATTTTTGAAAAACAATCCGACCATGATTGCGTCGACTTGGGGCAGGTTTCTGCTGTCGGCTTTTACAAAATCGTTGTCCATGGTAAAAGTACTTGACAGAATTTGTAAAATATTGCGAATAAATCACACAAAAACAATGAATAATACAGAAAATCTTTAGTTAAATTAAAACAGTTTAGAAAGCTGATAAATCACAAGTAGACGAAAGTACGCAAACGAGGTTTCCAAGTTTGTGACGTCATCACAAACTCGACCAATCAGGAGCGTTTTGTGTCACGTGACAAACGTTAAAAAAAAACATTTTTTATTTACGGATTTTTAAATAAATTAGAAAACCATTTTTAAACTCTTAATTAATACTGATAACAGTAATTGAGACTTTATTTTTCGCATTGTCAAATAGTCTAGTATCTACAGTTCAGTGACAGGGTAGGAAATTGCTCAAAGAACTTAGTGTTAGGGGGGTACACAGTGGAGTAGAAATGTACACCACGCGCGACGCGACTGTTCTGCGACCCCTCAGGCGACTCGGGGCGGGAAAATGCAAATGGTGCGGTGTGCGCGGGGCACTGGGATGCGCGCGCAGCGGATCATTCTAGAAAACGCATAGGGATGCGACCGGAGATGCACGAACAGTAGAGACCTATTTTGCTTCGAAAAAATGCATTATTTTACTACGTTATCAAAGTTATCACAAATTAATTTAAAGAATATAAATGGGATCATATTCAGAAATACTAAAAAGTATATAAATATAGGTATTAATTGTCACGTAATGGAATTCTCATCGGCTAGGTATATTATAAAACCTGTTAATATGAAACGGTTTTTATTTAATGCACAGTTTCTTTAAGTAAATAAATAAAATATATGAGATAAAGGATGAAGACAGTATTTTATTATGTATTTCTTATATTTTGTAACTATGAGGAAATGGAAAATAACAACATGCTATTTAAATACGCCGCCAAAACGCAATTTTGAGCAATATGGCGTCGCTCGGCCACGGTGACGTCACAGCTGTGTAAACGTCAACCGGCCTCGAACACTTATTGTCCGTTTTTTGTTTTAATTAGTCGTAATAGGTGAATCTATTTAAAAATGAGTTCGTATAAATGGTGTGCTGTTCCTGGATGCAGTAATACAACGATTAAAACCCCGGACAAACTATTTATATGTGCTCCAAGAAATATAAAAATGCGTAGAAAGTGGTTGCAGTTGGCTCGCAGAAATCCTACTGATATTTCGGTTAATACAGTTATATTTTTTTGTGAAGACCACTTCAATGTAAGTATAGTGCTGAATACCTAGTACTTCATTTTATTTAAATACATAAATCGTCTCATTAATTATCTGTTTGAGGTCAAAAATGCAATGTTTTGATAATGTACCTACCGAAAGGTTCAGATCTATCCTTACAGTGTTGTCTGTATTTTTTAAAAGGGACAGTATAAGCCAGATTGTCCGGTAACTAAAATGACTCGCACTATTTACAGATGGAAAAAGACATGGCCAACTACTGTCAATACAAAATGGGTTTCAGTCAGAGAATAATAATGGTGGATGGAATTTTGCCTTCTAAATTCCATTGCCAGCAAGAGCGCTGCAAAAGAACCTGTGAGGCTGGTACTTCTCGACCTGCGTTTAAGAAACGGCAAAGAATAGACCTCATGCAACAATGTGAAGAAGTAATTCAGCCAGCTGACGCTGCTGATAAATCTCTTGAAGAAAACATGGGGAATACAACAATAGGTATGTAAACAATACACTGATTTAGAAAATTTAGAAATCTTCGAAAAACCTTAAAGCTTTGTTGTTTTGTGTTAAGTTTTTTAGTTGTTCTTCCATGGTATTTTCACAAATCTTCTATACTTATAGGTACCTATTAAAAAAATAATCATGGTTCGTTTGTCTTGCTTTAACTCGAGAACGGCTGGGCAGATTTAGCTGATTTTGGTATTAATAAATGTTTGTCTTTCCAGAACCGTCAATATGTGAGATATTTACATCAACAGAACCATTTACAACTGTTAAAAAATCAGTCCAATTTAATAGTACTTACAAAGTGAATTTTAGAAGCAAGGCAGTGCAGACAAAAATTTCGACAAGGGACACCCCTGTTTCACCTTTCAACAACTTAATCTCCAGCAGCACTTCTCCATTTAAGATCAAATTCCTTGTCATGTATAACCATCAAAATCTGGTATTAATAATATAAAGAAAAGAATCGGTTTTGATGAGGAAAACTCAGACAGTGATGCCTCTTTGTATACAGAAGCTCTCAAACAACAATATTCCTTATGATAAGCAGTTACTCCTTCATCAAAGTTGTCAGACTCTAGTACGAACATTACAGATACAAATGAAGATACCCAGCGGTGTAACAATATTTTATTGTTACAACTGTCAAATAGCCAATTTGTGGTTTTAAAGTCTCAGTCACTCTTTGGATTTTACAAAATGACTGACTAAATTGTCCCTAAATTTTAAAACTTTTATCGTTTATGCTCAGAAACAACGAAACCTGTAAAAAACTAAAGCGCCCTCTTGTAGGTCCAGCCTGTGTGAAGTGTTCGCGGAGGAATGGAAGACACTTTTTTCAGTATGTCTGAAGTTTGGTGAGAGCTGTGTATGAATGCAATGTATTTTATTAAAGTAATTGGCAGTTAATAATAAGTTAGTAGTAAATAGTAACTCTATGTTTATTTATTTACTGGTTGTAATGCATTGTAATGGGTGTTTTTTTTTTGAGGTAAAGTCTTCAAGCACAAGCTGTTTCTTTACATTCTGCGATTGTGAGGTAGTAGGACATTTTCGAATCGGATATTCTGCACATGAGGAAGATGAAGACAATATTAAAAACATTACAAATATTCAGTTTATTTATTGAACTAACTAAAATTATAAATCGTTACAAGAATATTGATTGAACGTTTTTCTGATTACTATTTATCTGTTTGCCTATTTCATACAATATATATATTCTAAATTTAGATGCAACACGGAATAAGAAAATCGAAGTGAAGAGTGAAGACTCTGCTAAGAATGAGCCACCAAAGCATGAAAGTAAACTTACAGAAGAAATACAACTCAGAGATAGATCAGTGAGGTTGAAGAATAGGAAAGCTTTCTTGTAAGTATTGAATCAATTATATGTTCAAACGGTATCTAAGGCAACTATCTCAACAGCAGTGCATACATTTGAATCCTGTGCCTTTTGGGCACATGTCGAAATGGGTGATTATAATTCATTCGTAAAAATTTGGTCCCTCATTGGGTAGATAATTGTTAAAACAACAGGCTTATAGAAAAATAAACTTAAATCGACTATTTAATAAAGTTGTAAGACTTAATAAATGCAATCATAGTTTTTCGTTGGGTCCTTTTCTCGTAAAATGTAAAAAACCTAATACTTTTTGGTGTGATTTGATCTAAGAATTAATAATAATAATATATTTATTTGCTAGAAACACGGTACAAAGTTGTTATAAATATTATGCATCATTAACACACTAATACATGTATTATTATAGATTATTTCATTAAAGCTGTAATCCCAAAGATTTAAATCGTTAGATGCGCCCTACCGCGTCAAATGGTCACGTTTCCGTAAGTAAACTGGTTCATGGTTGACATCGGAAGTATCGAATCTGTTATTGTCTCGTTCACTCATACTGAAAATTGCACACTGTCGTGCTTCAGTGTTGCCATATATTCTCCGTATTTATACAGATTTTCGATGTGCGATACAGATTACCATTGGATACAGATTTTTATACAGAATTTTCACATTCTATTGACTACATTGGCGTAATTTGCTTAAAACGGAACATATCAAAATAAATAACACACTCAAACGCCATCCGTAATTAAAATATTAAAATAAAAATGTCTGCGTCTGTTTTTATGGATAATTTATTTTTTAAGCCGGGCCGTTCATTTTTTAATATGACCACCTTACTAGTTTGAAATGGAGGGAATTCCATAACCAATAATAATTTATATCGCACTTACATATCTTACTTTTAAGTATGTATTTACAGAAAAAAAGTATATAAGTATTATATCCATTGTCTAGTACCCATAGTACATACAAGCTCTGCTTAGTTTGGGACTAGATGGTGTTGTGTGAAATCGTCCAGGGACATTATTATTATTAATTAAATAAATGGCATCTTAAAAATTTTAATCGGAATTGGATGGAAGAGTCTTCATAAAAGGCTTGATTGAGACCGAGTCATAAAGGTGAATATTTTACTTTTTGTACATACATTCTGTAAAACAGATCTTTCAAAAGCAGCAGAACAAAGTAACTAGCCTGCCTAAGGTAAGTAGGTTCTTTTGACCATACAGATTTTAGCCGTCTCCAATACAGATAGAAGGTTCAATGCGTCTGGCAACACTGTCGTGCTCTCTATGGACATGGTTTCGAGTGGTTTATGTATGGTGAGGGCAAATCTAACTATTTAAATCTTGGTGTAATCCTGTATAATTATGTAGGTAGTTTAAGTTTGCCCTGTTGTATTGAAATTATTATGGTCTGCGGCACTTTTTAGGGCAAATCGTAGATGCTCAGTACCACAATGCAATGCAAGACCTTCCAGCGAAGTCACTCTGCATGTATGTCCGAATAATGCAGCAGTCAGAAATGAATGGGCCGAAGCTCTCAGAGTCAGCTATCATTATGTCAAGAATATGGTAGCATGCAGTTTACACTTTATGAAGATAGACTTCATTCAATCAAGTATGTGTCGCAGTAAAATTTTTAGTCTTACTATTTTGACTTCTTAATTTTGTTCAATTTGACTTATTGAATACATGACTGACGTGTTTTATTTCTTATAGAAAATTCAGAACGAGTTCTGAAACATAATGCAGTGCCATCAAGAAATTTACCACACCGAAAAGTTGTGGCGGCAGTCAAAAACAGACCTACGAAGAAAATCGTACCATGTAAAGATTTAGAGAGGTCAGTTTTAGTGTTTAAGGTGAAGCCAGTTTTCATCCAATACTATTGCGTATACCAAGTTAAAGTTTGTTAAAGGTCCACTTGTTGATTATAGAAAATGAGGGGTACTATTGTTTATTAAAAAACCGTCACTAGTTGATTATGCCTTTTGAAAGTCGAAAGAAAAAATGTCACCACCTCAATCGACGCGTGGCCGTGATTTCTTGGTTCTAAATTTATTTATGAATGTCTGTGTAACGCGATAAAGTCTGTGGAAATTAGATTTATTTCAAATTAAATTAATATATCTAGTTATATAATTATTCTCGTGTTAATCTCCAAAGAAAATATGCCGTTACAATGTTTTGTTTGTGGACATAGGTACGTTGGATTCATAGCATGTAGAAATGCAAGTGGCCAAATACGTATTTCGACAGAAAATGCAAATTTGACTAAAACAATCTCGTCAGACTTGCCAACGTGCAAATCTGACGAGATTGTTTGTTGATTTTCATATCACGTGATCACGTCAAAGACGCAGCAAATTAATTTTAAGCAACTTGACAGATGCGCGTCTCGACAGATACGCAACTTGACAGATGCGCGTCTCGACAGATACGCAACTTGACAGATGCGCATCTCGACAGACACGCAACTTGACAGATGCGCGTCTCGACAGATACGCAACTTGACAGATGCGCGTCTCGACAGACGACCGATACGCAACTTGACAGTCAATTATTAAATAGGAATAGAAGTATAAAAAATTCTTTAAATGACTATTAAAAATTATCTTTTACATAATAATGTAATGGATAATTTTTATTAGTCATAATGATTTAATAATTTTGAAAAAATATTAAAATATCACTTGTTCCTATAGTAAGTATACCTACTAAATTATCTTCTACTTTCACCTTTTTAAAAAAAGGGGTTATAAGGTAGTACATAGTTCATTTCCCATTGAATTAATTTTTTTAGGATTATGTTACTTATTATGTCACCTATTTAAAGTTAATTAAAAGCTTAAGCAAATGAATGCATTATTTTTAAGATATTGTTTATTAAAAAATACTGATCATTGTGTTGCGTGTTTGTCGAATCGCAAGTCTGTTGAATTCCGTTTCTGAAAAATTGCGAATCTACCTACCAAGTACAATAAGTCTGAACGGTTTCTACTAATTTTCTGAACGAGGCAACGAGCACAATGAATTAATTTTTCAGTCTCCGTAAAGTAAGATAGAATTTAAACTGGTTACCTTGAATACTTGGTTATGGTAGATTTCGTAGAACGTTAATTATTATTTAAGGAGGGCCGATATTAGTAATTATTCTGTGATTGTAGTGAATGTGGCAATGTTAATGAATGTGTAAAAACCGTGTGAAATAGTTTTATGGCGCATTCACTTTATAATTCTTAAACACAGTTTGTTTGTTTTAATAATTTCATAAACACAGTATGTGTTTGTATTTTCTTTTATTACTAAATATCTAAAAACATAAATCCGATGAAATTTTGTAGAGTTGGCAATGCTGCTGACAGCTCAATTTTATTGAGACTCCATCTGGTGGCGATTTTTTTACTGGTAGCCCTCGACTTACTATAATTTTTTAAAGTCATTCTCATTCAAGACAAGTCACTACCACTAGTTCATTCTAGTACTTAGGTACCGTAATAGGACGTAATTATGTTTTAATATTGTTTTAGTGTTTTAATTTTTCTATAAATTTATTAGTTATAATTACTAATAATAGTTACATCGCAGGAATTTCTAATTTTGATATCCATTTTTATCTATAAAAACTATACGTCACTCGTACATTTGTCAATTATTTCTAAATGACAAACTGACAAATGGACCCCTTGCGATATTTCTAAATGGTTTATTTATTTTTTTATTTAAATCCATGTGTTTTTCACACGCTAGACAGAAGACGATGACCGATATTGAAGCAGAAACAGCAGAAAAGGAGGGTGTTGAAGAGGAAAAATTACGTGAATGTCGTGCGTGTCTTAGAAAGTTAGACGATAAACAAAGTTGTTGCAATGTTTTCCAAGCTTGGGCCCCCCCATGGGCTGGTATGGAACCCACCATAGCCGAGGATTTAGCTAAACTAGCCAATGTTGAGGTTAGTAAGTAGTATAAACAAATCTCCAAAAAGTACGATGTGATAGGTTATGTTATTGTCATCCTTTGTTGAGTGGTTTCTATTACCTTTGAGGCTTTTAATGTAGTTAAAAACAAGCTAATTAAAGTTTTTTGCTCTAGCACGGATTGTGGTTGTGTGGGTCATATACTTCAACAACAACAGATACTAGATTGTGCAGTAGCTATATTGGTCTGCTTTGAATAAACTATATAATTAAGACATATTTGATAATATTCAAGTCTCAGTTAATTTTTCTGTTTGCACATTTTATATGCTACTTTCATCCACCATTCTTTTCCATTTACTCTATTGAAATGTTATTCACTTAATCAATTTTTTTCTTACAATATATCCCTCCCTCCTGTATAATTACTAAATCGGTGAATCACATCTTTTGTCTCTCATAAGGAATATCCAATGACATAATATATAATAATAATTATGTTATGCTCATTATTTATTCTATATAATGCCCTGATCCATAGGTACTATCTACTATTATCATATGAAATTGGGAAAAGACTGTACCACACGACAGGGAATCCTAGTGTGGGGTACAGGGATACAGTAATAGTTATTAAGTAAATTAGCTTTTGAAGTGTTTCAAATATTACCAATTTCATTTTATGATGTATTTCTTTCAGATATCAATTACAGATAGGCATTCTAAAATTTTATGTGTACCATGCTACCAAAAGTTATTGGAAGCTGCTACTTTTGCTTCTCATGTACGGAACTCTGACCTATTACTCAGAATGAGATTCAAAGATGAAATAGACATGGACAAAGTCTGGCCGAAGCCTATACAAGTAGACAAAAACATTAGTGGCTCTGTTTATAATAATCCAATGGAAGTTGAGATAAAACAGGAAGTGCTTTCTGATGAGGAATATCCTGCAAATGTTGGAAATTCTTATGGAGACATTGAATTAGCAAATTTGGATATAAAGATTGAACCAGAAGAGTTTGTGGAGCCCCCACCTATGAACATTACTATAAATGGTAAGTCCTAA
This sequence comes from Acronicta alni, assembly GCA_964056405.1. Lineage (NCBI taxonomy): Eukaryota > Metazoa > Arthropoda > Insecta > Lepidoptera > Noctuidae > Acronicta > Acronicta alni. The sequence continues at coordinate 15,016,885 of OZ043915.1, read as the reverse complement.
TGTAGATATTTGAAACCTTGAATGATAACATTATTTGGTGGGTGCTGAGATAAAATTTGATGCCTAGAAATACTAGTCTTATCTAAAGCAAAAATGATACTTACTACATATAGGTGGGATGGTGGTATGGATGTAGTGTTATCTGTAGAATGATGAATGAAAAAATTAAAGAATAACAGTAATTGCTTAATTTAGTAAATCATACTAGCCAAGGACCCAAAACAATGGATTTTCTACTGTCTGTAGTTATATTATTTGATGTGTTCATATATATTATTAAGTAAATTATGATTAACCTCACCAAATCGAATCCAGTTTCTATTTTAAATCAGAGTAAAATAGAAACTGGATCTCATTTGGTGAGGTTAAGCATTAAACTGTAAATAGTTGTACAGCTGTTGGTACTGGTTGTCATATAAACACATATGACAATCATTAGTGGTAGTGAGAAGCCAAATGAAGCCTCTATCTAAGTCTATCCTTAGAATGTCAGTATTGTCCAGGAATTGGGTTGTTGGTCTGATGGCTGTTGCTTCATGTGAAACACTGATATTCAGCTACGTCTGTTTAGAAAGAAAGCCAACCCCAGCATAGTTGGAAAAAGGTTAGGAGGATGCTGATGATGCATGTGTTCATACAGAAAGCTGCTAGAATTTAGGATATATTGTTTTTTTTTAAAGGTACTATATCACTTGATCCATTGAACTCGGAGAACAAAAAGAAGAGTAGAGAAACAGAATTGAATGAGCAAACACAAGTAAGTACCTATAATTTTACTAACCTATGTTTAATTTTTAAGGAGTTTCTTGTTGGTTCTTCGTAAGACAATTTGGAACTGTGGATATAGTTTTTGACAGTATAAAGTACCTGTAATTTGTCTACTTGAAATAAAACATTTGAATTAACCTATTTTTCTTAGATGTAGTTCTATTTTAAAACATATACCTACTGTGACTGATTGAAATCATTTGTATTGGAATAATAGTAGGGGAGCCCTAGAAGGAATTTCGGGATTTACTTGAGTGCGTCATAATAACATAAGGGGGGTAACCTTGCACCTCGTGAAGTACTCCACCATACCTGAGCCTTGTACGTAGCGTTAAACGTCTAGGGCAGCCGATCAGATTAGTACAAAAAAATCGATTGTTAGAAAAACTCGAGCACTTAAGGTAAGGTAAGTTAGTTACATGCAGAAAAGTGTGCATTTCAATAATATGACAATTTTAACGCGACAAGGAAATGGGAGTCACAAAGTTGCAAAAAAATCGTCTGGACATTCTCGATTTTTTATTTTGAAAGAAATTAGTCATGAATCCCGGAAATATTATAATCTGCCGATTTGCACAAGCCGAAGTAGCTAAAATCATATATAAAGTGTGGTACATGCAGTCACTGAGAACTATGTATTTTCCACTTCGCGCCACTCTGCCCTTCTTACTCTCACTCTCTCGAACCATCCCGTAGTAACGATAAGATTTTCATATCTCCGGTCCTCAACAAATGAGAACAGCAGACTTTGCGAAAGATTTAAAGAACAAAGTTCAAAGAGGACCTTGTTAAGTTTATTAACGATCAATGGGCTAAACGAATAATGGACTAATACGACCAGGGTCGATAATTTTTGAAACAAAAAAAATAATAATAGAAGGTAGGTATGTGTCGTTCGTGCAATTTTAGAGATCCGGGTCAATACTGAACCGTTTAAAAAATGACCCGATTCTTTCGACCCGTTCATTCGATCGAGGATTTTGTACGGGGTAATCTCTGTACGCAAACTAGCTCACGATCCAAGCCGCTTGGTTCCTTGGTTCGTGATATAGTTGCATACCTACCGAGTAATATAACAAAAATGGAAGGATAAATAATATACGGGCGATCTGAGGTCCGGAAGTGGATGGAGTTTTTAAAGTATTTTTTCTCAAAATCATCATTTTCCATTTATATCAGTTTTCACTGAAGGTACAGAACTATGACCCGAACAATGAGACAAAAATGAGTGGCTTGCTCTGTGCTGTTTAATTTAGTACCAGGTTTGGTCGATGGCGGCGTAAGTAGCGCGGTTACGAGACGGAAACAGAGACATCTAGCGACTGGCAAGGGAAAAGACGATATACTCTCTCTTAAAATGGAATTTTATTTTAAGCTAAATTTTTTATATTTTCTTTTGCAAAAAATATATATTGTTTAGAATGCGTTAATGCCAAAGATAGTAAAATATAACTACTAAATAAGCCAATTCTGTAATTAAAATTCTTTACAGATTGTAGAAACGACAGTGAAACAGGAGCCTGTTAGTGAAGGAGAACAGGAAATGGAACCTATTCCAGATATGCCCTTAGAGTGCTTATTGTGCATGAAGTCTTTCAACAGTGTTACTGGACTTAAGGTGAGTAGTACCATCACACATTCCCCAAACTAGAATTGTCAATGATCCCAATCTCACAAACGGTTTGGAACCTTTAAGTCTGAGGAGAGACTTTGCGTCTCTCTGTGTGTTCTACCGTTTGTACAACGGGCGGTGTTCTGAGGAATTGTTTGAGATGATGCCAACGGCTACTTTCTACCATCGGACCTCTCGCCATCGGCGTGGAGTTCATCCACATACCCTTGAACCACTGGTCTCATACCGTGCGATTCCAGAGGCATTTTCTCCCACGCACGCTTAGGTTGTGGAATCAGCTACCGGTCCAGGTTTTCCCCAGAGACTATAGCATGGGGTTCTTCAAGAAGGGTGTGAAAAGATTTTTACAGGGTCGGCAACGCGCAAGTGATACCTCTGGTGTTGCAAGCGTCTATAGGCTACGGTAACCGCTTACCATCAGGTGGGCCGTATGCTTGTTTGCCACCTTAGTGGTATAAAAAAAAAAAAAAACTTTTACTGTAATAACTCCAGTTAAATAACTGAGCATATACTTAACTGAGGTCTCAAGTTGACATCGCGCTAGTGATTCTACTGGTATTGCTGGCGTTTATATGCTGTGGCTGTCGCTTGCCATCAGGCGCCCCGTATTGTAACAATTAAAAAAAAAAATTGACACGTATTAAGTTAACCTGGCAAGACACAAAAAAATTGGGAAGGATATAGATTGCATTCTGAGAACATCGGCTACCTTGAGTCCTTTTTATGTAGTTTCCAAATGTTATTTGCGTTATTTCAGGCGCATGTGATAGCTCAACATTCCTACAAGACTGTGAAGAGAAAGTATGACGGCAGTGTCTCGCCGGAGAAGAAACGTTGCGACAAACATCAGTGTGCCATTTGTAGGCGGAGTGAGTTTATTTTTATTTCAACACATTTCAATTTATAAGATGAACTTTCGCACATTATCCAACGCACCATCTCCATGGAGTCGGGAATCGCGGCGATAATCGCCTTGTGCTACTAAAATACATGCAAACTATTTGCCAATCTGAGCAGGGCGATAGTTCCTATGGACTTGTTTCGATATATATATTTTTTATATTTGGGACTTACAGAACCTTATAGTCCCAAACTAATCATAGCTTGAACTATGGGTACTAGACAATGATATAATACTTGCATACTTTTTTTGGAAATACATACTTAATACTTACAATACATAAGAACCCACACAAACACGTTTATGACAAAAATATATGTATCCTGTGTGAATTGAACCCACAACCTTGTGAGCAGTCTGTCAATCCAATAAGATGTCGTCGATTCTCTCGTCCGTGGAGATAACGCCTAAGCTCTATTGCAGCTAATTTACATTAAAATTAGCTGGATAAAAGGATATTGCTCAAGTAAGATTACGAGCATACAACATTTATCTCAGTGGACAAAGTGAATTTAGTAGCATGCTGTAGCACCTATTACAACCAGTGTTATTCTGTCTTTCTCCGAGCCTTTTCCCAACTATATTGAGGTCGGCTTCCAGTCTAACTGAATATCAGTATTTTACACGAAGCGACTGCCATCAGACCAACCCGTGTTACTGTGGCTACAAAAAACGTTTATTAAATTTTACACTGTACATTCTTCAGGTTTCCTAACTTCAACAGACCTGATGGTACATGAGACATGTCATAACAAGCATGTATGCTATAGCTGCACACAAAAGTTTGATTCATTCGAACTGTTGTCGCGGCATCGAAAGAAGTGTAAAGCCAGCATCAACAACTCTGTACAGAAGCTCAAGACGTTGGAGGATGTTAAGAGGTAAGTCTAAATTTTTAATCATTGTACGGTCAGCAGCGAAAGTCGCTGAAAACAAATAAATTTTGAAAACATGACAGTTTCAAAAGTTGTGAAGGGATTTTTTTATTATGTATGTAAAGTAAATATTTAATGGTCATCTATGCAATGATTTCGCACAACCTTCATTGGTCAGTAACTTCATATTAAATCGTATGGAAGATTGCAACATGTTCAGCGACTGTCGTTGCTGATTGTACAATTTATAGAGGCCAGGACTTATTATTTTTGGAAAAGTACCAAAAAAATTTTGGCAGTTGTGCTTAGTGTATATTGCTACTCATATTTATGATACTAGATGCCAGTCTCTTATTGTAACCACACAAGTTTATTACATGTAAGTAAATTATGATAGTTTTTTTTATGAATTCTATTAATGTGATTCAATTGTTTTTTTTCTAGACCACTGCCAGAAGGAAGTATAGAGCAGTCATTATCTCAAAACAAAGAATCTGAGACTATGATAAATGAAGTGGATAGTGAAATACAAGATGTTAACAGTGAAATGGAAGCAAGTTATGTGAATGAAGTCAGTGAAATAAATGAAGCAAGTAAAATAAATGAAATAAATGAAGCTAGCGGAAATAATGAAACTAGTGAAATAAATGAAGCTAGTGAAATAAATGAACCAAGTGAAACAAATAAAGCAAGTGGAATGATCGAAGCAACAGAAAATAATGTAGCAATAGATAACAAAGAAGAAAAAAGTGAATCTGAGCTAGCACAAACGGTAAATAAAGTTGCAGAAATTGATAAGACAGAAGAACCAGAAACGGAAGGTAATGAAGCAGAGTGTGAAAAAAGTGAAGAAGCACAAGATAGTGACACCAACATGAAACTTGATCTAGAAATACTTTCTACGAAAAGTGAAATTGAATCTACATTAGATGAAACTGGCATGCAAATAGAAACACTTGAGAATGATGATTGTATTTAGGTACTCGGATATAACATTAATATTACGCCAGTAATACCTGAAATCAAGGACAGGTTTGTACAATAGTACAATAATTCACGGATAAGAATATGAGACCCTCAAAGCGAGGAATGTGCTCGTAAAATATCAAAGCATAAAAAAAATTAAGAACGATTCAGAGCAGTAACGAAAACGGGAGTTGTTAAAAAATAACCTCTCCTCCCATTACATGGCACCTCTGCCTTACGCTTCGGGGAATGCTGGGGCGATGGTATATTAAACATAACAGACATAGGACAGAGGTGTGTTTGATAAGAAGATTTTCTATTGCACAGCAAAAGGCTTGTGCAAGTTATACGAATTGTGAAGTACAAAACTAATATACTCCAATCTATCATAGATAGGAATGGAGATATTGATTTCTGACATTTACGCGAATATTATACATTGAAATAAAACTAGTCACGGGTAGAGTCTACCCGCTACCCGTGACCATGGAACCTGTAAATGGTCCGAAACGTTAATATCAATATAACGTGATAAAATACGGAAAAAGTAGTTTTATTTCAAGGAATAAAGATTTTAAATTAGATGATTGTCATTAAAATCTTGGTGTAGAAGTAGGACATGGAACAAGAATGAGCTATAAATTGCCTAGCTCTGGTAAAGTTGAAAATTAATGAAAAAGAAAGAAAAGCAAAATTTCTCGGACTTGGGTGTAAAGAAGAGATAACATACATCAATTAACATAACAGAGGAGACCCAAGCCCAGCAGTGGGACAGTATATGAGTTCATCATGATGATGATGAAATGATATTTTGTTTGTATGTACAGAGCCAGCAGGTCAAGCTATCCAAAACTATCAAATTTTTCCAGTTGAAAATGAACCTTATTATCTTTTCGTATATTTTTGGCATTTTCCATGCTAAGATTTTAAAGTTATTTAAAAAAGGAAAAATTCGACCTCGGGCAGGATTCGAACCTCGATTCGAGTTAGAAGGTAAGGTGGCATCGTTCGACATTGAACTAACTGTAAAGTAAGTTGTGTCGGTTGAAAAGCAAAAACTTGCATTTCAATAGGTGTTACTGACGTCACCATAAAGACGTAAATTCAGTATGTGAAGGAAAAATTCGACATGACGGGTAGGCATCGCGGTGGTCATAGCGTCTGGTGTACCTGCCCGAGGTCGAATTTTTCCTTTTCTAAATAACCATGAACCTTATTACTTTGTATTCAAGTTGAAAATCTATCAAAGAAATTTGTCAGATTGTGGTAGCTTGATATGCTGGCCTCTGTACTATTACATGAGACCTGTGTGTTGTAACGTCATTGTCTACCTTCACGAGACTGATAAGACAAATCGTACATTCTCATTTTATCTCGAGTTTGTAAATTCTCAAGTAAAAATATTCTTAGTTTTCTATCGTCGTAATTGTTTTTATTCAATCAAATTGTAATGTCTCATTCCCATTTGTATATTATCATTATTGATATGTAAATATTTTGTGAAACTTTTAGGTTATGATTGTGATGTATGAAAATAATGATTCTCTGTAAAATATATTGTTGTATTATGCTGGAGGATCTGAAGGATTTTTATTAGTATAAAACCCTCTGAAATAAACACTAAAAAATACATAATATAGTTGTAATTTCACTTAGTTAAATAATATGGTTATTAATACAGGGAAAAGAAACAGTAACGAAATATTCAAACAATTTATAATTATATAATTTATGTTTCAACAGTTGTGCTCCACTTATACTGATAATGTCAAAATATCGAATTTTATATAACATATACGTGGACAATTTATATTTTATACGTTACGGCCACAGCGCTATATATAAGAAATAAAATAAACGCATACTGATAAATTCAATCGAATTATCCAATATTTTTATAGACTTCGGTAACAAGTCAATCGACGTATGAAAGACGTAACACAATATTATAATATTAAATTATAGACAATTTATTTATTTATTTTGTTAAAATTATTGGAAAATTTTATAGCATTCAACAAAAACATAATACAAAAAAGTTCTGTAAAGATGTCCCCCACGTTGTTAACCACTCTCTTGACAATAGATGCGAAAGCAAAGGGCTTAAAGCTGAGAACACAAGACTTGTAATTTTCGGTCACCTGATGTTTGTGACCGCGCCATTCACTGTGTCCCTAGCCCTACAATATAACCCAAACAGTAGAAGCTGTTCTCAATTACAGAGTTATTTATGAAATGATCAAAAATAATAAATTTTAAATTCACAGCCGTTTACATCCAGAATATAAAGTGCAATAAAATGCTTTAAATAGACAAAAAAATGCTAAATTAATACTGGAATTTAGTTCCTGTTCAACTCGTTGAGAATTCTGAGTAAGTACAGGAAGAGGTTGATAATATCGAGGTATAGGTTGATTGTGGCGAGTATGTACTCCTCGGGAGATAGAGTGGTCATCATCATCTGTGTGTCGAATATTAGGAACAGGCTGAACAGGACGGCGCCGACGAACGACAGTGCGACCTCGAATGCTGAGCTCTGGATGAAGATTTGGAGAATACCGCCAATGATGAGCACGCTGAGTCCGGCAAAGAGTCTGAAAAATAGCAATGTCAATTTTCCTCGAAGGTGATAATTATTATATACTCCGCGCACTTCTATTCTGAATTTCTGATGGATGGTATCATCCAAGTACCCAAAATGAAAAAGTAAAGGTAAGCAAAGTTGGTACCTACATGAGTAATGATAGTTGAGTATTAATTAGTCAAAACTTCATTCAGGCTCGAGAGTACTATAATATTAACATTGGCGCGGACAATGGACGTCGAACTCGCGATGTACCGTTCTTTAATTTATAGAAAATTTATGGATTGCAATAAAAAATATACCAACTAGCTACTATACAGTACTCACCCATATCCAACAAAAGAGAAGTCCATCTTTGTATTGAGTGTGAATATAGTGAGCGAGAACACAACGGCAAAAGTGAGCGTCAGCGCTTGCAGCACTACAGCTGTGTTGTAGTACGATACCACTACGCCCACCGAGTATGCCTGCACCACCGTCTGCAACGAGTAAATTTAAATTTAGAATAAATTTTAAGAGAGGGCATAGTGGGAGTATTCCACTGAAACTGGAGCTGCCCGACTGTTGAAGTACCTACCTCCACCTAGCAGAAAATCGAAGTGAAATGACACTGCTTTGAGATGTGTTGTGTTTCTTACGGTGAGCAAGGTTGCCGGTGCTACACGAGGAAACATGTTGGTAGTTGGGGGACTTTGACCCTTATAATGCAGATCCAACTATTCCGCATTCGTTTTACAGGGTTGGTAACGCGCAAGTGATACTCCTGGTGTTACAAGCGTCTATAGGCTACGGTCACCGCTTACCATCAGGTGGGCCGTGTGCTTGTTTGCCACCTTAGTAGTATAAAAAAAAGATTGGTAACTGCCTCATTAGCCGTGTGGTCATAAGCAACTGCTACGCTATAGGTCTTGGGTTAAATTCCCAGGTCCAGCAGTGTAGAACAACTCGATAAGGTTTTTCTATGGAATTTTCAGTAGCAGCTCAGAAATTTGGATTTGTGCCTGTTCAATGTTGTGTTAATGTTTTTTTGTATTTGTTATAACTAGCTATCTTGGTCTCTATAAATTCTGTAGTTCTGTTCGAGTACTGCGAAAGTTCTTTAACATTTGTAGGAACACTTGACGCCATTAGCTACTGAAGTTTGCATTTTTGGCCATCAATGCAGAAAAGTATAAACAAAGCCTGTATGAATTCTTAATACATTTACTATTTGGTTGTTTGGCCTGCAATCTAGATAAACAATATTAGTTCTAACAATGATACTTACAAAAGCAGCCAGCAGATACAGATTGGCGGGCGAGTCCTTCCTTTTCGCGATGAGTGCGAATAGCGTTATCATGCTGAATATGAACGCTACTATCACCATCCAATCACTGAAACAAAGATGGACAGTTAAAAAAACATACTAGCCATATTTAGCAGACCTTGCCAAGATTGATGATGGTGGATGGATGGTGATTGAGGTGGTGGAACTTCTTTTTATAGTACGAAAATCCTCTTGGATCATACCACGGATACCACCGCTACCTGTGATGGCGGCGGGTATAATAATAATAATAAATGTTTATTTGTCACAAAGAATAATTGGGCATGTCGAGAGAATGGATGAGAGGCGACTAACAAAAGGGATTTATATGGCGAATGTCAGTGGAACCGCCGAGCTAGGGACGCCCTAGAAAAACTTACGCCGACCTTATTGGTGAGGTTCTTCAAAAAGGTCAGGTGCGTAGTACTCGCAACCGGCGTGTATGTATGACAAGGTGTATGAATGTGGTCGAAGCAAAAGAAGTATGCAAGAATCGTAGCAAGTGGCGTTCTTTAGTTTCGGCCTACCCCCATGGGAAAAAGGCGTGAGTGTATGTATGTATGTAAAGAATAATTACAATGGGATAAGCTTAATCTAGTAATAAAGGTGCTGGAACTGGTACCCAAACTAGGCTGAAGACTATTTTGGGAGTTATTTGGGTATGTCGGACTCATACCAACTAAAAACCGCACTTGCTCTATAGTCATGGCTATGGGATCCGGGAAACTCGCCACAACCATGACAAAGAGGTGGTCGAACTGTTGCTGAGTTCGTCGTGGCTGGTACTGTGGTGTATGTAACGCATATTAACCGTACATGGCGACCCTGCAACAGGAGCTCGCCTTTTGTTTATTTTTACCTACTGTAACCTTTATTCAACCAATTTATTATAGATGTACTTAGTAATAAATACTAAAATTGTAATATTGTTTCATATATAAAAAAAAAATTAACTAATGTTATTTATTTTTTTCTATTTTGATAGGGCGTGTGGTGTATGTAACGCATATTAACCGTACAGTACAGTCAGCAACGAATGTCGCTGAACATGTTGCTATCTTCAATACAATTTTTATCATGAAGTTACTGATGTGAAGGTTGTGCGAGATCATGGCATAAACCATTAAATATTTACCTTATGTTCATCATAAAAAAATCTCTTGACAACTTTTGGAGCTGTCTTGTTTTCAAAATTTAGCTGTGTTCAGTGATTTTCGTTGCTGACCGTACCACTGCATTGTCAAATATTTTTCTATTTTATTTTACTTTATTTTATTTTATTTTTTTAAGGCTTTGAGGATTATGTAGCCAGGCTAATAAGGTCTTAAGAACTGAGACACAATGACAATGCATGATCAATACCACTTGTGTGGCTGGTTACTATAGGTTGTGCTTTTGTTAAGTTGCAGGTTTCCTTATTTCCATTGGTGATAGTTTCCTTGTCATAGGTAAGACAAGGAAAAAAATTATAAACTCAACCTGCAATTTAAAATTTTCTCAGAACCACTATTTTATTAAGTTGGTTAAAAATGGAATGATTTTTTTTATGTATGTATACTAACTTCTGATGTATGAAGAGCTTGACAGGCTCAACAAGATGGAATGTTGCTGCAATTGCAACGGTCGCCAGTAGTTGCACAGAGAGAAGACCATACACTTTGCGCACAAACCCCAAACGGATCTCTTTCTCAGCATTGACAACATTGTTGCGGTATTTGAAATCATCCTGAAAAGACGAATACTTACATAATTATGTGATTTATGTATAAGTAATAATAAAATAATGCTTGTAATTACAATAAAAAGTATATAAGTATCATATCCATTGTCTGGTACTCATAGACACAAGCTCTGCTTAGTTTGGGATTAGATGGTGCTGTGTAAAATGTTCATAATATTTATTTATTTGTTTTTACTAGACTATGGTCAATCACCAAGCAAATAAGCTCACTAAAGTTTGTTTCAGTGCAGAGATATAAAGCAACACAGTTAGATTGTGTGAATGATGGTGTCTGATAGATTGATGGGAAGAAAATACGAAATTACGAACCCAACCCAAACCTACTAACCAAAGGTTGGTTTAACACCCCAAAGAAAATGTAAAAGGTTAGTTGACTGTTTATATTTTATAGCCTCATGAAAAAGTTTATTATAATAAAGAGCTCATCAACAAAATTAAATATAAAATTGGTTCAAAAATACAGAAGTTATAAGCACTTTAATTTTATACTGAACAGAGAGTGTAGGTACTATATGACTACATGTCACATCTAATGTTTAGTATGCTATACAAATTCTAATTCTCGTTTTGCGGAAAAAGGACAGAGAATCCCCTCTCAATTCCCAATAGAAACTTTAAATGCTTATATCTTAACATTTTATAGTCAATTTTAATTTTCAGTATACAACATTATTATTAGTATATGCGAAACCTGAAACACGTGTCTAGTATTTTTATGTAAATAATCTATGTATAAAATTTCAAAACTTGTATCATGAAAAATCACAAAGTTATAAGCTTGTTAAGTTACCTGGTTGTCCGTACAAAAACATGCTCATCACGCGCAGGCGCCGCCGCCGCCCCGCGCCCGCGTTGTCGCGGCGCTCATTGATAATAATGTGGCAGTAGGTACCTAACCGTACGGCGATTTCCGATTGCATTGTATTTAACTGATGATACATCACACTTTCCACATTTTCCATCACACTTCCAGTCTTTGAACTGTCGTAATGGTCAAGTGTAGGTAGACATTAATAAGTACTTTATTTGTAAATACAGCCGTAAGTGATTAAATGTAGTCAATGCGATATGTTGCACCTTATACCAAACACTGTAAGTTCAAAATGGATGAAAAGTGTTAAACATCGTACTACTTAACCACAACAGGCTGTAGGTACAAATAAAAACGTGTGTTCATGTGTATGACGATATTTTAATGTCAGATAGCTCCTCGTGCCGCACTGCCAGGAATACGTTATCACTTATCACCACAAACCGCTAGTATTCGTACCATTTCTTACACGAACACTATGCTTTTTACATACGATAGGTACACGTCAACCGAAACACAACTGCCGCGCGCTCGCGTTATCACCACAAACCGCTACTGTACGTACCATTTCTTAAACGAACACTACCTATGCTTTTTACATACGATAGGTACAGTCGTACAGATCAACCGAAATGCTTGCGCTCGCGGTCGCGCTCTCGTTTTGTACCTACTTATCTGAACGGGAGCGACATACGTGCACACTTCCCTATAGCTGCCGGGCGACTGAAGTGGTTGCCTGGTTGGTTCACCCCCGGGGCCCGCCCGCCCCACTGCGCCCGCGCTGACCGCTCAGTGTCAGTGACCTGTGTTGCGCGCATATGATTGCGGATAGGTACTTAGTGTCGCTCGGTGTCCTACTCGTAACATTTTTTAAATGTTTTTGGGACAAAATATAACATGATGTAAAAATTATTGGAATCGATTCAGTTACTGATTCTGAACAAACTATATTCAGGTTTCGCATATACTAATAATAATGTTGTATAAATTACAATGACTATATTTTTCACTATGTATGCCTGTTATTTTAAATAAATCAAACAACAATCAACTACCCTAATAATATAATAAAATAACTTAGCAAAAAGATAAGTACATGTTACAAAAAATAATAAAAAAAGGAATAGGCAATGATAATGATATTTTAATTTCTTTATCTGTTTGAAGTTGACTGAGCAAACTGGTTTCTCTTACTTGTTTTCACCTTTTGGCATTATACTAATGTAAGGGCATAGATTGTAATTTTATTGAAAATGGATAAAATACTCATTCATTTTGTTGACATAGGTATGATTATGTAGTGTTCAACAGTGATAATGGCACAACAGTGACAGTGGAACTGAGTTAGTTTATTGGATGTATGATCATGAAATAATAATCAGTTGCTTATTATGATATCAAATTATTAAAAAATGCAAATGAAATTCTTAAATTTCATTTTGCTTATTTGAGTCAAATAAGTCTTTATCTTATCAGTGTTAATAACATTGTACACATTGTGGAACCATCAAATAATATCATTCATGCTACAAGTCATTTTATGCACCCATAAGGCGACTTTAAAAAGTAACATATATTTAATGGATGGAAAATGTTCATATGAATCCTTTCTACAAGCAGACATGTTTGTTTAAGCGAGTTGAATGTTTTGAGCATATGTTGAAGGACAAGCATTGAGGACAACATTCCTTTCAGAGTATGGTATACATGAAAAAAAATAATCGACCACTTTACCTCGATAGATTCCTTTCCACCCAACTCACAATCTTCTTGAGCGAACATTAGCGGTATTGAAGCCATATTTAAGGTTTTATATCACCGTATAAACAATATTTTATGGAGTAAATACAACTGTAACACACAAATTATTATGATTATGGTCTTCCCATTTACGTGTCGCAATGACGTTATTGTTGACGTTGGTAAACTGTCATTTCAGTCAGGTGATTGATATTTTGTTTTAGTGTGTGGATACTGGGCCTTTTGGTATTCTACGGCAGAAGAGTTTGGGCTAATGAGCCCTTTTGCCATTATATTTTTCGATTAATTCATTTACTAGACAAAAAATTGTTTACGACTCCTAGATACGCCAAGGGTACCTAATGATACTGATTATTTCAAAATCAAAAGGTACATACGTAAAATGTATAACTTTAGTATCTATTTTTCTTCAAAGTCTTCTAGTTAGAATACGAATGCGGTGGCAATCTATCCATGCAGTGCTTTATTATTATGTTATGTTACGGAAGAACACTTCGGTGTAAAAAAATAACACCCTTCGCGATCGCTGAATAAAATATATCTTAGACACCTCATGTACAATTTAACTCAAACAGCGCGTACCTACCACAGAACAATATTACTCCTAGGTACCTATGCTTCTTTGATTGTTACGAATTCTGCTTGGTTGGTATTGATGGTTCGTAGGTTGCAAACTTGGGAGATTTATTATAAATTACATCACGATTAATAAACACACAGTACACAGGTTGTTGAATTTGATCATTTTGGCCGTAGTATACGTTGTTGATGATGATGAGATAATTTCCAGTCGGTATTTAAAATTTAACGAACTTGAAAGTAGGTACCGTAACTATCTACAGTTTAACCCAAATAACCGTCAATAGATTGCTTTAACAATATAAAACTACAAGTAAGCCACGGCTGCAGTAAATGTGCTATAAAATGGAATCGAGTTAGTTGCGGAGCGATAGTCTGAGTCCGCTGGTTCTGAGCACTAAATCAAATTTCGACTCAGAAACCTGTCTATCTGAGGCAATAGAATCACTACGGATGAAGCTCTCTTATGAAGCAATTTGATTTGATTCTCTAATACATTGAAAATCTTATTTGTGTGTTTTAAAATAGGTCAAATAATATTGAAATGAGCCTAGGTTTTTGTTAAGAGGGATTTGGAACATAACTCGAAAGATGGAAAATGGCCTCCTTAGCGGATATCCTTTTCAGGTTGAAGCCACTGACTTATCGTGAAGTAATTATGTAGTTATTTTGTATCTCATGCGAATATGCTCGAGGAAGGAGACTATGGCGATAACTCAAGAATAATTTCTTCTTCAAGCATATGAAGAACAAGATCAGTCATGCATTATACCGCTATCGATTCACTTGGTCGGCCATTATTTTTACTGGCAGTAAAAGTTTACTGTCATCGGCAGCCGAGGAAAGGTCGAGCGGTAATTACTGCTTTTATAGTAACTGCCGGGTAGTGCATTAGCGGTTCTTAGGGTTGCCAGTAGTGTATTTACTGATATTGTTACCGTCTGTTGCCTAAAAAGAAATGAAGTGAAATTTGCTGTTTGCTACTCCTCTGATTCTGCCCTTCTAAATTTCCTTCTCATTAAATTCCTAGATTGCAGTAGCTGGGAAAGTGTGAGCCAAAACTGTTGGATTTGCAAGAAGGTTATAGTATGCAACGCTTGTGACGAGTTGACGAAGACGTAGACTACCAAAAAAGATTTTTTAGAAAAGCAAAAATATGCCTTATTAGTTTATAAGATAATATGAACGAAGTCGCATGCAAAAATCTGGCGGATTGAAACACTTCAATCCGCCAGATTTTTGCATTCGATTTCGTTCGCAACACATTTAAAACTTGTGTCACAGGAAAATTTAAAATATCATTAATTTAAATAAAACGAGGGACCAGCGTTAAAGATCCCTTCGCTGATGTCAAACACTGCCGTTCTAGAAAATCAGCGATTAGTGAACATACCAACAGTGAACAGTGAACACAACATAAGGCCCAGCATTACTTGCATCAGATTTGATAAACCATGAGTCCTTGCAAAAGAAAACTAAGTCCTGGCCAGGAAGAAGCGCAAGGCTACTGAAATTAAAAAACACCCAAATGTCAATAGAGAAGATAGATTGGTCTTACCAACTGCTTCTATCATTATAGGTAAGACCCAGCCATATTTCATTAAATTTATGTCCAAGCCTAAAAATGCTAGATCTAAAGGTTGTCTGGTAGACTTAATTTAGTTAATTCCAATGTTGCTCTTTATCATGGTGTGCAATAAAGTTTATTCTATCTATCTAGACCAAAGGATACGCTGAGCTCAATATGCGTGAATCAGATAATTAATAATTAACAAAAAAATAGGGTAGCAGTTAGTAATTTTAACATTATGACGTCAGTTGGCCCGTCATCATGGATGCTGTAAAAGATCCGAAACGACGGGAATTAAATAATAATTCTTTAATTAAAAAGTGATAAAAATTGTAATAACTGTCGTGTTTTATGTGACACTCGCAAGATGAAAACAAATCGATTGATATCTAAGGAATCATCAAAATAGACCCACGCGTTTCGTCTCTACAGTGCTACAAAGGAAGAAACATACATATCTACATAGGCTGTTAAGCACATTAACCTCCTTTGTGTCGCACAGTCGCTAGTCGGGTAAAAAGTATATTATTTCAATATACATAAACATTGAGTTTGACTTTTTCTGGAAGGATTGGCCCAAAATAGCCTTGAACCGTGAGGAATGGAAGGAGGGCAGGGAGGCCTTAATATTGAAGATAGATTGAGCCAAATCGTGTTGGGCGGATTTAGCTAGTATCATTATATCGGTTTATAATATATTCTTCTTATTTCAATAACCACAAGTCCTTCAATCAAGGGATTATGCAGCAATACTTTAATAAATAATACCTTAATTTGATTTCCATGTAAACCTCGTCACAATAGAGTACTGAGAAATTAATATTGTCTGACATTAAAGTGGACCGCGGCGGCGATGTGGAGGTGGCTTCCGTAAACCGTACGCTCAACAAATTGGACACTACGTTCAATAGTCCAAGTTATAAACGTCAGAGTAAACTGCCCCTTTAGCCGAGCATATTTTTTAAAACTGCCTCATTAGTCTAGTGGTCCTAAGCGCTGGGTTCAATCCCCAGGTCGAGCAACGTGTTATTGAGTTTTTCTATGAAATTCTCAGTAGCAGTTCGGAGTCTGGATTTGTGCCCGGTTAATGGCAATAGGCTCGCCCCCTATCACATGGGGCCTAAACATACCGGCGAAATAAGGGTGTACATTAGTACACCTCTGCCTAACCCTTCGGAGAATACAGGTGTGATGGTATGTATGTATGTATTTTTTAAAAATGGAACTAGCTGTGTTCATCTTGAATTGCAATGCGTGTTGTTGTATATTTGTTTTGTCATCGTTATTTGTAGTCATACATACATACACACACGGCTTTTTCCCATAGAGGTAGGCAGAAACTAAAGAACGCCACTTGCTACGATTCTTGCATACTTCTTTCGCTTCGACCACATTCATACATCTTGTCATACATACACGCCGGTTGCGAGTACTACGCACCTGACCTTTTTGAAGAACCTCACCAATAAGGTCGGTATAAGTTTTTCTAGGGCGTCCCCTCTCGGCGGTTCCACTGACATTCGCCATATAAATCCTTTTGTAAGTCGCCTTTCATCCATTCTCTCGACATGCCCAAACTATCTCAGCATTATTTGTAGTCAGAATCCAAAAAAGCCTGACACCCAATGTATCCTGAGGATATCGGTATTGCTCAGAAATTGTGTTGCGCTTCGTGTAAAATACTGATATTCAGCCACATCTGGTTAGACTGGAAGCCGACCACAATATAAGTGGAAAAACGCTCGAAGGATCATGATCAACTTCGTAGGTGGCTTTGAGGCTTTTAGGATTTAATTCCGTAATTCACGATAAATACTCAATAAAAATCGGAATCTTAAATTATTAATTATTATTATTTATTTTGAGCAGTGATAGCCTTGTGATGTGATATTGGACGGCCAAGTCAAAGTCGAGTTCGAATCCAAGGCAGGCCATCTCTGACTTTTCGGATTCGTGTGCGTAGGTATATAATTAATTATCACTCGCTTAAACGATGAAGAAAAATATCGTGAGGAAAACCTGTACGCCGATCGATAAGGAGTACATAAGGAGTACATAAGGAGCACATAAGGAGCACATAAGGAGCACATAAGGAGCACATAAGGAGCACATAAGGAGCACATAAGGAGTACATAAGGAGTACATAAGGAGTACATAAGGAGTACATAAGGAGTACATAAGGAGTACATAAGGAGTACATAAGGAGTACATAAGGAGTACATAAGGAGTACATAAGGAGTACATAAGGAGTACATAAGGAGTACATAAGGAGTACATAAGGAGTACATAAGGAGTACATAAGGAGTACATAAGGAGTACATAAGGAGTACATAAGGAGTACATAAGGAGTACATAAGGAGTACATAAGGAGTACATAAGGAGTACATAAGGAGTACATAAGGAGTACATAAGGAGTACATAAGGAGTACATAAGGAGTACATAAGGAGTACATAAGGAGTACATAAGGAGTACATAAGGAGTACATAAGGAGTACATAAGGAGTACATAAGGAGTACATAAGGAGTACATAAGGAGTACATAAGGAGTACATAAGGAGTACATAAGGAGTACATAAGGAGTACATAAGGAGTACATAAGGAGTACATAAGGAGTACATAAGGAGTACATAAGGAGTACATAAGGAGTACATAAGGAGTACATAAGGAGTACATAAGGAGTACATAAGGAGTACATAAGGAGTACATAAGGAGTACATAAGGAGTACATAAGGAGTACATAAGGAGTACATAAGGAGTACATAAGGAGTACATAAGGAGTACATAAGCAGTACATGAGCTTGACGACGTCTGTGCTCTAGTGGTTCGCATGTCGGACTGCTGATCACGAAGTCGTGTGTTTGATTCCCACAGAACACAAGTATTTATGTGATGAAAATAAGTGTTTGTGTTTGTCTGGGTGTTTCTTATGTATTATAAGTAAGTATTTACAAAAAAGAAGTATATAAGTATATATGTATATCCATTATCTAGTACCCATACAAGCTCTACTTAGTTTGGGATTAGATGGTGCTGTGTAAAATTGTCCAAGAGAATATTTATTTAATTTAATTTAATATTTCTCGTCGGTGTGTGAAGTCTGTCAATGTCAAATGTCAAATGTCAATCCGCATAAGGCCAACGTGGTGGACGATAGCCTATTCCCTCTCCTTCTGAGAGTAGACCCGTGCCCAGCAGTGGGATAGTATGTGTTGATGATAACAATTATTATTTATTATATTTTATAGAGTTATGTGTTTGTACTGCACAACAACGGACGATAAACATTTTCAGAATATTCTGATATGGTTTTCAATCCTACACAGAATTTGAAAATTTGGAAATGAAATTTCTAATTTAGCTTTAATTACGTAATTGGTATACATTATAACGTCTTTCAACCTCCAACGCGTTTACCTTGGGGCGTTGGTACCGCGGCTGGGTACCTTGGGATCTATTCTCAAGGACTTGCCTTCAAGAAATTTAATTAGAATTCTCAAGAAAATTTCCCCCATAAAGATGTTACAGATAAAAGAGTGGGATAGGCGGTAGGAATTATTAAAAAACTGTAGGGGACGGTATGAAATTGTCCTGTGATTGGAAATTGGTACCGGTAGACATTGTGGAAGTTACATATATCTGTTCAAGATGAATGCAGCATTTTATTGAGTACTGGCACTTGTATTCCCCGAAGGGTTAAGCGGTGGTGTACTAATTGTACACCCACAGTTCGCCGGTATGTTTAGGTCTCAAATCCAAACTCCTAGCATGAACTACCTTTTTGTATTTTTTGGCATTTTCCATGCTAAGAAGTTATTTAGCGAAGGAAAAATTCAACCGCGGCCAGGATTCGAACCTGCGTCTTTTGGTTAGGTATACCAGATGCTATGACCACGAAGCCACCGCGACCATTCTAAGTCACGGTGGCTTAGTGGTCATAGCGTAGTTAAATAACTTTAAAAATCCTAGCATGAATTTTCTGAGAATTTAATAGGAATCGAACCTAGAACCTCTAGCATATCCGTCTTATGATCAAAATACTACTTATCGATTTCTGTCGAATCAGTTTCAGATAAGGGCAAACAACAAAACAAATGAACTTCGTCAAAAACAAAACCACAGTGCGATCTGACTTATTGAAATAATTGTCGCGCGACCACAGACTATAAATATAGCACAATGGAGAGAGAGAGAACTGGCCGATTTTTATCGGTAATGGAAAATGTTTCGATTTCGCTCCGAAACGAGAGATATAAGAACTTGAAATCCATTTTTAATGGCGGTGGCGTATTTTTCATAATGGGCCGGGTCAGGTGACCGTGTTTTTTGTTTTTGTAGCTGCATTTTTTTAGATTTAAAAAATGGGCGTTCAAATTTCGAATGCGTCATTTTATACTAATACAATATTTTATAGCCCGGTTCGTTACTGCGGTGGAAACGCCTGCCTAATTCCCTCTTTCTGTAAATTTTTGTGTATGTGTTTGTGCCCACCAAGCGACCTCAGAGAAGACGACAGCATGTGGTGGTCGGCGGACTTCCCTGGGACGGGCCTTAATAGGCGTGACATAGGAAGGGTTCTGTAAGAATACGTTTGTTCCCGGAGCTTCCCAATATTGTGCTGAAGATGGCCACCGGGGGGTATTAGTGCGGTAAAAATCCCAAATGCCCCGGCTTGCCCCTCAGCTGGCTGAGGGGAAGCCGGGGTGGCAAGGCTGGCTGGCAGCCTTTTGAAGGTTTCCTCCTCGCAACATAGAAAAAAAAAGTTATTACGGTCTTTAATTTCCTCAGAAAGTCTCCAAAGAATACCCGCATAACAGCATGGCATCATTAGCATATTGAAAATGAATATCAGTTATAATTTTCGCGGTGTGAATGCAATTCTGTTCGCAATGCGGCACACGTAACCATTATGCAGATCACTATACTACTGTCGCTTTCTGCTGCCCCGGTATTTTAGAGATTTTTTTTTATCGAGAATCTTTATTTTATCTAATAAAAAAAAGCACCATACCATCATACCTGTATTCCCCGAAGGGTTAGGCAGAGGTGTAGCAATGTGCCTATGCCATTAACGGGGCACAAATCTTAATTCCGAGCTGCTACTAAGAATTCAATAGAAAAATCCAATAATACTGCTCGATCTGGAAACCGAACTCACGACGTCTAGCGTAGGAGTCATGTTAAGGACCACTAGCCTTACGAGGCAGGTAATCTAATTAATGAATAATAAAAACCGATAATAATAAATAAATTCGTCACGACCATGACAGGCTGTGGTCCAGTAGTCGCGGACCTCGTCAATTAGCGAAGCCTTTCCTCGCATACCGATTGAAGGCACGCATATACTAACTCGTCCTATGATCGATTCTCAAGTCGAGTAGTGTTTTGTCGTTCTAAACGTACCTAATGGTATGTTATGTACAGTTAACAAAAGAGCATATAAGGTATACAGGTAGCGAACGAAATCTGCATATTTACATAGATTGTGATTTAAATAATTACCCGTCAATGGGTTTGATGTGTAGCAGCTTACAATACCTGCGTTTTGACACATATTGCGTGATACAACAGTACACATTCTTTAACAAAACACAGTATACTTAACTCTTTTGTCGACCGTACTTAAAGAAACCAAGTTTTCATCGATCTATAAATCCATGACGCGAATATAATGAAGCAATGAATTTTGTCGACCAGCGCAATTTTATAGAGAAATGAAAGTACCTACGTAATCCCATGGCGCCCTCCCCTATCGCTCCATCGTCGATGAGAGTTCGACGCTCCATATTTTATAAAGAGGATGGCGATTGGTTTTATATTGAAGCTCTTTTTATACTAAGATGACAGAACTGTCGACATTGTTTAAATATCGAATTTTAACGATTTAAATCGTTTGCATCTGTCAAATGATTTATTGACAGCTTCGATTTTCTGACATTGCGTAACTTGGAACTCAACGATGTTAACGTAGTTTATGTATAAATAATTACAATTATGAAGTCTACCAAACCGTTAATCAGTTTGTCGGCAGCAGTTCTCGCTTTACAATTACAGCACAAAATAACTTCAAACTATCTGCAGTATTTCTTAAATTTGCAATTCTATGCTACAGTTTATGGTAAAATTATCGCATCACTAATATCAAATAGGTTGTCTTTCCGTACTAATGACTTTTGATTGGTCCTAGGAATATTATTAGACTATTTGTACCCCGCGTAGCTTCCCGTATTCATCAACTTTTTCTCTATCCAATAGGAATTTCCCAAAATCCTTTCGTAGCTTTCATGCCAATGTTTGAAGATTTGATAGTTTTAATTTTGTAATATTTTTTTTTACTGCACGTTTGGATTTGTGGTTAAGGTGGGTACCTCGTTGTATACTTGACCACACCGCGTTGTAAGCTTTTTTCGATCTTTAAGCGTGGTGTATATTATTTATATACATTATGCTTAAAGATCGAAAAAAGCTCACATACAAGGAGATAACGGGAAATGAAACATCATAATGAAATGCTGCCCACTTCAGATGACTTCATTAAGTATGCACATGCGTGAAACATATAGCGAGCCAGTGTTATTAAAAAAAATATATAAAAAAAAATACCTGTATAAATTGTCGACACAACTTTTATAATGGAAAAAATCAACAATAGAACTTAAAGACCACTAATCTGCAATGTCTTCATATCGATTAAGACAACATAAATTAATTCCACCTGCAACTTACTTTTAATAGGATCATATCTCCAATCCGGAATTAATCCATTCCGCTCTTACATCTGAAATGTCAAGTTGAAATAAATCGGATTACTTATCGTTGACTTTAGCAGTGATCGGAAAAAATTTAATCTGTGTTCTCAATTAAAGGCCAAGTAGATATTGAAGTTCACTCCAAGATACTTACCTAAATGTCGGGACATACATAAATACATATTATACAAACACTCGGCTTACCCCGGGGTAGACAAAAACAACAGATTGTCACTTACCGTGATTCCTGCTTCTTTTATTGTATATTTTTTATACCCCGTAGCTGGTAAACAAGCACACTGCTCACCTGATGGTTAGTGGTTACCGTAGCCTATAGTCGCTTGCTACACCAGGGGTATCACTTGCGCGTTGCCGACCCTGTAAAACGAAGGAGGAATAACTGGGTTGGCAGTCCTTGACCCTTATTCAAAATCCCCCCACTGCCAACACAACGTTTCCTCACGGAGCGAACCTTGAAATTGCATACTCCTTTTGCTTCGATACGGTTGTGAAAATTAGGCATTATGTCGGGAAATGTCACTAATTAACATTTAAGTTGTGAATTCGGATTGGTGCCAGATTTCATAAAATCTTCGGTTTGAGTAGACTAGACACCGAACATAATATAGATTTGACATAAACAAACTCTTCAACTTTAGTGTGGGTCCTTTGATGGTTTAGATTCATAATTGGACCCGTAGGTGGCGCTGCATTCGGGTTGCAGGACAACTTCTGCGTCTAGTGGTAGGTCTACAGGTGTTACAAAACTACCCGTAAAGCCGAGCGGAGGTTAAATGGGGCCTTTATAACGAGTCCATTCACAATATTTAAGAACCGTAGTAACGCTGTACCTATAACATACCCCAAAAAAAGGAAAACAACAACATTTATGAATGAAAAATAGAAAAACTATTAAAGTAGACAATTATTAGGTAAAATAGGTACGTAGGCCTTTCTGTTAAATAATCTGGTTCCCTGACATGACAGCTGACAAAATTTTTGGCTTTGATAATTAACTACATTTTTTACGGGGTATTTTGTAACACGTTGTTAATGTGAAATAGAGAAGTCGCTTTGTGAAACTCATAACCTCGAGGTAGGTACAAAGACGTAAGAATCAAAGCTACAGTTGATGTCAATTGCACCTTGTCAAATGCAAATACCTGTTCGGCTTAAATTGGTCCATACGGTGCCTTTGACGTGTGGTGTAGACACCAATTTAGGCGCAAATCAATCAATTAGTGTTGTGGTAAAACCACCGCTTGGCGGCTGCGCGGTCGCCGCTCGGTAACAAGGTTCGGATTTCGGTCACGGTGATTTGCGGTTAATTATTATTGTTGATAAATTATTGCTTAAGTACTATATGTTAGCTGAAAGAATCTCAATTTCAAATAATTACTGAAAGAAAGAAATAAAAATCATTCTGTCAATTAAAAACAAAACAATAAAACATCAACGCGAACGCAAATTTGAGATAAAAGATAAACATATTTTTTGGGACATTTTACACAACACCATCTAGTCCCAAACTAAGCAGAGCTTGTACTATGGGTACTAGACAATCGATATAATACTTACATACTTTTTTTTTGTAAATACATACTTTAATACATAAGAAACACCCAGACAAACACAAATACTCATGTTTTACCCACACAAATATTTGTGTCTTGTGGGAATCGAACTAACAAACTATCTTACTATAAATACGTCATATACTTGTATGGAGTAAGTACGTAGTGAGACGTCGAAATCGGGTCCTATTTCAATACTTTCCGCTGCAGCAAGCATGAACACGCTGCAGCGCTTATTTTCTCATAGGGTGTGGTCATTATTGGAGTCAATGAACAGATATTAGCTAAATAAAAAAAAAAATGCTTTCTAAATCAAGAGTCGTATAAATCATCATTATTTTAACTAAAAATGCTGATACGTTGAATAAAAAGTGGAAGAAACCGTACCAATAGCCGGGAGCTGATTCAGTGTGCGTCCAACTAAACCTGACCTCCCCCATCCCCCGCACAAAGCGCAAATTGAAAGACCAATAGCGAACCTAATGAAAAAGCTGAGCTCTGAATAAACCGGACGACCCATTCACGTGGAAAACGGTTGCGATTCAATTTGATTTCGAAATAGAATTGTTTCATTCTCGTTAGTCAGTAAATGCATATCTGGAATTATGTGGAATATTCATAATTGTTTTAAATTGTATTGTTAACTCGGTATTATGCGGGCTGTTTCCACTTCGCCGTATAGGATTTATGTTATCAATATAAGTATACACCGTGTTTTTTTTGTCATCTTACAGCCGAAAGGATATACTTCTACTGATCATGATCAACAATTTCATGTATGGGATCAACCATCAAGTTCAAAAAAATCAGCTAAATCGTTAAAAAAAAACAGCTTTTTTTTTTTCAAGATTTCAGACAGTCTCATATCTAGTAGAAATAATATTGAAAATATAATGATTTCCTTTCGGCTGTAAGATGAGAAAAAAAAAACGCGGTGTATACAAATGAATGTGTTTTTGGTAGTCTCGGTTCTCATACCATACATCAATATGACTACGATGAAACTTTTTTGAGGGAGAAAAAGAAGCAACGATTGCCAGGCACATCTGACATGACATGACGACGTCTGTGGTCTAGTGGTTCGAGTGCCGGACTGCTGATCATGGTATCGTGGGTTCGATTCCCACAGGACACAAATATTTGTGTGAGTAAAACATATGAGTATTTGTGTTTGTCTGGGTGTCTTATGTATTATAAGTATATATTTACAAAAAAAAAAAGTATATAAGTATTATATCCATTGTCTAGTACCCATAGTACAAGCTCTGCTTAGTTTGGGACTAGATGGTGCTGTGTAAAAATGTCCCAAAAAATATTTATTTATTTATTATTTATTTATCTATAGACGTCTAACGAAATCTGTTAAATTATTGAAATTTGATCTTTGTGTCTATGACATATACAGGTCTTCCTAAGATAGCATGACGTGACATGATGTTTGTGAAACAAGTTTGCAATCTCTACTGACTTGGATTAGCTTATAGTTAGCTTTAAACTCAAGTAATCAAGTTTCTTGCCGGTTCTTCTCCATAGGAAACGACTAACTTGGAACCGTGCACCTAGACTCGACATTTCATAAGCGCCTGTATATGGTTTATATGAAAATAAAACTATTTTGATTGATTGATAATCAGCATAGGATACAGAGAGAACTAGAGAGTACTCTCTCAAACAAAAAAGATTCATCAAGATCAGTTTTTAAACGACTTCAAAAACGGAGAAGGTTTTATATTCGACTGTATGTTTTTTTTTATACAACAAAGTAATGTGCGAACTAATATGCGAATACAGACAAATTAATAAACTCCTCTTATTCTTTGGGATTAATAATATCAATATGACGACCTCTGTGGTCTAGCGGTTCGATTGCCGGACTGCTGATCGGTCGTGGGTTCGATTCCCACAGGACACAAATATTTGTGTGGATAAAACATGAGTATTTGTGTTTGTCTGTGTGTGTCCTATGTATTATGAGTATGTATTTACAAATAAAAAAGTATATATGTATTATATCCATTGTCTAGTACCCATAGTACAAGCTTAGTTTGGGATTAGATGGTCTTGTGTAAAATGTCCCAAAAATATAAAAAAAATAAATAATTAAAAAATTAAAAAAAAAATATAACGTGATAAAATCCGTAAAAAATAGTTTTATTTCAATGATATAACATAGATAAGTTTAAAATGCTATTGAAGCAATATCTTGTTAATAAGGCATACTACAGTGTGAAAGAATATCTCGAAGACAAGTAAATGACAATAATTAGAATACATGACAATCATAATTATCTAAATAGACTTAATAATATTATTTTGATTCTGTATCATGTGAACTTTAGTTATAACTTTATAGGAATTTATACAATTTATAAAAGCTATGTGATTAATTTTATTTATTTATTTATTGATATTTAACTCAGGACAATCAATATCCCATAGGGTTTGTTAGTAATCGCTTAAACTATGTTAGTATTATAACATTGACTTAGACATAGATAGACACAATACTTAACAAAACATTACAAAACAATACAAACAAACGACAAACAACACAAAACCAGTTACTTACCACAGTCTGGACGCACCTGGCAACAACACATGTACAGCGCACAGGTGCCCCATCAAGTGGCCCTCAGTCTTGCTAGCAACAATACTCAGGAGACTGTTGTCGCTGTCCCTCACCCGACGTAGCAATGATGCGGATCTTTTACGCATAATTGCAAAAAAGTCGTCAGTACGCGCTGCTGCGAACATTTCTGACGCGCTGCAAAAACGAGACAGCGACAACAGCATCCTAAAAGCATTGTTGTAATAATGTTGTGTTAATATTGCATGCCAAATGGCGGAATATAGTTGCACTAAATGTTTGTTCTAGCAGATAAAACTATGTAAACACCAACTGTATCAACCTATATTCGCAATAAACTATTTGAATTTGAATGTATAATATTCGCGTAAATGTCAGAAATCAATAAACTCCTCTTATTTTGAAACTGGTTTAAAGAAGTGGTGTAATCAAAAAGAGGTCTATACTCATTTGAGTATAGACTATATCCTTAAACCAGTTTAATTCTGTGTATAGATTCAAACTATTAATGTTGATGATTACAAAGATAATAACAATATCAGGCTTAAGTGTCCTAACTTCCACTACAAGGTAAAACGACTCTTCACATAACAGAAAAAAGGTTGACAATGAAATCTCTTGTGTTTAGATCCTGGACCCGGCCGGCTTCGCACAGGTACACACATGCATAGTATGTGTCAACCTTTTGGAAGAATTTATTTTAGTGATAGTGTCTTGACTTAATGTCCCTATGTGACTTAAAACCCCTAGATGGGGCAGAGGGCGTCCACAGATGTCCTCCATCGCGATCGGTCTTGAGCTTCACGCTTCACCTCGCTCCATATCAATCCGATGCTCGTCGCTTCTGCCAACACGGTGGGGACGGCCACGCTTTCTTTCCCCTTGGGATTCCAGTCCAAAGCTTGCTTGGGTATGTGATCGGGACCCCTTCGGAGCGTGTGGCCAATCCATCTCCATTTACGACGCTCGATCTGGCGGTCGATCGGGCTCTCGTGGCATTTCTCCAACAGCTATACATTGGAGATGGTCTCGGGCCAGTAAATTCCGAGAATGCGACTAAGACAGCGGTTGACGAAGACTTGTATTTGGCGTGAGAATGATAGTGTAAACGGCTTCAAAAACCGTCGCGTGGTTTAGAAGAAGCAATCGCAGAAGCATCACAACAGAAGTCGTGAGGTGAGAATAGACAGAATACATACTTCCAAAAGTTTCTTTTTCAGGGTGAGAGGGCGGTTACCAATAACTCTCCATCATGTATGTTTCACATATAACAAATTTAAATCTCATACAACGGCCCAGGTGTATTGTAATTGAAATGAAAGAGATAATGAATTGCACCGGGAACTCAGCGGGAATAAAGAATATTAAATATTTTCATTTCGCCTTACCGTATAGTTTTGCATGGAGTATTTTTAATTAAGCAGAATAGTGATGTACCGTGTTGTCGATGGATACCAATTATTTTGAAGTGTGTTGGTAAAATTGGTATGATGCCTGAATGGGAGGCTTGCGCTCTACAGTTCACAGGTGCGATTGCTCCACATAACAGAATTAAATATATACATCTTACAAAAAGAAAAATTCAATCTCAGGCAGAGTTTGAACCTGCGTCCCTCCGGTTAATTACACCGGACGCTTTAGCCAACTAAGCTACGAGAATATAATAAATATATTTATAATATAAATAACTAAATTAAATATTTGTGTGGTCACCTGCATTCATAACATACGGAAATCCTAATGAGGAGCCAAGTTTTAAAAATCTATGGTGCTTCGCCTCGGTTTGTTGCTTAAAGTATGTTGTTTAACTTATACAAGACAAACATGTATGCAGTGTGAATATATTTTGATTTATAAATAAAAAGTAATTTTAAATCAATAAAACGCTTCTGGGTATAATAATTTGTACATGGTATAGAGGGAGGGGCTCGTGGCTAAGTTATAACTACGCTGATCTACCGATCTGCAAGGTTAAGCTGCACTGGCCGCGGTCATTCTCTGGATCGATGACCATTGTAAACACATAGAGACCCGTTCGTACCTCGGAGCGCCCGAAAAGCCGTCGGTTCCGGTTGTCATGCGAACCTACGAAATACGTTAGTGGTAGTCAGACGCCCAAAAAGCCTGACAACCAAATAAGGTTGCTGAGGTCTGATGGCAATTGCTTCGTGTAAAATAATTGATAGACTGGAAGCCAGCCCTAATATAGTGGGGAAAAGGCAGGCTATACATGGTAAATGCAAGCTATAAACAATTTAGAGTATAAAAAGTTAAAACAATTTGGATGTTCTAAAAAAGTTCGCAAAGTTGAAAATGCCAAGACAATAGTTATGTGGTTGGATTCGGTGGTGACTTGTAATGCCATGTTTAAAGTTTCGTTGCAAGTTTTCCGCATGTTTATTTCGCCTTTGCAGTAGTGACGCGGTGGGTGCGGTATTTGGACTCAATACCCTAAAGATCTGAACTCTAATTACATTTTGGTAACCTAGTTTCGGTAACTTTGAAGTTACATTGCTGCTTCGCGTTTTTATGTAATGTTTTAAAATAAGCTTGCATTTTTTTGGGTTACTTTTGTTTCAAATGTGCCGTGTGGTTTCTAGCGTTAGTTGTAATTGTTTAACATGTTAGTTTTGAATTTATGAGTAAACTAAACACCGAAATCATGAATATAACATAGCCCCGTTATATAATTACTATTTATAATTAACTTTATTGACATATTTAATTCTTATTTTCCATTTTATATTCTCTTAAAGTTATGTAAGTATATTTTTCGTTGGAAATCCTAAATAAATAAAATAACTGTTTGATATCAGTATAATAATTTAAATGTTTGAATACGTAATAATATTGTTAGGTATACCAGGTTTCTACAGTTCTGGTATCTTTTCCTCCCCATCACTAGAACCTTTTGAGTCTAATAAAAAGCAGATTGGATTGCTATTTGTGTTCCCGTCGCTAGCATTTGTACGGGCTCCCATTATTATGTGCATTTATGCAGCTCACAAATGAATGTCATGTTTATTAAATTAATTAATCTCAATGTTCTGTGGAAGCTTGGGAACAAAGGGAATTATTGGATAGGAATACAGTGAAATGCTGATGTGAATCCGTTGTTTGGATTTATGGTCATTAGCTGTGTGATGTGCTTAGATCCCATATAATAATGGAAAATCCTATTGCCGTTAACCAATGGCAATAAGATTCGGTGTTTGGATTTGTGCACAAATCCAATCCCGGTTGGGCACAAATCCAAACACCGAGCTGCTACTGATTATTTTAATAGAAAAATCCAATAGCACTACTAGACCTAGAATCGAACCCAGGACCTCTTAATGAGGTAGTTAAAATATTCGTGTAATCCACAGATTTCGAGGCTGTGTGAAAAAAACTACTTAAATTTTATTAAACTTTTTCTTTACGTGGATATTATACACATAAATATACTATGCAACATTATTTGTACAGCAATTTAAAATAATAAATATGAAACATTACAACACAAAAGCTTTATCCCCATATATTTACACAAAACACAATTTGTAGACAAAACATAACACTATCATAAAACGGTTCAACCGTCTTTCGTAGTAAGTGCTACGTATATATGCTACGGCGCTACGGCGCTACGGCGTAGCGTAGTGCAGCCATAAACTTTATTACCCAGATTTTTATGTGAAATGTTATTAAATGCCGCTATTTTGAACGTATTAAAGTGAATTTTTCGTAGTTACGTTAGTAATTTGTTCATGAAATATCACTCTAGTGCTAGGAATTACTCTAAATGTATAAAAATATAGTTAAATATACTGTTCAAAATAAATGCCACGAACAAAAAGGTTAATATTTACGTTGGGTATCCTCATAATTCCTAAAAATGGGAGATTTCTAATTGATATGATTTTGTCATAACATGCTAAGAATTGGTAGTCTAGTGGTCCGATTGGCGCAGCGGTCGAGCGATTCGTTTCTGTGCTATGGGTTCGGCTCCTGAACTGAGCTAATAATTTATGAAGTTTACATATAACAATAATTGTTCTAGACCAGATTCAGGACTCATTTTAGTGTGAAAAACCTGTTCTATGATACTGTTGCATAGTTTAAGCATATGAGATTTAAATTTGTAAAAGCTGATACAGGAACACAGGAGAAACTTCTGTATGGTAAAGTTTTTTAAAACCTACCCGCCAGCTGATACTTGTTTAGTTGGCAGACTCATTCTCAGCCCTTTTCCCTACTATTATGGGCTCGGATTCCAGTCTAACCAGATGTGGCTGAAATCAGTATTTTACATGAAGCGACTGCCATCAGACCTCCCGAATCTAATTTCTGGTTAATATTCTGAGGATAGACTGGTTGTCAGATTTTTTTGTCTTGTGTCGCGTAGAGGCAGCTTTACCTAAGGTGCAGGGTTTGCGTTGCATACGAACGTAGCGGTCCTAGGGGGCTCCGATCGCCACTCACCGCGCTCGCCAGCCTGCCGTCAAGTCTAGAATCTGTCAGTCTAGAACATCATGGCTTTAAAAACTGTCAAAATCCTTCAATCGATTTTCACTTTAATCTCCAAATTATAGAGTTTATTATTCATTGGGGAAAATTGACAGTGTGCTGTTATTTGTACCCATTACATTTTAACCTTTTTTGATTTTTTTAGGCTTCTGACTACTACTAATATTAATTGTCGTAAGTGTTAGTATGAGAACCGGGACCGACGGCTTTACCTGCTCTCGAAAGCATGGAGGAGTCTCGATCTTTTAAGAATGGTCACCCATCCACAAACTGACTACGCCTAGCGCAGCTTAACCTTGAAGATCGGTTGATCCGTGTAGTTATAATTTAGCCACAAACCCATTTTTGGCTTAGTTGAAAGAAGGTCGTTTAATATTTTAGACAGGGCCATCTTTGGCCACCCTTTTAGAAATTAAAAAAAAAATGTTATTGTGACTCATTTAAAAGGGGTAGGGCATAGTGGGAGTAATTCCACTCAAATTTGTGCTGCCCGACCTGGTGAAGTACCTCCTCCTTGCAGAAAATCAGAGTGAAATAACACTGCTTTGAGCTGTGTTGTGTTCCTTACGGTGAGCAAGGTTGCCAATGCTCCGCGAGGAAACGTTGTGTTGGCAGTGGGGGGACTTTGTGCCTTATACTGCCAACCCAACTATTCCTCTTTTGTTTTACAGGATAACGCGCAAGTGATACCCCTGGTGTTACAAGCGTCTATAGGGTACGGTAACCGCTTACCATCAGGTCGGCTGTATGCTTGTTTGCCACCTTCGTGGTATATAAAAAAAGTGAATGAATTTATGATTCTTTATAATAAGCCCTACAAGCCGAAGCCCTGTGCTGATGCCCCTTACGGAGTAGACGGAACTGAGTATAGGCTGAGTGGCCTTCAAAAACGTACTTATCACGCCCATCCCATAAATACAAGCGTTAATCCGCCGTGTTGCGCACCGCACTGCAGTCGCTAAACTTAAACGTACTACGGTAGGCATACGTGACGTTTACGTTATGATATTGAACGTTCGGCCTTAGGTTATCTGTGTGCTATGACGTCATAAAAAGTACTAGTGAATGTGGCTGTGTATATTATACCTTGCTATTATCAATTTAATCTAAAGTAAGAAGTTTTTTCCGCAATACCAATGCATTTTGTCATCTGATTATAAACTCATATATTGTCCCACTGCTGGTCACGGGTCTCGTCTCAGATTGAGAGGAATTAAGCTATAGTCCATCACGTGGTCATCATCATGGTCTAATGCGGGTTGGCAGACTTCACACGACGAGGTTTCCTCATGATGTTTTTCTTTACATCCGCTCCCAAGCGAGTTATAATTAATAATAATAATAAATATGTTGGGACATTTTATACAGCACCATCTAGTCCCAAACTAAGCAGAGCTTGTACTATGGGTACTAGACAATGGATATAATACCTATATACATTTTTTTTTGTAAATACATACTTATAATACATAAGAAACATCCAGACAAACACAAACACTTAAATGTTCATCACATAAATATTTGTGTCCTGTGGGAATCGAACCCACGACCTTATTATCAGCAGTCCGGTACTCGAACCACTAGACCACAGAGGTCGTCCAAAAAAATTGAAATTAAAAATTAATGATTAATATTTCATGATTTCGAAAAGTGTGTTATATCATCTGGACCCGTTTTTCATAGTAAATCTGGGGAATCATTTGGGGAGCTTGCAGAGTATGCCGGACTCATACCGACTGTAAATAGCACTTGCTCCTCTTCTCTTTCACTGCCATGAGATTTATGATATTCGCCATGACCCTGACATCCACCATATTCCTACTTTGAAGATATATTTGGCGTATTATTACAGAGCACCGTCTAGTCCCAAACTAAGCATCGTACGGTCGACAAAAGAGTTAAGTATACAGGCAGCTAATTAAACATCTGTGTTTTGTTAAAGACTATGTAATAATGTATTTTTTTTATTGCCTACAGTGGCAGACGATCAGACGGCCCACCTGATGGTAAGTGGTTACCGCCGCCCATGGACATCAGCAACGTCGGGGACAGAGCTGTGCCGCCGCCAACTGTGTGTGGTAGAGAGCTCTTTTTAGGCCTCGTTTAAAGAAAGACATGTCATAACGCAAGGGAAACACCGCAGCAGGTAGTTCATGATCACGCAATAAGTATCAAAACGCAGGTATTGTAAGCTGCTACACATCAAACCCTTTGACGGGTAATTATTTAAATCACAATCTGTGTAAAGATGCAGATTTCGTTCGCTACCTATATACCAAACTCTTTTGTACTATGGGTACTAAACAGTGGATATAATACTTATATTCTTTTTGTAATTACATACTTATAATACATAAGAACACCATGTTCATTACATAAATATTTGAATCCTGTGGAAACCGAACGCACGAACTCGAGATCAGCAGTTCGACACTGAATCCATTAGATCAAAGATGTTGTCAAAATATTCTAAGGAATTTAAAAAACTTATCTATGACACTTATGTAATGTAGTGTGTGTATTTAAGTATGTTGTATTATAACATACATCCAAAGAACTAACAATTAACCCTATAGATCGATATTAAAACGGCATTCCTGCAATAGTACTAATAATCCCACTCGAAATGGTACTTCTACGAAGGTAAAACTTGAGGCTACTAGTGCACACCAGTGCTCTACTGAAAAATACATTCCACGAAAACCGCTGACCGCTTTCTTTTTATGCGGTACACGAAATGAGCAACGGTGTTTTCCTATTATGTCTCTCCAGTAAGAGATTTTAAGTGTGGATTAAACTAATTTTTTTTTAAAGATCAGTTTTGTGTCGCCTAGAGGCAGCTTTACCTAAGGTGCAGGGTTTGCGTTGCATACGAACGTAGCGGTCCTAGGGGGCTCCGATCGCCACTCACCGCGCGCGCCAGCCTGCCGCGGTCAAGTCTAGAATCTATCAGTCTAGAACATCATGGCTTCCAAAACTGTCAAAATCCTTCAATCGATTTTTAATTAAATCTCCAAATAATAGAGTTTATTATTCATTGGGGAAAATTGACAGTGTGCTATTATTTGTACCCATTACATTTTAACCGCGCGCTTACCGAGGGCGTTAGGGTAGTGATTGCACATGGGCACTACAAGGACTAGGTGTAGGCGTCTGGTGTCACGGGGAACTTTACAAACATATAATTAATAGACACAAAGTACACAAGTTAACGTAGGTACACAAGGGGTCTCGGTATATCAAGTTCACCCATCAACCTAGTTACGTAACCAATTGCCTTTTAATAAACACGAGAGACTGTCTCTAGAGGACTGTGACTACATTCCATGCTGTTTGTAACTTTACAAGTTGATCAATCTCACAGTCTCCGATATTCTTTTTCCTTCTGAGCTTCTGTTCGCCTAAAGCTGAGTTGCACCCTTCTCTGCTATACGCAATTTGTCCTCAGTCTTAAATTTTCATCTCCAACTTCTTTGGCATTCACAAACACAATAAAACGGAGTTCCTCAATACGTGAGCACGGTAGCACGTGTCCCTGCCGCGGTTCTAAGAATTATATATTTATCAACTGGCAAATTGAGCGAACATTTCTGTTCGTAAGTGCTGGATGTACTGCTAGTATGATATCTGGGCTTGTCTTGTTTTATCTTTGTAAAACAGATAAAACAGGTTAAGCCCAGAATAAGAAGTTTAAAAAAATATCATATTATCATCATCATTATGATCATCATCATCATTATCATTAAAATTACTATCTTCATCATTAACATCATTTTCATCATCATACCATCACACCAGTTTTTCCCGAAGGGTTAAGGAGAGGTGTATAGTAATATACAGTTTTAAAAAATATCATATATATCATCGTCATTATAATAATATCATCATCAATATGATCATCATCATCATCATCATTAACATTATCATCACCCTCATTAACATCATTTTTGTCATCATACCATGACGCCTGTTTTTCCCAAAGGGTAAGACAGAGGTGAACAGTAATTTAGCAAACAGTTCGCCGGTATGTTTAAGTCCCATGTAATAAGGGGCGAGCATATTGCCATTAACCGGTCACAAATCCAAACTCCGAGCTGCTAATGAGAATTTCATAGAATAACCATATAAAACTTTTCTGAGAATCGAATACTGGATTTCAAACATAGCAGTCGGGTTTACGACCACTACGCTGATGAGGCAGTTCCTCAATCCTTCAATCGAGTATCCAAATCTGATGCTTTACCTGGGAATAGAATCCAGCACCTCAAGCGTAGGAGTCACGTTTGCGACTACTAGGGCAGTGATGCACTTGTTCTCAAAATATCCATATAAACCCATTTCATTCAGTTCTGTGATGTCCAGTTGGCTCTCTGTGATGTGGTGAGACCCAAGCGCCTGACAAATTATGCACGGGCCGCAATACCGGACCGCTCCGATTGAACGATAATTGAGCTTTAGAATACTGTGCCTAATTCCCAATTCCGTGTATCATGGCTGTGATTATTAAGTTGTGATATATTGTGTTGTCTGCACATAGATTTAGGTCCTTTTAATGTTAAACTGCGTAGTTATGTATATGATTTATTATTTTAAATCAAATCAATCAATTTTATTGCGTTCGATAATGTACAGGTGGTCAGCCCAAAATTGTGTTGCGGAACTCTGATGAACCTGGGGTCTACTCCCTAAGCACGAAGTCCTTAGTTTCGACCTTCGTTACGGGCGTTTCCTACTCCGTATCACCAACGGCCGGATGATTCGTTCGGGGCCCGAACTAAGAATGAATGACAACACAATTTTACAGTTGTCCCTACTCGATGTATTTTTACTCGTTCGAAAAATTGAATTTGACACTTGTTTTATTGGACTCCGAAGTTTCGGAGAACTTTCGAAATGCTCGTAACTTCGTTGACGGAGATAGGGTAGACCCTCTGGTTAGAATGGAAGCCGACCCCAACATAGTCGGGAAAAGGCTCGGAGGAAGTAAGAAGATGCCACCTGCCCTTTACATGGTACCTAAAACCCTGGTGAACCCTGCTGAATCCTTTGAGAACAGGCGTGATATTAAATGGAAACAAATCTAAACTCCAAGCTCATAATAAATACAATTTTTTTGTATTTTTTGGCATTTTCCATGCTATGATTTTAAGGAAGTTTTTAAGTTATTTTAGCGAAGGAAAAATTCGACTGCGAGCAGGATTCGAACCTGCATCTTCTGGCTAACCAGATTATATATTAGGTTAGGTACACCAGAGTGTACCTAAGTACACTGGCCATAGCGTCTGCGCTATAACCACTAAGCAACCGCGAGTGTTGTAAGAGTTCGACCTGGTAGGTGGGAATGGGTGGCGGTGGGAAAATTACGACTTTGTAAGGTTTCGACCTTACAAAGTTGAACAACAATAGAGCCTATAGGCTCTGTTTGTTGAGTATTTTGAAGGGTACTGTAGCCAGTGAATTTACTGGGCATATGAGACAGTTGAGGTCTCAAAATGACGTTTATAGCGGTTGCCTCTTACCATAAGGCGATCTGCTTGTTTTCATCTGATTATAATTTTAAAAAGATGTTGACAACAGTGGCACCGGTTACTGTTTTGTCAGATTCCCGGTATGCAGTATTTAATAATGTTGAGCGATAATATTGATATTCTGTTCGCTCTGGCGTCTAGTGGCACACCGGCTTTATAGTACACAAACGCGTATTTCCATACAGACACACCCTATCTGCACACACTGGCTGTATGAAACTATACCTCTGCCATATGCATTTTAATTGATTACCAATACATTTGTTCCCAGCAAACTGCAAAAAGTCACCATTGTCCGGAAATCGCAATACCTGGAGGTGTGCCCAATACCGTGCACCGGACCCTCCATTTCGTACAGGTACCTATCACTGGCCCAGATCTGTGCAATCATGGAACTTAAATCCAAAATCTATAACGCTAGACTTACTATCTGGGCGGAAAATTTATTTGATAACCATTATACGTGGATTTGATAACATCGCTTAGTTCCGTATGTATTCTACATTGCTTGTTTCTATTGTTAAGATGTTAGAATGTTACTTGGAGAGTACGCAGTGGATGGGTAACTGAGAGTGTATCTCGTGAGAGGTTTGCATGTGTGTGTGGAGCAGGGTAGGCCCACAGATCGGGCCCACAATGCACGTTGTTTATCCGCTAGGGCGCGGGGGTGCGGCGCGGGGCGCGGGCGGCGGGGCTCCTGGCCGGGCCCAGTCAGTTAGTTGCCAGCGCTCGCAGCAGCCGCACGCGACCGCGAGTGCATCAGTGCCCTTACACTACAAACACTGACACTCCGACCTTCAATCTGTGGGAACGAGACATCTATATCAGGTAAGGTTCTTTTTTCAAAAAGGATCCGTTCCGCATTTTTTCGGATTTTTCTAGAAGAACTAGTGATATCGAGATGAAAGTTATATAATATTAACTAATTACCGTCGAGATTGTATCGACATCGTATTCGAGCTGAATCCCGGTAACTGTCGAAAAATTGTAATTAGTCGCTACGCGGCTACGGTCCCGTAGCGGCGTAGCACTGGCGTAGAAAACAATGCGTTTGAAATCCTGCGAATTTCGTTACGGACTTTTATTTCGCGGAAGTGGTATTTTTACGGAAAAAATGGGGTGAGAGTCCCATATATCGGTGTTGGATATGTATTATTTTTTTTTCACGGTCAAGCCAAGGACTTTGTTGGGGGGTGGGTTGGTGCTGTATGGGATCAAATGGGTGTCACAATGCGCGTTTATCCCACGGCCGCGTTCGTACGAGCGCTGTCATTTTGCCATAATTGTCCTGAAAGCCTCGACCTTGTTCCGTAAGCGGACCATGAATTCTTTGTTTCCGCAGACATTTAAATTGCGTAGAACTTCGACGTTTGTTTTAACTGTAATAATTGTATTTTTATTATACATTATAACATTTAAAGTTATCTCTACTTAGGTCAGACAATTGAACTATGATATTTGATATCATGTTATTTACTAATAAGAGCTGAATATTATAATTGTAAACGTATCATCACGCCTGTATTCCCAACAGCGTTAGGTAGCCATGTACAGAGGTCAGCACACCAAGCTACTCCAATATGTCAAATTTCTTTGATGGATTTTCAACCTTAATACTAAAGAATAAGGTTCATATTCAAGTGGGAAAATTTGACAGTTTTGGATAGCTTGACCTGCTAGCATCTGTACTAATGTTCACCATACGTTTAGGTCACATGTAACGGGTCGAGCCTATCCTTATCTCGGCACATACCAAAACTCCGAGCTGCTATTGAAAATTTCGTCCCAATAACATTTTGCTCGACCTGGGAATTGAACCCAGGAACTCTAGTGTAGCAGTCGCGCTCACGACTATAAAATAGTAGATAGGACATTACAATGATAAGGATAAATCACTGCTTTGAAAATTAGTTTGTTTCTAATTAATT
This sequence comes from Acronicta alni, assembly GCA_964056405.1. Taxonomy (NCBI): domain Eukaryota; kingdom Metazoa; phylum Arthropoda; class Insecta; order Lepidoptera; family Noctuidae; genus Acronicta; species Acronicta alni. The sequence goes on along the minus strand of OZ043915.1, from coordinate 14,978,518 downwards.
TAGTCAGTCAAATGTTTTATTTTAGACTATTAAAATTGTGCCTCATTAGCCTAGTGGTCATAAACGCGACTGCTACGCTAGACGTCCAGGGTTCGATTCCTAGGTTCAGCAGTGTTATTCGATTTTTTTACGAAATTCGAGTCTACTGAGAATTTCGTAAAAGGGGGAGGCCTTTATTCACATTCAGTGGACCTCCTGTGGCTGATATAATGATGATGATGAATCGAATCTTCGGGTTTCTACCCAGCGAACTTTGCTGACGTGGGAGTACACCAGAATCATCGAATGCTTTAGCAGTTCAGTATAGAGCAATTTTATCGGTACCAGTGATCACTGACAATTTTATTGTGAATTTTTATTCCATTAAGGTGCCACAAGCATACCACCAACATGATGGTAAGCGATTACCGAAACCTATAGACACTTGTAACACCAGGGGTATCATTTGCGGAAAGGAATAGTTGGGTTGACAGTATAAGGATCAAAGTCCCCCCACCGCCAACACAACGTTTCCTCGCGGAGCACTGGCAACCTTGCTCACCGTAAGAAACACAACATGCAAAGCAGTGTTATTTCACTTCGATTTAATTGTGATTGTAGTTGCTCAAAAGCAGTTATAACCTATTATTGATATACTTGATTTGCTTTTTGCTGCAGCACAGTGCTGAGATAGGGACCTATTCTGACATCGCACAGGATAACGTACTTCCTTAGTTTTAAGACTTATTAAATTGTTTTGTTAAATTGTATTTTGTCCTCTGTTGTGGCTGTCAGAATATTTTTTCTTTCTTTCTTTCTTTGGAAATTTGACTGCCAACTAATAGGTCTTGAGTTTGAATCCAAGGTACGCACCTCTAACTCTTCGTAATCATGGGGTCCGAATGCACTTTTACTTTTTAAGGATATTGCCAAACAAACGACGCTTTAAGTGATCCAAAGGCACCCATCCCCATACTGACCGCGGCAAGCACAGCTTCAATCTTAAAGATCGGTTGATCAACATAGTTATTTGTTAGCCACGAGCTCCTCTTTGTATTAACTACTCCTTATAATATTTAGAGTACGTGGTTATATGAAAATAGTCAATGTTGAAGCACATACCTTGTTACCGTAACGTAAATATTAACCTTGGTAACCTTTTCATCAGTCACAGCGCTGTCAACGGCTTCAGGTTATTGAAATATTGAGCTTCGGAGGCCTTGAGCCTTCGCTCAAATAATTCAGGTTAAAATAATTAAACCGTGATAGACATCGGCCGACGGATTGGGACTAGTTTATATAAATTTTAAGCTAAGCTGAAGCTGGAAGAGGTACTAACTACTAATCTAATCAAATTCAATAATTCAGTTTAATATTGTACAAACATTTTTCGAGCATGTCTCATTTTGTTCATAATAATTTTTGACTGTCTACGAGCCTAGTGGTCGTGAGCACAACTGCTACGTCCGAGTTATCGAGTTTTCTATGATTTGTGTTACTTAAATGTTTTCTTTCAATACTACTTCTTGTTCCGAGCCTTTTCTAAACCATTTTGGGGTCCGCTTCCAGTCTAACCAGATGCGGTTGAATCGGTATCATATATAATGATGACTACTTTATACGTAGCGACTGCCGCCAGAATTCCACGACTCAATTTCAGGCTAATACCGATATCCTGAGGATAGACTGGTTGTCAGGGTTGTTGGGCTTCTGTCTACCATTGTTTATAAAACCTATATTTATTTACCTACACTTCTTGCATTTTTTAACAATATTTTGAAAGAATTGTTTGTTAGATTTTGGTGTGAAAATATAGTATTTTTGCGTACCTATTATGTGTTTCTTCAACAGTACGCAGATCCGTAATACAGTACAATACTATATATTATAGTACAGTTGGCAACCCTAACCGGGACGACTGTACGTAGTCGCTGAACGCAGGGTTCTCGATGTCTTAAGAATAGTCACCCATCCGCAGACAGACCGCGACTAGTGCAGCTTATCATTCCAGATCGGTTAATCAGCGTAGTTAATACTTAGCATCGAGCCTCGATTCCTTTCAATACATCCAGTACCTAATAACTTGTTCTTCACAAATCAAAAACTAAGCTCTATATTCCACAACAAAGTCTTGCGAACATTTTTCTGTTATTCTTGGGTGGATTTTTTCCAGAATTCCGTTTGCATTATAAGGCTCAGCCTACTAAGACTTAGTTCACGGGTTGCTTGTCCGGGACGTGACTGAAATACTGCTGGGGCCACGGAGCGGCGCGGAGGAATACTTGTTTAGGATTTTTCGCTTTCTTGCTTAAACTAAATGTAGTGTTTATTGGTTTCAGTTGGTCCTTTTTAACCAACTTCAAAAGAGAAAAGAACATAACATATCACCTGTATTCCTGGAAGGCTAGGCAGATATTTAGGTACTAATGCACACGAATAAATCGCCTGTATGATTAGGTCTTATGTAATAGGGGGTGAAACAGGGGTAAATCGGAACAAACTTTTAAAAGTGATTTTCTACTCTAATTATCATAGTTTGTTGGAAAAAAGGACTCTAATATTGTTAATAAAAGCAGTGGTATGACCATTGGACTGCCAAGTCGATGGTCTCGAGTTCGAACCCAAGGCACGCACCTCTGACTTTTCGAATTCATGTGTGTATTAATAATTAATTATCACTCGCTTAAACGATGAAGGAAAACATCGTGAGGACACCTGCATACCTTAGAGATTTTTCTCGACGGCGTGTGAAGTCTGCCAACCCGCAATAGGCCAGCGTGGTAGACTATTGCCTAATCCCTCTCAATATGACAGGAGAACCGTGCCCAAGAGTGGGACAGTATATGGGTTGATGATGATGAATATTGTTAATTATAATAAACCATTAGAAGACCTTGTTGCTATCAAACTATAATAATTTAACCTGAAAATCCCTTTCAAAGTTTTATCCCGATTCACCCCTGCATCCTTTTTCACCCCATTTGACGGCCTATTTAATATATTTTGTACCTACGTTTAGTTGTAAGCAGATTTTGTAAAGAACTTTAAATCGATCATATGAACAGACGCCAACAGGTCAAGCTATCCAAATCTGTCAAATTTTCCCAATTAAATATGAACTATATTGTTTTGTGTTCAAGTTGAAAATCAATCAAACAAATTTGACAGATTGTGGTAGCTTGATGTACTGGCCTCTGTACTTTACCCAAAATCATAATTATGCAAATAAATAAAATAAATAAATAAAAATGTCTTTATTGTGCCAAAAATAATAGAAATACCAATACAGATAAAGCCCTAGACCCTACACTCGGATTCTCTGTATCGTGGGGTCTAGTCTCTTAACCCTTTGGCCGCCACGGACGTGTATAGATGTCAAATTAAAACTTACTCACGACGCCAACGACGGCATGGTACGTCAAAAATAGCACTTTTTTATAGTGCTTGGCGTAGAGAACACAGATTTTGGTTATTGACGTGGCGGTCAAAATGTTAAATGAATAATTAAATGATTTCTATTCTACTCTATGCTAATATTATGCTTCCTCTACATTCCATAATTCCATGCTAAGTCAGGACCTTGGTGTCCTTGAGATATCGCATGAAAACACCATAATAATCGTTTGTTTTGTCCCTACGTTGGCTCATTACCGCTCACCATGACATTTGCTTAACGACCACTGCTACTCCCGTCCAAATATTTGCAATGAACCTTTATTACAATGTTGTTGTCTCTCTCTTGAGTTATGTTTAATTTTTTTGTTTATCTTCACCGGCCAGGACTTGAAACTGGTCACGGAAAATTTTATGTAGTGTGTATAAAATGAGATTTCACGTTGAGAAAATGCTTGTAATTTTCCCCCTATTAATTTTATGTCATTTGTGACTATGCTTATTTACCGATCTGTAAAGTTAAGCTGTGCTAACCGCGGTCAATCTGTGGATGGGTGACCATTCTTAAAACATGGTGGCATAAATATAACGCGATAAAATCCATAAAAAGTAGTTATATTTCAATCTATGACAATCCTTAGTATTAGTCAGAAGCCCTAAAAGCCTGACAACCAGTCTATCCTCATGATATCGGTATTACCCAGAGATTGGATTTCACAGGTCTGATGGCAGTCACTTGCAGACTGAAAGCTGACCCCAACATAGTTAGGGAAAGGCTCGGAAAATTAAGATGATAATGGAAACCAATAAACAAGTAATATGAGGGTTTTCTAATAATATCTTTCACTGTCTAGCATAAATTACACAAGTATATAATTATGTGTCTGCATACCGTTATTGCGTCTTGCACATTCTTGCATTCTCTCGTGCATGCGCGCCGCCAGACTATTTGCTTGACCTCCTTGAAGGACATCTTGTCCCTGTGCTTTATATAAGTTGCATTAGGTACATTGTTACATACATACAATGTTCTCAATAATGCCATGTAGCCCGTTATATATAGTATGCAGACAATCAGCACATTGCCTAAAAAATTAACGAGAATTGCGTACATTGAAAGACTAATGTTGCCAATGAATAGTCAAGTTATCATATTTCTTATGTTAGAATCCAAAGCATGCATCCCTGATTTTGGAAATCATGTTTCACTGTTTTTTCCAGAAATCACTTGTAGTGTCTTTCTTCAGAGATATTTTTTATTTTCTTTAAAAAAACTTTTCTTCAGACATGGATTTTGTCCTTTCGAATCTGGTGTTTAAGCATGGAGCCTTTATATGCTCCAACTTAAAAACGGCGCCTGCGACAACCTAGTAATATGACCATTAGACTTGACAGTGTAATGGTCATGAATATTACCAGGCTATCAGTGCTTCAAAAACTACTTAGTAGATACTATTTATCATTTATAATACGCTCGCCCCTATTACATGGGTAAGCAAACCGGCGAACTGTGGAACTGTGAACTGTGTGTGTACAGTCAGCAACGAAAGTCACTGAACATGTTGCAATTTTCAATATGATTTTTAATAAGTGTGAAGTTACTGACCTGTGAAGGTTATGCGAAATAATTGCATAGAAGACCATTCAATATTCAGGTTACCTTAATAGAAAAAACCTCTGGACTAGTTTTGGAGCTGTGATGTTTTCAAAATTTTGTTATGTTCAGCGACTTTCGTTGCTGACTGTACATTAGTACACCTCTGCCCAACCGGCGAATACAGGAATGATGGTATGAATATAATATATGAAGAACACTACTGTTTGAAGTACTACATCCTATTCTAGACGTAGTGTTTCCCCACGTTTCCAACACCGAGCTGTCGGAGCGCCAACCTTGAACCCGCTCCGCCCACGCTGAGCGCGACGATATTTCGGTGAGCCCCCACGCACCCAGCTGATTGCCACGTGATAATAAACTTTATTATTCGCTTGACCTACTTTTGGTGTGTGGTGGTCTTTTACTATGCTAGGTATTAGGAAAGGCATCAGTAGAGATCCAAGAATTAAACAAATAGTAGCCCCACATTGTCGGTGCAGCCCGTCAAAATGATAAATGATTATAAATGATATTTATTTCCGTAAATATTTGTATACATATGTACAGAGGTCAGCACATCAAACTACCACAATCTGTCAAATTTCTTTGATAGATTTTCAACTTTAATACAACAAAATAAGGTTCATTTTCAACTGGGAAAATTTGTCAGTTTTGGATAGCTTGACCTGCTGGCGTCTGTATTAGTAGCTATTTTTATGGCATTAAATTGTCTTTCTTTCTTATTTTCTTAAATAGATCTTGTAAAGCCATTTTTTCAAGTAAATATTTAATAATGATCCCACAACCCGCGGCATAGACGGCGATCGTTTAGCTATTACAAACTTGCCACCAAATATGTTTAATTTATTTACTTTGCCTTGGAGTATTATTGAGATTTTCTTTTAGGAAATAATACAAATACAAATTCTTTGTTGACAAAAAAGTAACATTCAGTGGATACGAGTAACACAATCAGAAGTATAAGCTTTAATGTGTTGTGACTTTTATGGAAACTGGCGAGCGACATTACTCCTTTGTCCAACCTTTCAAATGACTTCGAACTATTCTTAAGATTTTCCTAAAGTACTCTTACTGGGATTCCCTTTTCGACGGTCTTGTGCCAATCCGCTGCCTTATACAGAATGTATCTATTTTTAGGGTATACCTGCGCCTTGTGCGTGTATTTTGGTATACTTCTGCGTAACTCTTCGGGGAATACAGGTGTGCTGGTATATATATATTATAGTATACTGTGGTTTTTTCTTCAAAAGGCCATTTCAGAGGTATTTCTTTCTTTCTTTTTTTCAATTTCAGTGGAATTACTCCCACTATGCCTTTCCTCTCAATTTATATATAATTTCTCGAGTTGGCTTTTGCCCCCTAATATTTCTAAGATCTTACGTTAAAATTACCGGCAAATTACAAACCATTTTAAATATCAATTATCTAATTAAGGTCCAATAATAGACCCGTTAGTCATAGTAATAAGGTTGACCTTCTATGTTCCTAGTACTTTAAAGTATCAAGACTACTCTTTGGAACTATCGTCTGGCATTGAAGGAGTTCAACGTTGTTTCTACGAAAGTGCGCCCGATTGCCGCGTGTGCGGGGACGCGGCTGTAAAGCTTCTAGAAACGGCTCGCTAGAAGGTCCGTAAATGACACTTCAATATGGGCCGTAAACGGCACTTAAAATTGGGCTGTAAATTGTGCATTCTATGTTATAATATGGGCCGTAAACGGCACTTAAAATTGGGCTGTAAATTGTGCATTCTATGTTATTTTATAAGCTCTATAGTATGTTTGCTAATGGTAGTAATTGTAGCAGTGATAGCCTCGTGATATTATTATGAACATTGAACTGCCAAGTTCAACTACTCAAAGGCTTAGAGTACGACTTCTACGCATGCACTTAAGACATTTCGAACTATGGAGTATGAGGTCTAGGCCGCATTAAGCCAGCGCGGTAGATATAACTAGAGCATTTTTGATTACATTTCTGCTATATTAGGTATTGATACAAGATAATATGGTTATTAATCTTATTTGTTATTTATTTATTTTATTTTACAAAAAGTGCTTACAATTAAACATTGCCCCACAAAACTGTGTTATCAGTTTGACTGCGGCATCGATATACTGGTTGATTATACACAAGCCATATGGAAAAAAATATCAGTCATTTCATACATTTTCTTTGGTTAATCCATTTTGTAACAGGAATATTCTTTTAGATATTTCAGGGTTGGTCTATACTATGACTAGTTTCACCCCCCTGGAAGGTTATTTATTTATAACAACATCATACACATTGACACAATATTCAAGTTTATATTTATTATATTACAGATATGTCACTTACTGTGTACATGAAATTGACCAGGGAGAATGTAGTAAACAGATTACGATTAATATTTTTTTTTTTTTGTAATAAAAAAATATTTTCATTGCTACATTTAAGTCATACAAATTGTTGGTTTGTCTACTGGACTTTCACTTCGATAATGTCTCAATAATTTCGATTAAAATGAAAATACATAAAGGCAAGTTGTGAAACTATATATTATGTAGTTCACAAAGCCACTTTCATTTCCATAGGCATCTTGGGCCACTCTTTCTTCAGCTATACTTGACCTTTCAATTCCGTGAGTCGCGACGATATATCATGTTCGTGGGTAGATAGTCCTGCCAACATTTATTATGCTTTCTTTCGTGCGATATTTCAACTATGTCGAGGTCTGAATTAAGTAGTTTTTATTTAGTGTTGTTTGGGTGTTCCGAATGAAAATTAAAATAAGTAATTTGGTTTAAAGAATTTATTTATGTATAAAAATTTATACAGTTAAGTTAATTGTCTGTACATAGAAAGTACAGAGGCCACCACATCAAGCTACCACAATCTATCAAATTTCCATGATTGATTTTCAACTTTAATCCTAAACATTAAGGTTCATATCTATCTTTAAGTATTTTTTTTGCATTTTCCATGCTAAGATTTTAAAGTTATTAAGCAACGGAAAAATTCAACCGCGGGCAGGATTTGAAACTGCGGCTTCTGGTTAGGTACACCAGACGCTATGACTGCTAAGCCACCGCGATACCTACCCGTCATGTCGAATTTTGTCTTCGCTTTGTGAATTTACGTCTTTATGATGACGTCAGTGACATCTATTGAAAAGCAAGTATTTTTGCTCCTCAACCGACACGACTTACTTTACAGTTAGTTCAATGTCGAACGATGCCAGTAACATAGGCTATATTTATTGCTAGAAAAGATCCTTACTAAAACTTGTCGAAAGAGACTAGATCCTGCAACGGTATCCTAGTGCGGGATCTAGTGCCCATACATATATCAAATGTAATCTTTTTTGAACAATAAACTTTATTATTATTATCACTTAACTAACGTAAAAAAAGGTGTAAAAAAAAATCTTATGTCCACCCGTGTAGAGCCAGGACAGGCCGCTAGTAAATAAATAAATCAATAACAGCTGATGGAAAGCCATACGATCCTGCACATCATAGAGAATCCGAGTTATTTCAGTGCAAACCTATATTATCCTAACCTATATTCTCAGCGTGTTGATGGATTCAGAATCCCTTCAGCCAAACTCATTCCTTAATACTAGTATTCCTCATCCAGATTGTATGACCTACAACACACGGCTTAACTTTAAGTCTCCAATATGCCTCAACATCACGTTTCATTCGGAGGAAATCTTCATTCTATTACAAGGGTCCGAACTAAGCCATCATTAGTTCCAATTGACAGGTTTTCTTGATATTTTTTTCGGAAATATTGAGTTTTAAATAAAACCTGGCACGATGATAAATGAAGTGATTATTTATTATCTTTAAATATAAGATGCCAGAACTGCAGAGGTGTATTAATATACACATTAGTGTACATTAGTACACCTAGTGGTGTGGCTTAGTAATATCAACGTGTGCCAATATAAGCAACCAAGCCAAGCAAATATTTACATAACAATATAAAACTAAGTTTGAACTTAAAATCGAACTCAGGAACTCATGGTCAGAAGCCGCACTTGCGACCACTAAATTATTTTATTTCAATAATTATAATCAGTAATTTATTTTATAAAATGTTGATCTTCACTAGATTTCCTCCTGTACCGTGGGTGTGTTAACAAAAAAATTACCTCATTCGCATTCAGCCAATCTAGGAACAACTTTCTGTAGGCTGCTATACAGATATTTGTTCCATGCGGGAAATGAACACACACCATAGCTTACTTCGAGCCTTCGTAGTGACAATATATTAACAAGAAATATTGAGTAAGGTGGTAATTGGCATTAGGGTTAATTTATACTCGGCGCGCGTGTTTTGTCATACGTGCTCCTTCAGATAGAATGCGAGACAGGGCTTCGGCCTTTAAAGGATAGCAACGAAAGGCAAGTGTGGGTTTTAGTCGTCGACATCCGACATAATCTGCCCTCCCGGTCGATCCATTGACAGTCGATCCACGAGGGTTTTCCGCACACCAAGAAAGGTTCAATTCATAAGTTTCTTTCGCCAAAGGCGTGCTTCGGTAGTTGTGCGAATTCGCTCGTATTCCTGCGAATTCGCACGTCTTTATTATTCCGACGGAGGACAGAACCCGAATCAAGCCCTTCGTATCGCACAATGCGCTCGCACCAATTTTTGTCCGATAGAAATTGGTGCATTATGTCGTCGAGATAGTAGTAAAATTAATCCATATCGTTTCGATGCACTTCAACTCTGCGTTAGTATGAATTGACCCTTACAGTAGGAACGTGGGAATAAAAACATTTATATCGGAGGTCAAGACTATTAAAGTCTGTCATGCACGTGTATTTAAACTACCTATGTATGACAGGGTAGTATTTTCTTCAGTTAATAGTTAGACTGTTATGATGGGCATATTTCTTAGCAATGAGAATATTATTGAACTTGGCATTGTTTCATTTATTGATTAGTAGATACGCGCTAGTATACCTCGGCCACTCCATAGCATCTTTCTGGTACGTGTTACACAAACATAAACATGATTACATACATACACGCGAGAATATGTAAAAGAAATAGGGCATAGTGGGAGTAATTTCACTCGAATTGGAGCTGTCCGATTAGGGAAGTGCCTCCGCCGTGCAAAAAATCGAAGTGAAATAACAGTGCTTTGAGCTGTGTTGTGTTCCTAACGGTGAGTAAGGTTGCCAGTGTTCCGCGGGGAAACGTTGTGTTGGCAGTGGAGGAACTGGCGTTGGCGTCACAGCAAGCAAGTCCCCCCACAGTAGCTTAGTAGCACAGTTGCTTGGCAGTAGCCAAGCCAGTTATTCCGCTTTCGCTTTACAGGTTTGGCAACGCGCAAGTAATACCCCTAGTGTTACAAGCGTCTATAGGGTTTGGTAACAGCTTACCGTCAGGTGAGCCGTATGCTTGTTTACCTAGGGTTGTATAAACACAATCCTACCTGGGGTCCAAGTTTTTTTTTATTGTGTGCCTTCAGAATTGTTCATTTTTGACAGATATGTCAATTTACGGAAGATTTCATGGCTAAATAAAATTATAACTACGTTGATCAACCGATCTGCAAGGTTAAGCTGCCTAAACGCGGTCAGTCAGCGGATGGGTGACCATTCTTAGCACAACAAGACCCCTCCGTGCCTCGGAGAGCACGGAAAGCCGTCTTTCCCATATGTCATACGAACATGATGCCAAACTGACAACCAGTCCATTGAAATAAAAATACGTTATAGATTCTATTAAATCAAAATCCAGGCCTACAACTGCTAGACCAAAGGATATGATGAGAGATCGTTTTGCGTGAATCGGATTGCCAATAATTAAAAAAATGTAGGATAGCTGTCAGTAATTATATCATCAAGACGCCCACCACCTCAGTCTACCTGTGTCTATGGACGCAGTAAAGGGTCTAAAACGTCGGGATTCCTTAAAAAGTAAGTTCCGTAGTTTTATTTCAATGTATAATATTCACGTAATTGTCAGCAATCAATATGTTAACCAGTCTATACTCAGGATATCGATATTACCCATAAATATTATTCAGCAGCATCTGGTAAGACTGGAAGCGACGAGGATGCTGATGATGATAGTGTTATGTTCACGAATTCTGTTAGTCTGTGTGTCATTTAGTACCAATAACAGCCATCCAAATACGATTGAAATATTAAAATTGGTGTCCTGGTTGTGTGCATCTTGCTTCTCGTTCGTTCGCTGTCCAATGTCAAATTTCAATACAAATAAGACATATGAGTGAGCGAGTAAAAAAAATAATTTAAGACGCATTTATACAGCACCATCTAGTCCCAAACTAAGCAAGTGCTGCTTAGTATGGGACTATAATTTGGTGCTGTGTAAATTGTACTATTTCCTTTATTTATACTTCTACATATTTTTTTATTTTTAAATATTTCATCGCAAGTAACATATAAAAAAAACATTTTAAAATATAAAAAACTACTATTATTATTAGGCTCTAGTATCACTGCGACCGCAGGCGGCCTATTGGGATCGAATCGAAAAAATTGTACTAGACAATGGATATAATACTTATATATTTTTTTTGTACATAAGTACTTAAGCAATATCCAGAAAACAAAAACATCATACATTGATCATAAAATAATAATAAACAACATAAATAATTTAGAAAAGGAAAAAGACGTAAATTCAGTATGTGAAGGAAAAATTCGACATGATGGGTAGGTATCGCGGTGGCTTAGTGGTCATAGCGTCTGGTGTACCTAACCAGAAGACGCAGGTTCGAATCCTGCCCGCGGTCGAATTTTTCCTTTTCTAAATAACTTTAAAATCTTAGCATGGAAAATGCCAAAAAGATAACATAAATAATAATCCTAATAACATTGAAATAATAATTTAACTGCCCAAATAAGTTTAACTAAATAGAATAAGTGTTGAACGTAAATACTAAAATAAAAAATTGCATCCTTCTCTCCCCTACGTTGCCGTGCCCTACAGGGTCCATATTGTACCTACTTATTATTGTGTAACACCTTAATATGACATATGGAGTGCAATAAAGATATTGTATTGTACTGATCACATGAATATTTGTGTCCCGTGAAAATGAAACCCACAACCACCTGATTAGCAGTCCGACATTCGAACCACTAGACCACAGATACCGTCATAGTTTACGTTTATTATTTATTATCTTAGCAGTGGGGGCTGGCATGGCCAGCAACACTTCGACCAAATGTGATCTGTTGTGTTGTCCCCAGCATGGTACATTCCTTACTCTTCAAAGACGTGGTTCATGAAGTTAGTTTACGTTTAGTTTCTTCTCTGAAATATTAGTGTAAGTGCCAAATAACCAGTTGATCAAGCTAGGGTTGTGTTGTGACCGCAGCTCATTGTCGCAGCACGCCGCACTGCGGTACATACGGCCCATCTGTGCCCGGACAGCCGGCAACACTAAAGAGCGATCAGAAAATATTATTTTTGAAAAATATTAGGTATTTTAGGGAAGTGGTAGCCTAGTGTATCACCATTGCACTGCCAAATAAACGTCTCGAGTTCAAATCTAAGGCACGCATCTCTGACTTTTTGAATTTCATGTGCGTATTGATAAATTAATTGTCACTCGCTTAAACGGTGCAGGAAAAGATCGTGAGGAATCCTGCATGCCGTAGAGACTTTTCTCGGCGGTGTGTGTAGTCTGCCAACCCGCACTTGGCCATCGTGGTGGACTTTAGCCTAATCCCACTGAATCTGAGAGGAGACTCGTCGACTGGATATGGGTTGACGAAAAACTGTAGCGAAAAAAGTAGCGAAAAACTGTATCATGTTGAGACATTTTTCTCATAAAAGAGGGAAGATTATGTCAGTTATACATAACATACCATCACGCTGGTATTCCCCGAAGGGTTAGGCAGAGGTGTACACCCACAGTTTAACGGTATGTTTAGGGTGATCCTATTGTTATAACCAGCCACAAATCCAACCACGAGCTGCTACTGAAATTTTTTTAGAAAAACTCAATAACACTTTGCTCGGCCTGGGAATCGAACCCACCTCTAGCGTAGTAGCCGCGCTTATAACTACTAGACTAATGAGGCAGTAGTAAGTTCAGTTCAGTTTATTAAGACATATTTACGCTTGGAGGCCCAGTAGGATTAGGCAGAGGAGTACTTCCATACACTTAATGGTTTCTTGGTATGTTTAAGAACCTTTCGCAGGTCTGCTGAAAGAGATTTCTTTAGAAATAACCAGTACTTTTGTACTAAATAGTCCTAACATGGCTAATTTCTATTTTCTAAGTGTGTACTTAAATAAATAAATTAATAAGGTCCCATGTGTCGTGAGCCTATTGCCATTAACTGGGCACAAATCCAAGCTACTGCTAATGAAAATGGATGAATTAATTAATTAATTCCACAGAAAATCTCAATAATACATTGCTGGACCTGGAAACGGAATCCAGTACCTATAAGCTCAGCAATATAGCTTGCGACCACTAGACTAGGGGTCAGTTCATTTCTGGATAATAATACAATAATGACTGCACGTTTGGCGTAGCGGTTAAGGTAGCTACCTCGCCACTGCCGCTGCGCCTGGTATCGTGGGTTTGATTTCGACCCGGGACAGATCTTTGTGTGATTTACAGTAATTAGTTTCGTGTTTGGCTGCATATTTAGTCTGTTAATTATGTGTTTGTAAAGTCTCCCACGACATAGTGATTATTACCTAGAGCAGAATTGTCTTTAAAAAAATATTATTATATTATGTCCATGATAAAAGTGAATAAAGACTTGGTATCATAAGATTTTAATAAAAACTTAGCGGCTTTTATTAAAATATGATCACACAAAGTCTTTACTAAAATCATGTAAAAATAGATTCAACGAGCATCATTAAAAGTTCGGCTTAAAACTAATATCGTTTCGCTAAAACACCAACTACAATGAAAACTAAACATATTCTCAAGTCGACACCATTTTATCTATAAAGCTTACAATAAAAATTGCCTGAAAAATGTTACCATGCTCCATATCGATTTAAAAAGGTTTTATCACATTAGGAGCTATACATTATTCCCTGACACACTGATCCAGCGACCTTGAACGGAACGGGACCGCGCCTAACACAGAAGGGATTTATAATTTTTAATTTAGATTTAATAAGTGACGCGGTGTTTTTTGTTTTCCAATTTTGAGCGCGAAATTAAATAATGGATGCTTGACGTGTAACGTTCGTTTTTTGAATTTCGAGTGTGGATTCGATATTTGAAATTACAGTATGTTTATTTATAATTTTATTTCAGTCTCGATGGCACTACTCGACAAAAACTAATATGTGCATGACAGAGAATTATGTAATTTCCTCTGTTATGTAGTTTTTTTTTCATATCTAATTTGGATGATATCTTTTTAACCCAAAGTTTGACTGGTAGACAATGCCTCGCGGCATTAATTTCCCTTCATGTACCACACATTAAAGTATAAACAAATAAATAATTTATATTGTCTTTGAAATGAGTTTTGAAACTCTTTGAGGATAAAATCATATCATGGAACTCTGATTGATACAGTACGTACCTACTTGTGTTTTGTATGTAGGTGGATGCTGTAAAGGGTCCAAAACGTCGAAATTAATAATATCAATATGACGCGATAAAATCCGTAAAAAGTAGTCAAATATAAATTTGTAGGTACTTAATTATTTTTGTTAAATATAAAAAAAAACATTATCAGCATTTCATTAAAATAAATGAGATTCATTATACTACGTTGCTGATATTGTCGTCATAACAATGCATTTAGGTATGTTTAAATACCTAATAACTGCTCTGTGGAATCAATTACCAGCGGAGGTATTTCCGATCCGGTGCGACATGGCAACCTTCAAGAAGCGAGCCTATTCTTATCTCAAAGGCCGGCAACGCACTGGCAACCCCTCTGGTGTTGTGGGTGTCAATGGGCGGCGGTGATCACTTACCATCAGGTGACCCGCTTGCTCGTTTGCCTCACTCTTCCATATAAAAAAAAAACAAAACAAATTCCTAACAACTTTTTTTATATTGCTGTCTAAAAATACTTGTGTAACAACAATGACACGAAGCGACTGCCATTACACCTCTGCAACCCAATTTCTGTGCAATACCGATATCCTGAGGATAGACTGGTTGTCAGGCTTTTTGGGCTTCTGACTACTACTAACGGTTGATAAAGGTGTTCGCATGACAACCGGGACGGA
Organism: Acronicta alni; assembly: GCA_964056405.1. Classification (NCBI taxonomy): domain Eukaryota; kingdom Metazoa; phylum Arthropoda; class Insecta; order Lepidoptera; family Noctuidae; genus Acronicta; species Acronicta alni. The sequence goes on along the minus strand of OZ043915.1, from coordinate 14,963,328 downwards.
CGGCTTTACGTGGTTTCCGAGGTGCGGTGGGGTCTCGATGTTTTAAAAATGGTCATCTATCCAAATTTCCGATTGTTGAGCTCCCTAAATTATGGTTGAGCTACACAATGACTGATGCATGCGTGCCGTCAGTTGGGACTGGTCTACTCAAAGCCGCTATGGCTCTTTCTTCAAAAGGCCATCTCAGACGTTGCCCTACATTGTAAGACACATATTTGTTACCACTACTCTATGTCTGGACTTTAAAAGAGACTATGATTCTCTGAGTTTGTTTCGGCATTTCTTCTCAGAGGTCGTCAGCTAAGAGATGCCGGAGCCATCTAGCTTTAAAAAAAAAATGTTTATTATTGACTTGTAAACGTGTCTTTAAAAGATCTATTTACAGAAATAAATATCATTTTATCATTTTTTATCAAAGTTTGGCCGCGACTGGCGCAGATTAACCTTGAAGGGCGATTGATAAACGTAGCCACGAGCCCCTCTCCGGGTTTCTGACTACCAGTGACGATTTCATTTCAGTTTCATTACAACCCTGGAAACATTATACCCTTAAAGGGTATTTGGGCATTACAGTACCTACCAACGTAATAAGATGATTATGAAATTAGAGTTGATTGTTATTATTTTGTGTATTCGAGCTTAAATGAGTAATTAATGTTTATTACTGTGGATCCTTACCTTTATATTTACCTTTTATTGTTATAGACTTCATTATTTACTCGCTTGCACTGTCATTCATTAAATTCCTTAGCTTAATATTTTATATATTTATATAATATGTATATATTTATGAGTATATATTTGTTTATTACTATAATAATAATTATTATTTTACACATACATAATAGTACGCCTACACTACCCTCTGTGTTTCCTTTCTTCCAATCCATCCAAAGGTTGTCTGAAAGAGATTTCCCTGTGTTATAAGACCGCCCATTGTACCTACTCTTACTTTGTTATATATAATGTGGTTTTATATAATTGTGGTTTTGGTGTGAAATAAAGCATATATAAATAAATAAATACATATTTTTCGGAAAATGAATACCATATATTCAAATATGGCGTTTGTAATTGTTGAATTAATGATACGGACGTTGGCACAGCAGTGATAGCCTAGTGATATGATCATTAGACTGCCAAGTTAAAGGTCTCGAGTTCGAATTCTAGGTACGCACCTCTTTTTTTATTTAATTATTAACCAACTTATATTTACAGTTTGCACTACACATACAAGTTATCGGTCAATTATAATACTATCCAATACAATAAATTAAATTATAATATAATAATAAACCGCGTATCAAAAATACTGATTGAGCAACTAAATTACTGATTGAGCACCAAATACAGATATCGGTTAGGTTAGGTTAGGTTAGGTTAGAACTGTGACCACACAACGCCAGAACCAAATCTGAATGTTTTGAGTGTATATAACAATATTTTGAGGTGACTTTTATATAGATGATTTATTTGATGAGCAAATTTAGTGTGCAATTCAGTATTTTTGGTGCTAATTTCGAATATTTTGATTGAAAAAAGGGGATTTACAGTTACAGTATTAAATACCACCCAATTATAATTATCCTCTGAAATTACGCGTCAGGAAAACGTTAGAGATTTTCTCGAATGCGTGTGAAGTCTGCCAACCCACATTATACCAACGCTGAGAACTATAGCCCCATAACCATCAACCCATATAGTAACGTCGTAAGTGTGGTCTCCTCTCAGAATGAGAGGGTTTAGGCTATAGTCCACCACGCTAGCTTAATGCGGGTGGTCAGACTTCATAGACCGTCGAGATCTAAGGCATGTAGGTATCCTCACTATGTTTTCCTTCTCGGTTTTAGCAAGTGATAATTAATTATTAATACGCACATGGTTTTGAAAAGTTAGAGCTGCATGCCTTGAATTCGAACTCGAGGCCTTTGACTTGGTAGTCCAAGAGTAATTTCAATAGGTTATCACTGCCCATGTCAGGAGATTCGTTTCTAGCAATGGGGCAGTAGTTGATGGTGATGATGATGATGACGGTGGCAATGAGATTTTGATATAGATCTATCGCAGGATCTGATAAATGATATTTATTTTGCAAATATATGTTTTAAAGACACGTTTACAAGTCAATGCATTACATATATTTTTTAAACTAGATGGCTCTAGCATTTTCTAACTGACGACCTCTGAGAAGAAACGCCGAAACATACTCAGAGAATCATAGTCTCTTTTAAAGTCCAGACATTGTATAGTAACAAATATGTGTCTTACAATGTAGGGCAAAGTCTGAAATGGCCGTTTGAAGAAAAAGCCATAGCGGCTTTGAGTAGACCAGTCCCAGCCGACGGCACACATGGCATCAGTCATTGTGTAGATCAACCATAATTGAGGGATCTCAACACGAGATATATTAAGTATGCCGCGACATAATTTTCACGTCACATTATCTCTACTCCGGGCATAGTTTCGGCATAGGATAAGCGACGACAACATCATTTCGTGGCGCATTAGCTAGTTTAATATTATATATATACACATAATATTACATGTACAAAGTAACAATAGGTTTAATCGTCTTTAACATCGAAAACATCATTATTTGAAACCATAAAGCCTTAAAAACCAGGTCGCATTATTGTATTATTTACTTAATTAGCTTATAAAGCTTGATTATGTCGGTGATGAATTATCGATGTAACGATTTCTTTTGCTTTAATAACTACTTTCCGTGTTCAAACGTTATTAATAATAACCTCGTTTTAAAAGTATTTTTTTGTTTATTTTGAGTAGAGTTCGATGTTAAGAGGTAGTTTTCTGTTACCCTAATAAACATAGTAATAGGGACTCAAAATTACTTTATATAAACATATTATTATGCTTGTATATTCTGAAGGTTTAGACAGGAGTGTCCTTTTTTATAGCACGGAAAATCCTCATGGATATGCAGGGTATGTTGGACTCATACCGACTAAAAACCGCACTTTCCTTAACTTTCCATATAATACTTAGTTTCCCATGATTCCCGCAAGAATGTTCAGTTTCTTAATTTGAAGACAAGACGCCTTTTTCTTGAAACTATGTTTCTCTATGACTTATGTGTCAATAGATATGACTGCTCTGAATTAACCAATAAGCTAAGCTATATTGTTCCAAGAACTGTTTGAGACGGGAGGTTCGTGGACTTCCGCTTTTTGCGGTATCTTCTTGTCGCACTAACGCTGGGGTCCGTGCACCTCTGCGTCGAATAGCTAATAGTTACAATACTTTTTTCTCAGACCTCGATTTGTTCACACTGTCTGCTAATAAGTTTAGAAATGGTTTGCTCCAGAAAATTAAAGAAATAGATGAAATTTTAGATATAGATTCAAAATTAACTAAGTAACATTATTTTATATATATATTTTTATTTTCTTTCTTCTCTGTTATGTACAAATGTCAATGTTCAAATTAGATATCTAGCACTGGCTTCACTGGTGCTTAGCTATGTAGTTCCATGTTAAGACTATTTACTAAGACGTGGATAACGTTGTGGGTTACTCATTGACAAATCCTAATAGCTATAACCTATTTATTAAGAATAGTGTGTAACCGTTTGTATTCCCGAACAAATAAATAAATAAATAAATAATACTTACGGCCATGTGATCCGTGAAATTTGTAATGAAAGGCAGAAGTATCTGGTACATCCAAAGTTCATAAGTAAGCTTTAGGTCCCTTGTAATAGGGACCAAGCCTTAGGCCAAGTCCTTAAGGAGACGTTTGCGTCTTATAGTGATTTATTTTTTCACTAAAATGTATTAGTATATATAAAAACTAGCGACCCGTCCCCGCTTCGCACGGGTGCAATGTACTAATAACATACATGTATTATACATATAAACCTTCCTCTTGAATCACTCTATCTATTAAAAAAAACCGCATCAAAATCCGTTGCGTAGTTTTATAAGATTTAAGCAAACATAGGGATATAGGGACAGAGAAAGCGACTTTGTTTTATACTATGAAGTGATGTTTAGCATTTGTGTTAACCTGCCAACCCGCACTAGGCCAGCTCGGTGGACTACAGCCTAATCCCTCTCATTCTGACAGGAGACCCGTGCCCAGCAGTGGGCTGGTATATGGGTTGATGATGATGATTTGTGTTAATGCCAAATACAATAAAAAAGGTACGTTTTTATATATTTTATTATAGCATCTTATTTTGTTTAAAACTTTATGGTGAACTCCTTTAAAAAGGTAAGCTTTGCGTAGTACTCGCAACCGGCACATGAACGACAAGATGTACCCATGAATGTGGAGGAACCAAAAGAAGTATGCAAGAATCGTAGCAAGTGGCATTCTTTAGTTTCTGCCTACCCCCATGGGAAAATATGTAATAGCCAAGTGATATGACCATTGGACTGCCAAGTCAAGGGTCGAGTTCGAATCCAAGACACGCATCTCTCACTTTACGAATTCAAGAGCACTCGCTTAAACGGCAATCGTGAGGAACCCTGCATGCCTTAGAGATTTAACTCAACGTTGTGTTCTAAGTCTGCCAACCCGCCCTAGGCTAGCGTAGTGGACTATAGCCTAAAGTCTATAAGTCTATATTTTATAATAACATGTGTTTATTCAGCTGGCACGCATATTTCATTCTTTTGGCAATATAAATAATCGGAAGCGGTTTTTTGCTTCGGCAAACGGACGGGCGCGGTCGCAATACCGGCCCGTGTGTTTATCTATAATGGAGAGGCCGCGCTAATATTGTTAGATTAAACAAACCTTCACCTTGAATTGAAAATTCTGGTCTGGTCAATTTATTTCTAGTTTTTTTTATGTTAGCTAAATAATGGGCAAGATTCCTTACATTTGTATATTGTTTTAACGATATTACAGCACATTATGCCTGTTTTCCCCACAGGGTTAGGCAGAGGGTATCCTGAGGATAGACTGGTTGTCAGGCTTTTCAGCCTTTTTACTACCACGAACGATTGTTATAGGTGTTCGTATTACAACCGGGACCGGCTGCTTTACGTGCTCTCTGAGGGACGGAGGGGTCTCGATGTCTTAAGGTCACCCATCTACAGACTGACCGCGATCAGCGCAGCTTAATTTTGCAGATCATTTGATCAGCTTAGCTATTACTTAAATAAATAATTAAATATTCCTGGAAAATTTCACACAACACCATCTAGCCTCAAAGTAAGCAGAGCTTGTACTATGACAATGGATAATATAATACTTATATACTTATTTTTTGTACATACATACTTAAATTATATAACAAACACAAACACTTAATGTTCATCACATAAATATTTGTGTTCTGTGGGCATCGAACCCACGACCTTGTGATCAGCAGTCCGGCACGCGGACCACTAGACCACAGACGTCGTCAAAACTTAACCACGAGCCACACCAAACCACAAGCCACACCAAAAATTAATGATATAACTCATCGTAAACTTAGTTATATAGAGCTGTGTATTACTATATATGCGAAATGAATTCCCGCAGACGTATGAGTAACTAATAAGCCCAATTTGAACGGATCACGTGTAGTGTCGGTTCCGCGCGTTGGGAGTACGTACCGGGAAAAATTTAACACTAGCCTAAATCTGACAGTAACTATATATTATGGATATATATATACCTGGATATAATTATATACTATATAGGGGGGAGTCAGTTATATTGTACCGTGGGTTTAATCGTACCACTGCAGTATTTTCTACCAAACGACAATTTTTTTCGAATGACAACACTTTTTGGACGCCTGCGCCATTCATTGAACGTAACCCATTGGCTAAAATTATTTTAAATATCTATATAATTTTTAGTGCTTGTTAACCCTTATAACAATATAGCCAACTCTCCTATATATGTCAACGGTTGTGGTCTAGTGGTTCAAGTGTTGGACTTCTGAGCACGAGGTTCGATTTCCGCAGGACACAGATATATATGTGATGAACATAAGTGTTTGTTATTTAAACGAAGGAAAAATTCGGCTGCGGGCAGGAGACATTTACATTTGAATGTAATGGCAATATTCGACCTGGCGGGTGAGACTCGAGGTGGATTAGTTGGTCATAGCGTCTGCAGGAGGAGTGCAGAAAAAACTAAAATAAAAAACGAAGACGAATGAAGTAAGTGTTAATTGTCAAGGAGAAAACAGCTCTATGCTTCCCAAGAAAGCATAGAGTACAGGAGAGTAAAGATGGATGGCCACCTGATATGACACGACATAAAGACTATTTTAGAAAGCAAAATTGACGGCGAGGAAACGAAGGGAAAGACCTAGACGAAACTTTACACAACAAATGTCGGAAAAAGTAGGAGATGAATCGTATCAAGAGGTTAAGAAGAACTGTGGACTTTAATCCATCGACCACAGCTCTGAAAATATAGAAATAGATATACCATCACGCTGGTATTCCCCAAAGGGATAGGCAGAGGCATACCATTGTACTTACATCCACAGTTTACTAGTATATTTAGGTCCCATAATGTTGAGGCCGAGCCTGTCATTAAACAAATTTAAACTACGAGCTGCTAGTGAGAATTTTGTAGAAAAAACTAACAACCCTACCTGGGAAATCGAACACAAGACCTCAAACGTAGACCTCAGTCCCGCTTACGACCACTAGTCTAATCGGTAGGTAACAATTTGAGATAAACACGAGCATCGAGTATATTCCGCAATCAAACATTGCAACAATCTGTCACCAGGATTTCGAGCGCGGATCCAGTAGGTACAGTGTCACTCAACACATGTACAGTCGTAAACATGTCAATTGTAAACGGATGCCGCTGTGTTGGGGTTATGATTGCCATGTCAACTCTCCCGAACACTACGCGCAACTTAAATTACATTGTGAACTGCTTCCAACCGCTTTTTACCGGTTATAACTCAGTTTTGGTAGTTTGAACTTGGAACGGGTGATATTTTTTTCGGGTGCTCTTGGGATTAAGGAGGTTTGTAAGTGAAAAATAATATTTGTTTTTTTTAATACAGTGTTTTTTTTTATTCTTGTTGCAATCGATTTGTCAACTTCATCGCAGGTAGTGTTTATAAACATGGTATTTGTTAATACAGAGCTTTATGATTTTAAATAAAAATATGGTATAATAAATTGTGTATGGGTGGCTATTTTAACCATGACCGTTCTAGCAGTCTATCGGCGCAGTTTTTACTTAGCCACGAGCCCCTCAATGCAATAAAGTGTATATAAATATAAATAAATAAAAGTTCTCTTTGGCTTGAAATTAAACTATTTTTTAGATTTAATGGCGTTATTAATATTACTGTTATTACTGGACCCAACATTTCGAGTCTACCCATGACCATGGACGCTGTAAAGAGTCCGAAACGTCAAAATTAATAATAACAATAGGTATAACGCGATAAAATCCGTAAAAAGTAGTTTTATTTCAATGTCTAAAATTTAAGCAACATACAATTTTGTTTTATATAATTTTACTGCTATATACTAGTAAATTACAAGACAGAAATAAATAATAAATATTCCTGGACAATTTCACACAACACCATCTAGTCCCAAACTAAGCAGAGCTTGTACTATGGGTACTAGCCAATGGATATAATACTTATATACTTTTTTTTTGTAAATAAATACTTATAATACATAAGAAACACCCAGACAAACACAAACACTTATGTTCATCACATAAATATTTGTGTTCTGTGGGAATCGAACCCACGACCTCGGGATCAGCAGTCCGACACACGAACCACTAGACCACAGACGTCGTCAAAAAATTCGCATAAGGGTAAAAAAAATTTAAGTTCTCCTTGTAATCAATTTCACTGCAGTACATCAATTCTGTTTTAGAGTTATTACGTCAAATGCAATGAGAAGTAATCGGGTCAGTGATTCAGTCTGGCAATACGCCACACAACACATGCATTTTGCAGACATCTGCCAATACGTTTACTTTTCAGTGAATAAATTTAACAAGAATGATTTGAATTGAGATTTGGATACATTTTTTAAACGACGAAAATACGGAGGAGATTCTCAAGTCGACGCGTTTTTTTTTATGTATGACCACGCATTACTTTTTACAGAGTAGTTCGATATTGATAAGTCCGAAAGTGAACGCCAATTTCGACCTGGCTGGTGGGGCTCGCGGTGGCTTAGTGGTCATAGAGACTGGTGTATTGAAGCAGAAGACGCTGGACGATCGTGCCCACAGTCCAATTTTTCCTTCGCTAAATTAACTTTATAATCTTAGCATGGAAAATGCAAAAAAAAATACAAAAAGATGTGATTGACATAACTAAAATATTAAAAAAAAAATAAGCCAATCTTGGCCAAACAAATGCCACGCTCCACGCCGCAGACATACCGCAAAGGCTCTAGTAAACAATTAAACAGTACTTAAAATAATTTATAGGCAACCTTGCGCCGCGCCCCGAAATCTATGCCTGAAAATAACCTAGTTATATCGAGGTCACACCGGCCCCTTATAACTTTATTGGGTTGTTATAATGCAGTATGCAATGAATTCGGGCTTATCTGCAGTTGAGGTTAGCGTGTGGACTTCGAAGTCTAAGGTCAAAAGTCAGTGAGGCATAGGGATTCAAGTCCCCAACTGAGCAGAGCTTGTATTATAGGTACAGTCAGCAACGAAAGTCGCTGAACACAGCAAATTTTTTTTATTGTCACATCTCCAGAACTTGGCAACAGGTCTTTTCTACTAAGGTAACCTAAATATTTAATGGTCATCTATGCAATTATTTCGCATAATCTTCGTAGGTCAGTAACTTCATACTTATTAAAAATCATATTGAAGATTGCAACATGTTCAGCGACTTTCGTTGCTGACTGTACTAGACAATGGATATAGTAAAGATAAGATAAAGATAGATTTATTATGTCAAAACATGAGTAGTACAATAAATACAAGACAAAAATTGACTGCATGCATGGATCTCTTACATAAATAATATATAGTAGCAATAATACTAAATAATATAACGTGTTTTGCCTCATAATTTTTTAAAGGCCAATAGCCTGGATTAGTTATTTGGTTTTATTATTATACAATCCAAATAAAAAATTAACAACATAGGTATTAGCATCAAATCAACAAGAGAGTACTAACGTATATACTTTTTATGTAAATATATAGATACTTATTAATACACATATGACATACATACACCCAACAAACACAATCTTTTATGTACATCACATCAATATTTGTGTCTTGTGAGAATCGAACCCACGACCTCGTGAGCGACACTGGGACCACTAGAAGATGTTAACAAAATGCATGTGTCATGGCCTGTTGCCAGCGCGAATCACTGACCCGATTACTTCCCGTTGTATTTCACGTAATTGATCCACTGCGCTGCCATGCACTCCAGAGAATGCTTACGTCACTACCAATTGTAATAAAGCACGTCTTTATTTTTTTTATTCTACTAAGGTGGCAAACAAGCATACGGCCCACCTGATGGTAAGCGGTTACCGTAGCCTATAGACGCTTGCAACACCAGGAGTATCACCTGCGCGTTGCCGACCCTGTATTGAAAGAGGATTAGTTGGGTTGGCAGTATAAGGGTCAAAGTCCCCCCACTGCCAACACAACGTTTCCTCGTGGAGCACTGAACTTTTAATGAACAATGGTAAATATGCTCCGAAACCCAAATTGTCGATGTATTTATTTATTTTATTTATTTCAACCAAACTTACAACATCATTACAGGTAAACCCAATGCGATATTGTAGCTAACTAAAAATAAATCTTACAAAAACTATTATATTTTACGTTAACAAATAATAAAAAGGGCACTAAGTAATTATGAATTCCCTCAAAACAACAAAATAGGTCTATCTTCTCTGTGGTGAGTGCACGTGTAATCGGCGCTTCGTTCACCGGCCTCGTGCGGCCGGTTATCCGGGACACATAAACACACCCGTTCTAATATGTCCATACCTTTCCTCTCAGTACTGTAAAGACATAAGTAACTAGCGCTAATTCTCTTCTAACCCTAAGCTCACGAGCTAACACAATGACTGATGCATGCGTGCTACCGGCTGGGATTGGTCTACTCAAAGCCGCTATGACTTTCAAAACCCAACAACACTGCTCGACCCTGGAATGGAACCAGACCTAGCGTACCAGTCACCAGTCATTATCATAATGAGACAGTTCGTCAGAATAAATAAACAAAAATATCTCACTTTCTCTTGAATTTGGTGACCTTTTCATTTCTCAAGGTCATCTGGTCTACACAAGCATCTTTGAACACACAATTTAGTGTGTTTCATTACCAGGGTATTGGCGGTGGCAGGTCTTAGCCATAAATCATGGCGCTAAGCTCAGAACGGAGTGCGCAGCAATTAAGGTGGAAGTCCCATTACGCGCAGGGAATATTAATTTTATATTGGCTAAGTTTGCCCAAGTATAAGGTGATTGGGATGTTTTGATTGTCGATTTTCTATGTTCTTTTTAGTTTTTTTTTGAGAATGCACTTTGGCTGTCTTACAAAGAAATTTAATGGTGCATCCACCCCGCAGTTACTTTTTGTGGAGCAACAGAATGCAACACGATAACATTAGATAACATTCTTCAACTTTCACGGCAACATACACTAACAACAAATAACTTTTTGCTATCGGATGTTGCCTACTAACACTTGGAAACGTTGTTCCACAAAAAGTAACTGCGGGGTGGATGATAAGACAGGCAGAGTTGATAATCTCTTTATTTTAGCTTCAACCTTTTTAGGCTTTTCTGGCCTAAAAAGGTTGAATTAGCTAGAGAGAATGGAGATCCTTGTTTTTTTAATGCAGAATATTTTCATAGATTATCTGCCATTCGGGTTGGCAGGGCATGTAGGACTCTCACTGATTGAAAGCCGCACGAACTTCCCTTGATTTATCTCCGAGCGTATCTCTCTGTCACGCTCTTGGTTTATCTCTCTGTCACGATCGTGGCAAACGTCACGAATACTATGAACGTGACACATAGGGCTATAGGAGACATGTGCAGTTATTAGTCGCTAGGAGTCTGACATACTCAATAGGTAACATACGACATACCACTTTCGGGCCGTATAACAAATGTTGGTCGGGCCATGGGAAGGTGGAGGGTACTTACTCCTCACTTAGCCACGAGCCCCTGAGAGGGTAGCCTCTCAGGGGCTCGTGGCTAAGTAATAATTAAGCGGATCAACCGATCTGCAAGGTTAAGCTGCGCTAGTCGCGGTCAGTCTGTGGATGGGTGACCATTCTTAACACATTGAGACCCCTCCGTGCTTTGGAGAGCACGTTAAATCGGTCCTGGTTGTTATACGAACACCTATGGCAATCGTTAGTGGTAGTCAGAAGCCCAAAAAGCCTAACAACCAGTCTATCTTCAGCGTATCGGTATATCCAAAAAAAGAAATTGGTCGCGGAGGTCTGATGGCAGTCGGTTCGTGTACATACACGTACATACATAAATACATACACTCACGACTTTTTCCCATGGGGGTAGGTAGAACGCCACTTGCTACGATTCTAGCATACTTCTTTTGCTTCGACCACATTCATACATCTTGTGATACGAACACGCCGGTTGCGAGTACCTCGCACCTGACCTTTTTGAAGAACCTCACCAATAAGGTCGGCGTAAGTTTTTCTAGGGCGTCTCCTCTCGGCGGTTCCACTGACATTCGCCATATAAATCTATTTTGTTAGTCGCCTTTCATCCATTCTCTCGATTCTCGCTACGTGTAAAATAATGATATTAAACCGTATCTGGTTAGACTGGAAGCTGACCTACTAAGTTGGGGTCGGCTTCGATTCTTCACCAACCACTGGATAGGTAGTATACAGAAGTATACCTACGTACAACCATTAACAAGTTAGTTACGATGCGATGAGTAATGTTAAAAAACAAAACAATAAACTTTGAACAGTGTTTTACAAATACAACGTCATCTTTGCGCTGTATAAGTGAACAGTTATTCGATTTGCAACCGTTTCTGTAACACAATAAGGTCGTATATATTGTTTTTAGTGGAAGTATAGATTTGTGTTACCAAATTGGTAGTTATGTTCTAACGAAAGGTCACGCGAACTACGATAAGTGTGATTTATAAATTATGAACAATTTTTTCACCTTAATATGAGTAATTCACAGCTTTTTTATTGCTTCCAAATTACTTGATAATTAATAGTAGCACATTATTAATGGCTAGTGATGTGTACTGTACTATTTTTATCGATAGATTTTTTTATGCTTTCGCGTTTCCCTTATGCTTTATATTTAACAAAATATGTCGGTTAATATGTCGATTACGTAAGTACATATCTACGGTATATAGATACGTATATGTTTCTAATTATGTACCCACGACGATCTCGTTTGTCCCAATGCGAGGGAAATTATCTCACAATCCCGTCTTAGTGATCATCCATATTTAAGAAACTCTCTTGCAAAATTTCTTGCTTGATCATACAGTGTTATAGTTACTAAAAGTACCTAGATAAATCACTTTCATCATTACATTACATCTTTGAACAAGTTCTAAAGGCCCGTAACGGCCCAAAAATAGTTTCTACTATTTAAAAGCTCTAGTATTAAAATAGCTGTAACTTTTATTCACCGCGACTGAAAAGCAGCACAAAAATTGCAACTTAAAATAGCTTGAATCTAAAAATACGCCAAGTAACTTTACATTTCACCTTTAAAACTGTACTCTTTTAAATCCAATGGGTCAAAAGTCAAGCCACACATGCTCTTTCCAACGAACGCGGCAAAGGCAATCCTCTGTGGGGCCAATTTCCGGAGACCGACGCCGCTCGACGTATCCATTGCAACTAGCGCCATTGTTTGAACGAAGTTTGAACAGTTCCAACTTCGAATGTTGGTATCTGATGCTATTTGTCAATGATGGATTGTTCGGTTGGCTGTTTTGATTAGTTTGAATTTGGAATTGTGTACCTAGATGATGAGCATGCAAAATCTAATTCCAAAATTAATAGAAGTAAAATAAATGTACAGTTATGTTAAGGCTTAGATTTATTTTTTATGGCTATTTAGAACTTATTGGGAAGTTAAGTAATTGATCTGGGAATGATTAAGATATCAGTTCCTCCTAATGTCATTCAGTAGTTAACAGCAGATAAATTAAAACAAAAGGTCAATTAAAACAAGATGTGATTTGAATGATTATGATTGCTGAATGAATAGATACATTTTTATATTTTAAAACCAAGGTTTATCTATAAAAAAATAAAAATGGCACTTGTGCCTCCTCTGGTGTTGCGGGTGTCCATGGGCGGCGTTAATCGCTTACCATCAGGCGATCCGTCTATCCCATAAAAAAAAACAAGTCAGTACAAGTCCAAAGCATTGTACGTGTTTACTTCTTTCTGATAGAAAATTTTAATAAATACACCATCCAGCCAATTTAGTGGACAGCCTGTCATATAATTTAGACATTCATATCGCAATGCGGAAGCTTTTGCTCGTAAAAATATGATTATGGCATTCAAAAAGATATTTGGTTCGCCACATGCGATCCTCAAAACGGAATCGACATCATCAAACGATATATCGATCCTCTGCAGTACAGAAACTGACAGGCTGGTAAGAAAAAAAAACTGATGACAAAAATATGTTGAAAATAGAAATATACATAACCTTGTTCAAAAAGAGAGTTCCAAATTCGTCTGTATTTATTTTTGGGTATGTATTGTCACCTCCGGTGTCCCAAATGTCCGAACCGATTCGTATGATTCTCTTTTTAAATTAGGTTTAAGGTTAGATTAGTCCCATATCGCTCCACGAGGAAACGTTGTGTTGGCAGTGGGGGGACTTTCGAAGTCAAAGTCACACAGCCGCGGCAGGCCTGACATAACGCCAGTGTTTAATTGGTAAAATACGGAATTTTTGTTTACCTGTGTGTTTAATTTTGCTAATTACGGGCTCCCAAATTTTTGTAGTGCGAAAAACGGGGTAACGCATAAAATACGGGGCATCTGGCCACCCTAGCCCAGTATGTCTTGTAAAAGCAAAAAAGCCTTGGATTCGAACTTGAGACCTTTGACTTGGCAGTTCAATGGTCACATCACTAGGCTATCGCTGCAGCTACCCATAGCTTATTAAATATTTTTGCCGTGCCCCCGTGGACCCACTACCCGTTTCGCAGAAGCTGTTAGGCCCTACGCCAAACGTGACGTCAAGTTTACAGCAAAAAAAAAACTTTGAGTACAAAATTGTATCGTGGCAAGTATGGCTTGGCAAGCACTATAGGTAACAAAAACATTGTCTAAGTAAGGCATGTTATCGGGTCAGTGTAACGTTTAGCCGGACGAGGCGGGGAACTACGCCGCACACTACCTCAAGTACTTTATTAGACAGTAGTACAGTTCGCGACAAAACTGTTGTCATATTTTTTTATTCACTTTATTGCTTAGCGGCACAATATTTGGAATAGCGGTGGTGCCATCCCTAACGTACTCTGCACCATGAGCAGACCTTCAAATTGACCGTTAATACAAAAAACAAATAATGTTTCTCCTATTGTATACAACGTGTTACAAAAAATTTAATTAATTATCAAAGCCAAAAATTTTGACAGCTGTCATGTCTTAACAGAAAGGCCTACGTACCTATTTTACCTAATAATAATTGTCTACTTTAATAATTTTTCTATTTTTTATTCATAAATGTTGTTGTTTTCCTTTTTTTGGGGTATGTTATACAACGTTACTATGATAATGATAATGATATTTATTTCTTTAAATAGATCTTTTAAAGACACTTTTACAAGTCAATATTTAACATTTTTTTAAGCTAGATGGCTCCGGCATTTCCTAACTGACGACCTCTGATAAGAAACGCCGAAACAAACTCAGAGAATCATAGTCTCTTTTAAAGTCCAGACATAGTAGGTATAATAACAAATATGTGTCTTACAATGTAGGGCTATGGTTCTTAAATATTGTGAATGGACTCGTTATAAGGCCTCATTTAACCTCCTTTCGGCTTTACGGGTCGTTTTGTAACACCCTGTATAACGAATTGATTTAACACTTGTGTTAACACGTGTACCAAAAACTTCAGGGCGTTGTTGATAAGATGTTTTTCTACGTTTGCCGCCATAGAAGTTTTCGATTGCCGTCGAGGGGTGTGGTCGACTCAAACTCATTTCTAGCCTAGCTCCGTTCCATTACAGTTAGTTTACTTACAGTTAGATCATATTATTTAATACTAGCTGTACCCGCGGTTTCACCAGCATCCCCAAGGTCTATTTGAGACAAAAGATAGACTATGTCCTTCTTCAAGATCTAATCTATCTCTATACCAGATTTCATCAAAATCAGTTCAGCGGTTTAGGCGTGACAGCGCAGACAGACAAACAGAGTTACTTTCGCATTGATAATATTATTAGGGATATTAGTGTTAGTATTAGTTAGTGTGAATATTCATGTCAGCTCGTTCTATTTCTTGTTGGGAAACCCTCATGGATAACTATCTGAAACACAGCGTGTACTTTCTAAAAATATTCTACTGGACCAATCAAAATTAAAATTGGGTTAAGGAAGAACATGAGAATGAAAAATGACGAAAACTTAGAAAACGCCATTACATGTCATGCAGACTCATCCAACTTTTCATATTTCCACGTGATTCTTGTTGATATTGAAGCGAGAGCTAAACTAGCTCGCTTAGTTCCGAAAATACCTCGCTCAGCGCCGTGAAAACCTCGCTCCATCCCTAAAAGGTCGCGTGCGGGCCACGGGTGGCATTCCACTGAATATATTAAAGCTTTATCTTTTGTTTTTTTACCGTCTGATGAAGTGTGCGAGTTTTGCGATGACGCAACGAAACGGCAGAGTTTGCCGGTCGGGGACGGCAAAAAATAGGGTTTCTAGATAAATAATATTCATGTGTTTTCGTATTTGTCTGGGTGATGGTAGGGGAGGGGTTGAGGGTATTTTTCTGGGAAATGTGCTTGTATGATATTCAAATTGTGTAATCTATTGGATAATAATATGAATAAATTAACAAATAGTAGTTCATTGTGTTCTTGGTTTATTGTTACTGGATTTACATAGTATGGAAAAGTATCAATGTTTTGAAGAATAGTGCAAAATGTATAGGTAATAAATAAAATAGTAAATACATATTTTTGGTAAATTTTACACAGCACCATCTAGTCAAAAAATCAAAATCAAAATAGTTTTATTTTCATATAAACCATATACAGGCACTTATGAAATGTCGAGTCTAGGTGCACCAGGGGGTTGCGCGTTGCCAACCCTGTAAAACGAAAGAGGAATACGTTGGGAGGAGGTGTTTCCCCAGTCAGGCACATCCAATTTGAGTGGAATCATTCCTACTATACCCCACCTCTTAAATTGCTCTTAAATCGCTTGTATAGCTAGCTTGGGTTCTAGACAATGGATATACTAGTTATAAACCTTTGTACATACTTATAACACATACATACCAAACAGTTTATTAACAATTATTCCATCAGATTCTTTTCAGCAGATATGGAATCGCAAAGCATCTAAACGATTACGAACTTAAAAAACAGAAAAAAAACTTAAAAATAAAGAACCTCTTTGCCCGGCCGCAAACTGGAGCAAACCGTGGAGCAGGAAGCTTAGGTAAACACTCCACTAACCGCTCTGTTAGCCAGCAAATCACTAAGAAAACCGTTTAAAAGCCGACGGCACTGCCTTAATTTCCTGTCCAATAAGTTTAGCTTTATTTTTCATATTTTTTCGTTAGACTAAGAGCAAAATGTACAGCTGCTATGAGATTACTTTTTACTGATTTTATCGCGTTATATTAATATTATTAATTCCAACGTTTTGGACCATTTCAAGCGTTCATGGTCACGGGTGACTGGAGTGTTGACGCTGTAAAGGGTCCGAAACGTCGGGATTAATAATATTCGTTTTATTCTAATGTGTAATATTCGTGCTAGAAATCAATAAGCTGCAACGATATATAAGTAAATGTTTTTTATCGATAGCAAAAAAATCATATAAAAACAATTAAAAATATAAAAAATAGTAGCCCACTGGCATCGGGAGCAGGGTCCGAGATACCGGTGGTCAAGGCCCCAGAGAAAGAAACCTCATAACAATACGGACCGTGTCCAAGAGTACTGCTTTCTGTATGAGGCTTGATACAGTCACCCAAAGAGAGCCTCCTTAGATGTTGGTCGCGGCTCTTGGCTATTAGACTATTGCTGACACAACGATTGGTACGATTAGTTAAGATTAATTTTATTAGATTATTATTATTAGTTTCATTGGATTAATATTATTACTTTAATTATTATTATAAGATTATTATTATTAATTTTATTCGATAAATATTACTAATTAGTTTTTGTTGTCCGTCTCTCCGTGTCTCCACCTACTTCTTCTAAATGACGCAACGGATTTTAATAGGGTATTCGCTATCATTTAGATAATTCCTTCCAATTTTATATGTACTAGTGGTCCCATTGTGGCCGAAATTCGAACTATTTAGTTTTAATGTTACAGAGGCTCATAATTCGAATTTAGAAATCAATTGACGTATTCACATGTAGATGTGTTTGACATTGACAGCTCGAACGTAAACAATGAATATTTTATTATTTAGTTTATGGAATTTTTAACATTTATTAAACAACAATTTTAGCTTTCTGAACTTCTTCTTTATGTAATTTAAAAATTAGTGAGGAGTGAGATTTGACATAGTTAAAACTATGTCAAATCTCACTCCTCCATGCGCGCAATATTCTTTAAAAGGGGTACAAAGTTTTCGCTTCACGTATTAATTAATATATAGATAATACTTACATGCATGTTATTAGTACATTGCAACCATGCGAAGTGGAAGCGGTTTGCTAATGTAGGTACACTTCCGTTTTAAAGAAAGGAAGAGATTTCTCAATTTGTTCGTAAGAGAGAACAAAGAAAGAAAAAGTATTTATTTTCGCACAAATAACGACTCACGACACTTGGACCAAAAGCCAATGTGTCAAAAAAAAAACAATGATAATATATATATAAAAAAAATATAAAGTAAGGTCATACTGACATACTATCACGCTTATATTCCAAGTAGGATTAGACAGAGGTGAACATATTATGTACCTCCATAGTTGGCTAATGTGTTTCAGGTTACATTAACATGTGACCTGAAAACAAATCAGGTCAGGTAGAGAGCGAGCCTATAGCCATTAGTTGGGCACTAATCCAAATTCTAAGCTGCATAATTCTGCCTGAATCCATTACCACACGCAAGACAGCCGCGCCGCGCTGCGACCACTAGACAAATAATAATTAATAGTTATTTAAATAAAAAAACAGTGATATGACCATTGGGCTACCAAGTCAAAGGTTTCAATTTCGAATTCATGGCACGCACCTATAACTCTTCGAAATCATTTGCGTATTAAGAATGTATTCTCACTCGCATTAACAGTGAAGGAAACCTTACCTTAGAGATTTTCTCGACAGCATATGATGTCGGCCAATCCGCATAAGGCTAGTGTCTATAACTTAAATCGTATTCTCAGCAAGTCCTTTCATTTGCTACCCATATTGTAGGAAAGCATTAAAACTTAGTCCGCCATCTTTAGAAGCCCGCCATATTAGATTTAGAGTGACGTCACTTTATTTTTAGAGTTATTCTCAGCAAGCCTCTTCATTTGATATCCATATTGTAGTAGTGCATTAAAAATAACTAGCCTGTCATTTTGGGTGTTCCGCCATGATGGAATTAAATAACGTCATATAGCTAACCATGCATTATTATCCAGACTAAACGTGCTTAACAAAATCAGCTCAATTGGTTGAAGATATCTGCTTCAAAATTGAGTTGCAAGATTCCACCCGAACAAACATAGTTACATACATTGCAAGTTGAATAAAAGCTTGTAATAAGGTAACACTGTCCCTCAGTATTACAATACTATTCTACAATATTTATGACATCGTTGTTTGTAAACCTTTTATGAAATACTGATAGTTACAACTATTAAACATCCATCAGTCATCGTGGACAATAAAAAGGCTGGAATAATTGATGAGCCATATTGTTCTCTAGGGAAATGTATGGATGTAGGTAATGTCCAACGGTGATTGACAACAGCCTTTTCAAGCGATTTGCCGGAATAATTTTATGAAATTAAGGTATTTTGTGATTATTTTGTGTTGATAGGGAGAGAGCAGTGATAGCCTAGTCTGGTGTGACCATTTGACCGCCAAGTCGAAGGTCTCGAGTTCGAACCCAAGGCACGTTCTTCTAAATTTTCGTATTCATGTGAGTATTAATAATCACTCGCTTAAACGGTGAAGGAAAACATCGTTAGGAAACCTGCATACCTTAGATATTTTTCTCGACGGTTTGTGAAATCTGCCAACCCGCACTAGGCCAGCGTGGTGGACTACAGTCTAATCCCTCTGAATATGAGAGGAGACCCGTGCCCAGCAGTGGGACAGTATATGGGTTGATGATGAAGGGAGATGAGGGGAGATGGCTAAGTAATAACTACGCTGATGTGCAATGTTCAGCTGCACTTGCATTGGATGGGTAACCATTCTTAACTCCTCAAGACGCCTGCGTGCCACGGAGTGCACGTAAAGCCGTCGGTTCTAGTTGTCTATGACAGTCGCTAGTGGTAGTCAGAAGCTCAAATATTCTGACAACCAGTCTTCAGTCACAATATATATGGATATATATTATTTATTTATAGATATATTTTTATTTTGTATCATAATTTAGTATAATAATAGAAAATTAAGCCTATGGCCTTTAATATTAATTGTCATTAAATGTCATTGTATACCGCAAAATTGGCATCCGGAGGTCACAAAAGGGTCTGGTTGAAAACCAGCGCCAGGCAAATGCCTGGCACATGCTGAACCAGATCGTATTTAGAGGAGCCTTGACCCACAAATTGTTGCTTTGTTTATTTGTACTGACTTTTTATTTTATTTTTTGGAACGAAGTTCCTTATCGCGCGTTGTCAAAGGGGGCTAGACGGAAAAAAATCTTACGAAAAGTTGTCACGACACTTTTTGCTTGTCAACAATATTTGAATTTCGAATTATTGAGTGAATGACAATATTTGAATTTATTGTGAATTGTTGAGTGTATACAGGTTCTTTTATTTTTAATTATTACATTTTAATGAAAGGAACTTCGTTCCGTCCGGGTGTCCCTTGACACCTCTCAAGTTTTATATGTATTTGTGTGTCGCAATGGGTACCCTAAATAAACTGTTTTTCTTTCTTCTTCTTTCTTTTTTTCTTTCATTCTATCCTCAGGATTACTCTGAAATTGGGTTGTGGTGGTCTGATGGTCATCATCATAATCATCGTCAGCCTATATTAGTCCACTGGCTGGACGTAGGCCTCCCCTAATGTGCGCCATTTCACCCTGTCAACAACTTTTCGCATCCAGCTTCTACCAGCAGCCTTTCGGAAATCGTCAGTCCATCTTGCCGGTCTGATGGTCGCTGTGTGTAAATTCGGTTGTATCTAGTTAGAAGCCGATCCCAACATAGGCTGATGAATATTATTATTATCCCACAACACGTAACTACTGCATACTACTGCACTACCCATCGAAGACTTCCTCCAACTTTACTCAACAACGAATATCTCAAAAAGAAACACGAATCAAGTTGCACACGAAGTTCGAACGACATCCCGATTTGAAAAGTTTGTTCAGATGAACGAGTGAGTTTCACTGCAGCGCCCTCTAGGGCTATTACTTCGTGTTACTCGATATGCAACGCAAACTTTTAGTCAGAGAAGAATAGGGGATAGATAAAGATGTACGAAAGCCACGAAAGTCGCTGAACATATTGCAATCTTCAATATGCTGACCATTAAATATTTATACCTTACTATAAAAAACCTCTTGATAAGTTTTGGAGTTTTTGAACTCAACCACTTTCGTTGCTGACCGTACTAGAGTTGCAAGACTTGCACCAACCTTATTGGTGGGGTTCTTCAAAGAGGTCAGGTGCGTAGTACTCGCAACCGGCGTTTATGTATGACAAGATGTATGAATGTGGTCGAAGCGAAAGAAGTATGCAAGAATCGTAGCAAGTGGCGTTCTTTAGTTTCCGCCTTCTCCTATGGGGAAAACGCGTGAGTGTATGTATATGTATGTAGAGATGTTACCCGTCTTTTTTATTGTATGGTGACATACGGACCGCCTTCTGGTATAAATAATAAATATTTGAATTTTTTTACTGAGCACCATCTAGTTCCAAAATAAGTAGAGCTTGTACCATGTGCATGGGTACTAGACAATAGATAATATAATACTTGTATACTTTTTTTTTACAAGTACCAACATTTAATGTTCATTACATAAATATTTGTGTCCCCGAAGTTGTGGGTTCGATTGACACATAAGTGATTGTGTTAATATATATTTATATGTATTTACAAAGAAAGTATATAAGTAGTATTAATTAATTCACAATAAAAATAAATAATTACAATTACATTAATTAATTTATTACATAATAAATAATTACAATATAAATATTAATTACAATTCATCTCCCTCTCTCCTATGTTGCTGTGCCCTACAGGGTCCACGATGATCACAAAACTGTATTTATCATTTATACTTACATTGTGGAATGCAATAAACAATTTGATTTGATTTATTCATTGTCTAGTACATAGTAAAAGCTCTGCTTAGTTTGAGACTTATGTAAAATGTCCTAAGTATTTATTTATTTAGTAAAGCTTTCATCACAGTGCGCTTTGTTGCTGCTCATTTTTATCGTCTAACAAAATTACTGTGACGTCACACCCTAAGGGCCGAACACACTACACGACTATTTCCCTGAAGCCTCAGTCAATACTTCGCTTGTCTTACACTTTAAGTAAAATATGTCTCGTCCGAAGGCGCGGCCCGAGTCAATATCTGACGTGTGATCCCCCGTGTTATAAAAGGTGTTACATAATTTATTATATAGTACCTACAGGTTGTAAAATGTCATCAAAGACTGTGATAATATGTACAGTGGCCAGCACATCAAGTTACCCCAATCTGTCAAATTTATTTGATGGATTTTCAGCTTTATCTCATTATAATAAGGTTCATATTCAATTAGGAAAATTTGACAGTTTTGGATAGCTTGACCTGCAGGCGTCTGTACTTTATATTGAACCTACGCGTTATGATGATACTGTAATGTACGTATATAGTGATTTTGATCACTGTTATTATTATTATTATTGCCTTTATTTATATTTATACATATTTTTTTTATTTTTAAATATTTCATCGTAAGTAACATAATTATAAAAAAAACATTTAAAAATATAAAAAATAGAAACCCACCGGCATCGGGAGCAGGGTCCAAGCTACCGGTGGTCAGGGCCCCAGAGAAAGAAACCTCCTAACGATACGGGCCGTGTCCAAGAGTACTGCTTTCTGTATCAAGCCTTTGATCCAGCCATCCCAATTTATTATTATTATTATTTGATATACTCCAAATGTAGTCCCATAATAATCTCATATTAATTCCTTAATAATAATTGTCTAACCGCCCTCATTCTGAGAGGAGATCCATCCCCAGGTGTGGGACTGTAAATGACTGACTGAAATGGGTTGATGATGCTGATGACATACCGGAATGTAGCTTAAGTAGCCTAATTTCTATTAAAACACAGCAACACTACTTAGAATTAAAATATATGTTTTAATGATTATTCAATCTAGAAAAATATTTAATATAATTAGGTACATCATATTTTATTTTCATGTTACTTAAAGTCAGTTTTGTTTTTTTAAACGTTCATAGGTTTCCATAAGTTTGACTAGACAATTACGTCTAGGGTGATAATGATAATTAGATATCATCAATCCGTTCACTGTCTCACTGCTGGGTACGGGTTTCTTCCCAGAATCTAAGGGATTCAACTTTATTACACAACACTGGCGGGTTGGCAGGTTTCACAACAGCATCATCATAATATCATCACGGCTGTATTCTCAGTAGTGGCCAAACAGAGGTATGTTTAGGTCCCATGTAATAAGAGGCGCGCCTATTGCCATTCATCATCATCATCATCAGCCATATTCGTCCACTGCTGGACGTGGCCTCTCCTAGTGAACGCCACAAACTCCGATCTTCGGCTTTCCTCATCCAGTCACTGCCAGCTGCCTTCCGCAAGTCTCCACTCCACCTGGCGGGCGGTACACTACGCTTACCTAGACGCGGTCTCCTCTCGAGAACTATTGCCATTCATCGAGCAGAAACCCAAACTGAGCTGCTACTGAAAATTTTAGAATATCCCAATAACACTGGTTGACCTGGTAATTGAACAAAACCTGTAGCAACCACGCTTACATCTATTGGAATAATGAAGTAGATTTTACACGCCGTTGAGAAAATCTCTCAGGCATGCAAATAGCCATCGTCCACGATGACGCGTGTACGAACATAGTTTAACCTATCCGTATTGTATGGGCAGTGTACGCAAACATTTGCGATAGTGTGTGGTCACGAACAAAAGCCCGGCCTTGGGACTGGTTTGGTCCTTGAACCAACTGAAGGCCGCGAACCGTATAGAAGGACCAGCTATGTTCATTTCGGCAAATATAATTTGTTCTATATTTTATTGCATTCCATAATGTTATTTTAAAAAGGTGGAATATAATTACAGTTGATAATTATGGACCCTGTCGGGCTGTATAATAAATATTGTTAAGAATAATCTTGTTAAAATTTGTTAATTGATTATTTAAACTAACAATTTTAAAAAATAAAATAAAAATAATTTCATTTGCGTCTCTTCACTATTATTAACCCCAATTTAATAAATTTTGAAGTTATTTCAATCATTCTTTTTAGAAACGACACAAACAACCATAAGCGCTGAAAGAAATAGATGCCACGGGGACCACTGACGGCCAATTAAAAAAGATTATATATTATTAAAAAAGTTAAAAAGGACAAATATAATTTTTCAATCAGAAACATGTACAATGAACTCAAAATCCGAAATCATAAAATATAACGTTCTTAAATCCGTCACTGCTGGCGCAATCCTCCAGAAAAAAAGAAATAAAAAATGTTATACCAAAAAAGAGATTTTATATTTTTGTAAGCATTTCAGCATCCATTTCCACTACTGTAGACGGCAGCGGAGCATTTTCATCATCCAAGTACTTTCCAGCTAGTTAAAAAAAAAGTTAGCGTAAAAAAACCGGAACCGGTTCCCTTACAAAACTACGAGTTCAGTTTAGTTTCAACGGCGAGGGTACTCGACCGGCTGGCTTGGACAAATTGCACTCTAGAGGTTTGATACTCACGGACGTGAAATTGGAACGGAAACGCAGAATACTTGCAAAAAATAATTTATTTATTGCGTATTTAATGTTTAAACTACCTCATTAATTACCTGGAATCCTTACTAATATTATAAATGCGAAAGTAACTCTGTTTTTGTTACGCTTTAACGCTTAAACCACTGAATCGATTTTGATGAAACTTTGCCTTTTGGAATGCAGAAAAGAAAAAGCCTTTTGGGATGCAGACTAGTTGTTGTCCGGGGTTCAGGACAACAGCTAGTAAATAAATTAATTAGTCTAGTAACCGTTAGCGTAACTGCTACGTTAGATATCTTGGATTCGATTCCCATTTTACATTTGAGCTAAAGATTCCAGCTGACAGTGTAGTACAATTAGCACACGTCTGTTCCCCTTCGGGAAAAATTGATCTATCTCGCGACCCGTAACACAATAGCTAATTTCTTGAACACTGCGCCAAACTAGACTTAGGAATCGATCTGAGGATCCAGCTTATCTGTCGCTCTTGCGCTTAGACGAACAAGGCAGTCTTTTATGATTATTTAAATTTGACGACGTCTGTGGTCCAGTGGCCCGAGTATTGGGCTGCTGATAACGTCTTGGGTTCGTTAAACTTATAAGTGTTTGTGTCTGTCTGGGTGTTTCTTATGTAATGTAAGTATGTATTTACAAAAAAGTATTTACTTAAGTATTATATCCATTGTCTAGTACCCATAGTACAAGCTCTGTTTAGTTTGGGGCGAGATGGTACTGTGTAAACTTGTCCCAGAATTTTAATATTTTACTAGCAGTTCCGCACAACTTACACACCCGTATGTGTTCACAGTAAGTCCCCATTTTCCGCATTCGTCCGTCTAAATTTCAAATGCTATGCCGACTCTCCGCGGGTCTAAGTGTTATATTTCCCTCTACAACGGAAATTCAGAAATGTTTTTTTATTTACCTTGTTTATTTGGAATAATAGACGATGCCTAGTTTTTTTTATAGGGTGAATGGTGCATGTACGTTTTTGATGTATTGCTTACGTCACGTAAACTATGTGCGAGCATAATCTAAGACTATGGTAATGAAATGAAAGCGGGGCTCGTGGGATCAACTGACCTGTTGAAAGTAGTCAAAGTTAAGCTGCGCTAGCCACGGTCAGTTTGTGGATGGATGACCATTCTGAACACGAGACCACGTAGGACTTAGGTACATACGCCAGCAGGTCAAGCTATTCAAAAATGTCAAATTTTCTTAATTGAATATGAACCTTATCGTTTTATATTAGAGTTGAAAATCAATCAAAAGAAAATTTGACAGATTGTGGTAGTTTGATGTGCTGGCCTTTGTACACCAGTTGCGGTGGCTTAGTGGACATAGCGTCTGGTGTACCTAACCAGAAGACGCAGGTTCGAATACTGCCCGCGGTCGAATTTTTCCTTTGCTAAATAACTTTATTAATATCCATTTTCTAGTACTATAGTACAAGCTCTGCTTAGTTTGGGACTAGATGATGCTGTGAAAAAATGCCCAATAATCTACGGCTAAGCAATAATGAGCTAACATTTATACTATGATGCGGACTGCGGGACTGGAATACTGGATTTTATCATCTCGAAGAAAGTTTACTTCATAGTCTTACACTGTATGTAAAGAAAAGCCCCTAAATAAAATTTAGTAGCAATGGAATGTAATCTGGCTCATTATTTTAGTGGTTGCAAGTACGATTGCTAACTAGGAGGGGCTCGTGGCTAAGTAATAACTAAGCTGATCAACCGATCTGCAAGGTTAAGCTGCGCTAGTCGCGGCCAGTCTGTGGATGGGTGACCATTCTTAACACATTGAGACCCATCCGTGCCTCGGAGAGCACGTAAAGCCGTCGGTCCCGGTTGTCATACGAACACCTATGACAATCGTTAGTGGTAGTCAGGAGCCAAAAAGCCTGACAACCAGTCTACACTCAGGTTATCGGTATTACCCAAAAATTGGGATGCGGAGGTCTGATGGCGCTTCGTGTAAAATACTGATATTCAGCCGCATTTGGTTTATCTGGAAGCCGACCCCAATATAGTTGGAAAAAGGCTCGGAGAAAGGAGAAGTACGATTGCTAGCCTGCAGTGATCTCGAGGTCTCGTGTCCGAATCCAAGGCCGTATTTATAATTAATTATCACTCGCTTAAACGGTGAAGAAAAACATCGTGAGGAAACCTGCATGCCTTAGAGAATTTTCTCGACGGTGTGTGAAGTCTGCCAATCCGCATTAGGCCAGTGTGGTGGACTATAGCCTAATCCCTCTCATTCTGTGATAGGAAATCCGTGCCCAATAGTGGAACTGTATATGGGTTGATAATGATAAAAAAAACTATGTAACTAGTACTAACACTATGTTTTCTACCACGACGTACCTTCTGCAAATGCTGAGCAGGTCTGTAAGTGAAAAATTCACACTATACAAAAATTTAATCATAGAAACATTGTAAATATACTAAGTCGTTGAAGTGCCTAACAATAAATAAATAAATGATAGTAGTGATGTTGATAATCGATTAATGATTATTGATAATGATTATTGATAATTGATCTAAACAGGTAAAATTAACATAATTATCTCAAAGGTATATATCTCACTCAAATAATCAATAATCATAAATGAATGAAACTAAAGATTTATTTACTTTTGCTTCCTGTCATCTCAATGCTATCGTCGTGATGTTGATAATCGATTAATCGATTATTGATAATCGATTATATTATATTATCATCTCTAAATGATACCCAGGAAGTCACCAGTGACCACAAGCAGTTCGCGTTCACGAGCAAAACATATCGACTAACTGTGTTTTAACTGGTTAAAAAGGCCAATGATGTGATCAATGTCATCACTACTAGTATATATATCTAGGTTCGCTCGTTCAAAAGCTTTTCCGGCGTTTTAGAGCGAAGTGGCTCTACCGTTGAGAGCCCTTTACAATGCTTCCAAGTATTTGAGTGCTGAAACAACCCGGAATTTGTACAATCGATGTGGAGTTTAATGTGTCGCATACGGCTGTTCTACTCATTGTGTTCAATAATGGATTTTGTTGGTTTCATGTTAATGTCAAGTAGGGACAATAGATGGCGTTATTTTGTTATTTTCATGTTTAAAATATACTCGATTATCGTGACTAAGTAATACGAGTACTACGCTGATCTACTGATTTGTAATGTTAAACTGTGGTAGACGATCGGTCTGTGGACGGATGACCATTTATAACATCATTGACACCCCTTCGTACCTCGAAGAGCACGTAAAGCGGTTGGCACAGTTGTCGTCGGTCGTATGAACACGTATGACAATCTCAAACAGCCTGATAAGCAATTTATCTTCAGGATATCGGACATCATCAACCCATATACTGTCCCACTGCTGGGCAAGGGTCTCCTCTCGGATTGAGAGGGATTAGACTATAGTCCACCACGCTTGCCTAGTGCGGATTGCCAGACTTCACACGCCGTCGAGAAAATCTCTAAGGCTAAGGTTTCCTCACGATGTTTTCCTTCAGCGTTTAAGCAGGTTAATTGGGTTGCGGAAGTTGATGGCAGTCGCTTCGTGTAAAATACTGTTATTCAGCGGCATATGGTTGGACTAGAAGCCGACCCCAATATAGTTTACTCAATCGATCGATCGACTTTTTTTCCAGAGAGTTCGATACTCCCCGCCGTTTGTCTTCCCTGCCTACATATCCATCTTTCAAACAAAAGTAGTACAAGAAAGTAAATCAACAGTAAAAGTACAATGATAAACAACAAGCATATATTTGTTGTGCACGGTACAGTCGCGTCCAGCGCGCAATCAGTTAAGTGCTTTCCAAGATTGAGGGCGCGCCGTTACAATATACTGGTTACTATAGAAGGCTTGAGTACGTCCCTAGGGTAGGTAGGGTTAGGTAATATGGAATGTCGTGATTTGACACTGGATGTGCCCAATTTTGTAGGTAATTTTGGCCAAAAATATTTTGTTCGTGTACCTTTTTTATACTGTCCAAAATGTACGAGCACTATAGGCAATATAATTATGTTAGCAAATTATAAAGGAGGTCGATGATCGGATAAGGCGTCAAAAAAAAGCAAAGAGGGACTGTACAGTACTAAAGTTGAGGTTTGAGGTATTTTTATTTCTCATAAGAATTTACAATAATTCACTTACATGAAAATGTTTAAACTAGATAATAATTTTATCCTAAACGTACAAGATATAGAATTATTTTACTCAACACTTTCTATCGCAAGTATAAATTTTAAGCTATTTTTAGTTCTAAGTCTATACGAAATACAATATGCAGGGTACTTGTAAAAAAAGACTTACATAAACTTACAAAGTTCATCTACATTCGACTGTGTTATTGTTCTGCGTAACGTGAGGTTCTGATTTAAATCTCTAGTGAAGCATATTGTGACATAATTTTGACATGTTGAAATATGCATCATCATCAGCATCCACAACCTGAATCTACCCATTGCTGAGTATAGGCCTTTGCTTATAATGCCACCTTTTTTGATCCTGTGCGAATCTTATCCATATGTGACCTTATGATATGTATGTGTGTGTGTGTGTGTGTGTGTGATTAAATTTCTTAATGTCATCGACCCATCTTTTTGGACTTCTTCTGCTCGCAATATGCACGTTGCGACGTAATTAGTTTTGGCACAAAATAAGCGATGACAAAAATATTTCGTGGTGCGTGCACACCACTACCTATTTCTATTTCTGACAAAGTTTTATTGGGTTATTCTTTTAAAAATGCTGACATTTCGAAATTCCATGCTTAAACGGTACAGGAAAAGATAGTGAGGAAACCGGCATGCTTGACAATTTTACGATGACCTGAAGTCTGCCAACTTGTTCTAGGCCCGTGTGGTAGACTTAACTTTTTTTTTTGTGGAGTTTGGAAAATGCTCATGATCATCTACCACCTGGGGACGTGGCAGATTAAAAACCCTTACTTTCTTTTGTCCTATAGTCATGACCATGGGATTTGTGATATTCACCATAACCATGACAGGCATTAGTCCGGGAAATGGTTAGACGATTGACTTAATTTTTAAACATGTTTACGCTTGTTCCAGGTGGTGACGAATAGGATGTGAAGTGGTGTCACGCAATCTGCTCACGCGCCGCTAACAGCGGTCATGGCGACCCGGAGATAGTGCCAGGTGAAGTCATTGTTTTACTTGGTGGGGTACCTAGCCGGAGACTGCAGGTTCGAGTCATGTCCTTGATCGAATTTTATTACTTAAAACTTTCTAAAGACCAGATCAAAATTTTCATCATGTTAAAAAATTATAATGGTTAACTTGAAGTTTTTCTAAAAAATAACAACACGTTTCTAGGATGAAATTTATTAATTGAATACTTTTTGACTACTTTATTGACAATTTGACTACATTTTTGACAAACTTTGCAAGTGTTTTCGAAAAAAATTACAAGTTGTTTTTTGTAGAATTTTAACAATTTATAATTTATACTTAATTACAATATTAGTATGACAGGCAAGAATAGTCCTATTTTTAATTTTACAATACTTATCAAAATAATCCTTACACATAGGTATCACATAAAAATTACACTAAGGAAAGAAAGAAAGAAAAAGTTTTTATTTGCGTAGGCACGACTAAACGTCAAAGTATTCGTCCGGCAATGTGCCCAGAAGACTATCATTGAATGGCAATGCTTATTCGTTCTGTTAGAAACAGACCAGCGCTCTGGTCACGCGTAGATTAAATAAAATAATTGCTTTGTAGAATAAATGTTGTTAAATTTTCATTTTGAATAACCCTTTTCCTAACAACTCCGGATTCATATTATATTTTTTTTGGGATCTAGAATGAACAAACATTTTCCGTGTATTGGGAATTCAATGTTTGAATTATGAAACTCAGGGATTTCAGTAAAAATATACTTCGCATATAACTTTCATAATATATTGCTGCAAACATGATGTTTGTCGTGGCCCGCGGCGGGATGGGCAGAGAAAAATATAATTAAGTCGTTTGTATGTGCTGGCACGGAGGCAAGCGTGCTGGGACTTTATACAGTTGAAGCTAGTGATGTGACGTTGTACTATATCGATGCTTTGAAACAATATTTTTTTATATGATGGATTCGTACCGACTAAAAACCGCACTTGCCGTACAGGGCAAGTGCTTGGCTTTGAAATATGTAGTAACGAGTAACGGTAGTCAGTTAGTCACTTTAAGCTCGATCCGTAGTCGGTGTTAATCGTATTTTATTTTAAGTGAGTTTTACTGACTGATATCTGTACTGACGTCATTAACGGACAGAAATTGAAACTCTAAGTTGCCAAACTGAGAATTTCATAGAAAAATCCAATAACACTGCTCGACCTGGGAATCAAACCTAGGATTTTTAGCAGTCACGCTTAGGACCACTAGACTAATGAGGCAATTTACGCTTTATATTTATTATGAAAATTTTACAATATCTTACTTCTAAACAAAGATACGATACGATGATAGGTAGATATCGATATATTCTATCGATACCTTCTCCCCAACACTACATCTAGCTTTTGCTCATGCCACGTTATCTAAGCTTGGCATGTCTCATGTTTAAAAAGCGCCAGCTAAGTTTTAATAACAACTTTGCTGCTATATGTCAATATATTTTGTCACGGAAACATGTAGACCGCACCCGACTTATATTTTAAGCCTAACTTTTAAATGTAAGGTCGTTCTCATTTCAAATTTGTTTTTTTTTTATACTTGGAATCATCATCATCATCACCAACCCATACAGGTACTGTCCTGCTGCTGGGTACGGGTCCCCTCTCAAGGTTATAGTTATAGGAATAGGTATAGAATGAGAGGGAGTAGGTTATAGTTCACCACGTTGCCCTAGTACGGGTTGGCAGACTTCACACGCCGTCGAGAAAACCTCTAAGGCATGCAGGTTTCCTTACGATGTTTTCCTTCAACATTTAAGCGAATGATAATTAATTATTTATACTCACATAATGTTCGAATACAAAGCTGCTTTGTATTCGAACTCAAGATCTTCAACTTGGCAGTTTAATGGTCCACTAGGCTATCACTGTTTCTGTCATGGTCGTTGTAAATTTCACGGGTCCCATAGCTATGAGTGTAGGGCAAGTGAACGCAAGTGCGGTTTTTAGTCAGTACGGGTCCGACATACCCTGCCACCTCCCCGGATGACGGAGGAACCATGAGGGTTTTCCGTACTATAAAACAAAAGGCTACCACTGCTTGATATTTCGAATTTATATTCAAATATGTCTACAAAGCAGCAATGATAGCCTAGTGGTATGACCATTAGACTGGCAAGTCAAAGGTCTCGAGTTCAATAATGAATTCATGTGCGTATTAATAATTAATTATCACTCGCTTAAACGGTGAAGGAAAACATCGTGAGGAAACCTGCATACCTTAGAGATTTTCTCGACGGTTTGTGAAGTCTGCCAACCCGCACTAGGCCAGCGTGGTGGACTATAGCCTAATCTCTCTCAATATGAGAGGAGACCCGTGTCCAGCAGTGCAGACAGCATAAGGGTTGATGATGATTCAAATATGTAAAAGCTTCCATGATTATTTTTTCATGTATTCGTGAGAGTACATTACATATTTCAATTCGTTAAAATATTCGGCATAAACTGTTTCGTTTGTCTAGTGGTTTTAAGCGCAACCTTTAGGTATACTAATACCTAACTAGTCCATGATGAACTGGTTGCAAGCATGACTACCGTTTAATCTAAGTTTTCTAAGAAGTTTTAGAAAACTTAGATTTCTATATCGACAATCCGTTTTGGAGTTACAATTCATGCTCGGTAAACCGCTTTAGTCTTAAAAGATTTCAGTGTTTGCAGGAATAATTGCAAGTAAAACTACATTTAGACCGAAAGACATGAAATATTCCATTTAACCAACACACTGATATCGCAAATTCTTGAAACATTTGAATTTGAGGAATCCAAGCAATTCAGCACCCTAGTGTCATCTCTTTTACTCCTAATCCTTAATGTTTCTAAGAATTCCGCCATCTCTTTCTCTCGTAGAGCAATATCCAGCGTTTATCCCAGATAGTCGCGGACTCGGAAGTACTCACAACCAAGGAAATGAGGAAAGAATGAAAACTCATTAGTGCGGTTATTAAAGCCAGATTACACCAAGGTCCATTAACTGGAACTTTAAACTGAGTTTAACCTATTTACTTGATATGATCGCGATGCTGCCAAAATTGCGGCTCGGGTCGGAGGTCTTAAGTTTTATAGTCGACAAGAGTTAAATTCTTTGTATTGAACAGTGACGATAGCCTAGCGGGTACTCTCAGTGGTATACGATAGTACATAGGAGCTAAATTGTAACATTATTTAGTACATTGTAAAATAAATAATAATTAAGAGCTAAATGCACAATATTTTAAGGTTTCACAACATGCATTGTACTGAAGTTATCTTATTGTATAATTACTTTACTGTACTAAATGGTTTCCAATAAAGCGTTATTATTATAATAAATGTATGACACATTGTTTAGTCCGTGAATCATATTGTGATTGAACAAAAGTGGTCATTTTCTGACCATTGTCATGTATTTTGCGGGTTATTAATTGGTATTCTCTTGAACAGTAAAGATAAAATTTACATGAAATGAAATGAAAATCACAAGAGGAATTCAAATACCTGAACTTATGGAAACTCATTTAATGCATCTAAAGAAACTTAAACGTCATTAAACTATGTAATCGGCCGTTTATGTTCCAATTCATGAGTATAGTGGTGTAATTTTATAAATTCATGAAGCCACCGTCAAGCTTCTCGTCACCGTCTGTAACTTTGTTCTTAGAAAATATACGCCAAGTTCTCAACCTCTGGAAGGGACCCGCTTTACGAAGATACTAGACGAATGGTAGGGTAACAATATTTTTGAACTTTTTTCAAAAGACAGCTAGTGTATGAGCTGTCTTGTCTGTAATGGACACAGATACTTAAAAAAAAGTCTGGGTGGGTGGATGAATATTTACCAAGCGTGGGAATTTAAGTGGTGGCGAGATTGGTATAAGGAGATCGTTTTGGCTGTTATGACTCCAAATAAAATAGCAATGCGTTCCCTTTTTCGAAAGTACATACATTTTACAGACTTATAGCAATAATTAAATATTAAGCATAATTATATAAACCTCATCGCTAAGGAAATCTTAAACATTCCTGCATTTATCAGAACATGACCTTTCCTAGAAGACTAAAAATTTATCGTTACATCAAAATTTACATTCCCAAGAACTATTCAAATATTAAAATGAAAAACCAACATTTAAATTTATCCCCGGGCTGACCCAAATACATGGAGTACCCACTTTAAGAGTTCTTGTTACACTGGTTGGTCGCCTCGTAATAGGCTCCCTTGGGGTATAAAATCGTCCATAAATTTCGTTTTGAGCTTCTCGTTGTGAAGACGGCGATATCGGCGGTGTAACATGTCGAATATTCGCATATATTCACACAATATACAGGCGGAATAAGAAGAGTATCGTAATCAAATTGTAGCTCCATGTACTTTGAATAGGGGTGCTACGTAAGTTGATTTATCGGGGAACGAAAAATGAACAAGATATCAAGTAAGATATTATTAATAAATTAATGGTATATTTTTAAATTGGCGTAGAAAAGTACTGAGAAAAATGCCTGAGATCGAACTTTTTGTTTCTCTAAAATTTATATCTTTTGGGTTGCGTGTGTTCTCAAGTTCAGAGTTGTGTACAGTAAATGAGAAGGCCGACATAATAATTATATTAACTTTATTATTTATCAAAAATCCCTAACCTGAGATATCTGTTTGTCATAAACGTGACGGTAGTGCGGCGATGGGACAACTAAACTTAAAGTGCAATGTGAGTCCTGAGTAACCAAAACATATACGTCAGGATTGCCACTACATATCTTTAAAAATGTTTACCATGCGTTAATGCTAAATAAAATTAAAAAATACTAGTAAAGTGGTAAGGCTACATCGTTCGGCATTAAACTAACTGTAAAAGTAAGTAGGTTGAAGAACATAGTAATAATATATGTCCTCGATAGATGTCGCTAACGTCACCTTTAAGACGTAGAATGAGGAAGATAATTTCGACATCTCAGGCAGTGATCTCGGCAGCTTCTTAAATGTATATCCTTAATAAATTAATGATAATTTTATCGCAAAAGTGCTCTGTTTCGTATTAAAAACAGAGTAGTTTAAGGGGGACGATGTACCTTATGAGGATGGTGGCTAAACTAACACCTACACTGTTGAACGATCTGCAAGGTCTGCTCTCGCTGCGGTCGATCGAGTATGGTAAAACTAGTTCGCCACGCTAGCCTACCGCGGGCTTCACACGCCGAGAAAATCTAAAGCTTTTCCTCACGATTTTATCCTTCACATTTTTAAGCGAGAGATAATTAAGTAACTATTAATATGCATATGATTGCGAAGAGTCAGTGGTACGGTCACCAACGAAAGTAGCTGAACATAATCCAATTTTGAAAACATCACTACACCAAAACTATTGACTAAATTCTAGTTAAGGTAAAGCTTGTAATTTATCTTATAGACAAAGAACTAATGCTACCTTCTCGGGTCAGTAACTTCTAGATAATAAAAATGTTAAAGAGTTTTAACAATCGCATCGTGTTCAGCGACTTTCGTTGCTGATTGTACGTGTTTTAGATTCGTACTCGAGATGTGGCAGTTCGATGGTCATATCAGTAGGCTATTGATATTTTTGTTTTGTTGTTATGACTAAATAAGCAGTTGGTATCCAACTTTAACTTTTCGAAATTATATGCGTAATTAATAATCAATGATCACTCGCTTAAACGGTGAAGGAAAACATCGTGAGGAAACCTGCATGCCTTAGAGATTTTCTTGACGGCGTGTGAAGTCTGCCAACTCGCATTAGGCCAGCGTGGTGGACTATAGACTAATCCCTCTCAATATGAGAGGAGACCCGTGCTCAGTAGTGGGACAGTTTATAGGTTGATGACGATGATGAAACCCAAATTACATGTCAATAAAGCATAGCAACAACTCAACACGTCCCACAAAAAAGGTAGAAACACTCTAGTTCTCTTCAAAATACAGCAAGCCTCGCGATATCGCGCCCTCGCGTGTCCGAAGGTCGCCGGGGCAGATACGGACGATTTGCAATTCAAAAGCCGGCGGCGAGTGGTGGCAATGCGACAGCACTTGCTATCAGTCGCTTTCGTCTATGGCCTTGGCGAGCTTTAATTGGTCCGTAATTGTGATTGGGTGTCGCGTTTCTTGGAATTTATTTAAGAAATTGCTGGTGTTTATATACCAAGTATAGTTTTATGGCTCCAGAGCCTTTTATATAACAACTAGCGGCCTGCTCCAGCTTCACACTAATGTAATGTATTAAATCATGCATGTATTATATATATATTATAATACCTTCAGGAAGAAATCTAAATGATAGTGAAAACCGTATGAAATCCATCGCGTGGTTTTGAAGAAGTGGAGAAACATCAATATGGATACTCAACCCATTTACTGTCCCACTGCTGGGCACGGGTTTTCTCAGGATGAGAGGGATTAGGCTATAGTCCACCACGCTGGCCTAGTGCAGGTTGGCAGACTTCACACACCGTTGAGAAAAATCTCTAAGGCATGCAGGTTTCCTCACGATGTTTTCCTTCACTGTTCAAGCGAGTGACAATTAATTATTAATACGCACGTGAATTCTAAAAGTCTTCAAGATTAGAATCTAGCGTTCAGATGTCATAATGCGTTGCATACGTTGCGTACGTGGGGTCAGTCTGTTTCTACGTTTATTTTCGTCATTTACTCGTACGTGTCGTCTACGCTGCGCATAATAAGTTCAGTTGATCAACGCCTGCTGCAACGGCACATATAGTTCAGGGCTTATCCTCTATTTGCTTTCAAGCAGGATTGATCTGTATGGTTCGAAGTGTTGCCAGTACTTATAGAAAATACATTTTAACATTTTGTCTTTGATTGTTAAGATAAATGCAATAACACGTTGAGATAATAACATACCATCATGCCTGTATTCCCCGCAGGGTTAGGCAGAGGTGTACTAATGTACACCCACATTTCGCCGGTATGTTTAGGTCCCATGTAATAGGGGGCGAGCCTATTGCCATTAACCGGGCACAAATCCAGACTCCGAACTGCTACTGAGTTACATAGAAAAACCCAATAACACTATGCTCGACCTGGGGATCGAACCCAGGACCTCTAGCGTAGCAGTCGCGCTTAGGACCACTACACTACTGAGGCAGTCTTACATATAAGTAGGCATACATTTAGAAAGTAATCTCACTCGCCCGCTGACGCTCGCCGCGAGAGGACGTATCGCTTGCGCTGCGCTCTCTCTAAGCTCGTCTCGCTGTGCCCCGCCACAGCGCTCCGCATTCGTCCCGACTGCACCCACATATTTGATCAAAAGCTGCCTTTTTCAAGGCGGTGGCTGATTTTCTGTCTTTTGCGGACTTCGGTACGCTCGCGCTCTAGCCCCTTAAGGGAAAAACCACAGTTTCGTGGTCCTCGGTGGAAACCGTACGGTGCCAACGAAACCGAGTGGGGTGTGGACCCGATACACCCGCTAAGCCCCTTCTGGGTAAAGCAAAAATCGGAAGGAGCTAGGACCACCGGCCTTGGGGGGTCTCCTAGTCGACCCTAGCTCTAACCCCGTTCTCTTACAGCTCCTCTAGTATCGTACTAGTACGGTACTAGAGCATAGGAACCCGTTCGCACATTAAGACTGGCGACGGGAGACAAGCTAGGGTACACTACAGGTACTCACGCCTCCCTGCCTACACCCGGCAGGGAGGGTTCATTCACCTACACAACCCCGGGCCCATCCAACCCGGGGACGGTAGAGTTAGGATCCACTCGAAATTCCCCTTTCCCTTTTGCCTCTCTCGGACATCTCGTCAAGATGTCCGACGCCAGCCTCATCATTTTTCTCAGGGAGGTCCTCTTAAAGGACCCCGAATTTTTGGCCAAATATGGCTCCAAGCTCCCACGTGAGCTAGCCCCTCGTCCCGCCCGCGCCCCCATCCCCGACAGCCCGGCCTCACCGGACGCAGATGTTCCTTCAATGGAACACCTGCATAAACAATTAGATTCTCCGGAAAGCCCGGAGGCTAATTTTTACGACCCCGCACTATTGTGCGATTCCCCGATCCCCATTGCGAACAATAGGTTCTCGAGCCTATTGTCCGCTGATTCGGAGAATGTTGGCGCACGTGCGCCAATTACTGTAGCCCCGCCCCCAACTCAAACGGTGCCAATGGACACGTCGGCACCGCGTGACTCCGAGTCCGAGTCGTCCCTCTCAGACTCGAGCTCTAGCTCTGAATCCTCTGACGGATTCACCCCGGTAACAGGGAAAAAAAGGCCTCGTAAAAACAAGGCCAACTCTGTTGCCCCCGCTAAGGCCCCCAGGACCGCTGAGGTCATCGACTCCCCAGCTTCTCCCATCCCATCAACCTCTTCACAGGTTGCTTCCTCCCCCGCCCCTCGCCCTCGTTCTCAGCCTACTGAGAACGCACCCAAGAAAGGCAAAGCCCCGCCCCCCGTCATTGTCCACGACAAAGAGTCGTGGGTCCTCATCTCCAAGATGTGTGTTGATCGCAAGATCAACTACACCTCTGCCCGACCAATCCAAGAGGGTATCAAAGTTACCCTCTCGACCTCCACCGACTTTAGAGGCTTTACAAGCCTACTTACCGAGCGTAAAATTAATTACCACACTTTTACGCTCGCTTCCGAGAAACCCCTACGCGTCATTATCCGCGGGATTCCCAAGGAGATTGACACGGAGGACGTACTCAGCGACCTTAAGTCGCAAAATATTCCCGCCCTCGAAATCCATCGCATGCACCGCGGCCGCGGTGGCATGCTGTACAACATGGTACTCGCCATTATCGAGCAATCGGAGGGCGCTAAGGCCATATTTAACATCCGATCCGTTTGCCACTTATCCGGTATTCGGATCGAAAAACCCCACAAGGGAGGTCCCATAGGGCAATGTCACAATTGCCAACTATACGGCCACGCAGGCCGTAACTGCCATGCCAGATCCCGGTGCGTGAAATGCCTAGGCGATCACGCTACCGCGGACTGCAGTCGTCCTAAAGACAGGACACTTTGTACCGAACCTCCCAGTTGTGTTCTGTGCGGGGAGCAAGGTCACCCGGCTAATTACCGTGGTTGCCCCAAGGCCCCCAAAATCTCTCCCAAGCACGCTAAACGTGCTGCGGCGAAGACCCAGAGGGAAAGCCCCTCGGCCGCCCTCCCTGACCGCCTTAGCCCTCAAAGGCCCTCCCCTTGGAGCGCGCTGAATCACCAGCAAGCGTTTCCCCCTCTTAAAACGCCACATCATGTGGCAAACATCGCACCCCTAATGGGTGCCCCCACCCATGCTCCCTGCGCGCCGGCTTCCCCGGCCGCTCTAAGACCCGCACAGGCCTCTAAGCCTGCGCTTGCGCCAGCACCCACGCAACCCCACGTACTCGCCTCTGCCACCCCGGCAGCAGGAAGGTCCTTGGGTGCTGCTTTTAAAGCGTTCAGTGTCGCCCCCATTGAACGCATCACTACCATTGGCCACGCCCTCATAGCTAATGAGGGAAACGGCCTCAGCATTCTCAAAATCATATCCGAGAATGCTGATCTAATTGATGCATTCTCCCAGCTTAGGTTCTAAATGGCGGTGCACGTAGGTAGAACCAAACCCCGATCCCTTAAAATAGGTTTTTTCAACGCGAATAGCATGAATGGTCAACGTGATGAGATCGCCACTTTCCTCCGCGACCATCAAATTGACATCTTCCTCATACAGGAGACCTTCCTCAAACCATCCAAGAGGAATCCTGGAATTGCAAACTATCATATAGTGCGCAATGACAGGACTCGTTCTCAAGGAGGTGGTACCCTCATTTACTATAAAAGGTCCTTGTACTGCACTCCTATGGATAATCCTTCCCTCGAGCATATTGAGACCTCGATATGTCGAGTAGGCATGACCGGTCATCAACCGATAACTATCGTATCGGCTTATATCCCCCTAGCAGTGCTAGGCTTCACATACGTCCCGACTTAGAAGCCCTCTTAGGCTTAGGTGACTCAGTTATCATAGCAGGTGACCTTAACGCGAAAAATGTCGCCTGGAATTGCCACTCGAACAACCAGAGAGGCAGAGAGCTTGATAACCTGAGCACCTTGCTAAATTACGATATCATCGCCCCAATGATGCCCACCCACTATCCCGCTGACGTAAACCACAGACCTGACGTACTCGACATAGCCCTCTTAAAGAACGTAAACTTAGGTTTACGCTCTCTAGAGACGCTACAAGAGTTAGACTCTGACCACCGACCTGTGATCCTAGTATTAGGCCCCAGACTTGCCCCCTCAGATCCAGGTCAGCCCGCTCCAACAAAGGTGATAACGGATTGGAGGAAACTCGAGGAACGCCTCAAGTCGACTTCATCCGTCCACCTGGATGCCATCCCCGACTCTATAGTGTCAGCTGCCGACGCGACGGGCGCGATCGACTCCCTCACCGACCATGTACAATCCCTGTTGAACGAATGTTCACGACAGATTCCAGAGGAGTTTGATAACCGCTGGAATCTGCCGGAGGATGTGCGTGGCTTGATGACGGAGAAGAACGCGGCCATCAGAGCGTACGACAGTTTTCCTTGCGAGCCGAACCGCGCTCACATGCGCAATTTACAGCGTGCTGTAAAGAAACGCATAAATGAGTTGCGCGAGGCCCGCTGGGACAATTGGTTGAAGGACCTGGAGCCCACCCATCAGGCCTTCTGGCAGCTGACCCGGAAGCTCAAGTCCGATCAAGAGTCTACAATGCCCCCTCTGAACCGTCCTAATCAAAGGCCCGCCTTTGACGACGACGAAAAAGCCGAATGCCTAGCCGACAGTCTAGAGGCACAATGCTCGCCTAGCACTCTACCAGTAGACAAGGCCCACCTCAATGAGGTGAACGCCGAAGTCGAACGTAGAGTCGCCCTCTCGCTGTCCCCCGAAACCCTACGGCCCCCGTAAGTTCCACTCCCTCCCCCGCCCCCGACCCAGACGATCCCGTCCCCCCCGTCACTGCGGACGAAGTTCGGTCGATCGTACAGAACCTACGACCCAGGAAAGCCCCCGGTTCAGACGGCATCACCAACAAGGTGGTTAAGCTCTTCCCCGCCTCCCTGATCATTCTGATGACCGCCATCTTCAATGCGGCATTAAATAATAACATCTTCCCACAAGTGTGGAAAGAAGCTACCGTCATCGGTATCCCTAAACCCGGTAAACCCAGGTCTGAGCCCTCCAGTTATCGCCCCATAAGTCTCCTCAAAGTCCTTGGGAAGATCTATG
Organism: Acronicta alni; assembly: GCA_964056405.1. Lineage (NCBI taxonomy): Eukaryota > Metazoa > Arthropoda > Insecta > Lepidoptera > Noctuidae > Acronicta > Acronicta alni. The sequence goes on along the minus strand of OZ043915.1, from coordinate 14,922,615 downwards.
AGCGGCTTATCTATGCCCGATTAAAGAACTTTGCCGAATCCCACAATCTCATTCCCGACGAGCAGTTTGGTTTTCGAACCAAACACTCTTGTATCCACCAAGTGCATCGCATAGTCGAACATATCAGCGCTGGATTCCAGCGCGGAATGACGACTGGCATGCTATTCTTCGACGTGGCGAAAGCCTTTGACAAGGTCTGGCACAATGGCTTGATTTACAAGCTATATTCATTCAACGTGCCAGACCGTCTCGTGCTCATCATACGAGATTTTCTGTCGAATCGCACCTTTCGCTATCGTATAGAGGGTGGCACACTCTCGTCCCCCCATCCTATCCGAGCCGGAGTCCCGCAGGGCTCCGTGCTCTCCCCTCTCCTTTTCACGCTGTACACCAGCGATATTCCAAAAAGATCCAAGTCGCAGTTGGCTCTATTCGCTGACGACACGGCTATATATTATTCCGGCATCAGCCTAACAAACATCACCAAAATTCTCCAATCCTCGGTCAATGCCCTAGGGAATTGGTTCAGGAAATGGAGAATAGAGGTGAATCCCTCCAAGAGCGCGGCGGTTCTCTTTCACAAGAGTTCCGACCTCTCCGCTCAAGCCCAACCCATCTCCCTCTTCGGCCAACAGATCCCTTGGGAAAAGAAAGCCAAATACCTGGGCGTGGTTCTAGATTACCGACTTACGTTCCGAGAGCACATAAAAACGGTGCGTTCGCGCGCCGCTTTTGCTCTAGGACGTCTACATGGCATGCTCAATGCACGCAGTAAACTCTCCCTTAAATACAAGGTGAGAATTTACGTGATGTGTATTCGCCCCATCATGACCTATGCGAGTGTCGTATTCGCTCACATAGAAAGTCCCGCTATCCATAGGATGCAGACCCTCCAAAACCGATTCATGCGCAAAGCCACGGGCGCCCCTTGGTACGTGCGCAATAGGGACCTTCACTTAGACCTAAAACTGCCTACCATCAAGCAGTTTATGAAACGCGCCTCTAAGCGCTATTTCGATTTGGCCCCCCTTCACCCTAATCCCCTAGTGGTCAGTAGCGTAGACTACAAACCCTCTCAGATAAGTAGAGTGCGCCGCCCAAGGCACGCACTCACTTACCCTGACGACCAAATCACCCTAGCGCAGGAGTCAAACAGAGTGACTAGCACTCTCAAAACACACGCACAAAAACGCCGCCCGATATACCGTCCTCGCCGGCCCGTCGCGAAGACCCCTTAACGGTAATCCTCCCCGTCCCTTGCTCGAGCCGGCCCGTGCCGAGCCAGTAGCTTTAAATTCGCCCCTAAATAATTTAAACCCAGATCCAGCCGTCCCTAGCTGCCCCCCCAGCAACGCCCTAAGCCGAGGTCCGAGTCCCGCAGGGGACACCCTTAGCTGTGTTGCTTAGTTTATAAGTTGCCCCTGGCTGGAGGCATTTGGTGCCTCGCCACCTAGTCCGGTTAAGTTTTTAAAGCTCCCTCGAGCTAAAAACTATGTCCGACCTAAAAAAAAAAAAAAAAAATTAGAAAGTAAGTATATATAATTATATATTATAAAGAGAGATAGTGGAGGGAGAAAGTGAGGTAGAGGCGAGTGGGTGGGAGATTACCACTGACCTCTATAGTGGAGATTACACAGTGTGGTGGAACATTTTCATACAAATATATTGATCCCGATTTGATTTGTTTTGTCTTTGTCAGGCAGACATAATTATGACACAGAGCGACATAAAGCGATTGTTTTCCAAATGTAAAAATGTTATAAATTAAGATTTTCTTCGTGTTATTTCTATGGCTGGTAGTATTTAAATGTCTTTGTCTTTCTGTTGATCATGTAATGTCATCAATGAGTGACATTCACGATAATTATTAGGTAACAAAATATTTCTCTACAGCATGGCACAGGTCCTTTGAATGTAGGTAATATATAATTTTATTGTAATTGTTCATAGTTACCCGTATGGATTGTGCTCTGTATCCATCGGCACTACATATCAACTTTGGGCCTTTCTCAAAAACAGCCCTGCAGTAACTATGCGGCTGTTCATCAGCTGAGATTGGCACCGTATTTTGGTCTCAAACTTTGTTATTTTATGCTTTTTATTTATTTTCTTTTATGTTTTATCTTGTGAGGTTTTCAAAATAAGGTTTTTTCTTTCTTTCTTTCTTAATTTGGTACGTGTAGGTGGAAAAAAACCTACAACGATCTATGTAACAAGTTTATATTTCGAGGTTCTTCATAAAAAGTAATTCAATTCATTCAATAAAAATTGAACATGACACACACTGAAGAAAAAAATTATCTAATTTCCCTAATAATTAAATAATTCGACAGACTTTATTACAACATATATTTATTAAATCTATATTTCATCATCATCATATATGGGGGAGGCCTTTATTCACTGCTGAATAAAGGCCTCCCCCATAGACTTCCACAAATACCGGTTATAAGCGTCCTGCATCCAACGACTTCCAGTGACCTTTACCGAGTCGTCCGTTCAATCTATATTTACTAAAGTTTAATAGATTCGTGAATAAATTAAGCTACAAGTGTTGCTGAAAGCTGCCCTTCATGTAGACGTTATTTTAACACGATTACTGTATTCAAACAGCATAAATAATTAATTCTCTAGCCATTTGCATAACCGTCGCGGTCAAAAACGGACGGCTGCTGATTGGTGAGCCGTTTTAAAGTCATGAACATTACTTAAAATATAATTTCGATACCATTTCAGTACTGAAACAGAAAATATGGTTCAAATATCGAAATATTCTGGTCCAGAATAACACATACCATCACACCTGTATTCTCCGAAGGGTTATGCAGAGGTGTACTCATGTACATCCACAGTTCGTCGGTATATGTTTAAGGCCCATATAGTAGTAGTAATGGCAATCTATTGCTATGAATTAACCGGGTTCAAATCCAAACTCCGAGCGGCTAGTGAGAATTCCATAGAAAAACCCAATCATACTGCTCAACCTGGGAATTGAACCCTCAAGCGTAGCAGTCGCACTAGGCTAATGAGGCAGTGTATGTAATTTATAGTAATATATTTACTTTAAGGAATAATGCAAACAGTGAAATTACTGGACAAAATTAAATGAGGGTTAAAATCTGACGTCCCAGGACATGTCTATAGACGATGCAAATCGTGTACTTTGCAACCATGGTGGAAGCGCGAACGACTTTTCCTAAGAGGACATCATCACATCGACATTTCGACATTTCGACATTTCGACATTTCGACATTTCGACATTACGACATTGGACTGTTGTATTGTCAGCGTTGTATGACTAGTTATTCTTTAAGGTTGGTGGTGGTTTCTGCTAATGCTGCTGTGTCTGGTCTGGTACAACCGCATTGCGAAATATTCTTCCGCTAGTGAAATTACTGCCATATGAACAAAAATTAAATTAATCATTTATTTGGAACAAAACCCTATTTACAACTCTTTCATACCCACCAAACTGCGTAACAGTTTGTCGGCGGGGATAAGCGCTTGTCTTAATTATGTTAGTTCCCTGTTAACTACATTTTATATAAATAAAACAAAAAAATAAAATAATAATGATACTCAGTTGCAAAAATAAAAATACAAACAACTCAAGTCTCAGGATGACAACGCGGTAATGATACCATTGGTATGGTTGTAATATACCTATAGGCTGCGGTTGCTGCTTACTACCAGGAGACCTGTATGTTTGTTTGTCATCTTATCATAAAAAAAAGAAATATATTGAATTTCCTTTTGAGCAAACATCCAAACAGCTTTGAGTTGACCTACTTTGATAGTCGACAGGAATGAATCGGACATCGTGTAGCATAACGACCAAGGCCAAACTCGATTCAAACAAAAAATAATATCTACCATTATCGCAATTAAAATACCTAGATTTGTATCATTTATGACCTAGGTCTAATTAGATATTATAATCACCTAAATACTAAATTGGGTCAATCTTGACTAATGATGACTTGCGGTATTGCTTGGATTCTTGGTCAATAGAAAAGACTATCTATACAATAAGTAGCTGATAAGATTTATTTTTCTCGGGTGGGAATCGAATCCACGACAAGCGGAGCGACGGTAGTTCTGTTCCTACTATTTTATAATACTTATTAAAAATATATAAAACCTGACAACCAATCTATAATCAGGATATCGGTATTGTCCAGAAAATGGTTTGCGGAGGTCTGATTGCAGTTGCTTCGTGTAAAATAGGTACTGATATTCAGCCGCATCTGGTATCTGGATAGTTGATTAATGGCTACGGGGGTAGCCATTGGTGATGTACCTTCTGAGGTAAAAGTCAGTTTTATGGAAAAGTAAATGAGAGGAAACTAAAACCAACAACATATGACGTCAATATGTTCCAGTACAATTGATATCCGATCCAGTTAAGCGACATCCGTCCTCATCGCTTGAACGCGTATTGACAAATACTGTTATTAAATATTGTAGGTTTTGTAGACAAAAATGCGGGAATTTTCATTTTTAGTTGAAATAGGTATTAATTACAACTGCCTCATTTATCGCGTGGTCGCAAGCGCGACTACTATGTAGCTTGAGGTCTTGGGTCCGATTCCCATGTCGAGCAAAGTTATTCTCAGCAGCAGATCTGAGTTGGGATTTGCGTCCGGTTAATAGCAATAGCCGTTCTCGTTCCACTGCAGGGCAAAGGCCTCCCTACCTTCCTTCCATTCCTCACGGTTCAAGGCTTGTTTGGGCCAATCCTTTCAGAAAGAGTAAAGCTCATCCCGCCATCTTCGTCTAGGCCTGCCGCGTTGTCGTCTGCCGTTTTGTGGGACCCATTTGGTACTTCTTTTAGTCCACAGCTCATTTGACATGCGACAGAGATCCAGCTCAGTTTCACTTCAAGCTAGCGGCTTTTTGGCCTATGTCAGTGATCTGAGTTTTGGAGCGTAGTATGCTATTTTTGATGCGGTCTGCTAATTTGACTCCCATCATACTGCGCTCCGTGGCTCTCTGACAAACCCTAAGTGCGGACTTCTGATGTCAAAGACCAGACGGCTAAATAAATAAATAATAGCAATAGCCTCGCGTCCTATTACATGGGACTTACATATCATACTGGCGAACAGTGGGTGTACATTATTGTAATCCTCTGATCAGACAGTCTACATCAGTTAAAATGTACCATTTTTACAAATACAAAATAGTTTATTTCATTAAAAAATAATGGTTTTACAAACATTAGTGATTGGAGCCCTTTAAGCAATGATGCCTGTGTTAGGAGACTCCGCTCTTTCATACCAAAGTAAAAAATAATAAAACAACGAAGTTGTAAAACGAAAAATAACATGAAACAGAATTAACTAGTAGTTAGTATTATGCCTAACAACTATCTGCTGGCACTACACTTTGACATTGTCTGCAATATAGTATACAAACAATTATCTCTTTGAAACCCTATATCGTTACAGCATAGCAATTTGCCGTACCGCGCTCTCTAGTGGGGCGCACGGTCGGGACGCCATTGTTGAAAACAAATGATCGAAACGGAAACTTGTAGCAGATTGTACTCAGTTATTGTAATTTTATCTCACGCAGATCTGTGTGACGTCTATGTCATTGACATAAAGTTCCAATTTCAATAATTTAAGGGACCTTAAGATATAAGGTAATTACAATATGACTATTTGTCAATTTTGGCCCTTTTAAAGTACAGAAAATCCTCAAGAAGTTTCTGGTGGGTGGCAGGATATGTCGGACTCGTACCGATTAAAAATCGCATCTGCCTTCACTTACCCTGTAGTCATGGCCATGGGATCCGAGGAATTCGCCACGACTTGCTGTCAACCCTACCTATTCGCACCCGTCAGGTGGCTGCTTGAATAGCTTGTACGAAAAGGAGCCCGACCCGTCACGTCCCTGACAAATCAATGATGTGTATTTAAAAAAAAAACCACTAAGATGGCAAACTAGTATACGGCCCACCTGATGGGAAGTGGTTACTGTAGCCTAAAGATGCTTGCAACACCAGTATCACTTGCGCGTTGCCGAATCTGTAAAACGAAAGAGGACTGCCAACAAAACGTTTCCTCGCGGAACACTGTATTGTATTGTAGTGTATTGGCCTTATATTAAAGCTTCGACGTCTGTTGTCTAGTGATTCGTGTGTCGGACTGCTAATCACGAGGTCGAACGCTCAATTCTCACCTATGACCATGGTGTTGGTGTGGTTTGTTGTGTTTCTTAAATATTACAGGTATATAAATTTACCGCTTAGTTTGGGACTAGATGGTGCTGTGTGTATTTTTTCTTATAACAGAGAGGTATAAACGAGCACGCGGGTCACCTGATAGTAAGTGACTACCGCCGCCCATGGATATCAGTGACATTGTAGCTGTCACTAATGCGTTGCCGACCTTAAAAATACAGTCAAACGGGGTGAATAGGGATGCAGGGATGAATCCAGATAAAACTTTGAAAAGGATTTTCATTTATTATAGTTTGTTGGTATAAGGGACTCTTATATAGTTCCTAAATTATAATAAACAATAAAAGACCTTGTTGGCACCAAACTATAATAATTAAACGTGAAACTACCCTTCAAAGTTTTGTGTTGGTATAAGGGACTTTAATGTAGTTCCTAAATTATAATAAACCATAAGAACCTTACCTTATTGGCACCAAACTATAATAATTAAACCTGAAACTACCTTTTGTGTCGATTTACTCCTGCCTCCCGAAAATAAATAATAAATACAAATCTCGTATCGGATCCCACTAAGAAGTTGCCAAGTTTCGACTCAAACCGTAAATCCTGGACCCGACTGAACTGATTCCGTTCCAACCATGGGAAAACTAACCACTACCTCCATAAACGGGTATTAAGGGAGTCATCACAGTGCGATTGCGGAGCACCTGACCAGACCAGAGTATGTGGTGAACGAATGCCCACTTCGATGTTTTCCCTGTGAAACGTCGGAAGTCCAAATTCACACTAGCCGCCGAAACCTGGCTGTAAACATTAGATAAAGTCAAAGTCAAATGTTTTATTTCAATTAGACCATTGAAATAGCACTTTTGAAAAGTCAAAACTAGTTGCACGGTTCCAAAAAGTGGGTCTTATGGAGAAGAACCGGCAAGAAACTCCATAGACACTCTTCTTAAACAACATGGTTACAATGTTAATCTTAGTTTACAATGTTTGTTATGAATAGTTAATGAGAACAATGGAGTTTGATGTGTACCTACTAATAAATTAATCCAGAATAAAAAATAAAAAAAATAAATAAAAATGATTGCCATTGACAGTAAGAGCTGACTGATATGGAATTTTATCCATGCAAGACGACTGCCATACGCAATGATGATGATCCCTGCATCCCTATTCACCCCGTTTGACCCGTATGATCTTTTCGCGAAGCCCATGTCGTACTGGTTCGGGAATACTATCGCAGGTACGTTACTCCATAGTGTAAACTGGACTGTAGTAAATTGCCAACCATCCAGGTGGTGACATCACAACGAATCATTGACGTGAAAATTATGTATTTAAATCAGCCACCTGTCAATAATCCATGTTATTATTTATCTCAGATAAAAGAGGTCTGTTCTTAATTTTTCCAAGTAAATAGGGACTGATTGGTTGATAAATAGTCAATTCATCAATTTATGGAGATTATTGACATAATCGTGACGTCACGTTTAATCAATCAATCAGCCTATCTCGGATCAATGCTGGAGCTTGATCTTGCAGGTGTTTTGTAAGCGAAACGTATGTGTCCTATACTATTTTTCTTCTTTAGTGTGTGTAGTATTTTTTTTTATACTACTAAGGAGGCAAACAAGCATACGGCCCACCTGATAGTAAGCGGTTACTATAGCCTATAGACGCTTGTAACACCAGGACTATCACTTGCGCGTTGCCAACCTTGGGGGTCTGCACGGAGTCCGTAGTGTCGACCTTCGTTACGGGCGTTTCCTACTCCGTATCACCTACGGATGGATGATTCGTTCGGGGCTCGAACTAAGCATGAATGACAACACAATTTGACAATTGTCCCAACTCCCGATGTGTGTTTACCCGTACGAAATATTGAATTTGACCCTTGTTTTATCAGACTCCGATGTTTCGGAGAACTTTCGAACGGCTCTTAAGTTCGTTGACGGAGATAGGGAGTAGACCCTCTGTATTGAAAGAGGAATAGTTGCGTTGGCAGTATAAGGGTCAAAGTCCCCCCACTGCCAACACAACGTTTCCTCGTGGGGCACTGGCAACCTTACCTACTCAGCGGAAGAAACACAGCACAGCAGTATTGATACAAAATAATAATAATAGAATATTCTTGATTGTACACCATAAACAAATGCTGTACAGGTTTAGAAATCATAGAATGGTACAGAGGCCAGCACGTCAAGCTACCCCAATCTGTCAAATTTTTTTAAAAGTTTTGCAATCAAAATTTGACAGTTTTGGATAGTTTGACCTGCTGGCGTCTGTACAAAACGGGGCCTTATCGTTAAAACGATTTCTTAAAAATCTTAGGATGGTCTCCCGAGAAATGGTAGGTGATAATTAGGCAGTCTGGCGTACGGTCGACAAAAGAGTTAAGTATACAGGCAGCTAATTAAACATCGTGTTTTTTTAAAGATTCTGTAAATATGTATCACGCAATATGTGTCAAAACGCAGGTATTGTGAGCTGCTACACATCAAAACCTTTGACGGGTAATTATTTAAATCACAATCTGTGTAAAGATGCAGATTTCGTTCGCTACCTGTATACTAAACTCTTTTGTTGACTGTACATACATATAAAGATAAATATAATAAAGTAATAAGTAATACTGTTTATTATCAAATTATATAGGTAATGTTTAGTTTATGGTATGGAAAAAATTCACTGACATCTATAATACAATAGAGGTCAGTGAAAAAAGTATTTATATTTATTTTTATAATAAGATGACAAGCAAGTCAACGTCAAATATTTTATTTCAATGAGACCATAGAATAGCACTTTTGAAAAGTGATAACTAAAAAAGTGTGACCTATGGAGAAGAACCGGCAAGAAACTCCATAAACACTCTTTAGAAAAAAAAACATGATTACAGTGTTTCTTGGTTTACAAATTTCTACATGAGAACAATGTAGTTTGATGTGTACTATTAAATTAATCCAGTATAATAATTAAACAGAAAAAAAAGAGAAAGATTGCCATTGACAGCAAGAGCTGATTAGCCCCAACAGACGGCACCCGTTCACGAGCATGACGTGTGTATCGGCAACCTGATGGTAAGCGACAATAGGCTCACCCCTATTATATGGGACCTAAACAAACCGGCAAACTGTAGGTCTACATTTGTACATCTCTGCCAAACCCTTCGGAGAATACAGGCGGGATGGTATGTTATGCTATATAACTCTGCCTAATCCTCCGATAAAAACAAGCGGGACATAAATCTATAAAGAGAGATCTATTGCCCTCACTGTTTGCCCCAATATTTGCCGAGTGCCGGGCAACGGCTCCTCGATTGTTTGTATTGACAGAGCAGTACAAATACTCTCCGGTTATTGCTCTGGAGCCGATACACAAATATTTGGTGTTGAGCTAAATTTGACAGCAATGGATCACTGACGATTTTTGTGGCAATGTAATGTATTGTGTTGCTATTGTAAAACTGTTGCCCATAATAGGATTACGTGGGGGAACTCCACCACGAATTCTCCTGTTCATAAGGTCGTGGATTCGATTCTCACAGAACACAATTAATATTTATGTGATGAACATTTAATTGTTTGTGTTTGTCTGGGTGTTTCTTATGTATTATAAGTATGTATTTACAAAAAAAAAGTATATAAGTATTATATCAATTGTCTAGTACCTATAGTACAAGCTCTGCTTAGTTTGGGACTAGATGGTGCTGAGTAAAATGTCCCAAAATATGTATTTATTATTTATTTATTTATATATGTGGATCACCTGATGGTAAGTGACTACCGCCGCCCATGGATATCAGTGACATAGACATCTGTCACCAAAGCGTTGCCGACCTTTTAAATGTGTATAATATGCTCTTTTCTTGAAGGCCTCCATGTCGTACTGGTTCGGGAATATTGCCGCAGGAAGGTCATTCCTTATAGCTTACACTTTCACCTCACTGAGACTATCTAACATAATGTATGTTTAGGTCCAATGTAATAGGAGGCGTGCCTATTGCCATTAACCAGGCGTAAGTAAAACTCCTAATTGACAATTTCATTGAAAACCCAATAAAACTGCTCGACCTGGGAATCGAACCCTAGACCTCTAGTGTAGCAGTCGCGCTTACGACCGACAGGTTAATGATGCAATTTTTCATACATAGAAATTGACATTTTGTTCGATTTGTGAGTCTAAATTATTTTAGCCATTATTTTAGCTTGCGTAGGTGAACTATGTGTAGCCTTAAAAATATCTAATAGGCAATCCGTGCTAAAAAGTGGGACAGTATATTAGTGATGTTGAAGCTCATTAGGATAACCAGTTGGCATCAACAAGTTGACATAAGTTGACATCTTTATGTCAACTTTTTTGTCGACATAATAATTATTCGTTCATAGAAAATGTCATTTTATCGATTAGAGAGTCGATATAATATTGGTATTGTTGTCATGCAAGAGAGCTTATTAGGATGGAATTTGAGTTCTGTAGTTTGTAATTATCACCTGGCTATAGTTAATTACGATAATTATGACGTAGTTTATGATTAGGTTGATAGGTGTACATATTCAAAAATGTTGGTGATAACATTCGAGATAAGGCAGATAAAATATGCACCTAGAGTACTTAGCGGGACGTAATCGATTTTAATAATCAAAATCATTCTACGCCCTTTTCCCAACTACGATGTTGGGGTCGGCTTCCAATAACCAGATGTCATATGTTATTATATGTCATATTATACAGTTCTGAGAGGACACTGATTTCTGTAATACAGGTCTTTGAGCCTAGCTCAGAAATCAGGGACTGCAATATAATTTTGTTACTTTTTATGTGAATAAAGACTTATTATTCCAATATAACCTAGCCTAAGTAAGATTTTTTTATTTAGTTTTTATAATCCTTGCATTTTGAAGCTCAACTAATATAATTGACCACAACGCGTTGTGAGCTGTTTTCGATATTTGATCGTACAATGTACAATACATGAATATTCCTAATTATAATATAAATATTTATAGTTAATTAATACACTTAAAATTCTTGAAATACATCTTAGTTATGAATAGGATACCTTAAGTTCAATTATTTTCAGATGCCACCAGTCTATATTTGATCGTTACGTGAATCGATTCGACTATTTCTATACGTCCAGTCTTTCTTATGATTATGCCCGCTTCATGGCAGTAGGCTCGGAGAACTGTCGGTATGGGTATTTTGGTGAAGTCGTTCTATCTCTACTGCTTATAAACTCGTTTACAGTATGTTAAAAAATTGTTAAGAGAGTTAAGGCATAGTGGTAGTAATTCCTCTCAAACTGCAGCTGCTCGATTGGGGAAATACATCCGGCTTGTAGAAAATCGAAGTGAAATAACACTGCTTTGAGCTGTCTTGTGTTCCTTACGGTGAGCAAGGTTGCTAGTGCTCCACAAGGAAACGTTGTGTTATCAGTGCTTTATACTGCCTACCCAACTATTCCTCTTTCGTTTTACAGGGTCGGCAACGCGCAAGTGATACTCCTGGTGTTACAAGCGACTATAGGCTACGGTAACCGCTTACCATCAGGTGGGCCGTATTCTTGTTTGCCACCTTAGTGTTATAAAAATAACATAACATACCATTATGTAATCCCCGAAGAGTTAGGTCCCACTGCCGGGCACGGCTCTCCACTTAGAATCAGAGGGATTAGGCTATAGTCTACCTCGCTGGCCTAGTGCGAGTTGACAGAATTCACAGAGAAAAAGGTTTCCTCACGATGTTTTCCTTCACCGTTTAAGCGAGTGATATATGAATTATTAATACGCACTTGAATTCGAAAAGTCTGAGGTGCCTTGGATTCAAACTCGAGACCACCAATCACTAGTCTATCACTGGTCGTATCACTAGTCTATCACTGCTTATATTGCTACCGAATAGAACAAGCACACAATAATTATTTATTGATTTCTGACATTTACGCGAACATTATACATTGAAATAAAACTACTTTTTAAGGATTTTATCACGTTATATTGATATTATTAATCCCGACGTTTCGGACCCTTTACAGCGTCCAATGTCAAAGGGTCCGAAACGTCGGGATTAATAATACCAATATAACGCGATAAAATCCATAAAAAGTAGTTTTATTTCAACAATAATTACTTATTTGTTAAATAAATTTTCATTTACTGAATATTTTCTCCTCTAAAACTTTGTAAACGGTCCTTTTGTGTTCGTTTGATGAATTATGTTTGTTTTGTATTTATAGGTATCTTCCGAGGTATTGTATAAGAACTAATTTGTCATAGGTTGTCCGTTCCAAGCTCCTTTGTTGCTCCCTACAATACTTAAAGCTTTCTTCAGTATTTGACGGCGAAGAATCAGAGTGATTGACAGGACTGAATAGGATTTTTGAATTATGTTTCAACGTTGCGTTGGAATTGGTGTGATTGAATTGGAGAAATATGTTTTTTGACTTCTCTTTCGCTCTTTGGTTGAAAATGTTCCTCCTCAATTTATTAACAAGGAGTTTCACATGTTTAGCCAAGTTGTACAAACAACTTGGCTAATTCGACTTTGTAATCATATAAATTGTTAAATATAATTTAAGTTAATTATGGGTGTATTAAACTAGTTAGCACCACTTAAAATAAACTTTATTTCTTTGAACATCAAGTTAAAATGTTTACCTATCTGGCTCTTCATTTTGGAAACTGGAATCACTATACAGGATTAGTTAGCATCGAATTTTAGACTAAAAAGCTAATATCGAGAATTTATAATGAATAATACAACAACCGTATAAACTATGTTAGCTAGAACGATTATCGGCTGTTATCCTTCATAATTTACATAGATTCGTCCTAATACGCGCCTTTTTGAAATTCCAGGTGGTGTCAGTGGAGGAGCGGCGGTATGCGCGTGGTGTTGGCAGCGCTGACGGCGCTGGCGGCGCGCGCGCTCGCCGGGCCTCACGAGCACCGCGCGCGCCACCACGCGCCCGAGCACCCCCCACATTTCCCCGCGCCGGCGCCACCCCAGCCGTACCGCGGACATGGCGAGGCCGTCCGATACAACCCAGAGTTAGACACCATCCTTCCCCGACTAGAAGATCACGAGACTTCCTCCAAGCGCGCCAAATTTGACGACGCGGAAACTTCCTCTAAAAGGGCAAAGTATGATGAGCGGTTCTACTCGAACCATGAGCGGGCTGATGAGGAACTCATGGCTGATGAGCCGCAGCTCGGGCCAGAAGACGAGGATCCCCTTGTCGTCCGCACCAGAAAGGGAAGGGTAAGGGGCATCACGCTTACAGCCGCAACCGGCAAGAAAGTTGACGCTTGGTTCGGCATCCCTTACGCTCAAAAACCTTTAGGTGACTTGAGATTTAGACACCCTAGACCAGCGGAGAGCTGGGGTGACGAAATATTGAATACTACAACACTGCCACACTCATGCGTCCAAATTATAGATACTGTGTTCGGTGACTTCCCCGGAGCGATGATGTGGAATCCCAACACAGACATGCAGGAAGACTGTCTCTTTATTAACATAGTGACACCAAGACCTCGACCTAAGAATGCTGCTGTTATGCTCTGGGTCTTCGGTGGCGGGTTTTACTCGGGAACGGCTACTTTAGATGTCTATGATCCAAAAATACTAGTCTCTGAAGAGAAAGTAGTTTATGTTTCAATGCAGTATAGAGTCGCGTCACTTGGTTTTCTCTTCTTTGATACTCCTGACGTTCCAGGTAATGCTGGTCTTTTTGACCAACTAATGGCATTACAATGGGTGAAGGACAATATAGCTTATTTCGGAGGAAATCCTCATAATATTACTTTATTTGGAGAATCGGCTGGAGCCGTGTCTGTTTCCTTACATTTACTGTCCCCTCTTTCAAGAAACTTGTTCTCGCAAGCGATAATGCAGTCAGGGGCAGCAACTGCACCCTGGGCAATCATATCAAGGGAAGAAAGCATTTTGCGAGGAATTCGCTTGGCAGAAGCAGTCCACTGTCCTCACTCCAGAACGGACATGGGGCCGATGATCGAATGTCTTCGGAAGAAAAGCGCAGATGAGCTAGTCAATAACGAGTGGGGGACCCTTGGAATTTGCGAATTCCCTTTCGTTCCGATCATAGATGGTTCCTTCCTAGACGAGTTGCCTGTGAGATCGTTAGCTCACCAGAACTTTAAGAAGACTAACCTTTTGATGGGATCTAATACGGAAGAGGGATACTACTTTATACTTTATTACCTGACTGAGCTATTCCCTAAAGAGGAGAATGTTGGGATAAGTAGGGAGCAGTATTTGCAGGCAGTAAGAGAGCTGAACCCCTATGTTAATGATGTTGGACGGCAGGCTATTGTGTTCGAGTATACTGACTGGTTGAACCCAGAAGACCCCGTGAAGAACCGCAACGCTTTGGACAAAATGGTGGGAGACTACCACTTCACGTGTGGAGTGAATGAATTTGCTCATCGGTATGTGGAAACGGGAAACAATGTCTTCACATATTATTATAAGCATCGCAGTAAGAATAATCCCTGGCCATCGTGGACAGGAGTGATGCATGCTGATGAAATTAATTACGTGTTTGGAGAACCGTTGAATCCGGGAAAGAATTACTCACCTGAAGAAGTGGAGTTTAGTAAGCGGCTGATGAGATATTGGGCGAACTTCGCTAGATCCGGGTAAGATTACTGTTTAGCATTTCTTTTCAACGCAACATATTTACCAGAAACATGTTACAAAGTTCTTAATCCATAATCCATATCCTTACGTCCTTAACTTTACTAATATAACTTTGTCTATGTGTTTACCTATATTTGTTCACCTCTAAATCGCCATAGTCATGTCGAATGGGCAAGGAGATAGATTACCTTTCGTGCCTAAAAGACTTTTTGGAATGCAAGTGAAACCGCAGGCAATTGTTAGTTTGCAATCATACTAATATTTTAGATGTGAATGTTTGGATATTTGTTTGTTTGTTTATTTATTACTCAATCACGCAAAAACGGCTGAACCGATTTGCATGATATTTGGTATACTAATAGTATGTGACCGGGAATAAAGTATAGGCTACTTTTTATCCCGGAAAAATGTCGGACTATCCCGGAAATACCAAAAAACCGATACGGGATATAGCTTACGGGATTTGAATGAAATTTCATACACACATAGTAAGTGACCGGGAATAACAAATATAATATATTTTACCCCAAAATTATGTGAGAATTCCCAGAAAACTTATGTAGGAGACCTACTTACGGGATTTAAATGAAATGTACTAATAGTTTGTGATTGGCGCTGGCATATTGAATACTTCTTTTTTCGGAACAAAGCGGGGATTTCCCTAACATTGAGTACTTCTTATCCCATGAATAAAATCCGACAACAATTGTGTTACTAAGTCTAGGCGTACGAAGTCGCGGGTAAAAGCTAGTACATTATATATTATATAAATATTTCGTTTTTTGGTACTTCAATCTCTAGTTAAATTCACAAATTTCGGATTTCAGGAACCCATCTATAAATCCGAATGGCGAATCAACGAAGATCCACTGGCCGGTGCACACGGCAACTGGCCGGGAGTACTTGTCCTTGGCAGTCAACTCCAGTTCCGTAGGTCGTGGGCTTCGCGTTAAGGAGTGCGCCTTCTGGCAGAAGTACTTGCCACAGTTGATGGCTGCTACTAGTAAGTTTAACTTTCTTGATCTACTTTTCAAACAGTAATATATAAAGTAATAAATAAAGTAATATATAGTATACCTTAAGGGTGGATAAAACCGTCGAGGATTTAAGGATATATATAAGGATATACTTCTACTCATCATGATCAACAATTTCTTGTGTGGGATCAACCATGAAGTGCAAAAAAAACAGCTACATTCTACATTTTGTCGAGAGGCCTGAACTTTTTTTAAACTTTTTTTGAAACAGCACTTTTTATTTTCAAGATTTCTAACTTGGTCCCTTAACTAGTAGAAATAATATTGAAATAATGGTTTACTTTGGCTGTAAGACAATAAAAACACGGTGTATAAAATAATTAAATTTTATAAATAAATTCGAGGATGTTTTGGCAGATTATCAGCCATTGATAATTATGTACTAATGATCAACAGAGATACTCTGTGGAATGCATTTAAAACTTCACCTACGCACAATGATTTATTATTATTAATTTGATTTAAAGTATATTTAGATTAATAAAAGAATCTTGATAGTAAAGTTCACAGACATATACATATACTATCAGATGGTGTGATTTTATATCTATCGATATCAATAGATACTCTACTGGAATGCATTTAAAACGTTTAAGCTCATAATATTATTGTTTGTTTGATTTTAGGTATATTTAGAGTAGAACTTAACAAAATCTTGATAGTAAAATTGACAGACATTAATATTTACTATCAGATAGTGCGATCTACATGTACCTATATTGATAACAAAATCAACGATGATATGAAAAAAACTAATCATATCTATGATTTTAATATCCTCGTTTGACTTCCCATTGCCAATGTATAACTGCTTAACAACGATTAATTCTTCAGTAAGAATTTCAAGATTCCTGTTTTAATTATATCTTATGTATTAATCAATGATATTACTTGGCCTTCCCTATCCAGCCTTGAAATATTTATTTTTTACAGTATCTTTTATGTAAATGATGACTTTGCTTTTAATTATAACAGTCCTGATAAATTACACCGCTATGTGCCCATGGACTAATAGCATTCTGAAAAGACTCCATATTTCTACAGTGGCATATTGATATATTTTAATTGTAGTAAGATGACAAGCATACGTGCCAGCTGATAAGCGGTAACCGTGGTCTACAGACGTTTGACATCTGGAAATCTCAGTTGTCCTGATTCATTTGCCCAATAATTCCTGTTTCAAAAATACTACTAACATGTTTTAATATCTTTAATGATAAATCTTCTCTAATTTCAGATAAGCCAGAACCTCCAAAGAACTGCACCAACAGCGCGGCGCCCATCAAGGTGCCGTACGAGATTTTCGGTGTAGGCGTCGTCATCGCCACTGGTTTGGCCAAGACCAGCATGTTCAAGTACATCGTATAAGTACTTTGTGTGGTCTATCGGCCTTTAAGTTTTATTTGCTTCGTCTCAAGCTTCTTCACTAGCAGGATACTGATACTTAGTAGATGGTATCTCTAAACATCTCCAAGACAGTTTATTAATTCGTAAAGATATTTTGGGTACGGTAAAACAGTGACTCTCACCTATTCAGCCAGATCTATTTATTGATTAAATTTATAACTCGGACTTAAACAATACCAGAGGGATTTAGTATGTTCGATTTTTATATGATTTTGTTGCTTTAGAATTAATATTTTAATCGGCTTGATATTTGAGATAGCAGTTGTAACATCTCGTTCGTATTGTGATTGCAATGAAAAGGAGGGACAAATCAGGTCATTAACATTATAATAAAGGAAAGGAAGATAATCTAATGCCACTGATAATTTTTAGAATGGATTTTTCACGAGACAATAAAGTGGGTTATATCGACATAATTAAAGTTATCAAGTTGATCAAAATTGATTGCAAAATTATCTTTTTTCGTACATCATTTGTATATTCATTCAACAATTGTTTTTTTTCCTATCAACAATGATAGGGTTTTGTTTTTAAAATAAATCCTTTGTAGTCTATAATTTGTTTACTAGACTTTACTGATTCTATTGTTTGGAAAGAGAACTAATTTCTTTCTGTCCCTTTCTAACTAAAAAGATGAAAACAAATATATAGAGGGCATATTTTAGTCTTATCAAGTTTTTTTATTATTTTAGTCCTTTTGTCATTAGTAAATCGGTTATTATCTACCTTTTCTGTTTTAATATTAATTATCAGTATTTTGGTAGTGAAGAAACATAAATATTATTCGTGTACAATATTATGTGTTGCCGCCAAAGAATCTCTGGAATATTTTCTTATCAACTTATTTTTATAACGTAGAGTATTTTAGTTGTAAGCCACCTCGAGTGTTGAATTGCTGAGTCCATTAATATTCGTCTAGATATCTGTTAAGTTCAATAGTTAATGTAAGCGATGTAACGTATTATTTAAATTTTAATGTTATACTTTAAAAGGAGTGATTTCTCCAACTACATATCACTTGTTAATAACAAATTATAGATTACTGGTAGTCGTAATTTCGTCATAGTATAAGTATCTACATATCTTTAGTAGGTTAAAGAACTTCAGCTGTGTTGTGTAACGTGAAATGTCAACTCTGTTTTAATGATGCTAAGGGGCAAGTTATTTCCATTGAGTCTGCGGTGTGTTTCGGAGGTTCTGAGAAGGCGTAGATATGAGAAAAATGATTAAAACTGTTAGCTTTAAATCGCCTCTAACGCATACATATCACGCAAGGCATAGAAATAATTAAGTTCATTATAGCCTTAGGTAGTAAGTTTAATATAAGCTAGATCATTTCACAACTCTGTAGTGGACCAATATTAGAAAGTTGTACATGTTATAATGGTTCAATGTTAATCAAGCGGTGGAGATGAACAGGATCGTCGGAGGGAGATTATATAAAAACAAAACAAAACAAGAGACGTAAACAAACTACCAAAGAAACTATAGATACAAAATAATATAAGACTAAATTTCATTATAAATGTAACAATATTATAATTAATGGAGGAAGAAGAAAAAAACATGAGACGAAATCCAAAGGAAAGGAAGATGTACAGAAAGTAGTATACTAAATGTATTAGATAATACAAAATTTAGTACATTACGTTTAGGGTCGATACATCTAGTTTAGAGATCGTAGTTCCAGCAGTTCAGCTTTCAAATATTGGTGGACGGATAGATGAATCTTTACAATTCGAGATTTAAGATAAAAAAAATATATTACTAGTACAATACTGTAAGTTTTCTCGCGACAGCCGACTAGACAACCAAATACTTCATTGATGTAAATAAAATGAGTGTTAGTGTTATGTAGGGACTCGTGGTGCCCCTAGTTCTTTTTTTAAGGGCAGATCAAACGGGTGCCTATATCGTATTTATCGAAAAAATTGATAACCTGTTGTGAAGGACGATACCTATGAGATATAGAAACTAAATGTAATTTTTATGTAGTATTTTGAGCTTCTGTTGTCTTATTTGTATAGGCTACATGATCGTTCATTTGGATGACGGTGTCTTTATTCGCTATGTTAGTTAATGTATAGTAATTCATGTTTCTAGTTCCATGTTCGATGTTTCACGGATTACGCTTATTTTAGATCTGCGTATATAAACCTATAGAGTGCCTCTTATTCACTTTTATATATATTGATACATAGGTGATACTGGTAGGTGTAGTTCGCGATATTTCTATATGCACTGTTTATTTTTTTTATTATTACTTCTTGTTCATAGTGCCAAATGAGATTGTGAAATCTAAAAAGGTTTGAATTTTGCGGTATTCATTTGCTTTTGACAAATTAAAAATTGTATATTTCAAACATTCGAATTCATTCGAAAATTGAATTAATTATTTGTCCAAATAATGCTTTGAATTTGGCGGTGTATATTTTAAAGTTATGATGTGAAGAACAATGTTGGCGGTTTGTAAACCTAGACTCAAAATAGTCGCCATCGTCTCAATTACTACAAGGAAAAGAGAAGAACAATAATGTTGGTGTACCTATATTCCAAACATAAGTTATTTATTTTTTTAAATTACGCACACTAGAAAAAAAAATACAAACTATAGCAGTGACTTCTGCTATGGTGACAAAATTGAAATAAGAACTAAATAAAATAAAATAAAAGAAACATTTGAATTAATATTAAAATAAATATTAATTTCTTTAAGTAGGTACTTACGTATTAGATTGGAATTTAAATTATTCAAATTGAAAAATTTATCAAACCAAAAAACATTGAGTCGTAGAATCAATGAAATAAGATTTTAAATTGACTACATAAATTAGATTTTTTTTATGTGATTTATGTGATGAAATGTCGAGACGAGCAAGACGTACACCTGGTGTGTTGTGTTAACGCCTGCCCATAACAATTGCAGTGTCTCCAAGGAGGTTGAATATATCAAAGTTCTGTGTGGCACTACACTGCACTAGACACCCTGAGACATAAGCTTAAGTCACTATTGCCCTGTAATTTCGCTGGAAACATTGCTCTTAGACCGGAACACAGTAATGCATTTGTGGAAAGGGGAAGTACCCAGGTGGTTTCTTGCAGAAGAAACCTGCCACTACAACTTATTAGGTACGCAAGTGATAATCTTTTTTTCGAAGGTAAGAACTCCTTCATTGTTGTTCACAAATTAACAAAAAAAAACAATGTTTTTGAAAACACTACACAATATTGCTATGACAATAAAAAACATTATTTCCAAATTTATTTTTTATGGTAACATTTTTAATAATTGCAATCCTTTTCCTAACTGATACTAGATTATTAATTATATAAGATGAATTTTATAGAACACGAATAAACTACGTTGTAGATTTTTTGTTTTTCATATTTTGTTATCTTTATCTAATTTGTATTATGTTTAATTAATTTTGATAACAAAATCTTATTTTGATAATATTGTTTTGTTTCTTTACATTTCACATGATTGATTTCGACTTATTAAAAACAAAATTATGCATTTTCCCCCTCTTGATATATAATTTTTACGATCACTGAATTCAAATTTCGAATTCGTGTTTTGTAAGATTTAAAAAGTGAATGTGAAAATTCCGTTGCTCTTTATACACTGATACTTCGCTTCGGTACTCCGCTTGGCTATAATGTTAAATGTAAAATAAAATAATCAATGTATTACGAATGGCCTAAAACTGTAAAACGTACGACTTTGAGGCCTATGAGAATTTTCCGTGTTCTTATTTTAAATTCAAACGTTATCTTTTTTCCAATTCTAATAGCGATTCCAGTAAGTTAAATAACATTAGTGCTATGATTGCATTATTGAATGTTTGCAACGTTTGTGTTTCATTATAAAAATAAATGCTTGTATATAAAACCTTTTTTTATTTACATTATGCGGAGATGGTGGGGAAAACCGCATTGCTAAAAATGCTAATATCAGAAGAATACAGACTTCAACCGAAGTGTTTGGCAGTCATGTAGATACTGTACAGCGACAATTCTCTGGTGTGCTTAAGTCCTATGTAATAGAGGGCGAGCCTATTGCTATTTACCAGCCACGAAACCAAAATCGGAACTGCTACTGAAAATTTTATAGAAAAATCCAATAATACTTTGCTTGACCTGGGAATCGACCCAAAATCTCAAGCGTAGCAGTCGCGCTGACCAAAACTGGACTAATGAGACAGTCTAAAGTTTAGTTTAAAATATGTTTTTTTTATTGATTTTTGAAACTTACGAAAATATTAGACATTGAAATAAAACTACTTTTTTTACTAGCGTCCAATCCGTGACGATGGACGCTGTAAAGGGTCCGAAACGTCGGGATAATTAATATCAATATAACGCGATAAAATTCGTAAAAAGTAGTTTTATTTAAATGTTTTTTTTTATCATTACCATCCCTACTAATATTTTAAATGCGAAAGTAACTGTCTATTACGCTTTCACACCTAAACCGCTGAATCAATTTTAATGTAAGTAAGTAAGGACATAGGCTGCCTTTTGTCTCAAAAAGCGCTTTAAACTGCTAATATTTTAATATTTTAACCTGCTTCTTTAACATACCTACTTAGGCTATAGGCTCATGACGTGTAATTATCATTATTTGCGGAAAATCTTTTCAATAAAAGATTTTATTAGTAGTAGTAGTAATAGAAGATATTATCAATCAGAGGTACAGTTACCTCTGATTGATAACATAATTGGAATGTCCCTAATCGACTTCTAAGCTCTTATCATGTCAGCTCATGAGCAGTGGCGGATCTAGACATTTGCCGCCAGTAGGCTCTTCAAATATTGCCGCCCCTACTGTTCTCTGTATTTCGATATTCTAGTTCACAATCATATATTTTTTATTGTTCCACAATTTTTGACATAAGATATAATTTTTGGGTCTAATTCCGAGTTAAGAAAAGCTAAGTACTACTTATAACATGGGGTAAGGTGTGCCTTATACAGTGATAGCCCTAACAGTCTCATTAGACCAAGAGAATAGATATTGCATATATTTTTTTGTCTCAGTCTTACAGAATTAAAAGAAAGGTTATGTAAAGCCGTGATAGTCTAATGGTATGACCATTGGACTGCCAAGTTGAAGGTCTCGAGTTCGAACCCAAGGCACGCACCTCTGACTTTTCGAATTCATGTGCGTATTAATAAATAATTAATTATCACTCGCTTAAACGGTGAAGGAAAACATCGTGAGGAAACCTGCATACCTTAGAGATTTTTCTCGAGGGGTTGTGAAGTCTGCCAACCCGCACTAGGCCAGCGTGGTGGACTATAGCCTAATCCCTCTCAATATGAGAGGAGACCCGTGCCCAGCAGTGGGACAGTATATGGGTTGATGATATTATGTACACCTAATGTTAGTAGATCCACTCGCAATTTAATCAACGTTTAATGTGTTTCACCACATAAATATTTTTTGAAATCGAATCTCACTTACTTTAGTGAAGGAAAAATTCGACTGCAGGATTCGAACCTGCGTCGTCTGGTTAGATAAATCAGACGCTACGACCACTAAGCCACCGCGAGTCCCACCCGCCTGGTCCAAATTAACGTTAACATTTTTGAATTTAAGTCTTTGAGGTGACGTAAATTTCCCTTTTATAACGAACAATAAAGTATATGATTTTGGAACTGTTAGCGGAATTCGATTCTTTTCTTATCCAGTCAAATTGAAAGATTTAGGAATCAAGGATTAGGGTGTACCTACCAGTTACTTATCAAAGACCGTTAGCGAAACCAACAAAACCTTTCGCTTTTTTAAGTGTCTTATTCTGGCCATTCTTTAATTCAGTGGCAACTACGGCTGCTGAATCCTTTACAGAAGCTTGTCGCTTTTTAATATGCTACAGGAAATTCCAACTGGTTAAGACAGGGAGACGTCATCTATCTTTCCATAACCGTTTACGAACGCGTTGGAGAACGATTTCAAGACGCTTAACTGGACAGAACGAGGCATAAAATATTAACGGTCAGTACATCTCGCACCTCCGATTGGTGGTAGACTGAAGTCAGAATCTCTGCATGAGCTGGATGTGATGCGGAACAGCCTTGGCAATTCTTACACCTGGTAGGGTCTCGGGATGAGCCTGGATAAAACCAAACCCTGAGACCTGTATGAATGGCGCTGCCTTCAAGGTTGTGCAAGAATACATGTACCAAATATAAAGCTGGGGGCGGCACAACTTCGAGAAGTAGGGGAACAGAAGAATACGCTATGATATCTCTCAATCGTCGATACCACAATTCCTAAAGATCAGGGATATCATAGCGTATTCTTCTGGTCGTAAGCGACAGCAGACAAGTGCTAGTGTGGAGACCACGCTTGGGTAAGCGTAGTGTGGTACGCCCTGCGGCAGGGGATGGATGCGAGCTGCCCAAAACTAGGTTGGTGCTTTTTGAGGGAGGCCTACGTTCAGCAGAGGACGGCAATATAGACTGACATATGACAGGAAATTCACGTTTTTTCTGGGAGCTCGACACTATGCTGGAAAAATTATCTGACATCGGCAAAGGTAAAACCCGGAAGAGAGTACGTGTATTGTAGTACCTAGTAGTGCCTGCTGGCATGCCTACATGCCAGCATGAATGGCTCGGCACGACTGGCAAAGTACTGCCCTCCCACAGAATATGGACGTCAAGTAGCAGTATGTATACTGCTACGTTTCGTACTGTGAATGTGGAGCGCCGCAGAACCAATTCCTCCCTCAGTCCCTGTTCCTTCTCTTTACTCCTTCTCTTCTCCGGCTCGGCAACGCATCTACAACCCCTTTTGTATTGCAGATGTCCATAAGCGGCGATGACTTCCATCAGGTAGCTCTCCTGCTCGTTTGCCGAATAATCCCGTAAAAACAAAATCTGACAAATGGGCCTACAGAAGAGGACGCGTGTAAAAGTTTTAGAGACCCATGGAACGAAGTTCTTAGAACTACACACTTTAGACACAAAAAAAACGTGAATTTCCTGCAGCATTCAGCAGCTGCAGTTGCCAATGAATTCAAAGAATGGTCAGAATAAGACACTTAAAAAGCGAAAAGTTTTTTTGTTTTCGCAAATGATCTTTAATAAGTACACCCTAATCCTTAATTCCTAAATCTTTCAATTTGATTGGATAAAAAAAATCGTATTCCACTAACAATTCCTAAAAAATATCTACAGTAATTTCCGTTATTTAGGTAAGTGTGATTTCATTTAAACTAAAATGGGGAGAAACACATTACACGTTGATTAAATTATTGTGAGTGGATCTAATAACATTTAAGTATACATATTTATTTTTATTCAGTAAGACAATATTTTTTTCCAAATTTGCCGCCCCCTAAAATCTGCCTCCCTAGGCTCCAGCCTACTCAGCCTACTGGTAAATCCGCCACTGCTCATGAGCTACCTACATTAGTGTATCGTCATAATCGCTAGAAAATATTGGACATAGAATCACGCCATTTTTGTTATGTTTTTGTCAACAACATAACATACCATCAACCCATCAACCCTGTATTCCTGGGTTAAGCAGAGGTACGTAATGCAAACCCGTCCACAGCTCGTCGGTATGTTTAGGCCTTATGTAAGTGGTCGTGGGGGGACTTATACTGCCAACCCAACTAGTCTTCTTTTATTTTACAGGGCTGGCAACGTGCAAGTGATACCCCTGGTGTTCCAAGCGTCTATAGGCTACGGTAACCGCTTACCATCAGGTGGGCCATGTGCTTGTTTGCCACATTAGTGGTATAAAAAAAATATTATATAAATAGTAGTTTTATCTCATCTAAAAAAAACTATTTCTGACGTCGTATCGTAGGTGAGTTTACAAACACACATTTTTACATACACAAACACAAGAAGAGAGGGTGAAAAGAAAATGAAGATAAAGGCTAATGTTAGATTTATTTTGATAGTAATTATAATTTACTAAAATACTATCTATTTATAAATTCTTCTGTAATTAAATAAAGTTCTATCTACTTAAACTATCTTCTCTATTTAACTACACTATTATCTACATAAATAGCTTCACATACTGATGCAGTAAGTCGTATGTGAAGCTGTCAACCCGTCTTAGGCAAGTGTGGTGGAGCCTAATCCTGATCATTCTGAAAGGAGACCCATGCCCAGCAGTGGGACAGTGTATGGGTTGTTGATGATGAAGTGCATCAGAGATTTGCATTGATGGTGTCCGTTAGAATAACCGCCAGCAGCTCGTCGAAATGGGCCTGAAATATAAGTATAATATTTGTATTGCAAGTACGGCTATTTCTAGTATAAGCTGGTGTTGTACTGTATATAGGCTATCCGAATGTACGTATACTACAAGGCAATTTTTAGGGGCATAGTTTAATTCCAAAACGTCACTGCAGACTATGTCATTAGCTGCAACGTGACCGCTATGATGGGATTCTCCATTAAACACGTGTATTTTTTTTGGTACAAAAATCGGTTAGATATCGCAACAATTATTCGATCTCCGTATTACTTAGGAATTTCGGAAACCTTGGAGAAGGAAAATTGGTTACCTTTGGTCCTCAAAAAGGCCCTTGGGATGCAGGTGAAAATGCGGGAAACAATTATTAAGATATAGGTAGGTATGTTCATTTGTCTTGGCCGGAGCACTACCTTGCTCCAAAGGTATGATTCTTTACTCACGCTGTATTCTGCAATTGTGATGGGTATAGTTGTCCCAATGAAGTAGTTCACGTAGCTGGAGTAGTTCTTGCCTTGGATGATCAGGTTGACGCCAGACTGCAGAAAAATGATACATTCACAGTAAAGGTTTATAATAAAAACCAAATCAACATCATCCTGTGACTCTTTTTCCCAATTATGTAATAATAATAATAAATCATTTATTTGCTTAAAACATGGTATACAAGATGTTAAATTATAATACAAAGGGGCACATGTTTTGCTAGGATAATACATAGCATGCAAAAATTTTAGAGCTTAGCAAAGGTTGCAGTGGACATCAATTTTTTTATCTATGAATTCTTTAATACTATAAAAATTTCTTTCGTGTAACCATTTATACAGTTTGATCTTAAATAATCCAGTATTTAGTATTTTTAAGTGAACAGGTAACTTATTATAAATACGCACGCACATTGCTTGGGTCGATTTCCAGTCTAACCAGATACGGCTGACTCAATTTTTCTTTCTCTGCGCAACCCAATTTTTGGGCAATACTGATACCCTGAGAATAACCTGGTTGTTCGGCTTTTGTTTCTGACTACTACTAACGATTATCATAGGTGTTAGCAAGACAACCAAGACTGACGGCTTTACGTACAGGAAACCTGATGACTTAGAGGCTTTTCTCGACAGTGTGTGAAGTCCGCCAATCCGCATTAGGCCAGCGTGGCGGACTAATCCCTCTCAATCTGAGAGGAGACCTGTGCTCAGGAGTGGAACAGTACAAGTGTTGATGATATTATTATTATGATATTAAAGACTTACGTTAATGCCTCCTAAAGTAAATTTGACTGTTACATTGCGTATTGTGCCGGACAGAGCGTTGAACTGGATCTGACCCACAAAGCGAATTCTGTGGATCTCGATGCTAGACAAAAAGAAATTAATATTATTATTAATACTGGTACCAAAGGTTATCTGGTAGAAAATGTATAATGGCATTAAGACCGCTTCGTACGCTTTTTTTTTGAACAAAAAGAATAAATAAATAAATACCTATTGATTTTATTTTAAGGTAATTTTGGATGGTCATCGTCGACGAAAAGAAATAAAAAAGTTATATCAGTTTTACTTACTTTCCCGATGCTATGACATCGAATCTTTTCCCGAAGAAAGTTGTCCTCAATGTAGAAGAACCTGAATAAACAAAACAATTTAATGTGAAAGGGAAACAAATATAAGGATCAGCAGAATATTGTGGTCTGAATTGCTTTTAAAAAAATTATTCTATTATTGATTATGGAAACTATGGCGGTTATATGAGTGCAACATCCCTACTTTCCTACTATACAAATAAATGTGCAAGTTATTTTGTCTGTTACGCTATCAGGCCTAAACCGCTTAACTGATTTTGTTGAAGTTTGGTACAGAGAGAGAGAAGACCTCAGAGAAGGACGTAGGCTACCTTTTGAAAACAATTACTATGAAACTTACTTCTTGTCATAAACCTTCACGGTCACGCACTCAATGAATTACCAAGTTTAATCTTAATCGGATCAATAGTATAAAAATGCATAGTGAAAAAAAAAACGATATTAATTTGTTCATATTAAAACAAATTTGCATTACATTATTAACATTTACTGAGAGAGAGAGAAAACAAGAGATGAGAGCTAAATTAAGAATTAGATTTGGTGGACCGAAGACTGATTCAGATTCACTCAAAAAAGCACTTACCATAGACGTAGATAAGTGGCATTTCAATGTCAAAGTCGAAGCGAGATCTGAAGATACTGAAGGTAAGTTTGTGAATGACAATGTTGCTGAAACCCCCGATCTCGATTTCTTTGAGGCAAGTATGAGCATTGAAGATCCTGAATAGACGATAAATATATTAACAATGTTAAAATGTACCTAACATTTATTACTAGCTGTTAGCGGAAATTATGTTTTAAAGAAAGAAAGAAAGAAAATCACATTTATTCGGAAAAGGTCCGTACAACACACAGTTAAAATAAAGTAAGAACATAATTATATAAAAGACCACAAGGATCACTGTACATGTGCTGTCGGCATGCTTGTCCCGAATAGGTTGCCAGCTCAGCATTATGCTGGGCGTATTTATTACCCAGCGCTGGTTTTCAGTTGGCACCCGAGACACAGTTTTAATTTGAGTTGTGCACTCAAATTATCATCTTTCTCATTTTTGTATTTTTTAGCATTTTCCATGCTAAGATTTTAAAGTTATTATGCAAAGTGGTGGCTTAGTGTTCGTAGCGTCCTGCCCGCGGTCGAATTTTTCCTTTGCATAATAACTTTAACTATACAGTATCAGTTTTGTCTATTTATTAACAACACATTTTTATTTCAATATTAGCATGCGAGAGGTGCCAATGGCGGTGTAGAGAATAGGCCTTCACTCAGCAGTGGGTGTTACCAGCTGAATAGATAGAGATAAATAGAATGGCATCCTTTATTGATTATTTTTATTGAGATAAACAAAATTAAGATAAATAAACATGTATGTGATACCCTAGTAATATAACCATTGGACTGCTAATACAGAGGCCACAAGTTCGAATGCAAGGCATGCCATTCCGGCTTTTGAAATCATTTGCGTATTAATAATTAATTATCACTCGCTGAAATGGTGCAGGAAATCATTGTGAGAAACCTTGCATGTCTGAGATATTTTCGGCGTGTGAAATCCACCAACCCACATTAGGCCAGCTTTAGCCCAGATTAGGCTTAAGTCCACCACGGACTTAAGCCTAATCCTTCTCATTCTGGGAGACGGGTGCCAAACAGTGGGACAACATATGGTTTGATGACGATGATAATGGTGATGATGAATAAATAAACTAACTTACAGTGGTACTGGCAGACTTATTTGAACATGTTTTTTCTTGATGTAGATGGGGTCGAGTCCAGAACCCTTGATAGTTTGACTTGCATCCTGGATAGCTTCTGAGATCGTATCGCTAATCACACGTGGATCTCTCGTCACAGCTGTAAGAATTTTTTAATTGCTTAGGTAATTTTAGGTCGTATGTAATAGGGGATAAGACTATTGTGATTTAACTGGGCATATCGAAATTTCGAGGTATTATTGAAAATTTCATAGCAAAACTCGATCAACTATTCAAAATGAACTACTTCATACAATAAAAGGAATTAGATTTTTTCTGCCGTGGCAGAGCAAACTACTTCGGTTGTCTAGTGGTTCTAAGCGCGACTGCTACGCCAGAGGTCCTGGGTTCGAATCCCAGGTGGAACAAAGGGTTATTGGGATCTTATATGAAATTCTCAGTAGCAGCTCGGAGTTTATCTTTGTGCCTGGTTAACGGCATTAAGTTCAGCCCCTATTACATGGGACATAAACATACTAATAAACGGTGGGTGTACCACCTCTGCCTAACCCTTCGGACAATACAACCTTGAAGGTATGGCAGACCGAATACTTTTAAGTAACTTCTAACTTTTAAAGCAGTAAAAAATCACATTATTACTTACTTGGATTTGTGTTTTCTTCAGGAATAATCAAAGCACTAATGTCGGCGAAGAGAAAAACGAAAATAATTATGGGATTCATTTTGAGTATTTACTTAACTTAGTAACTGTATTAAAGATATATTAATGATACTTTTTTCACAAAATCACTTGATTTTTGCCGTTTATTGAAATAAAAACTTATTTTATCTTAGGACAGGTATCCTTCCAAAATATTACAACTATAATAACATGCAATGGACATATATTTACCGTATTTATACCAATTAAGGTTCATTTGACCTGTTAATTGATTGTCCTATGATCGGATATGATCGGCGATTAAAAAGGGTGACCTTATTTTCGTTTGCAATAACACAAAAAGTTAAAGACTGATAAGAGAATATTTATTATAAATAACAGGATTCAGTTTGGCAGTAAAGATTGGTATATAGGTCTGCCTTTTATATTTTATTCATTTCTTACCATTCAAAAGCATAGAACTCTTTTGTTTTGTATAGATCCGTATGATAACTATGACATGGAAACTGATTTTATTCAAGAACTTACAGCAGAGTCCCAGCAAATCATGGTTATATGGGTGAAAATTCGAAAAAAAATATTTTCTCCTTATGTACTCCTTAAGTACTACTTATGTAATGAGTACATAGGTTAGTACATAGGTTAGTACATAAGGAGTACATAAGTAGTGCATAAGGAGTACATAAGGAGTACATAAGGAGTGCATAAGGAGTACATAAGGAGTGCATAAGGAGTACATAAGGAGTGCATAAGAAGTACATAAGGAGTGCATAAGGAGTACTTAAGGAGTGCATAAGGAGTACATAAGGAGTGTATAAGGAGTGCATAAGGAGTGCATAAGGAGTACATAAGGAGTGCATAAGGAGTACATAAGGAGTGCATAAGGAGTGCATAAGGAGTGCA
Source organism: Acronicta alni (assembly GCA_964056405.1). Classification (NCBI taxonomy): domain Eukaryota; kingdom Metazoa; phylum Arthropoda; class Insecta; order Lepidoptera; family Noctuidae; genus Acronicta; species Acronicta alni. The sequence goes on along the minus strand of OZ043915.1, from coordinate 14,892,233 downwards.
TAAGGAGTGCATAAGGAGTACATAAGGAGTACATAAGGAGTACATAAGGAGTACATAAGGAGTACATAAGGAGTACATAAGGAGTACATAAGGAGTACATAAGGAGTACATAAGGAGTACATAAGGAGTACATAAGGAGTACATAAGGAGTACATAAGGAGTACATAAGGAGTACATAAGGAGTACATAAGGAGTACATAAGGAGTACATAAGGAGAATGTTTACCCACATAACCATGATCTGCTGGGCCGTGAGATCTGGAATCAAATCAGATCCCATGTTGTAGTTCTCATACGGATCTATGAGAAAAAAGAGAGTTCTATAGTTTTGAATGGTATGAAACGGATAACATTTTTTTTTCGATTTTTCACCCATATAACCATGATCTGCTGGGACTGGACCTTGAGTTTTGGAATATAATCAGGTTTCATGTCGTACTTCTCATACGGATCTATGAGAAACAAGAAAGTTCTAGCCTCTATTTGGGTTGAAACTATTGAAATAGATAGTTTTCGACTTTTCCGTACAACTCGGAAAATCATGCTGCCACTTGAGTTAAAAAAAAACGCAGGAACTATTCATGAAAAGTATCAGGAACTGTAAAACTATGGAGCATGCGAAAAGAACTCACATTAATTTTCTGATCTGCTAAGTTCACTCACACAGTGATAGCCCAGTGGTATGATCATTGGACTGCTAAGTCGAAGGTCTCGAGTTCAGCTGCTGCATACACAAGAAAATCATATTTGGTTATGATCTGCTGGACAATGATCTGCTACGGGAAGATTGCAGATCATTTTGTCAATATTTTTTTTCATAGAAAACCCCAGAACTATTCTTGAAAAGTAACAGGAAGGAGGAAGGAGTCGAGCAGTAGGCTCGACCCCATTATATGGCACAGTTGACAGGTACATACACTAAACTGTACCTAGTTACTTTCATGGCCTGAACTTGCACTTATATAATCTGATGTATGTTAAAGAAGTAGGTCTTCTAAATATACAGTGATAGAAATGCATATCAATATTTTTTATCAGTTTGAATTGGCAACAGATAATTAATAATTTATTAAGGATGGCATCAATTTTGCACTGGTCTAAAATTGTTAAAAGAGCTATTATTGGATTTAAAGTATTGAAATTTGAACATCATGTCAATTTCCATCGCTATAATAACTTTAAAATCTTAGCATTGTGGCATCGTTCGACATCGAACTAACTGTAAAGTAATTCATGTCGGTTGAGAAGCAAACATTTGCTTTTCAATAGGTGTCACTGACGTCACCATAAAGACATAATTCTGAATATGAAGGCAAATTTCGACCTGGCGGGTGGGACCCGGGGATAGCGTCTGGTGTATCTAACCAGAAGACGCAGACTTGAATCCTGTCCACCGTCGAATTGTTCGTTCGCTATAATAACTTTGAAATCTTAGCATGAAAAACACAAAATTGTATGATTTAGAGATGATCACAGGTCTGCGTGAGATAGAATCTAATACATAAATTATACCATCGTATGCACACATGTACACAGATGCCTCTGTGTACATGTGTGTGTAAACAGTAGCACACATGTACACAGAGGCATCTGTGTACATGTGTGCTACTGTTTACACACACATTAACGCGTGTACAAACTTCATGTCGCTTTTGTAGTTGTAGATGGAATTACAATAGGAGCGTTTCAGCCATATGAGATGAAAATGACTCGGTACGCGCAATTGTTGAACGGACGGCTTCTTTGCTACGGGTTGTGGCTTCGAAACTGTATGAAACAATAATTATACATATAACTGGCAGGTAGTTGTTTCGGGTCTGTTTCTGTTTGAGAAATTCAATAAAAACTTAGTGTACCAATATTTCTGCTAAAAAAAACGCCATGCATTTTGACGACGTTTGTGGTCGCCTGCTGGTGCTGGTGGCTCGAGGGCTGGACCATGAGGTCGTGGGTTCGAATCCCATAGGACACAAATACTTATGTAATGAACATAAGTGTTTAAACGTTTGTCTAAACGTTTCTAAAGTGTTATAAGTAGGTATGTATTTACAAAAAAAAGTGGTCTACTTTTTTTACTTATCAATTTATTTTATTATTAGTAAACATATGCCTAGTAAATTAACAATTACGAGATAATATCTGTAAGATGAGACGATTTGATAACAACTAATTGCTTCCGAAACGTATAAATACGAAATTATCGTAATCAATTAATGTTATTCCACTTCTGAAGTTTTCCAAGGTAAGATTGCTTCAGGAATAATATTTTGTGTTATATTTTCACTTACAAAGTTATAAGAAAAGGGGAAGGTTTTATATCATTACGATTTTTTGTTATAGTAACGTTGTATGAAACATATTTTTTTCTACAATGTTTGAGTATTTTGATTTTTAATTGGCATTGGAATATTTATAACTCTTATAGATGTTATTGATGTTATATGTGGGTAAAATCTTCCTTGCAATAATAAATTTTAAAAAATACATTCTTCTTCTCTTCCGTATAAAATAATGATTAAGTCTATACTAATCTAATTCTAAAATAGTCTTGCACGCAAAATAGATCATGCTTTATAATGAGTTCAGTTCAGTTTTCCGTGGAAACTTCCAGAGGAAATTTTGATGTTATTTATTTTCAAAAATAATAATACAATAAAGGTTCGTAAATGGAATTGGAATTTATCAATTATTAATATATTTCGTGCGTCAGATTTTTTCTGGAATAAATATATTTTTTTTGTTGATATTTTCAATGCAATAATGGTTCGTAATGGAATTGGAATTTATCCTAATAATGTTCATTTCATTTCGTGCGTCAGATTTTTTCTCTTATTGTTTTTTTTATGTCTAATTGGAATTTGTGATATAATTAATACTTTATAATTAGTCATAACATTATTATGCTACATTCACATTAGAAAAAGATCAATTTCAATAATTGTAACAGAAAAATTCTACGAAAAATTGGGCACGCACAGGTAAAGACACTGTTTTTATTACAGAATTATATGTCTAGACATACAATTCTGTGATAAAAACAGTGTCTATTTTATTCGTATATATTAAAAAAAAATACTAGCGTCATAATTATGTAATAAAGATATAATTTCCTACAGACAGCCGAATAAATTAAAGCCCTTAATTCTGTTGGCGATTGGTTAATACCTACTCGTTTAAAATTCGTAAAGTAAAAAAAGTATTTAAAAGAATATTTCAATTTCAGTTATAAAGAAACAAAAATCAAAATGAAGGTTGTCCTTGCCTTTGCGTTCCTCATCGCTGGCATTAGTGCCGTACCAAACCGAGTGAACAAGATCGAAGCACGTAAGTAAATAATTGAATTTTATAACACATTTGCTCGTAAATGATCACTTATTTCACCAATTTCAATATCGTATTGTATCTCATTACGTACTTGTGCGTTATTGTAATGTAAATCGCAAGAGTTTCTTTTTAATAAGGTAAAACGCACGCATTTGCTTTTCCATGCCCTTAATTCGTGGCCATGGGAATCGTGATATTTACCATGACCACGACGGGAATATATAAACGACCCTAACTCCTAAATGTTGTATTTCAGTGGACTTTTCCAACGAGCGCCTGGTTAGTGGTGCGATTGAGAGCGCTATTCAAGCTGTCGCGGAGTCCATCCAGGAAGCTGGACTGGACCCGTTGCATATCAAGAAAGAAGCTTCAGCTTACGCTCTACCAGTGCCCGTGTAAGCAAATCACCTACCTCCTGCACTTTTTTTTAAACGTATAAAAGACCCCATCTCGGCTGGATCTGGTCTACTCAAAGCCGCTATGTCTCTTTCTTCAAAAGGCGTAAAATTGACATATTTGTTTCTATTATATTTTTCCGGACTTTAAGACACTATGATTCTCTGAGATCGTTTTGGTGTTACTTCACAGAGGTCGTCAGATAGGAAATACCGGAGTTGTCTCGTTTAAAAAAATTGTAAAATATTGACTTGAAAAATGTGTCTTTAAAAAAATTATTTACAGCAATAAATATCATTTATCGTTTCCTGAATTAAATACCAAACTTGAAGACAATTTCGATTCTAAGTTTCGATTTCATTTTCAGGATTTTTAACTACATTGCTATACTCGAGGATGTGTTAAGCCACGGTCTCAGCAACATCGTTGTCAACCGAGTCAACTACAGCGTTATTACTTCCCGACTTACCTTTGACATTGAACTGCCTCTCATCCACGCTTCTGTTGGTAAGTTATCTTTTTTTTTCTTTTTTTAATACGGACACACTAGAATTACACTAGGATACGCATACACTAAGCAGTGATAGCCTATCGGTATGACCATTGGACTGCCAAGTCGAAGGTTTCGACGTCGACTTTTCCAATTTGCTTAAACGGTGAACGAAAACATGGTGAGGAAACCGGCATACCTTAGAGATTTTTCGCGACGGTGTGTGAAGTCTGCCAACCCGCACTAGGCCAGCGTGGTGGACCATAGCCTAATCCCTCTTAATATGAGAGGACACCCGTGCCCAGCAGTGGGACAGTATAAGGGTTGATGATGGCGCTTAAACTAGGATTTTATCCTGTATAATGTGTCTGTGATGGTCGACGGTTGGTGCCGATCGTGTAGAAGGCCTTTTAAACAGAGGTGTACTAATATACCCACAGTTTGCCGGTATGTTTAGGTCCCATGTGTTGACTGGATTGATCGGAGGATTAACTGAAGAAATGGTGCATTTTTTACTTCATACATGCATTGTTGTTTTCAGCCGAAGCTGCAGCTAATGTTGAGTTCTTTGGCAACAAGCTAGACTTCAGGGCATCTGGAAAGTAAGTAACGTCACAAAACTAATATTTTAATAATATATTCTCGAACTCGGGGCTAAGTAACAACTAAGCTGATCAACCGATCTGCAAGGTTCAGCTGCGCTAATCGCGGTCAGTCTGTAGATGGGTGACCATTCCTAACACATCGAGACCCCTCCATGCCTCTGAATGTAGAGATTGCGGTGAATTCAAGGAAACAATGCAGCACATCTTGTGTAATTGTGACGTCCTGGCAACGGATACCCGAAGCCAGAAGACTACAGGTTCCTTCCTCTTAGTGGGCTAGCCGCCTTCATGAACCACGTCTTAAAGAGTAAGGAGTGTACCATGCTGGGGACAATATAACAGATCATATTTGGTCGAAGTTTCATAGCCCCCAAATAAGATATGGTGACCGAAAACATCGCGAGGAACCCTCCTTGCTTAAGTTTTTTTTTCGATGGCGAATGAAATCATCCTCATTTTTCTTTTCTTTCTTTCTAACTCTGCCAACCCGCACTACACCAGCTAAGCGGACTATCACCTAATCATTTTTATACTGAAAGAAGATCAATGCCTAGCAGCGGGACTGTAAAAAACAAAGAAAAGGATTACCATAGTCCCCATAGACAGTATCCAATTTCGTAGGAGGTTTATCAATGTCGTTCAACTCAACCATGTGGTTGTTTGTTTTCTTGTCTACAGGGTCGATATCGTCCGAGTCCGCGTCAACGGTCAAGTCCGGGTCAGCGTTGGCATCATCTCTGGTATTTCTATCCGCAGCCTCACCATTGACCTCTCATTAGGAGACATTAACGTGAGTTTTAATCTTAATTGTAAACTGTAACTGCTTTTCGTTGCTGGTAAACGTTCTTGAAGTAGTTATTCTGTAATTAATTGAATCAAATTATCATTTTTATTCAAATTATGGGCTGTCTACCACACTGCAAATTACAAATTTAAACAGTACATTTTAAGCCTCAGTAGGTTGTGCTGGGGTTTGCCCCACGTGCGCCTTGACGAAACGAAGCAAGGCGTCACCCCTTGGTGGAGTTCGGTAATTATACTGAACCACAGGCTGTCACACTTGTGGCAAATAGGTATCATTAATATGGCTTTGATGCTATGGCAATGAGTATAAGAAAAGGAAAGGCAGGGACGGTTTTTGGTCGGTCCAACATACCCTGTCTCCTTCAAAAGTGACATGATCCATGACGATTTTCCGTACTATAAAAAAAAAGGATTCGAACCTTTACAGTTTGGTACACAGAAATAATAGAGACTTTTAAAAGGTAGCATTTAGAGAGTGAAAGGCAATATGCGCATGATTGGTTTCTACAACTGCCTCAATGATCGAGTGTTCTTCAGAACACTAGATCTTTATGAAGTTGTGGAGAGGCGAGGTGTATTGCCCCTCCATCCAAAGGGAGGATCCTCCAACCAGGCGGGTGTTTTGCCTGGCGGGCCACGGCCTAACGGTTGATGTCGGGCGGTTGTATATATGCAACTTTCATTGCGAATGTTGCTTGCGCGATTCAGGACTTCGTAGTTCCATGTAGCCCGCTAGATGTCGCTACAAAGTTCTAAGTGGCAGCTTGGAGTTTGGATTTTTGGCAATATGCTCGCCCCCTATTACATACCGGCAAACTATGTATACACTATTACATTTCTGCCTAATCTTTGGGGATAGACGTGATGGTGACGTGATAAAATTTCGACTGATGAATGTATTGATGAAAGGACATTTTAATTTTTCGCCATCTAAGCTAAAAGCATCGGAAATTTATGATAATCATGTTGTCACTTTTTATATTAATTGCAAATATTTATTTAACATGGACAACCTGTATGTCTTATTGAAGAAAAACTATTCGAGGCGACTAATCTACATCCAACGCCGCCATCTTTGCTAAACGTCAATGACCAATTTACATTAATAGAATGGTTTTGTTTTTTTTTCAACATCAATGCTAGGAAAGTACATATTTGGAGTTGTTTAGAAATATATTCTAAATAACCTACTAACCTACTATCTTTTTTTGTATTCTTTTTTTTTGGCGGTGGCTTAGTGGTCATAGCGTCTGGTGTACCTAACCAGAAGACGCAGGTTCGAAGCCTGCCCGCGGTCGAATTTTTCCTTCGCTAAATAACAAAACATAATTTTCTTTTGCTGTTGGTTTCGGGGCGAACAATGTATGAACATGGGACTTTTTTTAATATGGCTTGACTTTTTCTTGCAGTCTGAACTCAGGGTGGCTATCCTGGGCACGGATATCTCCGATCAGGTCAACGGCTTCATTGGTGGAGTAATACCTGAAACTCTCAAGGAGTATAGCGTGAGTACCTATTTTGTTTTATGTAGGGCCAAAGACTTTTAAATATAGCGTTAGACAGGACAACACGACCGGGTATTACGTGGCTTCCGTGCCTCGGAGAGCACGTAAAGCTGTCAGTCCCGATTGTCATACGAATACCTATGACAATCGTTAGTGCTAGTGAGAATCCCAAAAAGGCTGACCATCAGTCTATCCTCAGAATATTGGTATTGTCAAGAAATTGGATAGTGGAGGTCTGATGGCAGTTGCTTCGTGTAAAATACTGATATATAGCCGGGACGAAATGACAGGGCTTTACGTGCCCTCCGTGCCTCGGAGAGCACGTAAAGCTGTCAGTCCCGATAGTCATACGTATACCTATGATAATCGTTAGTGGTAGTCAAAAGCCGGTATTGTCAGCAAATATCGGTATTGTCAAGAAATTGGGTAGTGGAGGTCTGATTGCAGTTGCTTCGTGTTAAATACTGATATTCAGCCGCATCTGTTTAGACTGGAAGCCGACCCAAACATTATTGGGAAAAGGCTCGGACGGTGATAAATATTTCTATTTTCATCACATTCATGCAGACGAAGTTGTGGGTAGAAGTTAGTATACATTTATTCATAAATATTTGTTTTATTTCAGAATGAAATCAACGAGCTTCTCGAGATAATGCTGTTGGATATCATCAACGATATGCTATGAAATGTTCACGACTTAGTTTAATGGAAAAGCATACTCATATAGCGATAATATTTTTTACAACAATAAATAAGTTTTGTTACATATTTTGATATTTAATTCTTTAACACCGTTACTTACCAACAATTACATTAATAACAATCATGAAGCCTTGAGACGGTGCGAGAAATACCGCGCAACTTGCGGTACAGAGGGTCTACTCCCTATCTCCGTCAACGAAGGTACGAGCCGTTCGAAAGTTCTCCGAAACTTCGGAGTCCGATGAAACAAGTGTCAAATTAAATTTTTCGAACGGGTAAAAACACATCGAGAGTAGGGACAACTGTTAAATTGTGTTGTCATTCATTTTAAGTTCGGGCCCCGAACGAATCATCCATTAACGAAACACCCGTAACGAAGGTCGAAACTATGGACTTCGTGCTTAGGGAGTAGACCCCCTGAGACCAGCATATCAAGCTACCCCATCTGTCAAATTTCTTTGATGGATTTTCAACTTGAATACAAAACGATAAGGTTCATATTCAATTGGGAAAATTTTACAGATTTGGATAGCTTGACATTGCCGTCTGTACATTACCATCGATGATCGATCACTTAGATACCATAGCCCCGCGGTCCCGCAATGTACTGCAACTCACACGATATATCTCGCCTCTCGGATGATGGCTTTACCGTTCCAATGGCTGGCCAGGGGAACGGATAGAATAACTCTACCTCATTCCTAGGAATAGATTAAGCTTGATTAAGGTTAAGCTACTAGGTATATTCTTAAGCTACAAATCCCATATGTCCCCCTTAAAGATACTTGCATTTCAATAAATACCATCCAAGGGATTGTCTGCGAGTATAAAATAAATGTCAATATAATTGAAAACTGCAATTTAGATGATGTAAAATACTCAGCCGCATCTGGTTAGACGGGAAGCCGACCCCAACATAGAGTTGGAAAAAGTCGGAGGAATAAATTATAATTATCTCGCAAAATAAAATACGTGTAGAAATGGATGGGCCCTCAGTTGCTCAATACTGTTTGTCCTGTCATGTCAGTCAGTCATGCGCTTGCCTGGGAATCGGAGAACTGTCACAAATCGGAAAGGTTTCTCATTTGTGTGAGTTGAAATTAATATAATAATAGGTCACGGTCCGTATTGTTAGGTTTCTTTGTTTGGAGGCGGTGGGTTCTTACTTCTTACTAATCCTACTAATATAATAAATGTGAAAGATTGTGAAGTAGTAATAGCCTAGTGGTATGAATATTGGACTGCCAAGTTGAAAGTCTTGAGTTCGAATCCAAGGCTCTGACTTTTCGAAATTATGTGCGTATTAATAATTAATTATCACTCGCTTAAATGGTGAAGGAAAACATCGTGAGGAAGCTTGCATGACTTAGAGGTTTTCTCGACGGCGTGTGAAGTCTGCCAACCCGCACTAGGCCGGCGTGGTAGACTATAGACTAATCCCTCTCATTCTGTGAGTGGAGACCCGTGCCCAACAGTGGGATATGGGTTGGATGAAAGTTTGTGAGGATAGATGGATGCTTGTTACTCTTTCACGCTAAAACTACTGAACGGATTTTGATGAAACTTTACAGTTTTATTATTTATACATCAGAATAACAAGGCTATAATTTATAACGATTTTGACTTAAGTAATTAGCCAAATTACAACGATAATTAAAAGTAACTTTTCCACGGGGACGAAGTCGCAGGCAGAACACAGTTTTTTATATTTTAGAATTAAGTAGTAATAAATTAGAATTAAGTTGAAAAAAGTTCAGTTTTGACCTAGAATATAAACCGTGAAGGTAAAACAACTAACAACTTACTTAACTGTTGAAAAACAATTTGAATATTGAAAAATAGTTATTTAATTAATGTACCTAATGAATAATTTAGTAGTTTATTATGGTTAGCTCCAACACTTAAATTATTTAAAAGAAATTTGGAAAGTTTCATGTATTACAATACACTAAACAGAAACCTGTCCAAAAACTAGATATATGTATGGTGATAGAGACGATATAATTGTATATATATATACATATATATGTGTGTGTTTTAATTTGAATATTATGTACAACAATGAACGTTATATTCAAATTAAAAGAACTCACAATATTATTCAAAAAAATATTTAGCGTAAATACCTGCACTCCCCGAATGGTTAGGTAGAAGTGTACTAATACTATATAAACTACACCCACAGTTCACTGTATAAGGCCATTAAGGAGCCTATAAAAATGATATATGTACTTAAAATTTTAGTTCTGAAATCTGAAGGTAATTTGCCGGGTTGCTTGTTTGCTGGGCGCGGCAGTAGCTCCCGAGACCGACATCGTTTGGCTTGGTTGTATTGCAGTATGTTTGATAGTGGCAAAGTTTAGCCATCGTGGCAAGGCACGCGGCAATGCTCGCGGTAAACACATTTGCTAATTTGAAGTAAAAGTGTAAATGTATATTAGCATTCTACTTTAGAATTTCCTTGGGCAATATTCGCATGTGATCGATGGAATCCCAGTTACTTGTCTAACTACCAATGTATGTAAATTGTTATTACCGCTACGTGTCACTAATTAATTCATTTAATCATTAATTACGCTAATTAATTCTTATTGATAAAAATACTTGGTGAATTTGTTACCATCATTAGAGTCTTGTAAGTTAAGAAGGCTTCACTTACACGGGTATGTAGTTTAATTAATTAATAGTTTATTATATAACATTTTCATTTCATATAGTAATTAGAATTAAAACCTTTTTTTCACATACATGGTTACATATATATTCCACGAAGGTTTAGTCAGTGACGTACTGCTGAAGGCACACCAGTGATAATGACGAGAAAAAAACAAAACAAGAATAGTTAGTCTGAATAGTTACTTTTTGACATAAAGGTTTTAATTTTTTATTGAATGGCATCTTAAATGTCGTCGGTAAAATAGAAAAGTGTAATTTCTCGAAATATGGTTTTATTCAAGAAAACTTAACTTCTAACAGCTGTCATTATAACGTCTGTTGTTTTTGCAATTGCTACATCTAGAAAATATGGCATATTATCTTATACATGTATATAATAAAATTAAAATAAGTTAAATTAAAATAAAGTTTGAGAAATGGCACATTTCTATTTAATCGACGATGTATTATTGTAAAATTATATCATGAAAGTTTTGGCACAAATGCGTTAATTAATTGATAAATAAATAGAAATCAATCATTTATTTATACAGTTAATAAGACTAAAACTTAAAAAACCATAAAGTAAACTAATAAGTATATTTCGACGCCCCTCGCGAATAATCCGGTAATCGTAAAAGTGTAAATGTTCAGGAAAAATAAAAAACCATTTTTCCTTAATAACTCCATTAAATAACAAGTATTAGAGACTTTTTATATCGCATATGGAAGCTATTTTTTTCAGCTATTTGGTGATTTCAACAAAATTTAAATTGTCCCAAGGGCTTCGTTATAATTTAGCTGGATGCATTTTACTATATTATTGTAGGTCAAGCTCTTGTCTTGAATGTCACTTACGATATTGTTCGTGTTTTAATGTATTTTCGACGGCAACAGTAAAATCTTGTTGCAATATTATTCGTGTAAATTTATATTTTCGGCGGCAACGGTAAAATTATGTTCCGCTATTATTCGTGTAATTTGTTTTGTATACTGAACATTTGTAAAAAGCAATTATTAGGTTATTCGATTGTTTTTTATTTGATTGTTGGGATGTAAGGGAGCACACTACCACCTATGTGTTCCAAGTTAACCTCGCCTGCCCGCGGCACATCCTGCTGATCAACGAATGAGGCTCTGACGAAACGAACAACAAATGGCGGTTAAACCATTTCATAAGAAGCTGCACAGCTAAATATGATAGACCAGTGACGGGCAGCAGCGTCACTGGCCCGAGAAGCTATGCTATGCGGTTACCAATCCGCTTGCCCAGCGTGGTGACTATGGGCATTACCCCCCATGGAAAACGCCATAAAAATAAGGCCCCCAGTTCCCGGTAGTCCCGCTATTCCCGGCCAAGGTTGCGGTCGCGGTTACGGTGGGACAGGGGGTGCTAAAAATCTCCGGGCTACGGCAGGCAACCACACACGACGTCTATACCTGGCAACGTATAATGGACCTCGTCACACTCGGACGAGACAGCTGAGGCAATGTATGAAGACATTGCCAAGGCCGTCAGTAATACTACCAAGGCCCATTACAACGTTGTTATGGGGGACTTCAATGCCAAAGTGGAACTAGGTCCGCGGGAGTACGAACGCGGCGAATCAAAAATTGGACCATCATACGGCTTGGGGCGCAGAAATCACAGGGGGAAAATGCTAGTCAACTTCCTCGAATCACAGGGGCTCTTCTTGATGAACTCTGTCTTTGAGAAGAAGCCTCAGAGGAGGTGGACCTGGCGAAGCCCTGACAACGTGACAAGGAACGAGATAGACTTCATCATGGCGGATAAGGAGCACATATTTCGAGATGTCTCAGTGATCAACAGATTTAATACAGGAAGTAATCACCGACTAGTCCGAGGCACTTTAAATATCAACTGTAAAGCGGAAAAAATCCGTCTGATGAGGTCTACACTCCGACCTACGCCGCTCAAGTCGCTTTGGGATCTGAAAGATTCCAGCTGAAACTCCAAAATCGATTCGACTCGCTGGAAACCACAGGCAGCATTGACGAGAAGGCCGACACAGTGGCAAGGACGCTGCAAGAAGTGTCCCGTAAGATTTTCCCATCTCAGCGGAAATCCATGGTGTCCAAACTTTCTACAGAGACTCTTGAGCTCATGAGGCAAAGGCGAGAGATGTCATCCACACAGTTGTCTTCGTCGGACGCGACCTTCGTTGCTCCAACACCCGCGCCGTTGAGGCTGGGATCGAGCAAAACAGGGGATCGAAAGTGTTCGCTCAGCAGTTAGTGAGGTCCCATCTGACGAAACTTAAAACTGCGGATGGTAGATTCGCTACCTCAAAGCTAGAGATACTCAAGGAAGTCGAAAGCTTCTACGGACACCTTTACTCAACGCGGATGGTGAAACAAACGGGACCCGGAACAGACAGGGAGGACATCCCGCGAGGGTGAGATTAGGGCGGCTCTCGAGCAACATAAGAACAATAAGGCGCCGGGAGATGACGGAATAACCACAATACACCTTTTTAATTCTGTCATCCAACACGGCATAACACCGGCAGCGTGGAGTGGGAGTGAGGTGGTCGTGTTCTTCAAAAAAGGTGACAAAACCTTGCTGAAGAACTACAGACCTATCTCACTCCTGAGTCACAATAACCCTCGAGAAAAACTTGTTTACAAGTTTTTCTTGAGGGTTATTGTGACTTGTTGAGGTTGTGAGGTTGTCTCAAATCTTCTCGCTAGAAGACTCGACGAGTTCCAGCCTCCAGAACAAGCCGGATTTCGAAAAGGCTACAGTACCGTAGACCACATCCATACTGTCCGGCAGATTAGACAGAAGTCGGAAGAGTATAACCAGCCGCTATGTATGGCTTTTGTGGACTACGAAAAAACCTTCGACTCGATCGAAACCTGGGCAGTTCTGGACGCTCTGTAACGGTGTCGTATTGACTGGTGGTATGTCGAGGTGCTGAGATGCTTGTACAAAGCCGCAACCATGACTCTCCAGATCCAGGACTGGAGGATCAATCTCATACAGCTGGGCAGAGGTGTGTACTAGTACTTACTTATATAAGGTAGAAAACTATTTAGCCGAATAATATCGTAACAATGTTTACTGTCAAATCATATAATTTTTTTTTTTCGTAAAGATCTTAAACCATAGTATTCGTTTAAAATACAATTTAATGATTTTTTATGGAATATACGCGTAGTTTTTCATATCTTCGTAAATAAAGATAGAAAAATTCTGAAAAAAAATTACACGGTGTATTTTAACTTCTAGATGCCGAAAAACGCATAACATGAAAAACCCCGTAATAGGTCATTACCGGATTATTCGCGGGGGACGTTGATTTATAAAATAAGTGAGAAAAGGGCATCATAAATAAAAATAAAATAAAAATACTCACAGTTTGCCGGTATCTTTAGGGCCGGTATCTTAACTGGGAACAAATCCAAACTCCTAGCTACTTGGAATTTTATATAAAAACCTGAATATAATACTACCCACTGGATTGGATACCAGTGGTTTTCAAGAGTTTATAGGCTACGGTGACGGCTTACCATCAGGTGAGCCGTATGCTTATTTGCCACCTTAGGGAATAAAAAAAAAGCTCCATGAAGATAATAACAATAATAATGTTTATATAAATACAGAAAACTCTTTAAAATTTTGCCTTAAACACAAATTCAATTAAGTAAGGTCAAACAAACAAGGTAAACCCTGGCTCCTAAACTAGGTAATTCCGTGACTTAACAGTAAAATTTCCCGTGCGATTAACGACCTAAGGATTTTGCGTAGGACGTAAGAATTTTCCGTACTTAAAAAGCAGAGTTACCATCAAGCAATATTTGCAACATTTATACCATGCAACCTTAGTTTTTCTATACTATAAACTCGAATAGGGGTCATTGTGTTCATCATTATTAATACTAAACTTTTACTAAACCGAAAAAAAAGGCTTTTTTTCTTCGTGATTTCAAGATCGGTTTCATAGTAAACTTGGACATTATTAGACAAAGTAGGCTGTTGAAAAGTGTATACAAAGGGGTTACCCTTTTCGGATAGGCATACGTTTTCCCAATAACCTTGTAGAAAAAATTACATACTGAAACATATCTGTACCTATTGTATTTTTTCTTGCAGATTTTTAATTAAAACAAAATGATGTTGATGACAGTTATTTCTAGTTTCATCGTGATTGCAAGAGATTTGCCACAGAGCGCGGCTTCAGGTTAGTTGTTAGTTAGTTGTTGTTGTTGTTTGTTGTTGTTGTTAGACGCCAGCAGATCAAGCTATCCAAAACTGTCAAATTTTCCCAATAGAAAATGAACCTTATTATGTTATATTAAAGCTGAAAATCTATCAAAGAAATTTGACAGATTGTGGTAGCTTGATGTGCTGGCCTCTGTACGTCAATATTCTCTTTACTCTAGAGGTTTTAGTGTTCTAATTTCTGTCTCGTGGCAACATTTTACCGTCGCGTTATATATCCATATTCATTGATTGCATTCCATAATGTAAAAAAATATAAAACAGATGGTAGGCTTAAATCTAGGGATCAATTATGGACCCAGCCGTTGGGCAAAGCACAGCTGAGTAGGATAGAGGGAGTCATCATCAGCATGTATATTTATCATATTATTTTGTTCTACTTGTATTTTCCAAGTTGAAATCAATATTATTTGATAATTATGTATTTATTATATTTACTTATTATTTTAGATTTTAATTATGGTATTTTATTGCACTGTTTCTTTGTTATCACAATGAGTAGGTGTAGGTACAGTTAAGTGTATTTAATTTATTTTTTAACCATATAAAGGTAGACTTTGAAACCACGGAGTCACACGGCACGTGATGCTCGACTTTTGCTGACATATGCAACATAATTATGTACGGACGCCAAAATTTTCATAATTGAATATGAACCTTATGACTTTGTATTAAAGTTGAAAATCAATGAAAGAAATTTGACAGATTGTGGTAGCTTGATGTGCTGGCTTCTGTACATATGTTCGATTATCTTTCACGACTACAGCGCCGCGTGGTTCTTTAATCATAATTTCTTAAAAAACCATAATAAATACCGGTGCCGCTACCGTCGAGAACTTTCAAAGTCTACCTCTGTCTAGCCATAGTATCAGCGTGAGATATGCAACAGCAAAATTATTCCAAATAATTTTGTTGTTGCGTATCTCATTATCGTGTTTTGAAAGTTTTGAGTATTTCCCGTGACCTACGCAAATGGTCTTGCTGATCTGGTATAGTCGTGCGACGGGTCGTTGAGCTCTTTAAATAGTGGTTGAGCTACACGATGACTGATGTACGCGTGCCGTCAGTATGGACGTGTCAACTTAAAGTTAATATTAACTTTAAGTAATATTGAATACTGAATACGGAATACTGTTACTGTCTGGACTTTAAAAGAGACCATGATTCTCTAAGTTTGTTTCGGCGTTTCTTCTCAGAGGTCGTCAATTAGGAAATGCCGGCGCCATCGAGTATTATTAATTATGTAAAAGATCTATTTACTGAATAAATATCATTTACAATTTATTTCTTTGATGAACTGGCTTTTACTAGCATATTACACAACTTGATTACAGAAATGACAGAAATACTCCTGCAGAGCATGGTTAACGATATAAGCAAGTCTATCAAGTCAGCCGGCATGGATCCCTTTCGCGGGGGGAAACAAGTATTTAATATCACTACACCAATAGAGTTGCAAGTATTTTTTTTTAAGACGTTGCCCCACACTAGTATTTTCTTCTGTATTGTGGGTGCGTTTTTAACACAAGAGAGGTAGGGCATAGTGGGACTAATTCCACTTACATTGGAGCTGCTTGACTAAGGAAGTACCTCCGCTTTGCAGAATAACGAAGTAAAATAACACTGCTTTGAGCTAGTTGTGTTAATTTACATTATACATTACACAAACACACACACACCACACTCACACACACACACACATACACACACACACACACACACACAACACGCACGCACGCATGCACGCGCGCAGTTTGGTCATCTTTATTGTAATAACTTTATGATTGTTTTTACCTTTATGAATTTTACTGCTCTTTTTTTTACTAATTTATGTTAATTATATGATGACAGTGATCACTACATCACTACATCACTACATCACTACATCACTACATCACTACATCACTACATCACTACATCACTACATCACTACATCACTACATCACTACATCACTACATCACTACATCACTACATCACTACATCACTACATCACTACATCACTACATCACTACATCACTACATCACTACATCACTACATCACTACATCACTACATCACTACATCACTACATCACTACATCACTACATCACTACATCACTACATCACTACATCACTACATCACTACATCACTACATCACTACATCACTACATCACTACATCACTACATCACTACATCACTACATCACTACATCACTACATCACTACATCACTACATCACTACATCACTACATCACTACATCACTACATCACTACATCACTACATCACTACATCACTACATCACTACATCACTACATCACTACATCACTACATCACTACATCACTACATCACTACATCACTACATCACTACATCACTACATCACTACATCACTACATCACTACATCACTACATCACTACATCACTACATCACTACATCACTACATCACTACATCACTACATCACTACATCACTACATCACTACATCACTACATCACTACATCACTACATCACTACATCACTACATCACTACATCACTACATCACTACATCACTACATCACTACATCACTACATCACTACATCACTACATCACTACATCACTACATCACTACATCACTACATCACTACATCACTACATCACTACATCACTACATCACTACATCACTACATCACTACATCACTACATCACTACATCACTACATCACTACATCACTACATCACTACATCACTACATCACTACATCACTACATCACTACATCACTACATCACTACATCACTACATCACTACATCACTACATCACTACATCACTACATCACTACATCACTACATCACTACATCACTACATCACTACATCACTACATCACTACATCACTACATCACTACATCACTACATCACTACATCACTACATCAATATCATCATTATCATCATCGTCATCAGTATTGTATGGTATGTAAGTATTGTATGGGTTGATGATAAACGGCAAAAGGGTCGCCCCATATTACATGGGACCTAAACTAATCGGTGAACAGTGGGTGTACATTAGTACACCTCTACCTAACCCTTTAGGGAATACAGGCGTGATGGTATGATAGATGACGATATACACGGCAATTTCGGCAGATTAATTGGCAAATTACTGCCGTTTGAAACTTTCAATTCTTTAATTTTTCACCAGGAACGCCACCATTATGGATATCGACAGCTACGGTTTGAGTAACATCGTGGTGAACAAGGCCCACTTCCACTTCTTCTCCAAGAATCTTCAATTCGATATCGAAATGCCTTTAGTCAATATAACCATTGGTAAGCAAAATATTGTTCACATATTATTATCCCTTTCCCCCGCGGACTCTGTGCAGTGCAGACGTGTCTTCAGTGAATACAGAAAAATATCATCGCAAAAATAGCATCGCAGTTACTGAGCGCATAGCATCGCAGTTACCGCGCGCCCAGTGAGTGAGAACACCCCACGCAGGACGAAGATGGATATATGTTCACGTGAGTCTTCCGCATAACTCACGCTCAAGGACGCACCTTTCACTTGTTGCGCCTGCGCAAGCCCCTCCCTCGTGCGGTTGTCATCGCAATATAGTTATTATTTTTGCTTCATTGAGGTTCAAATACTTTTACGGCCTAAAGATGTCAGTGCAGCACTCTCCTACTAGTTGCGCACCAAAGTTAGACACACCAATCACTCACTATAACTCGGATCCAGCCTTGCATATTCCAAACAAACCTGTTCCTGAGGATCTTTGTTTTAATATAACCAAGCGCCAAAAACGTACTTGTGCAGAGCAACCTTCGTCTTTTAGCTTAGAAATTAAAGCAATGTTTGATGAGCTAAAATGTCAGCAGGAACAAAAGTTTCAGTCATTAAATACCACGTTAAATACGATTATTACGCAAAATCAAGAGATCCAGACATCTGTAGCATCAATCAGTTCCCAACATCAAGAGCTTCTAATAAAAGTGGATAATCTGGAAAAAGAAAATAGTGCATACAAAAGCCAAATAATCAACCTCGAAAAGCAGCTCGACCTATATGAAAAAAACGCGCGTTGCACAACGATTGAAATGCGTAATATACCGAGGCAGCAAAATGAAAGTAAGAAAGGCTTATCTACCATAGTACAGAATCTTGGCTCAACCATAGGACTGGAAACCCCAATTCAAGAGACTGAGATACGTGACATTTTTCGTACGAAGTCGGAAACCATAGTTGCTGATTTTACTACTACCCTTCGAAAGGAATCTATAATTTCCAAAATAATATTGTATAATAAAAGCAGGCGGGAAAGAAATGAGCCGCAGTTGAATACTGAGCAAATTAAGCTCCATGGAGAGTTGCGTTCGGTATTTGTATCTGAATACCTGA
The DNA here is from genome assembly GCA_964056405.1 of Acronicta alni. Classification (NCBI taxonomy): domain Eukaryota; kingdom Metazoa; phylum Arthropoda; class Insecta; order Lepidoptera; family Noctuidae; genus Acronicta; species Acronicta alni. The sequence goes on along the minus strand of OZ043915.1, from coordinate 14,873,152 downwards.
CGACGAAGGCAAGAAAATTATCGTACCTAGCCCGACAATGCGTTAAAAATAAACAATTAGCCGCATACTGGACATCCTATGGCAAAGTCTATGTGAAGAAAGGGGAGGGCTCCACGCCGATCCGTATTGACTCTGAGCTCGAGTTGGACAAGATTACCATGTGACTAGTTTCTCTGCACTATTATTGTCTTTATTACCTAATTGTATTTGCTCAGCCTTGTTTTTTTCTTAGTTTAGTTAATTATGTCAACTTACATAATTCTAGTTTTAAATATATATTGTGGGCTTCCAGAATCACTACCTATATCACACTAATGTACACACATATACATCTCACACAACTCACTCATTATACTAGGTACGTTTTGTCAATGCGAGCATTCATTTATGATAACTGCGCCTGCCCTGTAACTTCATCTTGTCACATACCTAATTTCAAAGCTGCTTATTTCCCGGATCCGTTTTTATTTTATTTTTCCAACTTATTTTCGACATTTTAGTCGATGTCACAGGACTTCCGTGACAATAATATATTCTACTCTTTACTAAATGCAAAATATAGAAGCAATTAACCTGGATCTGGACCATCTACAAGTAGCTAAATCATTAACATGTGATGTAAATGACTTAAAAAAACAAATTTCTACTCATTCCACGCTCAATCTAATTTCTCAAAATATTCGCAGCATTTCATGTAATATGGCTAACTTTACAACACTCCTGCAAAGGTCGGAAATCTCCTGGGACATTCTAGTGCTAACCGAATGTTGGCTTACTTCAGCAAAATACATACCTAACCTAGACAACTATAACTATTCATCAACAACTCTACATAAAACACAGAACGAAGGTGTTGTAATTTACTACAGCAAACACCTTACTACCACCATTGAAGAACCTACAATAAATGACGCCAACTGTCTTCTCCTAAAATTAAATTCAGATATTTGTATCATAGGTTTTTACCGCTCTCCAAGTCAAAAAAATACCACCAACTTTATTAACTCATTGGACGTTTTACTTACCAAATTAAATAAATATAAAAATATAATCCTCTGTGGCGATATAAATATCGACATAAGTGTTGACAGCGTGGACAGACGTGCGAACGAATACCTAAACGTTCTAGCGAGCCATGGTATGCTCTCTGGTCACAATTTACCCACCCATGGTTACACATGCCTAGACCACATTATAATCAAGACCAAAATGGATACTACTTGTTTTATCATTGAGTCGTCAATTACAGACCACGAGAGTGTAGCAGCAAGCTTTAGGCTTAATAATCGCTTGGAATATTGCAATTTAACAAATCATTCAATTAACTTTGATCGCCTTGATTACTCTATGCAAAATATAAATTTTCAACCAATATTGGAGTGTAATGATGCCAATTTAGCAACGGATCTTCTTATCTCCGAGTTATCCACAGCCATTAAATTAAATTCTAAAGTCATTAAAATTCCAAAAAGAAAACGGGTTAGCAAACCCTGGATTACTGCAGGATTGCTGCGCTGTATGAGGAATAGAGACAACCTTTATAAAAAACTAAAAAAGGAACCGGGTAATGAGATAGTTAGGGTAACATATAGGCGTTATCGCAATTTTTGCAACTATTTGGTTAAAAAAGCTAAAAGAATGTACGAGAAAAAAGAAATTGATAATGCAAAAGGGAATAAGAAGCTGCTGTGGGAGGTCATCAAGAATATAAGTGGCACTAGTAAGACTTCAGACCACTCACCTTGCCTTATATCTGAGAACCCTGAATTGTCTATTAACAGAGTCAATAATTTCTTTGCAGATGTTGGTAAGAGGCTTGCGGAACGCATTAGCTCTCAGAATTTATCCACTCCCACATTACCTGTCAATGCCCCCGCTCCGCCTCTAAATTCTTTTGTACTGTACCCTACAGATGAAAAGGAAGTTCTCCTGCTCATCGAGGGGTTGAAAGAGAGATGTGCGGTAGGAATTGATCTGATCTCCAGCAAAATTATTAAGAGGTACGCAGATCTGCTAGTTTCTCCTATCACCCATATTTGTAACATTGCATTGACAACAGGAGTATTTCCACGGGCATTCAAAATTGCCTTAATCAAGCCGATCCACAAGGGCGGGGATAGAGACTGTGTTGACAACTACCGACCTATTTCCATACTGCCAACATTATCAAAAATCTTGGAGCGACTAATTAATCAACGTTTAACCAATTTCCTAGAAACTAACGGGCTTCTTTCCTCAAGACAGTATGGATTTCGAAGTGGTAAATCTACTGGGGACGCAGTTAACGAACTGATACATACAGTTATTACTGGCTTAGATAATAAAAAGAAATGCCTGGCGGTATTTCTAGATCTGGCAAAAGCCTTCGACACAGTCTCTATTCCACACCTTCTGGATAAGCTGGAGGCGATTGGCGTTAGAGGTACGCCGATGAAATTACTGGAAGATTATTTAAACGATCGTAGACAAAGAGTAAAGATCGAACAAAGATTGAGTGATGAGATTCCTGTAAAGTACGGCGTACCACAAGGCAGCATACTCGGTCCAACGCTGTTCTTAGTTTATATTAATAGTCTGTGCCAAATCCAACTTCACATGGGGAAAATAATTACATTTGCAGACGATACCGCCCTTTTGTTCAGCGGTGATAGCTGGGCAGAGGTCTTTAATTGTGCACAGGTTGGATTTAATACAGTCAACGCATGGTTGCAAAGCAATGTGCTGACTCTAAACGTCTCTAAAACTAAATACCTTACCTTCGCTTATAAGAAAACTTGGTTCCTCCAGCATCGCTTGCTATCACCGCCCATGTCTGCGACACAGATAACTCGAAGGTCTCGTGTACTTGCCCCACTTTACAAAGGACTGATAATCTCAAATACCTCGGAATTATTATTGATCAATCTCTCAACTTCAAATCACACATAACGGTTCTAGTAACTCGGTTACGGAAATTAATATATATTTTCAAAGCCTTAAGATATTCAGCCGATAGAGAAACTATTAAAATGGTTTACTATGCCTTAGCCCAATCTATGATTGACTATTGTATAACTTCATGGGGTGGCGCCGCAAAAACACACCTCATTGAAGTGGAGCGGGCACAACGTGCTATTCTTAAAGTAGGTGCTTCTCTTCCCTTCCGTTTTCCAACAGTAGACTTATATAAAAAATGGGATGTCCTCACAGTCCGACAAAGTTTCATCCTACAAACCATTCTCAAAAAACACTCAATGTTACAATACGATCCAAATTTATTAAAAGACAAGCGCCGTAAAGGTAATGTTTGCGAGACACTGCCCTTACGCTCCGCTCTCTCGCATAACTTCTTCTGTTTTCTTGGCCCGTTCCTCTATAATAAATTAAATAATTTACTACAAATTTACCCTCAACTAAAATCAAAATGTAAAGTTACTGTCACAAGATACCTCAAAAGTCTCGACTATCACAAAACTGAAATCCTCTTGACCCCACTCAGATGATGAACTTGAACTTATTCCTTATACTTACCTGTTCAAGCAGTTGCATTCTCAAATCTCGCTTCAACGCAGACGTACACACCCAAACACACTTGCTCACACACACATACTTCACTCAAACTTAACACATTCACGCTAGCTCGCTATCACACACACATGCAAATTACAATGATCTGGTAACTCCGCAATTTAATTTTAGATACTTTATACAAACTGTCATTCTTAGTTTAAAAGCTCTCATTCTCCCTGCGTATAATAATTTGTATTATTCAAAGTAATGCCCAAGCATGCACTGGCCGCGGGAGAGCCCTGGTGACCTGTAACACAGGTTGTTATACAAACCTACATCAGGCACCAGTCTCTCACAAAGTTAGCTTCTAGGTTGGCTTATTGTTATATCATAAATTGTTGTACTGTTTTGTGTTGAGAGAATAAATAAATATTATTATATTATTATTATATAGTGCTGATCAATAATTATAATATATTGTTCTATATTGATCAGCGTAGTTATAACTTAGCATTTAAGCGAGTGATAATTATTAATACGCACATGAATTCGAAAAGTCAGAACCTTCGATTCGAGCTCGAGTCCTTTGACTTGGCAGTCATTAGACTGCCAAAAATACAAAAAGATAGTGATAGATAGGTATCGCGGTGGCTTAGTGGTCATAGCGTCTGGTGTACCTAACCAGAAGACGCAGGTTCGAATCTTGCCCGCGGTCGTATTTTTCCTTTTCTAAATAACTTTAAAATCTTAGCATTGTAAATGCCAAAAATATACAAAAAGATGTTAATTTATGTTTCTGATAATTGCAGGTAATACTACACTCAATGCTTATGTGCTCCGAAACTACTATACAACGGAGTCTTCTTTAAGGTCAGTGATGCTTCTACAGTTTACCTATCATGTTCTCCATAATAGAAGCTAGCAGTAAATGCAGTTATTTGAAGTACCGTCATAGAAAAACTTATACGTTATGCTTTTAGAAATAAAGTTATACATACTAACATGTCGGAATCATATACACACATCAAAAAAAGTTTGCGATCACTAGAATAAGCTGATATAATTTTTTAAATTAAACTTTATCAAGAAAAAATATTTGTTGTGTGTTTTCTTTAAATAGAAATACCCTGTTGGAAAGAATCTAAAAAGAAGAAGAAATCATAATATAATCTACCGTAACAAAAAAAAAAAACGATTTTTCAGTGATCGCAAACTTTTTTTGATGTGTGTACACTTAAGATGAAATGCAAATAAAGTACAAAACCTGCCAGCAATATAATTTACTGCCACCTTAGAATTAATAATACATACTATCACGCCTGTATTCCCCGAAAGCTAAGCAGAGGTGTAATGTACACCTACAGTTCGCCGCCAAGTTTCAGTCCCATGTAATAGGGGGCGAGCCTATTGCCATTAACCGTGCACAAATCCAAACTTCCAGCTACTGAAAATTTCATAGAAAAAAACAAGAGTTTGGAGGCATTTGAACATAAGTGTTTGTGTTTGTCTGGGTCTCTGTTATGTATTATAAGTATGTATATCCAAAAAAAAGTAAATAAGTACCTATATCCAGTGTCTAGCACCCATAGTACAAGCTCTGCTTACTTTAGGACTAGATGGTGCTGTGTAAAATTGTCCAAGAATATTTATTTGTCCTGAACGATCATTTTCATAAAATATGCTTTTTTTCCAGGGTTGAAATAGAAAAAATACGTGTAAACGGTCACATCGATTTTGATTTTGACTTCCACTCTGGTTTAAAAGTCTCAAAACTTACCATCCATTTTGGTATGGCAGATGTAAAAGTAAGTCTTTCGTGATTAATCAAAAATTTTATATTTTCATCATCACTACATAGTATAAAACAAAGTCGCTTTCTCCGTCCCTATATAGGGATATAGGGACAGAGAAAGCGACTTTGTTTTAAGCGACTTAGATTTAAGCATACATAGATAAATCTTTAAAACTACGCAACGGATTTTGATGCGGTTTTTTTAATAGATAGAGTGATTAAAGAGAAAGGTTTATATGTATAACATACATATAAACCTTTAGTACATTGCACCCGTGCGAAGCGGGGGCGGGTCGCTAGTTATATATACATATAATTCTACTGTACGTGTGTATGTCACTGAACTCCTCCTAAACGGCTGGACCGATTTGAATGTTTTTTTTGTATGCGTTTGGGTGGCGCCTTGAATGGTTTAGATTCACAAATCAGTCCGGCAGATGGCGCTGCAGTCGGTATCTATGACATTTATCTATATTGCAACTAAACGGCTGGATCATGCAGGACAACGTATGTCGGCTCCGCTAGTATTTATATATTATTTTACGTACCTACCTACACATTTACAAAATAAACGACTATATAAATATAGAACTATTATAACACAAAGGTGCAGCTTATTTCTAAGGAAATCTCTTCCAGCAGACATGAGAGAGGAGAATAGAAAACAAGGTGTGTAGACAACAGAGTGAAAGGAATTAAATACTAAGAAACAGAATTGCATGCGCGAGTGTGTATTAGACATATAAACCTTCCTCTTGAATCACTCTATCTATTAAAAAAACGCATCAAAATCCGTTGCGTAGTTTTAAAAATCTAAGCATACATTGGGACAGACAGCGGGAAGCGAGGTTGGAGTATACGTAACGGGGCACTCAGGAAAAAAGAAAATATTTACAAAAAATTTTTTTTCAAAATTGTTTATTTTCTCGATTCTATCGTATAGAACACCTAAAAGTAAGGCGAAAAGCATCTGGGTGATGTTTGTCTCCGACCAACCGTTTGTCGTAAAAGCGATGTTGAAGGGATTGTATTATAAAGGCGTTAGGGACTTGGTGGTTATTTTTTTTTAAACCACCCAGAAGTAGGAGCCCGTCAATATTACTTTCGGAATCACTTGACTCGTTGACCTCAAAGTCAATTGTTCTTGACTGTAATGTCATTTGACCTTGACCTCAAGGACACCAGACCTTGAGGTCAAGGTTAGTAACCTCAGGAGAATAGCGGATTTTGAGCTTTGGAAATTTGACCTTGAGGTCAAGGTCATTGACCATGAGGTCAAGGTCAATGCCCTTGAGTTGTGCCGTGGTGTTCCCCCACCCACTATTCCCACATCCCACCTGGTCCCGAAGGCTTGATTAGGCGATGGATTTTGGTGAAATTTTTCTGAGTCTTTTTCATAGTGCCCCGTTTCGTATCCACTGACCGGAAGCGACTTTATTTTATACTTTGTAGTAATAAACTGATCCATAGTTCATCCATCCATTATACTTACATAACATAATCATAAATATTTGATGCCACTGCATCAAATGACCATTGGACTGACAAGTCAAAGGTGTCGAGTTCGAATCCAAGGCACACACCTCTCACTTTTCGAATTAATGTGCGTATTAATAATCAATTATCACTCGCATAAACGGTGAAGGATAACATCGTGAGGAAACCTGCATTCCTTAGAGATTTTTCTCGACGGTTTGTGAAGTCTGCCAACCCGCACTAGGCCAGCGTGGTGGACTACAGCCTAATCCCTCTCAATATGAGAGGAGACCCGTGCCCAGCAGTGGGACAGTATATGGGTTGATGATGATAAACGGCGAAGGAAACCATCGCGAGGAAACCTGCATGGCTTAGAGGTTTTTCTCGAAGCTGTGTGAAGTCTACCAACCTGCACTAGGCTAGTGCAAAATACATATACTAAACATTATATAACATACCATTACGCATGTATTCCCGGAAGGATTAGGCAGAGGTTAGATTGGCGTGTTCAAAGAAACTGTTCAACTTCTTTAGAAAGATATATATATCTTTAGATAAATTGTTCGTTAAAATTCATCTAAAAAAAAAGACTGTTTTTGATGTTTTTTTTTTTGTGTCTGAGTCGTACCCTCTTTGGTTTGGATTAACAATTGGATATTATTATTACGGAGGCTTTTTAAATTTTAATTTATACTTGTTTTTTATTTTCAGCCTAAAGTGAAATTAATCATTCAGGGCGATGACTACTCAAGAATTGTGAATCATTTCCTTTCCTCGATACCTGAAATTATAAATAACTATACGGTAGGTATCACATAGTAGTTCAGTTTTGGCATCAGCATCATCATCATCACTGTCATCATCATAATCATCATCACCGTCATCATGTTCAACATTATCATCATCACCATTACTATCATCATCATCAGTATCATTATCATCGTCACGATCGTCATCATCGTTATCATCACTATCATTATAGTTATTACTATCATCATCATCACTATCATTATAGTTATCACTATCATCATCATCATCACTATCATCGTCACTATCATCATCATAATCATCGTCAATATAAATAAGAAATATTAAAAAGTTCATGTTTGTCAGAGTATTTACTACAGGGAAGGGGTTCTGAACTACACTGTTCCTGGGATTTTTTTCACATGTGATTATTGGTAATTAATCCTTTTGTTTCAGGATTTAATTGACGAGTCTTTGGAAAAGTTTCTAACGAACTATGTTAAACACCGATTAAGTAATTTATGAGTTACCTATCTATATCAAATAATTTATGTTAAACATAAGATTTAAGCGAATAAACATGTTTTTTTTTATTAGAATGTTTTTATTTAAGTATATATGACATATAAAAATTTAATAAGCAGTGATGGCCTAGTGGTATGACCATTGTACTGCGTACTAATAATGAATTATAATTCGCAATGAATTATCAGCTTAAAACTTGAAGGATAACATCGCGAGGAAACATGCATGCCATAGAGATTTTCTCAACGTTGTGTGGAGTCTGCCAACCCGCACTAGGCCAGCGTGGTAGACTATAGCCTAATCCCTCTCATTCTGGGAGGAGACCCGTGCCCAGCAGTTGGACAGTATATGGGTTGACGATCATGTGACATATTTTATACCTGAGGGGCTCGTGGCTAAGTAATAACTAAGCTGATCAACCGATCTACAAGGTTAAGCTGCGCTAGTCGCGGCCAGTCTGTGGATATGTGACCAATCATGTCATAACACTTGTGATCCCTCTGTCTCACGTAAAGCCGTCGGTCCCGGTTGTCATACGAACACCTATGTATGACAGTCGCTGGTGGCAGTCAGAAGCTCAAAAAGCTTGACCACCAGTTTATCACCAGAAATTGGGTTGTGCAATTTCTTCGTGTAAAATACTGATATTCAGCTGGATCTGGTTAGACTGGAGCCGGACCCCAACATAGTTGGAAAAATGATCGGAAGGTGATCATGATTTGTACCTGGTTAATTGTGATTTTTTTTATTAGGAAATTAAAAAGATTAGAAAAGAGGATCAAAGCACTCCTCCGCATCACTATCGCTTGGTAACGTACCCATGAGCTGGCTGCATTGCCAGGTGGAATGGCAATGCTTATTCTCGGGCTGAAGTAAAGCCAGCCTTTGGGTCACGAGACGTGCCGTCCAGGTGTTTGGCAATCTCCTTGGCAAGTAAATTAATTTAGTATTTATTTAAATATTCAAGTTCTGTCTATAAATAAATACTTACAAAGTTATACAAAAAGGCGAAGGATTACATTATACCATTTCAATCTTGTGTTACAGTACGCAACATTGCACGAACAATTCTTTTTCGTCAAGGTTTGGGAATATTTTATCTTTGAAAATTTTTAATTGGCTTTGGATAATATCGCTCCGCGAGGAAACATTGTTTTGGCACGGGGTCTTTAAGCCTCCCCAAGAGGTTCTCGTCTTGTCGCGGCGGGGGCTTAGTAACCGTCGATTGATTGCCTACGGTGAAGCGAAGTAGAATTGGGATTCTACTTCGCTTCACCGTGGGCCATCAATCCACGGGAGGGATTGCTCCTGCGGGCTTGGACCGAAGCCTGCATTAGAGCGGCCAATGAAAATTGCGGTGTGGTATGGGAGGCACCGCAACTGAGGCGAGTCGCGATGTTTTATGGGCGACACTGCGGCTTTACGGGGCCGCGGCGGGACAGGAGTGCCGGTATCACGGTGTGCCGCTCTCCCTGCCCTACGCGGCCTCGGCGGGGTCGCAGCCGCAAGACTGCGGACACGGTGGAGCTGCAGGGGAAGATTATGCATAAGGCGCACTTCCTAACCCGATAAAAACTTGACTTTGACCCTTATACTGCCAACCCAACTATTCCTCTTTGGTTTTATAGGGTCGGCAACGTGCAAGTGATACCCTTGGTGTTACAAGCGTCTATATGCTTCGGTAACCGCTTACCATCAGGTGGGCCGTATAAAAATGAGTCGGGAGGGTCTCCATCGCTATGTTGTTGGCATTCCACCTTGCCGCACTAAGCTTCACCTCGCTTCACCATATTGGACACCTGCTTAGAGTAACTTACATGTTAATTCCCGTCCGTCCAGGAACTGTCTTTCACAATTGTTTTGAAGCCAAGATTGTAATTGCGAATTGGTCATAGGATTAGGTTTCTGATTAGACTGGGGACCAATCCTAGCATAGTGTGGAAGGTCATTTCCTCTAATAGATTACTTGAATCTACTTAATTTTCATAATATTTTTGATAATAAGTAATACAAATATGTCTAATCAATTAAAATGGATAAAGATAACGTGCTGATCACATACCTAAGGGCCTGCACAAACATAGACACTTTACTTTTGTTTTTTTCTTATGTTTTATAAGCATGTTTTTACAAAAAAAATATACAAGGTGGAAGGGACATCGACCCGCAACGGCTTGCCACGACTTCAGTACATGATTCTGAACCCCCCTGAGATGGAATTTTTCGTCGGCTTTTTCTTAAATTTTACAACTCGCAAGTGAACTCTAAGGAAACAGCTGACCAGAAGATCTTTCGAGTTTAATTTACAATGCTGTTTTTAGTGAAAAAAGTGAATTAATGACTTTTTAATTAAAATTAGGTATATTATTATTGAGTTAGATAGAAATAATGATTTTATACAGTTTAAAGTTGAAAAACTGCAAAAAAAACGCCGACGAAAAATTCCAACGCATGGGGGTCCAGAATCATGTATTGAAGTCATGGTAAGCCGTTGCGCGTCGATGTCCCTTCCACGCTGTATAAGTATTATATCCATTATTTTGTACCCATAATTCAAGCTCTGCTTAGTTTGGGACTAAATGGTGCTGTGTAAAATTGTCCAAAGAATATTTATCTACAGTCTTGTGTAAAATGAACACCCGGAACAGATCAGATATTTTTTATCATATTTCAGTGATCTCTTCTATCTGACTGCTACACTTGAGACTCTGGTTTCAACTCCCACGTCGTGAAAAGTGTTATTAAGGGGTTTTCTATGAAATAAATTTTCTGTAGCAGTTTGGATTTGTGCTGGTTAAATGGGAATAGGTTGTTTGGGACCTAAAAATACCGGCGAAATATGGGTGTAATTGTTAAGTATACTTCTGCCTAACCGTTGGGGGAATACTGTACAGGCGTGATGGTGTGTAAATGTATGTATGTTATGTTTTGAGAGGAAAGGCCTAGTTGAAAACCAAGGGGCCCCCAGTTGTCTGGCATTGCCTCAAATAGGACTAATTCACCAAATACAGATACACACACACATATATATTGATGTTACTGTGTATCCATGACTGTGTCAATAAAACTTTTTCTTTCTTATAAGAATTCATTTCCAAAGTTCAATAAAAAGTGTCCACGTTTGTGCAGCACGTGTTTGTTACCGTAAGAAATAAACATGGCAAATAGATATTATTATACTGATTATTTAAATCATGCTTAAACTGATTATAAGGATTAACCCTTTATGATCCGGTATAAATATCATAAAAATATGGATTTCACTTAATACAGTATCTTTTACACATCTCAGAGGTAAGGCCGTTTTGTGTGATAAACTTTTTCTCTATTTTCCAAAGTGGGGTTAGATAGTTTATATTGTAAGCTCATTGTGTGCCTACTCTAAAGGTAGCAGAATACGTGTGCAGAAGGTATGTGGGTCATCACTGCCCGATGTGGGACAGTTATATTATGTTGTCAGTGTCAGTCAACTATGTCAACATTTCATAATGTTGACTGCTTCATTCATCTAGAGGTCGGAAGCGCGACATGCTAGAGTTCCCAGGTCGAGCCACTGCTCGACCTGGGAACTCTAGCATGTCAGCCAATAACAAACCCAAACACAAACCCAATAACACTTTATTGGGTTTTTCTATGAGAGGATTTTCTCAGTAGCAGCTCGGAGTTTGGATTTGTGCCCGGTTAATAAAAATAGGCTCGCATTGTGTGTGTAAATTCTATTACCTGCCCAATAGAGAAATAACCATGTGATTAAATAAGAGTCAATTTTTTTTAGATACTTTTTAAGTACTTCAGAATTTTACCTTCATCAATATTTTTGACAAAAAATATTTTTTTATTAAGAATTTAATTTTAAAAAAGTGCTGTGATATTGCCGAAGGAAAATCAAATATTTGAAATCACTGATAGCGTAGTGTTTGACTACAACAAACTGTTGTAGGAGTGTTTGCAGGAGTAGGAGTGTTATTTATTTTATTGTAGGCAAACTTAAAGCAAAGCAATAAAAAATTTAAAGGGGCCATGTGCTTGTTTGCCACCTTGGTGGAGTAAAAAAAAACAGATAATTTGATGATTGACGCTAGCGACAATCGATAAGTTACGGTTAGAGCAGAATCACAAAAGATTATCCTAATTATAAGGCGGCTCTCCGCAGTCGGTCTATTGTGTCACGTTTTTACCTTTTCATCAGATAAACAAACTTAAATCAAAATGAAATACTTCACTGTCTTCGCCTGCCTCATTGTGGGCATCAGCGCTTCTGTCCTGCCCGGATCAGAGTTAGAACCAGGTAAGTCTAGACTTCGTGTACCGTTATTTATTACCAAGATAAAAATACTTACAAATATTATATATGCGAAAGTAACTTCGTCTGTTTGTTACGATTTCACACCGAAACCGTTGAACCAATTTTGCTGAAATAGACTAGAGCTTTAGAGAAAGACCTTTTGTCCAAAAGACCCTTTGGGATGCGGGTGATACTGTGGGCAACCGGTCGTATAATATTATAAATACGAATGTAGAATGTAATATTAGTCTGTAAGTATGTTTGTTACGTTTTAACGCCTAAATTGCTAAACTAATGTTGATCAATTTTGACATAGATATAGATTGGATTTTGGAGAAGGAATTAAGCCTCTTTTGGTCTCAATAAGTTCATTGAGATCAAGGGAAGTGAATAAACAAACATGTTCAAAACGTGCCTTTGGAGGGTGATAGTTTTTTATTTAATTCAAAAAATATATTTGCAGCATCGACGAGGAACGAGCGATTCGTTACTGATTCGATCGTAAGTGCCATCGAGGACCTCAGCCAAGACATCAAGGATGCAGGACTTGATCCCCTCCATATCAAGAGGGAAGTCTTCACCTATGCCCTGCCTGTAGATGTGTAAGTCACCGTGATGAATATTTTTATTTGTAAAGTACACCTGGCTATAGTAACTTTTGCATCTTCAATACGATTTTTTTTTATGAAGTTACTGACCTGTGAAGGTTGTGGGAAATCATTGCATAGATGAATATTAAATATTTACTTCATAATAGTTTCATAATAAAAAAACAAAAAGTTTCAAAATTTTGATGTGTTCAGCGATTTTCGTTGCTGTACCGTACCACCGAATTGCAAAATATTTTGCCCCTAAACAATAATGTCATTATTGTGTCCCAGTTTGAAGGTCCATGTAACCAGTGGAATTCTATTTTCTGCAAGGCGGAGGTACTTGCCCTGTCGGGCAGCTCCAATTTGAGTGGAATTACTCCCACTATATATTAAACTATGATTAACTAAGTCGTTTGTTAAAAATCGACAGGATCTTCAACGCCGCCCTCCTGTTAGAGGAGTTTCTCAGTACGGGTCTCAGTGAAATCATAGTTAACAGAATTAACTACAGCATTTTACTGTCGCGACTCACCTTCGAGATTGAGTTGCCACATGTCCACATCTCTGCTGGTAAGTTCATTAGCAACAAAAGCTGTTCTGATTGGCGGATTTATTAAGACATGAAAGTAACTGCCTTGTTAGTGGTCCTAAGCGATAAGGACCACTCGGTCTCGCTTAGGAACGATTTCCAGGTCGAGCAGTGTTATTGGGTTTTTCTTTGAAATTCTTCTCTGAATTTCTTCTTAATTCTCATTATCAATTCGTTGTTTGGATTTGTGCCCGGTTAATGGCAATAGGCTCACTCTCTATTAAATGAGAACTAAACATATCTCGAGATCAAATCCAACGTACGTACCCACATCTGACATTTTGAAATCATGTGCGTATTAATAATTAAACGGTGAAGGAAAACATTGTGAGGAAACTTGTATGGCTGAGAGATTTTTTGGACGGCGCGGTGGCGTATGAAGTCTGCAGACTCGCATGAGGCTAGGGTGGTGGTTGCCCAGCAGTGGGACTGTGCATTAATTAAGTTGATATATATTAATTGAAGATCATCATCCACCATCCTCCTACCCTTATCCAAATTACTTGGGGACGGCGCAGTATATCTTTTCCTTCCATACATCTCTTTTAGCCGTCCTCTCATCATTCACTTCCTTTGAAGCCATATCATCTCGCACCCAGTCCATCCATTTTTTCTTTGGTCTCCCTCTTCCCTTATAACCATTTACATTCATGCTCAGCACCTTCCAGGTAATATGCTCTTCACTTCTACGCATCACATGTTCATACCGGTAATATAGGTGTCCGTGTATACTCAGGGAGCCAGTTGGGGGACCTGGTTGGTGTTTCCCCCGTACTATGATGGTATTGTCGCTTTAGAAAAGCATTACTTTAAGTAAAAGGTATTCTAAATGGCTTGCTGTTGTAGTACTGTGTCTGTTTGAAAGTCTGGCGATATTTATACAAGGTCATTCTTAGTATATGCGAAACCTGAATATAGTTTGTTCAGAATCAGTAACTGAATCGATTCCAATAATTTTTACATCATGTTATATTTTGTCCCAAAAACATTTAAAAAATGTTACGAGTAGGACACCGAGCGACACTAAGTACCTATACGCAATCATATGCGCGCAACACAGGTCACTGACACTAAGCGCTCAGCGCGGGCGCAGTGCGGCGGGCGGGGCCCGGGGGTGAACCAACCACTTCAGTCGCCCGGATGCTATCGGGTAGTGTACACGTATGTCGCTCCCGTTCAAAAAGTAGGTACATAACGCGAGCGCAAGGCATTTCGATTGATCTGTACCTATCGTATGTAAAAAGCATAGGTAGTGTTCGTGTAAGAAATGGTACGTACACTAGCGGTTTGTGGTGATAACGCGAGCGCGCGGCCTTTGTGTTTCGGTTGTCGTGTACCTATCGTATGTAAAAAGCATAAGTGTTCGTGTAAGAAATGGTACGGATACTAGCGGTTTGTGGTGATAAGTGATAACGTATTCCTGGCAGAGCGGCACGAGGAGCAATCTGACATTAAAGTATCGTCACACACATGAACACACGTTTTTATTTGTACCTACAGCCTGTTGTGGTTAAGTAATGCTATGTTTAACAATTTTCATCCATTTTGAACTTACAGTGTTTGGTATAAGGTGCAACATATCGCATTGACTACATTTAATGACTTACGGCTGCATTTACAAATAAAGTACTTATTAATGTCTACCTACATTTGACCAGTACGACAGTCCAAAGACTGCAAGTGTGATGGAAAATGTGGAAAGTGTGATGTATCATCAGTTAAATACAATGCAATCGGAAATCGCCGTACGGTTAGGTACCTACTGCCACATTATTATCAATGAGCGCCGCGACGACGCGGGCGCGGGGCGGCGGCGGCGCCCGCGCGTCGATGAGCATGTTTTTGTACGGACAACCAGGTAAGTTAACAAGCTTATAACTTTGTGATTTTTCATGGTACAGTTTTGAAATTTTGTATATAAATTCTTTACATAAAAATACTAGACACGTGTTTCAGGTTTCGCATATACTAATAATAATGCTGTATATGTGCTATACCACGACAAGCGGTTACTACACAGTTTTTCTGTAACAGGTGCCACTTTCAAACTTCCTCTTAATAAATATATCTTTCATATGTATTTTTTGGCATTTTCCATGCTAATATTTTAAAGTTATTAAACAAAGGAAAAATTCGACCACCAAAAAGATAGTTAGTAGGTAAGGTGGCATCGTTCGACATTGAACTAACTGTAAAGTAAGTCGTGTCGGTTGAGGAGCAAAAACTTGCTTTTCAATAGGTGTTACTGACGTTACCACAAAGACGTAAATTCAGAATGCGAAGGCAAAATTCGACATGGCGGGTAGGTATCACGGTGGCTTAGTGGTCATAGCGTCTGGTGTACCTAACCAGAAGACGCAGTTTCGAATCCTGCCCGCGGTCGAATTTTTCCTTGTTTATTATTAATTCCTCTTTTATAGTAATTTCTCACGTCGTCCATTCTGGTAATTCCACACATTCTTCGTAGCATTCTCATCTGGGCGATATGCAATTGCCTAACATGCGTCCCTTTCGTAGCCCATCATTCTGAGTAATTCTAACCCATACAGAACCGCAGGCCTTATTAAGCTCTTGTATATTTTACTGATGGTCATTATACTAATATTTATGTTTCAGATAAGGTTAGAGGCGAAGCTACCGTATTCGGAGAAATCATAGATGCTGAAGGTGATGGCAGGTAATATAATATTAAATCTAAGGGTAATAAAGTAGTGTTACTGTAAGTACCTCGCTGGTCTAGTAGTCCTAAGCGCAACTGCTACACTAGAGGTCCAGAGTTCGATTTACAGGTCCAGCAAAGTGTTATTTGGTTTTTCTATGAATTTCAACAGCTTGGACTTTTAATTTGACCCCGGTTAGTGGCAATAGGCTCGCCCCTTATTATAAATAATGAAAATATATATATTTGGGACATTTTACACAAAACGCATACTAATAATAATAATAATAGAAGAGTACTTGCATAGGCATTATTTGTAAAATATAAGAAACTAGATTAATAAAGAACATAATAATAGTTTATAATGGAATAAGGAAACGCGTTACAAACAGATAAATAAGTGAAACGATGATAGCTACAAATGTAAAAAAACTGTAGCGTAGCTATAACGCTCCGCTCCTAATAAAAAGGTTAGATTTTTTTCAGACATTAATATAGGTATAACAAGCAGGTTTGCAAGCTGCAAAGCTTGGTACTACGGGTACTAAACAATGGATACTTATATACTTTTTTCATTAATACATACTTTTAACACAATAAACACTCAGACAAATACAAACAATTTTATTCATCACATAAATATTTGTGTCCAGTGGGAATCGAACCCACGAACTGGTGATCAGCAATCTGATACTCGAACCACTAGACTAAAGACGTCGTTTTACATGTGTTTGTTACATGGGCTATAAAACACACTGCTGTACAGAGGCCAACACATCAAGCCAAATCAATATGTCAAATTTCTTTGATTGATTTTCAACTTTAATTCAAAGACATAAGGTTCATATTCGGTTAGGAAATTTTACAGTTTTGGATAGCTTGAACTGCTGGCGTCTGTACATTGGGTGTACATTGGCCACCTCTGCCTAACCCTTTGGGAAGTACAGGCGTGGTAATCTGTAAAAAAATCGAGATGACGAAAGCAAATAATTATCGTTATCTTATATAATCCTTTTCTTTGAGCTCGAAATCTCAGTGTGTTAATTATGTTAGTGATAACTATGGTAGGTAAATAAGATTATGAGTTTTCAAGACAAAAATTATCGATGTACATGATTACAGGTACGTAATACGGGATGTATTACGTACGTATTTGTTATTGTTACGAGCAAATTGATAAAGAACTTGTAATCTTGTTAGGTATTAAAATCCATTTTTTTTATACCACTAAGGAGGAAAACAAGCATGCGGCCCACCTGATAGTAAGGGGTTACCGTAGCCTATAGACATTTGTAACATCAGGGGTATCATTTGCGCGTTGCCGAACCTGTAAAAAGAAAGAGGAATAGTTGGGTTGGCAGTATAAGGGTCAAAGTCCCTAAAACGTTTCCTCGCGGAGCACTGGCAATCTTGCTCACCTTAAAGAACACAACACAGCTCAAAGCAGAGTTATTTCACTTCGATTTTCTGCAAGGCGGAGGTACTTCCCTAGTCGGGCAGCTCCAATTTGAATGGAATTACTCCCACTATGCCCTACCTCTCTTAGGATTTTAGAAACCGTCGAATGGGGTGAATTGGGATAACACTTTGAAAGGGATTTTTACGTTTATTACAGTTTGATGCTAACAAGGTTTTCTAACGGTTTATTATAATTAAGAAATTATATTAGAGTCCCTTTCCAACAAATTATAATGATTAAAGCCAAATATTTCTTTCACAGTTTTGTCCCAATCTGTGCACCCAAATTCTGTAAAAATATTGAAATTTGCTGGGTTAAGAAGTTTTATTTTGCAGAATTATAATATGATATGCATAAGTAAATTGCTAAAGATGGGTACGGGTAACGGACAATCAGCATGTACAATATGTTATATTAACTTACTTATTTTTTTTTTTCTTATTTATTTTTTTATATAATTGTACCTATTTTCATGACATTAATCTGACATGCCTGCATATTCTTTGACATTAATTATTAATATTATTAATCTAATTTTGTATGCCTATCGGCGGAACATGGTTCGTACAATAGATATTTATAGTAAAAAAACACCTGTAATCACCTATGTTCACAAAATAAATAAATTGAATTGAATTGAATTGAATTGAATTATTACTAATTATTATGTTTTTTTTTCCAGAATCGACATCCGTCGCATCCTCGTCATCGGAGAGGTCCGGGTTAATGTCGGTATCATTTCTGGCATCTCAATCAGCAGAGTCACTATTGACTTCTCCGTCGGCTCTATAGATGTAAGTATTTTTTTTATACCACTAAAGCATACGACCTACCTGATGGTTAGCGGTTACCGTAGCCTATAGACGCTTGTAACACTAAGGGTATCACTTGCGCGTTGCCGACCCTGTAAAACGAAAGAGGAATAGTTGGGTTGGCAGTATAAGGGTCAAAGTCCCCCACTGCCAACTCAATGTTTCCTCACGGAGCACTTTCCTCACCTTGCTCACCGGTAACCGTACTAACAGTAAGTAAACTTTCTACAGTGGGTGTAGCCAGAGTTTAGCAAAGAAACCTTCATGGACTATGCTGTCTTTCATTTTACGACAGGTGTGGCGCAGCGGTTGAGCGAAACAGGATAAAATCCTAGTGGTAGTTTAAAAAAAAAATTTAATTAGGTACACTAAGAAGAGAGAGAAAATGGTAGGAGATCCGGAAGAAATTATCTAAATAGTAGTGAAAATTACAATCACTCATTTCTCACGAATTTAATGTATTTTTCAGACAAACATCAGGCTAGCTGTACTGGGACAAAATTACTCCGAAGAAGTTAACAAGTTTATCGGCAGCACCATTCCCAATACTCTAGATGAATTTAAGGTTAGTTATTTTTTAAGGCGATAAAGAAAACTAACCGATTTTAACCGGTTATAAAAAGGCTCTCGACTTACGGCCGTATTCAATAACCTACTTACTTTTGACTGGTAGTTGCTATAATAATATTTTTTATTTGACAAAGAGAGACTATCTCTACTTCAAGTAAAAGTATCGTTGAATTAACAGTCAACGATACTTTTATTGAAACATTGTATTGAAACAGGACAGCAGCAGTAACCTGCTGCTATCCTGTTTCAATAACAAAATACTCACATGCCTATCGGAGATAAACCACAGTTAGCATCCCTATCTCTAGTTATTTTGGCCCTTGAAGCGTTTCGTTCATGCTATTTTAATATGATGAAAATTTTAGAATTCATATGCTCTATAAAAGATAAAAGGGACTATAGTAAAGGGGTATGTATTTTCTCGATTCAAATTGCAACAACTTCAATTAATAATACGTATATATCAGTAATTTAACTTCTGTGCTACAACGAAGAAACAATAAAACTAACCTAGCGGAGAGAGCGAAATGTACCAGACCCGAATGCAAAGAAACACGTAAAGGATTAAGGAACTAAGAGAATATGTCGTAAAACAACATACCATTACCTATATTCCCCGAAGGCCTAGGCAGAGGTATACCAATTTACAAAGGCCAGCACATTAAGCTACCACAATCTGTCAAATTTCTTTGATTGATATTCAACTTTAAAACAAAGCAGTAAGGTTCATAGTCAATTGGGAAAATTTGACAGTTTTGGATAGCTTGGCCTGCTGGCGTCTGTACACCCACAGTTCATCGGTATGTTTAGATCATAGGGGGCGAGCCTATTGCCATTAACCGGGCACAAATCCAAACTCCGAGCTGCTACTGAGAATTTCACAAAAAAATCAATAGCACTTGGCATCTCGGATTCAAACCCAGGACCTCTAGCGTGGCAGTCACGCTTATGACCACTAGATTAACTAGCCAGCTAAGGGAATATTAAGATGCCTTATTTGCTTGTTTTTTTTTCAGGATGAAATCAACGAACTGATCGAGATCATCCTTCTTGACGTCATCAATGACATGCTATAAGATTTATCGGACAAGGCTTGAATATTTATTACAGAAACATAAGACTTAAATATACTCAATATTTGATAATAGCTGGTTTTTATTGCTACCTTAGTACCCTAGGTACCCGTGAAGTTATTGTGTATAGATCACTGACCTCTATACTTGTATTATAGAGGTCTTTAATTTTAAAAACTTAAACGGACTTGGTGGCGAGGCACCGAATGCCTCCAGTCAGGAGCTACTTAGAAACTAAGCAACACAGCTAAGGGTGTCACCTGCAGGACTCGGACCTCGGCTTAGGGCGTTGCTGGGGGGGCAGCTAGGGACGGCAACTTCTTCTCAATGGGTCTTCGTAACGGGCTTCGCCGGCGAAGACGGTAAATCGGGCGGCGTTTGTGTGCGTGACTTTTGAGAGTGCTAGTCACTCTGTTTGACTCCTGCGCTAGGGTGATTAAGTTAGGGTAAGTGAGTGCGTGCCTTGGGCGGCGCACTCTACTTATCTGTGTGTAATACAACTGGTATTGCTGTCGTCTATAGGATACGGTTGCCGCATACCATCAGGCGGTCCTTATGCTTGTTTCTCATCTTATTAAAATATAATATAATAATATAATATTTTTTGGGACATTTACACAACACCATCTAGTCCCAAATTAAGCAGAGCTTGTACTATGGGTACTAGACAATGGATATAATACTTAGGTATATACTTTTTTTTTTGTAAATACATACTTAAAATACATAAATAAAAACGTAGGTATTCTTTAAATCTTTTAAAAAAGATAATTCCCGCACTGAGGAACAAGCCCTATGTTGCGGAGATTTTATAAGCACATAATGCAGATGACGATTTTGATGTCGTCTGTGGTCTAGTGATTCGCGTGTCAGACTGCTGATCACGAGGTCGTGGGTTCGATTCCCACAGAACACAAATATTTATGTGATAACCTCGTGTTTGTGTAGGTGTTTCTTATGTATTATAAGTATAAGTATGTATGTACAAAAAAGTATATAAGTATAATATCCATTGTATAGTACCCATAGTACAAGTTTTGCTTAGTTTGGAACTAGATGGTGCTGTGTCAAATGGTCCAAGAATATTTATAACCTTAGTATCTTTAAAGTAAGAGTGAACAGGCATTTTCTGGGTAAGCGTGTCCCATCTTCGACCTCGTCGTAGCTTACCGTCAGGTGAGACAGGGCAAACGCAAAACAACAATAAAAAATAAATTGTTTATTTACATACATACCATCACGCCTGTATTCCCCGAAGGGTTAGGCAGAGGTGTACTAATGTACACCCACATTTCGCCGGTATGTTTTAGGTACCATGTAATAGAGCGGCGGTTCGCCCTCTATTACATGGTACCTAAAACCTACCTACTAAAACCTACCCCTAAACCTATTTACCGTTAACCGCCATTAACCGGGCACAAATCCAGACTCCGAGCTGCTACTGAGAATTTCATAGAAAAACCCAATAACACTTTGCTCGACCTAGGGATCGAACCCAGGACCTCTAGTGTAGCAGTCGCGCTTAGGACCACTAGACTAATGAGGCAGTCTATTTATTTATAATTAACGGACACAGAGTAAACACAGACTCGAAACATATATCTGTGGATCAAAGATTTGTCTCGAGGCGGAATCGAAACCACACCACCCGGCGCAAAGGTAGTGGTGAGGTGAACAACTTAACCGTTACGGAAATTTACTGGAAAGTTTCTTGGAAAGTTTTAAGTCGTTTTACCGATGACCTTTGCGAAGAAACTCATTTAACACTTATGTAGTAAGGAGCTCTCTCATTTGACATAGTTTTATTGTTGTACTAGTATAAACACTAGTATTTGCAGCTAATCAATTAGGTACTCCTATAAACACGTGTTCAGTAGTAGTATGTACAGTCAGCAACGAAAGTCGCTGAACATGTTGCAATTTTCAATATGATTTTTAATAAGTGTAAAGTTACTGACCTGTGAAGGTTATGCGAAATAATTGCATAGATGACCATTCAGTATTCAGGTTACCTTAATAGATAAAACCTCTGGACAAGTTTTGGAGCTGTGATGTTTTCAAAATTTTGTTATGTTCAGCGACTTTCGTTGCTGACTGTACTTACTTCATTGTCAAGATGTTGTAATAGTTAGGGATAACAGGTTTTATTATAAAATAGCTTCTGCCCGCGACTTTGTCCGCGTGGAAAACGTTGCTTTTAATTATCGTTGTAATTTGGCTAATTAACTCAAAATCGTTATAAATTAGAGCCTGTTATACTGAGAGTTTAGTAGTTTTAGCGTGAAAGAGTAACAAACATCCATCGATCCTCACGATAATATTAGTAGGATAGAATAGGATATAGTATGTATTTCTTATGTATTATAAGTATGTATTTACAAAAAAAAAAGTATATAAGTAATATATCCATTGTCTAGTACCCATAGTACAGAGGCCAGCATATCAAGCTACCACAATCTGTCAAATTGACTTGATTGATTTTCAACTTTAACACAAAGACATAAGGTTCATATTCAATTGGAAAAAATTGACAGTTTTGGATAGCTTGACCTGCTGGCGTCTGTACAAGCTCTGCTTAGTTTGGGACTAGATGGTGTTGTGTAAAATGTCCCAAAAATATTATTTATTTATTTATTTATAGTAGGATTGGATAGAAATCCTTTAATTTTGTTAAAAT
Organism: Acronicta alni; assembly: GCA_964056405.1. Classification (NCBI taxonomy): domain Eukaryota; kingdom Metazoa; phylum Arthropoda; class Insecta; order Lepidoptera; family Noctuidae; genus Acronicta; species Acronicta alni. Next base: position 14,850,406 of record OZ043915.1, on the reverse strand, counting down.
AAATACAATGTAGTCCCGTTTTGGGAGTCATATAAAAACACTCACTGAAATCACTATTTTCATCACAATATCTACTAATGTTATAAATACGAAAATAACTCTGTCTGTCTATCTGTCTGTATCTGTTAATGGTATAAGAAAAAACAAACAAACAGCTCTATACACTCTTCTAATAATTAATTGTTTCTGATGACGAAAACAAGCAATACAGCAGTCTGTATATCTGTTTTTATCCATTTTTTTAGATAATTTTATTATTATCTTTTAAGTAAATAATGGATAAAGTATTTATCTATCAACGAGACGATCTCATTAGCAGTACAGTGAACAAAACGTGATAGAAAGGTAGGTGTATTGAAATTATCGTAATTATAATTATATTTTTGTTAATTGCGTGATTGCGATTCGTGATGCACGAAGCGATCATGAGGTAAATTTATTGAGAACAACATAATTATGTAATAATATGTGCGATATACATATATTACTGTTTATGGGTGTCATTTATGGTAAAAATTAAGCAAGTTTTCTCTCTTTCTGTATTGACGACGTCTGTGGTCTAGTAGTTCGAGTACCGGACTGCTGATCATGGCCTCGTGGGTTCGATTCCCACAGGACACAAATATTTGTGTGGGTAAAACATGAATATTTGTGTTTGTCTGGGTGTTTCGTATGTATTATAAGTATATATTTACAAAAAACAAAAATATATATAGGTAAGTATTATATCCATTGTCTAGTACTCATAGTACAAGCTCTGCTTAGTTTGGGACTAGATGGTGCTGTGTGAAAATGTCCCAAAATATTTATTATTTAGTAATTATGGTACTGTATACGTAACATGTTTTAATCCGGACGGAATGCGACGACAGTTTTTGGAATACGGTTTCGGCTTTGTGTGCCTCGTCGCCGTCCCGTCTGTAACACGTGATATGTGCTTCTAAACAAAAACACACTACGCGTGCATTGATCCTTAAATGGTCTTCTCTCAGACTGAAACAGGTTAGGCCTAGTGCGGGTTGGCAGACTTTATATGATGACAGAGACAAAGCATGCACACATGTTTCCTCACGACATTTTCTTTCACCGTTTAAGCTACATAGTGATAATTAATAAGGGTCGACACATTAATCGACAGCGTTCGACGGTTTGTCCATATTTGTGCTCTTTTTGAATGGAAAAACCGAATGCCGTCGATCAACGTATCGTCATCCTAATACGAATGATGGGTACTGATTCGATTTCAATTGCTTTGTAGTTGAAGGTAAAGTCACTATACTATGTGTCACTACTTTTAAGAAATCCAAACTTTACTTCCTAATATCTTACACTGGATAATGGCTCGTAGTTATTGTAGGTGATACAAAAAAAAATGTACATCACTTATTATGTGTATGCATAGGATACGTCTTAAGGAGGAAAGCCGTATTATATCAGCTCGTTTTAAAGAATTTTCCGACCGACCGAAGCTGTTTCCGTGTCGATATGTGTGGCGAGAACCTAACACACAAAAAGTACAGACAAAATGAGAACCTCCTTGTTGAAATCGCTTAAAATGGGTTCATAGATCGATTTTATTGTTTATTTCAGGTCAAAAGATGTACTCTTTAGTGTTGCTGTCGTTTATTGGGTTAGCTGTAGCTTCTCCGGTTGACATTACAAACGTCAATAATGTATTCTTGAGTAAAGGTTAGTTGATGAAATTATTAATTACATAATAGCATTCTTATATTCTTGTTTACTTAGTTCTCCACACACTTCTGACGTTGGCAGAATTATTGACATCTGTACGGCTTGCCATTTTTAAAATCGGAGTTTGGGTTTGTGCCTGGTTAATGTAATGGCAATAGGTTCGCCCCCGAGCTGTGGGTATACATTTGAATACCTCTGCCTAACTCTTCAGGGAATACAGGCGTGACGATATAATAAAAAAACAATTGTAATAATTTTATAAAATATAAAGTAGTTTAGGTATATTACAATGTATCCAATCCAATACCAATTAAAATTGAACTGTTATCATTTTTTTTAAGGCCTAGCGACTGAAACTTTTAATGTTTATAGATGTGAAGACAAGGAATAGTTTACTTGAGAACCTGGTTCTGGATTTGTTGGAAGACTTCAGACAGACCATGCTGACTGGCTCCAATGACATACCCATCCTTGATCCTCTTGAAATACTAAATTTGAACTTGGATGAAGAAATTCTTCCTATACCTGGGTAAGGTCGGCTTGGTATTTTTTAAGTGAGTTAGTGACTAGATGAAAAATATTGGAGAAGCTGAAATTACTCGCACATATAAAATGTGATTAGATTAGATGAGGCATGAGGTTGATGCCTTTTTTTTATACCATTAAGGTGGCAAACAAGTATACGGTACCACCTGATATACACCATCAGGTGGTACCGTCTTGTTGCGTCTATAGACTACGGTAACTGCAGGTACCGTAGTCTATAGACGCTTGCAACACCAAGGGTACCACTGGTTATCACAGGGTACCACTGTTGCAAGGTAGTAGTTGCAAGGGTGTGAAAAACCTCATTCTATATTCTCTCGGGAGAACTTTGACAGGGAGCTGATTCCACAACCTAAGCGTGCGTGGGAGAAAATGCCTCTAGAATCGCACGGTATGAGACCAAAGTGGTTCCAGGGTACGGTGGTAGAACGTAGCCGTTGGCATCATCTCAAGTAATTCCTCAGAACCTTGCGTTTGCCCAGCAGTGGGATACACCAGGCTAACATCGTAATTTATTTTTAGTGCTCAAGTGAACCTGAGTGACTTGAAGGTGAATAAGTTAAGTACCTTCGTGGTTGACAAGCTGAGTGTTGATACTGCATCCATAATTCTGCAGAGATATCGCGTGGAGTTCGACTTCTACGTGCCTGTTCTGGAGGTAGATAGCGGTAAGTATATTTTTAAAGACAGTTAATCCAGTCTTATAGGTAAATGCTACCCATTTATGCACACATTTGAATTAGAAGGTATCAGTTTTGGAAAGTTTCCTAGTGTGTTTTTATATCTAACGACGTTTCACCTCCCGGGGTGGCGAAGGATCCATGAGGATTTTCTGTACTATAAAAAAACCGTTCATCTCGTCGTAGGCCGTATATCTTGTCGTAGGCCTCCATCTCGTCGTAGGCCGTACAACTTGTCGTAGACCGTTCATCTCTTCGTAGGCCCTCAATCTCATCTAGACCGTCCACCTCGACGGGCCATCCTAGTGCGGTGGTGCGTAGTATCAACTCGAGAACCTTTCTGCCCCAGCGGCACAAAATTCCGCTTTGATTCGAACGTATTAAAAGATTTTTAAGAATATAATTTATATTATTTATTTCAGATGACTACAATCTGTCGGTATCAGTGGCGGGTGTTAATATATTTGGAAAAGGTGATGCAAAGTAAGTGTATTTTTAAATTTAACTGGGATTTCATTGGGCACATTTGTCACTATGGCATAGGTAAAAATATTTACCAATTGGCGCGTGTTGTTAACGTGACAATAATTTTTTTTTTCTTTCTTAGATTTTGCAGTCCAAGAGTCATATTACATGGCTGTCACTGGTCTGTGCTGTCTTTGTATATAAGAATGTGTGTTTGTAAGCACACAGATAGATAATCCTAACGTAGCGTAGTTTCTTAAAAACAAAACATAAACAAGAAATACCAAAATATTCTTACACAAACAATATAATAAATATATGAAAACATAAAGCGAGTTGATTTAGCTAAGAACCTTTTTTGTTCGAGCCGATTAAAAACGTTCCACAAGTTGACGTACTTAATTAGATTTTTTTCTATGGTACATTTACACGTGCATAATTAATTTGATAGCAATAAAAATATCAATTTACTTGTCGATAGATTACAGTGATTAACTTCTATGAGCTGAACGTGATCAGAACGTGGAAGTTTGTGTTAAGAATGCTTATGATTATGATGATCACGTAACTATCACGAAATAATGATGCAAGAATATAAATTTAAAATATACTTATACTTTTATAATAGCAGTGACAATTGACTTTGTTGACTGCCTCATTAGTCTAGTGGTCCTAAGCGCGACTGCTACGCTAGAGGTCCTGGGTTCAATCCCCAGGTCGAGCAAAGTGTTTTGGTTGTTATTTTTCTATGAAATTCTCAGTAGCAGCTTGGAGTCTGGATTTGTGCCCAGTTAATGGCAATAGGCTCGCCCCCTATTACATGGGACCTAAACATACCGGCGAAATGTGAGTGTACATTAGTTCACCTCTGCCTGACCCTTCGGGGAATACAGGCGTGACAATATAGTGATTTGACCATTGGACAGTCAAGTTAAAGGCGTCGAGTTCGAATGCACGGACACGGACTTTTCGAATTCATGTGCATTAATGAATTATCAATCGTTTAAACGGTGAAGGAAAACATCGAGAGGAATCCTGCAAACCGAGAGCTTTTTCTTGGTGATCTGTGAAGTCTGCCAACCCGCACTAGGCCAGCGTGGTGGACTGTAGCCTTTTTCCTCTCATTTTGACAGGAGACATTCCCAGCAGTGGGACAGTACGCTTGAAACTTGTATTTTATTGTGGAGCAATATACAACGTGTTACAAAATACCCCGTAAAATTATAATTAATAATCAAAGCCAAACATTTTGTCAACCCTAGTAAGCTGCTATGTCAGGGAACCAGATTATTTAACAGATTAAATGATGATTAAATGATATTTATTTCTGTAAATAGATCTTTTAAAGACATTTAAATTTTACAAGTCAATATTTTACATATTTTTTTAAGATAGATGGCTCCGGCATTTCCTAGCGACCTCTGAGAAGAAACGCCGAAACATACTCAGAGAATCATAGTATCTTTTAAAGTCCAGACATTGTATAGTAACAAATTTATGTGTTTTACAATGTAGGGCAGTCTGAAATGGCCTTTTGAAGAAAGAGCCATAGCGGCTTTGAGTAGACCAGTCCCAGTTCAGAAAGGCCTACGTACCTCTTTTACCTAATAATTGTCTACTTTAATAGTTTTTCTATTTTTTGTTCATAAATGTTTTTGTTTTCCTTTTTTTGGGGTATGTCATACAGCGTTACTACGGTTCTTAAATATTGTGAATGGACGCGTTATAAGGCCCCATTTAACCTCCTTTTGACTTTACGGGTAGTTTTGTAACAACCTGTATAATATAAACATTACAAAACCTTACTATATCTCTTGAAAAATGTGTGCTTATTATTTCAGGATTAATTTAATCGAGCCACGTGTGACGGGATCGTTACTGTTGAGTCCAAGGTTCACTATTGGCTCCGGGTTGTACCTTACTATAGTAACCAGTGAAGTGAAATTCACCTTAAAGGCGTTTGATGTAAGGACTATTTTACTTTAATTTTGATAGCTTCTAGCTTAACTTGTTACAAACATATAACGCCTGTATTAACTAAACCATACTAGCGTTTATAGGCTGCCGTTTCGACACGAGTCTGCGTAGACTTTACCTGAAAGTATCTATGTAGTTGTTAAGTTTTTTAAATTTTCTAATTTCCTCTAATTGTTCCATCCGGTCACGCGTGATGCGATGACCAAGGGAAATAGAGATTCAATTTTATATATATAGATTTAAACGGCGAAGGAAAACATTGCGAGGAAACCTGCATGCTTTAAAGATTTTCTCGACGGCGTGTAAAGTCTGTCAACCCGTACTAGGCCAGTGTGGTGGACTATAGCTTAATTGCTCTCAATCTGAGAGGAGACCCGTGCCCAGAAGAGGGACAATATATGTATTGATGATGATGAAGTAACTTGTTAATTATTTTTCAGTCAAACATCAATGGACTGTTGAATGATGACTCCATGTCAACTTTCATTAACACGTTCTTGGAGTACTTCGTCCCAGAGTTGGTTGAGCTTTATGAGGTGGGTAGTAATGACATTTTCTTTATTATACTTTCTCTAAAATTCTGTATATTTTATTTTATCCAATGGACATAATCTTTGCTTGTATTTATTTAACGCTTAGATGAAGTTTTTAACACGAATTATATAATAGATTATTCTTTATTGCACAATAAAGGTAAACAAATGCTAAGTAGGTACATGTTTATAAATCATGAAATGGTACAGACGTAGCAAGTCAAGCTATCCAAAACTGTAAACTTTTCCAATTGAACCTTATTCTGTTGTGTTAACATTGAACATCTCTCAAAGAAAATTGACAGATTGTGGTAGCTTGATGTGCTGGCCTCTTTACAATGGGTCTTATCGCTAAAAGCGATCTCTTACTGACAACCAATATAGGTCGTCGTTTCTGGCCAATATAATTGATTTCATGAATATAGAAAATTCTTGAAAAAAAAAGGAAATTATCTATGCCTGCAGAGGTATTCACAGCAAACTTGATGCGGATATTATTTATTTATTCAATAACCAACTTACACTTACAGACTATTCTACACGTACAAGTTATAGGTCAGAAGTATTATGATATGTCATGCATGTACTTATCAAAAGTATGTCATAAACATAGTGCTTATCTACTATAAATTATAAGTTAAATTAAATTTTGAAAATAAAATTAACAATCAATACAACATAAAAAAAATATTAACCTAAGACGGTGAAATAGTAGGTACTTTTATTATGATAATTATGATTCAAACGTCTTCTTTGCGCGTGGTATTATTATTTTATGCCTATTGTACGCACAATAGTCGTCAGGGTTGCTTGAAAATATAGTAAGCAGCAGCGTCTTTAGCACTTTAGGTGATACAAAACTTAAACTTAAGCGTTGATGATTTAGTCCGAAATCGAATGCGAAAATTTAACAGTTTGTGGAAGCTTGATGTGCTTGCTGTACAGTTGTCCACTGTTGTTGTGTTTTGTTGTGTTCGTGTTTGTAAACACACTTACCGATACGAAAGAAAATCCTAGCGTAAGGCAACTTTTTTAAAAGCGACTAATATAAATTTATGCCAGGTTTACTTTAATTGCTGATGTAGATAAGGTGTAACCTATTGTAATTTATCTTTCAGGCGGATATAACAGAGGCTTTGAGTACAGCAGTGCTGGAAATAGGTAACGATTTCTTAGCCGATTTCAACTTAGGTAGTATCCTTGGATTATAAGCAGCTATCTTCTTGGGAAAAATATGTATGTGAAAATGTATTTTTAAACCTTACCTATTGAGCATGAAATAAAGACTACTAACATATTTTTCAAATGTTATACCGTGTTTTAATTGTCCTAGTGTTCAGACATGGTCACTCACCGAGGCTACAAGACGATCCAATTATGGTCTCCAGAATAATTTTCTCGCAGAATATCTCTTATTGGAATTAGGACTGAAGACGAGATAATGCGACAAGATAATTATGTCATTGGATTTAAGATCAGAGAACTATAATTGTTTTTTTATTAGAACGACATCTATGCAAATGTTTGCGCAACTTATTGAAAGTTTGGTCTACAAAGTGTGTCTGTTAATGTATAGATGGCGGCACTGTTGGTCTAATAAAAAGTATTTCAATTACTTAGAATAATTAATTATTTAAGTAAAAATCAAATGACCAATCATTTGATTTTTAACCAATTATAAAAGTATTTTATACTTAGATTTTTTTATACCACTAAGGTAGCAAACAAGCATAGGCGCTCCTGATGGTAAGCGGTTACCATAGCACAAAGACGCTTGCAACCACTTGCGCGTTGTCGACCCTGTATAATGAAAGAAGAATAGTTGGGATGGCAGTATAAGGAGCAAAGTCCCCCAACTGCCGACAAAACGTTTCCCCACGATACTTCAAGATAGCTTTTCATTCCAAAGAAATAAATTCCTCGGTCAGCTGGTCACACATAGGTAGAGTAGGTACCTAATACAGTAAAGTGTGTGTGATGGTATTTTTATGTAAATACCTCATTAGCCCAGTTCTCAAGCGTGCCTGCTGCGCTGGAGGTCCTGGGTTCCAATCCCAGGTCGAGCAAAGTGACATTGGCTTTTTTTATAAAATCTCAGTACCTCGGAGTTTGGCTTTATGCTTTAATGGCAAAGCCTCGCCCTGTATTACATTGGACCTAAACATACCGGCGAACTGTAGGTACAGACACACATCACATCACAGCACATCAAGTTACCACAATCTGTCAAATTTCTTAGATAGATTTTACAATGCAATAAGGTTCATTTTTATATGGGAAAGTTTGACAGTTTTGGATAGGTTGACCTGTTGGCGTCTGTACCTATATTAATACACCTCTGCCTAACCCTTCGAGGAATATAGTCATGATGGTATGTTATGTTATGCGACTAAATACTTTGTTATTCTAGATCCTTCCATAGTCTTTTTTTTTATGGGATAAGGGGCAATCGAGCAGACGGATCGCCTGATGGTAAGCTATTTCCGCCACCCATGGACACCCGCAACACCAGAGGAGTCACAAGCGCGTTGCCGGCCTTTAAAAGGGAGTACGCTCTTTCCTTGAAGGTCATATTGGTCCGGAAATACTGCAGGCGACAGTTCATTCCACAGTTGTGCGAGGCAGAAAGTTTCTAGAGAAACGCACAGTAGTGGACTGCCAACCATCTAGATGATTTTATAGTGATTTTATAGTGCGGAAAATCCTCATGGATCCTCCGCCAATCGGGGAGGATGTGGGTATGTCGGACTGATACTGACTAAAACCGCACTTGCGTTCACTTGCCCTATAGCCATGGTCTTGGGATCCGGGAAATTCACCACGATCTCTAGTGTACAGAGGCCAGCACATCAAGCTACCACAATCTATCAAATTTCTTTGATTGACATTCAACTTTAATGCAAACCGATAAGGTTTATATTCAATTGGGAAAAATTTACAGTTTTGGATAGCTAGACCTTCTGGCCGACATAGCACATCGGATTAGCAAGCTGAAGTGGCAGTGGGCTGGCCATATCTGCAGAAGAACCGACAACCGCTGGGGTAGTGTTCTCGAGTGGATACCGCGACTCGGCAAACGTAGTGTAGGACGCCCTCCGGAAAGATGGAGTGATGATTTGCGAAAGGCTGCTGGTAGAAGCTGGATGCGAATAGCCGAGGACAGGATGAAATGGCGCACATTAGGGGAGGCCTACGTCCAGCAGTGGACTATTATAGGCTGATGATGATGACCTTCTGGCGTCTGTACTTTCATCCCAAATAACGCGAACGGTTTTCAGCGCTCAGTACCATAAAACTCAGCTGTTAAACCAACATAAAACGAAATACATTATTAGGATTTTGATACATTACATCGTAAACTGTAAAATTAAGGGGTGTCTGGGTTCATAGCTACAGTAAAATTTTCATTATAGGCTCTAGGGTGGAAGTTAAGGGCAACGGAAACCTTTTATTTTAGTTTTACATGATCTCTAAATAATATAAAAATAACTTTTTAGGAAAAGAAAACCGTATTGAAGCATTCACGACTCTGTGGTCTAGCGGTTCGAGTTAAGACTGCTGATCATGGCGTCGTGGGTTCAATTCCCACAGGACACAAATATTTGTGTGGATAAAACTTGAGTATTTGTGTTTGTCTGGGTGTTTCTTATGTATTATAAGTATGTATTTACAAAAAAAAAGTATATAAGTATTATATCCATTGTCTAGTACTCATAGTACAAGCTCTGCTTAGTTTGGGACTAGATGATACTGTGTAAAAATAATACATGTATAGGTACTTGACCAGGCCGAACAGTGAATTTTTTCTACGAAATAGGTATTCAGTAGCAGCTTGGTGTTTGAATTTCTACCCCGTTAATTAATAGGAATAGACTCGCCCTATCTCATGGATCTTAAACACACCGGTGAACTGTGGATGTAGGACGTAGGTACAGTCCGCAACGAAACTCGCTGAATATTTTACAATCTCCAATATGATTTTTAATAAATATGAAGTTACTAACCTGTAACCTGTATTTATTTACAAAAAAAAGTATACAAGTATTATATCCATTGTCTAGCACCCATAGTACAAGCTCTGCTTAGTTTGGAACTAGATGGTGTTGTGTAAAATGTGCCAAAATATTATATATTATATTATTGTGTGTAAAAAAAATATTTATTTTTGTTATTTACATTTTTATCTTCCCCTCTTCGAAGAAATGCACAAAGAGGAGCAAATTACACAGTAGCATTCAAAACTAAATTCCGCGTCTAGATTCTACTAGAACTTTCTAGAACCTTATTCGCACAGTTAGTGCCTCACGTAAAGTAGAATTAGAGAAGATTCAATTAAGACAACTCTGTAACTACCCGTTAAAGTAAGCGTCGACTGTAAGTTGGTATAAGTTATATAAAGTAGTTTGAATTTGTGGTAGCAACTGTACAAGCTCAGCTTTCGTCAAAGTCAAATGTGTAGGTACTAATGAGAAGTGGATAACGGCCCTCCAGAGAGTCGTAATTATTGTTTTTTTATTGCGTCTGCTAAGTTTTCATTATAGGAATATCTATTAGGCGTGATGGTATGATATTATTTAGTCCATAGAAGTAGCATTGAAATGGACGTTAGTTTTTCTATGATTTAAACTGACTTTTTGGTGCACATTATCATCAACCCACATACTGTCCATGATTGAAAGGGATTAGGATGTAGTCCACTACGCTGGCCTAGTGTGGTAGACTTCACACACCGTCGAGAGAAATCTCTTAATAAGGCATGCAGGTTTCCTCACGATGTTTTCCCTTCACCGTTTAAGCGAGTGATAATTACTTATTAATACGCACATGAATTCGAAAAGTCAGAGGTGCCTTGGATTCGAACTCGAGACCTTTGACTTGGCAGTCAAATGGCCATATCACTAGGCTATCACTGCACTAGGCTATTACTGCTTCGGTCCACAACCTATCATAAAGTCAAAGTTAGATAATTTATTCAATACAGTGTACAGTACAGTGTGTAGTACTATGTGGTACTTTTTTAACGTAATTTTTACATTAAAGACAGCCCCAAAACGCCCCCTCTTCACAGCCTACTAATGTTTTAGCTGGGAAGAAGAAGCGGTGGAATAAAGTCCCCAACACATTTCTGTGTATACGAAATAATTAAATAACTGAATACCATAGATGTATCTTTATACTGTACATACATACTAGACTGCCTATTCCTTCGGGGAATACAGGCGTGATGATATTATGTGTATTTATAGTAGGTATGTGTGTAGTTTTAAGAGAGGTAGGCATGGTGTAAATGCCGACTGGGGAAGTACCTCCGCCTTGCAGAAAGTCGAAGTGAAATAACACTGCTTTTAGCTGTGTTGTGTTCCTTACGGTGAGCAAGATTGCCAGTGCTCCGCGAGGAAACGTTACTTGCAGTGGGGGGACTGTGATCCTTATACGCCCAACCATTCCCTTTTCGTTGTACAAGGTCGGCAACGTGGAAGTGTTAACCTTGGTGTTACAAGCGTCTATAGGCTACGGTAACCGCTTACTATCAGGTGGGCCGTATGCTTGTTTACCATCTTAGTTTATGAAAAAATTTGGTTTATCTAATATTCAAGAAGAATTATAGGTACATACCTTCGTTTTTCGACTGCGACACTTCTATGTTTCTTCTCCAGTAGCAAAACTTGAAAGTCGACGTAAGCGTTGAAAAATTTCATTTCAGTTTTCAATCCTTTGAATTCATTTCTTTGAGAAAAATTTCAAAAGTGATTCTCAAAGTTTGAAACTACTTCCCGGTTGTCCCGGATACTGCTTTCATTGCTGTACAGGGTTGCCACTAGTAGAACAATAATTGTGGATGGTCAATTTTATTGTACTAGAAAAAACAAGTGCAAAACAGTTTTATTTTATTTATTTATATTGGCACACCAACAACTTATACAGTTCCCAAAATACAGAACGATTTCCCTATAATTTATATATGAAAATGACAAATACCTAATATGACAACGATAAATTTTACATTGATTACACTTAGTTCGCAATAAAGAATTTAATTGAAAATAGAAACAACTTTTTCATTATTGTTCATGTTTTATTACAATTCCTAGGAATAATTTAACCAATGAAAAGTATTTACAAGAGTTAAATTAGGTACTTCCCCGTATTATTTTTTCGGATGGGGAAATGTCCTATGCATCGGGGAAGCGGGACGGTTATATCTGGCTCTCCGGCCAGGTGGCACTACGACCTTCCGCATAGTTGTGGGATCACGGGAATCGGTCTCACATGATCCACGATCCCGCCGCGGATGTCCATTGGTGGACCCTACTAAAAGTTATTTTTCGTTTTTGTCCAGTTTTCATTCCTTGTCGATGACGTAACACAAGATATCGAGTATGCGGCAACCCTGGTAATAAAATTTGATGAAACTGCAAGTAGCTTCCTTTGGGAGCCATAAGTTGCCGAGGCTGAAGAGTCGAGTAAGAGTCATATGTTTTAGTTTTAAATTTATTCTTATTTCCATTATTAATGTCAGTAAAAAGGCAACTGCGACCAGTCAAAGATGCTCACTACTAACCGTAATCGTTTTTCTAGCGGTATGTGTTACTCAAGTAACACATACCGTGAAACTGTTTTCAGGTGAAACAGTGTTTTCATCATGTTGTGTTGAACCCAAGCAAGGCAAAAGTGGTTTATAGTCGATGTCCGACTTTTTTTTTACGTTGGATATAGTTGCTAGTTCGGGAGAACTAAGGATGGGTGGCGAGGCACCTTATGCTTCCAGCCAGGAGCACTCATATACTAGTCAGCAACAGCAGCTAAGGGCGTCCTCTAACAGGTCTCGTACCTCGGCTTAGGGCGTTGTTGGGGGGACAACAGCTAGGGACAGCAGGATCATGGTTTAATCGGACACCGACGTATCCTGTGAGGAGGTTGTGTCCGACATAACCTCCCCAGGTGGTGGTGGATATTAAGGATTTTGTGCATATACAAATTTGAGAAATTATTTTATTTCCAATAATTTTATTTTAGGTCTAACATTTTAAAGGTATTTTTTTTTGCGTGTGTTTCACTTGTTCTCTTGATGGTTTAAATTCACAATTGGGCCCAGTGGCGCTTCAATCAGGTTGCAGGACAACGTCTAAAATAATAAATTAAGGTACAAAAAGTAATAAAGTAATGCACATCACCGGAAAACACAGCGTAGGATGGCTTCAACGAGAGGACCTGAACCTGGAACCTAGTCGCTGGGAGTCGTCGGATACAAGCAGCATGAAACCCATCCTTGTGGAAGGCTTATGTGGCCTTTGTTCAACATTGAACCTCTTGTGGCTGATATGATGATGATGAATGTGCATCTCACAATAAATATAATTCATAGTTAAATGAATGAGAGAGCAGTGATAGCCTAGTGGTCGAAGGTCGAAGGAGAGGTCAAGGCACGCACCACTGACTTTTCGAAATCATGTGCGTATTAATATTTTTTTTATCACTCGCTTATACGGTGAAGGAAAACATCGTGAGGAAACCTGCAAGACTTAGAGATTTTGAAGAAGTCTGCCAACCCGCACTAGGCCAGCGTGGTGGACTATAGCCGAATCCCTCTCATTCTCTCAGAGGAGACGCGTGCCCAGCAGTGGGACAGTACATGGGTTGATGATATTGAAATAAATATGTATTTTTAACTCTAAATGCACCTTTTAAAAGACAGATTACATTGGCAAATTTTGTCGACAACTAAAACAAAGTTAAACAAGCGTATGATATGCAAAATGGCGCAATTAGTATATTCATATTATTTTAATATCCGCGCATTAGCAATCTGTGTAATTTGCAGGCGTGTGCAGATGCATGAGTAATGACCGGGTACACTGAACGCGATACGAAAGCAGCGCTATCATATTGCAGTGCTTTTTTCCATACGCTTTTTCCATATCTTTTTGCCTATTCCGGCAGAAACTAAAGAACCCACTTGCTTGATTCTTGGGTACTTCTTTTGCTTCGTGGTTTCGTACACATTCATAGATCTTGTCATATACACACGCCGGTCAAGGTCAGGTCAAGGTCAAGTGCGCAATACTCGCAAGTATTGCGCACTTGACCTTCTTGAGGAACCTCTTTAAATAGTCTTTCTGAATAGTCTTTTTTAGAGTGCAGAAGATAGTTATAGATCGTTGGCTGACAATTTAGGCTGCCGGGGCTCGTACCAATAAAAAAATCACTTGTTTTTCTTTGCTCTGTGGTTGGAGCAATGGGTTTCATTCATCATTCGTGATTACATTCATCTGTTTCTGACATGCTGTGGTACAGTATAAATAACGGAACAAGGGTATATCAATTCATTTTTACCCAAACCTTCGGAATGGGTGCATGTTATTTAAAAATATATAAAATGTTTTAGTAGCTAAGTACAAAAAACGCTTACTTCACATAATAGCTCTGCTTTAAGTGTGAGGTTACCTTAAATAGTTTTTGCTTGAAGCTCATACTCAACTGATATGCCGGGACAATTGAATTGCAAATGTTAAAGCTTTGTGTTTGAACGGGGATATTATTTTAATATTTATTAGAGCTAATGTTACAGTAGTTCCGTTTTTTATAACATAACCTAAAATCATGCCTGTATTTTAGGACTGGATGGAGATGGTGCTTAGTAAAATGTCCCAAGTATTTAATTATCATCATCATTCAGTATAAATTCGTATAATAGTCCTACTGGTCGTAGGCCTATTTTAGTCAGCGTTTTTTAGAAAAAAAAAAAACTTGGGAAGCCCTTAAGAACGTATTTCTAAAAAAATGTTCACCCATTCAACTCTGACCACGGTAAGTTAAGCTTAACTTTTCAAATAACACTTAATTACGATACACTAAAGTTCACAGCAAGTAAACAATCGTTCAGATAAAACTAAGTATTTATTTCTATAAAGAGTTTTAGTTGGTATGGCACAACTTACTCAATATTACTTTTTAAAAGCAATAAAATTGTGTAAAAACGTAATGGAATGGCTGAAGTTTCGTTCGTACGATTTTTATTTCAACTTTGTGCCTCGGTGTTCGTGAAAGTTTCAAGTTAGCAGTAGTTAAGTTTCTGCGCTCCACTGTGGTATACAAACAAGGTATATACTAAATAAGGTTCATTTTTAGTTCGCCGTTATGTTTAGGTCTCATGTAGTACTTACTGGGCGAGCCACTAATGTTATAAAAAGTTTTGAAAAAATTATCTTTCATTCATATACACGACCTCTGTGGTCTAGTGGTTCGAGTACCGGATTGCTGATTATAAGGTCGTGGGTTCGATTCCCACAGGACACAAATATTTATGTGATGAACATTTAAGTGTTTGTGTTTGTTTGGGTGTTTTTTATGTATTATAAGTATGTATTTACAAAAAAAAGTATGTAAGTATTATATCCATTGTCTAGTACCTATAGTACAAGCTCTGCTTAGTTTGGGACTAGATGATACTGTGTAAAAATAATACATGTATAATATGACTTGACCAGGTCGAACAGTGAATTTTTTTCTACGAAATAGGTATTCAGTAGCAGCTTGGTGTTTGGATTTCTACCCCGTTAATTAATAGGAATAGACTCGCCCTATCTCATGGATCTTAAACACACCGGTGAACTGTGGATGTAGGACGTAGGTACAGTCCGCAACGAAACTCGCTGAATATGTTACAATCTCCAATATGATTTTTAATAAATATGAAGTTACTAACCTGTGAAGGTTATGCGAAATAATTGCATAGATGACTATTAAATATTTAGGTTACCTTAATAGAAAAAAACCTTTTGACAAATTTTGGAGATAGATGTTTTCAAAATTTAGCTATGTTCAGCTAAACTTTGGTTGCTGACCGTACATTGTTAGTAGACCTCTACCAATCCCTTCAGGAAATTCAGGCGTGATGGTGTATTATGTTATGTAACCTCTAAAAAGAGAACGTAAACAATATTTTTGCACAATAAATTCATAAATTCTAGTCATCGGATTGTGTGAGATTTTTATTCGGACATAAAATAACAATATAAACTGAAGCCGACCCATATTTTGGGCCGAGATGAAGGACATAAATCCCGAACATCCGGTGCGAAATAAATACACTATTGTGGATGAAAGCTTTGCAGAAAAAACTGAGAAATGAAACACCCTATGACTTTGCAAAATGTTCTTTTTTGGGACATTTTACACGGCACCATCTAGTCCCAAACTAAGCAGAGCTTGTACTATAGGTATTAGACAATGGATATAATACTTATATACTTTTTTTTTGTAAATACATACTTATAATACATAAGAAACACCCAGACAAACACAAATACTTAATTTATATCCACACAAATATTTGTGTCCTGTGGGAATCGAACCCACGATCCCATGATCAGCAGTCCGGTACTCGAACCGCTAGACTACAGAGGTCGTCAATGTTCTATGAGTTTTTCTGAATCTAACGATAAACCAAATTGTAGTCTGTATAGTGAAGCCATGGTGTCGCACTGCTGGGCACGGGTCTCCTCTTACAATGAGAGAGATTGGGTCACCACGCTGCCTAGTGTGGGTTGGCAGACTTCACACGCCTTCGAGAAAACTCTCAGGCATACAGGACTTCTCATGAAGTTTTCCTTCAGTATTTAAGCGAGTGATAAGTGTGACATGATTTCAGAAAGTCAGAAGTGCCTTGGATGGAATTTGAGACCTTTGACTTGGCAGTCCAATAGTCATATTACTAGTTTTATTACTATCCTACTAGTAGTAGGACTTCACAGTACTTAATATGTTTCATCATACCGTCACGCCTGTATACCACGAAGGGTTAGGCAGAGGTGTAACTATGTACACCCACAGTTCACAGGTATGTTTAGGTCCATTGTGATAGGGGGCAGGCCATTAACCGGGCACAAATCCATATTTCGAGCTGCCACTGAGGATTTCATAGAAAAACCCAATAATACTTTTTTTAACCTGGAAATCGATCCCAGAACTTTAAGCGTAGCAGGCACGCTTAGGACCACTAGACTAACGAGTCAGTCAACATACATTCAACATTTAAAAATTCAATAACATTGCTCGACCTCGGAATATTTATGTAATTACTTAATATGGTTCTATAGACACTATACCTATCCTTCATTCCATGTCTATTTCATAATGAGGAAACTACTCCAACAAAAAATATTCCAACAATTTAATCAGAGAATTAACACAATGGGAGTCCGCTGGACACCTCATTTTGAAACAAAAGCGACGTCCGTAGTGTACGGTTTGTAGCGAACACGCGATGTGGGCATTTAGGTACTCCCAGTTACATTTTATTTGTTTTTGCTAACGCCTGTGTAAGCCGGGAGCTGTATTCCTCGGCAGTTATTTTTTTGTTATAATTAAACAGAATGTTACAGAAAAGCTGTGCAGTTATCACTTGTCGTGGTATGGACATGTGATGCGTAGGAGAGAAGAGCATGTTACCGGGAAGGTGTTGAACATGAATGTAGATATACAGGGTGTTACAAAACTACCCGTAAAGGCGAAAGGAGGTTAAATGGGGCCTTAAAACGATTGTCATACGAATACCTATGACAATCGTTAGTGGTAGTCAGGAGCCCAAAAAGCCTGACAACCAGTCTATCCTCAGGGTATCGTTATTACCCAAAAATTGGGTTGCGAAGCTTACTGATATTCAGCCGCATCCGAGTAGACTGGAAGCCGACCCCAATATAGTCGGGAAAAAGGCTCGCAGAAAGAAGAACAAGCGCAGATAAAAGAGTGTTGGATTTAAATTGATAATCCACTGCAACAAGCTGCAGTGATAGCCTAGTGGTATGACCATTGGACTAACAAGTCGAAGGTCTCGAGTTCGAACCCAAGGCACGCACCTCTGACTTTTCGAATTCATGTGCGTATTAATAATTATTATCACTCGCTTAAACGGTGAAGGAAAACATCGTGAGGAAACCTGCATACCTTAGAGATTTTTCTCGACGTCTTGTGAAGTCTGCCAACCCGCACTAGGCCGACGTGGTGGACTATAGCCTAATCCCTCTCAATATAATAGGAGACCCGAGCCCAGCAGTGGGACAGTATATGGGTTGATAGTGATGAAATAATAGAATTTGTCGCTTGGCGTAGAGAACACGAATTTTCGTTATTGACATGTCGGTAAAGGTTAATTTAGCATAAGCTGCTTTTAATGAACCAAGGCACCATCTGTTTAAAATATCGATGGTCAGAAATCGATATCATTTATTCATCATTGCGAGTACATAATTCTCCGAATCTTTCCTCAATTATGTTGGCTTTCAGTCTAACCAGCGGGCTTAGACAAGTTGTAATCTGACAATCGAATCGACGAACGAATAGAAACAAAAAGTATGGAAATGACATAAGCTTTCGACAAATCGGGCGATCATAGATGTCATTCCCATACATTTTGTTTCTATTCGTTCGTCGATTCGATTGTCAGATTTTTTTATTTTTTTTTAATATTCTTGGACAATTTTACACAGCACCATCTAGTCCCAAACTAGCAAAGCTTGTACTATGGGTACTAGATAATGGATATAATACTTATATTTTTTTTTTTTTTTGTAAATACATACTTATAGTACATAGAAACACCCAGACAAAGACAAACACTTATGTTTTAACCACACAAATATTTGTGTCCTGTGGGAATCGAACCCACGACCCCATGATCAGCAGTCCGGTACTCGAACCACTAGACCACAGACGTCGTCGATTGCAACTTGTCTACAGGCGCTGATGTCTCCGCAACCCAATTTCTGTGCAATACCAATATCCTGAGGATAGAATAGTCAGGACTTTGGGCGTCTGACTACCACTAACGACGGTCATAGAAGTTTGTATGACAACCGGGGTCGACAGCTTTACGTGCTCCCCGAGGCATGGAAGGGTCTTGAAGTGTTTAAAATGGACACCTGCCCGCAAACTAGACGTGGCTAGCGTAACTTAACCTAAAATAAAAAGAATAACATAACATAACATACCATCACGCCTGTATTCCCCGAAGGGTTAGGCAGAGGTGTACCAATGTACAACCACATTTCACCGGTATGTTTAGGACAGGTAGGTAATTTGCACTCGAACCGCTAGACCACATAGGTCCTCTATGTGGTCTAGCGGTTCGAGTGTCGGACTGCTGATCATGGGGTCGTGGGTTCGATTCCCTCAGGACAAAAATATTTGTGTGGATAAAACATGAGTATTTGTGTTTGTCTGGGTGTTTCTTATGTATTATAAGTATGTATTTACAAAAAAAACTATATAAGTATTATATCCATTGTCTAGTACCCATAGTACAAGCTCTGCTGTGTTTGGGACTAGATGGTGTTGTGTAAAATGTCCCAAAAATATTATATATATATATATATGTTTAGGTCCCATGTAATAGGGGGCGAGCCTATTGCCATTAACGGGGCACAGATCCAGACTCCGAGCTGCTACTGAGAATTTCATAGCAAAACCCAATAACACATTGCTCGACCTGGGGATTGCACCCACGACTTCTAGCGTAGCAGTCGCGCTTAGGCCCACTAGACTAATGAGGAAGTCTAGTGATCCTAAGCGTAAAAAGAATGTCTCCAAATTTTATATTTTTCTGCTTAATCACTGATTTAATTATCAAAGCGCTCTACTATCCTATTAAACTTTTCAAAACAATGAAGCTGTGTTGTAAATAAAAAAGCAAATCCTCACCCAAGTTTTGCAGCTGTCCTTTTTGTTCCCAGCTCCCAGCGTGACAGAGTTTTGTGAACATTTTATAATTGCTGTACATCCGCTGCGGCTGCGGATTATCAATTTAAATCCAACACTCTTTTATCTGTGCTTGTTCTTCTTTCTGCGAGCCTTTTTCCCGACTATATTGGGGTCGGTCCAGTCTACCCAGATGCGGCTGAATATCAGTAAGCTTCGCAACCCAATTTTTGGTTAACAACGATACCCTGAGGATAGACTGGTTGTCAGGCTTTTTGGGCTCCTGACTACCACTAACGATTGTCATAGGTTTTCGTATGACAACCAGGACCAACGTTTTTACGTGGTCTCCGATGAACGGAGGGGTCTCGATGTGTTAAGAATGGTCACCCATCCACAGACTGACCGCGACTAGCGCAGCTTAACCTTGCAGATAGATTGATCAGCGTAGTTATTAATTAGTCCCGGTTTCTATAATATAAAGAATAATCTTTTCTCCTTTATACATTTCGAAATATCTCAATAACTGCAGTCTAGTGACACAACGACTATTGGACTGTTAAGTTAAAGTCATTGTAATTAGAAGTTTAAGGTCATGGGTTCCAGATCATGGCACTTCAAACCACGCCCCTTTCACTTTTCAAAATCAAGTGCGTGGTAATATTCTGCAGCGTAGCAGTCGGGCTTAGAACTGCTATACCAACGAGGCACTTCAGAACGTGGAGTATTTATTTAGAAATAAATATTAATACTACTTTCTCTCTGAAATTCATATTCAGGCGAAACAAAAAGTAATTGGTGACGAGTTCGAGTACGAAAGAAAATGACATCGACTAAGTTTAATAGCATTTTTGGTTTTACTATTACTTTAGATAAACCATAACGGTTTCCAAAAGCAGTTTTATGAACATAATTTTTTGTAATTGTTTGGAATAATAAATAATAATAAAAAAAAATAAAAAAATATATATCCATAAAATGCGTGCGCAAGCCGTAGTATTAACACCTGTTATTTTCGGCCAGGGAAATACACGTTTGGTAATAAAAATAACAATTTGAATTACAAATCGCGAAACTCAATTTCTATAACGTGCGTTATCAAATGGCCCGACCGCGGTCGTGGGGACTGGTCATTAAATTGAATTCATCGCAATGGTTTTAAAACGTACAGAAACCAGAAGCACCACTTTTTTAGGTGTTTGTATTTTTTAAAATTTTATGTATGTATGTATTTTCTTGGACAATTTTACACAGCACCGTCTAATCCCAAACTAAGCAGAGCCTGTACTGTGGGTACTAGACAATGGATATAATATACTTATATTTTTTTTTGTAAATAAATATTTATAATACATATGAAACACCCAGACAAACACAAACACATATGTACATCACATAAATATTTGTGTCCTGTCGGAATCGAACACACGACCTCATGATCAGCAGTCCGATAGGCGAACCACTAGACCACAGACGTTGTTATAAAGTATAAGTACAGGCCGTGCAATGGTAAGCGGCAACCGCAGTTTGCAACACCAGTGGTATCACTTGCGCGTTGTCATCCCGAGACCTTAGTTGCTAAATCTCATATCCCAAGTAGGTAATTGCACTGGCTACATTTCCCTTCAAACCAGAACACAATAATGTTAGCAGTCTGAGCTTGTCATGCTGACTAAAATGTCCTGCTGATGGTTGCGTTGTGTGTCGGGTCGTTTTATTCCCTGCAACATGGTTGAGTCGAACGACGCCGATACGCACGTCATACTCGTGAAGTGCCGTCTATCGGGGCTGGTCAGCTCTTACTGTCAATGGCATCTTTCAAATAATTATAATTTTTTCTGTTTAATAATTATACTGGATTAATTATTATTGTACATATCAAACTGCATTGTTCTCATAAACTATTCAGAACAAAATTGTAAACCAAGATTAACATGATATTTTTAAATAAATAAATATTCTTGGACAATTTCACACATCACCATCTAGTCCCAAACTAAGCAGAGCTTGTACTATGGGTACTAGATAATGGATATAATACTTATATACTTTTTTTTTGTAAATACATACTTATAATACATAGAAACACCCAGACAAACACAAACACTTATGTTTTAACCACACAAATATTTGTGTCCTGTGGGAATCGAACCCACGACCCCATGATCAGAAGTCCGGTACTCGAACCACTAGACCACAGACGTCGTCTAAAGGAGCGTCTATGGAGTTTCTACTCACTTTTGGAACCGTGCAACTAGTTTTGACTTTTCAAAAGTGCTATCATAATGGTCTAATTGAAGTAAAATATTTGACTTTGACTTAGCACATTATTGCTTAGCAGTATACTTGTAGCGACATCTACAGCGCTAAATAGAACTACGAAGTCCTGAATCGCGCAAGCAAAATTTGTAACGAAAGTTGGATATACATATACAACCGCCCGACATCAACCGTCGGGCCGTGGCCCGCCAGGCAACACACTCGCCTGGTTGGAGGATCCTCCCTTTAGTCGGAGGGGCAACACACCTCGCCTCTCCACAGACTATTAATTTGGTAACACAGTACCTACTTTTCCAACCGATTGTCGGTTCTCCAATGTGACTTACCTATTGCCACTTTAGTTCGGTAACCCTGACTTATTAAAATGAGTATTGTCCTTCTGCCAACATAAACGCATGTGTTATCTATCCAAATAAAAAGTATAAGGTATTTTAAACATAGGAATTTAATGTGACTCCGTTTATCGCAGCGACAATGTTTACAATGTATCTACAAATTTAAATAGCAACGCATGTATTGTTAGAACATATGTAGTTATACTTACATAATGCTGATTTAAAAAAACTGGTGTCGCCTAGTGATTATGACAATTGCACCCCCAGGAGGTGAAGTGGCTTTTTATCCATTAGGCCATTTCAAACTTTGCCCTACTTTGCCATACACATATTTGTTACTATTCTATGTCTGGACTTTAAAAGAAACTGTGATTCTCTGAGTTTGTTTCGGCATTTCTTCTCAGAGGTCGTCAGCTAGGAAATACCGGAGCCATCATCTAGCTTAAAAAATATGCAAAATATTGACTTGTAAAAGTGTCTTTAAAAGATCTATTTACAGAAATAAATATCATTTATCAGCCTCCTCACAACTCCGGCAGGTTTGCGTGTTACTCAGCCTTAGGTTGAACATTATCTTATTTAGGCAACAGTATCCTTAGGTTTTCGTCACAATATGCAAGTACCTCCTATTTAACGCTTTTAATAGATGATCGAAGTTATTTGTTTTTGCTGTAGGCTGTAATTTGGAGGGTTTAATTATGTGGTGCATTAGTCGCTTGGTTGCGCACGTCTTGGTTGCAGCTTCCGCGACCAAGTTTCCAGCCTCTCTTCTACTGCTCGTAGTTTCAGCGTAATGTGGGAGGTTGCAGTAATATATGGCTCACTTTTTGACCGTGTGACGAAGTTTGCTGTAGGGTAAAGATGACTTTGAAAACCTAAAGAGTTAAAGAGACTGACTGTCATTATCAAGTATTCCAAACGCGTCGCTTCACTTCGAAGTCTGTCATTAGACTATTGGCATTTGTAATTAGTGCCTAAGTACTACAGGTGTCAAACTAATTTTAAGTTCTGTCTATTTGAATATTTGACTGGTATTTAAACAGTGAACATTTTGAATGTTGATTTTTGGTTTATTTTTAATCTATTAATTACTTATACTCCTTAGCATGTTTCCTAGGTTAAACACTCCTCCTAAACAGTGCTATTGAATTTTCTATAAAATTCAAACTACCTCGCTACTCTAGTGGTCCGAAGCGCAACTGGTACGCTAGAGGTCTTGGGTTCAATTCTTAAGTCGAGCAGTGATTTTCGTTTTCATGTGCGTATTAATTTATAATATAATTAATTATCACTCGTCTAAACGGTGAAGGAAAACATCGTGATGAAACCTGCATGCTTTACAAATTTTTGTCGACGATGATTTGATGATTTTTCTTACTATAATAAGGTTCAAAAAAGATTTGTTCCTCTTTATTATTTAAAAACTCATTTCTAGTTTGTAGTGGAGCTTGTAAATTGAGTATCAGGTCTCGTAATTAACACAGCTGCGAGCCGCCGCTGTGTTGAGTTAAGGCGCTCTGCAAGAACAGTGCACCTTAACAGGACTAATAATGGTATGGAGAGACATTTGTACTAAATATTTTATTTTGACGTTGTAATTTTGCCAACATTGCTTTGTTTAGTGGTTTCTTAAACGTTGTTAACTTGTTAGTAATACGAACATAAATAGTTTAAGAGAACTAAATTATTTTTATGTTAAATTTGGAATGATAATAATTGCGAATTCAAGATAACTATAAAATGTCGTTGCACGTTTTTGATAAATGGGCTGCTTGGTTTTCAACAGATTTTTCCTAAAAAAAAAACTGCTTAGGTCATCATCATCATTAAGTATCAGCCACAAGAGATCCACTGCTGAACAAAGACCTACCCCATAGAGTTCCACAAGGACCGGTTATAAGCCACCTGCAACCAACGACTTCCAGCGACCTTTACCAGGTCGTCTTTCCATTTCGTTGGAGGCCGTCCTACTCTGCGCTTTCCGGTGCGTGGTCTCCACTTTTTGCCCAAGTGGTCAGCACTCCTACAAGCAATTTTTTTATAATTCATCATCATCATCATCAACCCATATACTGTCCCACTGCTGGGCACGGGTCTCCTCTCATATTGAGAGGGGTTAGGCTATAGTCCACCACGCTGGCCTAGTGCGGGTTGGCAGACTTCACACAACGTCGAGAAAAATCTCTAAGGTATGCAGGTTTCCTCACGATGTTTTCCTTCACCGTTTAAGCGAGTGATAATTAATTATTAATACGCACATGAAAAGTCAGAGGTGCGTGCCTTGGGTTCGAACTCGAGACCTTCGACTTGGCAGTCCAATGGTCATACCGCTAGGCTATCACTGCTATTTTTATAATTAATAATTTAAAATCAGTGTTGTTTTTGTGTTATCCACTCCACCCGACACTGTGACCAAACAACAGCATAACTACATCCATAGCTCTAATGAGTGTTCAGAGCGGGCCGTTTAAGTCGATTTGGTGCACTGTACTGCACAGTAGGTAGTGAATCAAAGTCGAACCCACTGGAAAACGGACAAGTTACTTTGTATTTCGTTTTTAGAGTAAGGGTTTAATGGAGGACTTTGTACCGAAAAAAATATGTGGTGTTTTCTTAATATAAAGTATTTTTTATACCACTAAGGTGGCAAACAAGTATACGGCCCACCTGATGGTAAGCTGTTACCGTAGCTTATAGACGCTTGGGCGGCGGACTTGGGAAAGTCCGTCGCTCAGCACTTAGGCCCGAGTTGGCCGCGCCCCACTTTACTCTCAGTTTGAGTAAGCTTAATGGGATATTTTTATTAATTCTTAGTACCAACCTGAAGTTCCGATTTGTGATTCGTATGACATGGGTCCAAAAATACACCGATGGGTGTACATGATATTGTACATTTATGTCTAACCTCTATAGGAACACAAGCGTCATCATCATCATCATCGTCATCATATCAGTCACAGGAAGTCCACTATTGAACAAAGGCCTCCCCCATAGACTTCCACAAGGACCGGTTATAAGCCGCCTGTATCCAACGACTTCCAGGGAACTTTACCAGGTTTTCCGTCCAACTCGTTGGAGGCCGTCTTACTCTGCGTTTTCCGGTGCGTGGTCTCCACTCGAGAACCTTTTTGCCCCAGCGGCCATCAGTTCTACGAGTTATGTGCCCCGCCACTTGCTAAACTTCTTTCAACTCTGTCGGCAACTTTCATTCTTCTACGGAACACAAGCGTGTTGTAAAGTAATGTCAACAATTTAAAATACTCGTTAGGCAAAGTACATATATATATTTATATATAATCAATACATTCTGGCAACATGGCGCCGTCTGCGTCCACCGCACATTTGCGGATTGAGCTAATTAAGCGGACAATTAGTAGGTATTGATTGTTGATTAAGGCAAAAGGCATCCGCTTTCATATATAGCATAGGTACTAGCCATCGTTCACTCGCACCCCAACAAGATCTAATCTATCTCTGTACCAAATGTCATCAAAATTAGTCCAGCGGTTTAGGCGTGAAAGAGTAACAGACAGACTTAGTTTCGTATTTATGATATTAGTAAGGATTACCGGTTTTTATTGGTCGGATTGATTTATAAAAATCTCCGTCTTCCGGATCTCGTCTCTACTCGTTTTTTTTCGGAACAGATACCAATAGAATTATGGAATATTCTTTAATGTACTTGAAAACTTATACACGTATATATGTATTTAAAGTAGAATTTACTTAGCCTAATTTATTTAACGGGTATATTTATTGGACTACCAAGTCGTAGGTGTCGAGTTCGAATACAAGGCATGCACATCCGACTTTTCGCAATCACGTACCTATTGATTAACACTTAAACAGTGAAGGAAAACATCGCGAGGAAACCTGCATGCCTCAGAGATTCTCTTAACGAAGTATAAAGTCTACCAGTAGTAGGCTAGCGTGGTGGATTATAGCCTTACCCCTCTCATTATGATACCCGTGCCCAACATGGGACAGTGAATCCGTCATTAAGCTAAAAACTTCAGACCCCATCTCTCTCTTATTACCATCTCGGAAGTATTTAATTTTATTCTATTTGATAAAAATAATTGAATCATTATTTATTTATTTATCTAATGGCACATCAACAACCTATTCACAATTTCCATGTAGAATAAGATTATATTAGAAGTATATTCTGTGTGTGTGTGTGTGTGTGTGTGTGTGTGTGTGTGTGTGTGTGTGAACTCAGAAAAGAAAATTAGATTAAAATAAAATTAAATTAAAATTTGGAAAACTGAAAAAAAGAAACTTTAAAAGTCAAGGATTAGCAATTTCAAGCAAACCTACAAGCCTGAAAACCTGGCCTAGTAGCGAATAATTCTAATAATAGAAATAAAGTAAAATATATTTCGTTTTTATTTTTTCCAAAATGGCGCCCGGTATGTAGGCCAGGCTCCATTCGAAATCATAACAATCACAGAATTTTCCAGTTGTTTAAAATTAAATTTAATCTCATCTACTATGATGAGATTTAACATTTGATGGAATCAAGTCGATTCATAGTTATTGTTCAAATACGATATATACTCGAAGAACAAGATGGGATTGTTAGACGTTTCCAACAATTAATTACGTAAATGCGTTTGTACACTCGACGGAGCTATCGACAGCTTTCAAACACAACAATATCTACAATTATTGTTTGTAGATATACTATAATATAGGTAGGCTTCCTCACTTCTCAATTTTTTTTCGATTCATCAAAAGTCTACTACGTAGAAAAATGTTTTGAATAGCTGTCTTTTTAGTAGGCAAGTAGGCCTACATACTGGCGATTATGGATGTAAATTAGTACACCTCTGCCTAGCCCTTTAAGGAATATAGGCGTGATGGTATGTGCTATGAATATTAAAATGATATGAATATAAACTTATTAATTAATTACAATAACGGGTCAGAGTGAGAGGATTGTGTGATCAAATCTAAGCGTAGGTCGTTAAATATACATTCATTATATTATAACTTTTGAACCCGAATAACTTTGTTGTGTGAGAAAGTTGGAAATTTGAAACTTTTATTTAATTATTCAATGAAAAATTTCAATAATTATTTTATACACTTTTTTAATTTAATTCTTAATAATATAGAAAGTAAAATGATATTTGATAATGTATTTCATTATTTTTTAGTATACTGTAAACGTGTAGGTACCTATATTAGAAATAATGATTTTTTGTTGTTTTACTGTTAAGAATACATCAGATCGAATGATAATAATATAATATTACCATTCCATTATCTTGTTACTATTTGTTTATTTTTATTGTAATTTCTATGTAGGCACTGTGCGCGTTTCATGTATTAAGTATTATTATTAACCGTTTACAGGCCTCCTTTTTTTTCGCTCACGCGATGCACATCCCTCTCTTTTATTTAAACCTAGGGCTTAGATTCAATCAAAATCAAAATAGTTTTATTTTCATATAAACCATATACAGGCACTTATGAAATGTCGAGTCTAAAGTAGTTCCAAAGTAGTCGTTTCCTATGGAGAAGAACCGGCAAGAAACTCCATGGTTACTCTTTTAAAATATCGTTTTGTATTGTACAATGATGGATTATAAATTGGATTGGATACTTACATGAGAGAAAAATTTAGGAATGTTTCGAAGATTATAATTATATAAAATAGAGCTAGGCATAAAAGAAAGTTCTAAACAGTTCTCCCATTTACAAACGGTACAAACTAATAAATTATATAATGCAACTGACAAAACTTGTCACCAAGATTTACGAATTATATATGTAAGTATCAAGTCAAAAACAATGACATTTAATATAAAATCCAAATGACTAAATTGGGATTAATTTAATTTATCGTATTTACTATTTGTTTGTAATGTTAAATGTTTAGTTTTAGTTTTATTTTTATTATGTTGGCACTTATTTGCCAACTCAGTGTCTAAACTGAGACATTGGTCTTGGCTCATTAATAATTGTCATGCGTCGTACTGGGCGGAAATAAATACTTTTCCTTTCTTCTTTCTTCTCTTAGAACGAGAGGGGTTAGGTTATACTCTGCCACGCTCGCCTATCGCGGCCTCACGATGTTTTACTTCATACGCATACGATTGGGAAAAGTCTTGGATTTGAACTCGAGACCTTTGGCAGTCCAATGATCATATCACTAGGCTATCACTCTAAAGATCCTAACTAGCACTCTAAAGATACTAACCTAATTAGCTTACTGGTCCTAACCACTAGTGCTGGAGTCCATTCCCAGGTCGGGTAGTGTTATTTTTTGGATTACTATTGTATTTTTTGTATTAAATTCAGCTCAGGGTTCTGGGTCGGGTCTGCCCGTGACTTCTTCCGCGTGGAAAAGTTACTTTTGATAATTGTTGTAATTTAGCTAATTAACTTAAAATCGTTATAAAACATAGCCTATATGTTATTTTGATATATAAATAATAATACTGTAAAGTTTCATCAAAATCCGTTCAGTAGTTTTATTGCGAAAGAGTAACGAACATCCATCAGAACAATACTACTTAACTCAGTCTTTGAAGGAATAAATTATTAGGTTAACCAACTGTACTTGTAAATTTTGCATGCCATGCTACGGTAGAGTGTATAAGGATTCTTTAATAATTTGTAACACCTGACTTTTGTACCTACATTCATTGCAAATAAATATTTATATATTCTATTCTATTCATTCATCCATCCATCCTCACAAACTTTCACATTATAATATTATGGTAGTATATTAGTAGGATTTCATGGAACCTTAAACATACCGGCGAACTGTGTGTGTACATTGATGCCACCTCTGCCTAACCCTTCGGGGAATACAGGCGTGATGATATATGGACTGAAAATATACCACAAAATATGTATAGTCTGTGAATCTTTAATCAATCTTGAAATTGACAAAGATTATTATTTTATTTTAATATGGAAACGTCACCATAAAATTCTTAGTAATTCATTTTCACATAAAAATACCGTTTTAAGTATGCTTTAAGTAAGACAAACAAATTCAATAATCACAGTTTTTTTTATAAAGCCTCTTGTTTCAATAGAAACGTTAAACCGGTCTTAATGAAATTAATTCTTTGTGTAAATGCATATTTAAAAAAAATATCATATTTCTTTAAACCGTGTATAATTGAATGCTTTAAGTTTAAAAGTAAATTATTTTTTTATAGAAAGGTTAAGAAACTTTCACTCTAAGTAGATTAATGAACTTATTTTTTCATGATTTCAGGTATTCAATAGAGACTAGATTATTTAATATATATAAATATGCAAGATAATCCTTAATATTAGGCTGTTAAGAGTGTTTATGTATTTACAAAAAAAAATATAAGTATTACATTCGTTGTGTATGTAGTACCCATACTACAAGCTCTGTTTAGTTTGGGACTAGATGGAGCTGTGTAAAACTGACCAAAAATATAATTATTACATATACTACTTAACTATCTACTATCTTTCCTTCTGTAATATGCTTTGAAATTTTTATAATGTATAAATAAAGTGGCTTAACATTTTACCTCCTGTTTTCTGTTACGCAGCAACACATAATAATGATGTTAGAACAAACATTATAATTTTAATTATTATCTCGAAGATGCTTTGTTAATAAATACCCTTTATCACAATCGTTAATTAATTTACTCATCAAGATGTACGGAGCACTAACTTTTGCGTATTAAACTCTGGTCTAACGAGCTTCAAACTCAACGTATCAAGTTTCATGGAGATGTTGAATCTTCGATGTTTTGCTAAACATGTAATACAAGACCCTATCGAATTTGAAGCCTAACTAATTCATGAATATCAGCTATGGTTATTAGCTAGTTAAGTAAAAATCGACTTTAAGGCGCTGACAAGACCCAAATAGGCATATTTCAAACAATATTTTAGCCAAATCCATACAGTTTGTGACAGCGAAAAAGATGTATGTTAATCTTTTTTTTTATCGAGAAAAATTTTCGAAAACGTGTTTATACAACAGGGGTTGTATACGAAACACGTTTTTGAAAAATTTTCTCGATAAAAAAAAAGGTAAACTAACCTCTTAAAACGACCTTCCGATAAAAATCTCTGTATTACTAATCAATGCACGTTTGTAAAATTAATAACAATAACATATTATTAGAAATTAAGATACCTCAATATCGAATTGGAATTAGTCTGTAAGTATATTGTTGGGAATAAATAAATTAATATTATTATCATATTTAAATACAGAACTTGGTTGTTTTATATTTTCGAATACTTAGTTAATTGTTAAGTAATTAATTGTTTTATGTGCTCCGCAGTGTTCCGCGAGGAAACTTTGTGTTGGCAGAGGGGGGACTTTGACCCTACACTGCCAACCCAACTATTCTTTCGTTATACAGGTTCGGCAACTGAGTAGAGCTTGTGCTATAGGTACTAGACAATGGATAATATATAATACTTACTATCTTTAGAAACACCCAGACAAACATAAACACTTATGTATAGTAAAACTCAGTATTTATAATAAAAATCAGTATAATTAAAACTCACATTAATTATTGTAGGGTAGGTATATTTTATTCCTTGTACAATGTGTTGCACACGTCCGCATTCGATGCTGGTCCCGAGCAAATAGGCAGAGTATATCAAACTTGTCAACCGTCACGACAGAACGTCATTCGTTCGGAGTATGACCGAATGAAATTCCGCAGTGTTGCCAGTTGATAATTGAAATAATCGACTAATAATTCAACTATCTCTTAATATTATTTTAAAACCTAACATATGGTAATCATTGTGGTAATCAAACCCATGTGGTCGTGATTAACAGTCCGTTACTCAAACCACTAGACCACAGATATCATCAACATGAGTACAATGGGCGGTCTTATTGCTAAAAGCAATTTCATACACATAACCATTGAGGGAAAAGAGTCGGGTAACTGCTAACGTGCGATTGAGGGTGTACTCAGTAATCCTTTCCTATCCTACTACCCTACTAATATTATAAATGTGAAACTTTGTGAGGATGGATGGATGAATGAATGTTTGTTACTCTTTCACGCTAAAACTACTGAACGGATTTTGATGAAACTTTACAGTATTATTATTTATACATCGGAATAACTTAAAGGCTATATTTTTATACAGATTTTAGGTTAATTACCCAAATAACAACCATAATTAAAAGTAAGTTCTCCACGAGGACGAAGACACTGGCAGAAGCTAGTCATGAATAAATATAAAAAGATATAAATATATTCATACATTATACAGTTATAATAGTTATATTTAACCTTAAGTACAAGCAACTAGACGACTTGTATCTAAAAGTATGAAGGAAAATTTGCAGCGCAAGTAAACGTTTTAAATGACTCTCATTTCCTTTCTAAAATTCATTTTGCTCCACCGAATTTAATTTAGAAAAATCTCTTCTTACAAAATATGTTAGCTCATTTAGGGTTCCACAATTTTGCAAGGTAGCATGTTTGCTACCTTGCAAAATTGTGGAACCCTATCATATAGGGTCAAAGATAATCCTATCATATAGTATAAGAAAGGGTGTTCCCTTTCTTAAAGAAAAACTTTATGGTATCACTATATTTCACGGCCATTTTCTTCAAGAACTATAATGACATGAGTACATAATCAATTTGTTGACAATATTTTTGTGAAGATTTAACACACTTTTAACATTAATTATTTTTGTGTTGATAATAAAAAATATAACTGACTACTACTTAAATTAAAACAAATTGGGTTCGATTCCCACAGGACACAAATATTTGTGATGAAATTATGTGTTCTTATGTATTTTCTTAAGTATATAAGTATTATATCCATTGTCTAGTACCCCTACAAGCTCTGCTTAGTTTGGGAATAGATGGTGATAGGTACAATAAAATTGTCCAACTATATTTATTTATAATGTCAATTGGGTGAGTCCCTTCTAAATCCATGGCCCCGATTATAGGAAATGGGCTGAAACCCTATTTTAGTAGAAGTTCGACATATAATAAATAAATAAAAAAAAGTTATAAAAGAATAACCCACTTTCCCCAACAAGAATCCAATAATATATCACCATCCATCATCATCATCCTACGTTTTTCCAACTATGTTGGGGTTGACTTTCCAGACTAAAGAGATGCGGCTGAAATCAGTCTTTTCACGAAGCAACTGCCATCAGACCTGCGCAACCCAATTTCTGTGCAATACCGATATCCTGAGGATAGACTGGTTGTCAGGCTTTTTGGGCTTCTGACTCTACTACTTACGATTGTCATAGGTGTTCGCATGACAACCGGGACCGACGGCTTTACGTGCTCTCCGAGGATAGGAGGGGTCTTAATGTGTTAAGAATGTTCACTCATCCACAAACTCACAGTGACTAGCGTAGCTAACTTGTAGATCGGTTGTGTTGTACTAATTACTTCGCCACGAGACCTTCATATATCACCATCATTTTAGCAAAATAGAAGTCGAAATAACTTGAGAAGCTTTCCATCAATTTTGAAAAGTAATATTTCAAACGGTCAAGTTGGACCAAACATTTGTAAAATAAAAATGATTCTATTCAAGAAGAATAAACTATTCTAAACGTCAAATCTAATAAAGTTTGAGAATACTTTCTTATTTGTTATTCTGATGGTTGCAGCTGCAATATGTCTTGCTAGTACTCGACTTCAGACTGAAAATAAGTTGAAAATACTGTTATTGTACAGTCGGAGAACCAGATTATATAGATTTTCATAAAAAAACAGTATTATGAAATGTTAAGAATTATTTAATAAATAATTCATGCTATAGTTACTTAGCGGGAAGTTTTTTCAGTTTAGATGATTGGCTTAATTTTTTGACTATTAGGTAATTTAATTATATTTCATAAACTTATTTTTATCGAAAAAATATCTACTAAATAATAATAATCATCAACCCATACGTCCCACTGCCGGGCACGGGTCTCTTCTCAGAATGAGAGGGATTAGGCTATAATAGTCCACACTAGCCTAGTACAGGTTGGCAGACTTCACACGCCTTAGCTAGCCATTTCTAGCTTTAAAGTTTCAGTAATATTGTATGCGTGAGGCGCATACAATGTCTGATTAAACAAACAATTATAATTCATAGGAGAAGGCGTCCTCCAGAGATGACCAACGGTCTCTGACTTCGGCTATATGTATCCAGCTAGTGCCAGCAACTTATACTATGTCACCTGCCCAGCGCATCTTAGGTCTTCCTTTTTTTCTTTGACCTGTACGGCTTGACGTCAGCACCAGAGGGTGACTTCAACACCCTTTTAGTACAGCGACCGTCACTAAGTCTGGCTAGGAGTACGGCCTATCACCATTTCTACTTTTGCGGATAGTCTATAGCAGCGTTTCCCATTAGCGGGGTTGCGACCCGGTACCGGGCCATCAAAATAAAATACCGGGTCGCGAACTTGGTTTCTTTGGTAAAAAATAAGCAGCAGCTCCAAACTTTGCACTAAAATTTAGTGACTAAATAGGCGATACCAAAATATGTAGTATTAATAAAACATTTTTACTATTAATAAATGTATCTATTATTATGTTTGTAATCTAATCGTATAATGTAATTCATCGTATAAAGCCATACTATCTAATTAGCGAAAGCCACAATGATTGACACTCTACCTAATAGGTGTGCTCTTTGGTCGTCACCCGTCGCGGTCCGTAGGCACGTTTAGCGGTTATCCTATATGTATAATAAAGCGACGCGACTATTTCTAGCTTAGAGTGATATTCCACTGGCATTCACGGTGGAATAACACTGTGTTTTCTGAAGTTTTCTGTGAGACTTTGTGTATATTGACGTCTATTTTTTCAAAATAACACTCGTAGAAAGACCGAGGTGTGCAAAATCATCCCATGTAGAACGACCCTTGCATGGCGACAATTCTATATAAGCAGCAACCGGCTTTACAACAAGGTTAATAGACTCACCAAAATCCACTCACTGCCTTTATATAAATGTAAAAATACTCTTAAAGCATGGCTCCAAAAACTGTCTTATCAGGAAACGGAAGACCTAATTAAATAATGGCACACACACACACACACACACACAAACACACACACACACACACACACACACACATCCCCATATTCTTCACAAACACGTACACTACACCACCTCACGCGTGCACAAAGTATATTTGTTCCTCATCTAAGTATACCTGGCAATTTTTGATCGTCTATGTTAATTGTACAATTACCTGAACGACGCTGATAACTGTGATACAGTTTTTACTAGTACGGTTGTCATCGTTAGCCTTATTGTCATACAAATGTAAAATTACAGTGTACAATATCTTGTCTAGATTATAAGGTATATTATGTTACTCTCTTTCTGTTCCAATAAAATTATTATTATTATTATTAATATGGTATTTTTGTCGCTGATCGCTACGTTTATCAGTGCATTCGTGATGCACTCGCTTCGTTTTTCAGTGCACTCGTGGTACACTCGCTATGTTTCTCAGTGCACTCGTGCTGCACTTGCTACGTTTCTCAGTGCACTCGTGATGCACTATAACTAGTGACGTACACGTAACGGAATCGTGGCTAAATTACTCGAATCGCATTTACATCGCACTTACAACGCATTTGCGACGCACTGACGCACACTTATTACGTACTGTCAACGCATTCGTGGCGCATTCGTTGCGGACTTGCGACTCCCTGGCGGTGAACTCACCACGCTTTCATGGTGAGCTCATTCTATCGAAATAATTGCATATGCATTTACTGCATTGCAATGCAGCATTTTGGCATCCTCATGTTAGAAGTAGGTACTATGTATTAGAAGTTGTAACCGAATCTATAAAAAATAATAATTAAATTAAGTGTGAGTGAACTTAGCAGATCATTGTCCAGCAGATCAAAAATAAATGTGAGTTCTTTTCGCATACACCATAGTTCTACAGTTCCAGATACTTTCAAGAATAGTTTTGGGGGTTTTCTATGAAAAAATGTATGGTCTTTAGAGGAGGCCTTCACCCTCACTTGAGGAGAGGTTCATGCAAACAAACTCCATATTACGTGTAAATAACATAATTATCCTTCTTTTCTATTTTTTCTTTTTATTTATATTTAAACTATGTATGTAACCTAATGCATGGAATAAAACCTTTAAAATAATAACCTTTGCATGGAATAAAAGGCTTATTATTATTATTATTATAAGGAGTACATAGGGAGTACATAAGCAGTACATAAGGAGTACATAAGGGGTACATAAGGAGTACATAAGGAACTCCTTATGTATACGTAAGGAGTTTAAAAAAAAATGCCAGGACTATTCTTGAAAAGTATCAGGAACTGTAGAATTATGGTGCATGCGAAAAGAACTTACATTTATGTTTGATCTGCTGGACAATAATCTGATAAGTTCGCTCACATTTAAATTAAGCCGTTTCAATCTTATGACTCATTTTCCGCGGATGAATACCTACTTAAACAAACATTGCTAGAGCTGCGACATATTGCACAAGTAATATCTGAACTTATCCCAAGTATCCAAGTGGGAACAAAGTCTTATGAAATACTAATATGATGGACACAAAAGCTTTCATTCTTCCTTTAGTAGCGGTAGGAGCGAAGATGCAGTGCTTATTTCAAATGAATTCCTTTTTTGAAAGATGAAGTATTATTGGAACGAAGTTCCTTATCGCGCGTTGTGAAAGGGGGCTAGACGGAAAAAATTCTTACGAAAAAGTTGTCACGACACTTTTTTCGAAATTCAAATATTATTGAGTGAATGACAATATTTGAATTTCGCGCGTTGTGAATTGTTGAGTGTATACAGGTTTTTTTATTTTTAATTATTAAATTTTAATGAAAGGAACTTCGTTCCATCCGGGTGTCCCTTGACACCTCTCAAGTTATTTTTTTTTCGTAGCAATCTAAGGAGGTTTTTCAATCGTTTCAATGGGTGTTAAATTTTTGACATTTTTTTTTATTTATTGGTGACGCAACAACATGTATCGATCAAGTTTTATCGGTATCAGGTGCGTTTACAAATACAAATTTTTCACGTACACAAACACCCAGACCCAGTGTTTGCTATAGGTGTAGATTTAATTATTATTAACTAGCTATTGCCCGTGGTTTCACAGCATCTCAAGGGGCTTTTTTGAGACAAAAGGTAGCCTATGTCCTTCTCCAAAGTCTCACCTATCTCTGTACCATATCTCATCTAAATCGATTCAGCGGTTTAGGCGCGATAGCATAACAGACAGAGTTACTTTCACATTTATAATATTAGCAGCGATAACCTGTACTATAAAAAAGCAGGCATTCATGGGGATAGTATTAATTTTATTTTATTACGACTTAAAATAATTGTGGGTAGACGAGAATTGAACACGACAGTGCCTGAAAAAATATAGATCCCTACTTCTGAACATTTTATTTTTTAACTAAACTTTTATTATTACAAAAGTGCAATAAGTTCTGAGTGAACAAACTCTCATCTAAAATGTATGAACAGTAAGCTTTTATGTAATTGGATGCAACGAGTACTGAAAAACTAATTACTCGTGAGTATTTTATATCTAATGGCATTCATTACGTCTATTTTTTTATACAATGGCCTAATAAATTCACCTAAAAATATTACGGTAGTTACCTAAATGTTTAGAAGCAGTGATAGCCTAGTATTATAACCATTGCACTGCCAAGTCAAAGGGCTCGAGTTCGAATTCAAGGTACGCACCTCTGACTTTTCGAATTCATGTGCGTATTAATAATTAATTATCACTCGCTTAAACGGTGAAGGAAAACGTGAGTAAACCTGCCTTAGAGATTTTCTCGACGGCGTGTCAAGTCTGCCAACTCGCACTAGGCCCGCGTGGTGGACTGTAGTCTTAGCCCTCTAATTCTGTGGGAGGAGACCCATACCCAACAGTGGGACAGTATATGGGTTGATGATTACTCATAAGAACGCAATCTTTTCTTTGTATCCCCGCTCAACAAGATGGCCGCCAAAAACAAAATGGAGTAGCTAAATTCTCCATTTACTTTTCTAAAACGATTCATAACTTAATTTTTCCTGTGGCAAGCACTTGCTTTCTCTCTTCCATCTGTTTCTCAAATTAAAAGCATTAATCCTGGCCCCACAATTCACTCTACTCATAAGAACGCAACCTTTTCTTTGTATCCCCGCTCAACAAGATGGCCGCCAAAAACAAAATGGAGTAGCTAAATTCTCCATTTACTTTTCTAAAACGATTCATAACTTAATTTTTCCTGTGGCAAGCACTTGCTTTGTCTCTTCCATCTGTTTCTCAAATTAAAAGCATTAATCCCGGCCCCACAATTCACTCTAAAAATAAACCTTTGAGTTACCTTTTCAAATGTTGCAGACGCTAATTAATCTTGGACGTCTTAATAAAGTATCTTGGGAATAAAAATAAGAGCGCGGTGCTTCTTTAGCGAAGTGTCGATTGAGGGTTGCTGGCGAATCCACTTGTTCTAAAGGATAAATGATATTATTTCCTGTAGGCTTAAAGTCTTTTTTACATTAACGCAAATAGATATGTAATTATAACTACTTTTTTACAGATTTTATCCCAGTACTTATAATGCTATTTATTAAATCCCGAATAGTGTTTACAGCATCCATGGTTACGTGTAGATTATTAGAACAACGGGCCCTATCAGAATATCAGTGCTGCAGCTTGATTTGCTTTTTGCTGCAACACAGTGCTGAGATCGGGACCTATTCTGACATCGCACAGGATAACGTACTTCCTTAGTTTTAAGACTTATTTTTTTTTGTTAATTTGTATTTTGTCCTGTGTTGTGGAAATTTTCTTTCTTTCTAGAAGTAGTTATTTTAGATTTTGAGTATTTAATTAAAATTTTGATAGATTAAATAATTATTCAACCAGAGAATATTGATAGAGCATTGAAAGAGCAAAACCAAGGAACACATTTGACGTAAAGCCTAGTATTAAAATTGTTGATTCCCCAATGAATCCGCTTTTACTGGCATTTCGCTCAAGAAATGGAAATGTCTTCTAATTAGTTATTCCAATCTTTGTAATGGAATGCCTGTACTGGTTTATATACTTTGTATATTTATGGATATCTTAACCTTCATTAAGCTCAGGAGTCTATATACCTAATTAACTTTTCCCTCTCCTTATTTCAGGGTATCTTCAGAATCGATTATCAGACTTCAACCACACACC
This sequence comes from Acronicta alni, assembly GCA_964056405.1. Classification (NCBI taxonomy): domain Eukaryota; kingdom Metazoa; phylum Arthropoda; class Insecta; order Lepidoptera; family Noctuidae; genus Acronicta; species Acronicta alni. Next base: position 14,811,999 of record OZ043915.1, on the reverse strand, counting down.
ATTCTTGTTCTTTGGGTGCCTCTCCACTACTGAAGGTCGGCAGTCATCCTTTTAAATTCTTCTTTGTTCAGAGCCTTTCTGAACAGATCTTCAACTTTCCATTGTCGGATGTTGCGGAGCCAGGAATTGCGCAAAAAATTTGATAATTTCAGAAAACTTAACGATTAGATCCTATTTAACTATGCTAAGTAAACGCAAACATAGTCGCGGGCAGAAGCTAGTTACCGAATAAAAAATCTTTATTTAAAAACTGAGAAGCCTTAACTTAGGCGTTAGTCAAGCCCCTAAGATTGTATCTCTAATTCAATTTAATTCACCAGCTTCTTTATCAACTACCATTTAACAAAGCGATAAGGAATTTAATTAAACGTCACAATTCCTCGCGACCGAGTGTGATTACGTTTCTTCTTCTTCTCTATTACTATCATAATTTCAAGGCATGCCTACTGCCAAATATTTTGCTCGTGCAACCTTTGGACGTGAATGTTCTTGGAGTTCAATACAACAATGCATTCAGTTTTTTTAACTGTATGGTTTTTTTTCTGTTTTGTAATTATTTTCTTTTAATTATAGGATTATTATATTTGTTATAAGAACAAAAGTTATACGACATAAGGATAAGCACGCTGAAGTGGCAGTGGGCAGGGCAAATAGCTCGTAGAACTGATCGCCGCTGGGGCAAAAAGGTTCTCGAGCGGAGGCCACGCACTGGAAAGCGCAGCGCAAGACGGCCTCCAACACGATGGAAGGGCCTTGGGACTTGTTTTATTTCAATGTATATGAATTGATGGTGAATCATATTATAGTGATTCGTTAAACATAGCCTCGTAAAACAGCTATTTTAGTCCCCCGACCATGTGTCAAGTCAGGCCATACGTTATCCGTATTATAGTTGGTAATTGTATTAGCACTCCGCAAACTTGTTGACATTCCTGAGTTCATACAAGTTTGGGACTTCACTGGGCCGCGCCGCAATGTTCCGATTGGTATCAAATAGACACGTATGGGGTTAATTTGTGTTTATTTGAGGAATGATGATGGCTTTGACCTGTTTTTTACAATATACCTAGTATAGGTACCTATATTATCGTGTTTTTCATTGCGTGAGAGAGACAATAAAATTAAAGTCTAGTATTGATAAAATAATGATAAATAATTATCTCTGTAAATATATCTTTTAAAGCCCGTTTTACAAGACAATAATTTGAAAAGAAGAAACTCGTGAAATAATAGACAGATAATCAGTCAGTTTTTTCAGTCAGTTTACTTTCTCATTTATTAAATAATTACGTGGATATTGTTGGGGCTTCAGATTTTTTCAATGAAACTCCAGTTTCTAAATTACGGTGGTTTCATGATGAATGAATTATTTTTAACAATAAAAAGATGAAGCAAATGTTTGTGACTAGATACGAGAAAAAAAGTGAAGGTGAACATGGAAAATGGCTACTACACCTTGCCGTTTTGAAGAGCAATAAAACATGGTTAATAAGACATGGGTCACGGTTAACGTAGGCGTCAACAAATTTATTAACTTTTTATCTAAGAATTTTGAACCAACGAAAACAAACACGGAAAAGCGAAAAATAAAATGATTCTTTCTTAATAAAGCAGTGTTAATAACTGTTAAAATTTTGGTCTCAATAAAAAAAAATACATTCTGACGAACACAAGAACCTCCTCCGTCTTTTTGTCGGTTAAAAAATCAAATATAATATCAAATATTTAATATATAACCTCTCCAATTAGGTTACACGTTGCGTAAGCATTTAAAGGTAAACAAGTGGATATAATGTTCATGCTATTCCAAACACATACCTACACAGCTGACAATTTGCGTAGGCGCCCAAATTAACCATAACACACATACGTGGGGTACATTCCGAACGAGCTATGTTAATATTATGAGAGCATTAGACGCGGCGGGCCACAGATATGCAGACCCAATCAAATTACCCACTAGTCAATCCCAACGGGAGTTGGACGACTGTCGAACAGTAATTTATAACTAATACCGTAGCAGTAACTAACGTAGCGTACAGTACATTTCTCTTGGATAAGTTATCTTTAAACTTTGTCTTTTCGAAGTCAAAGTTGACGTCAAAATGTTTATTTTTGATATGAGGCAGTAACCCATTCTCCCTATTATTTCCATGCCTCCTAAAAAGTAGGTTTTATTAAAAAACATATAAGAAATATTAGAAAGAAAGAAAAATAGTTTATTTAGGATAAGTACCCATTGCGACACACAAATACATAAAAAAATCAGTACAAATAAACATAAACCAATAATTGGTGGGTCATGGCTCCTCTAAATAGGATCTGGTTCAGCATGTGCCAGGCATTTTCCTGGCGCTGGTTTTCAACCAGACCCTATTGTGGCCTCCGGATGCCAATTTTGCGGTATACAATGACATTTAATGACACTGACTTGACAATGACTTAATAAACACTTTCCATTTAAAAATATGATGACAATATATCCCTCTAAATAGATCTTATCACTAGGCTATCTTACATAATTATTATTGTATAATATGTAAGATTAGACAAGAGTAAATAGTCCCAAACTCCAAGAGCAAAGTCAAAGTCCAGAAGTGATAAATGATTTCCGAATCGATTCCCGATTATATTGAAATCCATTTAATTTTGACCCAAATCCTTTAGGAATATAAAGCGGGGGGATTGGTTTATTATGGTCGTGATGTGTCGAGAATCCTTTAAGGGTCAGTTCACACCGAGACGCGACGCAACGCGACGCTGCGCGCACATTTTAATCGAGCGACTAAAAATATAAATTAATTTACTACACGAAAATATACACTTTGTGAGAATTCAGAATACGTTGCACCACGCAGCGCTGCGCCTCAAGATGTATTCAGTATCGTCGCGTCGCGTCTCAGTGTGAACTGACCCTAAATGCTTGTCTAATTTTAGAGATGTCTGACTTTCATTCAGTTGGATTTGGTAGATAAGGGTGCAGCGTACGCGATGAAAGTGAGTAATGATTATCTGGGAATAATCTTCTATAAATTATGTTGGTACAGCTTGCAGATATGTAATAAGTCTTCTTCACACTGTAACAGTTCGTTGTCGTAATGACATAAATTTTATAAATTTCTAGTTAATGTGAGTAATGAGTGTGCTCAGTGACTATTTTATTATTATTATTACATTTTAACAACTTAGTGTTCAAAGCGTCTGGTGTCTTGAACCAGAAGACGCAGGTTCGAATACAGCCCACAGACAATTTTTTCCTTCGCTAAAATAACTTTATAATATTAGCATGGAAAATGCAAAAAAATACAAAAAGATTTTAACATTTTAATTATTATTAGGTACATACTTTTATTTTATCACATTTTTTAAATTATATCATACTAATTATTATAAATGTGAATGTTTGGATGTTTGTTTGTTTATTTGTTACTCAATCACGCAAAAACGGCTGAACCGATTTGCATGAAATTTGGCATACTAATAGTATGTGACCGGAAATAAAGTATAGACTACTTTTTATCCCAGAAAAATGTGGGAATATCCCGGAAATCCCGAAAAACAAATAATTTACGGGATTTGAATGAAATGTTATACAAACATAGTATGTGACCGGGAATAACAAATAGGATATATTTTACCCCAGAAAAATGTGGGAATATCCCGGAAATCCCGAAAAACGAATATATTAGGTACGGGATTCGAATGAAATTTCATACACACATAGTATGTGACCGAGAATAACAAATAGGATATATTTTACCCCAGAAAAATGTGGGAATATCCCGGAAATCCCGGAAAAACGAATATACGAGAACTTTTTACGGGATTTGAATGAAATTTCATACAGACACAGTATGTGTGACCGGGAATAACAAATAGACATACATTTTACCCCAAAATTATGTGGAAATTCCCAAAAAAAGTATGTAGGAGACCTACTTACGGGATTTAAATGAAATGTTGGTACACTAATAGTTTGTGATTGGCGCTGGCATATTGAATACTTCTTTTCTCGGAACAAAGCGGGAATTTCCCTAACATTGAGTACTTCTTATCCCATTAATACAATCCGACAACAATTGTGTTACTAAGTTTAGGCGTACGAAGTCGCGGGTAAAAGTTAGTTTATGAATAATAGTGAAATTTTGATTTATGACATTGACGCGAATATTATACATTGAAATAAAACTAAACTAACTTAGTAAAACTTTTTACGGATTTTATCGCGTTAGTAGTTTTATTTCTATATTGAAATTTACAGGAAAAAATGGTAACTTGAGCACAGGAAAGTCACAATTATAATAACTATTAAATTTTACTAAAATACAGTTGAAATATGGTATAAATTGGCAAAAAATACAGTAAATAATGGTAATTATTGGCAAACATAACAGTAAAACAATTAAATTGGACAACATTATGTAAATAATAATAATGTAGTTTGACTATTACGCTTTGTAAATATTTATCTTAAAATAACAAATGAAAGTTGCTCTAAATATTATAAGAAGCTTAATTGGAATCAGTTTAGGATTTAGTATGAATATGATAATAATGATTGGATCCTAAATGTATCAAGTATTCAGAATAAACTTAAACAAAACAGGTCAGTTCTTAGTACCTAACCTAAGAGTTTTGTTATCTTTGCTGTTTAGGCTTTAAGCGCAGCTTTCGTTAATCTATTTTATATAATCCCTAGATCCTTTACGTGACCTAAGTTCACAAGTGTAGGTACTAAAGACAAACCAATGAAAAAAGTGACGAGGGTCTAAATTGTGCCTAATTCCCTATTCCTGAGACGTGAACCTTCAAGAAATATCGATACTAATTGAATTGGAAAAGGTACCTCGAGCCGTGAATTGTTTTAATAATTCATTGCGTAATAAACCTTTTTGTTTACAGCTGTGTTTCGGTTTTTAAAATTCTGTTGTTCAACCTCTTTCATTATTGATGGTACTCTGGCTTTTACGAATTTGTTTTTTTTTGTAGAAAAAGAAGCACTAAAATATTGCTAGATATACCTAGATAGAAGGGTTAGTCAGTTTACGAATGTACAAACGTAGTTTGTCATCAACCCATATCTGTCCCACTGCTGGGCACGGGTCTCCTCTCATATTGAGAGGGATTAGGCTATAGTCCACCACGCTAGCCTAGTGCGGGTTGGCAGACTTCACAAACCGTCGAGAAAAATCTCTAAGGCATGCAGGTTTCCTCACGATGTTTTCCTTCACCGTTTAAGCCAGTGATAATTAATTATTAATACGCACATGAATTCGAAAAGTCAGAGGTGCGTGCCTTGGGTTCGAACTCGAAACCTTCGACTTGGCAGTCCAATGGTCATACCACTAGGCTATCACTGCTGTTATTTGATTTACTACTACTTGATTTACAACTACTACTATTTACTTGTTACTTGCTTGTCCAAAATCGCGGAAAAGGCCGTATGTCAGCAGTTGTCACGATATTTAGAGGAAAATAAGATGTTACCAGAGATGCAGTCAGGTTTTCGACAACTTCGAGGTACATCTACAGCACTCTTGGACGTGACCGATAACATTATATCTGCCCAAGATAAGGGTTTGTGCACGATCTTAGTTCTCCTAGATTTCTCACGGGCTTTTGACTGCATAAATATTGATCTGCTTATGTCAAAGTTGAGCTACTACGGATTTGAACGCAACACATTGTCATGGTTCCATAGTTATCTCAGCAACCGCAAGCAATCTGTGAAGATTCGCCTGAGTGATGGTTCTAACCTCATCTCCTCACTAACCAACGTAACCAGAGGAGTTCCACAGGGCTCAATACTGGGCCCAATCCTATTTATATTATACTGCGCAGACATAATCCACTGCCTCAAGCAATGCAAATACCACATCTATGCCGATGATATACAGGTTTACGTCTCCTTTCAATCAAAAGATATCGATAGAGTGTTAGCTGATTTAAACCATGACCTCGCTAGCATAGCATCTTGGGCGGAACAAAACGGTTTGGTGCTTAACCCCTCTAAAACCAAATTCATGTTGTTTGGGCCTAAACATCAAATTGATGCACTGCCGGATACACTTAATGTAACATTAATGGGTGAGCCAGTCAGTCGAGTCAATGAGGCACGTAACCTGGGATTGATGATGGACACCCCGCTGAGATATGAAGGACATGTAGCTGAGTCAGTGCGTAATAGTTTTTACCGGCTTAAAATTCTCTATAAAATGAGACCATACCTATCTGAAGCGTTACGTATAAGGCTGGTTGAGTCTTTGGTGCTATCTAGGTTAAATTACGCAGACACGGTTTGTGGCCCTCGACTACTGGCAAGAACTGACCGATTAATCCAGAGAGTTCAAAATGCCTGCGCTCGATTCTGCTTCTCCATTCCACCAAGGAGTCACATCACACCATTTTTAAATAAACACTCTATTCTTAAAATGAAATCCCGCCGTAAGTTACATTTGGCGTGTTTACTTTTCGGTATCATTAAATTCAACCAGCCAACATATCTCTACAACAAACTAACTTGGGTTACGAGTAGGAGGCAGTGTTCAAGTAGATCGTGCTCACAGCAATTATCTATCGAACCACATAGGACCTCAGTTTTTAGGGGCAGTTTCCGGTACGCGGCATCCAAATGTTGGAACAATATTCCACCTCCAATAAGAAATCTACAGACGTTAAGCCTTTTTAGAAAACGACTTAGGTAATATCTTATTGACGCACAAAAAAAACTGGGTATAACGATTACCAACGTGTCCATCATATAAAAAAAAAAAACACTGATGTCGCGCACACGTTCATGTTGTGCCGCTTGCTGCGTCCTTCTGTGGAACCGCTTTCTTCTTCTTTTCACCTTTGAACATTATGCACACAAACAAAATCATTTAATCAATTTAATTAATTCTTATTATTATTATATTAATTGAAGTAAGTAATTAGGTACCTAGTAATCACGTTTTCATAAATAATTTAATCCATGAATAGTACCCAACGTTTTCTTACACTAATTTAATACCTGCACTTGATTTCTGTTGACTACACATCAAACACAAACCGCTTTGCTTGACATCCGTATGTCACAACGAGGATCCAGCAGAATACCAGCGCCAAATGTTAGTCTGGCACATGCTGAGCTGGATACCTATTTGCTGCAGCGAGACACACACCTAACGTTTAAAATCAGTTTTTTATTTATTTTTTATTTGTACTTATCTTTCTTTTTTATTTACTTATATAGCCTACATATAGTGTGTTTTGTCTATAGCAAATAAACGTTTTTTCTTTCTTTCTATTTATGAATAAAAAGCAGTAATAGCCTAGTGGTAAGACCATAGGACTGCCAAATCGAAGGTCTCGAGTTCGAATTCAAGGCATACACCTCGTGACTTTTGGAAATCATGTGCATATTAGTAATTAATTATCACTCGCTTAAACAGTGAAGGAAAACATCGTGAGGGAACCTGCATGCCTTAGAGATTTTATCGAAGGCGTATGAAGTCTGCCAACCTGCACTATATAGCGTGGTGGACTATAGCCTAATCCCTCTCATTCTGTGAGAGGAGACCCGTGCCCAGCATTGAGACAGTATGGTCGATGATGATATAAATAAAGAGATAAGGGTGAGCAATGAAGAGCGCTACTAGAGAGAGAAATGCTACAAGCGACAGGTAGATATTACGGATACATTTACTCGGTACCGCTCAACCCTTCACTTTCCCCGGGCGGAGGGTGTCGATGTAAAAAAGGGTTAATAGGTTAGTAGGCAGTATTTAAATTGAAGCCGTTGACGTCAGCGCAAGTAAAGGTTGTCACAAAAAACACGAAGATAACTTACTTGAAGTTACTCCCGTACTTGGCATGTACAGTCAGCTTCTAAAGCAGATGACGCAATTATAAGACAATTTATTCGGGGATAATTTAAATACTCTTAAGGGTTTTTATACTTTTCCGGTATATTTAGGTCCCATGTAATAGGGGCTTTTTTTAAAAAAAATGTTCCATATTGATTTATGAAAAATTATGCGAATATTAGACATTTTTTTTTTTGGGACATTTGACACAACACCATCTAGTCCCAAACTAAGCAGAGCTTGTGCTATGGGTACTAGACAATGGATATAATACTTATATACTTTTTTTTTATTTTTTTTATTTATAATACATAAGAAACACCCAGACAAACACAAATACTCATGTTTTATCCACAAAAATATTTGTGTCCTGTGGGAATCGAACTCACGACCCCATGATCAGCAGTCCGGTACTCAAACCGCTAGACCACAGAGGTCGTCAAAATTAAAGTAATTTTAACGGATTTTATCGCGAATGTACGCTGTAAAGGGTCCGAAATGTCGGGATTAATAATATCAATAATGCGATAAAATCTGAGGAGAAAAAATGAAGGTTTAGATTTAGAAGGTGGTAGATCTGCTTTTGCTGCAGAGTTTGGGGTAGTGGTAGTAGGTTCTGATGAACTCTGGAGCATAAGCATTGCTAAATATATGGACTACTGATACACAATAATGTGCCGGTTTGAAGGGCAAATGTAGCCAGTGAATTGACTGGCCATATTTAATTCTCCGAGCCTTTTCCCAACTGATTTGTGGTCGGCTTCCAGTCTAACCAGATGCGGCTGAATATTAGTACTTTACACGAAGCGACTGCCATCAGACCTCCGCAACCCAATTTTTGGATAATACCGATATCCTGGGGATAGACTGGTTGTCAGGCTTTTTGGGCTTCTGACTACCACTTACGACGACGGTGTTCGTATGACAACCGGGACCGACGGCTTTACGTGCTCTCCGAGGCACGGAAGGATCTCGATGTATTAAGAATGGTCACTCATTCACAGGCTAACCGAGACTAGCGCAGCTTAACCTTGCAGATCGGTTGATCAGCTTAGTTTAGGCTACTTACCCACGAGCCCCTTACTGGTTAACCAACAATCACTTACGTATGTAACATGTACTTACGTACAGACGCCAGCACATCAAGCTACCTCAATCTGTCAAATTTCTTTGATAGATCTTCAACTTTAACACCAAGTAATAAGGTTTGTTTTCAATTGGGGAAATTTGACAGTTTTGGATAGCTTGACCTGCTGGAGTCTGTACATGGTTATTATTGTCAACATCGATACAATCACTGTAAAATAGCGATAACCAAGTGGCTTCTAAATTTGAATTATGATGCCACTGAAGTGCTTCTTACTCACCCAGTTTAAAATAAAACTACGTACCTCATAATCATGATTAATTACATTTTCACACACTTAATTATAAACACTGCACTCACTCACTCACACATACACCTCACTCAGTCACTCTATCCCATTCACATAATAACGGTTTGTAATATGACCAAGATATAATTATTTAAATTATGGTTATTTTTCACAAGCACATACAAACTCAGAAGTGAGATCCTGGTGATCTGTAGTACAGGCATTATGCCTAGTTCAGACACCAGTCTCTCACAAACATTATAAATTGTAACTTGTTATATTAAGACATCCATGACTAACTTTAAAAACCTGATGTTTGTGAAAGAAAATAAATATTTTTGTATTTGTATTTGTATTTTGTATCGCTGAAACACCTATGACATTCGTTAGTGGTAGTCGGAAGCCCAAAAAGCCTGACAACCAGTCTTTCCTCAGGATATCGGTATTAGGTACCTACAGACTAGTTTATACCGATATCTAAACAATCATAGCATATATTGCCTATAGAGGCAATGAGTTTTGCGGTACTCAGTTCTTTAAAATTTCTTACTATAAAGAAATATCCGTGATGAAGTAAATACAAGGTAGTTTCGGCATGTTTTTTTGCAATGTTTTACCCAACACAGCCTTGAAAAACGTGCCTAATTAAATAAAGTTTTGCCTCAAATACTTCCGTAATGTTTCAAAACTTTCTTGGTACCATTTTGTTTAGTTGAATTAATCACGTTTATAGAAACGTTTGCATTAAAATAATGACATTGCGACGCATTGGTGACAGCTACGATGTCACTGATGTCCATGGGCGGCGTTAATCACTTACCATCAGGTGACCCGCATGTTCATTTGCCCCCTCTGTTATAAGAAAAAATAATATGTTGTCCGAATTGTGGTATCGTTAAAAAAAACAGATAAGAATTACTTTTAATTTAAAATTAGATATTGAAATGATTTTGGTATCGATTGTACCATTGGTTTTGGCAAAAAATGTACCCTTATGAGACCGTCAGTCAACCTCTGGACTGTGTGCCCGAAATAATAATGAGGGTAGGTAATATTATTTATGTTTTCAATTTTGATTATGGCGAATATTACTTTGTACGTGACGTGGTTTTTCGGCGAAAAGCGTTGGTTTTCCTGTTGCTAGATAAAGAATTACTTTCATTTTGAACGTCACTCCTGTATTCCGCGAAATTGTTGTCGTGAATTTGCCGGTATGCTTAGGTCTCACTTAATAAGGGGGAGTCTACTTTGAGTAGGATATCTTCTCTACTCAAAGCCGTTATGACTCTTTCTTCAAAAGACCCTTTCAGACTGTCCTGTATTATAACACTCAAATATTTGCTAATACTCTATGTCTGGACTTCAAAGAAGACTATGATTCTCCGAGTTTGTTTCGGTGTTTCTTCTCAGAGGTCATCATTTATAAAACGCCAGAACTATCTAGATTTACAAAAACAAAAACATTGACTTGTAAGTGTCTTTAAAAGATCTATTTATAGAAATAAATATTATTTATCATTAACTGGGCATAAATTCAAATTTCTAGCTTGTATTGAGACTTTCATAGGAAAACCCAATAACAATTATTTGTTCAACCTGGGATTCGAACAAGCTGCTAAGCAAAAAAAACGTGTCTATAATTATGAAATACTATGTTTTTTTTGTCTGTCGAATTTAATAGTTGAGAATATGTTCACATTCGCACTGGTATATACTTCACAAGCAACACTTCCTTCTAGCAGTCCTATTATGTAGGCCCTATATTAAATCTGGTTCCCAACATCCTATCTCTACGTGTGTGGATTCCAAAACTCTCAACCCGACGAAAACCGAATAGACCCGACTATTACCGATCACCAGCCGACATGAGTAATGAACTTTTGAAGCCAATAGTCGTGCACGAAACGTATTCGGAATAATAATCGAGAAGGGTAGCTCGATTATTACGAATCGATTGTAATAATATTTACGTCGGTTTCAGTTAGGATTTGCGAGTGGATTTGATGTGATTTTTTTCTTTTACCGTGCTTATTGGGAGTATCTGGTAACATTTTGCCTGACGTGAATTCGATGTATGAAAGTAGGAACGATCAATTTTAGAAAAGGGCAACATAGTAAAATGTGCCTGTTTATTTATGTTTGTAAGGTTTGCAACTTATATGATAAAAAAAAATTCGCCTATATTCTGGGCACGTGAGGAGAAAATAGAGAAATTAGTATAAAAAATATTTTTTAAAAGGGTTTCGTGTTAATTGTGTATTTACTATGAAACGTGACGATGTAATTTTTTTTGAGACCCTTGATCCTTTGAGATTTTTATTTTTCTTTCTTTCTTATTAGAATTACGCGGCCGTCGGGCGCGTGCGACGAGTGGCGCTCGGCGCTCGGCGCTGCGCCCGTGTGCAACGCACACCCTGCACCATAGGTAAAACCATCTCTGATCAAGCTACCGCAATCTGTCATATTTCTTTGATAGATTTTCAATTTTTATGAAAAATCATAAGTTTCATAATTCAATTGGGAAAATTTTACAGTTTTGAATAACCTGCTGGCGTAGATACATATACACCTCTGGCAAATACTTTGGGGAAAACAAGCGTCTGAGTTTTTATTATTTGCTAAATATTTCTACTCGCAACCAACACCGATGTGTGCACGCAAAAATATGACCTATTTCTCTATATTATTGGTTTATTTTTCAAAGGGTACACAGGTATGTATATAAAAACAAGGTCACGTTTGAAATAAGTAGCGGGGGATATTTATTCGCCAGCACGTTAGCACTCGTGTCGCGATAAATCTCAACCGGCGCTCCGTAGCTATCGTACTGCCTCCACTCTTTAGTGTCATCTTGAGACATTTCTGATTTCATCGATGTCAAAAAACACACATAACACACCTACCAATACGTCTGTATTTCCCGAAACGTAAGGCAGAGGTGTACAGTAATGTTTTTTTTATACCACTACGGTGGCAAACAAGCAGCCTGCCCACCAGATGGTAACCGGTTACCGTAGCCTATAGACGCTTGTAACACCTTGCGCGTTGCTGACCCTGTAAAACGAAAGAGGAATATATTGATTTCTAACATTTACGCGAATATTATACATTGAAATAAAACTACTTTTTACGGATTAATAATATCAATATACGCGATAAAATCCGTAAAAAGTAGTTTTATTTCAACGAAAGAGGAATAGTTGGGTTGGCAGTATAAGGGTCAAAGTCCCCACTGCCTATACAAAGTTTCGTCGCGGAGCACTGGCAACCTTGCTCACCGTTAGGAACACAACACAGCTGTAAGCAGTATTATTTCACTTCGATGTACGGTCCACAGTTTACCAGTATATTTAGGTCCTATGCAAATACAAATGTAAACTCCGAGTTACTTTTGAGAATTACAATAACACTTTGCTCGACCTGGGAATCGAACCTAAGACTTCAAGTGTATTAGCTTGTGACCACTAAGTTAAAAAGGCAGTTCATTACTGCCATCAATACATTTACCGCCTCACTACTGGACACATGAGGACAGTGAGAGTGGCCATATTTCACCACGAAGGTCTAATGCTGGTTAGCAGACTTCATACGCTGAATTTCATCATCAACCCATTTATTACACGTTGCCTATCATAATCATCGTCCACCAATTTATTGAATTGTTCTCGTTTTAGAATGAGAGGAATTGGCCATACACTGGCCTTATTCGGGCTGGTAGACTTCACACGCCGTTGAAAAAATCTCTCAGAGATGCAGGTTTACTCATGATGTTTCCCCGTTGAAGCGAGTGATATAATTAATTCTAATTATAAGTTGTGGGGAAACGTTTTCTTTAAAAAATATTTTTTTAATTTTATTAAGGCTCGCCTCTATTACATGTACATACATGTACCAGCGAACTGTGTGTTTACTTTGATACACCTCTTTCTAACACTTTGTGTAATATAGGTGTGATTTTATGTTATTTTAATTTTAATTAATTATTAATGTGGCTGCTTATTAAGCCATAATAAATAATATAATAAATAATATAATAAACCCTGAAGGCTGAAAAGTTAAAATTAATTAATTATTTTAAATATTTATGTAGGTAGGTATTTATCGGAGTTCTTGAGGGTCAAAAATACGATTTAGTAATATTACTTCCAACTAACAACAATTCAACAGAGCACCAAGCTACTGTCATAATTTTATTATTGGACAAATATATTTCTCATTAATATGAGTAATTAATAAACACTGAAATAAATATAAATAAAATTTAAAACGATACATTCTACGCAACTATATATGTATTATGTAAAAACTCAACAATATTAAATTATAGCCTTGTAATTTCAGAAAGTAGTTATATATGTTAAATAAGTTCAATTTTAATTATTATAATAATATACAATTACGCGGTGGCTTAGTGGTCATAGCGTCTGGTGTACCTAACCAGAAGACGCAGGTTCGAATCCTGCCCGCGGTCGTATTTTTCCTTTTCTAAATAACTTTAAAATCTTAGCATGGAAAATGCCAAAAATATACAAAAAGATAAGTACAATTAATTGTGACAGCTGTTATTTAAATTGGTTATATTTAACTCCACATCAATCTTGACTGTGGTAACGTTTGTTGTACTTTTATTACAAAGTGTGCACCTAAGTAAAAGAGCCTTTTTAACTTCTGTCTAATGATACAGTAAATGGAGTATAATAGTACTGCCGCGGTGTCAAAGACGGCAAACTAATGAGTATCATACAGTGACAAGGTATTCTTAGGCCTATTACGGCCATTCAAAAATTGCCATCGCGGACGGTATTTCACGTCCACACGGCGGGGTATTGGTAAAGTTTTCAACTAGCAATAATCGCACCTCGGATTAACCTCATTGGTTACGATATTGCCTCTGCGCAAAGTTAACCTAAACATTTTGCGCAAACCACCCAACCAAATCGCGGGAACGAAACCATAGCGCGATCTATTTCGATCCCAACGCCATCTAGTTACGTCGTTTTAAACTTTGGACAAATACTTTGCGGTCATTGACTCCGCGGCAGCACTATGTACGTGGTGATGTATCGTCGTAGTTTAACTTTTATTTATATTTTTATTTGAATGTATTTTAGATGTTTATTGTTTGTTGATTAAATAAAACTAATAAATAAATAAAATCACCAGACGTGAAATAAAAGACTGACATTGTTACATAAACATCATAGGATACCTTATCGCGTCATACTTATGTTTTTGCTTTTTTTTTCAAGTTTTAATTTATTTTTAATTGTAAAATAATGGTGTCTTAATCTTTTGTTTTTTTTTTATTTATTATAAGATATAGAGATAATATAAATTAAAAGTTAGTGAGATTAAAGTTTTAATGAGATCAGTAAGTAAATAAATTTTAGACCAATGCTAATCACGCCCATCTCGCCGTACCGAGGAGGTAATAGGTACACATTTAAAAAAAAGTATATTGAGAACGTAGGACTATAGAGTACAAAAGTGCTGTTTATTTCTAAAGAAATCTCTTCTAGCAGACTTAAGAGAGGAGAATTTATTATAAAAAAGTAAACACATAGCATACATACATGGCAATATAATACTTACTTAAAATAAATAAAAAGTACATATTTATGACAATAAAATATTAAAAGATTGGGGTACTTTTAATATTTTTACAAGAGCAAAGGATTGGCATCCTGCTTATTATTATTTATTTATTTAGGATTGCCAACAGTCATAACAATATTTCAAGAAAATGGTACAGGGTTAGGACTTACAAACTAACTGCATAACCACTTACAAGCACATGACGTATCTTGTAGAAGACTATTTAAATTTAGAAAAGTTTTGTTTTGTGTTTTTTAAATATATTATCCATAGCAGTTTAGGTTTGTTTCACACATAGCTTATAGCCTGGACTAATACATAGGATAATATTATTATCAAGGTAATTTAGTACCTGTAATTGGGATTTATCCCGCATTTTTCGTGCTCATGGTCTCCAAGCTGTGGTTCGTGTTGCCAATTTCGATGATGTATCACCGTTGGTCTTGTCCGTGTTAAAGAGCGGTTTGTTATACACCCTACGTATGTAGGTCCCATATAAAATATGGCTTGAAATTCAAGACTGACTTTTTCTCTAATGGTCAAGGATAGAGGAAAAAGTGTTGTCTTTCAAAAAAATTAAAATCGTATGGAGTTTTGTGTCTGATTGTTACATATTTGATCGTTTGGCGGAGCCTACCTCACGATTGAATCAGAATTTTGAATGGAATATGGCTTTAAAAGTATTAATCATACAGTTGACCGAATTCAATTCGTGGCAAAAGTCAAAATTATTTTTTATTGATGAACTAGGTATAGTTTTAGTAAGGACCCAGGGATGTGCCTTAATAGGCGTTGCACAGGGGGATTCTGGGGTGGTCTATTAACAGACACAGTGCCCCCCTCCATGTGCTGATGGGGGCCACCGGGGTGGTTTTAGTGGGTAAGAATCCCACACTCCCCGGTCTAACCCTCGTAAACCGGTAACCTTTTGAAGGTTTCCTCCCGTAAACAAAAAAAAGGTATATAGTAAGGAAGCAAACAAATCATTTTACTGTTGAACTTGAATTTATATGTGCTTTTGGATTTTTAATCTTTGTTTTTTAATATTTGTTGTCTTACAATAATAATAACATGTATTATTTTCCTTACTTATACATATCAAATTTTGTACGCAGAACACCGAGAATAAAAACACCGCCGTTTAGTAGATGACGTCACCTGCATAGACATCTATTGGTAAAAATACGTACTAATTCTAACAAGAATCGTTTACAAATCAAAATCTCCGGTTAACTTAAATTATAATTATTTCCCTAAGATTTAACATTAATTATATTTTTTTCTATAGGTAAATAATATAATATTTAACTTGAAGAGCCATTAGATTACCAGAATTTTCTGCTTGGATATAAACAAATCTTCATCTCAATGCTGCTTAAACAGTTCTTCAAATGCCAACAAATAGTAAGCGATTTCATTTAATGAAATACAGGGTACAAACGGCCACTGTTATTGTTTTCACGTCCATTTTAAGGGGAATTCGCTAAAAATAAACTTGACGCATTGAAAGGGTTAACGCATCACGCAATTCCCGCATTAAAATAAACATTAAACCACAAAATATATGAAGGTTGAAAAGGATAATTCTGAACAATAGAGGAATAACTACTAACGACACAAACTACCACATTATCTTAGTGGTATTAAGCACTTGAGGTCCTGGGATCAAAAGTCAAAGTCAAAATATATTACTTCAATTAAACCAAAATAGGACTTGAAAATTAAAAGTTAGTTGTAGAGTTAAAATTGGGTCATACGGAGAAAAATCGGCAAGAAACTCCATTGATTCAATCGGCTTCCAGGTCAAACCATATTTTATTGTTTTTTTTTTATATAAAATTCTCTGTAGCAGCTCAAAATTTGCATTTGTACCCGGTTAATTCGTTTTGAATTAGGGGGTAAAATCTTCGAAAATTTTATATTAATACAAATTAAAGCTAGCCGTGCGTCGGAGAGCACGTAAAGCCGTCAGTCCTGGTGGTCATACAAACATCAGACAGCCATTTTATTCTCCGTGATAAAAAATGGGTTATATTATTAATAATAATAATCATTTATTGAAACACTTTAAGTACACTATTAAAACAAGTAACAATTTCACTTAAAGCTAATTTACTTTGTAACTATTACTGTACCCTACACTAGGATTCGCTGTGTCGTGGGGTACAATGTGGGGTTATAATAAATAATGGGTTTTGGAGGTTTGAATGGCAGTCGCTTTTAAAATTAATGAAAATATTGATATTTATACGCATGTGGTCACACTGGAAACCACCTCCAACATAGTTGTTAAAAAGGCTAAAGCTAAAATTTTTTTTTCTTATTTGACTTGAATTTGTAATTCTCTACGCACAATACTATGTGAGCCTTCTGCAGACGTTTTTACAATGAAAACCTGCGTACACGCTATCCTAAACTCTGCAAGGTGTAAAACATTTTATAAAACGGATTTCCGATTCACGCACGTGTGGCCCAACCCTCTGTCCCCAATAATGTTATGCATGGAGTTTATGCAGTCGTCTCCTAGTAGCGAGAAGGTGTACGGTCCGAGTGTGAGCGGTTTGATAGTTTGTTTATTGTTACTGAGTTTTTATATTAAATTCTCAGTAGTGGCTCTGAGTTTTGATTTGTGCCCAGTTAATGGCACGCTCGCCCCCTATTACATGGGACCTAAACATACCGGCGAACTATGGGTGCAGATTAGTACACATCTGCGTAACTTTTCGGGGGATACAGACGTGCTAAATTTATATACCAACACTATGTAATAATATATACATTGTTATTTATTCTGTACCTACTTACATATAAATAATTTGCATAACAAACAGTGTTTCTACATCATCATCATCAACCCATATACTGTGCTACTGCTGGGCACGGGTGTCTTTCCAGAATAAGAGAGATTAGGCTATAGTCCACCACGCTGGCCTAGTGCGGGTTGTCTGAATTCACACACCGTCAAGAAAAAACTCTAATATATGCAGGTTTCCTCACTATGTTTTCCTTCACCGTTTGAATTAATGATTAATACGAACATGATTTTGAAATGTAAGAGTTGCGTGCCTTGGATTCGAACTCGAGACCTTCGACTTGGCAGTCCAATTTTCATACCACTAAGCTATCACTGCTTCTAGGCTGCTTCTGAAAATTTCCTAATCAGTGACTAAATAGCACTGTTCGACCTGGGGCATCGAATCTATGACCTCAAGTTCAGCATACGCGCTAGAAAACTGAGGCACTTAAATAGTAAATAAATAAATTATTTATTCCATAAATCTTTGTACATGGAGAAACAAACAAGAAACGTAGCCATTGAGAAGATCACTGTTTCGATAAGAGAGTTACTAGAGATATTCCGCTACTATTGAGACCATACCAATCTGTAAGCAACGGCTCGCGAATGCCTGACGGAGTCTCAACGTATGCGCAGAAGTGAACCGTACTGTGTACCCTATCTACTGTATATTTACTCAATATGACATGCCTCATCTATTTCACAAACATGCCTGTGGGCTAAACAGGACTTTAGTATTTCTGGGAATGGCGATTTTAGTAGATAACAAGCATATCGGCCCACCTGATGGTAACCGGTTCCCGTAGGCTATAGACGCTTGCCACACCAGGGGTATCACTTGCGCGTAACCGACCCTGTAAAACGAAAGAGGAATAGTTGATTTGGCTGTATAAGGGTCATAGTCCCCCCACTGCCAACATAACATTTCCTCGCGGAGCACTGAAACCTTGCTTACCTTTAGGAACACAACACAGCTCAAAGCTGTGTTATTTTACTTTGATTTTCTACAAGGCGGAGGTACTTCGATTGGGCAGCTCCAATTTGAGTGGAATTACTCCCATACGGCCCTACCTCTCTTAACAAGTGCCAATATTCATAATAGTATTATTATTAATGAGTGCCAATATTTTTACTTTTGCCACTAATTGAATTCGGTCAACTATTTTATATTCCATTCAAACTTTTGTTTCAATAGTGAGGTAGGCTCCGTCGAACGATTAAGTTCCTTAGATGATAGTTGGAGAGTGAGAGGCTCGTAGTTAAGTTATACCACGGTCCACGCTGATCAACCCGATCAGCAACGTTATGCTGCGCTAAGGCGGTTAATACGTGGACTATTACTCTCCTACTAGCTAGTACTGAGGTTAGGTGACTGTTCTTATCACGTCGAGATTGATCGAGGCTAGCTTTACGTGCTCTCCGAGGCATAGACTCATGGACTCTCCAGCATGTAAAGCCTTCGGTTCCGATCGTCATGCGAACACCTATGAAAAACGTTTGTGGCAGTCAGAATCAATAGAAACCTGATAGCCAGTATATTCTGAGGATATCGGTATTGCTTAGAAATTGGTTTGCTGAGAGGTCTCAGCAAACCAATTTCTAAGCAATACCTACGCTGATATTCATCCGTACCTGGCTAGACTGTAAGCTGACTGTAACATAGCTGGCTATGTTGGCTTCAGCTTCCAAAAGGCTTGCAGGACGAGGATGAGAAGTTATCTAGAGGGCTTTCCATGAAATGCTACAGACGTCAGTTTCTCTCATCCAGTGTCTCACTTAAGTCAGGACTTTATAATGCTCTGCGGACGATTGCTACAGCGCTCCCGTAGCCCCGGTACCAAAGTGGTGACGCGAAACGCTGAGGTTGGTTTTAGTCGCGCTCTTTTCAGAGCGGAGTCCGACACACCCCATTGCTCTCCCCGGAGCGGTGGTAATGCATAAAACATTTCCAACCCCAAAAAAAAAGGACTTTATAATGAACGGATACAAAGTACACCCAGTGTTGAACAAGTAACTGTGGATCACACAAAAAAAAAGATTTGTCTTGGGTGGGAATCGAATCCTCAATCCTCAACGTTAATCATGAGACGACCACCTTAATCAGTAGCAATGTGCAGTGCAGCAATTGACGGCGTTACTTCTAATTAAGCGTTGAAAATCAAAAGGGAATTAAATGAACAAGCTTCTTCTCTTTAAATCCTTGTATTGCAATATTGGAAAGAATTTCACTCTACCGATGAAAAGCAATAAGCTACTATATGTGTCGAAATTTTACCGCCTATTGGCTAGCGATTCAGCTGATCGGCAATACTCGCTGCACACGATATTTTGCGTTCGGCATCAATTCGTATCCAACCCCGCCATATTCGTGTTTTTTCCAGTAAAGCTACAAATTGTTTTTAGAATAGACCGCCTACATATTCGTTCGAATTGGCTTTTTTTTAACCCCCGACGAATAAAGAAGGGTGTGTGTTAACGTGTGTATCTGTGTGTCGGTTTGTGGCACCGTAGCTCCCAAACAAATGAACCGATTTTGATGAAGTTTTTTTATTCGAAAGTTGACTTGATCGAGATGATTCTTAGCTATATTTTTTTTATTTATGTTCAGGCATTTGATCATCAGCTAATTTCCTATTTGACGAAAGGGTCTTATTAAGTTTCACAGGCCCGATTGATTTGTAATGTGTTGTAGGTACTGTTACTTCAGTGGTATTTCCAAAACCTTTCAAAACCTTGAGCTGATTGTGCGGCGTCAAGTAGTTTACGGGATAACCAGCCCGTAAGCAACTAAGCGTGTTTGGGCTCATTAGAATGGTCTCAATGTGTGGTCAAATGACTCCCGACATAAAATAAAATTCTATATAAAGTAAAAATAAAAATTAATTCAGGACATGTTTGACCATTTAAGTTATTTATTTTATCACTTATTCTTATTTTAATTATAAAATGAAAAGGCTAAAGCAAGCCATGGTGCCTATTGGCAGTTTTTATAGATTTGTGTTTGTATGGCATTTTAAAATCTGTTTTTGTAATTACAGATGTGTTTTATAAATATATTTTTATAATTTTGCAATGAATAAAATATTATTATTTTCTTTATTCATCCTAGCACATCTTTTTTATTAAAAAATATTTTAATAAAGGACTAAAAACATTTGAATATTATACTAAAATAGTAACCACCCGGCATCGCAGCAGGATAAGGATCGTATCCTCCGGAACGCAAGCAGGATCCATACTATAATTATTACAAGCGGTTCCTTTTTTTATGTTAGTACCATTTAAATATACTTTCATATACATTGAGTGAAGAGCTGCTAATTTAGAACTACAAACAGACCCTTCTATTTTATTTATGTGTATAGATTTTATGTACATCATGTTTGTGTTTCTGTAAACGCACCCTTGACGGTACGGAGTTAAGTAAAGCCTTAAAAAAAATATACAATGTACATTATGGTTGGTTAACTAGGCTCAGATAAACATGTAGGTAATAAAGGTTTTATATTTCGTGTGCCTACAGATTATCTCGCTGATTATGTTGTTTGTAGGGAAAACAAGCAAAACCTCGTATGACGGTAATGAGATAATTAAAATTCAACGTAGCTCATCTATCCGTCGGCTTTCATTGTTTAGGCACAAAGTGAATGCCCCAATTGAGTTGTCATTATAGCTTTAAAACTTGAAAGGGAATTAGTAAAATTTCCTGTGATACATTGGTCATCATTAGTACAAGTGCCAACGTTACCTCCTTTTCTGAAACCCAACCTTTTTTCTGAAATACAAAAAAATATTATTATTAGAACGCATGACATCATCCTCCTAGCTTTTTCCCAACTAAGTTGGGGTCGGCTTCCGTTCTAACCAGATGCGTCTGAATATCAGTATTTTATACGATAATTCTATGACGATATAATGGTGTGTTTTAAAATCTATGAACAGCACAGCGGAATAGTAGGCTATGTTCCATTGAATAGTAGGCTATGTTCCATTGAATAGTAGGCTATGTTCCATTGAATAGTAGGCTATGTTCCATTGAATAGTAGGCTATGTTCAATTGAATAGTAGGCTATGTTCCATTGAATAGTAGGCTATTTTTCATTGAATAGTAGGCTAGGTTCCATTGATTAACAAGATTCAACTGTGTCATCATAGCTGAATCTTGCATAATTGAAGCACTAGTGCATTATTAGGAATACTATGTTTTATTTTAAGCAAGCGGTCAAACTCGATTGTCCTACTGGTCCAAATTGTGAAATTAAACCATCGAAAAACACAAATTTCAACAAAATCGGTCCAGACGTTTTAAAATTTTAGCGAGTTTTAGAGAGAAAATTAAAGTAAAAAAAGAAATACTAACGAACTGAACGAATTGATTTTAATACAAGTAATAGAAGTTATTTAAATAAATTATATTTAATTTATTTAATTTTAGCAGTCCCACTGCAGGACTAAGGCAAGAAAGTCCTATTTGATGCTTCAATAACTTAATAGTTTTTAGACACATTTGGTCAAAGACTAAGAAATAAATACACTGAATTAGCTAGGGTCATCATCAGAAACATAATACGATGTTCTAACCACAGGTAGATGGCGCTGCCTTTTATTGACTCTCACGGTTTTATTGGTCCAGTGTTTTGCCCCAAATGGCGGATATTAGGGTAGAAGATGATTTTTGACGATAATGGACGGCCATTCGTCGGGGCATGATAAAATTTTATGGGTAACGCCAGCCCATCCGAACATTTCGCTGTCCATAAAATCCTCGCGGAGTGGTCGCTGAAGTATATTTTGTATGAAATATGATGCGTGTTTATGGAAAATATTGGTTACGGGAATACCCTACTTATAATTTATTTGGAGTGTGTTGATCGGTTACAACATACAGTTGAGGTCGAAAATTGTTTAACACTTTAAGGTCTGTAATTGCTTGCACTTTTCTAATTTATAAGGTCTTTTGAAATAATAAAAATCTGCTAGTGGCGCGAAGATGGCTAGTTCTAAAGTAAATTGGTTCTAATAATGTTAATTAAACAGAGATTATTAGTGTAGTATGTTGGTAGGATGTTCACTTGTTCATACATCTATAATATTTTATTTGTATACGTGTGCTATGTGTTTTCCATACTGTTAAGGTCCCTATATATTATATATTGTAATGTAACGTATTTACGAAAGGTAGGTACGGAGGCCAGCACATCAAGCTACCACAATCTGTCAATACATGTCTGAAAATGTCTTTGATACAAAGTTATGAGGTTCATATTCAATTGGGAAAATTTGACAGTTTTGGATAGCTTGACCTACTGGCGTCTGTACTATACAGGCAAATCTCAGGCTCAGTTTTCTAAAAACATTTCCATGTAATGTAACGTTCTTGCGAATGGTTCAACATAATGCTCACGGCGAGTGAGCATACCTGTAATATTTATTTTTACCTTGCGTACACTCTTTGTTGAAATGTCAGACCTACAAGACCTACAAGCCACTACAAAATATACAATGTGTATTCACAAAGTCTATGATATCATACGAAAAAAAAAATCAAAATCATGTCGGTCAAAATTACTCGAAGGAATCAAAGTTACCCAGAGTGACTGTAATTCACGTGCATTATCACCTAGTGAACTTTAGCCTTCGGCCCGCGTACCTTACTCTCCACCGTCCCACGTGCTCGTGCGTTTGCTCATCTAAATGTTACACTCAAACGCTCGTTGTTTCTTAAAACCAAGTTGTAACAAAACACCGAGCATCATGTTCGAAATGTGGTTCGAGTAAATTTAAAAACAGCGAATGCTTGACGTCCTGTTTCAAGTAAATGCTCTAGTCTATACCCACCTTTAAACTACTCTAGTTTGTTATGCTGTAAGTCTACCATGGTAAATCATTAAATAAAAAAATTGTAAAAAAAAAATTACTTATATTATAGTTGGAAAATTTCGTAGTCTTTGAGTGAGTTGATTGAATTCGATTTATGTGGTTAAATTTTTAAAGAAACAACAATTATTTTTGAGATTATCGAGACTACTAAAATACACAATAATATAAAAATAAAACTTTTATAAGATTAAAAACGCTTATAATATAAATAAAAAATATTGTTAAATTACTTTCATTAAGCAGATAACTAGATTATGTATATTTACGGTTGATTGTAGCTAACAATTTAAAATGCAATAAAAAGTTTTGATAAAACACGAGCGGGTACATTTATTTAGATTAAAAAAAATGAAATACAGAAAAAGTGAACTAAGTAACTCAAAGGAGTAATGTCTGCAAAAGTTAATCTATGCCAGTTATATTTTTTTGCTCTTTACACAAATTGCAATTTGTACCCTCATTGTAATGTGACCGTGATTAATGATAGTTTAGGATAGTTCATTTATTGTCTAAGATTTTAATGGGATGACATTTACATCTACGCAGTAAAACAGTGATAACATTCAGTTGACTTTATATTCTTTTGAACCCTGATTTTTTGACTGCCTCGTTAGTCTAGTGGTCCTAAGCGCGACTGCTATGCTAGAGGTTCTGGGCTCGATTCCCAGGTCGAGGTATTGGGTTTTTCAATGAAATGCTCAGTAGCAGCTCAATTTGAATTTGTGCCCGGTTAATGGCAATAGAGTCGCCGGTATGTTTAGGGCCTATGTAATAGGGGTTATATATGCCCTAAACATACGGGCTAACTGTGGGTGTACATTGGTACACCTATGCCTAGTCTTGAGGGGACACAGGTGTGATTGTATGTTCTTATGATTTTTTTACTGTGCAGTTAATACTTATGGATACTGGAACAAAAACAGCAGTATGCTGTTGCTGGCCTATGGTTTCATCAACCCATATACTATCCCACTGCTGGGCACGAGTCTCCTTGAGAGGGCTTAGGCTATAGTCCACCACGCTGGCCTAATGTGGGTTGGCAGACTTCACACGCCGTCGAGAAAAAAAATCTCTAAGGGATGCAGGTTTCCTCACGATGTTTTCCTTCACTGTTTAAGCGAGTGATAATTAATTATTAATACGCACATGATTTCGAAAAGTTAGAAGTGCGTGCCTTGGATTCGAACTCGAGACCTTTGACTTGGTAGTCCAATGGTCATACCACTAGGCTATCACTGCTACTCACTTTGCTCTATGGTTTGTGTTACGTATTCTGTGAACAATAAACCAGTCTGCACTGAGCTGTCGTGTTTCATTGACGTGCCCACATACTTATCACTGGCGACGAGGAGCTACTTACGTACGCGTGTGCAAATATTGTTAAAATGCCTATTGGACGTATAGAACCCTATAATGTAGGAAACAGCAACTGGGACGCTTATGTACGACGGGTCAATCAGTTTATTACTTTGAACAATATTGATGACTCGTTAAAAGTAGCCACATTAGTGACGGTGGTAGGCGCGGAATGTTACGAACTAATGTGTGATTTATGTGCTCCAGACACCCCGGAAACAAAATCTTATGATCAACTTGTTGCATTAGTGAAGGAACATTTAGAACCAGACAGGTCGGAAATAGCAGAAAGGCATATTTTTCGACAGAGAATACAACGGCAAGGTGAAAATATTCGCGAATACCTTCAAGCGCTAAAACATTTAGCAAAGACCTGTAACTTTGGCGCCTGTTTAGAAGTGTGTTTGAGAGATCAATTCGTTTCGGGGTTAGTCGATGAAGACATGAGATCAAGAATCTTTGCAGAACGAGGTATCGATTACAAGCGTGCCGTGGAGTTAGCACTGGCGTTAGAGGCGGCGGAGCGGCACGCGGCTACGGCGTGTGCTTCGGCTGGTTCGACCAGTGCGAGGCTTAGTAAGACACAGCAGGACGACGACGGCTTGCATCAGATTAGCATGGGCAGAAGCGGCTCGCGCGCCAGCGGCGGCGGCGCCGGTGGCAGCGGCTCTGGACGTGCGCAGCGCACGTGCTCGCGATGTGGTAAAACGGGTCATACAGAGGGCAAGTGTCGGTTCAAGCAATATAATTGTGATTCGTGTGGTGAAAAAGGTCACTTAAAAGTAGTGTGC
Source organism: Acronicta alni (assembly GCA_964056405.1). Classification (NCBI taxonomy): domain Eukaryota; kingdom Metazoa; phylum Arthropoda; class Insecta; order Lepidoptera; family Noctuidae; genus Acronicta; species Acronicta alni. The sequence continues at coordinate 14,786,357 of OZ043915.1, read as the reverse complement.
AGGAAAAATAAGAGTGCAAAAGCTTACAAAGGTCAGTTCTTTTTAAACGAATCCGATACGGATGATGACAGTTGTAATTTTTATAATTTAGTAGTTAAAAATGATGGCGATGGGCCGTTTTATACAAATTTAACTGTTGAAAATATTAAATGTAGATTTGAGATTGATACAGGATGTAAAATTTCTGTTATTTCGAAACATTATTACAATAGCCACTTCTCTAATATTCCAATAGAAAATAAAACGATAACTTTAAAGTCATACACGGGTGACGTCATCGAGACAATCGGTTACATTTTTGTCAATGTTATTTGCGGTAAACATCATGCAAGACTAAAGTTATTTGTTATTGAGAATGGTGGACCTCCACTAATGGGTCGTACTTGGATAAGAAATTTGAAGTTGGCTGTTGTAGAATGTTACAATTTGACCGACGACGACTCGATGGCGACAGCGTTACGTGACGAGTTTCCGAGTGTTTTTGCAGAAGGTTTAGGCACATTTAAAACTAAATTTAGGTTGTATTTAAAAGACAACACACCTGTTTTTGTGAAAGCGAGGTCTTTACCTTTAGCTTTGCGCCAGCCGGTGGAGCAGGAGCTCGATCGGTTGCAGCGAGAGGGGGTAATATATAAAGTAGAACGGTCAGACTATGGTACTCCTATAGTACCGGTGGTAAAAGCCAATGGTAATATTAGATTATGCGGTGATTATAAAATAACAATCAATCCTTTGTTGAAAGATTACCATTACCCGCTGCCACGGATCGAGGACTTGTTCGCGACGTTAGGGGGTGGTGAACAGTACACGAAACTAGATTTATCTAACGCTTTCCAACAGTGTATTTTACATACAGACTCCCAGCCGATGACGGCAATCACGACTCACGTAGGTACCTTCGTTTATAAAAGAGTACCTTTTGGTATAAAATGCATACCAGAAAATTTTCAAAAAATCATGGAGGAAACGTTGAGTGGATTATCATCAACGGCAGTATTTGCTGACGATATTTGTATTACCGGTAAAGATAGGGCTACACACTTAGCTAATTTGAAAGCCGTACTTAAAAGGCTCGATGAAAATGGGTTGAGAATAAATTTTACTAAATGTAAATTTTTTAAGGACAGTGTTACTTATTTGGGATACAAAATTGATAAATCTGGATTACATACCGATACTAAAAAAATTCATGCTATTGTAGCAGCACCAGCCCCTACCAATGTTTCACAGCTTAAAAGTTTCATGGGTCTTGTGAACTTTTATTCGAAGTTCTGTGTTAATATGAGTGATATACTACGGCCACTTTACGGCTTATTAAAGAAAAGTGTAAAGTGGGAATGGACGGACGCTTGCAGTAAGGCCTTTACAAAAATTAAAACAATGTTAAGCAGTGCTCCTGTATTAGCTCATTATGATTCGAACCTTCCGTTAATATTATCAGTTGATAGCAGTGCATATGGAGTGGGTGCGGTGTTGACTCAGCGGTGTGCAGATGGCACCGAGCGACCGGTTAGTTGCGCTTCGAGAACACTAAACTCGGCGGAAATTAATTACTCGCAATTAGACAAAGAGGCGTTGGCTATTATATTCGGAGTATCGAAACACCACCAGTATGTTTATGGGAGGCACTTTACACTTCGCAGCGATCACCGGCCCTTGAGTTACATTTTTGGTAAAAATAAAGGGATACCGGTGACTGCTGCCAGCCGCCTACAACGTTATGCAGTTAAGTTAGCAGCTTACGATTTCGACATCGAATTCGTAACTTCGACCAAAAATTGTTTTGCTGATGCGCTTTCACGGCTTCCTCTAGAGTTGCCCAATACTCAACTCAGAAAGATAGACCGAGAATGTAGCTATTTAAATTATGCACAAGACAATTTTCCGATCAGTTTTAAAGACATTAAAACTGAAACAGGAAAAGATGCATTGTTAAGCAAAATATACGGTTTCATAATGTACGGCTGGCCATCTGATAGATTAATTAGCGGAATAGAAAAGATTTATTATGATAAAAGAGAGAACATGCATATTGATCTAGGTTGTATTGTATGGGGCTATCGCATTGTAGTGCCAAAATCGTTAAGAGAATTAGTTCTGAGTGAAATTCATGACGGCCACCCGGGAATTGTTAAAATGAAACAGATTGCACGTAATTATGTGTGGTGGGAAAACATAGACGTTGATATTGAGCGCGTGGTGCGGGAGTGTGCCGCCTGCAGGGAGCTGCGCCCGGCGCCGCCCGCCGCACCACTACACTCGTGGCCGTGGCCCGCCGAGCCATGGTCGCGCCTGCATCTAGATTTTCTCGGTCCCTTCAATAACGATTATTATCTTGTCATTATTGATGCCCATTCTAAATGGATTGAGGCCGAAAAAGTCAGGACGACATCAGCAACCATTGTTATAGATTGTTTGCGACGGTTATTTGCACGTTTTGGTTTACCTAAGCGCTTAGTCAGCGACAATGGGCCACCGTTTTCATCCAATGAATTCGCTAAATACTTGGAACGTAACGGTATTAAGCAAACTTTAATACCACCGTAACATCCTTCTAGCAACGGGGCAGCAGAAAATGCTGTGCGGTCGGTTAAACGAGTGTTGAAAAAGGCACAATTAGAGAGAGAGGATTATAGTACGGCATTAAATAAATTCTTGTTTACGTATAGAAATACGGAACAAAGTACGACCGGACGGGAACCGGCAGTCGCTATGCTAGGCAGACGACTGCGCGGACGTCTTGACCTACTTAGACCTGACGCTGCCGAACGCGTACGCAATGACCAGCTGCAGAGCGAGCACGCTGATAGCGGTGGCAGTGCTCGCCCGCTGAGAGTGCTAGCTCAAGACGAGCCGGTTATGTTGCGTGATTATACGAAATCCGGGCGTAGATGGACAGAAGGTGTAGTGACTAAACGTACCGGGCCGGTTTCTTATACAATTAAAGCGAATAATGGACAAATTCACAAAAGACATATTGATCAAATAATAACTCGTAAATCGCGTCATTCTTTGAGTAGGGCAATCAACGATGCTGATTATCAAAGTAAAGAGGTGATAAGAGATGAAAATTGCGTAGACTCCTCGGGTATTAAAACAGACTCTGACGGCAAGGATGAGTTCTTTGATAGTGTGGGGGAGGAAGCGGATAGTACGCCGCAGTCATCTTCGGTCTCGCTACCCTCTCCACTGGCTGATAACAATACTCGCGTACGCAGGAAGGCTGCTATACGTTGTGAGGAGATGCTCAAATCTATGTAATTTGTTGTTTATTGTATGTTGTTGTGGGTTAGGTCAGTTGTTAGATGCTACTCACCTGACACAATTATAGAAAAGCTGTAACTACTATTTAAGTAGAATATAATATTTTAAGTGTTTAAAAATGTATAGTGTTATTTTTATAACGTCATAAGTATTCCGTCTGACTTGAATGTCAATAATAAATGTCAACAATAATAAATAGACTTAACTGTAGTGTGTAGATTTATCTATAAGGTTATAAAGAGATAAACTCCGTTACAGCATATATATGTATATGTGTATCATTCTTTATGTATGTGTTTAATTTGAGAGGGAAAAGTGTTACGTATTCTGTGAACAATAAACCAGTCTGCACTGAGCTGTCGTGTTTCATTGACGTGCCCACATACTTATCACCGTAATCATAATCACCACGATTCCATGTAACCCAGGTGTACCAACTTAAACTCTAAAACTGATAAGGTAATATATTTGCAGTTCACAACGGGGGTGCATAAAATATGGGCGTGTGCGATAAAGTTTCCACTGTCAGCCCGCATTGCGCCCTATCAATCACTGGAAACTACTACAGCACTGCAGTTCCCGGGAGAGCTTAATTTGAGGAAACTAGTCGTGTATGAGAAATCGTATGAGGTAGTTGATTGATCGGGTTTTTTGTTTTATGATTAGGTATTATTTACATACCATCACTCCTGTATTCCCCGAAGGGTTAGGCAGAGGTGTACTAATGTACACCTACAGTTCGCCGGTATGTTTAGGTCCCATGTAATAGGGGGCGAGCCTATTGCCATTAACCGGGCACAAATCCAGACTCCGAGCTGCTACCGAGAACTTCATAGAAAAACCCAATAAAACTTTGCTCGACCACTACACTAATAAGGCAGTCTCGTTTTATTCTTAATCTTTCCTTAACTGCCTTATAAGTCTAGAGGTCCTAAGCGGGACTGTAACGGGTTCAAGGTTATTGATAATTTCACTGGTCGGTGTTTGAAGTTGTGCCCGGTTATTGGCCATAGGCTCGCCCTTATTACATGGGACCTAAACATACAAGTAAACTGTTTTGATACATTGGTACACCTCTGCTTAAACCTTTGAGGAATATCTAGGTATGATGGTATGTTGTTTTTAATATTTTCTTTTAATTATTAGAGCATTGGCAAACGATGGCAAACAACTACTTTGCCTCATTATTTAGCAAAGTTGAGGGTTGATTATACACTTTATTATTTATGGTACCTACATGAGCTAGTCATCAGTCTGAAAAAATGACAGTAGAGTAGGTATTTTGACATGGTAAAGTCAAGTTTGGATCTGAGATTGAAATTATTTAATTGTATCGACAAGGAACTTTTTAACACTAGAAATGGAATTAGACTTGTTATCAGTTTATTGATAAAAACCTATGTCAACTTAGTATCACTACTTCTTGACATCTAACCTTCTTCTGACAGAAATCAATTAGATTTTAACGTAAAAAATAAATAAAACTCAGTAGATCAGCATGATGCAAGCAAAACAAAAAAATTACCAAAATTGAATCCCAAACTTTTAAAACCGCCTGGTCACCCTGCTAAGCTTCAACGTAATTTCTAGCGAGATTGCTGGTGGCTAGTACATTAAAATTATCCATTCATTTCGAAAAGTATTCAGCACCTCAAATGAGTAGATGGTTAAACGTATTTATATGGATGAGGGTAATTTATACGGAGCAATATTATGCTCTACAGCTTATTTTAATTGAGGGTTATTTTCGCGAAATATGAACATGGTGTTAATATATTTTGGTTTTGACTTTTAGTAAAATTTAAATTTGGAAGGCATTATAATTTTTTATGCGAGATTTTTAATTCTTTTTTTTATTAATGCATAAAGAATATAAACTGCGTCACAGCTAAGTCGGGTTTGCTAGTACCTAAATAAAAGTAAAATATGTGCTCCCATAAAAGTAGTTTTAATATTATTATTGCTGTAAACGTTTTTGCGATATACCTGCTCATACAATCATGCAGTGTCCCTCGAAGTGTTAGGCAAAGTTTTACATAATAAATTGCCGGTATGTGTAGGTCCCATGTACTAGGGGCGGAGTACTGTAGCAGTCATAACCTGGTCATATGACCATTGGAACTCTGACTACGAATTCACGTGCGTATTAGTAATTAATTATTACTAATAATAACGGGAAGGAAAACACCGTGATGAAACTTGACCTTAAAGATTATTCTGGCCAACCCGCACTAGGCTAGCTTAGTGGACAACAGCCACCAACATACACACATCAAAAAGTTTGCAATCACTTTGAAAAATCGTTTTTTTTTTTACGGTAGATTATATGATTTTTCTTCTTATTAGATTCTTTAACAAAGAATAGAAAAGGAGAAGAAAACACACAACAAAGAATTTTTCTTCATAAAGTTCAGTTTAAAAAAATATATCAGCTTATAGCAAACTTTTTTTGATGTGTGTACAGATAAACACATGAATTCGAAAAGTCAGAGGTGGCCTTGGATTCGAACTCGAGACCTTTGACTTGGCAGTCCAATGGAACTATCACCAGGCTATCACTGCTAATAGATTGTTGCATTGTAATTGTTTTATTATTTTGTTTACTATTCAGTGTAAATCTAGCTTTAAAAAAAAATTGTAATATTGACTTGTAAAAGTGTCTTTAAAAGATCTATTTACAGAAATAAATATCATTTATCATTTATGTAAACAATTGTTAGTGAGCCAAATAAATAAAAATAATCCCTCGTAGTTTCTGAAAGTTTTATTAATTTCCTACACTTGTTCACTATGAACAAGTTTTAATTGAGCGGTCCTGTGAGGGTTGTCCCAAGGCGATCACCTCGTTTTGCGGTGTCACTAAGTGATGTATGGCTGTATAGGGATGGGCAAGTTTGATAACTAAAGAATTGTTTATGGTTATGATCTCATTAAAAATAAATTTTCAGAAATGATTTTACTAGGGAACATCTTTAAATGTATATAATATAATAAATATATATATAATAATAATATAATATTTTTGGGACATTTGACACAACACCATCTAGTCCCAAACTAAGCAGAGCTTGTACTAATACTTGTATACTTTTTTTTGTAAATACATACTTATAATATATAAGAAACACCTAGACAAACACATACTCATGTTTTATCCACACAAATATTTGTGTCCTGTGGGAATCGAACCCACGATCCCATGATCAGCAGTCCGGCACTCGAACCGCTAGACCACAGAGGTCGTCGGAATATATAAAAATATGTTATATAATATTTTTAAAAGAGGTAGGGTATAATAGTGGGAGTAATTTCACTCAAATTGAAGCTGTCCGACTGGGGAAGTACCTCCGCCTCGCAGAATATCAAACTGAAATAATGTGTTATTTCACAGCTTTGAGCTGTGTTATGTTCCTTACGGTGAGCAAGGTGCAGTGGGGGGACTTTGACCCTTACACAGTACTGCCAACCCAACTTTTCCTCTTTCGTTTTACAGGGTCGGCAATGCGCAAGTGACACTCCGGTGTTGCAAGCGTCTATAGGCTACGGTAACCGCTTACCACAGGTGGGCCATATGCTTGTTTGCCACAGTAGTGGTACAAAAAAAAAATGGACATTTCACACAGCACCATCTAGTTCCAAACTAAGCAGAGCTTGTTGTATGGGTACTAGAGAGTGGATATTGTAATACTTATATACTTTTTTTATAAATAAATACTTAGGTATAATATGTAAGAAACACCTTTTTTACTCGACTCTTACCTACTAAAAACCGCATTCATGGACTGGATCCGTGAAATTCGCCATGACCAGGACAGTCTGTGGTCCAGTAGTCGCTGGACTGCTTCAATGAGGGACGCCTTGCCTCACATATTAATTGAAAGCACACGTGTTCGTCAGCGTAAGAAACAAACACTACATTTATGTCCATCACATAAATATAAGCAGTGATAGCTTAGTGGTATGACCATTGGACTGCCAAGTCGAAGGTCTCGAGTTCGAACCCAAGGCACGCACCTCTGACTTTTCGAATTCATGTGCGTATTAATAATTAATTATCACTCGCTTAAACGGTGAAGGAAAACATAGTGAGGAAACCTGCATACCTTAGAGATTTTTCTCGACGGTTTGTGAAGTCTGCCAACCCGCACTAGGCTAGCGTGGTGGACTATAGCCTAATCCCTCTCAATATGAGAGGAGACCCGTGCCCAGCAGTGGGACAGTATATGGGTTGATGATGATGACATAAATATTTTGTGTCTTGTGAGAATTGAACCCGTAAAATACACTAAAAATAACTACGTATGCTTTATCCAAAACACCTATATTGTACTTATTCGTCTATACTATAGCGTAGAATCATACTCTCTTTGTGGATTCAATATGTTTATACTAACCGTTCGGTTCTTTGAGGTCAGCGCGGTAAGAGGAAATGGTTCGTAGTTCAGATTTAGCTCTAGACGTGCTTCGCAAACGTTGCATCTCTCTCAAGATTCGCTGTTATAGAATTGAAGCATCTATTTGAAATCTGCTTTGGATTTCTGAGGAATCTTCGTGATCGGGCAATTGGAGATTTATTCAAAGCTGTTGACGTTTGATATAGAGAATTCTGTTATCGGAATGTGCTGTGTTCGAACACTGTTGGATTTTGTGGTCTAAGATTGAGTTTTATTTTAGCAAAGTATTATTAGCTGATGTAATATAAATATACATCCCTCTGGAGGTTGACCGTTCTATCTATGTACCTACTTATATAATAAAGCTGAAGAGTTTTTTCTTTGTTTAAACGCGCTAATCTCTGAAACAATCGGAATTAAGGAATTTTTTTTATTTATTTTATGTCTTTGATATTTGTAGTTGATAGCCCAATTCTTGAGGAAGGTAATAGAGTATTTACCTTCACACTACGATTCTTAGGAGTCGAGCAAAAAGGAAAAAGTCTGGTTGAGTGAAACAGTAGGTACAACTAGTAATTAATAAATCAACAAATACAAAAAGAAATTTTTGGATTTGTTGATTTATTAATCCAAAAATTTATTTTCTTCTAAGAATCATAGCTATTTTTTTGCCTTTTCCATGCTAAGATTTTAAAGTTATTTTAGGGAAGGAAAGAATCGATTGCGTGCAGGATTTGATCCTGCTTCTTTTGCTTCAACACACCAAACGCTATGACAACTAAACCACCGCGAGTCCCACCCGCCAGGTCAAACTTTGCCTTCACATTTTGAATTTACGTCTTTAAGGTGACGTCAGTGACGTTGTATGTCTTGTTTTATCTGTATCGGGTATTTTATCCAAAGATTTTCTATCAATTTGAATAATGTTTTGTAATAAATAGGAGATGAAGATGGTAGGCGTCGACGAGACCGGCCCAGAAATAGGCGTGGGACAACTGAGTTGCGTACAGTGAGGGCTGAAGAACCTGGAAGGACCTGAGGGAGGCCTTTGTCCAGCAGTGGGACAGCAATAACTGAAGAAAGGAGCACCGGGTTACACAAATATAACATCGCAAAGAAGGATTTCTGAAGTAGGTACCCACTGGACAAGATTCACTTAAGTTAATGACATCTATAGTTGTTCTTAAAAGAATCGGGAGCTGTCTTTTAAAATAGCATTTCCATTGAGTATTCTAGCTTAACCATAAACTATGTAAATACATGTTTCTGTACATACTAAATTGTTCACTCAGGAAAATGTAGGTATCCGTTAAAGGGTTGAATATTTTAGCTACCTAGTTTGAGACCGGTAGTCGCTTGTAGGTAAAGGTTTCAATGTATAAATAACAATATAGGAATGTAATGCAATGGTCTTTGTGTTTTAAATATTCTCAATTTGAAAATCGAGTTTTGAGCATCACGTTGTATGACCGACGCACACTGGGACCCCCAGTGTGCGTCGGTCCCGGTTTTCATGTGATATGTCTATGATAATCGATATTGCCCAGAAAATGGGTTGGGGAGGTCTGATGGCAGTCACTTCGTGTAAAATACTGATATTCAGCCACATCTGTTTAGACTGGAAGCTAAAGTCATCGTAGCTAGGAAAATACTATGAGAATGAATAGTTCCGAACTAGTCTCAGTGTGGTAAATATCAACTGGTATAATCTTATTACGAAATAATGGTACCGGGTCTCGGTATTTGCATAATATTATGTGAAATATACACAATATTATTGCAGAAAACTTGTAAATTATCCCTACGAGGTAAAACACTCCATTAGACGCCTAAAATATGGTCGAACGAAGCAAAAATGAAATCGAGACCGACCTTTTTTGTTCTTGAAAAAGCACTCGTTCCTTCTTTCTAACGAAATAGGTCAGATACACAAAGGTCGGCCATTTTAAAGGAATAGCAACGGACGATGCGCTTTTTATTTTTAAACCCTTTAAAACATAATGCTGTTGTACCGAGCGACGGGAAAAATAGCTTGCATTATTACTTGGACACAAATGGAAGAATATGTCTTAAATATATTTTATTTAGAGTAACTGAAGATAAATAATATAATTATAATATAATAAAAAAAAAACATTTGCCATCAACCTGGCACAAATCCAAACTCTTTCAAAAATGATAAAATATTTAACAAAGTTACATAGGTATATAATAATCAGTTTAAAACCGCGTATTTGCATAATTAATCAAAGCATGCATAGTTAATTGTTAATTGGACGAAGTAATTGCAGAGTATTACGTAATTGTGCAGGGTCCCCATGGAGACTAGCCACGATGTAGGTCGTAACACATGAATTAATAACGCTGACATTTAGCCAGTCATTTGAGGAAATGACTAGCTATATTAACAGCTGAATCATGCCAGTGTTACACGAAACGAAAAGTTTTTACACAGTGGGAAGGGGTGAGTGAAACTTTCATTATTTTTTTTTAGGAAAAGTCATTGATGGTTCTCATATTTAAAAAAAAGTTAATAGTGGTTCTGAATGAAAGAGGTTAGGCTGTCTGTGTATAGGTAGCTTACTGTTTAAATATAATTCATTACACAAATGTAAGAGGTGGGTGCTTTGGACTTCAACTTGAGAGTAATTACAGGACAATATTATACATAAGAAACGCCCAGACAAACACAAATACTTATGTTCATCACATAAATTTTAAGAGAGGTAGAGCATAATTGGAGAAATTCCACCCAAACTGAAGCTGCCCGACTAGGATAGTACCTCCGCCTTGCAAAAAATCGAAGTGAAATTACGCTGCTTTAAGCTGTGTTGAGTTCCTTACGGCGAACAAGGTTGCCAGTGCTCCACGAGGAAACGTTGTGTTCACAGTGGGGGGACTTTGACCTTTATACTGCCAACCATACTATTCCTCTTTCAATACAGGGTCGGCAACGCGCAAGTGATACTCCTGGTGTTGCAAGCGTCTACGCTACGCTACGCTAGAGGTGCGTCTTATGGGAATCGAACTTGTGATCAGCAGTCCGACACTAAAACCACTAGACCACAGATGTCGTCAATAAGCCACGTATCAGTACTTTTTACTCTATTACCTACTCCTCGTAAAATAGAGATAAAAAATATAAGAAGTGTTGCATAATAATGTTACAAGCATATAGAAATTATGTAAATTTTAATGCTTATTTTATATTCTGAAATGGGTCTTCACGTATCAATCTAATAAAACACTTAAGATATAGAGGAAAAGCGTAGAAATTTGTATAGCTAACGCTCTTTTTACGTTGAAATTCAATTATGCATAACTACACTTCTTTTTTCTTTTTCTTTATACCCAAAAATAAAAATGTGGCAAGTAAACACACGGCCCATCTGATGATAAGCGGTTACCGTAGCCTATAGACGCTTGCAACACCGGTGGTGTCACTTGCACTTGCTTGGGTATCATTGCCGACGCTGTAAAACGAAAGATAAATTCTTGGGTTGGCAGTATAAGGGTCAAAGTCTCCCCACTGCCTGGTTGTGTGCTTCGTGAAAAATACTGATATTAAGCCTAATCTAATTAGACTGGAAGTCGACCCCAACAGAATCGTGAAAAAGGCTCAATGACTCCAAATTAAGTTTTAGTTAGCGATCAATAACCATTATTAATTGATATAATTTCATGTCTAATATAATAAAACACAGTTAAAATAACTGCCGTGTTAGCCTAGTGGTCTTAAGCGCGACAGCTACTGAGAATTTCATAGAAAAGCTATTGGGTTTAACATTGGTGTTATCGAATCCAGGACATCTAGGATCTCCGGTTAGAATCACTAAACTAACGTTAACAGTTCGACACTTTCTATCCTCAAAATATTACAGACGTTACGCCGTTTATGTCTGAAAATATTGAACAATTTAGTTCTAAGCTAAACCAAGTTGGTAATTACGAATTGCTTCATTATACCTACCCTCACAAAGTAAATTTAAAGATGAAAGCTTAATTAAAACATTTTTGATGATTATTTTTCATTAAGTATGCAAATTTAAGTTACCTACTTGCTTTTCAAGATTACAAGCGTACAAGATGGCGGATTTTTTTAAATAAACTATGTCTTTTTTACCTTAAAAGTTTCTGCACATAGTGACGAGGTTAATTAATTTTTTTATTGCAAACGTGCCGATATCGACTATTTTTCCAAAAAAAAATCGCTCGCTATGAGATATTTATGAGCGATTTTTTTTTTGGCAGAATATACCTACATTGCCTGTTTTACAAGTACAGATCATGAGTCACGCAAGATACACACACAAAATAATATTTCATATATACCACAAAAATACTCAGCTATTACAAAATGGTCGTCACCCAATTTCCAGACCGGGGTACTCCAAAATAGAGTGCGGTAAGGTTCGCGATGAATACTGCATGAGGCGGGTTGAGATGTCTCTGCTATTCCCCGAGGTGTTATTTCACGCCTTCGACTAACTTCGACGGAACAAAACGAACTAACCCTTTGCTGCTGATGGGCTGACATAGTTTATGGTAGGTCGTAGGTTTAGGAAAAGCAGTTTATTCTAATACTTTTTTGAAATTATTGTTGGGAATAATTTTGAATAAAGAATTTTTGTTTACGTTTTAAATACAGCATATTTTTCTAATGGATTATATTTTCTGTTTCCCTTTTCTAGTTAAGGGTGGGCTAAGGGTTAAGGGGATTGGTCATTGACAGTAGAGTTAATTATTGGATGACTGTGCTATGAGCATATTAAGCTGTATATATGTCGTTTAAGCCTCTATTAACCGAGCAGAAATACTTACAAAATCAGAGATTAAACCAATAACACCATCGAATGGAGGATCTCAAGCTGAGCTTGCGACCACTAAGACTACAGAGGTTTGATACTGCAATATAGGGATCAAGATAAAGAAAATACTACTTATTAAAACACTAAAAACTTTATTTGTAATCAGCTGCACATTAATCTTGGAATGGGGTAAAGTCAGCCTGAAAAAAAAAAATTAAACATTAACATAACATTGTGATAGTCATGGGTGTAATACTATATTACACCCACAATTCGTCGTATGTTTTTAGGTCTAATGTAACAAAAGGCGACCCTATTACCATTAACCGTGTACAAATCTAAACTTCAATCTATAACTGAGAATTTCATAGAAAAACATAATAACACTTTGCTCAACCTCGAAATCGAACACAGGACTTTACGATAAGCAAACGCGCTGAAATAGACCAATGAGTTTTTTTTAATAAAACGTTGTCACTAGGTTTTGCTCGTGTATCGTGGGTGCGTTTACGAACACAAATTTTCACATACACAAACACACAGACCCGGAACAACTTCCTGTAGGTCATACACGTATTTGTTCTGTGCAGGGATCGAACCCACAACCCGTGGCACAGAAACCGATTACTCAGCCGCTGCGCCAAACGTGTCGTCAAAAGTGCAAATAAAGGTTTCCTAAATATAAGCAAGAAATGGGGCATAGTGGGAGTAATTCCACTCAAATTGGAGCTGCCCAACTGGGGAAGTACCTCTGCCTTGCAGAAAAGTGTTTCTTACGGTGAGCAAGGTTGCCAGTGCTCCGGGAGGAAACGTTGTGTTAACAGTGAGGGGATTTTGACCCTTATACTGCCAACCCAACTATTCCTCATTTGTTTTACAGGGTCAGTCAAGTGATACCCCCGGTGTTACAAGCGTCTATAGGCTACGGTTACCGCTTACCATCAGGTGGGCCGTATGCTTGTTTGCCACCTTAGTGGTAAATAAATAATATCTTACCTGATGATAGAACCACCAGTTATTATCATTTTCTTGGAACACCCCTTTAGGTATGAGTTCAGTGATATCTGGTGCCTCTGGGTTGATCTTTATGTGATTGTATGCATCCTGAAAGCGATTTTTTTTTATTCACGCACTATCACTACACGGTAGAAGGCCTCCCTACCCTCCTTCCACTCATAGCCTTCTGCCGCCAATCCTTTCAATATTAGTCTAGCTCGTTCCATCTCCTTTTGCGCCTGCCAAACTATTCAATTCAGTGGTGAGTTTTGTACACAGTCCGTTGGAGTTCCACTGTTACAAACACATCAAATTACACAATTCAACATGCCTAAATCATCTCAGCATATTCTCCTCAATTCTTGTCACTACACCGTCTTTTAAGCCGCAACGTTCTCTTATCACACTATTTCTCAATCTGTCATTCCGAGTTACACCGCACATACGACGCAAGGAACGCATTTCTACAGCAATTAATTCTACTTTCATGTTTCTTCTGCCCAACTTTCACTTCCATACATAAGTGGAGGTACAGTCAACAAAAGAGTTAAGTATACAGATAGCAAACGAAATATGCATTTTTATACAGATTTCGACATAAATAATTACGCGCCAAAGTTAGGTATGTAGCTGCTAACAATACCTACGTTTTGACACATATTACGTAATACATTATTACCGTTATCAAAACATAGATTATTAATTAGCTGTTTGTTTAACTCTTTTGTTGACCGTATCGACACCATTGTGGATATTTTATTATTAAAGTTAATATCAAATATTTTATTTCAATTACACCATTAAAATAGCACTTTTGAAAAGTCAAAACTAGTTGCACGGTTCCAAAAAGTGAGTCTTATGAAGAAAAACCGCCAAGAAACTCCATAGACACTATTTTTTTCTAAACATGATTACAGAACAAAAATTTTGTTCCAAGATTAACAAAATTTACAGTTCATGAGAACAATGCAGTTTGATGTGTACTAATAAATTAATCCAGTATAATTATTATTATTCCCCCAAGGTTGTGCTGGGCTCATAAGCTCTGTGGGGGACTGCTCTGCATAGTGCATGTGTGCAAGGTAACTCAAGAGTAAATTAAAATTGCATACAAAATTTATTTTGAGTACTTCTAAAAAGAAACACGAAAACTACACTAAAAAAATTCTGTCATCATGACAAGCAACAACAGAACGTTGAATTTTCATATTTCAATTAAATATAGACTAGGCTCTAGCAGCTAGCTATATTACGCACATTAAAACCTAATAGGTTGTCTGGTAGAAAGTACCGTATGGCATTAAGACCATCTTTGTACCAACTGTGTATGAAGTATTAATAAATGGTTATGTAACTTACATTCATATTATAAAACCACGTATTTTTCGGAATAGATTGGACAGCTGGTTGTGACGGTTTGACATTCTCCTCTTCCGAACTGCTGACCCTGGGCTCATCGGTTAAGTTCTCTCTTTTTTTCCCCAAAACTATTATATTTTTCTTCGCACTTTCTCGTTGGCGCCTAAACTCCTTTAACACCTCGTCTAGGTTCTCTAAATCAACGTAAGCGTACTGAAATATAAAGTGTAAAGAATTTAAACCAACCTGTTTCACTTGTGATTCAATTATTTTTTTTGGGACATTTTTACACCACACTATCTATTTTCAAACTAAGCAAAGCTTGTACTATGGGTACTAGACAATGGATATAATACTTATATACTTTTTTTTTGTAAATACATACATATAATACATAAGAAACAACTAGACACATAAATACTCATGTTTTACCCCCACAAAATATTTGTGTCCTGTGGGAATCGAACCCACGGCCCCATCAGCAGTCCGGCACTCGAATCACTAGACCACAGACGTCGTCGTAAAAAAAAATGGACATAGGTAATTTAAATATTAGCTTAGATTGGAATAATTGAGATATTTTTGTAAGAAGGATCATACACTACGCGCGCGCGTGGCACACACTGGGCTGCGCTGGAGATTCGAAAGCCTGCGCAATGCTCGGATTAACAGTTTACATCAAGGAGCGAGTTGCCAGTCACCTAAGTGCAACGCACTACTATAGACAGAGGCCAACATATCAAGCTACCCCAATCTGTCAAACTTCTTTGATAGATTTTCAACTTTAGTACAAAACAATAAGGTTCATGCTCAATTGTGAAATTTGACAGTTTGGACAGATTGACCTGTTGGCGTTAGATCGCACTTAGAGACTAGTATATTACATATTTAATAATTCGTGTAAAAGGAAATTATTGCATATCTTCGGATGGGATAGTTGCTTAACAACTCTTTCAATTTCTTAGAGTTAATTTTTAACTCCATATAAATATTTTAATTTTTTATTGTCATATTTATTTCTATACCTATTATATTATGTATTGTTTTCGATAATTATACTCACCGAGGCGATTTTCTTTTTAGGATATCTGAAAGTGATTTCATAGATATATAAGTACCTACTTTATTTTTTGTTTTGAGAAAAAAAGAACTGAAGAATAGACAAAAAAGATAATTGTAATAAGTACAGAGGCCAGCACATCAAGCTACTCCAATCTATCAAATTTCTTTTTTAATTTTTCAACTTTAAGACAAAGTGATAAGGTTCATTTTCAATTGGGAAAATTTGTCAGTTTTGTATCCAAAACTGTCAAATTGACCTACTGGCGTCTGTACCTAAGAGTAAAAGAAAAATATAGTTATGGTTACACTGTAATATTAAGTATCTTGTATGTGTGTGTATATGTAACATTGTGTATGAATGTATATTTATGTATGTATGGAAGTGTATACACAATGAGTGTGTATGATGCTTCACCATGCAGGCATAGATTAATATCAAATTTAATTCAAATTAAAATTCTTTTAACTAGGGGAGTAATTTATATGCATAAACTTGAATTACTTTGAATTTGGAAGACTTTGATGAGCACTTAAAAGTAAAAGGATAACTATTCTTACCTGGAAATTCTTCCCATAAAACGCCTTAAAATGGAGAATAAAAAGTTCTGAGCCATTGTTACCTGGCACCTAAACATACCAGTGAACGCGTGTGTATATTATTGCACACCTCTGCCTAACACTTTGGGGAATACAAGCGTGATGGTATGATGAACCAGTTTTTTCAGGATGCAGTTGCGGCTGTCCCTTGTTCTGGTATCAATGATGCAATTTATTTTCGAATGATTGAATGAAACCAATCACTTTGATTCCGCGTAAAAATTGCAGAACGAATGAAGCCTCAAAAGCATCCTGTGAGTACCCTAATTAAGACTTTATTTAACTAGCCATAGTTGCTATCATCATCTACGTTCCACTGCTGGGCACGGGTCTCCTCTCATATTGTTAGATTATAGGGATTAGGCTATAGTCCACTACGCTGGCTTAGTGCAGGTTGGCAGACTTCACAAACCGTCGTGAAAATCTCTAAGGTATGCAGGTTTCCTCACGATGTTTTTCTTTACCGTTTAAGCGAGTGATAATTAATTAATTATTAATACGCACATGAATTCGAAAAGTCAGAGGTGCGTGCCTTGGATTCGAACTCGAGACCTTCGACTTGCCAGTCCAATGGTCATACCACTAGGCTATCACTACATGTCCCATAAGGCTATCACTGCTTGTAGTATAGTCGCTATAGATTCTGTTAAATATTTTGTATGGAAAATCTAGCTCTTGAGATGACCACTACGCTATCTTTAACCTTTTGACAGCCACGGACGTGTATAGACGTCAAACGAAAACTTACTCACGACGCCAACGACGGCATCGCACGTCAAAAATACCACTTTTTTTTAGTTCAAAATTATAACCTATTATTAGATACTAGAATTTGTCGCTTGGCGTAGAGAACACGGATTTTCGTTATTGACGTAGCGGTCAAAAGGTTAAGTTCATTACGGAATCCATAGTATTCAGCTGATTTATCTCATGCAACTTTTTATTAAGGTTATGAGTAAGAGGAGAGCGGAAGATCGGTGTTACAAAAATACCCGTAAAGCCGAAAGGAGGTTAAATGGGGCCTAATAACGAGTCCATTCACAATATTTAAGAACCGTAGTAACGCTGTATAACATACCCCACAAAAAGGAAAACAACAACATTTATAAATGAAAAATAGAAAAACTATTAAAGTAGACGATTATTAGGTAAAATAGGTACGTAGGCCTTTCTGTTAACTAATCTGGTTCCCTGACATAACAGCTGACAAAATTTTTGGCTTTGATAGTTAATTATATTTTTACGGGGTATTTTGTAACACGTTGTATAGGCTGATGTTGATACTATAATTACATTACACATAATAATATTATTATATAATTATTTACCTCCTTTTAATTTGTTTCTTTATTAATGGCCGAATTCTCTGTTGATATATGAGTAACAACTGTAAAGTGCATACAATTAAGTGATTAGTATTTAATAATTATTGAAAATGAATAAAAACATTATTTTATGACTCAAATCTTATTTACCTGTTCGAGCCTTGATCTGAAAAAAAAAACAAATCAGTAAATTTAAATAATTCAAGGTAACATTGAAGGAAAGCAAGGTGGAAGGAGCTCTAGATGACGTTTTAAAAAAAACAATTGAAAGATAACACGGGAATCAGATCGAATCAAAAGTTAAAAACAATTAACATAACTTTAAAATAACTTTAGCAATTTACTTTTTAGCAATTGCTCTGCCGACAAGAGCCCAGCTTGACAATTCAAGCTCGGCTCTTGTCGGGAGAGCAATTGGCGCATTAACAGCGTTACTCTTATTGAAGAGTAACACTGTTAATAGGATATTTTTTTAATGACTCAGATCAGCCACAGGAGGTCCACTGCTGAACAAAAGCATCCCCCATAGACTTCCACACGGACCGGTTATATGCCGCCTGCATCCAGCGGCATTCTAGGTCCTCTGTGAATCTCGTTGGAGACCGCGCTACTCTGCGGTTTCCGGTGCTGGGTGTAAGTGTAGCCCAACCGTAACCGGTCTGATGGTTGGGATGGTTTTATTCAGCAGTGGACCTCTTGTGGCTGATATGATGATGATAATTTATTCATAGTATGATGAAGTCAAATCAACCTGTTTTGCGAGTCAATTAAAAATACACTTCTGCGTTCTCCTTTTACTTACACTAAGGATATATTTTTAAATTAATTATTATTTAAGAGGATTTGGACAATGGCTCATCAGCCTCATTATACCTTAAACTAAATTTCACCAACAGACAGAGATGCGAATCATCGATGCTTAAACAGATCTAAAAGGAAATTTACTGTTTCCTGGATGGTCGTGCCAAATTATTCAAATATGAAGCAACTTCATATTTATTTGCTTTGATTTTAACCATCAGTGACTCTCTATCCTTCTTATTTTTAATACATTCCATAAGTACATATCTTCAACTATTTCGCACGTGTTACAATTTGGAGAATCGACTTTCTTCATCAAGAAACCAAATTTATTAGATGGATAGTGACCAGCACGCAATCTATGAATTAGCTAAGGGTGGATTTGTTGATTTCTGAGTACGCCTGGCGTATGCGGACTCATTGAAAACACATTTTTTTTATATTTCTATTCAATAAGGCTGTGAAACAAAATGGAATGTAGAAAGATACTTAAAACATTTCTTTGGTCAAAAAGGTAGAACTAGGAAAGAAGTCTTGCTTGTTATTAAAAAAAAACAAATACCTGAAATCTACCTAGCCCATGGACTACACCAAGTTGACACTGGCAGATCCATTTTAGAACTAGACGTGTTTACTTTTGGGACATGCACAATGTGCATTTTGCTTACTTTACTTTTGATACAGACTTATTCCACATAAATTTACAGTTACATAATTTATTGTAAATATGTTTTAATTAATGTTCGAATGTAATCGATTGTTACCTACTTAGTTTATATGTACTTATTCTTTTTTTAATGGAACCATGAAATTATTTATTTAAATTCAAAAACCTAAATCTATAATTAAATAAAAATAAACTTATCTACACTACTTACTAAAAAACTATAATAAAAAAGAAAAACAAAAAACTACAGGGTAAACTAAACTAAAACTAGACTAAAAAATTGCATCAAAAAACTCATCCGCATCGCCATCGTCTGGTAGCGTACCCAAGAGGCTGGCTGCATTGCCACGTTGAATGCCAATGCTTAGTCTCTGGCCGAAGTAGAGGCCAGCCTTTGGGTCACGTGAAGTGTCGTTTAGACGTTTGGTAATATCTTTAAAGAGTGACAGGGCACTCGGACCCCATGGCCCCAGCGTTTCGACCCCAAACGGTTCGAAAATATAACTATTTATAAAATTGTTATATTTACGCCGTTTGTTGGTCTCCGCAGTCGCAGCAGCAGCGCCAGCACAGCCTGCCGAGCTAGGAAGATGGGATGGCGCAAGAGTGTCGACGCACGTTTCGTCCCACACTAAAGGCCTACCCATTTTCCAAGGCAGCAACGACATGTTCGAATTAATGTTTTCTTGTGTTGACATAAAGGCCTTGCCCCCATTTAAAAAAAAACATTGTTTTTTGTAAATGACAAAATATTTATTATATTCATAGTAGTTACTATAGTGATATTTATATAATGTAAATATAATTGGTAGTGTATTTTAAAGGTATGTTACGCTCGAAGATCGAAAACGCTTATTGGGCCAAAAATCTGTTCACATCGCGTTGCGTTGTGGTCAATTATATTAGAGAGAATAAGTAGCAGTTGTTAGCTTTGTTTTAATTTAAACTGACATCGTTTTTTTATATTAAAAAAATAACGTAGCAACCTAACCTAGCCTAAGTTGTTTTTTTTTATTATTTAGTTTAATTTATGGCATTTTGAAGCTCATCTAATATAGTTAACCACAACGTGGTGAGCTGTTTTTTCGCTCCATGAGCGTTTTCGATCCTTGAGCGTAACTAATACATAATTTAACAAAATAATAATATAATTTATTAAAGTAGCAAAGTAGCAATTGTGACATTAAAATATCATTGTATAGCTATGAAATTTCACAGGTGAAATCACTGTGAAAATTATAATCATTATAACGCGATAAAATCCGTAAAAAGTAGTTTTTTTTTATCTTATTACATTATGTAACAATTATTTATTTTAAAAATAATTACATATTTACAAAATATACATACTTACCTATACCAAAACAATAATATAATATAATAATAATAATATAATGATAGAAATATAATGTGTGATTATTTAGGGCTTGAAATAAAACTAGTCAAAATTTTGTTAAAATTTATTGAAATCATAATATATTTTTACATTTCTTGACGTCTTGATTTTTATAACCGTCAATGTTGTTCTAATATATAATATGTATGTTTCCATTTGCTATTTGAAGTATTTCTGCACTCCACGGATAGAAAATTGAGATACAATTCTGAAATATTGCAAACAAATATCAAGAAATGCAAAAAAGAGGAATTTTAAAGTTGTTCGGTGCAATAATAATTACGATGGAACACAGTTTTGCTGTTCTGGTGGTGTTAAAAAACTAGTTTGATTTCAATATATTTCTTTAATTACCTACTTACGCATTATTCTTCTTTTTGTAGTATTTGTTCTAAAATGTATCAGAAAAAATAAATTAAACGATATTATGATATACGAATCGACGAACGACATTCCTATCTATCTATACTTATTTTAATAATATTAAGCTGAATTTTGTTTGGTTGAACGCGCTAATCTCTAGAAATACTGGTTTGAACTGAAAAAATATTTTGTGTTGGATAGTTAATTTATCGAGGAAGATTATAGGCTATATAATATATAATCACGCTACGTCCAATAGGAGCCGAGAAAAAATGACGGGTGACACCGCGGGGGCAGCTAGTTATAAGTATACAGGATGTTACAAAAGTACCCGTAAAGCCGAAAGGAGGTTAAATGGGGCCTTATAACGAGTCCATTCACAATATTTAAGAACCGTAGTAACGCTGTATAACATACCCCAAAAAAAGGAAAACATCAACATTTATGAATGAAAAATAGAAAAACTAATAGTTTTTCTATTAAGTAAGTAGACAATTATTAGGTAAAATAGGTACGTAGGCCTTTCTGTTAAATAATCTGGTTCCCTGACATGACAGCTGACAACATTTTTGGCTTTGATAATTAATTATATTTTTTACGGGGTATTTTGTAACGCGTTGTATTTAAGTTTGACTGTTTTAAAGTTAAAAGAAATCATTGTTCTGCTTACCCTCTGCCTTTCACGAGGCTATAAATGAATAATTAACTTGCATAATAAAATAAATCCAACTTTACGTATTTTGAAGTTATCAGATAACAACCAAAATAACATGAGATCTCCTTGAAAGTTTTATGTTAAAATTACTTCTAGGTATTTGATAGAATTGTACTTTAGACTTGAAATTAAAAAATAAAATATTTCCTTAAATAATACTAACTAAAACATAATAAACGTATATCGAAAACGAAAATAAAATTATTTATAAGCAACAAAAAGTACATTTAAATTAAATTAGAAAAATAAGGTACCGTGTACTCCTGACCGTCTGGTCGAAAATAAGTGGCGAGCTAAAATTAAATAAAAAAAATATTTAAAACGTTATTTATAATGGATATAAATTCCAGGATCCTGCCTACAACATTTTCTAATTTATAGTCATGTTTATCATCAACCTATATACTGTCCCACTGCCGCGCACTGGTCTCCTCTTATATTGAGAGGGATTAGGCTATAGTCCACCACGCTGGCCTAATGCGGGTTGGTAGACTTCACACACTGTCTAGAAAAATCTCTAAGGCATGCAGGTTTCCACGATGTTTTCCTTCCCCGTTTTTCGACAACTCAGAGGTGTGTGACTTGGAATTCAAACTCGAGAGCTTCGATTTGGCCGTCCAATGGGTATATCACTAGGCTATCTGTATGGTGCAGCCGTACAATATTAGCTACATCAGCAATTCATTTATAACATGCGGTTAACCCGCCGCTCCATAAGCGAGTTCGCGATCTGACGGTATCGGGTAACCGTGTCTTTACCCGATACCGTCAGATCGCGAACTCGCTTATGGCTATATAATATTATATATTACTCGCTCCACCAAACGCGCTCCGTGGCTTCTTAAGTGTGAAATATATCCTTTATTTTCTGTAAACTAAATCTTTTATTTGTTGACCTTACCGTACGGCCAACACTATCACTTCTTAAAATAAATAAAATAATAAAAATGATTAAAATGTATAGCAATTATATCATAAACCTAGTAATTGTGGAACAAATTTAATCTATCTTACCTCTGCATCTGATACGTAGGGCATAGTGATTTCACCCATATCCTTGAATAAACAATTTGTTTAAACAATCAAATTAAATACCTGTTTTCATTAGTCATTATAATAACTTGTGTATTAAAAATATTTAAAACAATTCATTTATTTCTGTTTAAGGGCGCTAACCTCTGTATCGGTATCTAAATTCGGTCTGGCACTTCCTGTACGCTAAAAAACAAGAAAGAAGAACAATAATTAACGCTTTATGAAAGAAAAAAGCTTTAGTAAAAAGCGAGGTAGGTTATGTATTCATAATTCATTCATTCATCTCACTTACTCACTATATTATGTATACCATATCTTCTATCTCAATCTCAGTAGCAGGTCCAATTTTGAAGTTGTGCCCGGTTAGTGGCAATTGGCTTTAGGAGTCGAGCTTACTACCAGTAATCGGGCACGCCGAAAACATTGTGCCAGCGACTTGTGGAGTACACTTCCCTTCGGGGAATATAAGCCAAATAAAAATTCAGAGTGAAGTAGTATTTTAGTAATTTGTTTTCTTTTTACCTGTAGACGGCCCTCGGGATAAGGTGGATCCTTAAACTGAAATTATATTAAAAAAAAAACATCCTCCAAGTAACAAAATTATAATGTGTAAACACATTCTCAAAGGTATTATAAGGGTCTCAGAAGGGATATAGGGAATGTATTGATACAAAAATGTTGATCTTATGGCATGTATGTAGTAGTGTATAGTATAGCACTTAAACAAAGAGATTTGTGTCCTATAAGAAACAAGTACGTAAGTAGTGATTTTGTTTATGGGTCCCGTTTATCGCTCGTAATTAGTATTTAAATATTTTTGGCTTACCTTCATAATAATACCATTTGCTGCATACGTCTATTTTGTGATGTGATTCAAAATAAAACGAACATTTTAGAACATAAACACGACTGTCAAACAATAAATTATTTAAAAAAAAATAGCTTGTTATTGGAAGCCAACGGCCAAATGCCACAAGTCTAGGTATCTTCTAGGTAAGCGTGCTAAATCTTAGACCACATCGTCACTTATTATCAGGTGAGATTGTGCTGAAATGCTAACATACCTCTTATAAGATATATATAAATAAATATTCTTGGCCAATTTTACACAGCACCATCTAGTCCCAAACTAAGCAGAGCTTGTATTATGGAAAAAATATTATATTATATTTCCATATTTCCACAAAAAGATTGGTTATATAAATACACATGCATCCAAGAACTCCCAGAGACTTTTACAAGCCTCTGTACATCTCGTTGGAAGCCGTCTTACGCTCCGTTTTCTACTGCGTGGTCTCCATTCGAGAACCTGTCTGCTCTAGAGTGGCCATCAGTTATACTAGCTATACGCCCCACCCAAAGCCACATTTAAGTAATTGTCACTTTGAAAAATTAAATACCAATACATACACTCACGCCTTTTTCCCGTGGGGGTAGGCAGAAACTAAAGAACTTCTTTCGTCACGTCCACATTCATACATCTTTCTCATATACACACGCCGGTTGCGAGTACCTACTAAGCACCTGACCGTTTTGAAGAACCCCACCAATAAGGTCAGTGTAAGTCTTTCTAGGACATCCTTTCCCTCATCGTCTTTTAAACGGCAAGGTTGCCTTATCACACTATTTCTCAATCTGTTACTACGAATTACACCGCACATACTTCGCAAGAAACGCATCTTTACAGCATTTATTCTCCTTAATGAAATAACTTCATGACTATTATGATATATAAAATAATTATGTAAGACATATCAACTATATTATGAACTTATATTTTAATAATACACAGACTAATGATTATGTATTATTTATACTATATGTATTAGTATAAATAATACATAATTATTACATGGAAGCTAGCTTACCTTAGAATTTAACGCGGGAACCTATAGGTAATTTCATAATTAAGTTAGGGATTTAAAGAAAATTAAGGCTTTATAAAGCTATTATAGCTTAAGCAATCTATTATTTTAATATTAATGTGATCACGGCTACTAAAATAGATACTTGCGTAAGTACCTAGTGTTGTATTCATTGTGGTTCTTACTTTTGAAACTATGATGATCGCAATAATTGTT
This sequence comes from Acronicta alni, assembly GCA_964056405.1. NCBI lineage: Eukaryota > Metazoa > Arthropoda > Insecta > Lepidoptera > Noctuidae > Acronicta > Acronicta alni. The sequence continues at coordinate 14,761,494 of OZ043915.1, read as the reverse complement.
TCAATAATCGGATGAATTCTTATAGCATTTTTATGTAGGGGAGAGACGGCTATATTGTACCGTTGGTTTAATCGTAGCTCTGCAGTATTTTCTACCAAACGACTTTATTTGTTTCGAATTACTACACTTTTTCCGCGCCACCTATTGAACGCAACCCATTGGCTAAAATTATTTATTTTTTTACTAATTATGATATTATTATAGTGCTTGTTAACCCTTATGCGGGAACAATATATCTGAACAATAATGATCTTTTCAAGTGAGCATGGATGACTAAATCTGAAGCTATTTGAAAAATCACACTGTATATAACTAAATTAATGTACTAAATTAATGTAAATCATGCTGTTTTTAATTAAAGTGATTAATAAATAAAACTTACAACTGTATTGAAAGTTTCTTGACTGTGGCCCACCCTTGTGATTGGCAAGGAGCTGTGCGAAATCGAACAAATTTTGGAAAAGTACAGATCCACTTAGTGACTAATGCATTAATTAATTGATTGTGTGACAAAACATTATATAGAAGAAAATATTTCTTTCAAATTATTTTTACTTATACAAACACCAATTACCTATATGGTCATACATATATTTTATTCCGTGTGGGGATTGAACCTACACCACCACGGGGCGCAAAAGCCGATTACTCAGCCACTACGCCCAAGGTGATTCACTTTAAACAACTTATTCAATTAAAAAGTTTCGATTATATTGCCTTATTTGCTGTGTAGGGGAAGCCGGGGCATTACGGGCCCCCGGGGTAAGACGGGCACCCCCTCTTCCCCGCAGGATAATAAACCGAGACGCTCGGAACTAGTCAGATCGCGTTCCAGACGACCTCGCGCTAGCGAGAAAAGTGGTTGTGTGCATGTAGATGCGCATCGTACGTCGACAGAACGAAATTACGTAAGTTGATGCATTTGATATAATTTTTTGGTTTTAAGTCTGTGTTCTAGCTAATTCGTGTTTGTGTTAAATGCCCAGTTATTAAGCAAATTGCTACGTTCAATTATGTATCTAAATCATTAGAAAGAGTTGTGATCGAATCACCACATATTCATTTGATTTGGATATCATTTGTTTTGGTTGTCTTTGGGGGCATTTTGGGCGGGGCAAAATGGCAGGGTGCCCGTTTTGCCTCCCTGGGTAATCCTATTAAGTTGGTCTTTTTTCTGCAGATACAATTATGGTTCGCCATTACCAAAGGAAGACAGAACGTGCCAAATGGAGCTTAGAGGATATGGAAGCAGCCGTAAAGGATGTGGGCAGTGGCAGATTAAGCTGTAAACGGGCCGCTCTTGAGCGGCCCGTTTTAATCTGCCACGGCGATCGACCAGCCTCCTGTATCACCTTCACCTGGTCCATCAACAATGCTACAGCTATGTGCAACTCCACCGCCTGGAACATCTTTCCATGTCATGTCGCCTGTAGATATCATGTCAAAACCCAAAGCACGTGTCCAAAACGAGTCACTAGGAAACGCGGAAAAACGGCATTAATAACCAGTTCACCTTATAAGAAGGATATAGAAGAAGCCCAGACACGGAAACCAGTGGCTAATGAGAAGAAAGGAAGGAAGAAAAAGACGAAGAAAAATGAAAAAAATAAAGAAAACGAATCGGAGGAAGAAGATGTAGAATGTTTGTACTGTGGATATTTGTACTCAGAATCTACTGAGGGTTGGGTCACTTGCCGTGCATGTCAGAGATGGGCCCACTGTTCTTGCGCCGGTGAAGAGGATAATGATGACGAATCCCTTCACATTTGTACTTTTTGTGCTAGGTTTTAAACGTACATGCCTATTATGCCCCGCATATGACCATTTTACCCCAGACACGGGGCAAAACAGGCAGCTTATATTATTTTTTTAAATTCTATTAGCACCAAAGACTGATAGCCTAAGATAATTTTTAATAATTAATGACAATAAGGAATAATGAGACTAATAAATGGCTGTTGATTTTTTTCATTATCTTGTATTTCTCAGATTTTATTCATGATTTCCCTTAAGGGGCCCACATTGCCCCGGTTTCCCCTAGGTACTTCTTCTCGTATATAAATATCAACACGCCTGCATTCCCCGAAGGGTAAGGCAGAGGTGTACCAATGTACACGCAGTTCACTATCATGATAGAGCTGCTACTGAGAATTTCATAGAAAAACCCAATAGCACTTTGCTCGGCCTTGAAATCGACTCCGGACCTCAAGCATAGTAGTCGCGTTTGCGACCACGGGGCTAATGGATTTATTGTTTTATAAAATGGTATTTGGAATAAATGACCATGTAGGTACTCACTCATTTGTATTGATAACAAATATTTTCCTTCGCTCTATTTCTTCTTTAATCTTATTGTATTCTTCCATTAAACGCGACCATGGCAGGTCCTGAAGTGTGACAATAAAAAAAAATATCGTACCCTCATTATCATCATCATCATCACCGGCCCGTATTCGTCCACTACTGGACGTAACCCTCTTTTAGTGAACGCCACTAAAAGATGACCACACACAATTTTATTATATTAGTATAGATGTGTAGTATATATTATAGAATATGGATAATGAATAGGTAAAGTTTTCAATCATACAGTCTATTGCTTTAGGATGCAATGAACCCTAAGCTTACCGTTAAGTTGTGCTCTTGTAGCTGAAAAAATTAAGTACCCACTTAAATTAATTATCAGAAATGGCTAAAATGTGTTTCTACAAAGAGTCATGCAGATTATTCCATATACCTACTTAGTACAAACCAGTCTATTCTCAGGATATCGGTATTACCTAGAAATCGAGTTGCGAAGGTCTGTCGGCAGTCGCTACATGTAATTACTGATATTCAACCACATCTGGTTAGCCGGAAGCCGACTCAAACATAGTTGGGAAAAGGCTCAAAGAAAAGAGTACAAACAGGATACTACTTACTTGACGCAACCCAATTGTTTCTTCAATCTCTTGGATCCTACAATAATAATCATTATTATAGTTTATTAACAAATCTATGAATCAAACGTTAATCAACCGAATAAAGAAAATAAATATTTGAGTTCACAGAATCATCCAGTCTTAAGTTTAGCAGAGTTTGTACTATGGGTACTAGACAATGGATATCTTTTTTTTCTAGCCTTGTTTGTCGCACTGCTGGGCAATTGCCTATTTTCTCTCTTTTCAGGCCACTCTGTCCACTGTATTGGTGGCCCAATCTTGGTTTTAAGAGTAATGCTCATCAAGCCACCGTCTGAGCCGACCATGCTGTTGCTTGGGATTGTCGTATGCCAAACAAACTATGGGCAAAAGCTAACTTGGATTCTTGGACAAATATTTTTGGACATTTTACACAGCACCATCTAGTCCCAAACTAAGCAGAGCTTGTACTATGGGTACTACACAATGGATATAATACTTATATACTTTTTTTTTGTAAATACATACTTATAATACATAAGAAACACCCAGACAAACACAAACACTTATGTTCATTACATAAATATTTGTGTTCTGTGGGAATCAAACCCACGACCTCGTAATCAGCAGTCCGACTTGCGAACCACTAGACCACAGATGACGTCCGGATTCCACGTTAAGCGAAAACAATGGATATAATACCTATATTGTTTATATAGATATTTTAAAATACATACTTATAAAACATATGAAACACCCACACAAATACAAACACATTCTAATCATATAAACATTTGAATCCTGTTCGACACACGAACCATGTAATTTTATGTTCCCATAAAAATCAATGTAGTGTTTGTATAAAATAAAAGTTTACTTACCCCGAATTATAATCTCTGTTCCGATTGTCTTGATCATTTACATGATCTTTATTTAAATGCTCAACCATTTCATAATTATTTACATGTCCTGCTATTTGATTATTATTGACGTGATCTAAAATTTCATCATTATTTACATGACCTACTATTTTATCATTATTGACGTGATCTAATATTTCATCATTGTTTACATGGTCTACCAGTTCATTATTCTTTGAATTATGATTGGTTACATAATTACTAACATGATCGTCTTTACCCTTCGTGTAATTATTTATATGTTCCATAATATATTTTTTTAGATAATCAATTACGTGACTATTCACATAATTATCTACATAACCATTTAAATATTTATTCACTTGATCCTCTACATCATTCCCTTTATTATGATTTAGTTCTTCTGTCTTTTCGTTTTCTTTTAGCTTGTCGTATGTGTGTGTTGAGTAATGTGGTAAGATCTAAAAGATAAAACGTTATTAAAGTTTTAATTAAAAATATGATATTACACATACACTCACGCCTTTTTCCCATAGGGGTAGGCAGAAACTAAAGAACGCCACTTGCTACGATTCTTGCATACTTCTTTCGCTTCGACCACATTCATACATCTTGTCATACATACGCGCCGGTTGCGAGTACTACGCACCTGACCTTTTTGAAGAACCTCACCAATAAGGTCGATGATATTTGATTTAAATATTTGACTAAGTAGGACTTACCATCTTTTTTGCTGATTGTTCCTTAAATTCATAAAACAAAAGGTTATACCTGAACCATGAGGGTCTTATGACACAATAATTTTAGTCAGAAAAGAGATTATAGGGTGTTAAAAATTTCAATAATGACAAGCATTGGGAAAGTAATATTTGATCCTTTTGATATATTTATGAGTATTTTTATAGAATTTTTCACTTATGTGGACCTCAAACTAACTGGATCAATCACCACATCTCTGCCTTACCCTCGAAGAGATACAGGCATGATGGTAGATATATATATTAAGATATACCTACTAATGTTTCTTAGATTATTATTTTTTCAAAAAAGAGCAGATCTTTAGTACAAGTCACTCGAAGCCTATAGACGAGCAACACCAATGCTATCGCTCGTTGTTTTCTTGACACCTAATTTATCTAGTAATTTCTGTGGTATAATAACCCTTCAAATAGGAGCACAATAATATTCTTATTGGTAATGCGTTGGTATGAATCATCGCACACAAACTCGGCAGCTGAGTTCAACCACTCAGCAATTATGCATTTTCACTACTTACAATGATTGACGTAATTAGTAAAGACTAACTTACCTTTATGTCTACAATAAACGTATTTTGTTAAAATCGTAGTTACATCATAATCGAATTAAACCGAAAATTAATTTTAAATCATAAAAGTTTCTCACTTGAGAATGTTTGATCTTCATTAGCGCCATCACTCCTGAACGGATTTTTGATTTAATTAAATAAATTAGCAGAAATAATTTAATTACTGTTTTAACATTTTTTTGGGAAACGTCAGAATATTTTTAGCTTTATTAACTTTTTCGAACACAAGGGAAATTCCTGTGTGAAGCACTTTACACGTATCTATCAAAATATACATGGCTCTATCAAAATGTATATGTATATCTACTCTGTACAACAAAAAAAGTAAATAGGTATAATACAAAGTCGACAATCATGAGCTAAACAATAGTTAATGTCGTGGTTAAAATCATCAGGGAGGTAAACATATACAGGGTGTCCGGTAATTAATGGATAACCTTGAAATAGCTTATAGTAGAACCCACTCACTAACTCACTTGTGGAATCAATCTCTTTCGATGCATCCCAATGCATTTACAATCAATGTATAGTTATTTAATAAATAAAAAAATCTTAACTCACTCCTTATTCTTTTGGGCTATTTCGAATTCCCTTTTGTGATAATCTTTTACATAATTTCCAATCGGAGAATCCTAAAAACATAAAACCATAACATTAGTGAAATTGAGTCTTATTTGTCATGTTACCATTATTATTCATTGTAAAGTATTTATAAGTACTAATGTTCTGCATTGCTCGAAAATTGACGATACAACAAAGTGAACAGAATACACTATTTGCACTGTTTTTTTTATTTAAAACCTTTGTTACAAATAATTCTACAACTTTTTTCGTCTGTAACTTAAAAAATAAATAAAAGTATAAGTTTGGATTTTGACAAAAAAAAATTGAAACAGGAAAAAATATACTTACAGGTCCTGTAATAGGGTTTTCTCTACTATTCCATAGCTTCCTGTATAAAGATTGTGTCTAGTTAGAAAAACCGATAATATAAAGCATAGTTATGAAAAAATAATGTTCATCGACTGTGCGCGGCAAACTATGCTATCAACCAGTGCCAGGCGTGGCAGCCGCGGCCATCAAATTAAAACAATTTTATACATTTTATAACAAATTTATGAAAAAAATACTCACTCGTTTCGAAATCCAACCGCCCTACGATCATTATGCAGATTAAACTTGGAGTAACTTCTTGTGGCTTTATCCTTGAGGTTATATTTGTTTTATTAGGGTATATTTGTTTAAAATTATAAATTAATAAGTATTCATTCACCATCATCAACCAATTTACTGTTCCACTGCTGGATATTCTCCGCTCGGATATTCTCCGAAGAGTCGTTTTAAGCCAGAATGTGAAGTTTGTCAAACTCCACAGACTAGGCAAGCGTCATGGACTTTATATAACCCAATCCCTTTTATTCTAAGAAGAAACCCGTATCCAGCAGAGGAATAGTAAACGGGTCGATGAAGAAGATATTTTAAATCATACTTACATCATCCAATGAATGCAAGATGGCTATAATATACCTGTGAAATAAATATAAATGATAAAACAAATGAAGGGCAAGTTGATATACGATTATACGATATAAGATATTTATTTTTCTAAAGAGATTTTTAAATTAAATTTGGACTAAGTAAATAAACCTTTTGATTCCTTCGTCTTTTTCCAAAAATTTGAATATTTTGTTATTTTTAGTGTTAGTGTACTTCAACGTTTCCTGACAGGTGTGAAATTAAGTATTTGTTGTTAGATAATACGAGTACATAATTATATATACGATTGTGTACATTATTAATATCAAAACGTTTTTATGTACAGTATCCGCTAAATAAGTTCAGTGATTTTTTATGAAAAAAAAAACCCACTATGTTAATAAAAATCTAGTTTTGGGTATATCTTCGGGAATATGGTCGGGAAAGTGTAGGAACTTTGGCAGGTACACGCCAATTCTCTCTGGTTGGGCCCTTTAAATATAGGTATGGTCCAATTGTGGTATTAGCGGCTTGGAGTTTGAAACCTATGGCTCTACTTTCACCCAAGATTATGTAACTTAGGTCCAACCCTCAACACACTTGGGAGTTTTGGTTTTGTATAGTATCATTATACCTAGTTGTATTGTCAAAAACTTACCTGGGCTTAGAATGCTGTAAAAATACAATTTTGATAATTGAGGTTTTATTAAGGTAAAAACATTTTATTTTAAATATTAAATCAACAAAATCACATCATTGTATTCGAGTCCGCACGTATTTTAGTTATATACTTTCTGCCCTGGGAGGTAATTATGGTACTTAAAAAAATGTTGAAAATACAATTACAGAAAGTCAATTTCGTAAATGTCAAACGGTATTCTAATTTAATAAACGTCAAACGCGCACAACTTACATTGAATTGAGATCGTAAATTAAACCAAAAATAACATTTTTGACGTTTAGGACACCGAACCTGGACTGAAATTATATTTGGAACGTTTTTTAAGTACAAGAATTACCATTCTGAGCTACAGCAATGCGGGTCCTGGTGCAGCTAGTAACAAATTAAAAAAAAACTAGCGGACTCGAAAGACTTTGTTCTGCATGATCCAGCCGTTTAGTTGTAGTATAGATAAATAACCTAGATACCGACTGCAGCGCCATCTGCCGGGCTGATTTGTAAATCTAAGCCATCCAGGGCACCACCCAAATGCATACAAAAAACAAATTCAAATCGGTCCAGCCGTTAAGGAGGAGTTCAGTGACATACACACGTACAGTAGAATTATATATATAAAGATATATAAACTATACGCTTCGATAGAAAAAAAATTGTAGTTATGTTATCAGCAACGGCTGGATCATAGCCTGTTATGGCCGTGGCGAACTTCACAGATCCCATGGCCATGAGGAATGCAAGGGCAAGTGCGGTTTTAGTCGGTATGAGCCCGAAATGCCCTGCCAGCTCCCCGAGTGAGATGATTCATGAGGATTTTCCTTACTTAAAAAATTATAGCCTACAGATAGTCGCTCTTTATCCATTTATTCGTCCAAGTGATTTATGTTCATAAATATATCCACGAGAGAGGAAAAAACCAAGAATCTGAATCCTTGGACAAACTTTTTTTCCTTTTAAAAATGTTTTTTTTTTCGTACATTTCTAAGTAGATAAAACTTTTTGCACTCGGTGCTTCGTCATTTCGTTCTAAGGAGGCTATCAACTTACTCGTGAAGTGCCGAGCTCGTCCGTTGGTCTTATTCTAGGGCGAACCTCATGAAGCCTTTTCTAAAAAAAATAATAATTATTAAAAACAGTGAATCGTCCGTGCTTCGGAGAGAACGTAAAGCCGTCGATTCCGTTTGTCATACTGAGAGAGGCTCGTGGCTAAGTAATAACTAAGCTGATCAACCGATCTGCAAGGTAAAGCTGCGCTAGTCACGGCCAGTCCGCGGATGGGTGACCATTAATACATCATGGCTCGTGTGTCAAAAATGAAAGAATGTTCACCCATCACTCTCCGTGCCTCTGAGAGCACGTTGCCTATGACAATAATTAGTGCTGACTACCACAGCCCAAAAATCCCAACCAGTCTATTCTCAGGAAATCAATATCACCCATTATTGAGTTGCGGAGGTCTGATTGCAGTCGCTTCGTGTAAAATTCTGATATTCAGCCGCATCTGGTTACACAGGAGGCAGACCTCAACAAAGTTGGGAAAAGACTCGAAGGATGGTTTGAAAAAACAATGAATAAGTAATTACTATAACTACGTTGTATAAAGAACTAAGCTGAATCTGACAGCAAATTGATGTCGCAGCATGTAATGAAGTGAGCTCCTCTGCAAGGCTGACATCATGTCATCATGACATAATTTAATCGTCAAATACCGTGTATCAAAGCAAAGCCATCTAGCTTAAAAAAAAAAGTGTAAAATATTGACTTGTAAAAGTGTCTTTAAAAGATCTATTTACAGAAATAAATATCATTTCATATCATTTCATTTCAATGGCTACAGACGAAATTATTTGACGACTAAAATAGGTATGTCGTAGGATTTTCATTTACCACTTTTTAATAGTACGAAGAATCCTCATAGACCGCATAGAAAGTAGTAGTATCTAGTAGTAAGAAGTAGACCACATCGGGACAACATCGGGATTAATAATATCAATATGACGCGATAAAATCCGTAAAAAGTAGTTTTATTTCAAAGTCATTATGTTAAGAATAATTACTTGGTCAAAAGTGTGATAAATTAACTAAAATTAAAAAAAACTTACAGAATTACGTAAATCGTCGGAGTAGCGTGATCCTTTTCCATTTCCCTTTAGAAAAATAAAATAAAATTAATATATTTTATTTTATATACCTTAATCACTATAATCAAGAAATCTTAGAAATTATAAACTACGGTAGATAAGTTCCTTAAACGGTTAAGTGAACTAAGTTAAGGGTATGCTTCCGCCAAGAAAGGCTTTGGGGAATTTGGCCGAGATTGGGCATAACGACATCAACGTGGTATAATAGTACAAGCTCTGCTTAGTTTGGGACTAGATGGTGCTGTGTAAAAAAAAAAATGAATGTTGAGGTATTTTTTGTATTATCGTAAAATCTTTTGGCATGAATATAATTTTTTTATTTGTTGTTCCTAGCATAGGGAACATTATTCATGAAATTAAATGTAAAAAAGTACTCATTGCCATGTATTTTCTGTTTCTTTCTTTGGGCAATAAATTATTATTATTATTCTCGTATTTATTCAAGTCCTTATTTACATTATATTTTTAAATATTTTTACAAAAAAAAGGAAACAAAGACATTTAAATATATAAAAAAATAGTCAGACCACCGATATCAGGAACAGGGTCCAAGCTACCGGTGGCTAAGGCTCTTATTATTATTATTATTATTTAGGTATGGTACGTAAGTTATATTAATAGGGTTTTTAATAGAAAGATTTTTAAATAGAAGATATCTGTGGTCTATTGGTTCACTTTTTGTATAGACAAGGTAATGGGATTCATGGAATTCGCTTCGACCATGACAGGATCCCCATTAACCTGGCCTGAATTCAAACTTTAACTGAGAATCTCATAGAAAAATACTACAATAATACTTCGTCCTGGGAAATGAATCCAGGACCTCTAGTGTAGCAATTATGTTTACGACCACTAGACTACTGACTAAGTTAATTCTAATATTTATCTGTTTGATGTCTTTGGGTGACATTAATAAAAGAAAGTAAATTATAATAATAATTTCCACGATAAAAGCAACTATTTCTAAAAATATCCACTGAATCATTTCCACGAAGACGAAAAGAAAAACATTAAATATCTTACCCAAAGACGGTTCAGTTGATCCCTCAAAGTCATCCCATTACAATACAGTATATTCTGCGAAAAATATATTAGAAATCATTGCCAATAAATGTGTTAATAAAAGTTACGACTGTGGTAGACGGAAAATAAAAAAACATAAATATTTATTCCATGGCTAGTTGTAGATCAATCGACTGTACGGTCGACAAAAGAGTTAAGTATACAGGCAGCTAATTAAACATCTGTGTTTTGTTATATATTGTGTAATAATGTATCACGCAATATGTGTCATAACGCAGGCATTGTAAGCTGCTACACATCAACACTTTGACGGATTTAAATCACAATCTGTATTAAGATGCAGATTTCGTTCGCTACCTGTATACCAATCTCTTTTGTTGACTGTACAGACGGCTACACATCGAGCACAACATATCCAGTACAGCCTGACCTGGCATCGTAAATGCTTTTCCAACAACGAGAGTTCAGCTTATATTGGAAAATTACAGGTTGATGTGCATTTGTGCATATACGTCGCGGGCATTGGAGACCACTTAAACCGTCGGTACCGGTTGTCATGAAAAAGCCTGACAACCAGTCTATCCTCAGGATATCGGTATTACCCAGAAGATTGCGGAGGTCTGATGGCAGTCGCTTCATGTAAAATACTATTCAGATATTCAGCCGGATCTGGTTAGATTGGAAGCCAACCCCAACATAGTTGGGAAAAGCCTCAGAGGATGAATGAAACAATAATAAATCTTATCTAATAGAAACAAATTATCTTCATCCAATTGTTACTGTAATTAGTAACTTAAAAATACCTATATAAAATTAAAAAAGCTGTTTTCATGCTTCCCTGTCGTATGATGAATTACTTAAAAAATACAACATACTGGATTTAAAATCTAGACGCATTCTCCTAGAGACAGTATTTTTATTCGACCTTTGCAGCAATGTGTATGACTGTATTGATATCAGAAATAGAATAAGCTACATAGTGCCTAGAACTACAGTCACTCGTGGGGTGCGTGCACGTCCACCATTTGCCGTTACCTCTTGTCGCACTAATGCAGGCTTGCGGGCACCTCTGCGTAGCCTGTGTTTGCCCTTCCCGCCAAAGTGTTTAAAAAAATATGATTGAGACAATTAGTTAATATATTAAGAGTTACTATCAATTTTTATGCATACACATTAAATGTTATTGTTGTAACATCATTTTTGGATTAATTAATAAACAAGTTTGTATACTTTTATATAAAAAAAAAACGCATGATAATAAACAATATCTTAGGTTTATTTTCTGTGGAAAATGTTGTTGGTTTCACATTTACTCACATTTTGTTATTAATTCTATGAAATATTATGTAATGTGTTACTGTTTATTTTCCCTAATAAATAAAATTAAATAAAATAAAAAAATAGAATACTATAAAGTATAAAATATTCCTTACAATGATGGTAATGAAGAAAAAAATCACAGCCAAGTCCATTTCATTATTCAATCCATACTCTTGTTTGTTTTAACTGATAAAAGACCCGACTGCTACACAAATGGAATAACATCGATATAATTGCCGTGAAATTAACTTGTAATAAAACTTGTCATTGATTTATGTCAATTTTATTATTTTATTATTTCTCCTCCGTTTTCTTTAAAAAGTTATTATAGATTGGATACATTTTTTTTATCTGAAATAAATGAATTTTATTTATAAGTATTTTTTTATAAATAATAATTATTGAATATATAAATTTGTAATATGTGTGTGTGAGAGGAAAGAAACTCCTGGAGTGGCGACCACGCACAGGAAAGCGCAGCATAGAACGGCCCCCAACTAGGTGAACGGGCGATTCCGTGAGTGTCGCAGGGAGTGGATGCGGTCTGCGCTAGACCGATTTTTGTGGCGATCATTAGGGGAGGCCTATGTTCAGCAGTCCATGGCTGATAGATAGATAGATAGTATGTGAGTCACGGTAGAAACGTACCAGGCGTGTCGAGGTGCGTTGTGCGTGACGCTAGAAGCAAATCAAGCAAATCAGGTTCATAACAACGTCGTTTGTGGTCTAGTGGTCCGCGTATCGGACTGCTGTAGCCCGATTTACTTGATCGTTGAAACAGTTTTCCTATTCATGGGCAACAGCTAGTTACCCAACTAGTTGTTGCCCATGGTTTCAACCGAATTCTAAAAGTTTTCTTGAGACAGAAGGCAGCTTATGTCCTTCTCCAAGGTCAAATCTACCTCCTGTAGCAAATTTCATCAGAAACGGTTTAGCGGTTTATACTTGCAAGTAACAGACAGATAGACAGTGATACTTATAATATTAGTATTGAATCAAAATAAAACCAATTAATAGCAATTGATGTATTTTATTTTACAAGTATTCTGTTTATACCATCTTATTGTGTATTTGAATAATACTTATTTATCCCGCTCACTTATAATATTCGTAGTTTCTATATTTTATTTGGCTTTGTTTCTTTTTATTATAATCTTTAACTCCATGGATTTTTTTATGTTTTCTGGAAAATACAAAAAGTAAAATAAGTACTTATGTAGATGAACGCAATAAGATTAATGGTACGATGGAAGGAGCTCGGAAAAACAGCTTAATTTTTTTATTTATTTAATTACGGGGAACAGGCGTAAGTTTGGGGATTCGTAAAAGTGCATTCCTTACCCATACTCATTTTGTGGGTTGTTATAACTCGGGTAATTATCCTAAAAAAAACAGATAATATTGTAATTATAGTAAGTAATTTGGGAAAAGGGTAGGTTTTTTTAGGGAGGACACAGGTAATAGTTCAATGAACTTTGATAACTTAACTGGACTTGGTGGCGAAGCACCTTATGCAACCAGTCAGGAGCACTTATAAACTGAACAGCAACAGCAGCTAAGAGCGTCCCCTATCAGGACTCGAACCTCGGCTTGTTGGGAGCGTTGCTGGGGGACAACTAGGGACAGCTGGATCATGGCATCCTCCGAGGCGTCGAAACTGATTTATAAGTTCAGTTTTTTAGGAGCGAATTTAAAGCTACAGTAATTATACAGTGTGTCGGTGTCTAAACCGAGTGGTCTAAAGGAAAAAGTGGGTTAGTAGAGCCTATTACATATTAAGTAATACGTAATAAGTTCTACTACGTAGGTGATCCTCATCGGTGAGAAAAAAATTATAGTAGATATCTATTGGCGCGAAATTGCGCATGAATTTAAAAACTACTTTTTCTGTATGTTAAATGGTAGGATTATGAGAGTCGTAGCTTTACCGAAACATTTTCAAATTACGATTGTTCGTATCAACTACGTAAAATCATTAATGTGTCTACTATATATATATAATTATAGTATACCATACTATACTATATACTACTATATTGTATAGTATGGCGGGTGGGAGTCGCGGTGGCTTAGTGGTTTAAGCGTCTCGGTTTAACCTACACAGATGATGCCAGTCCGAATCCTGCCCGCAGTCGAATTTTTCCTTCGCTAAATAACTTTAAAATCTTAGCATGGAAAATGCCAAAAAATACAAAAAAAACTATAGAAAAATACATATGTTTATACTGCGCTGAACCCAACGATTGGATGAAAAAAGCCGAAGATCAGGGGGTCTACTCTCTAAGCACGAAGTCCGTAGTTTCGACCTTCGTTACGGGCGTTTCCTACTTCGTATCACCTATGGATGGATGATTCGTTCGGGGCCCCAACTAAGAATGAATGACAACACAGTTTGACAGTTGTCCCTACTCTCGATGTGTTTTTACCCGTTTGAAAAATTGAATTTTATACTAGTTATATCGGACTCCGAAGTTTCGGAGAACTTTCGAACGGCTCGTAACTTCGTTGACGGAGATAAGGAGTAGACCATCTGGCCCTGTGGCATTGAATACGAAAGTTCTAAGTCCAGCAGTAACCGATTTTAGGTAGATGATGATGATGATAATTAGCTTACCAAAGTTGGTCGAACAGCTTCAATGTTGTTGTAAGGATCATTGTTGGACTAAAATATGCAAGATTAATTAATTATTAACTTCTGTTAAGTAACTGTCTCGTTAGTCTAGTGTTTCAAAGCGTGACTGCTACGCTAGGTGCGCTGGGGTTGATTTCGAGCAAAGTGTTGTAGAGTTTATCTATGAAATTCTCAGTAGCAGCTCGGGGTTTGAATTTGTTCTCGGTTAATGGCAATAGGCTCTTATTACATGTCTCCAACTCTGTGGGTCAACGGTACACATTTTCCTAATCCTTTGGGAAATATAGGTTGCTTGTATGTATTATGTTAAGTAAAATATTACATCCATGGTCACAGGATTTTGTAAGTACAAAATCTTATAGCATTCGGTATACCAATGGATCGATTGTCATTCAAAATACGGATTAAATATTGAAGAAGGATTTCAACAGCACAGTCAGAGACCACAGTAGTGTTAGCAAAGTGATCGGTGTGGACCAGTTGAATGATTTTCTATGAATATGTAAGCTGGTTAAGTGGACTGCACATCTGATAAGGTAGGAGAGTAAATAATATTTATTAAGTAATTTGGGTAAACGTATAAAACCAAAGTGAAGTAAGAGAAGCCGAGTGAAACGAGTGAAGTGCGTGAAGCCAGTGAAGTGAGTGAAGTGAGAAAAGTGAATGAAATGAGTGCCGTGAATGAAGTGAGTGAGTGAAATGAGCGAAGTGAAGACTTTTTTAGAGTTTTTTGGGCACAGTTTTGGTGAAATAGACATTTTGTTAGAATTAACCTCTTCATATACAGGCAGCTAATTAAACATTATTGTTTTGATAAACATTGTGAATATTGTATCACGCAATATGTGTCAATACGCAGGTCTTGTAAACTGCTACATACCAAACCATGTGACGTATAATTATTTATATCGGAACCTGTATAAATATGCAGATTTCCTTCACTATCTGTATACCTAACTTTTTTGTTGACTATACCTATCCCGTTCTTTGTAAAAGAAGGCCGGCCCCCGTGCCCAGCAAGACAGTTCCTATCAGATTTCATTATTATTATTATTTATGTCCTTACGACTGGGTTATGATGACTGTCTTGCGCTTTTGGGTATCTTCCTTGCTCCTCCTGCAAAAATGGTCTGAAACTGTACTAAGAACACTGACCAAACTTTAAAATATGCACGCACACACCGATATAATCAACCATCACACACACAGCTAAAGTTAAAATACCTTACAAAAAAATGATATAATATATTTTTAAGCTATCTTTAATTTTATAATTTTTGCTAGACGAGGAAAGAGATGATACAAAAATAAAGTTGAAATTGATATTCTTACCAGTCGAGCCTTTTCTTTTAAGCTAGGCGATTCCAGAAACTATAGGTAACATCAAAGACATTCTTGTTTCATTACGTATGTCGAAATAATTTGAAAAAAAAATTAAGTAATCGCACTTAATAAATGTATTTAAAAATACATGCTTCTCCTTTTTTAAACATTAAAAAAAATATGTCATTCGATCAGTTTAATACCTAAATTTAAAAATAATAATTTAAGAATTATAATTTCTATGACATGACAATGCATCATCAGATAATACATAATTGTCATGATAATTATTTTTCTACTGTGTCTGCTAATTGGTTCTTGACAAATTAAAAGTTAAATCATTAGAAACAGTAAAAACACTATATTACAACAATAGTAAAACAATAGTAAAATACTATTAAATATAAACATTATCTACATCTACACTACTATCATAAAGAGGAAAGATTTCTATTTTTGTATGTATGTTTGTAATGAATAAACTCAAAAACTACTGTGCCGATTTCAAAAATTCTTTCACCATTAGAAAACTACATTCACCCTGAATAACATAGGCTATATTTATTGCTAGAAAAGATTAGGGAATCTTATGCGAATATAACCCGTGCGAAGCCGGGACGGGCCGCTATTAAATATAATAAAAACTAAAAATAAGTTTAGAACTAAAAACAAATCTTATATTTTGGTTATACTGTATTATAATAAAATTGTAATGCTATTTTGCTAGATAAAATCCATTTTCGCCAACCATCTTTGTCTGGTCCACTTTACTGATAGTAATAATTTGAATTAAATTACAAAAACAATACAAATATAATAAGAAGCTAAATTTTTTTTATAAATGTTTAAAAAAGAATAAACCATTGTGGAATGTTTTTCAGAAAACCTTGGACCTTTTTAGTAATTGTAGATATTTTAATGTAAATTAACAAATTATGTAACTATAAAAATCGTTAAAAACATTACGGTTAGCTTACCTGTATTAATAAGCCACTCGGTACGAAAGTCTATGTAAAATTGTAAAAAAAAAATATTTTTTTAATATTTATTTTTTAATTTTGCCATACGTCTGACTGGAGAATATTTTTATGTTGCCTGCACTATTATTTTTTATTGTGCCGATATTTATTTATTAACAATCCCTCACCTGATATTTTAATCCATAATCTGAACCCTGTAACAATAATAAAATCAGGGTAACTAGTTTTAAAAAATCGGCAAAAAAATAATCTACGAGAAACAAAAATACCTTTATCCAATATCTAATTTTAACTCTTTTCAAAGGACAAGGTGATTTCATGTTGTCATTTTATTTACAAATCATTTTTAATAATAACCTACATAATATTCTACAAAATCGAGGAAAAGAAGTTTTTTTTTACTGAAAAAATTGTAAAATTAGTAGCTAGGAAGTAAACGTGATATTTCAAGAAAAAAAAAAAACCTGGCGCCCAATTCTCAGTTTTGAGACTGATATAGTGAAACGTTTTTCGTATATACCTAAACATCTTTTAAAAGTCGCAAGAAAATATCGCGAAAATAGACCACCCAAGTATGTCATTCTCCATTGTTCACTGAGTGACCTTGAACTTGCTATTTCATAATCGTTAAACGATCTCTTTACAGAAATACATAATTACGTCACACACGTTACGTCAATATAATTTGTTTTTAGCTCTCTGATGTCTCCTCTATAAAAAAACTAATTTTAAAGTTATTAAGAAAAGGAAAAATTCGACCGCGGGCAGGATTTTCCTTTGCTTAATAAATTTAAAATCTTAGCATGTAAAATGCCAAAAAATACAAAAAGAAAGACTAATTGTCTTTACTAACTACGAGTTTCTAGCCGGTTTTTCTCCATAGTACCCATTTTTTAAGCCGAATAACTAGTTAACTATCTAAAGGTACCTATTTTAATGTTAATAAAGTAATTCGGATATTATTGTCACCCGCTGGCGTATGACTACCACTATGGATGCTTGTTTACATAATTGAGGAGAGTTCTCTCGACCACACACGTTTCTTAATATACGTTCGTATATTCAAATCTTAAATTGAAAGGCTATGATCACCTAATACCTAAGTATATGAATATCCACTAAGTCATATTCGGGTCCCGGTATCCGAAAATAAGCGAATTCCTCTTGTATCTATAGTTTTTTGCTAATGGCATTAAGGAAGAAAATTTTCAATTTCTAGAAATTAATAAAAGTGCCTTACTAGATGTTCTTTAACTTTGACAACGTTGTCTGCGTACCTGTATGAAATAAAAAACATTTTAAAAATTTGATTAATGAAGGTGCTTTTAAGGTGAGTCTAGTGATATGACCATTGGACTGCCAAGTCAAAGGTCTCGACTTCGAAGCCAAGGCTCTGAATTTTCGAATGTATGTGCGTATTAATCATTATCACTTGCGTATACGGTGAAAGAAAACATCGTCAGGAAACCCGCATGTTTAGAGATTATTCTCGACCGTGTGTGAAGTCTACCAACCCGCACTAGGCCAGTGTGGTAGACTATAATAATAGCCTAGTCCTTCTCCATATAAGAGGAGACCCGTGCCCAGCAGTAGGACAGTACTTATATGGGTTGATGATGATTAGCTTTGTGGTTAAGCTGGTCAACTACTACCGTTACACCGGGATTCATGAGCTCGATTCCCACCCGAGGCAAATCTTTGTGTGATACACAGATGTTTTATACGAGTCTGGGTGTACTTTGTGTCCGTTGAGGCGGATACAGACATTGCGAGACATGCGACGCGCACGCTACGCAACGCACGGCTCGCAACGCACGCCTCGCAACGCACGCCTCGCAACGCACGCCTCGCAACGCATGCTTCGCAACGCACGCTTCTCAACGCACTTTTCGCAACGCACGCCTCGCAACGCACGCCTCGCAATGCATGTTTCGCAACAAGCCTCACCACGAATTCGAACGTCCACATTTAGAAGCATGCGTTGAGCCTCGTGCGCTGCGCATGCATCGCAATGCTTATAAAGTCGCCCCAATACAGGGATACTAGTATAATCTTAGTACGGAAACTGTCTTTTTAAAAAATGAATACCTAATTTAATAGTTACTCACACTATATCATTGCGTTCC
The DNA here is from genome assembly GCA_964056405.1 of Acronicta alni. Lineage (NCBI taxonomy): Eukaryota > Metazoa > Arthropoda > Insecta > Lepidoptera > Noctuidae > Acronicta > Acronicta alni. The sequence goes on along the minus strand of OZ043915.1, from coordinate 14,742,686 downwards.
ATTCTTTTGTCTTCTTCTCTGTCTCTTTGTTTTTCTATTTCAAGTTTGTGGTAGTCTTTGTAATATCGTAATACCGGCTTGTCCTAGAAAATCATTAAGTATAGTTATGAAGCGGTTTTGAGGATGAGGGATTCTGGAATAAGTAATAACTAGAATGACGTAATATGACGTCTTACGTTATAGAGGCGAGCCTATTGCTATTAAAACATAACATAACATACCATAACGCCTGTACTCTATGAACGGTTAAGTAGAGGTGTACTAATTGTACATCCACAGTTTGCCGGTATGTTTAGGTCCCATGTGAGGGGGGGCGAGCCTATTGCCATTAACCGGGCACAAATCATAACTAAAAGCTGCTACAGAGATTTCATAGAAAATCACTATGATGGAGCTGGGAATCGAACCCAAGACCTCCAGCGTAGCATACCCACTTAGGACCAGGCTAATAAAACAGTAATTATCAAAAAAAAAATGACACTACATTATTTATTTTATAGTGAATAACATTCGTCGGTTTAGGTAAAGAAGGAAATGCAACCATATAATTATTTAGATATTTTAAATTACAATTAAATTGCGAACGAATTTTCATATTTACCCTTTTTTGATTCCTCAGTATAATTAGAAGATATCTAAAATACCAATATAATTTATAAAATATTATAAAACACAAAAAATAATAATTAAAGATGTTAGAAACTTACCTAGGTCTGGGATTCTGTAAAGATTAGGTATTATTCTTTATTAGAATTACAGTATAAAATACTCATTCGAAGATACGACGAAGCGTATTTCCATTCTGTAATTAAGTAAGTGGCGTACTATAGTTTGGAACCTGGACTTGCTGCGTACATGTTACTAACTATACACCAACAGTAAGCAAAATTCGTATATAATTGGGTATTATATATATGTATATAAAAAATTACATTACAATGTATACACGATCACTTTCTTATGGCTGTACTCTGGTTTTGAACAGAATGGAAAGATGTTATGACAAAACGCTCGATGAAAAAAAAAATGACTCAAAATTCCAGCGAGCAACCAAACGCGAGGTATGTACAAGTCAAATTTTATGTTTTATGTCAATTAGACCATTGAAATAGTACTTTTGGAAAGTCAAAACTAGTAACACGATTCCAAAAAGTGGGTCTTATGGAGAAGAATCGGCAAGAAACTCCATAGACACTCCTTTAAAAAAAACATGATTACAGTATTATTCTTAGTTTACAATTGTGTTCTGGATAGATCTGAGAATAATTCAGTATTACACAACATGGAAGTACACGAATGGACACAGAGGCATCCCTAGCTATACACGCACACATTTGCGCGTGTACATACGTCGGAGTTTCTACTGTGTGCCCGGAGTGAGCAAGTGTGTCACGTAGGTTTTACGAATGGAAAGAGGTAAGTAAATTATAAACTCACCCTTATATAATCGTTCGACCTTCTGAATCCTGTATACAAAACTCTTTCGCCTGTACCACCATACCTAAAACGTCATCATACTATAATATGCGTTCCCTGCGAAGTATGTGCGGTGTAACTCGGAATGACAGATTGAGAAACAGTGTGATAAGAGAACGTTGCGGCTTAAAAGACGATGTAGTGACGTTTAAAAATAAAATTTACAAATAAACATTAGGGTTGTCTGACGGTAAGCGGCAATCCCCAATAGACGCCAGCAACACTAGTGGTACGTCATTGGCGCGTCCGCGTCGTCTTGAGATCTCAATTGTTAAGTCTTATATGCCCAGTAATTTTACTGGCAACATTGCCTTTCAAACCAGAATAGAATAATGTTAGCACATTATTATGCTTATGTTGGTAGCACAATATTCGACAATACGGTTTTGACATCACAGATGAACTATGCATTACTTAAGTCTCCTATTCTCAGTGACTTCGTGATAAAAATACTAACGTGATCCCCAAATTCTTGATATTGCCGTAGACTCCAGCTCCATCATCCAGGTCCTTGTGGGGGAATTTGACGGCGGACTTCAGCATGCCCAGAGCTGGCCTAAGCAGCGTGTGGCCCGGCAAGATTGCCTCAGCTTCTGGCAGCTGGTTGGGAGAGGTAGGCGCGCCAATAATTGTCGATCCCTGTCCTGGATGGAACTCATAGAACCTTCGCTGAAAGTATCAATACATTTATTTGCAGTGGCCTGCTTTGCTTCGAAGGAGAAAACTTTGTGTAGGGCAATATTTCCCGAAGGGTTTGGCAGAGGTATACAGTAATGTACTACCACTATTGACCGGTATGTTTTAGTCCCATGTAATAAGGGGCGACCCTATTGCCATTAACTGGACACAAATCTAAACTCCGAGCTTCTATTGAGAATTTCATAATAATACCCAATAGCAGTTTGCTCGACCTGAGAATCAAAGCCCAGGAACTTAAGCGTAGCGTAAACCTACTTAAAATTAAAGAAAAATTAGGAAATGGAAAAACTTACAGAAGGGTAGTATTCATCAGAATTCAATAGATTTCTTCCCTAAAAAAGAAGACCATGATTAATATAATGATAATATATTTTCTTGGGTAGCCCTGTTTCTGTACACTGCTGGGCAATGGTATTCTGGTGTTTTTTAGACCGTAGAAAAAAAAAATTACTAAAATTAGCCCGCTTTACGTCTTCATGGTGGAATTTATCCCTCAGTACTTCGATAAACAAAATCTAACTTTAAGCTTCGCGCCATTACATCAAAACAACAACACAACAAACGCAGATATGGTTTTCATAACATTTACAGTAACTAAAAAAATAGATATTTTTATTTACATTACAATCATCTAATTAAAACAACAAACCCGCCAAAAATTTCAATTATTTATTTTATAATAGAAAACAAAAGTACCTAATATTTTGAATTTAGAACGTATCTATTATGCTCTGAATGGCCAGTCCTATTACAGATTCATACAACTAAACTAATAAAACCGACTTATTAGATCGATAAAAAGCAAAAAGTTTTGTTTTGCAATTGACCATTTTGCTACAAGTACAAGTATTAGACAAATTAAACTTACTAAAACGTTGAAGCCGGATCCACACTACACGTATTGTGTTGTTGCATAAGTAATTAGGTACATCAGAAGACTATCGGCATCATATATTTATTATGTATGACGCGCGCTGACAACACGTCAAAAAGATAGATTAGACCCCACTGACGTAACTATTTACGGGAATTTCTTTTAATTGTTATGTTCCCGAGATGGACTCATAAAAGGTATTTTTAAACCTCATAATACATAAAATACTACATAAATAGGTTGTCTTCTTTCTCCGAGCCTTTTCCCAACTATATTGGGGTCGGCTTCCAGTCTAATCAGATGCGGTTGAATATCAGTATTTTACACGAAGCGACTGCCATCAGACCGCACCCTATTTTTTGGGTAATAGTAATATACCCTGAGGATAGACTGATTAACAGCTTTACGTGCTCTCTGAGGCATGGCAGAGTTTCGATATGTTAAGAATGGTCACCCATCCACAGACTGATCGCGACTAGCGCAGCTTAACCTTACAGATTGGTTGATCAGCTTAGTTATTACTTAGCCAAGAGCCCGATAGGTTGTCGGTTTCCTTTATTAAAAAAATATAAACTTACATTATCGTCATTTTCAATGGAATTTTCGCTATAACCTGTACTTCTCTGCTAAAAAATAAAATGAAAAAATAGATACAAGTTAAGGTAATTGCCACTAATCAGTGGCTAAAAGATTTTGTTATTTACGTTTAATCAAATAATAAATTAATTGGGAAAATGCACAAAGCCGTCCGCAGGCCACAGTTCATGGAAGATCGAGAGAGAAGTGGATGTTCCCCATCTCGTTCCGCCGCATCTTTTTCTAGAACTTGCTCAGAGAATTTCACAGTGGTTTCCCACGTGTTCAAATGGTGCCACAGATGGAACGTGCTCAAAACTTACATAAAGATATTCGTTGGGTTCTTCTTGATCATACAGGTTTCTCCTCTGTAAAGACGAGGGCAAGTTTTAAATTTCACTGTCACATTTGGCAAAAACGTGGTGCGTTCGATTGTTAGGACTTCACTTACAAAGTGTGATTGGTTTGTAAATAATGATCAATAATGTATTGTGACACATTGAGAACTTGACGAAGTAAAATTCTGAATCGCGCAAGCAACATTTCAACGTAAGTTGTATGGACACGACCGACATCAACTGTTGGGTCATGGCCTACCAAGCCAAAAAGGATGCTCCCTTTGGTTGGAGGGGCAACACACCTCGTCCCTCTATAAATACAATAATAATGAGTAAGTATTGATAATATTGTAGCTTTCTGATAATGGACAAATGATATATACAGTGGGGATCGCCGATTATCGGAATGTGAAGTTAAAAACGTGTATGTGCCTGTCTATGAAAGTATCTTACCAAAATTTGTAGCAGTTTATCTTCTAAATCATCTCCATGACATTCTTGTAAATTCTGCAATTAACATATAAAATTAATGCGGTCCTTGAAGGCTATACCTGAACACAAGAAAAGAGAGCATCATGGTAGAATAATGACAAGTATTCTCTTCCCATGACGTCAAGTCACGTGATTGGTTCGCAGTAACGTCATTGACAATCTGACGTTTGAATGTTGTAACTATGAGTAAATAAATTGCTTAAGTAAAATGTTTTGATGAAGCATTTTGATTGTATACAATGATACAGTTTACTTTTTTAACTAAATAGATGAAAAACTCGAGATAAAAATGAGTGGGCTACTTACTAAGCAATTTATTTTATATTTATGTTGAATTAGCTGGCCTCGCAAGCATTTAATCTAAACCATCAAGAGACACTTACAAAAGAAAAAAATTACACTGAAATCTTTCTAGCAGTTTTTGAGTCTTAGCGAGATTAACGAACAGCAATAGATTTTTATACACGGTGAAAACATAGTTATAGATACAGTAAATAGATTAGACATCTTCTTAGTTTTATTGAAGATATCAAGCAACGACAACACTGATTGTAATGTCACCGTGAACCAATTTAGGAAGAGAATACCTGGCATAGGCTTTTTATAATAAAAAGAGCCATGGAGAGTATAAAAAAATACTAATAATTGAAACCTTTAAGACGAACATGATCATTACTTATTGATATGATATTACATGATCTCTTTAGTCTAAAGCAAAGTGTCATTGGATTTTTCTGTAAAATGCTCAGTAGCCACTCCCGAGTTTATGCCCGGTTAAATGGCAATAGATTCACCCTCTGTTACATAGGACCTAAACATATCGGCGAATTAACCCTTCGAGGGTTAATTCAATCAGACCCTTTTTGTAGACGGCCTATTGTAGTACTCTGCTGAACATAGGTTTTTCTTAAGGTAAGTACATCGCAACACTCGATTACCAGCACTCCACTCATTCATTGATTCAACTTATCTTGGTTTAAATTTTCGCTACTTGGTTGATATTCGACATATTCGCACACAGCGCTATGACATCTTTTAAAATGCGCACTGCCAAGGAGTGGAACTCCCTTTCTGTGTCTGTATTTCCGAGTACGTACAACCCGAATACAAAGATAGGGTAAGCAGGCATGTTCTGTTGGTGCTCGCTCTATTATCAGCCTGTCTGTTTTGTCTCGGAGGCAAGATTAAAGTAATAAGGCAAGCTCATTTTTAATAAAAAAAACATACATTTTGACCATGATCTTCTTAATTCTAAGAGAGATGCCTTATATTTATTATATTGCTTTTCCAAACGATATCATGAGGACGGACTGCTTTTCAGATTGTTTGGGCTTCTGACTAGTGATTGTCATAGGTGGTCGTATGACAACCGGGACTGACGGGCTTACTTGCTCTCCAAGGCACCGAGAGATCTCGAATGGTTAGGAATAGTCACCCGTCCACACCAGCCATAGCCAGCACAGCTTAACCTCAGTCCCTCAGTAAAACTACTCAAGTAAATACAAGAATATATCTTACAACTATTGCTACGATAAAAATAGCTATGACGGAGTCCATTTCATTATTCAATCCATACTCGTGTTTCTTGTAACTATTGTAAAAACTAACTACTTCAACAAGTTAATTAATATTAAAATAACTTCCATGAAATTGGTTTGTAATAAAAATTATTAATGATAAAAATTTGATATGGAATGTGAAATTAGAATTAACAATATTAATGAGCTTGTGATTCGTCAAGGGTTGCAACAACTGAGGCTGCACAGCGTGTTATTGCAAAACTTTTGTAATTGAGAGAGAGGGATGCTGCTCTATATAATAACGCCATCCCTTTCTTACAACCTAAAAATGATCGCGTTAGCTCGTTGCAGTACGGCCTCAATATAGGCCAATACAGGTGGTTACAATTTTTCAATATATTTTTTTGCCGTCGCTTTTTATGGTCGGTTCCGAATATCTATGTTCGGAATTGACAATAAAAAGAACAATTACAGTACAAGGACTATTACATCCAGTGTCATTATAACCATAGTAATACTGTATTTGTTTTATTAATAAATTATTATTAATATACAAATGACAAAAGTGAACAAAAATAATTTACATTTGTGACGTTTATGGAGACTAGATTGGAGCTATATTATATTTATTTTATATGTTGTTTTAGATGTTAGCACTTACGACTTTTCCTGCGACAAACAACCATAGCGAGTTATATATACATCATACAAATCATTATCCACATTATACTCTCCCACTGTTGGGCATCGGTCTGCTCCCAGACAACACGCTGGCCTAATGAGGTTTGGCAGACTTCACACACCGTCGAAAAATATCTCTCGATGTTTTCCTTCACCGTTTAAGAAAATATTAGTGAATTATTATTACGCACATGATTTTTAAAAGTCAGAGTTGCGTGTGTCAGAATGGGGGGGATTAATTAGGTCAGGACAATGATATAACTAAGTTATAAATAAGTTGATGCTAATAAAATAACAACTACAAATATTTGCCAAGGATATTAAGAAAACCACAAATTCCATATCTCACTGTCGAGTCTAGGTGCACGGTTCCAATTAGTCGTTTCCTATGGAGAAGAACCGGCAAGAAACTCCATGGTTACTCTTTTAAAAAGTTAGATATTCACTATTACTACTACAATAATATAATTACACTAACTTATACAGTAATATGATTACTTCGATCTAATTAAAGCAGCATAAAAGTATTAAGAGAATACATACCAACACATAAGAAATCACACATTTGAAATCACAATCACATAATAACAATGGCATAGTAACACAGCATAATGACAATCAAAGTACTTAACTTTAGCATCCAGCGACCAATCCTTGACTAACTGATTTCGAGGAATACCTCCCATTTTATACTTTATCCAAACAATAGCAACATAGTAGTAATAAGGCGCCATTTTCTACCAATCACAGATCGTCATACATTGAAGCCAAATAACTATAAACATTGATGATAATAATTAGATTCAATTCATTAAAACTGCCTTAAAACATGGTATGATAATTAAGTATGATTGAAAACCAAATGAACTATTATCTTTAGCTTCAACTCAATAAAACATGTATCAATTGACTTTACTATAATCATTTGAAATAACAAAATAAAACCTGAGGATTATTCCATTAAATTAAATATAATTAATTGCTTTATATTCATCATATATTAATACGAAAATAACTATGTAGTTTAAATTAATTATACAGTACCATAGATCATGACTTTCGTTCGGAAATCATAATCTATGATATAGAACTGCTTCAAAGTAAATTATTACAGAAATACATTAAACAATAACCGAGATATATCTACCTACATAATCTATCACGTGCCTTGAATTCAAACTCGAGATTCTGGCAGCCCAGTGGTCATATCATTAGGCTGTCACTGCTCGCAGACAGATCACCGGCCTGCGGGCGGTTAAATTGGGGGACTCTGCCGCCCGACCAGACAATGGCCCCAGTAGGCTGCACGCTTGTAACGAAGCGTGCCTTAAAAATAGGTATGCGAGGAAAGGCCTCGCTTATCGACGGGATTCAGCAGCTGCTGGACCACAGCCTGTCATGGTCGTGGCGAATTTCGCGGATCCCATGGCCATGACGATAGGGCACGTGAAGGCAAGTGCGGTTTTTAGTCGGTATGAGTCCGACATACCCTGCCACCTCCCCGGGTGGCGGAGGATCCATGAGGATTTTCCGTACTATAAAAAAAAAAGGCTATCACTGCTGCTTTATTGTATAAGTAGCTACGCAAAAGTCCACCGAGAGTTGTAGATATATATGTTATTATTGTACCAAATATAATACGTGAGTACTATAATACTTACATCCAGCTAAATATTACGTAATTACGTTATATTATGTATTCACTTAAGTATTGTAGTACCCATGATACTACGTGGGTGCTGTAATACTTACATCCAGCCAAATTAAAAAAATATTAATTACGTACTTACGTATTATAAGATTTGAGACAAGATCCGAATTATAGCACCAATGATACTACTTGGGTACTATATACTTACATCCAGCTAAATATTACGTAATTACGTACTTACGTTATATTAAGTATTTACGTAAATATTATAGTACCCATGATACTACATGGGTACTTTAATACATACGCATGGTCTACTGAATTCGCCTATTGTCGCATGAATGTAATGGATAAACAAATAAAGGATTGACATTGCTTTTTGATTGATTTATTTTTTCATTTATTCATTAATTTCTTAGTTAATGTCTTAAATTATATCGAGCTAACTCCGATTCGAGGCTGTGAAGTTTATCATAAAAAGCTTTTCTTTTCACATACGACTTGATTCCACGGACAATGTAAGGTTTATACTTTCTGAAAAAAAAATCAACTGCCTCACTAGTCTAGTAAGCCCGACTGCTACGCTAAGTTTATGGTTAATAATGGTATAGCAAATTATTATATTAAAATAACAAAGATTAAAAAAGAAAAATAAAGCATAAAAAATATCTATGGAACCCTCTGGAACTCCTTCCATTAGAAAGGCTTTCCTGATAGTTAATTGACCGTTCCTTACATTAATTTCTTCCTTTCTATTTCATCCTAAAACAAAAAATATATATTATTAGAAGTGATAGTGTAGAGACGCTGGGATCACGTCGGGAACCAGTGTAGAGGGACGAAGGGTGCTGCTCCTCCAGTCTGTGAAGGACCCTCCAACCTCCAACGGTTGATGTCGGGTCGGTTGCCTATATCCAACTGAAGTTGCGAATGTTGATAGTGCGTTTCAGGATTTATTCGTCGTAGTTGCAATGTAGTATGGTAGATGTCGCTCCAATAGCAAATATCCTGTCAAATCCACAACATTTTCTTTTCTTTTCGTGTTAATTGTAAATATTTTTTTTACTACTATTATTTAGCTGCATAACTCAAATAGGAATGGTTCTTTCCCAAAAAGACAATTCGAAAAATTATTCTACACGCTATGTGAGTGTCACAGTGATGTAGTTCAAGTTTAGGTAAAACTCTTAATTACTCTTTCTTTCTAATATGCAGCCACTTGTGTATAATTACAGAGAAAATATTTGTTTTGCGCATATTGTACGATGAATTGGTTTGTACCTTGAGCAATAAGAAGGATTTTGCATTAAACATTGGCAGATGATATTTTGTGGACCGAAGTAGGATTATATTCCAACTGATTTATGGTTATAAATTAACCATGAATAGCTTAAACCTTACCAAGATTGGATCTTTAGATTCTGGCGAGTACTGCGCCCCCTAAAAATAAAATAAACATAATTAACTAACTAAACCTAGAATTTCTGCTCTTATTCCGTGAAATTACCGCCAAAAGGGTGGCACATCTCAATTAAATGTCCAATGTACACTTATAATACTACTAATATATAACACTTTATCATCACAAGAGGTCCACCGCTGAACAAAGTCTTCCCTCATAGACTTCCACAAGGACCGGTTATATGCCGCCTGCATCCAAAGATTTCCAGCAACGTTTACCAGGTCGTTCGTCCATCTCGTTGGAGGCCGTCCTACTTTGCGATTTCCGGTGCGTGGTCACCACTCGAGAACCATTTTTCCCCAGCGGCCATCAGTTCTACGAGCTATGTGCCCCGACCATGCCACTTACGCTTGCTAAGTCTATCAGCTATGTCGGCAAATTTTTTTATACTACTAAGGTGGCAAACAAGTATACGGCCCACCTGACGGTAAGCGGTTATCGTAGCCTATAGACGCTTGCAACACCAGGGGTGTCACTTGCGTGTTGCCCGATTAATAGTTGGGTGGCAGTGTAAGGGTCAAAGTCCCCCCACTGCAAACACAACGTTTCCTCGAGGAGAACTGGCAACCAAGAGTCTCCGAGTTCGTTTTTCTACGAATTTCCTTTTTCTGATTTAGATGGTAACACTTTAGAGAGTTATTACGTCAGTTTCTGCCCGTCATGAATAATTTAATATTAAGCTTACCACATCTTGTCGATATTCTTGTGGTGATTGTGATTCCATATACTAGAAATGGTATAAAACGTATGTGAGAAAGTCATAATTTCGTAGCAAGTAAGCCTTTACCCAACTATATGGTGCTAGTTAGAGCGGTTTCGCACCACGTCCGATCCGAATCCGATCCAAATCCGTGAAAATACAGGGAGAAAGATTCAACGGATGACGTAGAGAAATCGGATGACGGAAATCGTATCTAGTGTGTAAACTACCATAGAAATAGTTCTACGACTATTCCGGACCGTACTTTCACAAATTCCGATCGGATTCGGATTGGATGTAGTACGAAACCGCTCTTGGAGGGGAATCTGACCTCTGAAATATAGCTGAATATAGTTATAGAAGCTTTTAACGCAAAACGACCGTCGACTGACATCAGTAACCCAATTATAGAGAGCGATACCAACATTCTAGTATGTAGTTCTCAGAATGTTTACCACTGTGCATTACTTATACTATATTTCTACGCGTGTTACACCTCTGTGTATTGCATTATATTATTATTTTAGCGCATGTTATATAGCACAGTACACACTATATCTGAGCGTGTATTATTCTTTATGCCAAATACAATAAAAAAACCAATTTTAGAATATTTTTTGATCTTCCAAAAGCAGTATTATTTAAATCTTATTCTGCATTTTGGACTGGCTAGTATTACCCGTAGATTCACTCGCAGCCCAAAAAACCTTTTTGAGACAAAAGCTAGTAACATAACCTAAATAGATATATTTCCAAGGTACAATTTATCTCTATGTAAAAAAAAAGCTTGTTTAGCGGTTTAGCCGAGAAAATGTAACAAGCAGACATACAGAACATAATAGTTACTTTCTTATAAACTAGTAAGTTTATAAGAAAAAAAAGTATATTTCAAGAAATTTCACGTGGATTTTCAGACCATTTATTTGCAACAAAAACAATTGCAACATTCAATATCTTAATGTTTCTGACTTCACTTTAACCTATTAACAATAGGAGTCGTGAACTACCTAAGCTTCAAAAGGGCAAGGGTAAATGGGTAAATTTAGCTAATTCGAGTTGAGATTGGCGGGGCGAGTGGTGTAGAGGCCCATTGCTGAGCATAGGTCTCCCCTCAGAGTGAGAAGGGTTAGGTTATCATATACTTAAGGGATAGGCGAAAGTCATCACCTTCGCCTATCACTTAAGTATATGATAACCTAACCCTAGCATCCGATGGGCTGGCCTACAGAGCGCACACAAAAAAGAAACACTCTTACCCCGTTTTGCATCTGTTGGCGATTCGTATCAATAAACTGAAAAAAATATAGAAAATAAATATGCTAAGCATTAAAATAAAACTACTTTTTACGGATTTTATTGCGTTATATTGATATTATTAATCCCGACGTTTCGGACCCTTTACAGCGCATGGACGCTGTAAAGGGTCACGCGTATCATTGGTCACGGGTAGACGGGTAACGGTAAAATCCGTAAAAAGTAGTTTTATTTCAATGTATAATATTCGCGTAAATGTCAGAAATCAATAAGCTAAGCATATTAATATACTTTGTTGAACTTAAACTAAATAATCTTTTACCGATAGATATTTTCGCCGAAATAAACTTTCCATACGGTTAAAAACTTCACCTTAAGCGAATGGAATTCTTATGACGAGAAAGAAGAAGGTTGAAGAGAAAGATAAAATTATAAAGGAAACACGACAAAAATAATTATGACATTAAATTTTGTGTTTAATGTAAATTATGGCGTATTACGGTATTTAACATAATTTGGAACTTTTTTCCTGTATTTAATTTCAAGACTAAAACCATAATAGGATGTTTAGTTTTGAAATTAAATACATTGCCACTGACCTCTCTCTCTGGGCGATTCGATTGGGAATACTGAAACGATATTTTAATTATTCACCTTACGGAAATTAAGCATTTTGCTGTGTATTACAGAAACCAATCAAATGTAAATGGGACTTCGAACTTGGAAGTATATTTTATCAAATAAAAACTCATTACCCTAATTTTTCCGAAAATTAGTTTATATAGTAAAAAAAACATCGAAATCGGTTCACAATGAGTGAAGATATAGCGTAACATACAAACAAACAAAAAACGTACAGTCAAATTGAGGACCTCCTTGGTGAAAATTTAATAATTCACTTTGACATATGACTGGTGCCAAATATTATATTTGTGTTTCACCGTGTCACTGACCTCTATAATACACTTGTACAGACGCCAGCAGGTCAAGCTATCCAAAACTGTCAAATTTTCCCAATTGAATGTGAACCTTATCACTTTGTATTAAAGTTGAAAATCAATCAAAAAAATTTGACAGATTGTGGTAGCTTGATGTGCTGGCCTCTGTACATAATGTATACAAAAATACTTTATGTAGGTAGGTACTTACCAATCCTTGTTGATAATCTTCCGGATAACGTGGTTCCGCATACTAAAAATAACATAAAAAATATTTGTTTATAAAGATATCCTCAGGATATCAGTACCTATAACCCAGATATTGGGAGACATCTGGACCATGGTTTCAATTATTTAGGGGCGAATTTAAAGCAACTGGCTCGAAGCGGGCTGGCTCGAGCAAGGGTAGATTGCCATTACTGGGTCTTCGCGACGGGCCTCGCCGCGACCGAGGACGGTAGATCAGACGGGCTACAATTACAAAATAATTATTCCTATAAAATACTATGTGTGGTAAGTCTCATAAGTTTAGGATTCGCTAGACCACTGAGCGAGACCGAGGTCCTAGTTGGGCCTAGATTTGTTATTATTTTTATGATTTTTTTTTTTTTTTTTTTATATATACCTATTTGTACTTTCATACTGTAAGGTTAGAGCGGAGCCTTCAATTACAGGCATTTTCTATGCCTAAATGGAGACTCCTCGACATGCATTGTAAGCTAAATAAGATATGAAATAAACATTTTATTTTATTTATTTTATTATGAAATTTTCAGTAGCAGCTCGGAGTTGTCTTATTACGGCAATAAGCTTAACAGGCCCCGTTTTTCGGAGCCTAAAACACGCCTCAGCGTTAGTCTTCGTGGTTATTCTCACGAAGAACACGAATACACGTGACATTGGTATTATTTAAATATAGGTAAATGACTTTACGTTTGACGTAGCGGTTAAGATGGACACCTCGTCACTATCGTTGTGCCGGTTGTCGTGGGTTTGATTCCCACCTGAGACAAATCTTTGTGTGACATATTAGTTTAACTCTGGACGTACTTCGTGTTCGTTATTATGTTTTTATAAAGTACCCCGTGATACTTGCTTGGTTACTAGTGCGGATGCTGGTTTTTAAATACATAATAAACAATTGTTTTTTAAATTAGTATACCTACACGTTTTAAAATAAATGTCCTAATTGTAAATTAATTAAATACTTTTGAAATATATGTTGTCTTACCATGCTTTCCTTCATTGGGCGATCTGATTCTATTAACTGAAATAATTATAAAAATAACTAAATATCCCCGAAATAATCTGTATAGTTATTATAATTATTTAGTACAGTTAGACACCATTTTAACAAAATCAGCATTCGAACATTCATCGTAAAACTCGTAAAATTTAAGAGCTATGATGGTGTCGGAGAATTAGCACCCTTTCTTGATGTTAAAAGCTAAGCGATTAAATATTTTGTGGGTATGAAGGTGGAAAATGATGGTTCAAGTATTAAAACACATACTAAATCATTATCTCGTTTAATCAGATTATTAGATAACAGGTACTGTACAAACATAATTACAATACAGATATCCCCCGAAACGCCCGCCATTCGCAGCTTCCTAGTGCTTTTACTGGGGAGAAGTAGCGAATAAACTCCCCAAGTACAAATTTCTACTACAATTATTCCAATAAGATTTTAAATTACAATGTTAGCAATAGCAATGTATAAAACTATAAATCAACGAGTGACAGTTTCAAGACGTGCACACTAATCGACTTCCGAGCTTAAAATGAGACGTATTCTCCGGTGCGCTCGTTCCAATTTTGACTTGATTGATTCCATCTTACGCCACCAGGCGGCACTTGCGTTCCGATAAGTCATCCCACGGTCCGTGTTCAGTCACTAATGGACTTCGACGTAATGTATCTATATAATGTATTAAAATTAGTTTAAAAATGTCTTTATTCATTAATATTTTTAGTATACTGACCTGTCTCTCTGGGCGATTTGATCCAGAATACTAAAATAACATATGCATTGCATTAATAAATTAATGCTTAATTACATAGTTCAAACATTATTCGCAAAACTGATTCATATGATATCAGCACATTATTTTTATAATTATGATTACACAATACATTAATTTTATATTATTACAAAAGGTAATTACGTTTAATTATACATTACGTTTAATTTATCATCATTCATCGTGTGTATTATTCCATTTCTGGGTATAAGCCTCTTTTTTATAGCATTCATATCTGTCACTTACTTTTCGTTTTTGGAAAACATAATACTTAACATTTTCTCCTTAAAATAAATTGAAATTAATGGGAAAAATACTTTATGTATTGACACTTACCTGTCTCTCTAGGCGATTAGATTCAGAAACCTATCGAAATAGTAAAAAAATATATGTATAACTCAATTAAGAATCGAAATGATCTAAGCTACGTATAATTTGTCATCATCATATACTTCTAGTTATCCCACTGCTGGGTCTCTGTTATATCAACCATATATGTCCTTTGTCTTACGTTTTAGGAAAAAAAACATAATATGACGTTTAATGTTTTTCTTATAATATATTGACACTGACCTGTTTCTCTGGGCGTTTTGGTTCAGAAAACTACATATAAGATTAAAATTATATTATTAGTCATACGGTCACATTATTAGTCATTCATGTAGCTTGTATATAATATATATTAAATCAGACATAAATATAACAACTTCTTCATTTTTGTAAGAAATTAGATCAAATATATTTTTGTTATTTGAAATTATTACAAAACGTAACGTAACATTACGTTTAAGTCATCATTGTTATTAACAGCTTGTAATATTCCACTGCTGGACCTCTGTTAATATGCCAACCATATCTGTCTCTTGTCTTATGTTGTAAAAAAGTGTTCCGCAACATTATTAATGTTTTTTGCTCAATAAGTTTGAAACTAAATCTAAAATCATTTTAAATATTGACACTTACCTGTCTCTCTGGGCGATATGATTCAGAAAACTAAAATATAATATAATATTAAAACTAAAATAACCAAACTAAAACATACAATAATAAATTTAGTATAATATATTCAATTAAGTGGGTTATACACAGACGCATTAATCAATTATTAATATTATATTATATAAAATTTATTCATTTTTTATGTCAGAACATTATTCTTGTTATTCAAAACTATTACAAAACGTAATGTATATTACGTAAATTACGTTTAACTTATCATAATCGTTCAGTTCCGTTTGTATTATCCCAGTTCTTGGTATAAGATTTCATTCTTTTGTGTCAACATTTCTGTGCCTAGTCTTACGTTTCAGAAAATCATTGTTTGACCAAATTTAAAACTTAGGGGTCGTGACGATCTAGATGCGTTCATGGATGACTGGCTAGAGAAAACCTCAAATACGCAGATCTGGGAGGTTATGCGGGAGAACTTTGCTCTACATTGAGAGAGTATAGGTTAACAAAAAAAACTTGAGTAATGAGAACAGTATTGCTACTGACCTGTTTCTCGGGGCGATTTGATTCAGAAAACTAAAACATTATGAAAAATAATTCAAGCTTTGATTAAATTGCTCCTAGATATATTATCATAACATAATATTATAACATACCATCACGCAGTATTCCCCGAATTAAGGCAGAGGTGTACCAATGTACACCCAAGCAGGCAGGCAGAAATCCAAACTTCGAGTTGCTACTGAGAATTTTATAGAAAAACCCAACCAAGAAAGATGTAGCAGTCACGGACATAACTTACACTGATAAGTATAAGTTCAATCTACAATAATCTGGTATGGTCTATAGTGAGTGAACTAGAAAGGAGCGGCTCATGTTTTTCTTAGGTTGGCCATACTTTCCTTGGGTCTTGTATTAATAAATTAATGCCCAACTGTACTGTATATAAAACACAAAAATGCTTAATTTTTGAAAGAAATAATGTCTTTTTAATTATTACTAAACGTAATAAAATTACGAATAACTCATCATCATCATTCACAGCTTGTAAAGGTGGGTATAGATTAGAGCATTTACTTGTAACTGAATATAAGCATTCGCTGTTTTTAAATTTATTTGAACTACATTTCAAACATGACGCTCGATGTTTTGTTACAACTTGATTTTAAGAAACAACGAGCGTTTTGGTATAACACTTATAATAATAATAATATGAGCAAACGCACGAGCGCGGGACGGAGGGGCGTAATTGATAGTTTTTAAAGAAATGTTACAGGTAATTCACTTGCCGTGGTCAATACGTCGAACACAGCGTCGACTATTCACAAGAACGTTACATTACATGGAAATGTTTTCAGAAAACTGAGCATTTGCCTGTATTGTAGCATTCGTAAAAACGTTACACTACAATATAATGATCTAGTCTATACCCACCCTAATATTCCACTGCTGAGTATAAGACTGTTATGTCAACCATCTCAGTCCCTATTTTTTTTAGGAAAATGTTTAATGTTTTTCCTTATAGATCTTTCGGCGCGCACGGTCATCCTGAAACCAGGCTTAAGGCCAAGCGTTGTTACTCTTTTTGATGATATAGATTTACATAGAGCCTGGCTCTTCAGATCTCAAAACTTTTTAATAGTTAGGGGTTGGGAGTCTTGATTATATTTTTGACAGCCGCTATGAAGTAAATAAAATTTTAAGGAAAAATAAACACCTATGATAAACTCACCCTGACATGATTTATATCAACTATCTAAAACAATATAAAAAAATATATTTGATAAAGCAGATAGATATAAACGATGGATGTGTTTTTTATGTATTATAAGTATGCATTTACAAAAAAAGTAGGTATGTAAGTATTATATCCATTGTGTAGTACCCATAGTACAAGCTCTGCTTAGTTTGAGACTATATCATGCTGTGTAAAAATGTCCCAAAATATTTATTTATTTTTATTATTATTACATAATAATTATAAAAAATAAAATATATAATATGTATTTGTATTTATAATATACATATTACACAACATATACAAATTGAAATAAAAACTTAAACAAACGCGTAAATGTATTTTTTTATCAATAATTGCTTACAACCTGTTTAGGATTGATACGCTGGGGGATTATGGGGTCCCAGTGAACTTTTACTATTTAAGGATATTGCCAAACGCCTCAACGACGCTTCACGTGGCCCAAAGACTACCCTTTACTTCGACCAGATAATAAGCCGGTGTTTTGGGTCGTCCGAAGTATGCGGTATGGTATGCGAAGGAGTTTTTTATGCCCTTTTCCTTTTCCATTTCGGGGTATATTTTTTATTATAAATATCCTTTAGTTTAACTTTATTTATGGTTTATTAAAGTTTCGTTTATTAGTAGTAATTTAGTTTATTTCTAGGTACAGTCAGCAACGAAAGTCGCTGAACATGTTGCAATCTTCAATATGATTTTTAAGTTACTGACCTACGAAGGTTATGCGAAATAATTGCATAGATGACCATTAAATATTTAGGTTACCTTAGTAGAAAAGACCTGTTGCCAAGTTCTGGAGCTGTGACAATAAAACAATTTAGCTGTGTTCAGCGACTTTCGTTGCTGACTGTACCTATATTAAAACGGAAGATACAAAAAAAATTATACGTACACCAACTTGCTTGCTTTGAGCTGTCTAGAAAAATAATAAATATTGTCAAATTATTGGTTAGGACAATTTCTTCTATTTCTTTTCTATTATGAAACGTACTCAATAAAATTTAATTAAATTATACAAATATTATAAAGATAATGTTATGACATAAATAACGATATACCATCGGCTTTTCTTATCTTTTATTTTTAGAAAACGTTGCCCCACACTAGTTTTTTCCTGTATCGTGAGTACGGTGGGTGTGTATCGTGGTTTCCCCAAAAATTCAATAGGACCCCATCGTTGTTTTTTTTTGTGCTAGACTCCTGGGCTTATCTAACAAATCACATATTAATATATTTAACAATTTGTAGCCTTAATTAGATACCTACATTCAGTTCTTGTTCCCGTTCGCGTACTTGAGCATACTAGAAATGGTGGATGATATAGATTAATGTATGTTTAATTATCTTATAATAACTGCACGTTGGTACACTTTTTTCAATCCAGTGGGATATTCCCAATATAGCTGAAGCCTATAAGGAACCTACTTCGTCGAATTTCAAGTTTCAAGCCCTTCGTAGTTTTTGTTATAAGTCAGTGATTAAGTGGTATTTTTTTTTTTGAGAAAAAATATCTTTTTACAAAGTCCGATTTATCTCTGTTCCAAAATTCATCAAAAATATTTAACGGTTTTGACATGAAAACTTAAGAAACCGACAGGCAAACAGACTTAGTTTAGAATTTATAATATGTATAGAAAAAGACTATACTGTTTTTCGACAACTCGAGCTTTAAAAATACGAAATCATCCAATCCATGACCCAAAAACCACTGCGACTGTACTCACAAGAGAAGCCTCGAGCAAAATCAAGTAAACATTAAATTGAAGAGGTGGGTATAAAAGGAAAATGATGAAATTCTTGATATGCTTACCTCAAGATTTTTTTCGGGACGATCTGATTTAATTAACTATAATAACATAGAAAATAAATACGGCAACATTGATATCACAGTGATAAACAAACAAAATAGTCATTATAAAGAATATATTTATGATGTTAATAGCCCAACAACTTCGAACTGTTTCCAAACTCCAACTTGATGAACTTTTTTTTGTAAATTTTACCTCACACAAACATTTATAACTTTAGAAAATAATCAGCATGTGTAAATGCGTAAAAAACAAGAACAACAATTAGAACAAATATTATTATAAAAGCTAGACTCGGCCGTGTTTCGCTTTAGCTCAGGGAATCTCATTCTCCTGGGAATTTTGGGATAAAAAGTAATTTTTAAAACACTCGTATAGAAATTTGACGTTGCGTAAAAGTAAAAATTTGCCCGCATAAAAATGAGTTAAGTTGGTAGGGCTAATAATACGGGTTTCGTGTAATTCACATTGCTAGTTATATAAAAGTACTTACCTTAAACCGGGTTCCTTGGTTGGGTAGATTAGCTTGCTAGGAAACAGCATACAAATTGAACTGATCATGTTTGTATTATAGAGTGAAACAAATTTACAGTGCGGTCCCGAAAATGGTGAATTCTACTCGTGATTCTTGACGTCACGTATCCTCAATGTAAGGAAATAATTGAAGTGCAAGATAACAGAACTAAAAAATATCTATCGCAATACAAACTTTTTTCGCTTTACGAGACGCGAGACTAAGCGGACGTGTTTCTATTATTCGTTAAAATGATACATTTTTAAAACAAATATACTAATATTTTTCTGCGACGTCAGTCATAAAAATAAATAAATTAAGTGTGTCGTGAGTTAGTAGGTCGCTACCAACGAAGTTACCTCCTTACGTATTTTGTGCAGAATGGACATTATATTTTTATAGACAATAGATAAAGTATTTTCGGCTATGTCCAACCCAGGATTTAGTCCGTTTGGGCGTAGCCAAATAGTACGGCGAAGCCCTCCACCGACGCCTACCGGACCACTACCCCAGGGTGACCCAATCCCACCTGAACCCGCGGACAATGATTTGCCGACGGAAGTTATCTCTACGCCAGATATCCAGAAATGGATGAGAACAATAGATAGCAATTTGAGCGACATCTGTAATATTGTTGCTGAAGGAAAAATGAACTCTGAACAGAAGCTGCGTGTGTCCAATCTTTGCCGGAATGTATCAACTGGTACAGCACAGATGGCAGTTCTATACCAATCACTGAAGCAGAAAACGATCCAGGCCCATAGCACTATTCACCATCTAAAGAGTCAGCAGAATGTTGCTAACTCCCTCCAGCAGATTAAAGAAGCGGTAAAAACTCAATTAATGCCCGTAGAAAAAACCTCTTACGCTACTATGGTAAAGAAAGGAGCAGACAACTTCGTGCGTCCTGCAAATTTGAGCTCTGTTGCAATTTATCCCAGCGATAAGACCAAAACCAGTGACGACACTAAGTCCCTTGTCCAAAAGATAATCTCACCAGGTGAACTTAAGCTTCATGTCCGTGGACTGAGAAAAGTGAGAAATGGGGGCGTCTTAATCAGCACCGACAGTAAAGGTGACATCGACAAACTTATAAACTCGGAGAAATTAGTTTCGTCAGGCCTCACTATACAAGAACCTCCTAAACGCCGCCCTAGGATTGCTATAATTGGTGTCCCCGTAGCCCTTACTGAAAAAGAGGTATTTGATTGTATTTATGAGCAAAACCTTTCCGACAAGTTGCCGAATACAACCCGGGAGTCGTTTATAGAAAACATCAAGTTGAGCCACAAATCAGGCAAAAAAGACCTCTCTACTTGTAATTATATTTTAGAAGTACCTGCAAGCATACGAAAAATGCTTATTAATCAAAGCCGAATTTTTATAAATTGGACATCATGCCCTGTGAGAGATTTCACAATAGTCACCAGGTGCTTCAATTGCCAGCAGTTCGGACATGCAGCCAAATTTTGCCGAGAATCAAGTCCTACTTGCAACCACTGTGGAGAGACTGGACACTCCTTCAAGGATTGTAGTAAATCGTCAGCTCCCCCTCAATGTGCGACGTGCAAACGCTTCAAGAGGAAGTGTGACCATCCAACTGGTGATGTAAGCTGTCCGGCACGCATATATGCAGAGGCTAACTACATTAACTCAATAGATTATGAAGGCGCCTAAGAGCGCCATTGAACACTTTTTTAATAAGAACACATACAGGTACCTTTATATCTATATTTACTAGGTTAAAATATTATTAACATGACCAATCAATTAATGTATGATCTAGATTGTTTTTCTGTGTCTGAATCAAAAATCTGCAATGTTGAAGATTGTAGACTACATATTCCTGCTAGTGGCAAAACGTTAACCCTGCTCACACAAAATATTCGTAGTATAAACCGTAACATGAATGGTTTTGAAGTGCTGTTACAAAGCCTCAACATAAGCTTAGATATAATTGTCTTAACAGAATGTTGGTTGTCAAAACAGACACTCAACTTACCAACTCTCGACGGCTATAACTACTACAAAACACAAAGAAATATTAACCAAAATGATGGTGTAGTAGTTTATATTAAAAACAACTTAAAAACAGTCGTAGAAGAACCAGCTTTGATGGATAGTAATTGTTTAATAATAAAAATGCTACCCGATACAGTGATTATAGCTATTTATAGGCCCCCTTCCCAAAATATTGACGTATTCTTAGACTCGCTTGATATAAATTTGAAAAAATTATCATCCTTTAAGAATATAATATTAGTGGGTGATATAAACATCAATATTGCTTCCGGAAGAACTGACACCTATGCACATAACTACCTAAATGTTTGCTCATTTAATGGACTTTTACCAGCACATTACCACCCTACTCATCAGAGTGGCTCATGTTTGGATCATTTTATTATAAAAACAAAAAAACTATCCAAAACATTGGTCACAAATTCATCGCTTACCGATCATCAAGCTGTTTTATTAACTCTGCAAATAACCTCACCTAGAAAAAACTGCAATCGTAGCTTTATTAAAACTAACATGACTAACCTTGAAAACGATATACGCAACATTAACTTTGACCCGGTTTACAATACTAGTGACCCAAATGCTTCTCTACAGTATTTTATTTATTCGGTACAACATGCAATACAGAAAAACACATACTCTAAAACTGTGCCTAGAAAATATAATAGCATTAAGCCGTGGATCACACCCGGTCTCGTTCGCTGTATTAGGCACAGAGACAAACTGCACTTAAAATCAAAACTTGCACCTGATAACGACATACTTTCTGTAACATATAAAAGATATAGAAACTTTTGTAACAACCTGTTAAAAAAGTTAAAAAATCAGTTTGATAAAACTGAACTACAAAAAGCAGGAAAAAATAGTAAACTGGTCTGGAAATACATAAAAACTAACACTTTCAGATCTAAAAATCCCGAGACGGCACTAGATTTACTAGAAACAGAACTAAATCCATCCGAAGCAACGAATGCCGTAAACCACTTTTTTGCGAACGTTGGGAAAAAATTGGCAGAAAAATCCCTAAATTCCGAAAGTTTCTCCCCACAAACCCCGACTGTGTCATCTCAGACTGGTACATTAAACTCTTTTGTTCTATTAGATACTGACGTCAATGAAATACTAACAATAATAACAGGACTTAAGGATACTTGTGCTACTGGGTGGGATGGTATACCTAACAACATACTAAAAAGGTTCAAATTCGTGCTTGCACCTCCACTGACTCACATTTATCAGTTATGCTTATCCAAAGGGATATTCCCCAAATTACTTAAAAAAGCTGTAGTAACTCCAGTATACAAAGGTGGAGACAAAACTTGTGTTAGCAATTATAGACCTATTTCCGTCCTATCAGGTCTCGCAAAGATTTTAGAGAAAATAATAAATAGTAGACTATTAAAATATCTGGAAGATAACAAGCTGCTCTCCGATAGCCAATTTGGTTTCAGGCCCAAAAAATCAACTAGCCAAGCAGTACATTGTCTGACGAATTATATATGTACCAACCTAGATACTGGCTTGCAAACTATTGGGATTTTCCTAGATCTTGCCAAGGCATTCGACACTATTTCTTGTTCTATTCTATTGCGCAAACTTGAATCACTGGGAATAAGAGGAGCTCAACTTTTGCTATTTGCTGATTATCTTAGCGATCGTCAGCAACATGTGAAAATTGGTCAGTACATTAGTTCTGACCTTAAAAATAGCTGCTATGGCATACCACAAGGAAGTGTTTTGTCTTCCACGTTATTTTTAATATATATCAATGATCTCTGTAGCTTGGCACTTCAAAATGGGATCATATTATCCTATGCTGATGACACAGCCCTTCTGTTTTCAGCGAAATCACGAGATGAGGTTTACGAACATGCTCAAAATGGCATTAACATTGTTACTAAATGGCTTAACAATAATCTTCTTACGTTAAATTCAGAGAAAACCAAATATATTTTATTTACAATGAGAAACAATAAGACACCGCCTACTAACCTAAACATATTTGCACATTATTGTAGCACGCACGCTGACACTGCATGTACTTGTCCCACTTTATTAAAAGCTGACCATGTAAAATATCTGGGCGTCACTATTGACACTAATCTAAATTTCCGTAAACATATAGATTTGCTGTGCTCTAGAGTACGCAAATTAATATATGTTTTTAAAAATTTACGTAACATAGCAGATTATAAATTAATAAAACAGGTTTATTTAGCCTTGTGTCAATCCATTCTTACCTACTGTATAACCTCTTGGGGTGGTGCTGCAAAATCTATCTTACTGCCTCTAGAACGCGCTCAAAGAGCCATTCTTAAAGTTGCTACCTTTCGCCCATTTAGATTTCCCACACATCAACTATACTTAGCATGTAAGGTACTCACAGTGCGCCAGCTATTTATTCTAAATACAGTCCTACAGAAACATTCTGAACTTCCTTTTGACCCAGTTCCTCCCGACAAGAGAAGAAAGGACTTGGTTTGCATAAATCAGCAAACTAGACATGCTTTTGCCACTAGATTCTATGTGTTCTTGGGACCTTTTCTTTACAATAGGCTCAACAAGTTTCTAAACTTATATAGTGTATGCTCAAAAAAATGTAGCGTAATGTTAGCAGAATATTTAGGGACGCTCAATTATATAGACACAGAAAAATCTCTAGAAATATTGGCGTGATGATGGTATAATTTTTTATTTTTTTATTGTGTTGTATATTATATACTACAGCTTAGTCTTATTTTATATGTAATCATTAAGAAGTTAATCGTTAATTTTAGTTTTTAAGGAAATTAATTGGCCCAATTTAATTAATATGTATAGTGATATCCTGAAACACAGGTTTATAAAAACCTAGATCAGGTAGGTCGCTACATACCTCTAGTTTAGAATATGTCTTTTTGCACCTATTATAAATAACTATGTACTTTAGTTTTACTTATTATTAAGACCCTAATCTTATACCCCACTGTTGTAAAATTGTAATGTATTGACGAAATGTACACCTTTTTGTAAAAGATTTTTTAAATAAAGATTTTTATTATTATTATTATTATTCTGTTGCCTCTATAGAAACAAATACTAAATATACATATACAGAACAGAATAATATAAATATTTAAGGGCTGCTTCCATACAACAAACGTGATTTTCTTCCCGTTTTTTACTCGCAAATACTGGTACGGAACCCTTCGTGCGCGAGTCCGACTCGCACTTGGCCGGTTTTTTTTTTAAGTACGGAAAATCATTATATTATCTTTTTATGACAATTCCAAACACTATATTTTTTTAATAAATTTATTGTTTTTAATTCTATACACAAAAGTACAGACGCCAGCAGGGCAAGTTATCCAAAACTGTCAAAATTTCCCAATTGAACATGAACCTTATTACATCGTATGAAAGTTGAAAATATATCAAAGAAATTTGACAGATTGGGGTAGCTTGATATGCTGGCCTCTATACAATAATAAATTAGATAATTACATACTATTTTAAAGTAGGTATTATTTTACGTTTATTCATAATATTATATGAACTTTATAAATGCAAAAAAAAAAAAAAAAAAAAAAAAAAAATACAAAAATAAGATAAATATTAAGTAAGTTAAATAAACAGAAAGTAAGACAGAGAGACAAACAGACGCAGCAGCTTACAACACTGCCATCGAAGTCGAAGTCGGAATAAAACAAAAGTTTAAAAACTTGAAATGATCCCAAAACATTGAAAGTACCAAATTTTGCAAATTTCCAAATTTCTTTATTTATAAAATCCTCGAATTTAAAAGAATGTTCCTGACTTTAACTACTTGAAGCAAAGACATTTATGACCTTCATCCAAAGTATTAGTGGATTTTTTTATTTGGAACCGTGCACCTAGACTCGATATTTCATAAGTGCCTGTATATTGGTTCTTAAGAAAATAAAGTATATTGATTTTGAGTGGGGTTAAAGATATTTAATTTTTCTTTTATCTCGACTTCAACTTGGATAGAAGCGTCATTAGCCTAACACCGCTCGCTATTATGCGCCCTCAGCTCTTTATTAATATATTTTTTTAATTCGACTTTTTTATTACAATAAATTCGACTCTTTAACTTTGTATTCATTTGAAAAACAGCTGTTAATAACCGTAACAAGAGTAGAATTCACTAGTTTGAGAGAGTTTTTTTTGTTCCACCCAGATTTATTTGCTATCGCACATCACGGGGTTGAATTTTTTGCTTGCATGTGTGAAGTGTTTGTTGGTGTGTGAGTGACGCTTTTGATATTCCTCTTAGATGGTGTTAGTGTTAATGTTTGTAGGTGTGAGTATTGGTGGGTTCACTTACACTAAACATCCATGAAGTATGCGAGTGTGAGTGTGTGTATGTGATTATGTTTTTTGGTAGGATGGGTAGGTGCTTACCATTTGGTTGGATGGATCTGGTTCTGGTTTATACTGTGTCGGGTAACGATTTTTCTCATACTGTAATTAATAAGATATAACTCAAAAGGACTCTTTTTGTTTGTTGGGTTATAATGGACAGAAACAAAAACATTATTTTGATATTTTTTTTACGTTTTGCTTTGATTATTTTAACGTGACGGTAAAACGGTTGATCTAGTAAGTTAGAGTAATCAAGAGGACGCCTTAAAAAAAAGGTTGTTCTCATCGTTACGTGTAACGCCAGTGCAAACATTAAATAACGGTATATTTACGCAAACAAGCACATCATCCACAATATACCTATTATTCTTTTTAAAAAGGTTTAATTAGCTGCGTTTAATTATATAAGCATAATTTTTTTCAATGTTTTTTTTTGTTTAGTTTAATAAAGTAAGGAGTAGTTAGACATCCAGGTGATGAAAATCATTAATACGTTTTTTTGACTTTGAAAATTTTAGGCCGATTCTGTATAATAACATTTAAAAAATTATAATAACATTTTCTTATTAACCTTTTTAACTTAATGTTCTAGTCAATGCGAATAGTATTTATATTTTATTGTTAAATAAAAATATAATACTTTTTTTATTACGTAAGCCTATCACTCATATCACGTACGTGAGCGTAACAAACATCATCATATATACCATCAAGCCTATACTTCCCGAAGGCTTAGGCAGATGTGTACTAGTTAATTGTACACCCACATGTGAGTATATCATCAGTTTTTATTAATTAATAAGTGATCATTTCATATTTTTTCTATATTAAAGGCGAACGGCAGATTTCGTACCGCATACTTTTTTTGTTGTTCTGTTATAGAATTTGTACCACTTATTAGGGCAACTAAGCCATTTATTTTCGTGTAAGTATATTATTTTTAGAACTTCGGATTAATTAATAATATCAATAGAAATATTTTAATAAATAAACGTAATAAAATCGTAAAAAAACGCAGTTATGTTTTTAGAAGTTGCCATATGTAGAATAACACAAATATCGAAATGATAATTAATTATTTAGAAATAGAAATAACATTTAATATGATCGGGAATAAGATCGTGGAGATTTGATGGACATTCTCCGAAATGTATCCGATAAAAACCGATAAGCTAACAACCCTTTGCGGCGATGTTCCAGACTTCTTCATTATCAACCTGTGCACTACAAAGTCCACTACAGCAGTGGACTACAAAGTCCACTGCTGGAAATAGGTATCTCCTAATGCACCCCACTGAGTAGGTACGGTCCTCCATCTCAATCTACCTACTTAATGGTAAGTAAAACACTACAAAGATAGCAACAAGCAATTTAGAACATTAACTTGTATCACAAAAACAATGTTTATGTACCTATTAACAATCTATATTGGGACACTAGTACATAACCTTAAAAAATAAAACTGGTTATAACTATTACGTCCCAAGTTCTAAAAATCTAAGAATTTAAAAAGGGCTCGTCTATCATATTAACTACCAATTAAAACAAAAATTATCACAAAACACGAAATTTTATTACCGGTGCGAAAGCCCCATAAAAGCCTGCCATTCTCCTTTAGGGAACTCTTTAAGGACGGCAATATGACTAATAATAAAACCACAGCCCATAGTCTAGAAAATGCTAGTTTAGACTAGGATAGCCTGTACTAGTCTAGATAATGCGAGTTCAGACTACTATAGACTGTGACTTCATTTATTGTTATGTTGTGGTCTTCACCCTGTACACCTAATATTAAATTGTAATATTTTATCTGAAGGTCACTAACAATACTAATACAATAAAAATTGACAAAAAAAAGCTAAAGCCTAAGCTAATTTTTGTATAGTTGTTGTTCTCCTCTTATAGTAGATTAAGTCATAGAAAAAGAAATGCTAAATAAATTAAATATAAATTTTATTAATCAAATAAGAACCATCCTTATTTACTTGGTTGCTAAGGTACAAAAATAAGGTTTAGATCATCCTCTGAGGCGATATAGTGAATAGGTTGATTAGTATCCTTCTTAGCAAGTATTCTTCCACGTTTCATCCAAACAAATTTCCAGCCGGCACGAGTGGCGGCTTGTCGGGCACGGTAAAACAACTGTCTTATGGTAATTGTCGAAGTGGGCACCGGCTTCACAGGAGGCTCCACGCCTTTGGGCAGAGCCATTGACTGGGCAAGAACCTTCCTATCATAAGGTCTCAGTCTATCAGAGAGGTCCACTATTTCGGTCGTAGCTTGCTTGTTGCTCTCCTCTCTTAGATCGTATATCTTCTTATCCCGCGGATCATATATCTTCTCAGGCCGCGGATCATTTAGCTTCACAGAAAAAGGGCTTGGCGTGTGCACCTTTTTAACTGTCAAACTTTCGAGTCTGTTGCTTAATGCTTCGATTCGCTTGTTACTGGCCTCAAGAGACTGGCGAAGATCTGCTATTGCACGGCCAAACTCGTTCGTTATCTGTCGAAGCTCGGTTTTGAGTAGAAATATGGTGTTTTCGCTTACCTGAGAAAATGGTACAGTTGCCTGGAATGGCTCCAGTCTATTGTATTTCCATCAATTTTCGCGTCCTCGGAACTTGGAGGTAAAGTATCATCACAAATATCAGTCTTCTATACTCGACAAAACCCAGTCGATTTGACTGAGGTTAGGGTCTCTTATATTTAATAATTTATAATATACCTTATTGTACACACACCAAGTACTAAATAAGATATGAGCCAATGTAATCAAAAACCTACACTATGTGGTTTTATCGCTAATAGCAATTTCTTCCAGACAACCTTAGGATGAACATACTAGAACTTAATAAGAGATAAAAAGTAGTTTCAGGTTGGTGAGTTCGTCACACCTGAATTAAAAGCAATTCATTATTTACTTTACCAATCGCTTTCATATAAAGTTCGTTGCACGAATTTGGAAAAAATCTAAATCATCATTGAAAATTAAGATTCAGCATTGTATGAAATGAATACGAAAAAGATTTACAATATTTGAATGCCGTATAAATGCTGCTCAATAATTAATTAAATATTCTTACCCCATCCCGAACCTCGGGCTGATCAATACCAATCGCCTGCAAAGGTTTTAAAAAAAGAATGTTTATTTTTTTTATGCGTTTGAACCTTCTTAAGTTTTGTCTAAAGGAAAGCATGAACAGAGGCTGTATCACATCGTGCTTGGCTTGTGGCTAAGTAATAGCTAAGCTGATCAACCGATCTGTAAGGTTAAGTTGAGCTAGTCGCGGTCAGTCTATGACTGGGTGAGCATTCTTAACACATCGAGACCCCTCCGTGCCTCAGAGAGCAAGGAAAGCCGTCGGTCTTGCTTGTCATACGAACACCTATTACAATCTTTAGTAGTGATCAGAAGTCCAAAAAGCCAACCAATGCAACCACTCTATCCTCAGGATATCGGTATTACCCAGAAATTGGGTTACGAATGTTTGATGGCAGTCACTTCGTATAAAATAATGATATTCAGCCGCATATGGTTAGACTGGAAGCCGACCCCAAGTCCCCAACATAGTTGGGAAAAAGCTTGGAGGATGACGGCCCAGGGTCTAATATGGAGCACGTGATTCAAGAACTCTTTCGGGTTCTCTTTCGGTTTCGGATTTCTGGATGGTAGTTTACCATTGCCTCGTAATTATGGTGGTACCTGAGCTCGACTGCAAAGGTTGAGGTTAAATTCCCAGATCAGTCAGTGTTGTCGGGTTTTTCTATGAAATTCTCAGTAGCAGCTCAGATCCTAACGATTTATGCCTGGCTAATAGTAATAACCTTGGCCCTCTGTTACATGGGACCTAAACATAATGGGTGTACATTGTTACACCTCTGCCTAACTCTTCGGGGAGTACAAGCATAATGGTATGATTGGCTATTCTTTGTCACAGAAAAAGCTTTGAGATGCAAGTAAAACCATGATAGTTATTATAATAGATACATTATTGTAAAGTTAGTAATCAATAATTTCTTACCTCTCTATATCGCTACAATATAAAGTTGATACTTAATATTAAAAAGTTTGGAAAAAATATAATGAAATATTTATCAGTGCACTTACTTACTAGTGCAATTTTTACTTACCAGTGCACTAACTTACCAGTGCACTTACTTACCAGTGGACGTAGTGACGATGCGGTCAGGAGTTCAGGAACCTGTAATTGATTACAGACATAACACATTAATCATAACATACCATCAGACCTGTAGTCCCGGAAGCCTTAAGCCGAGGTTTACTTCACACCCATAATTCACTGATATGTTTAGGTCCCACGTAATAGGGCCGTGAGGTGGGGAAGTGTATTCTCATTAACCGGGCTCAAATCCAAAATCCGAGCTGCTACTGAGAATTTTATAGAAAACACATTGCTCGACTTGGGAATCTAACCCAGGATCTACTACACTATTGAGATATTCAATGTATTAAATAAAAGTAGGTATACTTAGTAATATTTATTACAAATGAATATTTATAAGAATGTGCTTACCGCCTGTCGAATCGCAGAGTGCGAAGAAACAACTGACTGTATATAAGAGAAAAATAAAATAAACTCAATTACTGCATAAATTATTTACACATTTACATAATACATTACATAACATACCATATGTGTTTAAAATATTTTTCTGATCTTATCTTAGATCTTAATAAATCACTCATCGATAAAATTTATACGCTAAACATTTTTCTATTCACATTTAATAGTATCGTGCAATGATTTTTCTGAGTATAAACTTAATGTTAGATTATAATTAAAAGTAAAGTGCCGAAAATTGGTTAACCTCGAACGAATTTTACCGGGAATTTCGTCTTTTAATCTTTAAAATCAGTTGTAGGTAACCCGGCGCGAAACTGCATTCGCAAGGTTGTATAATTCAATAATTTTTGAAGACGCATTTTTTTATCAAATCATAGTTTCTTACCTGACCCTGATATGGCTGTAACATAAATATAGCTAAGTGCATGAATAATAATGAAATAATAATGAGAGCGGTAAACTTTCGGTAGATAGTTTTTTTTCTTATTTTCCTTTGATCTAAAGTGTAGGTAAAAATTTGCGGAGCACTGGTAATCTTGCTCACCGTAAGGATCACAGCACAGCTCAAAGCTTCGTTGTGTTTCACTTCGATTTTCAGTAAATTGGAGCTGCCCGACTGAGGAAGTACCTCCGGGTACTTCCTCAGTCGGGCAGCTCCAATTTGAGTGGAATTACTTCCACTATGCGCTACCTCGTTTTGAGTAAAATCACAATAATTTGACATAAAAGCAGTTGGAACATGTTATTTTCTTATTCCTTCCAGACCTCAGTTTGATAGCCTTCCCTTAACACTCTTTACAAATCATTCTGGTCATGAACTATCAGCTATGCACACTATCCTTACTAAGAAAAATGAATTTATCAAGATGTATTCACGTAGGTACTATACTATATTTAAGCAGGTGTTCCGTTTTTACAGACGCCCTGTATAACCATATCACCATTTATACCATTTTCCCAGAAAAGTTGTCGGGTTCGCGAAGGGCGCAGGGTTAAAAAAAAACATATGAACTTACTGCTGGGCGAATGCTGGGCACCTTCGGGCGTATGGTTTGGCCATACTGTAAAATATTATAATTTATTTAAAATTTAAAAAGTAAAAAGTACTAATAACTTAGTTACAATATATATTCTACTACTGCTACCTAATGTTATTATGATTTTTGACTACCTAATTTATACGTTCATTCCACGTTATTCTTAAATTCCATAATATTATATAACTGTTTCCAACTTAAAAAAATAATGAATACCTACATAATTAGCTAGTACATATTAATAATATGTATAGTTCGTTTTATGCAAAAAAAGTCACTTTGCGGCACACACGGCTTTTAAGAATGCAATCACAACAGTGTCAAAACATACAAATATCAAAAGTCAAGTTAAGGTATTTATATGAATAAAACTGATTAAGTTTCAGACAAAACAAAAATGCGGGTCCATCTATATGAAATAATACGATTGAATTCCTTGCATTTATTTCTATTGACCTTTGGTATTACTGAAAATTTAAATCAGATGCATTAATAATCTTATATAAAAGAAAACCTCATTGGTTTAATAGTCACGAGCGGTTGGTGCAGACTCGACATTGATATAGATCGGTCATTGACTCCTACTGATCGAATTTCTGTATTATAATTTATTTTAGATTTTTATAATTCGAATTACAAATTAAACTGTCAATTTTGTGGGTTCTGTAATGTCATAGTGAGATAATTTGACAGCGTGCTATGATTATTCTTTTGTGATAACTATCAAATGTAACGTATTTATGTAAATAAAAAGGTTTTAAGTTATAATGTACCTATGGAGTGCAATACCGGATTCTTGATTCACCCAAAATAACTTTGAACCGTGAGGAATGGAAGGAGGGTAAGGGGGCCTTTGTCTTGCAGTAAGACAACAATGGCTGAATAATAATAATAAATAAAACATTATGTTATTAGAAACGATTTATTAATTCAGCTAAAAATAACATCCATTTTATCGCCGGAGTGCAAACACGATTGATGCATCACCCGGCTCTTCTGGTGCCTCTGCTTGCATTTTATTGTCAGTTGGCATCTGAAATATAAAAGATGCATTAATAATGGCGCCAATATCGCTATAGGTATTAGTTGCCTATACAGGGTGACTTGTAAACCACTAATAACCTCGCAGGATCGTAAACAACAACTTGTTTTATGACTTTTATTAATTCATCAGATTTTAGTTTCATACAAACTGGATATTTCACAAAAACTGGACTGAGTTTCATACAAACTGGACTGGAAGCTGAACCCAACGTTACTGGGAAAAGGCTAAGACGATGATTATGAATTTAATTTCATACAAGATTAAATATATCTTATTTGATCGCTCTAGATGTTAACAACTCTACATGGTAGCGAAACAATAACCTAAAAATACCTATTACAAAATATAGAATTAGAAACTGTCAGATAGTACAACAGGCAATATTTTTTTGTAAAAAGTCATAAAACAAAAGTTGAAGTCATTTCTGTAGTTAAATTTTTACAAGTAAAATATGTTGTTTAAGCTGAGAAATCACTCGCGATCGCGATTGCTCGCCAGCTCACCGGTAGGCCATCTACCGAGAATAAGGGTTGTTACTGCGAATTCCACTACAAAAAAAACAGTGTTAGTGTCAATCTGGGAATCGTAATTGGAACCGGTAACTGTTATTGCAGCCAGCAAAAGATAGTAAAGCAAACATTACTTTAATACGATGTTGCACTGTGCACTTACTTGCTAGCGGCTCAGGCAGTGCAGTTTGAGAGCATGTGAAGGTTGCTATTACTCTGAGTCCATGATTCTTTGTTTAACAGCTAAAACTCACTTCGATATAAAGAAACCCCGAAAACAAAAATCCTCCCACTGTGTCTGTAACCTTATTGTTACATTTGTTTGTTTTCGTATAGATTTCTATGTAAATAAATAAATAAATATGGTTTTTCAAGCTAATGACTTATGTTTAAGTGGGTTACCATAAACACGCACACTCATACACATATACACGCTCACACAGACAATTTTATTTTTCTTAATTTTTCTCGTATTGCATATTACGCTACGTTTCACTCCGGGAATCCATATCAATAGATTTTCTATTATATTTACTTTTTTGAATATTATTAGTTAAATTAAAACGTATAAACAATCTGCATTTACAGGTCAGGCAAACACCCGACCTCCAGCAACTAACTATAAGACATACAAATTAATATTTTGCTTCTTGCAAAAGCGCAACCCACGACCCGTACGCAGCGCAGAAGTAAACATTAATCCCCTGCACTAGATATGCTTTTATATAATAGTAAACCAATGTTCTTGAGCGTCAGGATCTCATGTGACTTCATAGGGGTAGTGATTTTTTTTTATACCACAGGCGGCAAACAAGCATAGGGCCCACCTGGTGGTAAGCGGTTACCGTAGCCTATAGATGCTTGTAACACCAGGGGTATCACTTGCGCGTTACAGACCCTTTAAAACAAAAGAGGCATAGTTGGGTTGGCAGTATAAGGGTCTAAGTCCCCCCACTGCCAACACAACGTTTCCTCGCGGAGCACTGGCAACCTTGCTCATCGTAAGGAACACAACACAGCTCAAAGTAGTGTTATTTTACTTAGATTTTCTACAAGGTGGAGGTACTTCCCCAGTCAGAAGGTCAGTGAGGCCGCAATACAGGCAGGCATAACCAAGCCAAATTTTTAATCAGTCAGAGCATACCTCCCCAGGTGGCAATTTTTTAAGCAAACCAATAAAAGAAAGCATCTTCTTAATGTAATAATATGACAAACCAGAATACGGGCCGCCTGATGGTAAGCGGCATCCGCAGCCAGCAACTCCAGCAGTATCACTACCGCGTCATTATCTTGAGACCTCAGTTGTTTAGTTTTACATGCCCAAGAACACAACAATGTAAGTACGGATGCCAGCAGGTCAAGCTATCCAAAACTGTCAAATTTTCCCAATTGAATATGAACCTTATTATTTTGTATTAAAGTTGAAAATCAATCAAAGATTGATTGTAGTTGCTTCACAAGGAAACGTTGTGTTGGCAGTGGGGGGATTTTGACCCTTATACTGCCAACTCAACTATTTCTCTTTCGTTTTACAGGGTCGGCAACTCGCAAGTGACACCCCTGGTGTTGCAAGCGTCTATAGGCTACGGTAACCGCTTACCGCCAGGTGGGCTGTATGCTTGTTTGGCACCTTAGCAGTATAAAAAAAGAAATGACAGATTGTGGTAGCTCGATATGCTGGCCTCTAATACACAGTAATGCTTAGGGGCAGAATATTTGCCAATACGGTTGTTCTACCCCCGAAGTACTTCAGTAGCCAAGTCCTACCACCTTAAGTGATTTACTAAATTAATACCTAATTAAAGCACAGCGAACGATAAAATAAACGATACAAAGAAACTTAGGTAACTGTGTTCATCGTGTTTTTTGGAATTTGTACCTAGACTAAGTTACATGGAAGTTATTCTCTGTTCTTGGAGTTAATAATTAATATTATTATTAGGTAATTAAGCATTTTTTGTGTTCAAAGTTGAAAAAATTTATATGCTTACCATATCCCGTTTCTGTCCATGGTGTACATCAACAAACTATTAAAAAATTACAAAGAAAATCATTGTCATCAACCTTTTCTGTTCCACTGCTGCAGAGGCGTCTCTAGCCTCTAGCGCCCGTGTGCAATGCAATTATTACCCTAGCGCCCTCCAGTAAGCGCGCAGTCAAAATGAAATGGTTACAAATAACAGCCACACCACAAACTGTCAAATTACCACAATGGAT
Source organism: Acronicta alni (assembly GCA_964056405.1). Lineage (NCBI taxonomy): Eukaryota > Metazoa > Arthropoda > Insecta > Lepidoptera > Noctuidae > Acronicta > Acronicta alni. Next base: position 14,707,189 of record OZ043915.1, on the reverse strand, counting down.
AATAAACCCTATTGATTGTAGATTAAATTGAAAATAGATTGAAGAAATTTGTCAGTTTTGGATGCCATATGTGCTGTTGACAGTATTTAGAATAACCGCGGCCGGCTGGCGCGACGGCGATTGTAGCGATGTCGCAGCGACTTAATCGTTGAAACAGTTTTCCTATTCACATCCGTGATCGAATCGTTTTTAAATCGTTGAACTGTGTGATACAGTTCAGTATTAGTATTAGTACAGTTATTTTTCAATAGGACGACTTCTAAATCGCTCCGATTGACGGATGTGAATAGGAAAACTGTTTCAACGATTAAGTCGCTGCGACATCGCTACGGTTTTATTATCTGAATCGGGCTACAGGTCTCTCAGAATGAAATGGGTTAGGCTATAGTCTAACACAAAGAATGATATCATTTAAAAATAAACATATATTCTACTACCTACCTTTTTAATAACTGTATTTTTAAGACAGGATTTATAAGAATAAATTGCTTCATATTAAAACCTGTTTGTGCTCCTTGTTTGTCCATGTGACCCTTGCCGTTCATTAAGGTCATTTTAAAGTCAATATTTTAAGTCTTTTCTTAACCCGTATAAAATTACAGATACAATAGAAAATCTATCGATTTTAGAGGATCAGTTCCTAGGTTATCAAGGTCATTTAAATATTACCACTAGTAGGTAATAGACAGGAAATCATGTTTTTTTTTTATTAGAAACAAATCGCTGCATAACTCGCTCAGTCTCTGTTATATGTCAGCTTGTCAAAGAGAGACATCAAATCAAATTGGGATAATTTTTTTATGAAAGTGTTCCCAATTTTCGCTTTTAATCTCTTTGTATGTTACCAATGCTTACCTGTATTTCTACTCCATTTGCATTCTAAACAATAATTTATTGTGAATTAGTTAAGATTTTAATTAATATCTCATCATCAACCCATATACTGTTCCACTGCTGGGCACGGGTTTCCTCTCATATTGAGAGGATTAGGCTATAGTCCACCACGCTAGCCTACTGCGGGTTGGCAGACTTCACAAACCGTCGAGAAAATTCTCTAAGGTATGCAGGTTTCCTCACGATGTTTTCCTTCACCGTTTAAGTGAGTGATAATTAATTATTAATACGCACTAATATACAATTAATTAATATATAAATAATCACAATTTAAAGAGTCGTCCATTAATTTGAGAACAAAAAAAAACACCAGAAAGATTGAGAACCAAAAAGATTTTAAAATAATATTATTAAATAATTATTAATCAGCTTTTGCAATGGATGATTACATTTATAATATGTTCATTGAAAATTATATGATTGTCCAGACGTTTTCTCAAAAAACATATATTTTTAAATGACATTGTGAATAAATGTATTTATTATTTTAATAGGAATCATTCAAATAACGTGGACACGTTATTATTATATAAAAAAAAATACTTACTTCTTTATGGGAAACGGTAGCGTGAGATTGTTTTACAGGATTCATTCTTGCGTCAAGACTATCAAGAAAAAACAAAAAAATGATTTTTAAAATCTAAAATCAGATAAAAGGGTTTATTGAATGTATTAAAAATATATCAAAAGACCTAAGTCTTTCCTAAACTTCGATAATATTTCACTACGTTGGAAGCAGTACCAATGGCTATTTAAAACAATAATTTATACCCATGTCTTATTTTTTGAAATAAAACTACTTTTTACGGATTTTATCACGTATATTGATATTATTAATCCCGACGGAACGGAATCCTGTTATAGATTCTATTAAACCAAAATCCAGGCCTACAACTGCAAGACCAAAGGATACTGTGAGCTCGTTCTGCGTGAATCGGATTACCAATAATTAACAACTAAAACATGATCATTGAATATTTTTACTTTAAAAGAGACCATGATTCTCTGAGTTTGTTTCGGCGTTTCTTCTCAGAGGTCGTCAGATAGGAAATGCCGGCTCCATCTAGTTTTAATTAATAATAAATGTCATTGATCATGTAACAATAAAAATGTAGGGTAGCTGTCAGTAATTATATCATCAAGACGCCCACCACCTCAGTCTACCCGTGACCATGGACGCTGTAAAGGGTCCGAAACGTCGGGATTAATAATATCAATATACGCGATAAAATCCGTAAAAAGTAGTTTTATTTCAATGTATAATATTCGCGTAAATGTCAGAAATCAATACCCATGTCTTATTATTTATCTTATGCTGAAATTTGTTAAACACGTCAATTTTTAAATAGGTTTTAGCAATGAGGTTGAATGTAGGCATAAAACTCACGTTTTCCTGGGTTTATGTTTTTTTCTCCAAACTCTCCCATGTTGATCTCTGAACACTTTTTTTATTCGTCCAATTGGCTTGTCCTGTGTGATATCAATATTTTTTTATTTAAATTACACATTAAACAGATAATTGACACCCATATTTTACTTATTATCTGTAATAATTACGGTTAGGATAAAAAAGCAGTGATAGCCTAGTGATATAACCATTAAAGAAAAACCCATTTCACAAGCTACAATGTGCATACCAATCGGGGAAATCAACCGAAACTGCGTTGCACTATGTAGTTACAAAAGCAGAAAATGCAATTGATAATAAAGAGGTATGTGCAGCTGCCTTTCTAGATATAGAAGGCGCCTTCGATCGCACGACCTTTGAATCTATCAAACAAGCCGCCACAGAACACGGCATTGAAGGCACTCTATGTAGATGGATAGAGTTTATGCTGAAAGGCAGGAGACTAAGGTCGTCACTGCTAGGAGATGAAATCCGTGCAACGACCACGAAAGGGTGTCCACAGGGTGGAGTACAATCGCCAATACTATGGTGCCTCGTAGCGGACTCCCTATTACACGGACTAAACAGAGGGGCATATTTTTCGGTGGGATACGCAGATGATATAGTCATAATGGTCAATGGCAAATTCCCGGAAATTGTGTCGGAAATACTGCAACAAGTTTTGGTTGTGGTAGAGGATTGGTGCAGAGAAAACCACCTTTCCATTAATCCAAAGAAAACCACGGTTCTCCCTTATATAAAGAAGAGAAATTTGGGCAAGTTGAAAAACCTGCTATTGTTCGGAACAGAATTAGAATGGTCCACCAATGTCAAATACCTTGGCATGACTCTGGACAAGGAGCTCACATGGAATCAGCACGACAGGAAGGCGTCAGAAAAAGCAACGAGGGATTTCAATATGTGTAGATCAGCGTATGCAAAAGTTTGGGGACTAAAACCCAAAATACTATACTTTATTTACACCACTATGGTTCGCCCCATTTTGTCCTATGGCAGCATCGTTTGGTGGACTAAGACAAAACTATCCACATGCGCCATAGAACTGGGAAAACTGCAAAGGATGGCCACCATGGCAATCACAGGAGCGTTTAAGACTACGCCAACCAAGGCGTTAGATATGCTACTCAACTTAAACCCTCTTCACATCTTCATTAAAATTAAAGCAATGAAGGCCCTACACAGACTAAATGTAGCAGGCACATGGCATAGCAATATGCCGATCACCAAACACACGAGAATGGAGCTACCCGAAGAGCTCTCAAGGAACATTAATATGATAATTGACGCAATGACGTCAATAAAAGTCTTCAAAAGGACCTTCAAAACATATGTCCCGCAAGGGATGAATGGAAGCAAGGGCTCTCATCGAACACTGATAGCTTAATATGGTCAAAAACTGGATCTGGTACTGGAGCAAGAGTTTACACAGAATCTTTCCAACTCTGGAACAGCTTAGGAGAACTCACTACGGTCTTTCAAGCAGAAATGTATGCCATTATCACATGCGCAAATGAAAACATAAACAGGAATGTAGAAAATAAAATTATTTACATTCTAAGCGACAGCCAAGCGTCACTCAAGGCCCTGACGTCCTGCAAAGTCAACTCCAGACTGGTTCTAAATGCCATAAAAACTCTTAATGAGCTAGGCCGCAGGAACAGATTACGACTAGTTTGGGTCCCAGGGCATGCAGGCATTAAAGGAAATGAGAAGGCCAATGAGTTAGCTAGAATCGGATCGGCAAATGCCATGATTGGACCAGAACCATGTATGGGGCTACTAACATGCGCCATCAAGAAGGCCTTACAGGAATATGCCGATATGAAACACAAAGAGGAGTGGTGCAATAGCTTAGGGCTAGAGCACTCACGAAAGTTTTTCGGCAGCAGCACCACACGCATCTCCAAATTCATACTCAATAGTAGAAGGGACAAAGCCCGAGCTGTCATCGGAGCCCTTACAGGGCATTTTACAACAAATGACATGCTCCATAAAATAAAGTTGACCTTGAACAATGATTGTAGAGCTTGTGGTGAATACAGGGAAACCATGCAGCACATTTTGTGTGATTGTGACGTCCTAGCGAGGAAACGGATGAGTCATCTCGGCAACGGATACCCGAAGCCGAAGGACTACAGGTTCCTTCCTCTTAGTGGGCTAGCCGCCTTCATGAACCACGTCTTTGAAGAGTAAGGAATGTACCATGCTGGGGACAACACAGCAGATCACATTTGGTCGAAGTGTTGCTGGCCATGCCAGCCCCCACTGGACTGCTAAGTCAAAGGTCTCGAGTTCGAGGCCAAGGCATGAATTCGAAAAGTCGAAGGTGCGTACCTTCGACTTTTCGAATTAATGTGCGTATTAACAATTAATTATTATTATCACTTGCATAAACGGTGAAGATTTTTTCGATGGTGTGTGAAGTCAGCCAACTCGCACTAGGCCAGCGTGGTGGACTATAGCCTAATCCCTCTCAGTCTGAGAGGAGACCTGTGCCCAGCAGTGGGATAGTATATGGGTTGAAGATGATGGTTAACATACCTGTAATCCCAGAAGGGCTAGGCAGACGTGTACTAATTATTGTGCACGCACCGTTCGCCGGTATATTTAGGTCCCATTAAATAGGAGCCCTAACGAGCCTATTGCCATTAAATGGGCACAAATTCATTCATACATAATTCGTTAGCAGAATTATTATCAATAACTATAATAGCTGCCTAGTTATTATGGTTATTGATATTATTATTGCTAATTAAAACTTACATATTCTGTATATTCTGGCAGATCATAAGTCTCTTGACTGTTTTCCTAATATGGAAAATAATTAAAATAAATGGTGGTTAATTAAATTAATACTTTTTTTAATAGCACGATTGTTGCAGTGATCATTTTTTTCTGTTATAAATAACCTTACTAATATGACTGGACTTTAAAAGAAAAAAAAAACATGATTCTCTGAGTTTTGGTGTTTTTTCTCAGAGCTCGACAGGAAATACCTTATTATATTATTAGCTATGTACTATCTAGCTTATTTTTTTTATTAAAACATTGACTTGTAAACGTGCCTTTAAAGATCTATTTACAGAAATAAATTTAATTTCAGTTACTTAAAAGTTTTTGTATAAATTTAGTTTAAAGTTTACTTTAAACTAAGTTTAGTCTACATTAAATTTATTTTAAAGTTTACTTTAAATTTAATTTAAAGTATATAAACTGTTCTCTAAAAGATATGCTTAATCATATGCAATATTGAAGTTAATCTAGAACTTACATAATCTTCATATTCAGAGCTATCGTCTAGATCTTCTTCTTCACTTCTAGCCTATAAAATATTTTTTTCACAGAAAGTTATTTTTTGTAAATATTTTCTTCCGAAATTGTATATATGCATGTATGTACGTATGCTGTGTTATGATAATGTAAAACTTACCAAAGATAAAGCGGCTATATCTTGACTGCTATCCTACAGAAATAACAATAACATACTATGACAATAAATTATTGTAGTGAGGCAAATTAGTTATTTTTTCGAACCGTTTGGGGTTGAAACGCTGGGGTTCGAGTGCTCTTTTACTTTTAAAAATATTGCCAAACGTCTGAACGACGCTTCACGTGACCCAAAGGCTGGCCTCTACTTCGACCAGAGAATAAGCATTGCCATTCAACGTGGCAATGCATCCAGCCTCTTGGGTACGCTAAGACCGCCAATTCATATACTATAAAGTATTATCTAATATATAAAAGGAATATAATAAACTACGCATCAAAAATACTGATTGAGCGACAAAATTATTGATTGAGCAGCAAAGTACAGATATTGGTTAGGGTAGGCTAGAACTGTGACCACACAACGCATCGAGCCGAGCGAGCGAAGCGAGCGGTGCCGCGGCAGCGGCCGGCGAGTGCCAGAACCAAATCTGAATGTTTTGAGTGTATATAACAATATTTTGAGGTGACTATTTTGCTGCTCAATCAGTAATTTTGCTGCTCAATCAGTAATTTTGTCGCTCAATCAGTATTTTTGCTGTGCAATAAGTATTTTTGCTTAAGATTGTTTTGTTATACAAACGACATTTTTGATTATGTAAAATTCTCGTGTCGCGGTGTTTGTTACCAAAATCCTCCGAAACGGCTGGACCGATTTGTATGACATTTTGTATGCATATCGGTTAGGTCTGAGAATCGGCCAACATCTATTTTTCATACCGCTAAATTATAAGGGTGACTCACTCCTAAATTTTAATTTTTATGCCAAAAATGTTTATGTATAATTTTTATTATGATTTAGCATTTAAAAATACATATAACTTCAAATTTTCACTCTTCTACGATCAACCCCTGTTTTTTTATCGCGATTTTTGTATTATTCTGTTCCATCCTCATCCGCAATAGTGTTGGCAATCGAATATAATAATTGTAGTACGATAAATTTTCATGTATAGTTTATAATTACAATTTACTTTAATTATATTTTTTTCTCAATTTAAATTAATCTTTAACCCTTGCCGGTCGATAACTGATCTAGAAATAATGTATATCGCAAAACAACGTTTGCCAAGTAAGCTAGTTATTATTAAATAATACAAACTCACAGACTCGACGTCATCTTCAGATTCTGTTAGATCACTTTCTTGACTTGTTTCCTGAAAAAAAGTAAAACCAATAGAGGAACGTTATACGTTTGTGTGAACTTTAAAATTAATTTAAAATTACTTTTCTTATTTTTGAATAAGAATTTATGTTAACTTTTCATTATCAAGAATGTTAATGTTTGGGCTATTTATCAGCGGAGACTTGTAATTAGAAATTTTGTTTTTTATATTATTTTAAGCATTCTATTTTATTCCATGCAAATAGTAGGTTACATACATAGTTTAAATATAAAGAAAAGGAAGAAAAAGATAGGTACTGATGTTAATTTACACGTATTTCACTTAGTTTTTTTTTTAAGTTTAAAGCTATACATATAATGGTTTAAAAAAAAAAGTTGAATTATGAAAAATTTCTTTGCATGAACCCCTCCTCAAGTGAGGGTGAAGGCCTCCTCTAAAGAATGCCATGTGTCTCTATCTTGAGCTATTTGCGGCCAGCAGGTACCAGCTATTTGTTATTTGTCTGTAAGTCTTCCTACAAATAAATAAATTAAAAAAAATAATATTATCATCATCTTCCTAGCCTTGTCCCCAAAGTGTTGAGATCAGCTTCTAGTACTACTAGTCTAACCAGATGCAGCTCTATATCAGTATTTTACGAAGCATAATCAGCATCCACCATCAGACCTATGCAACCGAAGTATTGGCCAACACCGATATTCGAAAGATAAACTAGTGAACAGGATTTTTGGGCTTCTGACATCGCTTCTTCGCTTGAACATCTATGACATCATTAATGGCAATCATTAATGATGTCATAGATGTTCAAGCGACAACTGAAACTGACAGCTTTGTGTGCTCTCCGAAGCACAGTATTTATATTATTATATATTTTTGGGACATTTTTTTACACAGCACCATCTAATCGTAAAGCGTAGCTTGTACTATAGGTTCTAGATAATGGATATATACTCTTTTTTATGTATAAACATAAATATTTTGTAAATACTTATAATACACAAGAAACACCCAGACAAATACAAACACCAGACTAATGAGGAAATTCGTCTACTTACAATTAATTGGTATTCATCGGTATAATCTTGTCCTTTCTCAATTCCCTGTAAACACAAACAACAGATCATTCATCTGTCTTTAAAGTATAAAAAGTTTCGATTCGAAAGACCCCAAATATTCGAAACACTCGAACAATTTGAATGATTCGAATAATTCGAAAGAAACGATTGGTGAGCTAGAACGATTGGTGAGCGAGTTAGATACCACTAAGTGACGGTAAGCAATTACCGTAGCCTATAGACTCATGCAACACCAGGGGTATCACTTACCCGTTGCCAACCCTGTATAACGAAAAGGAATTTATAGTTAGGTTAGCGATTATTTCCTCGAGGAGCACTGGCAACCTTGCTCACCGTAAGAAAGAAAACACAGCTCAAGACAGTGTTATTTCACTTCGATGTTCTGCAAGGCGAAGGTCCAGTCGGGCAGCTCCAATTTGAGTGATTTTTTTTCCTAAAATGCTTGTAATTTCAATCCCCGTTCGGAACAAATATGACTATATATGACCTACAGATTGTTTGTGTATGTTAATAACATGTCAAAGCACCCATGATGTAAGTAGGAGCAATAGTTTACTATTAATAGTAACGTGAAAATAAAATAGTCTTACTAAGAGTTGTTCCAGTTGAGCTCTCAAGCTGATTCCATTGCAAACCAAAACATTCTGCAACTAATAAGCTATAATTAATAACACTGACTGGTTTGCAATCAAATTCAGAATCAAAATGTTTTCATTTCAACCGGGTCCAAATGAATATCATCCATCAAGGGACGAAAAGCAATTGATATTTATGTTTATTAACTAGCTGGCCCTAGACATTGTCTTGCAACCTCATTGCAGGGCCACCTACAATCAGGTTACAGGGCCACAGACAGTCAGATTGCAGGATAACGTGTGCCGTGTGTGCGTGTGTGGGGTAATTTTAAAATTATATTATAAATTGAAACCATCAAGGACCCAATTAGTAGTTTTTAGTATTCGTTTTTTGAGTTTTAGCAAGATTGACGAAAAGCAATTTTTTTACACGGATTGGTGGACTCGGCAGACGTTCTGCTGCCTCCTAATTGTAACACCACATACCTACCGAGTCAAAAATGGCACTTTGCTGTTCATTAACAGCAAAGTTCCAAGTAAGAGTTGATTCAAGTGAATCTATTGCTGTTATCCGGGTACAAATCCAACGTCCGAGCTGCTGCTGAGAATTTTCAAACTTAATAACACTTTGCTGGGAATCAAACCCAGGATCTCTAGTGTAGCAGTTGCACTATTAGACTATTGACTGGCGATCACAAATACACTATACCAAAAATGCCGTCAAAAATGTATACCTACGGGGGTCTAAAATGGCCAATTTTGATGATTGAATGCGAACATATTGATTTCTGACATTTACGCGAATATTATACATTGAAATAAAACTACTTTTTTTTTACGGATTTTATCGCGTATATTGATATTATTAATCCCGACGTTTCGGACCCTTTACAGCGTCCATGGTCATGGGTAGACTGAGGTGGTGGGCGTCTTGATGATATCATTACTGACAGCTACCCTACATTTTTTATTGTTACATGATCAATGACATTTATTACTAATTATTAATTAAAACTAGATGGAGCCGGCATTTCCTAGCTGACGACCTCTGAGAAGAAATGCCGAAACAAACTCAGAGAATCATGGTCTCTTTTAAAGTAACAATATTCAATGATCATGTTTTAGTTGTTAATTATTGGCAATCCGATTCACGCAGAACGAGCTCACAGTATCCTTTGGTCTTGCAGTTGTAGGCCTGGATTTTGGTTTAATAGAATCTATAACAGGATTCCAAGCAGGTGGTAAGACCCAGTCATCTTCTCTATTGAAATTTGGATGTTTTTTAATTTCAATAGCCTCACGAATCATCCTGGGTAGGTATCGACTTTCCTTCGCAAGTATTTGTGGTTTATCAAATCTGATATAATGCAATATACGCGATAAAATCCGTAAAAAAGTAGTTTTATTTCATTGAATGCGAAGTCAGCTTTAACTGGATTTTGAACCGTTGCATTATAGTCATGTGTTTGTGAATCATTATCATTGTTACTCATCAGAGTAGCTTCCTACTTAATATAAATGTGAAAGTTTGTGTGAGGATGAATGGATGGATAGATGTTTGTTACTTTTTTTTTTATGGTATATGGGGCAATCGTCTGCTCGATTGCCCCCTATCCCATAAATGGATCGCCGAAGGATCGCCTGATGGTAAGCGATTTCCGCCGCCCATGGACACCCGCAACACCAGAGGAGTCACAAGCGCGTTGCCGGCCTTGTAAAAGGGAGTACGCTCTTTTCTTGAAGATTTGAAGGTTACTCTTTCACGCTAAAACTACTGAATGCATTTTGATGAAACTTTACAGTATTATTATTTATACATCAGAATAACATATAATACCTATATAACGATTATGAGTTAATTAGCCAAATTACAACGATAAATAAAAGTATCTCGCGGGCAGTAGCTAGTTAGTATATATTTATAGTTTCCTGTGTCATACTTTTCTAAAACTTATAATATATTGAAATAAAACTACTTTTTACGGATTTTATCGCGTATATTGATATTATTAATCCCGACGTTTCGGATCCTTTACAGCGTCCATGGTCACGGGTAGACTGAGGTGGTGGGCGTCTTGATGATATAATTACTGACAGCTACCCTACATTTTTTATTGTTACATGATCAATGACATTTATTACTAATTATTAATTAAAACTAGATGGAAGGGTCCGAAACGTCGGGATTAATAATATCAATATACGCGATAAAATCCGTAAAAAGTAGTTTTATTTCAATGTATAATATTCGCGTAAATGTCAGAAATCAATACTTATAATATAGTTTCAATTTTAGAAAATGTAACATCTACCCTTTTATATTGAGTCAACAATTATTTTTTTTATTTTCGCATCGGCCTGGATACCTTATTATTAGGATTTCTTCATACATTCTATTAATTTCATCAACATTTTCTACATCATCAAAAACCCATTTACTGTCCCTTTGTCTGTTTGTCCCATAGTCCACGACACTGACTTAATGCGGGTGCAAGTGCAATGGTTCTGATCAAACCATGCTCCACTTGTACCTTTGAGGACTTAGAGAATGCCAGTGATGCCACAATTAAGGTGGTCTTCAACGGGGCTTAAGTAATATAAATATTGTATTTACCATTGACACGAAAAGAAAAGAAGATAGAATTGAATAATGTTGATGAATTGATGACGATTTAAAGCGCTCAGCATGGTTCAACAAGATACCACCACTTCGTAACCCTCAAAATGAGATGGTATTGCATAACTTATGCGAACTCGAAAGACTTTGATTGAATTAAAGTAAAATAAAATATATATTTTCTTACAATTGTCACAATAAAAATAACCATAAATGGACCCATTTCATTATTTAAACCATACTCGTATAAGCAGCAACTCTAATGAATACCGACTGCGTATCGAATCGTAATTTTAATAAAATTCAAATAATTGCCGTGAAATTGACTTTCAATAAAAGTTGCCACTAATAAAAAAATATTATGGAGTATAGAACGTTACGAGAGCGGGTCTAGAGAAGTGATGTGCCAATGATACTCGTAATACAATATTGATTAGTATTTTTTTACTGTACCAACTCAGAGAGAAACATATTAAAACTATAATACGTTATAAAACAGTAAAGTTTTTTAAATTTGATTTATATGAATACAGATAATAAAAAGACACGCAAAGGTACGCTTAATTCGTATTTCGAATAAAAAAGTACTAAGTAAATGCATTATTATTTAAATTGTGAGAACAAACCTTTGTTAAGATACACCACAAGCAGTAGAGCATTTAATAATTTAAAAATGGAATTTGTGATGTTTCGCGTTTTGAGTGACAGTAAAGATCATCAGGTTATCAGAATTTAGGTGGGGATCGAGATTTGCTTTAACGTCGAAGGATATAAACAGCATCACGCCTATATTCCATGTAATAAGGGGCCAGCCTATTGCCATTAACCGGATACAAATCCAATGACACACTTGGACATGAGTAATCGTGCTGTCTGGGTAGACTCTAAGGCACTTCAAGTAGTGGTGTTCAAAGTTGCTATAAATCAATAACATGCTTAATGCTGTATGCTTAATTTTTTAAGCATGCGATTTTATGTGCTATATTATAATTGATATGCCTACTTGTTATGTTACGGCAAAACGGGCGCCCGACGGACAGTTGCTTGATAGAGAGAGAGAGAGAGTGTGTTATGCGATATAAAGTAAAATAGCTTTATAGCATTATAGCATAAAGTGCTTCCCGCGATGTCATTTGATTCATGCTATATTTATTAAGCATGCTTCTTTATAATGCTATATTAACCTATATTTCTGCACCGTAGTCAACCCCATTTCTAATTCTGTTCCGATAATTATGTCCATCCAAAGGTTGCCTGGAAGAAATCGCTGTTCGCGATGAGGCCGCCCATTGTATGTTTTAAATTAATTTGTGTCCTGATGTATTGTATTTTTATCGGTGTACAATAAAGTGTATATAAATAAATAAATAAATTAACCATTACTAACTTCAAGAATAAAAGACAGTTAAGAGTTGTTTCAAATACATACCTGTTATGCAAATTGTAATATTGATCGATGACTTAATACTGCTTCATTTGTTACTTTGCTTGTAAAAAATATATCCTATTACTTGAGCATAAAGTTCAGTTTGTCTTACAAAGTTGATTGGCACCTACTGATGGCTCATGAATTTTGGATTGAAGTGTCATCGCGTTGGTTGTGCAAATGGAAAAGAAAAGTGTTTTTTAAGGCTGGTTTTATGAGTTGAGTATATTTTTGGTGAATCTGTACATCCAAGCTTCCGAACGGTTAGGCAGAGCTACAATTATTGTACACCAACACTTCCACGATATATTTTTAGGTCCTATGTAATGACGAGGCTATTGGAATTTATCGACCACAAATCCTTTCTGCAACTCCGAGCTGCTACTGATATGAGAAATTTATAGAAATACTTTAATGACACTGTTCGAGCTAGGGGCTCACGTCAAAGAATAATTAATAGTACCTACTCTGCATACAGAATGTACTACATACGAAACTATCACTCTCCTGCCTTAGTATACATACTTCACCGCTTCCCATAGTTCTTTGTAGTGTTTATTTAAAAAAAGGATCAGCGAGGGCACAGTGGCTACCCTATTTTTTAGTACAGAAAATCCTCATGGATCATTTGCCAGCTGGGGAGGCTTCAGGGGATGATAGACTCGTACCGACTGAATACCGCAGTTGCCGTCATTTGCCTTTTAGTCATAGCCATGTCATCTGTGAAATTTACCACAACCATGGTTCCCCTGGACACTATTTCACAGAGGCAACCCTACACATATATATTTGTACGTATTTAAACGTTTTTTTTATGTATTTATGTACAAGGATGTGCTCTCAACTATGAAAATAAATATTATACTATAAAAAAGCCACTATAATATTTTACAATACAATTCCATTCCAGTCCATCACCACATGAACAATTATATAGGACGCTACAACATCGAATTAAGATGTAGAAACAGTTATATTAGTTAGCAATTTGGAAAACTAAAATTAAACTTAACGAAAAAATAGTATATAATGAAATGAACTATCAATCAAACTTAAATAATCAATCTCAAATGAAAAGGTCCGATAGGTTTTGGAACCTCTTTTGCGGAGCCTGTTCTCTATGCCTAGCTAATTTTAAAGTAAAACACTATAACGGCCTGCTAATGGCGTCGGCGGAAGAGCCAGTATTAGTTTCGGTTTGGTGCAAGTTAAAAGCAGAAAGATCGAGTTTATTGAAATATTTACCTTGATGATTTAAATTTTATTGAATTGGTCAGTTATTTATTACCATTTCGAGACACACTAGTAATGACTCGATACATTTATCGTGTTCATGAGAGCATAGTCATTTAAACACAATTATATTCAAATTATTAAAAAAAACTGAGTTTTTCAGACAGCTCAATTTTTTTAAAACAGCCCCCGATCTAGTTCACCGCCTATGCCACGGACTTCACAAATATATTAATTAACGGACACAAAGTACACATAGACTTGAAACCATATCTGTGAATGTGAAAGATTTCGATAGTGGTGAAGTAACCACCTTAACCGCTTCGCCAAACGTGCAGTCAAGTACATACTAGTCGCGTTTCGTATTTAGACGGAATAGTCTCTAAAGTTCACCAGACTATTTATGCTAACCTCGAACATTGCGGTAACAAGTCTAGCACAGCCAAGCCAGATTTATAAATAAATGGACGACTGGAACATTTTTATTTTGGTCTTTGAGCACAAATAATAATGAAGAATGATTTTATTGTAGATTGTATTTGTGTCAGATATACTCATTATTAGATATCTTTTTGTTTTTTTTTGGCATTTTCCATGCTAAGATTTTAAAGTTGTTTAGCAAATTATGACGTCACCATAAAGACGTAAATTCAGAATCTGAATGCAAAATTCGAAATGGCGGGTAGGAGTGGCGGTGGATTACTGGTCATAGCGTCTTGTGTACCCAAAAGACGCAGGTTTGAATCCTGCCCGCGGTCGAATTTTTCCTTTACTCATTATTGATCCAGTCTACATTAGGCATACGTTCTCCGAAGGGTTACTGATATACATCCACAATTTACCGGTATGTTGTGATCCTATGTCATAGGGAGTGAGCCTGTTATCCTAATCGCAAATCCAAATTCCGAGCAGCTGCTTAGAATGGAAAACCCTAATAACATTGTGCTTAACCTGGGACGACAAACGACCACTAGGTTCATCAGGTAGATCGTAGGGTATTGTCTACCTGATTCCCGATGGAGCTACAGAAAAAAAGGGGAATCCAACTGCAAAGAAAATAGATCAGCTAGACTTAGATAAGATTGCAAATAAACGGTTATTAATCTTCTTTCTGTTATCTTTTCCCTTTTCTGATGTTTTTTCGGGGTTTTTCTCAGTAAGGAAATGCCATTTTACTCGTTTATTAAAACGTAAAAAAATGACTTGAAAATATTCATAAAAATAGATATCAATTTAAATAATTTATTATGGTTGGATCTATAACGTTCTTTCTAGTCCGGATAATTACTGAAATTCGCAATTTTCCGAAAAGTGTTTAGGTCGAGTAATATAATAGATAACGAGCCGATTGCCAATAACCAAGCATAAATTCGAATTCCGAGCTGTTACTGAGAATTTTATAGAAAATCGCTCAACTTACTCGACTAGGAAGCTTTACCGCGTGTTCAACAGCTGCGTTTGGCCAATGAGTCCTCGACTTTTTCAGAACTTTTAAGGATGGTGGCTCTATTCTACAGAATTCTTGTTTCATCGTATTGCAAAATATTCTGCTTTTAAGCAATAACGTGCTAACAATATAGTGTTCCAGTTTGAAGGGCAATGTTCTCAGTAAGTGTTTGTGTTTGTCTGGGTGTTTCCATGTATTATAAGTATTTACAAAAAAAAGTATTTAAGTATTATATCCACTGTCTAATACCCATAGTACAAGCTCTGCTTAGTTTGGGACTAGATGGTGCGGTGTAAAATTATCCAAGAATATTTATTTATTTAGTGAAATTACTAGCACATGAGACTTAACAACTTTCAAGATAACAACGCGGGAGTAATACACTGATATTGCTGCATTCTGCTTGTTTGTCATGTTATCACAATAAAAATCTGACAGATAAAAAAAAATGTAACCTTTTCCGCTTCATGCCTCCATGTGAACGCTGCACCACGTTGTTTTCAACGCTACCAAAGCTGGGGGACATTTGACATGAGCGGTGTGACGTCAAAACCATTCAGCGTTGCTAGCATGAAGTACCTATATAGGTTTCACGTTGCTCAGGAAATGAAAACCTATTCGTGTTAGACCTCGTTCTGATTTGAAATATAGTTGCATAACTAAACAAAACTATGATGTATGTTGTTGTAATAAAAATATTAATTTAGGATTTTATCGATTTTATATTTTTATAATTTATTATATTATTCTTGACTTTATAATCAACAGTCCTGGGATGTTGTAAATGTGGGGAAAGTTCGGGATTATAATTTACTAGCGGTCTGAATGCGGGTACATTCCAAAGGGTTTTTTTTTATGGTAACCTATGTATTCTCCAAGCTCTAATCTATCTCTGTACCAAATTATACTAATATCAGTTCAGCGGATTAGGCGTGAAAGCTACATTTACACAATAGTCCGTTGGTCTTAATTCAGGTTAGAATAAAAGAAGCGTTATAAGTAATAAAATTAAATATTTTTACATAAAATCTAATTTTCTTAAAACATTTTTTTAACGTTATCCCATTGGCTTGTAGTCATCCTGAAACACAAAAAAACTATTAATAAAATAGGATATTATAAAATCATCGTTTTGTGTCAACCAGATTAAACTGGTAACTATTTTTTTTTAATATTATAAACGCGGAAGTAACTCTTTCATACCTAAACGGCTGAATTGATTTTAATTAAATTTGGTACAGATCACATCAAGCTACCCCGATCTGTCAAATTTCTTTAACAGATTTTCAAGTTGAATACAAAATTATAAGGTTCATTTTCAATTGAAAAAATTTGTCAGTTTCGGATAGCTTGACCTGCTGGCGTCTGTACATAGAGAAATTAGAACTTTGGAGAAGGACATAGGGTTTTGTTTCAAAAACCCTTTAGGATGCGGGTGAAGCCATGGACAATAGCTAGTTATATAATTATATTTATTATGTACAAACGCCAGCAGGTCAAGCTATCCAAAACTGTCAAATTATCCCAATTAAAAATAAACCTTATTGTTTTGTGTTAAAGTTGAAAATTAATCAAAGAAATTTGACAGATTGTGGTAGCTTAATGTGCTGGCCTCTGTACTAGGTTTTGCTTGCGGATTTAATTGCAACTTACAGCATTTTTGAAGTATTAGGTAGCCTATGTCTTTCTCCAAGATCTAATCTATCTCTGTACTAAACTTCATCTAAATCGGTCCAGCGGTTTAAGCGTGAAGAGGTAACAGACAGATAGACATAATCGCATTTATTTTATAATAAAAAGAAAGGTCGAGTATGAAAATAGAACTTCCCTATAATTTAACTCAATCTCTGTCATGGATAAGACAATTGCCTATTTAGATTAGATTGCCTCTAACCGATTTATCTCGTGAGTTGACGTGACATATCATAAAACTATTCCTAGTTTTATTTGCAGTTTGTATTTTGTCATTTTTCTCATGCATTTAGCTATTTTTCTTTTACCCCAGAGATTTCGCTGACATAAATTAAAACAGACATTCTGGTTATCTACGCATACCTGATTAAAATACCACCACTTCCTTCCAAAGAATAATTCAGGACCACTTGGTCCTAAGCTCGCAAACTGTGGTCCAAATGGATTGATGTTCATGTGGTCACCATCCATCTGAAAATGTTACTTAATATTACTGTCTAAGAGTACAAATTTCAATAGACAGAGTTAACTAGTAGAACTTTTTTGAATATGTAGACGAGCAGAGGCTGCCCCTTTGTGTGATCGTTCTTTATTGAGAGAGAGGGATATCGATCTGCATATTCTATAGCACCATCCTTTTCTCACAAAAACAAAACATAACATTTATGAATATTTTTGTAGATTAATTTTTAATAAATAATATAAATTAATTATAGAAAGAAAAAATCGATATCAGGCAGGATTTGAACCTTCATTCTTCTGGCTAAGTAACCCGGACCACTGGGTTTAGCTGTTAAGTTACGGAGACCACGCCTGTGATGTACAATTTTTCTTCCATATTCTACGCCTTATAGGTGAAGAATATAGTAATAATTGTATTTCTTCGATAGATGTCGCTGAAGTCACCTATAAGAATTGAATTCACTTCACTCCGAAAAGAAAAACGGCGACCATTCGACTCATGATTATCCCAATTAAGTACATTGGGGAACGTTGAAAGAAAACTTAAGCGATAAGAAACTCATTAAGTTAGCCTTGCTTATAGAACGACTATATGTATTGTAGAGAGTACAGACGCCAGCCTGCAGGTCAAGCTATACAAAAATGTCAAATTTTCCCAATTGAATATGAACCTTATTGATTTGTTTTAAAGTTCAAAATTAATCAAAAAAATTTGACAGATTGTGGTAGCTTGATATGCTGGCCTCTGTACATAGTGTAGTCGTTCCTTTATGCAGTAAAAAAGCTGGATAATAAACTTTGAAATTAACTTACATAGTGATTCCAAGGCCAATTTTGCTTGTACTTATTTTTGTGTACGGTGAATGGATTGCCTGGATTCTTCTCTTGATCCGACTCTGACCCCTCTTTGGTGGTGCCAGACAAGTCATCGTCAGATTTACACTTTTTATCCCCTTTCCTTCTGGTATGGTGATGAGAGCCATGGTGCTTGAAAAATGTATTTTTTCATAAATAAAATTCTTTAAATGAAGTTGACATTGTATTACGAGAGAGTGATCTAGTGGTAGCTACACACGATCAATTTTATTTTATTTATTTATTTAAAAGACATGCCAACGATGATTACACAAAATCATTACAAATAAATAAAAACAGGGATGTCTAGGACTGTGTGCATTACCTTTACAGGCACATACAGCATTTCTTAAACGGCACTTAAAAACAAATAAATTTATTAAACTAATTAAAATTTTGGTATTGTTGTGAAAATTGTTCGATTAAATTGAAAATGTTGAGCCTCGTATACTAGCGGTAGCTGTACCCTCTTTTGTTGCTTGACAGCTCATGTAAAGGGTACAAGCCCTCCCAGTTAGCGGCATCGGTACACGTGTTCACTACACGTTCGCCTAGTGACTGCTGGACCACAGCTTGTCATGGTTGTAGTGAATTTCACAGATCCCATGACTATAGGGCAACTGAAGGCAAGTTTTTAGTCGGTACGAGTCCAATATATCCTGCCGCCTACCCAGGTGGCGGAAGATCCATTAAGATTACCCCATACTTTAAAAAAGGTATAAGCCCTATATCGTAGGGAACTTTACAAACATACAATTAACGGACACAAAGTACAGAGGCCAGCATATCAAGCAACCACAATCTGTCAAATATATTTGATTACAATTAAGGTATTCAATTGGGAAAATTTGTCAGTTTTGGATAGCTTGACCTGCTGGCGTCTGTACATTCAAACTCGAAACAAATATAATTCTCACAGTATCCTCAGATTCGTCTTCATCCTCGACACTGGAAAAAATAAACAATTAAAGTTTACTTTTAAAATTCACGGTGTGTACAATTTCTCTTCCTTACGAAACGAATACGTACAACTCATCCAAAATTTCGTTGGCATTATTTTCTATTTCGTCAGCCTGGAAAAAAAGGCGTCATTATTCTTCTGCACTTATTCCTACTTGGGGTTGGCACAGTGCGTCTTTTTTCCATAGGTCTATCAGGCGTCTTCTCATCACTTACTTCCGTACTACATCATCTTCCACACAACCATACATCTTTTCTTTGGTCTCCTGTCTTCATATCATCTTCCGAGTCTTTTCCCAATTATGTCGGGCTTCGCTTCCCGTCTAACCAGCACCTGTAAACAAGTTGCAATCTGACAATCGAATCGACGAACGAATAGAAACAAAATGTATGGGAATGACATCTATGATCGCCCTATTTGTCGAAAGCTTATGTCATTTCTATACTTTTTGTTTCTATTCGTTTGTCGATTCGATTGTCAGATTGCAACTTGTCTATGCCCCCAGATGCGGCTGAATTTTACACGAAGCGACTGCCATCAGACCGCCGCAAACCAATTTCTGGGCAATACCGATATCCTGAGGGTAGACTGGTTGTCAGGCTTTTTGGGCTTCTGACTAACGATTGTCATAGATGTTCGCATAATAACCGGGACCGACGGCTTTACGTGCTCTACGAGGCACGGAGGGGTTTCGATGTTTTAAGAATAATCACTCATCAACAGACTGACCGCGACTAGCACAGCTTAACCTTCCAGATCGGTTGATCAGCATAGTTATAACTTAGCCACGAGCCCCTCTCCTATATTTATATATTTATCAAAATTATACTTAAAACCTTTTTGGTAACATGACATTCCTCTCTAACCATTACATGTAAGAAAAAAGTAAAGTGCATTAAAAAAACACTGAAAGCTCTTCTGAAATTAGACTTTTCCGAATGGGCGCGCGGTTGGAGTCGCATAAAAAATATGGATTTATGACTTGAACCACGATTATTTTCTGCACCGAATGAGTGGGACATACGTATTTATATTGCGTAAGAGATTGAGTGAGATAGCACTAGAGGCCCGCGCTTCTCCGAGAGCATGTGCGCAGAAAAAGTTCTAAAACAAAATAGTTCTTTTTTCAATCAATATAATAGAAAAGATAATTATATTAGATATGACGTCACAAATAGTGATATTGATGAAATAAAATCAAACATACAAACTATTAAATATGAAAATATTAAAATGTCTTTATTGTGCCAAAAATAATAGAAATACAAATACAGATAAAGCCCTAGACCCCACACTAGGATTCCCTGTGTCGTGGGGTCTAGTCTCTTGCAGTCCAGTAGACATATAACTAAGAATATTACTTACCAAATTGGTATTTAATGATGAGGTATCTTTATCATTTAGAATATCTTCAGTACTTTTCTGATGCCTTGAAATAATGATAAATAATGTTGCCGTTAGATGCGTTTGTAAACACATATTTTCACATTCACAATCATTCAGACCAGGAGTAATTAATTACCAGCAGATCATGCAAATATGGGTTCCGAGTGGGGATCGTAGTAGATAGTCTCAAGTTCGAACTCTAAGTTTCCAAAATCATATCATTATAAACCCATATCCATATACTGTCCCACTGCTGGTCACTAGGTTAATGAGGCAGTAGCTTAATATTATATAATTGGTTTTGATAGATCAATTTACAATAATTCATTGGCGACAAATACTCACGCTCTTAACAGTAATGAAGGCTTTGTTTCCACTACTACCTAGAAAAAAAATAATTAAAGACTTGAATCTACCTTATATAAAATGTACTTTGTTTATATGTTTTAAATGACGCTTATATAATAAATCTGGATGAAATTTAATTCATAGATCAAATAATTACAATGAATAATGTAAAGGAAAGTTCGTATACTTACAAGGGATGAGCGCCTACAAAATAAAATAAAAAACTTAGTAATGTCGTACGTCTAAGTAACGAAATATATTAGATCAATTTATAAACATAAATCATACAGTCATAAAAAATATAGCCACATCAAAAAATTATAAACGTAGCTAACGTATAAGCTACGGCGTAGCATCGACTACGTCGTAGCGGCTACGTCGTAGCAGATGAGCTTTCATTTTAGCTTTTCTAAAAGCGGCTTTAAGCTATGACAATAATTTGAGAAGTCTATTGATTATACTCAGTATCTTTAAGATGGAATAGAAAAGAATAGAATAGTCTATTCTATTCTCTTCTGTAAGGTGGATTTATTGATAGGTAACGATATCGCCAAGTTAATTGCAAAGCCTTTAAGTTGGAAATCCTATTGGTCTCAAGCGCTACTGCTATGGTTGAGGTGCTGGGTTCGATTACCAGGTCGAGTATGTTATTAGGTGTCGCTATGAAATTCTTAGTAGCAGCTCTGAGTTTGAATTTGTGCCTGGTTTAAGGCAGTAGGCTCACCCGTTATTACATGGGCCTTAAAAATACTGGTTAACTGTGTGTATACATTTAGTGTACACCACTGTCTAACCCTTTGAGGAATACAGACGTGCGTATATTATATTATAATCAAATATTAATAAAAATACTTACTTCGCCTTTCCTTGGTTACTATTTTGGGCTGCTTCTAAAATTTGTTGCTGCAATGAAGGTTTAGAATATAACATTAAATATTATAATACGAACGATAGTATAATATTATATAATAAAAAACGGAATTATAATGACAATAAGCTCGCTCCTTATTACATGGGATTTATGTCACATTAGTACAATTGGCGGTCTTATTGTTAAAAGCGATTACAGACGATCATTGGCGTTATGTGCATTGAGTGTCTGTGTGTGTGAATTATAATATATAAATAGATTAAGTACATATATACTTACCAGTATATTTCCATATCTAGGGCCACTACTCCATATGTTCTCGTCAGTTGTACCATATTTGTAACTACATATGGGAAAATTATAATAATTAATATCGATATGTC
Organism: Acronicta alni; assembly: GCA_964056405.1. Lineage (NCBI taxonomy): Eukaryota > Metazoa > Arthropoda > Insecta > Lepidoptera > Noctuidae > Acronicta > Acronicta alni. The sequence goes on along the minus strand of OZ043915.1, from coordinate 14,684,942 downwards.
ATTCAGGAATGAAGAAATGTAGAAGAAGGTATAACTGAAAGGCTGCAAACTTAAGTAGCGATGGGCGGGGTATATTTCTTCTAGAACTGATTGCTCTTGGCAAAAGGTTCTCGAGTGGAGACCATGCATAGGAAAAAATGGCGTAGGATGTCTTCTAACTGGTCCTTAGTGCAGCACTCGTTGGAATTATGCTCAGCTTGGGCAGAGCAGCTGCCGTGATCTGGTTGCGACAATCAAATGGGTGGTGACCTCCCGCTTCCAATTGTAAGTGATCTGAAGCCTCTGCCTTCTACTGCGAGCAAGTTATGCTTGCATAACTATGAGCATGAGAGGCGGCGGAAGGGGAGAAAGAAACGTCCACCTCTCTCTCGATCCGCAGTTGATGCATCGGGCGCAAAAGAATGGTTATTCATAGTAATGTTAGTTACTAATTTAAGACTTACATTTCTCCGTCTGCAATAGCGTTGTTAGTATTGATCCCATTTAAAACGTTTGCCTGTAATGAAACAATTTCATTTTATTTCTATTAGCAGGTCTTCACCTTGTTTCTGAACATTTTATATACAGTTATCAACTATTAAAGTCTTTTATTAGGGTAATCAACTATTAACGTAATTTAATATAAAGTACTCATCAAATATTAAAGCCTATAAAATGCTTTAATTGTTGATGATATACAGTTCTTCAAAGGCTTTCATATACAGTTATTATCAACTATTAAATTCCTTGTTCAGAGAACAACAAAATTAAACTACAAGCACATAATTCTCTTAAAAAGAAATCGATCAGAAATTCATTCAAGAAAAACACAGTTAATGTTTTTTATTATTGTTGTATATATTTTATAGTATTTTATGTTTTGTCATATTTTATATGGACCTTGTTGCCTGAAATAAATAATAATAATGTTCCTGGTTCCTCTCGCTGGGGCCCTGACCACCGGTAGCTTGGATACTGTTCCCGATACCGGTGGGCTACTATTTTTTATATTTTTAAATGTTTTACAATCTTTTTATACTATTTGTTAAATATTTAAAAATATAAATAATAATTATGTATAATATAAATGAATAAAGAGAATAATAAGAATGTTTTTGATACACGGGTATATAAACAAAACTAATTAGCCAGTTCATAGAAAAACTCAGTAAATAATACTCTGCATATCGTTTGAAATATAAAATTTAAAATTCTTACTCAATATTGTACTTACTAAGAGTTTTTCAACCAGTGATTTTTCAGCTGTTTTTGATCCAATGATCGGATTGCTTTCTTCTGATTTACCGCCCCTGAAATGTTTTAACCAAAATGATAAAATGATAATTTATTTCTGAAAATAGATCTTTGAAAGACTCTTTCACTACTATTACTTTACTAATACGTGGTGACACCATTTTATGACAAATTCCCAGAAGAAACGTCACACTGAGATTTAAACTGCATTGTACCTACTCGTATTCTAAGTGTCTGTGATTTAGCAAAATTCTTTTTCAGATACAATAAATTTATTTAGAAATAAAAATATACTGTCAAACTTACTTCCCGTAGCCTCGAAAATCATTTTTATTTCTTTCTCCCAGTATGAAATTAGCCTGAAAATATTCGGAACTTTAATTATAATTGACATTTACATCATCAGTTGTAGTATCATAGTAGAATAATAAGCTTACTAGCAGTTGTTCAACCTGAAACTTATCATCACTCTTCGGACTACGTTCTTTGGCTTGTTCGTACCTGTTAGGGATAATAATCAAATTAAGGTATAAATTTGAAATAATTACTATTTTAAAAGCATGTAATATCCCACTGCAGGATAAAAGCGTTCCCACTCTCCTTCTACTTCTCTCTTCAGTTAAAAACCAGTCGTTTGGCAGTGTCCAGCTTATCCTGTCATCTCCGTCAAAGCCTTCGTTGCCGTTTGCATTTTATGTGACAAGCAATAGACAAAATATAAAGAGTAGGATTACTTATTTTTTATGTTAACATTCATAAGTAATTATACTTACTTTTTCTTTGCTCGAAACCGATCAAGACTTTTTACCGACTTCAAAATTTTCGCCTGCAAACAAACAAAAAGGTAAGAAAATCCTTTAAAAGTATCGTTTTTTATACCACTAAGCTGGTAAACGAGCAAACGGCCCACCTAATGGTAAGCGGTTACCGTAGTAATACCAGGGGTATCACTAGCGCGTTGCCGATACTGTAAAATGAAAGAGGAATAGTTGGCAATATAACTGTGAAAGTCTCCCCACTGCCACCACAACGTTTCCTCGCGGAACACTGGCAACCTTGCTCACCGTTAGGAACACAACACAGCTCAAAGCAGTATTATTTCACTTCGATTAAACATTAGTAGGTACCTTTAAGTAGTAGTATTAAAACAAAAGCATAAGCATTAAATGTGTAGTGACATCTACCGCGCTACATGGAACTACGTTCAAATCCTGAATCGCGCAAGCAACATTCGCAACGAAAGTTGCACATATATAATCACCCGACATCAACCGTTGGGTCGTGGCCCGCCAGGCAAAACACCCGCCTGGTCGGAGGATCCTCCCTTTGGATGGAGGGGCTATATACCTTGCCTCTCCACACTGGTAACCCCAAAATGTTTAGAACATAGTCTTCAAAGTTGCTTTGTTCATGAGGTTAAAACTCAAATCTTACCGTTAAGTGATCATTCCTTGAGTTAGTATTAGAATCTCGAGTTTTCTTTTCATCCTGCCTGAAAATGTTAAATACAACTAGGTATGTAATTGGCTAACGAAAATTTACTCTCTCTTTCTCACTTCCTCTCTTTCTCCGTCTTTATCTCATCATCATTTTCCGAGACTTTTCCCAATTGTATTGGGGTGGGCTTTCTTTCTCCGTCTCTATCTCATCAACAGCTTCCGAGCCTTTTCTCAACTATGTTGGGGTCAGATTCCAGTCTAACCAGATGCGGCTGAATATCAGTGTTTTACACGAAGCGACTGCCATCAGACCTCCGTAACCTAATTTCTGGGCAATACCGATATACTGAAAATGGACTGGTGGTCAGGATTTTTAGGCTTCTGGCTACCACTAACTATTGACATAGGTGTTCGTATGATAACCGGGACCGACGGCTTTATGTGCTCTCCGAGACACTGAGGGGTCTCGATTGCAGATTGGTTGATTAGCTTAGTCACAACTTAGCCAACAAGCCCAAGAGCCTTTTTTATCTTTTATATTAATACCACTTATAGACTTACCTATTCTATCTTAATACTAAAATTATAAAGTTATTAAGCAAAGAAAAATTCGACCGCGGGCAGGATTCGAACTTGCGTCTTCTGGTTAGGTAGACCACTAAGCCACCGCGATAACTACCCGCCATGTCGAATTTTGCCTTCGCTTTCTGAATTTACGTCTTAATGATGACTAAAATTGTACTAGAGTAACTATATATGTATGAATAATTATGTCCTCTACAATTAATCGACATGACTTTTACTGACGTACTGGTAAATGAGAGAAGACAGACAAAAGGTAGCACAATTACTCTGAATAAGTTCCAGCATAATCTAGATTTACTACATTCTCCACAAATATCCCCGCAAGGATACTTATCTCTAAGTATCTTTGCGAGGATGAGACGCCCTATTTATGTCAAATTATGTAATTTACATTTTTTGTTTGTGGTACAGTACCCTTTTTTTTTGCAACATCTACATTAGTTTTTTTCTCTATTCCTTATAAAGTCATAAGGATTAACTATCATTATTAAAAATAATACAGAGAAATAGAGTGATTAAAATAATAAGATACAGGTAAATTAACAATTGATATTTGGGGCATTTTACACAGTACGATCTAGTTCCAAACTAAGCAGAGCTTGTTACTATAGGTACTAGATAATAGATGTAATACTTCAATAAATTTTTTTTGTTAATACATAGTTATAATACATAAGAACTCAGACAAAACAAACACTTATAGTTTGAAATAAAACTACTTTTTACGAATTTTATCGCGTTATATTATTAATCCCGACGTTTTGGACCCCTTACAGCGTCCATGGTCACTCGTAGACTTTGTAACGATTTCAAATTTAGTATTTATGTGATAAATTTAAAGTTTATCAATTAAATACTAGTATTCGTTCCCTGTGGGAGTTGAACCCACCCATCTCGTGGTCAGCAGTTCAACACCCGAACCACTAGACCACAGACGTCGTCAAGATGTATAATATACAGATAATAATTACCTGTTAGTGTCAATCATATTGAATCTGCCGTACACATCACTATGTTTAGTCTTCGGATATCTGAATATCGATTTTGATATTGTTTTCGGCGTTTCCAAATAAAATCCTGGAATAATATGCATCGCCTCAACAGATTCATGAGCGTCTCCAGGTGTAGAAAACCTTCTTCCCTAAAATGAAATAAAAAAATACTCATAACATAACATACTATCGCGTCAAAAGGTTAGGCAGAAGTGTGCGAATTTATACACAATGAGGATGAGGCTATTTTTTTTATTCATGAATGCATGTTAAGCATCACTGCGATCTATAATGGAGCACGCTTGCCTAGAAGAAATCGATTCACCCGAGATTTAAAGACACCCAGATTATAGCTATTGGGGAAGATTCCGACTCAGGAAGGTCATTCCACATTTCAGCGGTACGCATGATAAAAGTAGTCTTAGAGCATTTCGTTCATTTGGCTATTGCCATCGGGCACAAATTCAAACTCCGAGCTAATACTGAGAATTTCGTAGAAAACCTCAATAATACTGCTCGATCTAGGAACCGAACTGAGAACCATTAGCGTAGTAGTCACGCTTACAACCACTAGGTTGATGTGCCTGATGATGATATAAGATGGTTTATCCAAGAAACACCACGCATGTGAATGGTAAAGCCATCTGGCTATATATACCTATCACCTTTTTCATCATCATCATCATCATTATCAATCCATATATTAGTCCTACTGCTGGGCTCTCCTCTCAGGATGAGAGAGGGATTAGGCTCTAATCCAGTACTCTGCCCTAATGCGGGTTGGCAGACTTCACACACTGCCGAGGAAAATCTCTAAGGCATGCAGGTTTCCTCACGATGTTTTCCTTCACCGTTTAAGCAAGTGATAATAAATTATTAATACGCACATGATTCCGAAATGTCAGAGGTGCGTGCCTTGGGTTCGAAGTCGAGACCTTTGTCTAGCCAGATCAGTAGTCACCACTAGGCTATCCACCTTTTTTCATCTTACATAATATACAACTTTAATACATCAAAAGGACTTACTAGAGTAATTGCAATGCACTGCGTTGTAATGAGAATTGCGGTTTCAGATGTTTACGTGCCCAATCGCGCAATTAGTATTAGGGCTTTGAGCACTGATTAGCTTTTGCAATGAGTGATGAGTGCATGGCTGAATATGACTTGCTATTTTTACTTCGCCATATAAAGACGTTTTGTTTTTTTAATTCCGCATACAATATTAAGATGGCTCTTTAACACCATCACGTTTATGTATTGAATGACGTGAAAATCCATTAATTTATCTTTTTGTATTTTTTGGCATTTTCCATGCTAAGATTATAAAGTTATTAAGCAAAGGAATCCTGCCCGCGATCGAATTATTCCTTTGCTTAGTAATCCATTCATTTATTATTTTGTAGCTTAGGTTATAAACTTATGTTACTATTTTTTATACTTATGTTCAATCTATTAACCATTAGGTTAGTAGGTAAATACCTTAAATAATAATTAAAACTGTAACTTCAACAATCATTATTGAAATTAAAATCATGTAATATTCAAACTTAAAACAATCAAATAAACTAAATTAGAAACGTCGTCAGATGTCAAAGTATGATGCATCTTAGTTGAGAAACTAATTTAATTTCAATGATCGAAGTGTGTCTACAAAACACGACATTAATTACGTGGAATATTTAAAGTTTCATAAATATAATGACTTCACACATTATACCGTAACATCACATGGTCGCAAGGTCTAAAAACGAATGCATCAAAATAGTTTCAAGATAATTACGAGCAAAAGGTTTTTATCTTAAGATTATAAAATGATCTGAAATTAAAGTGAAGTAAAGAGAGGAGCGCAGAAGAGAAGTAGGGTAATAAAGTATATTTCAGGAAAGTGAAGAGAGGAGAAGATAAACGAAGTGAAATGAAGTGGAATTAACTCATGAGAGGAGAAAAAAATCGAAGTGAAATGAAGTGGTGGATGTACAATACATAATTTCGTTCGAGAACTATACGATATTATTTAGGAAACAACGCATTATACGCTGTATTGGGCAGACGCCTGAAGTTAAAATTTCAGAGATAACATTATGAAACAAAGCGATTCCACTGTGGAAAAGTTTTGACATCCCAAACCTAGTAAGGTAGAGAGATACTGACGGGCATAAAATGTACACCTACGCAAATATTACATTATTTAAAAAGATGTACTTACCTAGTAATTAATAGATAAATATTTGAGACATTTTACTTAGCACCATCTAGTCCCAAATTCAGCAGAGCTTTTATTGTGAATATAATAGATTACATGACACTAGATTATGAATATAATACCTACTTATATACCTTTCCAGTTATCCTATTGTCCGACATTTTTCTTCAAGAAGGGTGTGAAAAGATTTTTACAGGCTCTGAAGAAATGTAGCTGCTACCGCTCTTAAAAAGAAACACAGTGAAAGTTTACAGAATAATCTAATAACATCCTAAGGGTTTTCATTCCTTAAGTACCTAATCATTTTCTTAAGCAAAAACCATTTTGAAAATTGTTTTTCTAAGAAAATTATAGGACTTAACTTTGTTTTTATCGTTCATTAGCGTCAGAACGGAATTTATGACGAGGATAATTTTATTGCTATAAACAAAAGATGGTTTGTTTTTAATAGCATCGTTAAGCCATGACTTTGAGGTTTTAATTTAAGAAAAATAAAACTAAAAGTGGTTGGGTGTAATAAATTAAATTCAATCAAATACGAGATTTTTAATCGCTTTATTTGAAAAAAAAAAAAGAAATGCAAACTTCTTACTTATTTCAATGCACTAGAGTTCTTCTGCTTTAAGCATACACGTATATAGGATGCCTTATTGGTCGCTTGTCTATCGTGTGATTCTCTCATCCAATTCTAGATTAATAGTATAAGTAATAAGTAATTCTAGGCATCATTGGGTAGGTATTTCTACGAAATTCTCAGCAGCAAATGACAATTTGGATTTATGCCCGGTAAATGGCGATATTCTTGTACTTCTACCTAACCATTTGGTAATACATGCGTGATGCTGTATAAACCAAACTGTAGGTGCACTTCAACTTGGCTCACACTGTATTTTTCGGTTGCTCGTAATTTTCTGTAAACCTAGATAAAAGGCTTTAACAGTTCTACATGGACTTCCACTACGAAGCTTTAAAATGCACTCCAAATGTTTCTGAGTACATTTTGTGGTAAGCATAAAACGTAGAAGATATACTTGGTAACCGTTTGCTATTTTTTTTGCATGTGGTTCTACCTTGCATTGATGTTGATTAATGCAAGGTACTATAAAAGTAATATTTTACTATAAAATATTACTATAAAAAAAATATCCACGCCATCTAATGACAAATTTCGTCACTAATAATTAGTTATCATCATAATTATTATTAACCTCGTTTAATGTACCAGTGTACGGGTCTATTTCCATAATATGGGGCACTTCTCTTAAAATCCATTAAATGAATCTGATAAAAAATTCACTAATTCCAACCTAACAACAAATTTTCCTACAGTGAGGTTAGGTAACCCAGAAAAAAATACCCACCCCAGAAACTTACTGAATAAAATAAATTAATAACAAAAGTTTATGTAAGGAAAAAATATTTATTGTTCTTGAATAATATGCAATGAAACGTTTCACAAACTTTTTAGAATTTCAGCATTGACTTAGTCGAAAATACAAATGGAATTAAGATTAATCAAATGAAAGGAAAGGAATTAAAGTTTAATTAGCAACTACGAATACCCAGCGAGGGATAATATTCTTAGTCAGCTCTGAGATCTGTGTATGTAGGTATTCTGCTTTAACGTAGGGTTGGCTTAACCTTCGGGGTTACGAGTGTACACGACTCCCATGGCTCCAACCATATGAATTAGATACAACGTCAAGTCAAGGGAGATGTGGGATTTTTACTTGGATTGATGGAGGATTTTTCACCCTATAAAAAGGATTCATTTGGAATTGCGCTAGTTATGGTTTTATAAAAATCAAAGTGACATCCTACTACCTATCTACTATCGTTTAACCTACGAGTCAGTAATTTTAATTTCATTCATAATTAACCCATTTGTTGTCCCACTGCTGGGTCCGAGGATTGAGAATGAGAATCTATAGTCCACCACGCTAGCCGACCGCTGACTCGATATCAACGATGCGACACTCGATGATCATACAAATCAATTGACATAATTATGTATGAAAAATTATTACTTTGGTAACGAATTGATGATATTATGGTGATACCTTTTTGTTGTGTTAGTAATTGTTTGTATGTTTTTTTTTAAATCCATTGAAATTTACCCGGGAGACGTCAGCACGAACTGATAGATTTACTATAAATTTCGTAATACGAATATAACATCACGCCTGTATTTCCCCGCAGGGTTAGGCAAAAGCGTAATAATGTATAGTTCACCGGTACCTATGTTTTAGGTAGCCGATTGCTATAGACTTAGATTTTCATATAAAAACCCAATAGGTAACACTTTGGTTGACTTGGAAATTGGACCAAGGACCTTTAGCGTTGCAGTCGCGCAGTTGGCAACTAAAAATTGAAGTTCATCTATATCGATATAATAATAAATTACCATAATACGATGACTATGGCGATAATAACTATAGGGTTTGTATACGTATGTGATAATGTTGTGATTATCCATTCCATTTCGGATTTATTTAATCCTTTAGAGCGCTTAATAGCATATAATAACCAGAGCAAAAACAATTGCATTAATGCGGTACAGATAAAACACTCGCTGTTTATATTAATTAATCTTTAGTCACAGTGTAGTGATATCTGAGTTTCGCCAACACGATCATGTTCACTCTGCAATTTTAATACTCTGTGACCAAGAAATATTGTCCTGGATTTATAATACATCATATTGACGTGTCTGAGCTGAGGGTAGCAATATATGAAATCAGAAAATGCAACCTGATATTGGCTTCGGAGAAAAATGTGAAAAGTTTGAATGACATATCGCTTAAGTTGTAAATGTCATAATATTGGATTGATTACAGCAGCAATAACACTGTGTAGATGAGAAGAAATACTCTGAATTTATGCAATTTAAATTACCTGTAATAATAAATATATTAATGTATAATAAATCGTACAGACGCCAGCACATCAAGCTACCACAATCTGTCAAATTTCTTTGATAGATTTTCAACTTTAATACAAAGTAATAAGGTTCATCCTTTGGATAGCTTGCACTGCTGGAGTCTGTACATACTTTTGTATGCGTAAAATTGATTTTGCTTGTTATATTAATTGTCGCCTAATATGTACACTTAGTCTTAATTATTATAGTCTTTAATAATTCGTCGCTGCGCCTGCCAAATTCCATATGTGCATTTTTTTATTTTTTGTTTTTTGCACTAAATATAATCTCCGTTACATTCTCGAGTGTTGATAAAATACTTTTTGTAATTTTCGAACTAGAAACAAGCTCAACAAATTCTATATGTGTTTTGACCGTTACGAAAAATTCGTATGTGCCGAAATGCACATGAAGGATTTGTGTTCTGTCTTCAGTCGCCCGCCAACTGTGTTAGAGATGTGAGCGTTGTGGTGTAAATAACACTACAAAAAAGTTTGTAGGAGTAAAAACACAGTAAAAGTGGTAAGTTCATAGTTAATTTACTTCATAGCAGTTATTTCTCATTTATTCTCCTCAAGTTATTGATAATTTATCATTCATACCTGGCCAATTTAAATAAATAATTTTGTAACCTAACATTTGTGAATCGCGTCTTTATGATAATGTTAAAATATAAACATAGTAAATTATCTGTTGATTATTATTTGACTATTATCATAATAATAACGCTATAATATTAGTGTGTGATAAATGCGAAAGTTTCTGAGTATATGAGTGTATGACTGTGTATCTTTGTTTTAACTTCACGTTACTTTATCGCGTTGCAAAGCCAGCAAATCTAAGAAATGGTCTTTGATTTGCTGGCTTTGCAACGCAAAAAAGTAACGTGTAGAATAAACAAACTAATCACTTACACTTACACAAAATTAAAGTCAATATCTGAGTATATTTTACATTTTCGATGCTAAGATATGAAGTTATTTTAGCGAAGGAAAAATACGACTGCGGGCAGGATTCGAACCTGCGTCTTCTGGTTCGGTACACTAGACGCTATGACCACTAAGCCACCGCGGTCATAGCGAAGACGCAGCCAGGTTCGAATCCTGCCCGCAGTCGTATTTTTTCTTCACAAAAATAACTTAACAATATTTAAGTATTTTAAACTTAGGAATTATGTAGTTAATGCGTGTGTTTACGTTTGTTTGTATGATATTTATTATAATACATAACTGTAATTTTTTTATTATTTTTTTTATATAGAAGATTTGAGTGCGTTTGGCCGCACCTCACCTGATGGTAAGTGACTGCTGCAAATTTACCTACACTCTTTGCCTACGTTTTTGCTTTTTGTTCAAAATTAAAATCAGCAACAGCAGGATACTTATGTTAATCAGAATCAGGAAAGCCCTAAAGTGTTTCAGGAAGGTGACCTAGTCTTCGTGATCGAGTACTCTCAGTCCCAGGGCAATCTCGATCCTGGCATGCGAGGGCCATATAGAGTTATTCGAGTGCTCCGCAATGGTCGATACGACCTAAGGTTTGTCACTGGAGCCTATGGAAAGACCACGTATGCGGCTGCACAGTTTATGGTGCCTCGGAGGGGAGAATGGACCCCTGAGACTGACTGACAGACTGACTGACTGACTGAGTAAGCCTGTCTGGTGTGTAGACTACGCGGCATGGTTAGCCTTGTAAGGCTTTTGCCGGTACTCTGTATTGACATCTACGCGGTATGATGGCCTCGAGAGGCATCTGCCGGTAGTGTCTGTGTGTGAAGTCTACGTGGCATGTTTGGCTTGAAGGGTCAACTGCCCGTAGCCACCGGGAGGTACACCTGCCACTCTGTGGAGGCCCCTGCCTACGGTGTGAAAGCTTTTCGGCTAGGGTATGGGTTCGGCCGGACCCATACCTAACCAACGAGTCTCCAAGTGTCCTGTGAGCGCTTGGGGTTGATTATTACGCTTTCGTGTGTGTTTGCATGTATTCTAATATGGCATGTGCTTAATTCACATCCTATTAACACAATTGGGGGTGTTATCTGTTTGTGGTTTTAAGAAAAAGTCGCAAATTTATGCATCTCCAATTATTCTGTCAATTGCTTTACGACGTTACACATGACACATACTTAGTCGGTTAACTCGTTGCAGACACAGATTATGCTGACGATGATTGCTCAGAGAACAGTAATCTACCTGTGCTTTCGAGGACAGAGGCAGATAATGAGCAACCAGGGCCGTATCAGACTCCAACTGAAACAAATGTTGCAGAACCGCGGCACGGGTCCCTTCCTGTGCCTAATCGAGTTCCCGAAGAACCTGACTGGGACGTCAGGATGTCAGGAGAGGCCGTGTTAGATGTGACTAATAAAGAGAGGGGGTAGAATGACGGAACGATATAAAAGCAGCGCGACTGGCGGCAACGGGTGCCCTAGTCCGGTTAAGTTTTTAACTCCCTCGAGCTAAAAACAATGTCCGACCGAAAAAAAAAAGGCGACGGGTGATTGTTCGTTGAACTCTCGTACTGGGCGGACGTGCCTTCCATGTTGATTTTGTTAAAAATTGTTTTCTTGATAATTATATTTTTGTTAATATTTAGGTTAATAGATTTTTATTTTTTAAAAGGAATTTCACTTCTTATTTCCAATAATATTATAATAATAATTATTGTTAAGCACGACTGATTATTTTTTTAGTTTTAGTACTTCCTAATGATTTTATTATATTTTGTTATTATAAGAAAACTTAAGGATCACATAACGACAAACGTTAAAATAACAAAAAAATACATATTTTCAAATCCTTGATGTGCAATAATGCACATACATAATTTTTTTAGACAGTTTTAAAACAGATATGTGCAGTTTTTGGCTAAAAAAAATTATAACTCCCATAAATAACTAATATTAGTGGCAAATCTTGTATTCCTTATATGTCTCAAATAAATATCTTTGTTATTGCATTAACACTTTTGCAGTTTTTCCGTTTATTTATTCAATAACACGTTTTTTGTTGTTTCCCAAAACCTTACAAAAATCACATATGGAACTTGTCAGGCGCAGCGACGAATTATGATGTGTTAATATGAGAGGAGACCCGTGCCCAGCAGTGGGACAGTATACAGATTAATAATGGTGATGTGTTAGTGTAACAATTGTAGGTAAAACAATAAATAAAATAAACAGTTATATTATTTCACTTTGAAAACTAAAACGAATACGATTGATAATGATGGTATAGATTATTATGATCATGATGAGTATAGCGATGATTATGACGTCAATGATGATGAAAATAGTTTTCAATACGACGGCCACGGTGTATTGATGACTACTTATTACCTATTTGACAATTATTTATTTATTAGGTATACCAACTGTTGTTACAGCGGAACATAATTAATATAATAATGATACAATGTCGGTTTTGACAATACTGCTCAACTAACCTAGCATTCGATGCATTCACAGTTATTCCGGAGCACATTAACAAAAGATAATTTAAATTTTTTTACCTGATAATTTTAACACAACAGACAATTAGTGAATCGCTTTTTGCAAGATGAATGAAGAAGTAAACTTGTAGGAAAGAAAAACAATAGTTAACAAACACTGATTATATACGACGACAGTAATGGTGATGATGTTGCTTAAAATGGTAATGATTATTACGATGATGATGATTATAACGATGATAGTCATAGGGATGGTGGTAATAATATAACTGACACTAAACGTGAATAAACACTAATGATGATGACGCTATAACTCTCATGATGTTCATAAAGATGATAATACATAAAGATCATAATGATGATGATGATAATTTGACGACGTCTGTGGTCTAGTGGTTCGAGTACCGGACTGCTGATCATGGGGTCGTGGGTTCGATTCCCACAGGACACAAATATTTGTGTGGTTAAAACATAAGTGTTTGTGTTTGTCTGGGTGTTTCTATGTATTATAAGTATGTATTTACAAAAAAAAAGTATATAAGTATTATATCCATTATCTAGTACCCATATTACAAGCTCTGCTTAATTTGGGACTAGATGGTGCTGTGTGAAATTGTCCGAGAATATATATTTGTCCAAGAATAATGGGCGATAATAACGTCAACGATGATGACGATGACGATGAGAGTTAATACGATGATAATGTTGACCACTGTAATGAACGTGATAGTGATGATAATGTACAGATGTTGATGTATATATTTACTTTCGTAATAACTACTTACTTTAGTTTTTTTATTGTACTATCTGATAATATCAATCCAATTAAAACTATCCACTCCAATATTTCAACGCGATACGGTGTACAGAGGGCAACGCATATTGAAAATTAAATTCAACTTGCAATGTACTACAGGCTAAGACCAGCGGGGTGCAAGCTGCGTTGCTATGTGTACTTAATTTCCCATCTGTGTAGCAAGCGAGCACGTAACAAGTTTATGGAGGGTGAACGCACCAATTAACAGCGTTAACGATTTGATATTTTTACTAAGTTGTTTATGGATTTTATGTCTGTCATGATAATCTAAGAGATAATTAATAATTGGTTGTCTAGGTGTAAAGCAAAGTTTACAAAAAGTTAGAAAAACTTTTTTTTTTAACCAAATTTCCTAAATTAGGCTTACACAATTGCAGAAGAAAATTGGTAATCCTTAACCGTTTAGGAGCCCCTTATTATTCTGGCAGTTCTTTTATTTCTTTTAGTTCTTTCATTGAACTGCCTTATAAGCCTAGTGTTTTTGAGTCAATACTATGCTAGAGGTTCCAGATTCGATTCCAGAGTTGAAAAGTGCTGTTGGGGTTATTTGTGAAACTCGCAGTTCAGCTCTGAGTTTGGATTTGTACGCGGTTGATGGAAAAGAAAAACATATAAGAAATGAAAAATGCGAAGGATTAGGCCCTACCATGCTGGCCTTATGTGGGTTGGCAGACTTCACAAACCGTCGAGAGTATTTCTCAGCCATGGAGGTTTCCGCATGATGTTTTTCTTCAACGTTAAAGCGAGGAATAATTAGTAAAGAATACGCACATGATTGGAAGTCAGAGGTGGTTTGGAGTTGAATTCGAGACCTTAGACTTGGCAGTCTAATGGCGGTCTTATCACTAGACTATCTCTGCATATAACGTTTGACTTAAATGTGTGGAACATTTAAGTCAACCGAAGAAAGTTTATATTTACAGCATGATGGATAAGAAACTTGGGAAAACATACTTAAGTTATCAAACGGCTATTTATCTTAAAGTCTTTGTAGAAGGATTGGACTCAACGGAGCTGTTGTCTACGAGTTTTTGCTCTTGATTTTGCATAAATATCCGTCTAGGGATTTTAAGATTAGTTTAACCACTATACCAGAGAAAGTTTGGCACCTAATAGTACTTAGTACTGGATTTAGTACTTAATATTCCTAGTAGTGTAATGGTTCTTATGTTATCTTATCTGAACTGTGGAGGCTGTCATAGCCAGCTACACTGCGACCAAATAAATGTGATCTGTTGTGTTGTCCCCAGCAAGGTACATTCCTAACTCTTCAAAGATGTGGTTCATGAAGGCGGCTAACTCACCAAGAGGAAGGAACCTTTAGTCTTCCGGCTTCGGGTATCCGTTGCCAAGATGAGTGTGATTGTGACCTGGATTGTGACGTAGATGTGTAATGATATTTAATAATGGATGGTAGCCTCTGTTCATGATGCTGAGTTTGTCTGGGGTGGTTGCCAAATATTCTGCCGTTATGTAATAATGTGGTAACATTATTGTGTTCTGCTTTTTGTTTATAAATATTATTGGGACATTTTACCCAACAGCACCATCTAGTCCCAAACTAAGCAGAGCTTGTACTATGAGTACTAGACAATGGATATACTAATACTTATATACTTTTTTTGTAAATAAATACTTATAATATATAAGACACACCCAGACAAACATAACCACTTTATGTTCGTTAGAATCTAACCCACGACCTTATGATTAGTACTCCGGTACTCGAACCACTAGACCACAGAAGTCGTTAAATGTCATCTTCATCGCTTTGATCTCAATATATGATAAGAAATATGATAAGAATGGTCACTTATCTAATGCTGCTACAAGCGCAGTTGAACTTACTTATAACTTAATCATGTGCCTCTTTTCATCACGCCTAAAATAATTATTTGCCACAATACAATTTAAAACAGATCCATAAACAGAATATAAAATTACATTATCCAAAATATTCCATAGTCATCATCAACCCACCTCACCCTATTGTAAAATCGATTTTGACGTTAACGCTACCTTGCATTATGTAGGAGAGTATGTTTGTTGTACTGAAAATTGTGTCCGACAAGCGTCTAAAGGAATTTGTGTCGGTCGAGAGACAATTACTTTGGTCGTTTAACGACAGCATCCTCGTTCTGAGAGGTAGGTGCACGTTTTGTTTAAAATATGCTATTTCTTCATTCATATTTAATTTTAAGAGAAGTAAACTGCATAGTGAGGGTATTTCCACTAAAGCTGCCTGACAGGGGATGCACCTCCGCCTTGCAGAAAATCGAAGTGAAGTAACAGTGTCAGTTTCGCAAACGTCAAATTAACGTCACAAGTGTCAACCTGTGACGTTTAGGACATTGAAAATGGATAGCAAAAAATTGAGATTTTTTAAGTACCAGTAGTTAGTAGGTAAGGTGGCATCGTTCGATATTGAAGTTAAGTAATTCGAGTCGGTTGAGGAGCAAAAACTTGCTTTTCTATGGTGTTACTGACGTCACCATAAAGACGTAAATTCAGAATGTGAAGGCAAAATTCAACATGGCGGGTAGAACTCGCGGTGGCATAATGGTCATAGCGTCTGGTGTACCTAACCAGAAGACGAAGGTTCGAATCCTGCCCGCGGTCAAATTTTTCCTTTGCTTAATATCTTTAAAATCTTAGCATGGAAAACGGCAAAAAATACAAAAAAAGATACCAGAATTACCTTTAAATCACTTCTTTTTTTTTCTCTATTCAATAATAAAACAAATTGCTTATCTAGTACCACAGTTAACGAACGTGTTACGTCACACTAATTAAATGAATCGCTCGCTTGTGTAGAGAGACGTTTTTCTTGCAAAGATGGATGTGGGATGTCGGGATATGGTGGTGTAAAAATACCCGCCATTTTTATCCTAAGCTTGGAAAGAAAAAGGATTGAATAATAAAAAAGCGTCTTGTTAGTATGGACCTTATATAGAGCTTTATTTTTTTAGTGTTATTTTTTAAAGCTCGTGGCTAATCGATCTGCAAGGTTGTGCTTAACTTCTGACTTCAAAAAAGGAGGAGGTTCTATGTTCGACTCTAAATTTTTTTTACTATGCGATGAAAAAGCTTTTAATATTGACATTAATACTTATTTAATCATGAGATACATTACATGTTGAATTTGGAAAACTGGTTTGCATCCGTGACACATCACTTTTACGGAAGATATTTTTTGAGACGTTCATGAAAGGGTTCAGCAGTTTAGGCGTAAAAGTGTAACAGACAAACAGACATATTTACTTTCGCATTTAGGTATAATATTCATCATATCAAAATTTAAACCATCTTTCAACTTTCTTTAGGCTCGAAATATAATTTAATACTCTTGTATAAAACTTATATCCATTTTCCTGGCGAGCTCAACGTATGCAGATAATATTATTGATAAATGTGTACTCAGGTCGGATTTACGCGTCAAAAGCTAATCCGGGATCATACGGATGATGCGCAAGTACCATCCAGAAGTATTTGGTTTTATAAATAAAATGATAGACGCATTTATAACTCTATAGTTAATAATTATTTTTGGACAATTTTACACAGCATCATCTAGTCACAAACTAAGCAGAGCTTGTACTATGGGTACAGGACAATGGATATAATACTTATATACTTTTTTTTTGTAAATACATACATAAGAAACACCCAGACAAACACAAACACTTATGTTCATCACTTAAATATTTATTGTTTGTGGCAATCGAACCCACGACTATAGATAGACTCTAGTGATAGTGTTGCGTTAGAGGTTCTGGGTTATCCAGGTCGAGCAAGTATTATTGGGATTTTTTTATGAAATTCTTAGTAGCAGTTCGGAGTTTGGATTTGTGCTCGGTTAATGACAATAGGCTCGCCCCCTATTACATGGAACTTAAACATACCGGTGAACTGTGAAGGGTTAGGCAGAGGTGTACATTACAGTACACCTCTGCCTAACCCTTCGGGTAAGACAGGCGTGAGTATGTTAAGTTATGTTAAGATAGATAATTATCAAGTATTTGGAATAATAATCTAGTCATGCCTCGTAAAATCACAGCTGAGAGTAATAAATATTCTATACTTAATATTACTTATAAATGCAGTAGCTCTGTCTGTCTGTTTGTGACTTTGTCACGCCTAATCCACTGAAGCAATTTTAATGAATGTTGGTATTCAGATAGATTGGACCATGGAGAAGGACATGAGCTGTTTTGACTCAACAAATCCTTTGGATACAAGAGAAACCATTGCTAACGTTACAAAAAAAACTTTCAGGTTATAATTATAATATAGAGTCATTTTCTAAAATTACGTATTATAATAATTACTTATTTAATTTATCCAATATTTCATAAGTCCATGCTACTTAAAGACAATTACATTTTATATAATTTATAAATTATATCATCAAAACGAACTTGACAAACTAAACAGGCCACTTTTCCTAATCTCATGAGAGTAATACATTTTCCTAATCCGTCGCCGCAATATGAAATGGGAAATTCCCACAGCTAACGAAAGTTTACTCACGTCCAAAGTAAGTCGTTCCATCATTCACAACTATCCCGGATACATTAATTTAAAATGTAAATAGAGAAGCATGTCTGTTTATGTGATAAAAAAGTGTAGGAATGAGAGTCGTTGTCAAATGGTTTTCATTTTTTTTGGCCGAGTGTTTTTTTTTTGTGAAATTCTTGGTAGTACAGTCACCAGCAGGTCAAGCTATCTAAAACTGTCAATATTTCCCAATTGAACATGAACCTTAATACATCGTATGAAAGTTGAAAATCTGTCAAAGAAATTTGACAGATTGGGGTAGCATGATGTGCTGGCCCCTCTGTACCATAGAGTTTTGTTTTATGCCGGATTAATTCTAATAATGATTCTTTCATCTGTAATTTTGTAATTCGTGGCTGGGTAAGGTTTACACACCAAAGTTTTTCCTGAAACAGGCTTACATCCAGCAGTAGACAAATGCAGGCTAATTGTAAACGTTCACACTGGAACACAATGGAATCACAACACTTATACTATAGTTGCGCTACAAAAATCGCCTTTATTGCGATTAAATCATTAAATTAACCCGTATTCAATCGCAAAAAGGGCGATTTTTGTAGTCCAAAGAGCAAACTGTGCAGCTGTGTGTGATATAGCCGTAAGAGTTTGATATTTTTAGCTAAAATTAGGATTGATTTTATCTTTATTATTCTTATAATTGTTCTAAATCGATGTTATTTAGCTAAAATTAGTATTATTCTTACCTTTATATTCTTATAATTGTGTCTAAATCGATGTCATTTAGCAAAATTAGGATTAATCTTACCTTTATTATTCTTATAATTGTGTCTAAATCGATGTCGTTGTTGGCATTTACTATAGCGATATTCTGCAATCATTAAAAGAATCACTGAATTGAAATCTGACATTTACGTGTATATTAAACATAAATAAAACTACTTTTTACAGATTTTATCGCGTTATATTGATTTTATTAATCTCAAAATTTCGCACCAATTACAGCGTCCATAGTCACGGGCCCCGATGTTTTGGATCGTTTACAGCGTCCATAGCCAGGATAGACGAGATCAGTCTAATAAAATCAATATAATGCGATCAAATCCGTAAAAAGTAGTTTGATTTCAACACCCTGCGGCTAGAGCAGTTTAAATTTGCACATCGGTTGATCAGCGTAATTATAACTTAGCCTCAGAAATCAATAAGTATCAATTTATTTGTAGTTAATTAATCATTTACCTACCACACAAACAGCAACAATTATAACATTCATATTTCTTCTCTCTATATATAAAAAAAATCACAAAACAAACTTGATCACATCGCGGTGCAGTTCATTGTGGTAATAAAACTTTTCTCATCAAAACCGCTGGGAGTATAATATCGAATGCATACCGTGAAATAGGGCACATGCTAGTAAGGTATACTGTATAATAGATAATGATAATATAAGCTTGTTTGTCCGTTTTCAAACTTCAATAGTTTCCTGTGCCCTCCAATTGCCTAGCGACGAGCTTTAAATGATAATTGATATTTATATCTGTAAATAGATCTTTTAAAGACACTTTTAAAATTCAATATTTTAATTTTTTTTATCCTTGATGGCTCCGGCATTTCCTAGCTGACGACCTCTGAGAAGAAACGCCGAAACAAACTCGGAGAAGTTAGCTAGCTAATTAGCTAATACTTTAGATGCTCATTAAAATGTCCTGCTAATGGTGGCGTTGTGTGTCGGGTTATTTTATTTCTTGCAACATGGTTGAATCAAACGACGCTGATACACACGTCATGCTCGTGAACGGGTGCCGTCTGGTCAGCTCTTACTGTCAATGGCAATATTTTTCCTGTTTAATTGTTATACTGGATTAATTATTATTGTACACATAAAACTGTATTGTTCTCCTGAACTATTCAGAACAAAATTATAAACCAAGATTAACACTGTTATCATGTTTTATTAAAAGGAGTGTGTATGGAGTTTCTTGCCGGTTCTTCTCCATAAGATCCAATTTTTGGAACCGTGCAACGAAAATGATTTTTACTTTTGAAAAGTGGTATTTTAATGTTCGAATTGAAACAAAATATTTGACTTTCAAGAAAGAAAGAAAAACAATTTATTACTAACAAATAATGTCACTATCGCTAACAAACAAAAATAAAATTATATAATTTGACGTTTAATATTGTATCTCATCCCCGCAAGGAAAAGGGGTTGCGCTCACTATTATACTGAAACTACATTGCTAGGTTATTTTCGGATTTTCGGACAGCAGACTCTATAGGTCCTAGGTTTAATTCCCAGGTTGAGCAGAGTGTTATCAAGCTTTGCTATGAAATTCTCAGTAGCAGTCTGAAGTTTAAATTTTTATTTTTTTATGTGATAGGGTGGGCAAACGAGCAGACGGATCGCCTGATGGTAAGCGATTACCGCCGCCCATGGACACCCGCAACACCAGAGGAGTTTCAGGTGCGTTGCCGCCCTTTTAAGGGGTTTGGGCCTCCGGTACTCACTCGACGAAACACAACGAAAACGTTATTTCACGCCGGTTTTCAATTTGTGCTCTGTTAAATGACAACTTTATTACATGGGACGTAAACATATCGATGAACGTGGATGTAAATAGGCCAGCACATCAAGCTACCACAATCTGTAAAATTTCCTTGATTTATTTTCAACTTTAATACATTACAATAAGGTTCAAATTCAATTGGGAAAATTTGACAGTTGTGTTTTGGATAGCTTGACATGCTGGCGTCTGTGCATTAATACATCTGCCTTACCTTTCGGGTTATATTGGTGTTAATATGGAAAAATACCATATTTGTTGAAATACATGCACATTCCGCCGATATGTTGTAGGTTCCATGTAAAGAGGTTATAATAAATTGTGCTCATTTAAGGACTCTAAAAAGTTCTAGCCGATCATAGCCAATTCTCTCATTCAGAACCGTAGTCTTCCCACACGGAACCTTAGCCAAGTCAACCCACGGCAAAATACTAGTATAAAAATACAAATAAAGTATCTAATCCACGCTTACTTTGACACAATATTCCATAAATCATTTACGTACCTAATCCACTCACATAACACCGACATCAACATTTATAAGTTTCTTTCAGAATCACAAAGAAAATATACAAAATCATCATTTTTTAAAAAAGTATATAAACTGTAAATATAATATTTTGAACAAACAAAAAGGATCCACTTAAATTTACGAGTCCACTAAGTGACTATTCTCAACTCCGTAACACGCCCTACAAAACTAATGATACGAAATTCCAACGAGACATCGAGCACCTCACTTGGGTGCTATCAAAATACTAACCACTTCAAACTCAACTTTGATAACCACAAAATAAGGCTGAAAATCGATGTTACAGAATATAATAAATTTTAGTAGTAAAGTGTGCTTGTAGACCCTTGCAACGATTCATGCTTTATCTACATCTATTTTGTGGCAAGTTCTCTTGAAGCGAACAGTTGAAGGCCGATATGAAGTACCTTTCATGTATTAACCTTTTCACGGCCGGAAATATCGGGGCTATTTAGCATTTAATAAAAAACCTTTGCTTCTATATTTAGCTAACTTCGAAATTGGGGGGGGGGGCGGGGGCGGATCTCGTCTGTGTTTTTCATCATCGTCAACCCATATACTGTCCCACTGTTGGGCACGGGTCTCCTCTCTGTCACAATATGAAAGGGATTAGGCGGTTGGCAGACTTCACAAGCCGTCTATATAGCATCTGTACGTCTTAATATAGTCTCGAATTCGAATCCAAGGCACGCACCTCTCGAATTCATGTGCGTATTAATAATTAATTATCACTCGCTTAAACGGTGAAGGAAAACATCGTGAGGAAACCTGTATGCCCTTAGAGATTTTTCTCAACGGTGTGTAAAGTCTGCCAACCCGCACTAGGCCAGCCTGGTGGACTATTAGCCGAATCCCTCTTAAACTGAGAGGAGACCGTGTCCAGCAGTGGGACAGTATATGGGTTGATGATGATTGACTATACCTTGTGAAGGATATAGGCTACCTTTTGTCTCAAAAAGCGCTTTGGGGTGAGGGTGAAACCGCTGCAACAGCTAGCAGGTTATCTAAAAAAAAAACTACAAATTTTGTTTTGTTAAATCAGTCGAAATTCCGAGCTGCTACTGATATTATTTTTTTTGGAAAACCAAAAACCGTGTTGATAGTGATGTTAATTATGCATAATCCATACTTATCAATAATAACGTAAATTTACATACACACCATCTAGACGCGTATTATCAAGGCCTAATATAGTTTAAAAGTCAGTAAATGTTAAGTTTCCAACCATTTTAGCAACAATAAGTTCTTAATTCAATATCGTAAACTAAGCGTGATCTTGAAACTGAATTTAATGTCTTGAAGTCAATTGGTGCAACTTTCTAATTTAATTCAAAATTGGGTAATAAAATTCAGAAAATTTTATATAAATTGTAATTAAATATATTACTAATAGTATTGTAATAAATAGAGGTATATCGTTTACATATTAATGGAAAAATACATTATACCTTATTGCCTATATATTAAGGAATGTTTCTTTGGCTGGAAATAAATAAAGGATCATAATATCAATTAATAGGGGGTTTAACTTTGTTGGCAAAACTGCCAATCACATTACCAGGAGGGTTGTAATATGCAACTACATATATATGACCTTCTTTAGACTTAGCAACTCCTACACCCAATTCCTTAGTATCTTCCCAAACAACTTGAGAAAAATGTCCAGAGTTCAAATCTGAAGGTTCTTGACCAAATCTGTGGTTATTTACTTCACTATACCATTTATCTACTGGATCTCTTCCAGAAACTGTGAAGTTAGGATCTGAGGACCACGCAGAAAAGATGTTTTCTCCATATTCGTTCTGATCTCTGTGGTCAGTTCTTCCTTTCTTTGCTATTGTCTTTGCCCATTCCTCAGCGTACTTAGACAGCTTCTTATTCAGTTCCAAGGGTTGTACTCCATGATTTTTTCTATATTCGTTGTGGGCCCTCAGAAACTCCTCATCAAATTTGTCTGCTATTGAGGATGATCGAAATCTACTGACTAAGTCTGAGGCGATGTCACCCAAATTTTTGCTATTTCTCTGATTCGGTGATGGCGGAGACAAACTGTTGTTAGATCCCCTTGGAGAGTTGTTACTTCTAAACTGATTGGCGCCTGGTGGGTGAACGTTTTTGATGAATTGTCCACTGTAATTACCTGGAGGGTAGTAGTTAGCTACAACGTAAAGCTTCCCGGATTTGCTCTTAGCACTTCCAATGCCTAATTCTCTTGTTCCTTTCCAAACAATCTGCGTAAAGTGCCCACATGTTAGAACCTCAGGTTCTTTGCCAAAAGAGAAATTGTTTATTTCACTATACCATTTTTCAACACAATCTCTTGCTTTTATTTTAGTGTTAGGGTCTGCTGACCAGCCGCAGTATACATTCTCTCCGTATTTTTGGGTAAGGCTGTATGCCATAGCGTCTTTTTTGGCGAGTTCTTCGGCCCATTTTTGGCTGTATTTGCTGATTTCTTTGCTGAGAACTAGCGGTTGTATTCCATGTTCTGATCTGAATTCGTTATGAACTTCTAACGCTTCGAGCTCGAATTCGTTCGACTTGGAAGTGAAGAGTTTACTCTGGAAAAGATTATTGAATGCATTAGTTTTTGTGTCATGGTAATTTAAAGAGCTATAATTATTAGTATCATAAATTATAATTTTAATCCTTTCAGGTCAGATATTTTTAAGGTGACCCATATAGAATATAAAAAAAAATAGAACCTAGATAATATATACAGAAAATAATGTATTTAATTAAAATGTGAAGGGACGTCATAATAAGGCCTCGGTAATACTAATTAGTTTTAATTGAATCGTTATAATTATGCATCAAGTCCATTGCACAATCAAATCAGCCAAACTTGATAACGTAATCAGAATGACAATATGAAGATTCAACCAGGGATTAGAACCAAAATAGAAATAATTAAAAATGATTTCATGTTTAGAGATTAAATAGGATTACTCAAATGAGATTAGTTGTTACCCCATTTCTGAGTAGATGCATGTAACATACCATGATTCATTATGATTATGGGTCCCATTCTTGAATCAGGATTGTTTAGGTACTTATAAACATTAAACTATGACGACTATTGTTTTTGATATAAATTACACACAGACTAGTCATACTATTTAATGATGGACAATGATATTAATGCATCGTGTCGATTACGACTTTCATATTAACAATTTGACATAACCTCAAATATCAAAATGATAATATCTTTTTTTTGTGGCCTTTTCAAACAAAAAATCTTGGTGATTATGTTTAAGTAATAGAATCCCTACGGTTTTAACTTTTTTTTATACAAAGACGCTTCAAATAATTCTCAGGTAAAATTTTGTTCGAGACTTGCCAATAATAATTGTTATTCTAATTATTTCGATTATGTATTAGCAATAATATTATAATTATAGTTAATTCATTTTTCGTAGTAATATTTAAGTATGTTAGAGATTATTAGTAAGGCATTCAAAATGAAAAGCATTGTAGCGTGTTATTGATACCTAATAATTCCAAGAGGCGTTAATACCACTCACATATTTCCTGCTTACTCATATTGCATCAAACTTCCAAGGTTTATTCCTCTATCGGAACAGTAATTTCCTTCATTCTGACTCATTTCACACTCATTCAAAGTATAATAACTTAATTTACTTACTCTACCTATATTTGTTGGGCTAATTTTTATCTGATAAAATAAATATTTACCTAACGTATTTTTGTTTCCTGATAAGTCATTTTTCTGATGAATATTTTATAAGTACATTATTATGATATAAGTTTAACTCATCAGTAGGTGCGACTTGCACAAAAACAGACACAGTGGCGGACCAGAAAATCTCCTTGTAGAAAATCGAAGTGAAATAACACAGCATTGAGCTGTGTTGTGTTCCTAACGGTGAGCAAGGATGCCGGTGCTCCACGAGGAATCGTTGTGTCGGCGGAGGGGGGACTTTGACCCTTATACTGCCAACCCAAGTATTCCTTTTTCAGTTTACAGGGTCAGCAACACGCATGTGATACCCCTGGTGTTACAAGCGTCTATAGGATACGATAACCGCTTAAAATCAGGTGGGCCGTATACTTGTTTGCCACATTAGTAGTATAAAAAACAAATTAACACGAAAACTGGCTTTCATTAACTGTTTTGCTCATGTTGTTATAATTAAGACAATAATTTAAGGGTGGGTATAGACTAGAGCATTACACTGTAATGTAACGTTTTCACGTATGGTACAATACAAGCAAATGCTCTGTTTTCTAAAAACATTTCCATTTTTGCGAATGGTCGACGCTGTGTTCGACGTAATGCTCACGGCAAGTGAACATATACCTGTAACATTTCTAAGAAAAATATCAATTACACCCCACCGTCCCCCGCGCTCGTGCGATTACTCATATAAGTGTGACACCGAAACGCTCGTTGTTTCTTAAAATCAAGTTGTAACAAAACATCGAGCGTCACGTTCGAAATGTGGTTCGAGTAAATTTCAAAACAGCGAATGCTCGATGTTGCAAATGCTCTAGTCTATACCCACCTTTAAAATTCGAAACACGAAATCAACGAAAGTTGATGTCTAAAATTCCATCATAATACAACAATATGAGATTAAATTGCCATCAAGGATAAAAAAAAAAAAAACAATATGTATATAACCACTTACCTGTAGATTTAAAAAAACTTAATGGTAAATTATTCAAGAGAGTTTTAAAAAAGTGGTTAATTAAAAATTTATTTTATAATATGCATGAATATTTTGCCAAAAAATAATTATTGTTATTGTCTTCAAGATTGTTACCACAGACACCTTTGTTTATTAGATTTTAATATTTTTATATTGCTACACCTGACTGGGTAGACTGTTGAAACCTACCAAAAATTGTTAAACACCTTATGTACACAGTTTTAAGCAATAAATATCTTTGACTTTGACTTTGACTTTGAGATAATATAAAGGCCATTACACACTCATCCGAAAAACAACGTTACTTTTTATTACAACCTAAGTAATACTAATCTAACACTTACAATAATCAGTGTGCAAACAGACTTTAATCAATAACATTGTTCGTGTGACAATGATGTCAACACGCTTTCATGGTCAAGGAGGTAAACATGTTTTATCTTTTATAACATTATCAGGTATAAAACCCTCCTTTAATAAACAAAGGCCCCTTATAGGGAGGCCTACTGAAGGGCCGCTAAAGTGTCAACACTTATCTCACACTACACAAGAATAATACACAATCATCATACTACCCTTTCTGGAAGGGCTCGTGGCTAATAGAATAACTAAGTTGATCAACCAATCGCTGCGGTCAGTTTATAGATCGGTGACCAGCTTAACACATTGAGTTCCCACGTGCCTTAGAGAGCACGTAAAGCTGTCGATTCCGGTTGTCATGCGAATACCTGTGACAATCGTTACTGGTAGTCGGATGCCCAAAAAACATGACGACTAGTCTATCCTCAGGGTATCGGTATTGCCCAAAAATTGGGTTGTGGGGGTCTGATGGCAGTCGCTTCGTGTAAAATATTGATATACAGCCGCATCTGGTTAGACTGAAAGCTAACCCTAACACAGCTGAGAAAGACACGGAAGATAATGATCGTACTACCCTTTTTCTCAACCAAAAAGACTTGGAAGGGAACGTTGGAGACATGTTCTTTCAAAAACTTTGATTTCTCTTTGTCAGGCTGAAGTAATGTCATTTTTTTTTTTTTTTTTTTTATAATCAAGAAAAATACAGTAAGTACAATTTATTCAATAAGTTCAATTTCGCCAAACTGCTTGATACAGTTTGTTGGCGGAAGAGGCGCTCTGTTTTATCTAGTAACTAGTCTTAGGTTTAATTATAATATTCTTATGATCTACATAGAACTTTGTAACTACTGTCACACCTTAACGCCCTTTAAAGCGCAAAATGCTCTTTTAGCAGGCTGCCCTTCAAGACGCGCTTCAATGCAAAAGTATTTTTTTTTTCCGGATTAAGTTTTCTTAAGCTATCTATATTATTGTATATATATTACAGTTGTTAAATATTTCTGGGTTCTCTGTCCGTAGTAATTTTTAACTGGCGGTATTACAAATTTGCCATGCCTAATTTCGAGAGAGAGACAGACTTCCCGAGTCGGGCAGCTCCAATTTTAGTGGAATTACTCCCACTTTGCCCTACCTCTCTATAACCTAGATTTTGTATAATATCTTTGTAAATACATTTTTATTAATTTCAAGGATTTATACATAATACCTACTTACGATAAGCTATCATATTAGTCAAATAGCGTTACGAATATAATATTTGTGTAACTATAATTTAACGGACAACCGGTTTTATAGTGATCTTTACCTCATTGGTCTAGTAGTCGTAAGTTCAACTGCTACGTTAAAGGTCTTGGGTTTGATTCTGGTGGAACAAAGTGTTATTGATTCTTCTTTGAAATTTTCAGTAGCTTTGAGTTTGGATTTGTGCCCGGTTAATGTCAATAGGCTCGCCCCCTATCGCATAGGTTACTTGTCACTTACTTGAGAACAATACTTAAATCTTAAAACTACCTTAAGTTTGTCGTCGTCATTTACAAATTAGTTATTAATAAACCATCCAATGCATTAATAAATTCAGAAGTGATTGCTTTTCAATTATGTATTCGGTTTGTTAAGTTTTGAATAGATTGAATGAGTAGGAGATGGGATCTAAATACACCAGTGAAGTGGGTTTTAGACATTAGTATTAGTACACCTATAGTTGAGCTACACGATGACTGATGTATGCGTGCCGTCAGTAAGTACTGGTTCTTTCTTCAAAAGGTCCAGTTCCGATTTGCCTACATTGTAAAACACATCTAATAAGCATTGAATACTGTTATTGTCTGGACTATAAAAGAGATCATGATTCTCTGAGTTGGTTTCTGTGTTTCTTTTCAGAGGTCGTCAGCTAAGAAATGCCGAAATCTAGTATTAACCATACAACATTGACCTGTAAAAGTGTCTTTAAAAGATCTTTTTACAAAAATTAATATAATTTATCATTTAAACCCAACCCTTCTACGCCTCTATCCCCGAAGGGTCGTTCCACATCCAAATCGTCATCATCAAGCACAACATTTTGCAGAGAGGTTTCCTATAATGTAGGCGACACTAAGACGGGATTTTAAAACGAAATTCCCTCTGGATTGGGAAATACAAAATGTTCCGCGAGAAAACGTTTTGTTGGCAGTGGCGGAGCTTTGACCCTTATACTGCCAACCCAACTATTCCTCTTTCGTTTTACAAGGTTGGCAACGCGCGTCTTAGTGGTATAAAAAAAACGATAACATCGAAGGTAACACTAGTATACTGCTAGTATTACTAATTGGTGTAGGTATAAAATATTAGAATTGTTATTTTCCTAGTTCTTTTATTTACTAAATGTTTTTATTATACATTTACAAGAACTAGAATCTAATCAGTCTACTAAGGAACTAAAATATTAATCCGTTAATCCATTGGAATATTTGTAAATAGATTAATATTTCTAACAATAATTTATGAAACCACTATCGATAAGCGTGATATCGATATGTCTAGCTATATAATAGATCAATATAATGGTATATTAAATAAAGATTTCCTTCTAAAAGCATATTTAATGAATTTTCTTTAAAATTCTCAGTAGAAGCTCAGCTGTCATACCACAACGTGTTAATGCGATCATTTTTGGGTTGTGAGAAAGGGATGGCGCTATTCAATTTATAAAGCGGCATCCCTCTCTCTCAATCGGAACACGATCGCAATAATAGGTGGTGGTACGTCCTCAGATATTGATTTTTGACACATACGAATATTAGACATTAAATATAAGTAAAAAAATATTCTTGGACAGTTTCACACAGCACCATCTACTCCCAAACAAAGCAGAGCTTGTACAGAGGCCAGCACATCAAGCTACCACAATCTGTCAAATTTTTTTGATTGAATTTCAACTTTAACAAAAAACGATAAGGTTCATATTCAATTGGGAAAATTTGACAGTTTTGGATAGGTTGACCTGCTGACGTCTGTACTATGGGTACGAGACAGTGGATATGTATATCCATATGTTATCTATATGTTATGTGATAGTATACTTATATACTTTTTTTGTAAATAAATAGATAATATACTTATAAAGAAACACCCAGACATACACAAAAACATAATTATGTTCATTACATAAATATTTGTGTTCTGTGGGAATCGAACTCACGATCTCGTTATCAGCAGTCCCACACGCGAACCACTAGACCACAGACGTTGTCAAACATTGAAATAAAATCAGTTAAAAAAGTAATCCCTTTACGATATTAAAATACAAAGATTTTGACGACCTCTGTGGTCTAGCGGTTCGAGTGCCGGACTGCTGATCGATCGAGGTCGTGGGTTCGAATCCCACAGGACACAAATATTTGTGTGGATAAAACATGAGTATTTGTGTTTGTCTTTTGGGCGTTTCTTATGTATTATAAGTATGTATTTACAAAAAAAAAGTATATATGTATTATATCCATTGTCTAGTACCAATAGTACAAGCTCTGCTTAGTTTGGGACTAGATGGTGTTGTGTAAAAATGTCCCAAAAATGTTATAAAAAAAATATATTATATTATAGATTTATTGTATGCTAAGTATACATAAACTGGTGTTACATTATATTTTAGTGGACTTAAGACCTAGCAGTCTTTTCCTAGAATTGCAAGATAATTACATCTCTGCCTAACTTTTCGGGGAATACTAGCGTAATGGTATGTTATACCTGTACCACGTCCTAAAGATATTTTTGTTTCATAGTTTATAGGCAGACGAATGCCCTTCTTTTGTAACGTATCAACTAGGTACATAATGTACTTTGTACGTAATGCATCCGGCTCAATAAAACTCAATTGAAGATATGAGTAGCGGTGCCGGACTGCAATAGACTTAACTTGTCAGGGGTCTACTAAGAGATCTTTGACCCCGACAGGTCGTAGATGCTTTGGTTTTTTTAAAAGTTGTCCCTCACTAAGATTTTTCCGATGTGTATATTGGGTGGGGTAAACAAACAATATTTTCCCCGGAACAACCATTTGTGGGCCATAAATGATATTTATTTCTGTAAATAGCTCTTTTAAAGACACTTTTACAAGTAAATTTTTTGAATTTTGTTAATCTAGATGGCTCCGGCATTTCCTAGCTGACGACCTCTGAGAGGAAACGCCGAAACAAACTCAGAGAATCATAGTCTCTTTTAAAGTCCAGACAATGTATACTAACAAATATGTGTCTTACAATGTCTGAAATGGTCTTTTGAAGAAAGGTACATACAATATTTTTCCCAATTTGATATGGTTCATATTCAATTGGGAAAATTTGACAGTTTTGGATAGCTTGACCTGCTGGCGTCTGTAGGTACAATGTACATAGTTTCTGAAATGTCATGATAGGTTATAATAGAGTTTATTTAAGGCTAATAATGTATAAGATCTACATTATTATAGGCTCAAAAAGAGATGGGAGGACAAGCTAGATAACTTTAGGGGAAGGATTGGCCGCAAAATACTCTAAGCCAAGAGGTCTTTGGCCTGAAGTGGGATGATAATCATCATCAACCCATATACTGTACCACCGCTGGGCACGGGTTTCCTCTCAGATTGAGAGGGATAATGCCAATTAAAAATAAATGGAATATTTTATGTTTGTACGCCCTACAGATGTTATTTTTGTATGTTGTTCCAGGTTGTCTGTCGGGGCTGATCGGCTCTAACTGCCAATGGCAATCTTTGTCTGTTTAATTATTATACTGGATTAATTTAGTACACATCAAACTGCATTGTTCTCATGAACTATTCGGAATAATGTTGTAAACCAAGAAACACTGTAATCATGTTTCTTTTTTAAAGAGTGTCTATGGAGTTTCTTGCCGGTTCTTCTCCATAAGACCCACTTTTTGGAACCGTGCAACTAGTTTTGACTTTTCAAAAGTGCTTTTCTAATGGTTTTATTGCAATGAAATATTTGAATTTGATCGTGTAGTAAATACACTCACAAAATTAAGGAAATTGTCCTGTTTGTGAATCAAACCCACAGTGCAGAAGCTGACTCGTCAACCACTGCGCAATTCACGCATTCGTTCGATATTTCATATTCACAATATTCGACAATGTTTGCGAAAGT
Organism: Acronicta alni; assembly: GCA_964056405.1. NCBI lineage: Eukaryota > Metazoa > Arthropoda > Insecta > Lepidoptera > Noctuidae > Acronicta > Acronicta alni. The sequence continues at coordinate 14,653,530 of OZ043915.1, read as the reverse complement.
ATTTCTTTGTATTAATTTGAAGCGTGCCGACGTGAGTTGGGTACTAGCTCATACTAAGTGTGTTCGTAAAAGGTGTTACCTTATTTATTATTAATACAGTCATAATGGGTTATGAATATAAAGTGTAATATTATTCATTGTTATTACTACATAACTGTATGCGAATCACAAAAGGTAAGGTATATGGGACACTTCTAGTTTATAGTGCATTAAAAAAAAATTTGGGGTGAATTGAGACAGTTTATCTTAATTCACCCCTTAAACATACATTTTAATTATACGAGTAATATTTAAATTTTATATTGATGTTGCAAGCGTCTATAGGCAACGATAACCGCTTACCATCAGGTGGGCCGTATGCTGGTTTGCCACCTTAGGGGTAAATATATAAAAAAAAAATTAATCGCGATCTCAAAAAACGGCTGCAACGAAACGTATTATTATAAAAAAAATATTATTAGAAAAAAAAAAGTATTCTGAGAAAATTATTACAAATCGTTTTGGATAAAAAAACTAAGAATATACCACACGCCTGTATTCCCCGAAGGGTTAGGCAGAGGAGTACTAATGTACAACCATACACACAGTTCGCCGGTATGTTTGAGTCCCACGTAATAGGGGACGACCTTATCGCCACAAATCGGGCACTAACTAAACTCCGCGCTGCTGAGAATTTAATAGAAAAACCCAATAACACTTTTTTGGACCCGGAAATCGAACCCAGGTAAGTACCTGGGTTCGATTCGCTGTATGTGGTGAAGCACTTAGGACCACTAGACTGTTGGGATAGCTAGAATAAGTCACTTATAAATTAGAACTATTAAAATAATACCTATCTGAGACACGCATACAATTTACATAACCATTTTTTATCATCGATGCAAGAACTCAATCAATGATCGATCAATGGAATTAAAGTATTAATTGCTATGTTTATCTTTCATTGAGTGAACTGGTGGCAAACAAGATTACGGCACACCATAAGGTAAGCGGTTACCGTAGCCTATAGACGCTTACAACACCAGGGGATCACTTACGCGTTGCCGACCCTGTAAAACGAAAGAGGAAAAGTTGGGTTGGTAGTATAAGAGTCAATGTCCCCCCACTGCTAACACAACGTTTCCTCGTGGAGCACTGGCAACCTTGCTCACCGTAAGGAACACAACACAGCTCAAAGCAGTGTTATTTCACTTCGATTTTCTGCAAGGCGGAGGTAGGTACTTCCCGAATCGGGCAGCTCCAATTTGAGTGGAACTACTCCCACTATGCCCTACCTCTCCTAGCCTTATCTTGCCTCATTAGCCTAGAGGTGATAAGGATGACTGCTTGAGGGTCTTGGTTTTATTCCCATCCCATTGCAATTACTATAGAGCAGGTGAAGGCAAGTGCGGTTTTTAGTCTTTACAAGTCCGACATACCCTGTCCCATTCCAGGTGCAGGACGATCCATGAGCCTTTTGAAGAAAGAGCCATAGCAGCTTTAACCAGTATTAACTGATGGCACATGGTATCTAATAATAATCACCAATCACTGCCAGCATGTACCTACTTTTGCCTATTGTCATCGTACTTATTATGTAAGGTCAACAAAAGAGTAAGGTATACAGGCAGCTAATTAATAATCTGTGTTTTGATAAAGATAGTGTAATGATGTATCACGCAATATGTGTTAAAACGTAGGTATTGTAAGCAGCTACATACCTAACCCTTTGGCGCGTAATTATTTATGTCAAAATCTGTATAAAAATACATATTTTGTTTGCTATCTGTATACATAACTATTTTAAGTATTCGCAGGTTTTTTCGCACAAAGCACTTGTATCACTGCCAACTTTGTACGATTTGGGGTCAATATGCGCATGCTATTAAAAAAAACAATACACAAGGAAATGGCCTTCTAATATTGCGGAAAATCCGAATTAGCCCTGCTATGTCGGACTCGTCCCGACCAAAAAACCGCACTAGCCTTGCCCAATCGTCGGGGCTATAGATCTCACGAATATACACTAAAGTGGAGCGTAATTTTTTTAAAATATTGTATACAAGACAATTTACATAAACATGTTTTTTAAAGACTGGTTCTAATAACAGCAACGGACTGAGAGAAGTGGAAGAGAGGCAGGAAAGTATTTGCCCTGTGAAAAATTGTGTGGGAAATCACAGGCTTTCAATAATTATAATATTGAATACCACTAGAACTTCACAATTATTATGATATTACTCTTAATCTAATATATAAAATTCTCGTGTCACAGTTTTCGTTGCCATACTCCTCCGAAACGGCTTGACCGATTTTGATGAAATTTTTTGTGCTTATCGGGGAGGTCTGAGAATAGGCCAACATCTATTTTTCATACCCCTAAATTTTTTTTTTATGGCAAAACAACGTTTGCGGGGTCAGCTAGTTATATATAAAAAGATTGAACACATATTTAGCCCTTTACCAGCTTGAAGATTATAAAACCGAAATACATACAATTTAGACACAACAACATATAATTTAGCTAAATGCAACTTTCTGCAGGGATTCCATGACTTTCTTTATTTATTTATTTGTTCGGGAATACAAACGGTTACACACTATTCTTAATAAATAAGTTATAGCTAATAGGATTTGTCAATGAGTAACCCTTCTTTATATATACATTAACATATATACATTTACGCTCCACCCTAAATATACACCACAAGCTACACTACTACGAACACAGCTAAGTAGCCTTTCATCCACACAAACAAATCTCTGCTCAAAATATTACTGTTAATTTGAGAACACAATTTGCTATTATCAACGTAATCACTACCACAGTGAAACAGATTGGTAATCGAAGCACGATCGTATAACACTCGAAACTTATTTGCACACATTTGACCTATTTTTTATCAACACACTCGTTCGTAATTTTAATCACTATTCACAAATCATAGTAAAAGTATATTTACCATATTACTCCAAAGTTGTCAAAGAGTCCAATAAAAAAAAGAACACGTCTTTTAGCCGCTATGTCGTCTCGTACCCTGACCAATTGCCGTACACTCCATCCTGCGCATGCGACTGTTATCACGATAAGCGGTTTCTACCAATGTACGAGTATCGAGTTCTGAATTAGATCGAGATAAAAATTGGGTATGGTAAGTTTTTTCTTTGGTTGCGTGAGTAATTTGAGCTGTGTAATATATACTTAGAATTCGTTTTTTTTTTAAATTGAATGGTGGACAAAAACAGTAGTTACGTGTTACTTTAATAAGTAACAAGTGTTTCCTATTATTAACTTGCTAAAAAATTGTATATTATAAAACTATAATAGAATACGTACTATAATTTCAAACAGCCATTTTAGCACTTAAAGACTACATACATTTTATTTTGTGTATGACAGGATTTATGAATGTGGATGAAACGAAAAAAGTATGCAATCATAGCAAGAGGCGTTCTTTAGTTTCTGCTGACCTCCATGGGAAAAAGGCGCGAGTGTATGTATGTATGTAAAAATAGCAATAGGTACACGTAATTATTCTTCGTCTAAAAATAAGTCACTTTAATAACATCAAAACTTCAGAACAAAGTTAACCCACAGAAATCAAAAAACTAATTCTTGTTTTCCTAATTACCAGTTGTCGACCTAAGCAATCGATTATATTTTCCATTCGTATAAGAATCGATTAGATTAAAATAACGGTTTTCATTTGTGTTGTCGATTTATCAAACTCATATCGTTTTCGATAAAGAATGTTGATAAAGTGAGTGCGAGCGTGACTAAGACAACGTACTTTGTACAACATTACACATTCATAATATTACTTAGTTGAAAAAATGCTTACGTCAATAAATTTCTAGATCTTTCTAGATAATTATACACGGTGAAAACGACGATCATTATCCTCCGAATCTTTTTCCCACCTATATTGAGGTCAGTGCGTCCCAAGGATGCCTCTCAAGGTCAAGGGCAAGATCTATAAATCGATCATAAGACCTGTCGCATTGTATGGATCAGAGTGCTGGGCCGTTAAGAAGATGGATAAAAGAAGATTACATGCAACGGAAATGAGAATGGTGGATGTGTGGAGTTACCAGAATGGACAAAATAAGGAACGAGTATATTAGAGGAAGTTTGAAAGTGGCACCAGCGATAGAAAAATTGAAAGGGAACCGATTGGCATGGTATGGGCATGTGATGAGGAGATATGAATACATGTTACTAAAAACGTGACGAATATGAATGTGGAAGGATGGAGGGGTAGAGGGAGGCCAAAGAAAAGTTGGATGGAGTGTGTTAAAGCGGACATGATAGAAAAGAGAGTGACTGATGATGTGACGGCTGACAGAGATGAATGAAAGGAAAGGACATACTGCGCCGACCCTAAATAAATTGGGACAAGGGCAGGATGATGAATGAGGTCTAACCAGATGCGGCTGAATATAATTATTTTACACTCTCTGCAACCCAATTTCTGGGCAATACCGATATCCTGAGGATAGACTACTTAGCTGTGAGGCTTTTTAGCCTTCTTTTCCTCTTCCGAGTCTTTTCTCAATTAACTTTAGGGTCGGCTTCCAGTCTAACCAGATGCGGCTGAAAATCTGGAGCGACTGCCATCAGACCTTCAGAACCCAGACCCAACCTACGAGGTTATACGATATTCTTGATTTAGACCAGTTGCTTTTTAGGATTCTGATCACCGCTTACAATTTTTATAGGTGTTAGTAAGACAGCCGGGACCGACGGCTTTACGTACTCTCCGAAGCACGGAGGAGTCTCAATAAATAATAAATATTCTTGGACAATTTTTACACAGCATCATCTAGTCTTAAACTAAGCTGAGCTTGTACTATGGGTACTAGACAATGGATATAATACTTATATACTTTTTTTTGGAAATATAAATGTAATGAAACACCCAGAAAAACACAAACACTTATATTCATCACATAAATATTTGTGTCCCTTGAACATCGTCAAAAAACATCGTGAAATCGAACCCAAGACCTCTTGATCAGCAGTCCGACACACAAACCACTAGACCACAGATGTCGTCAATGTGTTTAAAACAGCTTAACCTTGCAGATCCGTTTATCAGCATAGTTATTACTTAGCCACGAGCCCCTGAGACACTCAGTAATCAGATTATCTACGAGTATGTTAATTCGTTTTGATAATGCTCAAACGCAAGCCTATTCAATTTAAAAACATATATTTATTTGTATATATAAGTGAAAGGTAACACGAATTAGCAATAATACCTACGAGGTCAAAGTTACTTTACTTAATTATTTCATAATTTTACCTACCCTGTACATAATTTTACAACACATTATTTTTAAACACTTTTTTAAACACTAATTCATCAATTTGTTACACTCTTTTCCTCACAAAAGTCACGCAAATTGATAGCACTCGATGCCTGTGTTCGTATACTCTGAATGCGCAGATCACTGTGTTTTTATTTTAGTATATTTTTGTACTTATAAATAAGGCATTTTACACAATATAATCAATAAATCGGTTGGAAACTTTGAAATACGATTTTAAATGAGCCATTATATAGGTTATTTTAGCACATTGAAATTAATAATTATACATTAATACGCCCATGAATTCGAAAATTCAGAGGTCAGAGGCCTTTGATTTGAACTCAAGACCTTTGACTTGGCAGTCCGATGGTAATATCACTAGGGTATCACTGCTCTAATGACATAAAGGTGTGATTTTTATTGGTTTCTTACATAAATTTTTGTGGATTGTTTTTACCCGAAACATTTAACTAGACTAACCCAGTACTTCGTTCGGCCATTAATTAGGTCTTGTTATGTTCAGATGTCGGATACTAAACAAATTATAATCAAAGTAACAAAGAAGATCCTGCGGTGCGTCAGATAAAAAGACAAGTTTATTTGAGACAGTGCCTAATGTTTTTAACCTTTTCAAATCTCTGCGCCTCACTAGCTCTTTTCGCATCAAAACAAAAAACAGTCCTTCAAAAGTATCGCAACTTAAAATCGTGCTACTAAATGCAGTCGAGCATGTAGCCGGCCTAACGCACCAGGTCGTGAAGTTAATTGAAACGTCATATTTTGGTCGTTAACCTTAATAATTGTGAGAACGGTGGAGAACATTCGTAGTAATAGACGGGTATGTAGTTATCTTGTTGGTGAATTAGTAGAAACTGTTGTTCTATTGCAGTTATTAGTCTATTCCAGGTTATTGTGGACTAGATAATTCGAGCTCTTACGTCATGTTGGTTGGTGTTATAGAGCTAAATTTTAATTAGTTTTACGAAGGTATGACACGTTTACTACATTGTGAGTGTTTTTTTAACAAAACATTGCCGTACACTGTATGTGCCTTATTATTGTAATGTGGGTGTGTTTACAACACAAATTTTCACATATAAAACAAGGCTTCAAAAACTATAAGTACCTAAGTTTTTTATATAGTTTAAAATAGTACTTGGCATATAATTTTTGTTTGACGTCACTGTCTATTGTGACGTCATCGTCTATAATGACGTACCACAGTCTATTTTTATTTATCGGGCCCTGTATTTGGAGTTAGTCTTCTGCACTTTCCTTTACTACGTTTGAAAGAAGACCATTTTAATTAACATTAATTTCCACTCTAAAGATAGTTTTTCTTGAATTTCTCAAAAGAAAAAGACGTCAGCTCAAGTTTGTATAAACACTAATCTTATCCTGGCTTTAATTAATATCTTAATGTGCTAGTAAGTTATTTCCTTCCTTCACTAGGATTCTCCTGTACCGTGAGTGCGTTTACAAACAGAAATTTTCACATACACTACATAATTATAATTTGGGAAATCTGGCTCTCTCTGAATATTGAGATTTCAAGAAGTGGCAGAAAATGTTCGAATGGAAACGTAGTACCGGCTAAAAAAGTATTTTTGAAGTAGACATCGATAAAAAAATGAGGTGAAATTAGCTTTGAGAAGAATAGCTTGCATTGAACACGCCACAGGCTCAAAGAGAACAAGATGAGTACGAGTTTAGAATAGATATAGAATTAGGTATAATCTTGATGCAACCAGCACCTAAATAAATAAATAAATTGACCGGTGATTTTTTTAAATCATGTGCGTATGAATAACTAATTATCACTCACTTAAACAGTGAAGGAAAACATCACGAGGAAACCTGCATACCTACATGAGAGATTGGTATGAAGTCTATCAACCAGCACTAAGCCACGTGGTGGAACATAGCCTAATCCCTTTCATAGTGAGAGGAGACCTCTGCCCAACAGTGGGACAGTATATGGGTTGGTGATGAAGATGTGTCACTAACATACTGATGCGTATACGATGAATATTATAGTGTAAATTATAAATAAATTAATATTTTGGGGCATTTTTACACAACACCGTCTAGTCCAAACTAAGCAGAGCTTGTACTATGGGTATGACAATGGAAATAATACTTATAAACATATATCTAAGAGGATAACTCGTAATTTAAAAAAAAAAACTTAAACCATGTTTTTTTAGGTCGGTGACCTGACTTCAATTTGCCGGCAAAACGACATTTTGATTACTGTCATTGGAGTGATTCATTCTCGACATCTTATTAGTATGAATGATGTACCTTATATCCATTAAATATCAATAACCGACAACTGATAAAGTAAAGTAAGCTAATAATAGTAAATCGATTAACCTGAAATACTGACGACGTCTGTGGTCTAGTGGTTCGAGTGTCCGTCTCCTGCTCATGGACCCCCATGATCAGCAGTCCTGGATTCGATTCCCACAGTACACAAATATTTATATGATAAACATAAGTTTTTGTTGAAATAAAACTACTTTTTACGGATTTTATCGCGTATATTGATATTATTAATCCCGACGTTTCGGACCCTTTACAGCGTAAAAAGTAGTTTTATTTCAATGTATAATATTCGCGTAAATGTCAGAAATCAATATAAGTTTTTGTGTTTGTCTGGGTGTATCTTATGTATTATAAGTAAGTATTTAAAAAAATAAAATATGTAAATAGGTATTATATCCATTGTTTAGTGCAAGCTTTACTCTTTATACCTTCTACCCACAACTTCGTTCGCGTGGAAAAGTTACATTTAATTATCGTTGTAATTTGGCTAATTAACTCAAAATTGTTATAACTTACTAGCTGACCCCGCAAACGTTGTTTTGCCATAAATAAAAAAATTTAGGGGTATGAAAAATAGATGTTGGCCTATTTTCAGACCTCCCCGATAAGCACAAAAAATTTCATCAAAATCGGTCAAGCCGTTTCGGAGGAGTATGGCAACGAAAACTGTGACACGAGAATTTTATATATTAGATATGTTGTTTTGATGTATAAATAATAATGCTGTAAAGTTTCATCAAAATTCGTTCAGTAGTTTTAGCGTGAAAGAGTAATAAGCATTCGTCCATCCATCCATTCTTTCACGTTTCTAATATTAGAAGGATTATTGTGACATAGGTTTAGCGCAACGGCTCAAATTCCTCCGGCCGTCAAATTGAAGGTCACCACTATTATATGCAAAAGCAGCTGTACCGATAGTAAGCGTTTTTATCTTATCTAAGCGAGGATCGCAATGACCCATATCCTTGAGATTCAATTCAAAATTTTACATATCAGTGTCGCTACATTTTTCCTTTCTTTCTTCCTATATAATAATTAAGCTAGTGGTTCCCTGCGACTTCACTCACATTACAAATTAATTTTGAGTCATAAGGTAGCTTGCCTTATGACTCGAGGTTCTCACAAATCCAGAAATCCTTAGCCTTGTTCTTGCAGGACTAGTCATTTTTTTTAAGAAAAAGTAAGAGTAGCCGTCGCGTTTACGACTACTAGGCTATTGAACCAGTTGCCGTACTACATCATCATCATCAACCCATATACTGTCCCACTGCTGGGCACGGGTCTCCTCTCAGATTGAGAGACACGACCTAGTCCACCACGCTGGCCTATTGCGAGTTGGCAGACTTCACACACCGCTGAGAAAAATCTCTAAAGTATGCAGGTTTCCTCACGATGTTTTCCTTCACCGTTTAAGCGGATGATAAATTAATCATATCCTACTAATATTATAAATGTGAAAGTTTGTGAGGATGGATAGATGGATTGTTACTCTTTCACGCTAAAACAACTGAACGGATTTTGATGAAACTTTACAGTATTATATCTATACATCAGAATAACATATAAGCAATAATTTATAACGATTTTGAGTTAATTAGCCAAATTACAACGATAATTAAAAGTAACTTTTCCAAGCGGACGAAATCGCGGGCAGAAGATATGATTACGAAAGTCAGAGACCTGGAGAGCTGGATTCGAACTCGAGATGTTTGATTTGGCCCTTCTACATAGGATCTAAATTATATCGGTGAACTGTAGGTAAGTTAAAACACCTCTGTCTAACCCTTGGGGGAATATAGGCGTGAATGATGGTCATACATTCAAAATCAGGGATTATTCAAAGCGCGCCAACTCTGTGTTACCTACACATGTTTGATTATAATATTCTTATAACCAATTGCATTTATATTGATATTTACTTTGCCGACCAATATTATTACAGATGTTACTTGTTTCATTTTTTTTTACAATATCGTACTTTGTATGATAATATGAATGAGAAGTTGTTGATATCATTATACATGCTATAATGACTTTCGTAAAAAACAATATTTTTCCAATGATAGTTTTTCAAATTTAGAATATAAAGACGCGATACACAACGCCACCATCAGCAGAACATTTATTTGTACTTGATAAACTCAGATAATTGGGCAACCAGTAGGCACAATAATAAATAAAGGGTTAATAAATGCAACATAACACAACTCATATATATAGAACATAAAACACACATCCACATTTCACCATCATCAACCCATATACTGCCACATACCTGGCACGGGTCTCCTCACAGAATGAGAGGGATTAGGCTATAGTCCACTACACTGGCCTAAAGCAGGTTAGCAGACTTCACACGCCTTCAAAAAATCTCTAAGGCAGGTTTCCTCCACGATGTTTCCCTTCGCCGTTTAAGTGAGTGACAATTAATTAATAAGGCACATATGATTTCGAATGATTCACAATATGAATTCAAATATTACACCAAAAATAAATTCAATTTATGATCCTACAATCGACATAACCTTAAAATAATATTCAAATAATAAAGATAATACTTACGATAATGGAACATCCAGGCAAAACGCAAGGCGTCTTCATCCTAACACAAAAAAAAAAAACTATTTTCAGACTATGTTTATCTCTCACTTCCGAATGTAATGTTTTTTAAAAAGTCACACCAGACTACATCCCGCGTCTGCGCAGATAGAGTGCGATATTGTATTTAGAGATAAGTGACGTCTGGTGGATGGTGTAATGGATAAGCGATTAGCGGAATCACAGAAGGAAGCGGCAGCGATTTTCTTCAGGTAAGTTGGTTTAAAACTGAAAAAGCATACGCTTCGGGCACTTTTTCGATAAGGTATCCTAAAAATAAGTTGTTTTCAGTCTACGTTAATTGAAAAAAAAAAAAATACAGTACCTATTATAATTTGCTTAGGGATTTAGAATAAAAATCATATAATGTCGATATATCGTGCAGTAGAACAAGGCCTCTTCATATGCTGCCGTTTACATTATTCATAAATTAATTTATTAACAAGTTTGTGTTCGCCTCAACAGCTATTTTTAGTGTCTTAACAAGTCTTTTAAAATCGCTCTCTCTTGTACTTTGTGCCTTTATCTTATCATTATAAGCTGCAACTACGTAACAAAGACTGTTTGTATTCCTTGAAATTTACATAATATGGGAGATAAGGGCAGTTGCGTGTAAAGCCAAACCAGTATTGAAGTGGAAGATAGACTACTTACCTGAGTCATTATCTTCCGAGCCTTTTCCCAACTATAATGACCCTATCATGAGGCTTCTAGTCTAACCAGTGTGACATGGTCCGCGTTGTAGACGACGCGCGGGCCTCTTTCTTCCCGCTGCAGCTGTCCGAAGCTAAGTGCCGCCCTCTACCGGTCGGGCCTCGCCTCGAAGCCTTCGCCGAACCCACCCTGAGCTTAACTCACCCTACTTTTGCCTTAATTTACTTTAAATGTTAACCCTAGTGTCAATAAATTTGTATATTTTGTGTTCCGAGTGTAATTTATCTCCACTAAATAGTTCCCGGTTGGCCACGTTCCTAAAGCGTGTCCACTACGTCACATCTATGCGGCTGAATATCAGTATTTTACACGTAGTGACTTTCACTGTGACTGTACATACATAATGTAAAAATGTTAATACATAAGTAATCATAATACACTAGGAACACCCAGACAAAATACAAACACTATCAGTTCATCAGATCAATATTTGTGTCCTGTGGGAATCGATTCTACAACTTTGTGATTAACAGTCTGACACTAAAAAAGAACCTCGAGAGACACATACCGTACAAATGTATTATTTTCACATCCATACTAATGACAGCTTATTATAACATATAATTCATATTATATGTTATGGTAAAATATTCTCAGGATTGTCCATTGTCATGGTTTATCTACAAGAGTCTCCACAAGTGACGATATTTATAAACGATGTCTACAAAATAACGAGTAGAGTAAACTTTTAAGAGAGAGCTGCCCGACTGGGGAAGTCTTGCAGAAAATCGAAGTAAAGTAACACTGCTTTGAGCTGTGTTGTGTTTCTTACGGTGATAGTTAGTTAGTGCTCCACAAGGAAACGTTTTGTTGGCAGTGAGGGGAATTTGACCTTAATACTGCCAACCCAACTATTCCTCTTTCAATACAGGGTCGGCAACGCGCAAGTGATACTCCGGGTGTTGCAAGCGTCTATAGGCTACGGTAACCACTTACCATCAGGTGGGCCGTATGCTTGTTTGCCACCTTAGTAGAAGAAAAAAAAACCTTACTACAGGATTAAACAGACATACTATCTCGCCTGTATTCCCCGAAGGGTTAGACAGAGGTGTGCTAATGTATACCCACAGTTCACAGCTATGTTTAGGTCCCATGTAATAGTGTCAAATTTCATCAAAATTTATTCAGGTAAGCGTGAAAGTGTAACAGACAGGCAGAGTTATTTTTGCATTTATATTGTATTAGTAAACGTTGGAAAACGCCATACCATTTTTTTCATGCTCTTTTGTCTATTGCTACTTATATTACCCCCTACGCCATGTTTTCAATCAATACAACAAGATCTTTGAAGACATCGACTTCTTTTCTGTATCTGCTCAAATATTTATTTATTTATTTATTAGAAGAAGTCTTATCTACAACATAATTTTGGATTATATTATCAGTTAGTTTATTATTCACTCATTGTCTCTTTCTCTCTTTTTCACTGTCGTTTGCATGCATGTTTATGTTTAAGGTCACGATTAACTGCTTTTCTGTTTTAACAGCTTAAAATAACGCACTGTTGATATTACTCTTTTTTTTAATTTTTTTTTCATAAAGTAGGTATTACAGTATAATTTACAAAAGTTTCTCCTGCCAAACTGTAAAACAGTTTGTCTTAATATCTTGTGGAATGTCGTGGGTTATACATTTATAATTCTTGTAAATTTATAACTTAGTATAAGATTTTAATGTATAACTGTTTATTTTCCAGAATAAATAAAATAAAAACATAAAATATTTAAATCTTTTTGAATTGGTCATAGAAAAACTCAAAAGACGAACGTCTCAATGCCGCGGGCACAGCTAATAGTACAAAATATGATATACTGTCCCACTGCTGGGCACGGGTCTCCTCTCAGAATGAGAGGGATTAGGCTATAGTCCACCACGCTAGCCTAGGGTGGGTTGGCAGACTTCACACACCGTGGAGAAAAATCTCTACGCATGCAGGTTTCCTCACGATGTTTTCCTTCACCGTACATATAATCGAGTGAAAATTAATTACTAACATGAATTCGAAAAATGCGTGCCTTGGATTCGAACTCGACACCTTTGACTTGGCAGTCCAATGTTCGTATCACTAGGCTATCACTGTAAAAGTATAAAATATAATTATGAAAAATTATACACTATAGTCTGTCGCTCACTATATAAACTCTTGGTAGAACTACAGAAACTATATTACCTCCACATTGGGCTCCACGTGCAGCATAGTTTAAGGAAGTCATATTTATCAGCATTAACGAAGATAGATTGAGATACCAGGAAGTTAAAATGAGAAAACTTACGCCTGACTGGTTTCCGTGTGTAAATAATGTACATATATATTACTCACCGATTTCCTGGAAAGTTTCTTGCTTATTTAGACGTATAAGATGTCGGATATCAAATAAGAGATGTAACTTTTTTATACTACTAAGGTGGCAAACAAACATATGGCCCACCTGATGATAAGCGAATAATGTAGCCTGTAGACGCTTGCAACACTGGTGTTGCAAGCGTCTACCCCGGGGTAGTGTGATACCCTGGGGTATCACTTGCGCGTTGCTGACCCTTAAAAAAGAAAGAGGAATAGTTGTGTTGGCAGTATAAATGGTCAAAGTATAAATGGTTGGCCACTGCCAAAACCGATTTAGCTTAAAATTCTCAATAATAGCTTTAAATTCGCCAAAAAATAATGTAAACACAGATCCAGCCGTCCCTAGCTGCCCCCCCAGCAACGCCCTAAGCCGAGGTCCGAGTCCCGCAGGGGAAGCCCTTAGCCAGCTGTGTTGCTTAGTTTATAAGTTGCCCCTGGCTGGAGGCATTTGGTGCCTCGCCACCTAGTCCGGTTAAGTTTTTAAAGCTCCCTCGAGCTAAAAACTATGTCCGACCTAAAAAAAAAAAAATGGTTGGCCACTGCCAACACAACGTTTCCTCGTGAAGCACTGGCAACTTAGTATAACATAACATAGTTACCATCACACTTGTATTCACCGAAGGGTGAGGCAGAGGAGTACTACTAGGAGTACTAATTATACCTACAGTCGTAGTTTGCTGATATGATTAGGTCCCATGTAAGAGGGGGCTAGCTTATTGACATTAATGAGGCACAAAACCAAGCTCCGAGCTGCTACTGAGAATTTCATTGACTAACTAAATAATACTCTGCTCGACCTGTGAATCGAACCTAGGACCTTTAGGGTAGCAGTCGCGCTTGGATCATTACATTTACAAGGCAGTTAACAAAGTCAACAGTATCATAAATAATAAGTACATGGTTACAGGAAAACGCCGAATTCCAATTTATTTATTGCATGAGAAGGAAAGAAAGATTGGATCATGTAAGTAGTGGAGGGACAAGGGAGGTCCTTGCCTAGCAGGAGGAAGAACTGGGCTAAGAAAAAAAAGGAATTACAAAAATCGAACCAAACTTCAACTTGCACGAATATCGTCAAGTAGGACAGGATTTAAAAATCGATATACCGAAGAAAATAGTAGAGAAATTTAAAACAACCTTTTTCTTTAGTACGGAAAGTCCCCATCTGACCCACTCCATCAGGGTAGACAGCACGACTACCAACTAAAAACCATACTTTGTTTCTTTTGCCCTATTATCGGGACTAGCGTAATTACTGACCCTTCCAAATAAAAAACAAACAAAATATATAACGTGTTTCAAATTGTCACTACGTCAAACCCGATTCAAATAGAATAGAGTCCCCTCCCGCCTCCCGCTCGAGCAAGGCCACGTTGAGCTAGTATCTTTAAATTCGCCCTTAAATAATTTAAACCATGATCCAGCTGTCCCTAGTTGTCCCCCCATCAACACCTTAAGCCGAGGTCCGAGTCCCGTTAGGGGACGCCCTGAGCTGCTGTTGCTGATTAGTCTATAAGTACTCCTAGCTGGAGGTATATGGTACCTCGCCACCGATCCGATTATGTTATTAAAGTTCTTCCGAACTATTAACTATATCCGACATGAAAAAAATAATAGAATATACTATATTGCACACCATGATAAAAAGTAACATTATAGAATTCATTAAATATAAGCGAAATTATAATATGGAGTGGCTAAGTAATAACTAGGGCTAGGGTAAAATAATATTATGCCAACGAGGGATTGAGCGCAGTATGATGAATATAAAAAAAATACAGAAAATAGACATACAAAAATAAGACACATAACCAAAGCAAGGGATGGCCTGGTACACGTTCAATCATTAAAATGGAAGTGGGCCGGACATGTGGCGCGACTACGAGACCAGAGATGGACCAAAAGGGTGACCACATGGGCAGGTCCAAAAGGCAAAAGAAAGAGAGGCAGACCTGTAGCTAGTTGGGATGATGAGCTCAAAAAAAACAGCCGGCCCCAATTGGATTCAAGTAGGAGAGGACTGGTTATCTTTGGAGGAGGCCTTTACCTACAGATGGGTTCTTGCAGAGAACTTAACAAATCAACAAAATTAACATTATCACACGTTTATTTATTTCATAAAAAATCTAAATCTAAACTAACATAACAACTACAAAAGGTATATTAACAGCAAAAATGTCATAATACTAACAAAATCATTTAACTTTTTTTATTAATATTGTAATCTGCAACGAAATAAAAGGCTTTTTTATTTTTATTTTATTTATTAAGTAATAACTAAGCTTATCAATTTGCAAGGTTAAGCTGCGCTAATCGGAGTCAGCCTGTGGATGAGTGACCATTCTTAAGTCCTCGAAATCCATCCGTGCTTCGTCGATGCCGGTTGTCATACGAACACCTATGACAATCGTCAGTGGTAGTCAGAACCCCAAATAACCTGACAACCAGTATATTACCCTAAAATTGGGTTGCGGAGGTTTTTATGGCAGTCGCTTCGTGTAAAATATTGATATTTAGCCGCATCTGGTTAGACTGGAAGCCGATCCCAAATAAGTTGCGAAAAAGGCTCGGAGAAAGTAAAGAATATATAAATGGATGAATCCATAGCTAAATTCCTTTTCTCATTATCTCTACCTTTTTTGAAATTACATAAAAAAAATTATAAGAATTACTAGAGGGTACCGTGATGCTTTTAATTTGGATTACTAAAAGCACTTAAGAGAAAAGATAAAATCAGAATTCGGAACAAAGTTACAACGTAGTGATTAGGTCGCAACTCGATTAGATCCAATTTCTTCATCACAGATAATCTCATGAAGATTTTTACTGCAAATAAATTCACGTTTTAGTAACAGATACCTAATACAGAGCGAACTCCTAAAACCATTCTGCCTTCAGACGTCAAAGATAAAACTGTTATTTATACTGACGTCTCTTTCTTTCTAACAAGAAAGTATAGCTGTCTCGTTCTATCATGGCGTGACAAATGATCATTATTGTAAGTTACGGGGAGTTTTGTGATTGAACAAATTTCATGAGTATATTTAGCGGGAATAGAGTATTTTATGCGAATCCTTAGTAACTGACTTACATTAACGACTTCGGTGGTCTTGTGGTTCGAGTGTCAGAATCGTGGTCACGAGGTCGTGGGTTCGATTCTTACGGGGCACAAATATTTCCATGGTCGTGGTGAATTTCACGGATTGCAAAACCATGACTATAGATCAACTGCGGTTTTTAGTCGGTACGAGTACCTACCTAGATTACCTATCATCAACCCTTATACTGTCCCACTGCTGGTCACGGCTCTCCTCTTGAAACGAGAGGGTTTAGGTTAAAGTCCACCACGCTGGTCTAGTGCGTGTTGGCAGTCTTCAAACACCGTCGAGAAAATCTCTCAGATATGCAGGTATCCTCAAAATGTTTTCCTATACCGTATAAGCGAGTGATAAATTAATATTAATACGCACGATTTCGAAAAGTCAGATGTGGCTTCGATTCGAACCGGAGAACTTTGAATAGGCAGTCCAATGGTCATAATTATAATAACTAGACTATCATGCTTTCTTCATAACACTTTATAATATAAAATACTCAGCCAGATCTGGTAAGACTAGAATCCGATATGGATGATGACGACAATAATTAATATGCCTTCCTCAAACATAAACATAAGCAGTGATAGCCTAGTGGTATGACCATTAGACTGCCAAGTCGAAGGTCTCGAGTTCGAACCCAAAGCAACCTCTGACTTTTCGAATTCATGTGCGTATTAATAATTAATTATCACTCGCTCAAACGGTGAAGGAAAACATCGTGAGGAAACCTGCATACCTTAAAGATTTTTCTCGACGGTTCGTGAAGTCTGCCAACCCACACTAGGCCAGCGTGGTGGACTATAGCCTAATCCCCCTCAATATGAGAGGAGACCCATGCCCAGCAGTGGGACAGTATATGGGTTGATGATGAAACATAAACATCGCACGGTACTGCCCTTCGTTATGTTTATTTATAGATTTGTTTGAAATTAAATTAATTCACGAAATCCGTCTACATATTTCGTGGAGTTCAAGGTCAATGGGACCCTTCCAATCGATATGAACACCATTATCTCCGCTCTACATTCACGAATAAAATTGTGGCCATAAGATCAGAGAATTCACACGCTGATAGAATAGAACGTATGACAACATATGCATTGGATGAAAAGCTGTTTTCTTTCTTTCTTTATCATGGATGGGTCTTGGGCTTGACCACAATCTCTGATGGTAAGTGTAGATGTGGTCTAAGATGGACCGCTCTTACCTACAAGATGCTTATTCACTCTGGTTTTAAAAAGTCCCAGGAACAGAATTGCTCAGCTTTGCCGTGCGCACAAGAAATGATGAAGTAAAACGTTTAGTGCGGCAAGATGGAATGTCCACGAAATGACAGTGGTGACCCTCCATTCTATTTAAAATTATGATGTTGTTTAATTAGCAGATGTTTAATTAGCTGCCTGTATTTTTTTTTCTAGCGTACTTACGGCCTCAGGTACAGATTTCAACGCCATTTTAGTGGCCATACACAGTAATGTCATTTCCAACAGATCTCAATGTAATATCCATCAGCAGATATGATTCTATGGAAATTAGAAGGTTCGCGGTAAATACTAAGAATTGCCGAAATACTTGGCATTATCTCTCAAGCCTATTTAATGGGTTCTAGTAACTCATTTAGAGAAATTCCTTGTATTAAAAATTATTAGGAATCCAAATTTCAGGGTATTATAGTTACAAAGCGACGTGTATCGAACTGCTGATCATAAGGTTGTATCGTCGTATTACAGGGAAAATCTGACATAGAATGTCTGACACAAATACGCATACAGCATGGATACAAGAACCACCCACACATTACAACCCCAAATAAATCAGGCTAACCAATTTCACCCCATTTGGGGTCGTAATCACCATCGCAAATGTGAGCAGACAAGATACGTAACATATTGCCTTGCCTATATTTAAAGGCTGGAATGTTACTTTGATTTGGTTGAAGAAAAAGTCAGGCCCTTTTTGTTAGGGCTGTTACACACAGCTTGTCTTTGGAGCGCTAAAAACTCGCTTCTGTGAAATATGATAATAAATGTCTATTGCAATATTTATTTTTGACACTTATGCGATTATTAGCATTGTTAAAAACAACTTTATAAGGATTTTATTTTACCAACTAAGTCTGCCCGTGATCATGGACGCTCTGAGGGATTCAAAACGTCGGGATTAATAATAAAATCCGTGAAGATATGTGTTATTTCAATGTCTATTGCAATTTTTATTCCGCAATACTATTATTTTTGGGTAAAGTTACTTACAAACTGTCTTAAGTTTTAATATTTTTTATTTAATTTATCTAAGTATAATTTTCTCATGTAAATGAATTATAAATCCTTATGGGAAATGAATATGTCTCAAACCTAATAGGTATAGGAATAGATTCCATGTCACGATTCTGTCGATACCGTTCACCGTTGAGGTTATCAATCGATAAGAATGGGTATTAGCAAATTAACATCTCTATGGATATTACTTAAGGTTTGCGTATATATATATAATATGCTCTTTATTGCATATTTTCTTCATCGGAGATATATGGCAAACAAATTTGACGACGTCTGTGGTCTAGTGGTTTGAATGTCGGACTGCTGATCATGGGACGACCCCATTCGATTCCCACAGGACATAAATATTTGTGTGGTTAAAACATAAGTGTTTGTGTCTGTCTGGGTGTTTCTATGTATTATAAGTATGTATTTACAAAAAAAAAATTTAATAAGTATTATATCCATTATCTAGTACCCATAGTACAAGCTTTGCTTAGTTTGGGACAGGATGGTGCTGTGTAAAATCGTCCAAGAATATTTATTTATTTAAATAAATTGTCTATATCTGACAATCTAACCTTTACACATCCTATCAGCCATCATACTACGTTGCAGGACTTATGCGGGTAAACGAGCTCCTTTAAGGCGTATTATGGACACTTATAACGATAGTTTCGCTGATTTAGATATATTCACTCTCTCTTTCACACAATTTAAAAAGTACGTTTTTGATTTTAATCATAAATCTTAAAAAATAACTCTCTACCACTGTTTGCTAATGCTTGTATGTATTCAACTTTATTCACATAATATTACTATGTGGGTAACGGTGCTGGTTGTGTAATTACTTTAAATGTTTCAAGTGTATTCATCATGCAATTTTAAGCATTATTACACTATTGTTTGTTATCCTGAAGAATAAAAAAAATAAAATAAAATACTAGTTTTTTCTCAACTACCTACCTATCTCGGTTTCCAGTTAAACCCAATGCGGCTGAATATCATATTAATATCCGATGAGCCGTCTAATTAATTTAATAGTAACGTCGCATTACTCATATTTAATCACTCTGTTTATAAAAAAAAACTGAAAGAACTCCTTAAGATGCTACTTTTATGGATTTTATCGCGTATATTGATATTATTAATCCCGACGTTTCGGACCCTTTACAGCGTCCATGGTCACGGGTAGACTGAGGTGGTGGGCGTCTTGATGATATAATTACTGACAGCTACCCTACATTTTTTATTGTTACATGATCAATGACATTTATTACTAATTATTAATTAAAACTAGATGGAGCCGGCATTTCCTAGCTGACGAACTCTGAGAAAAAACGCCGAAACAAACTCAGAGAATTATGGTCTCTTTTAAAGTAACAATATTCAATGATCACGTTTTAGTTGTTAATTATTGGCGATCCGATTCACGCAGAACGAGCTCACAGTATCCTTTGGTCTTGCAGTTGTAGGCCTGGATTTTGGTTTAATAGAATCTATAACAGGATTCCAAGCAGGTGGTAAGACCCAGCCATCTTCTCTATTGAAATTTGGATGTTTTTTAATTTCAATAGCCTCACGAATCATCCTGGGTAGGTATCGACTTTCCTTCGCAAGAATTTGTGGTTTATCAAATCTGATATAATGCTGGGCCTTGTCAAGAGTATGTTCACAAACTGCTGACTTCTTGGAACGGTGGTGTTTGACATCAGCGATGTGTTCTTTTACGCGGGTCCCTATGCTTCTTTTAGTTTGGCCTATATATGAGAGACCGCAATCACAATCAACGTATAATATTTTTCAATGTACAATATTCGCGTAAATGTCAGAAATCAATATGCTACTTTTATTTTAAGTTATTCTTAAAATAATAACTTTATTCTTATTTATTGGTTTTAGCTTTAAATAAAATTATTGTGGCATCTTTACCGTGTGCAAATATCTTAATGTTGTATGACAATGGGAACAGAGGACTAGATATACAACAGACTCGATAAGAAATATCATCCATACAGGAGAAAACGTAGGTTTAACCTTGCAGATAGATTGATTGAACCAACATAATTACTTTCTTTAGGCACAAATGGGCCCCTCAAATCCTAAAGATTGTACAGATGGCCAGCAGGTCAAGCTATCCAAAACTGTAAAATTTTCCCAATTTAATATGAACCTTTTTTTTTGTATTAAAGTTGAAAATCAATCAAAGAATTTTGACAGTTTATGGTAGTTTGATTTGCTGCCCTCCAAGCCATCCAAAACTGTCAAATTTTCCCAATTGAATATGAACCTTTTTTTTTGTGTTAAAGTTGAAAATCAATCAAAGAATTTTGACAGATTGTGGTAGCTTGATTTGCTGCCCTCTGTACCTACCAACGCCGCAAAAATACCAGGGCTACATAAGTACATAGGAAGTCACAGCCCAGTCAAATTATGTAAGTATATTACACGATATTGTGTTCCTATTCCGACTGACGGAATTTATTGGTTTCTTGGCGAGGAAGTTGTAAAACTTAAGCCGTAAAGTTATCGGCATCAACATTTTATTAGCAAAACGTCGGCGCATTTCGCAGTATTATGTAACCTGTATCACTTTAGGGATGTTCGGAGTGCTTCTTTATGTTGGCGTTGATCATTTGAGGAGGAAATAAAAATATAACGTCCTGTAGTTTGATCCTCAAATCAACGAGTTGTGAGTACATTATTTTATTAGCTATATATTTGTGGCTAAATAACAACTAACCTGATCAACCGATCTGCAAGGTTAAGCTGCGCTAGTCGCGGTCAGTCTGGGGATAGGTGACCATTCTTAACAGATCGAGACCCCTCCGTGCCTCGGAGAGTAAGTAAAGCCGTCGGTCCCGGTTGTCATACGAACACCTGTGACAATCGTTAGTGGTAGTCAAAAGCCCAAAAACCCTGACAACCAGTCTATCCTCAGAGTATAGGTAAGTAGGTACACCAAAAAAAAAAAAAATTGTGATGATTGATCTGATGGCAATCGCTTCGTGTAAAATACTAATATTCAGCTGCATTTGGTTAGACTGGAAACCGACCCCAATATAGTTGGGAAAAGGTTCGGAGAAAGAAGACTTTTTTTGTGTGTACTCTACCTGAATAAACAGTCTTATGTCTTAATCCAGGTTATAAACACTGTCTTTATAGTTCCTGATATTTCGTAATTAATCAAAAAGGTGAGTTATATTTCGCTTAGAGTAGCTATTGCCAACGCATCCCCAACTTTTCGCGATAAAGGTGTTATAATTATTATTTGAATTAAGTTTTTCTTTTTATTTTAATGAGTTTTGGTACAGTGTTAGATTTGACTTTCTCAATCTAATACCGTACCAAAATTTATCAAAATTCGTTTAGTGGTTTAGGCGTAAAACCGTAAAAATTAGACAGCTGCTTTGCTTTGGCTTTTATAGTATTATTAGAGAGCGAACACTCCCGAAAAACCCGAAACGAATTCTCGGGTTTTTCTGAATTTCTCGGGTAGCAATTGAACTTACAACACCCGGTGTAACAATAGTGGTGAGGTGCCCACATTTAAACCAAACGTGCAGTCATTGTATAGTTTATAGAAAATTCAGGAAAAACTTTTCTGAACCGCTAAGAGACTGGTTGTAGTAATTTATTCAATTACTACCGTTCAGAAACCGTGTTACAAACTGCTTACGTGTCAAGCCTGATCTGAATAAAGATTTCATTCAATTTCATTTCTTCCCTGTGACGCCGTATTCAACGATATTTTATTCAAATTCCTCGCCTTTCGGTACAAGTGCTGCTTTGGCACGCAATTGAATCCAGAACTATCGACAACATGATATTTGAAATACGTGCGTATTAAAAGGCACTATAAACTCAATTTTCAAACCTTAATATTGTATACGTTTTTCTGGAGCTATCTTTTTTATAAAGTATTAATGCTGTTTGATGGTAAGCGGTTACCGTAGCCTATAGACGCTTGTAACATCATTGTATCACTTGCGAGTTGCTGACCCCGTAAAACGAAAGAGGAATAGTTGGGTTGGGGTCAAAGTCCCCCCGCTGTCAACACGTTTCCTCGCGGATCACTGGCAACCTTGCTCACCGTTAGAAACTCAACACAGCTCAAAGCTTTGTTACTTCACTTAGATTTTCTGTAAGGTTATATAGCTAGATATAGTCTTCTTTATATTTTAAAGCTAAGTGATAACTACGCTCATCAACTGAAAAGCAAAGTTTTCCAAGGTCAGTTTAAGGATGGGCAACTATTCTGCCGAGACTCCGATTAAACGACACAGGAAAATATTGTGAGGGTTTCTATTGCCTGAGACGATTTATTGACTGTGTACTAGGTCTGTTAATTCGCACTAGACCAGCGTGATGGACGCCTTACTATAGAGAGGTGCCAAGCTGTGGAATTAATTCTCCGAGCTCTTTCCCATCTGATCAGCTTCTGGTCTAACAAGATGCGGCTGAATATCAGTAATTTACACGAAGTGAGTCCTCCGCAACTTCTGCACAGTACTGATGGTCAAGGATGGACTGGTTATCAGGTTTTTTGGGCTCCTAACAAACGGGACCAGCGGCTTTACGTACTCTCAGAGGAACAGTTGGACGTATAGATGTGTTAATAAGTGCAGAATCCTATTGCAGATCAGTTAATCAGCATTGTTCATCAAATTCACATATTCTTGTCCTTTCAATACTGTTGTCTGTGTGTCTTGTTATAGCTATTATAGATGATACCGCCACTGTGCTCTTAATAATAAAAATAATGAATGTTAGTTTGGGACATTTTACACAGCCCCAAACGAAGCAGAGATAATGGATACTAGACAATGAATATATTTTATAATTATTATATACTTTTTGTAAATGCATACTTTACATAATAGCAGTGATAGACTAGTGGTATGACTATTGGACTGGCAAGTCAAAGGTCTCGAGTTCGAATCCAGGGCACGCACCTCTGGCTTTTCAAAATCATGTGCGTAATATTAAATAATTAACACTCGCTTGAACTGTGAAGGAAAACATCGTTAGGAAACCTGCATGCCTGAGAGATTTTCTCGAAGGCGTGTGAAGACTGCCAACCCGCACTAGACCAGCGTGCTGGACTATAGCCTAATCCTTCTCATCCTGAGAGGAGACCCGTACCCAACAGTGGGATCATCATCATCATCATCAATCCATATACTGTCCGTATATGGGTTGATAATGATGATGATGAAATACATACAAGAAACACCCAAATTGAACATTAAAAAATATGTTCATCACCTGAATATTTTTTGTGTCCTGTAGTAATCGAAACTATAATAGGAGAATATTGATTCTTGTCACGGTGTGCAGTCAAAATTATTCTATTCTACTATCAACAGAAAATGCGTTTCTAACTTTTACTGCTAACATCAAAAATTACTGAAACAACATAAAGGACTACCATTTCCCGCCATGAAAATTCTTTAATGTACCTGTTATTCTAACACCCACGGAACATAACTCTTCCTTTGAGCGAAGTCTATTGAAAAGGGAACAAAACACAAAGTTTTCGCGTGGATTCTTAAGCAAAAGCCATTTCCTTGATAAATAAGACGCTTAAATCGGAATGTTTTGGTTATTGATACAAAAAAAACATGATTGATCGATGTTTTTGTGGAACGTTTCTGCTTCCAAGTTTGCTTGTTATTGAAGCTCTTTTTTCTATTTTTACATGTACCTTAAGAGTTAAGAGAGGTTAGTGGGAGTAATTTCAAATTAGAGCTCCGCGAGGAAACGTTGAGTCGGTAGTGGGGGGACTATGACCCTTATACTGGCAACCCAACTATTCCTCTTTAATTTTACAGGGTTGGCAACGCGCAAGTGATAACCCTGGTGTTGCAAGCGTCTATATGATATGGTAACCGCTTACCATCAGGTGGGCCGTATGCTTGTTTGCTACCTTAAAAAAACAAATTGATGTATAAATAGAATATTAGTATTCTTATTTTCCAAGTAGTTTAGTTTTTATATACGTTTTAATATACATTTACAAGAATTTGAATCTAATCAGTCTAATAAGGAACTAAATTTTAATCCATTGGAATATTTATATATACCTAGATAAATATTTATAACAATTTTATAAAACCATTATTATCGATAAGCGTGATATCAATATACTTCGATATGTCTAGCTATAAAATAGATAAATAATAAGTCCATATGGTTTTTCTAATGTACAGCATCCTATCCTATCCTACGTCCTACTCTTACTAATATTATAAATGTGAAAGTTCTGAAATAAAACTACTTTTTACGGATTTTATCGCGTTATATTGATATCATAAATCTCGACTTTTCGGACCCTTTACAGCGTCCATGGTTACGGGTAGAATCCGTAAAAAGTAGTTTTATTTCAATGTATAATATTCGCGTAAATGTCAGAAATAAAAATGTGAAAGTTTGTTTAAATAGTAAATTATGATCCATGGTACCATCATGTCTGGATATTCTCGAAGGGTTACGAAGAGGCGTACTAATTTACCATTAACTGGGCACAAAACCAAACCCCGAGCTGCTACAGAGAATCCAATAACAGTTTGCTCGATTTCAAAATCAAATGTAGGACCTGAAGCGTATGTAGCATGTAAACGATGCAGTTCATATGAATGCAATTCAAATGTAAATATAAATAATTATTGATATTTCTTGGATATTTTTACACAGCACCATCCAGTCCTAAAGCAAGCAGAGCTAGTACAGTCAGCAACGACAGTCGCTGAATATGTTGCAATCTTCAATACGATTTTTAACGAGAAGTTACTGATCTATGAAGGTTATGCGAAATCATTGCATAGATGACGATTAAATATTTACCTTACCCTCGTAATAAAAAAAAATCTTTTGACAAGTTTTGGAGCTGTCATGTAATCAAAATTTTTTCGTGGTCAGAGACTTTGTTGCTGACTGCTGACTGCTTCGAAGTTAAAGTCAAATATTTTTTTATATAATTATCACTCATCTGTATAACTTTGTATTAGAAATCAAACGCCCACAAAATATACCCATGTTCATATTGTTCAAATTTCTCGGAGCTTCAAAACCCTTGCAAAACTGACGGGGGTAATTTGTACCGCTGCCCATTTTCCCGTGCATACAGTGCGGAACAATACCGACCGTTAGAAAGGCAGTAATGGTAGGAAATTACCTGTACCATGATTTATAACCGGGTGCTTTGTCGGGCCTCACAATGCCGACCGTTGACCCCGATAGATAGCGGGTTAATCTTTTTCAGAAGCAACTGCGGTGAATGTGTTTCGCTCACGGAATGTCCGTGATTGATTTTGTATTTCTGGTGCAGTGTTTTAGGGTTAGTAGGAATAGATTGAAGGTTCGAGGTTTTATTTATCTTTGATCTATAATATAACATAACACCCCATCACACGTCCTGTATTCCCCGAAGGGTTAAAATAGGTATACCAATGTACGCCCACAGTTCGCTGTTATGGTTAGCTCCCATTGAACAGAATGATTGAACATTATACTTTAAACATTTTATATTAAACCCATACATGACGACTGTAAGATGACATGTCCAGACGCCAGCAGGTTAAGCTATCCAAAAATGAAAATTTTTTTCAATTGAATATGAACCATATACTTTTGGATTACAGTTGAAAATCAATCGAAGAAGTTTGACAGATTATTGTAGCTTTTTGTGCTGGCCTAGAGGCCAGCACAAAGATGTAAGCGGCACCGGTTACATCTCTATAGTATAGATACTATAGAGATGTAACCGGTGCCGGTGTATTTAGATACACCGGCAAACAGTAAGTGTATATCTGTACACCACAGTTCCCCGACATGTTTATTTTGTAATATGTATTGCCATTAACCGAGCATAAATTCAAACTCCGAGCTACTACTGAGAATTTTATAAAAACCCAATAATATAACCAAAGCTTGACGTGGGAAACGAACCCAAGACAATACCAGTCGCGCTTACTACTACTAGGGTAATGAGACAGGTGTCGGTGAACTAGACCCTATTACTAATGATAATTAAGTTTATATACTTTACACTCCCCTAAATATACTATCCATGACCTTTCTTACACGTGGCACACTCAAAGCTTGTCAGGTTTCTAAATATAACTAACATATAAACCAAGAACATTGTGTTAGTCCAGGGAAAACCTATTTGAAGTAATTGAGAAAGACTAAATGGAAGAATATTTTTTTAAGTGTGCTATTTTTAACGCAAAGGAGGTTCGTCAAGATAAAAATAACATTATTTTTGTAGATCGATGCCAAAAAATATAGGGGTAGCTCTATGGTAAGTGGTAAATGACACACGTAGTCTATAGATGCTAGCAACACTAGTGGTATCGCTTACGTAATCATCTTTTTGTTGGGTGTGAGGTTTGTCCTCAGTTGTTGGGACTCATTTGCCCAGTAATAATGCTGGCTACATAACAAATCAAATCAAGTTTGACATTCAACGTAGCAATGCAATCAGCCTTTTGTGTACTCTACCAGGCGAAGGCGATACGGAACAGTGTTTTGATCTAGTTATTCTTTCTTAGTACTCTTTAGTTCTCTTCGTTCTTAGTACTTCTATCTTTTCTAGTCTAGTTTACTTATTAGTGCAGTATTAATTACATACAGTAAGGAGTCACACATACCCAGTAAGACAGACCCAGTTACAGTCATGTCCAGATGAACCAAATATTTTTCTTCTATCTATTCAGCCGGTAACACCCACTGCTGAGTGAAGGAATCTTATCTACAGCACCACTGTTGCCGATCTTGAGCAAGTCCCACCCAGTTCCCCACTGTCCTCACAATATCATCCGACCATCGGGCTGGTGGTCGGCCCTATTGTAATAAATTTTAAAAGAGGTTTTAATAATTGTATCTGGCTGTGTAACTGTTTGACTTATGAAAAACAATACTGATTGTCATGTTGTCATATTTTGCTGTGCAAGTTGTAAGTTTGGTAAATCACAAATACCCCGAGAAATCTGGCTTATTATTTTAACTCGAATAGGCCCTGTGATCATTTTATATCCCTTGGCCATGATTCTGTTACTGCTTTGTACCACCTGAGATCTGCTCATCTTGCTAAGTGCCCTGCCCATCTCCATTTAAGTCTGGCGATCCGAATACCTAAATCTTTTTTTACTATAAAAAAATGTTGGTAGGTTCAGCTGATGCTGCAGTTTGCCTGGGATGGTCCCATTGGAAGCAGTGATAGCCTAGTGGTATGACCATCATTGGACTGCCAAGTCGAAGGTGTCGACTTCGAACCCAAGGCACGGACCTCTAATTTTCGAATTCATGTATTAATAATTAATTATCACTCGCTTAAACGATGAAGCAAAACATCGTGAGGAAACCTGCATACCTTAGAGATTTTTCTCGATGGTTTGGTGAAGTCCGCCAACCCGCACTAGGCCAGCATGGTGGACTATAGCCTAATCTCTCTCAATATGAGAAGAGACCCGTGCCCGTGGGCATATATGGGTTGATGATGATGGTCCCTTCGCAATTTCAAATATTCTGCCACTAAGTAATACTGTGGTAAGATAAATGTTTAGATGGCCCATTTTTGTTATCTTATTACATGAAAAAATAACCATAAACTCATTTCAAAACAAAAGCACCTCAATACTTCAAAGTAAGTAACAGAACAGAAAATAAAAACATTTAGGTAATAAACAAATTCTCCTATTCAGAACTGTCATGTGTGTTCTTTAAAAAAATATTAATCCCGGTCGGTGGTGCACTGTAGCTTTGTGGACGACGGACCGGACAACTGGTGTACGGACAGTGAATACTATGTAGAATAGAGAAGGTTTAACTTAGGGATAATCACATTTCTTTTATATATTCACTTGAAACCGTTTGACCCTAGTCTGGCCTGATCGAAAACACAGCGAGAGATGGATCACGCAATTCAAATAAATACTGTTTTGGGCTCTGCTTCTCATACACACACGACCAAAATATATAATTTATTCAGAACTTACCACCAAGCCTGTAATAGTTTCAGGCTTCAGTGTAAAATTGCAACTGAGAATTTAATAGAAACTGGGAAACCTAAAATCGTTTTTTTTTAACTAGCTTTAAAAACTTAACCGGACTAGGTGGCGAGGCACCAAATGCCTACAGCCAGCTAAAATAGTTATTTGTCGAGTTTCTTTTATCGCTTCTTGAGTGGGTTTAAAGATGGCTGCTAAGTTTGTGGTCCTCTTCCCAGGTCGAAAGGTCCAGGTCAAAGTTTTTTTTTTAATCGTCAATTACAGTTTGCGAGTAATAGTTAGTGGTTCGTTTATGGGAATTGATTTACAACATCACACTTCTGACAACCTCGTTTAGGAATACAGGCGTGAAGAAATTTTTATTTTTATTCCATCTTTTTCCGAAAATAGCTCCCGTACTAGGGAACAAGCTCAGTGTTGCGGGTGACTTTACAAAGATATAATTGACGGTCACAAAGTACATCAAGTTTTAAAAGAGGTAGGGCATAGTGGGAGTAATTCCACTTAAATTGGTGTTGCCCAACTGGGGTAGTATAGTCAACAAAAGAGTTTGATATACAGGTACCGAACGAAATCTGCATCTTTACACAGATTGTGATTTAAATAATTACCTGTCAAAGGGTTTGATGTGTAGCAGCTTACAATAGCTGCGTTTTGACACATATTGCTTGTAACATAATTACACAATCTTTAAAAAAATACGATGTTTAATTAACTGCCTATATACTTAACTCTTTTGACGACCGTACCTCCGCCTTGCAGAAAATTGAAATGAAATGTGGGGGGACTTTGACCCCTAAACTGCCAACTCAACTATTCCTCTTTCGTTTAACAGGGTCGGCTATGCGCAAGCGATACCTCTGGTGCTGCAAGCGACTATAGGCTACGGTAACCGCTTATCATCACCTGATGGTATAGACGTTTTTATGAATCAAGCATACCTGGGCCGTATGCTTGTTTGCCACCTTAATGGTATATAAAAAAAGTTATTGGCTACTTTTAAGACATAGACTGTAAATACATTTATATAGGGCATTTTGGATCAAATAAATATACACGATTTGGATATCGTTACGTTTGGTTTTATTGTCTTATGACCCTCTCCCACCAGAGATATTATATACCGTATCCAAACAGAATTAGATACTTCATAGCTCCTTTTCCCATATTTCAAACAGCCAGACATTATTTAATCCTCTACTGTTTTCAATTTACTGAGGTAGAATCGTGAATAAAGTAAAACTTATCGGCGCTAGTACTCCATTCCGTCTATTGGAATTTTATCTAGCTTGTGTTTTTTTTTTATTATTAGTTTTCTGCAACGCTTTGGTGTTGGTGGAAATAAATATAAAAATGTAGATGCGGATTGCAATTTTATTTTGTAGATTCGAAATAAAGTGGAATAATTTAATCACAAATCTACCAGAAATGGAATAATTTAATCACATTAAAGATAAATTATCTATAATGTGATTAAATTATTCCATTTTTGGTATGATCTTCTACATAATGTAGCCTGACTAAGTTTAGTAAAGTAAAGGCGTTAGCGTATCTACAAATTTTATAGGTCTAGTGGTTCGGGTATCCGACCGTTGATCACAAAGTCGTGGGTTCAATTCCCACAGGACACAAAATAATATTTACCGTCGGTGCCGTCGGTTGAGACTGGTCTATTAAAAGCCGCTATGGCTCTTTCTTCAAGACCATTTCAGACTTTGTCCTACATTGTAAGACACATATTTTTTACTATACTATGTCTGAACTTTAAAAGAGACTATGATTCTCTGAGTTTGATTCGGCGTTTCTTCTCAGAGGTCGTCAGCTAAGAAATGCCGGAGCCAAGTAGCTTAAAAAATATGTAAAATATTGACTTGTAAAAGTGTCTTTATAAGATCTATTTACAAAAATAAATATCATTTATAATTTATTTATAACATAACTTACTGAAGTTATGCTCAGATAATATCGTAACAGTATTTTTATCTAGCAACACTTATTGAAAACTATCAAAAGAGCTATCTCGATACAAAAATAGCAATAACTATGAATGGCCATTGATATATGTCTAGACGGGTTTTTGAGTGAAATAATAAAATATTCATCGACAATATGAACTGTATATTTTTTTTATTTGCGGCGTTATTTATATTCGATTTTATAGATGTTATTTTTGATATACGATTATGATGTAAATAGGGAGAGTTTGTCGGCAAACATAAAAAGTATGTAAAAGAAAAATGTACCTAAAAGTGTAAAGGTAAAATGTACCTAAATTAATGTATGTAAAAGAATATTGAGCGTACAGAGGCCAGGACATCAAGCTGCCACAACCTGTAAAATTTATTTGATTAATTTTCAACTTTAAAACCAAATTGTAAGGTTCATATTCAATTGAGACAATTTGACAGTTTTGGATAGCTTGACCTGCTGACGTCTGTACATAAAGGCAAAGCCATGGGAATCGTGAAATTCGCCACGAACGTTGCAATCAAGGGTCATTGAAGAGTCTAGAGAGCGCTGAACCACAGTATCTCACTGTCGTGGTGAAGGTTAGGAATCTCGTGACCGTGTCAAATAAACATTATGATTAATGAAGGCAAATACGGTTTTAAGTTGGCAGGAGTCCAAAATACCCTGCCTCATGGATGATCCATGAGGATTTTCCTTACGATAAGAAAAAACGAGATAGCCTGCTGTCTCACTTCAATAGTCGGGTCGTGTGTTCGATTTGCACAGGACACAAATAATCGTGTGGTTTAAACTTATGTGTTTGTTTTTATCTGGGTATTTTTTTATATCATAAAAGTATGTATTTACAAAAAAAAAGTATATAAGTATTATATCCATTGTTTAGTACCCTTAGTACTGCTTAGTTTGGGACTAGATGGTGCTGTGTAAAATTGACCAAAAATATTTATTTATTTTACGGGCGATTTTTGAGCAGTTTTTGTAAAGTGCGAAAAGTGTAAAATCATTTCACACATAAATATATTTTTGCATTCTGTCTTCTAAAAATACAATTTCAATTACAAAGTTTTGAAATACACGTAAGTTGTTTTTCAAACAGTTGTCCCAAACGACAAGTTTTAATGGTATTACTGAAAGAATTTATGTAAAAAACACTCAACTTACATTCTAACTTTATGATCCTCTTAGAGACTTTACAACAACTCCTTTCTTGTCTAATTATGTTGCGATTTGCAAGGGTCGCAGACCTTTTAATATTTAAATTTTAAAAAGGGATACTTTAGAATATTAATGAATTGGTGTTTTCATTTAATTATTTTGGCCCGATTTTTTTAAATAATGATTCGAAAAGGTTTTATTTTTATTTTAGAGAAGCTTTTAACCCGGCATCATGGGGGTGGAAAAGTGTTACACGGACGTTGGGGAGGGTCTCACCGACCCGTTCATGAATGTCAAAATTATTCCAATACTTTATAAATAATCAAGATTATATTTATTGGTGTTTAGTATTTTGGGTATTTATGTGAATAAATGAAACAAGTATTATGTTATATTATGTTTTAATTATATTTAATAGAACTTAAAAAAAAAACAACGAAAATTGTCAACAACATTTTTCTCTTCTACTTAAATGTAATTATATTATTAATTAACAATCAGTCTTAAAGTTTTAATGGCACTTCTTCGTAGGAAACTAAATTAATTTTACAAAAAAAAGAAATTAATCACTTGGAATCATAGTTTTGCAAGAATACGCTGTCGTTCTGCCTCTTCACGGTCCATTTTTTATTAAGTACCTACAAAAATACAAATAAAATACATTGAACTATATTATAACTAGCTACAATTGTAAATAACAATATAAAAAGGATATAAACACAGATAATAAGTGAAACAATATATATTCAAAATGGCGCAAAATTGTTACACTGACTGCGGGGATGGGTCTCACATACCTTTTTCAACTTTGTGCACCTGTATCTCCCACTGCGGCTGTGGCACGACTAACGTGTTGCTTACGACGCACAGAATAACTCAACAGCTCCAGCTATTGAGAAGAGCGGTAACGTCGCACGCTTAGTAACCGAACTACAAGCGAAATAAAATGTGACGGGTCGCACAGACACAACCCCCATGACGCCGGGTTAAAATCACTTGTTGTTTTTTTGTGATGTTAGAATTATACCAAGTCCTGCGAGGTTATCAATATTTTTCAAATAACTCGGTATATTAACATAAGATAACTCATTTTGCAATTCACCACTGAACTACTTATTATGTAAAGTATTCGACACTTGAAAATTGCTCTTTTGAAAGGTTTTGATTTTCAAATTTCGCCTTTATTCCCCAGTAGTGCTCGTCGTAGCTCGCATACAAATTTGTCATAGGCTATATTTTTGCAATTTGATAGAAAATATTATCTACTTATACATTATAGTGAAGCAAAAACTTTGTATCCCTTTTTTAAGAATATTGGGCGCACGGAGGAATCTAAGATTTGACATGTTAAAGTTACTATACTTAAATACCTACTATTTTTTTAGGTAAATGAATTAATAATAATATTTTGGCACATTTTTTCACAGCACCATCTAGTCTCAAACTAAGCAGAGCTTGTACTATGGGTACTAGACAATGGACATAATACTTATATACTTTTTTGTAAATCATCATCATCAACCCATATATTGTCCCACTGCTGGGCACGGGTCTCCTCTCATATTGAGAGGCATTAGGCTACAGTCCAAATAATTTTGTAAATACACTTATAATAGATAAGAAACACCAAGACAAACACAAACACTTGTTTTAACCACACAAATATTAAATTTTGTGTCCTGTGGGAATCGAACCCACGACCTCATGATCAGCAGTCCGATATGCAAACCACTAGACCACAGACGTCGTCAGTCTATCCTCAGGATGGTATGGTCAGAAATTGGGTTGCAGAAGTTTGACGGCAGTCTGTTCGTGTAAAATACTGATATTCAGCCGCATCTGGTTAGACTGGAAGCCGACCCCAGTTGAGCTGGCAAAAGGCTCGGAGGGTGGAGAATGACATTATATTCTCACGTGCATGTAAATAGCGCCTACACAATAAATGTCCGCACCGCTTTGCGTTCCTCCCACATATTGACATCCTTCCTCCACCAGTCATTGGCTCATTGCTAAGCGTCGTGATGTGCCCGACCTAACTTTTTGACGATCTCCTTCGATTTGTGGCGATCTTTTGCCATCAACCTATTATTATTCTGTAGAAATTTTCTTCTCAATGATTTAAATTGTTAATTGAAGCTTATGAAACATTATACAATTCAATTTTTAAATAATAATAAATGTATTGTCCCATAGTTGTAATCAGTGCAGAAAGTTAAAATTTTTGTACAATAAATGTTACAAATTCCTTAAATTCAATAAAATAGAATATTCATTGTTTACGGTCCGGCTGTAACACATCCACATAATGTGAACACGTCAATTGGTTTTTTAAATACGAAAAAAAGGCCTCTGTGACTGTATTAAATCTTCAAAAGGTCGAATTTCGGCCACCATGGGATCGCTAGTAATTTTAATTATATGTAGTATATAAGGCTTACATGAAACCTAGACATATCGGCAAACTGTGGATGTTCTTCAATTTACTTATATCTAGCCCTTCGGGGAATACAGGCGTGATAGTGTGAGTCTACTTAGATAGATAGATAGAGTATTCTTTAATGTACACACACGTTATAGAGAAAAAGAAAAAAAAAAACAAACGTTACATAAGTATCTACAACTGGAGGTCTTACCGCATATTGAAACGGCGGGGAAATATTGGAAAAGCAGGATATACGTAATTAATAAAAGAAATAATCCGTTCGCTTTAGTACCAACTTTTATTACCAATCAATCGTCAACAAGAGAAAATGAGCCTGAACAGTTTCCCGCCAATTTTTATATCCAACAAAAGTTACGTCATAACATTGACAAAAAGCGGCTATACAATCATATTTATTCCTTATTATTGATTAATGGTGAATGTGATGTTAATTAATGTTCAACAATTACTATTAATTAATTATTTAAAGCAATGGAACCATTAATTCTAATAAAACAGTCTTATGAGGCTTTAATTGGTAGGATATTTGTAAGACATATTTGAAGCTGACCTTGAACAATGATTGTAGAGCTTGTGGTGAATTCAGGGAAACCATGCAGCACATCTTGTGTGATTGTGACGTCCTAGCGACGAAACGGATGAGTCATCTCGGCAACGGATACCCGAAGCCAGAGGACTACAGGTTCCTTCCTCTTAGTGGGCCGGCCGCCTTCATGAACCACGTCTTTGAAGAGTAAGGAATGTACCATGCTGGGGACAACACAACAGATCACATTTGGTCGAAGTGTTGCTGGTCATGCCAGCCCCCACTGCTAAGATAAGATAAGACATATTTGTGGAGGGTGCCGGTAGTTGTAACAATATAGCAATTTCTTACAGACAACCATGGAATGGACAAGACTCATCTAAGAAAAAGGGTAACGGGCGGTTAAGGTATACTTAGTAGTCATATATAATACAACTACTATTACTTAATATGAGAGTGAAAATTGGTTAACTGCCAACATAGCAGATTTGTACATGAAGTCGTGCAAATCGTAAGGCTCTGACGGAAACGGCCTATCACGGTATTTGTTGGCTTTAGGCCAGCAATTTATCACCACTTACGATTTATAGCATGACTCCAGCGATCGATATACCCAATAGTTATGTTTATTGGGTACTCAAATGGTCACCGACCATCAAACAAACTACACGTTAAAATAAAAAAGTTTAAACAGAAAAGAGAAAACAAGAAAGAAACATTTGAATGCCATAAAAACAGCGACAAGTACAATGAAATGCCAAAAAATAAATAGAGAAAAAGAAACAGCTTTGAGCCGTGTTGTGTTCCTAACAGTGAGCAAACGTTGGAGCGAGGAAACGTTGTGTTGACAGTAGGAGGACTTTGACCCTCATACTGCCAACTATTCATCTTTCGTTTTACAGGGTAGGCAACGCGCAAGTGATGCCCCTGGTCTTACAAGCGTCTATAGACTACGGTAACTACATACCATCAGGGCCGTATACTTGTTTGCCACCTTAGTGTAGTAATAAAACATAAAGATACACAGGAAGATATTGCACGTTGCCGTTGTTCATCGCAATAAGGTCTCCTCACAGCAAGATGTGGCAGCGCATTAAATCGCTTTAGCGCTGCTTTGCAGTGGGACCTAGATGACGTGTGACTTCACTCAGTAGTGATATACAATTGTAAATTTCAACGTCAACTACATAATAATAACGTCGATTTGCGCTAACAAAATACCTACCTGAAAAAATCTTACAACGGTTTTAGTTGCAAAGGAAATTAAAACTATAGAAGAAGTTGTATTTTTCTTTTTAGCATGAATCTTCTTCTTCATCTGAATGACGTAGTATATATTTATTTATTTAAGCATAAGCACACCAACAATACACACTTATATGTAATATAAAAATAGCTAGTAAAAAATTTAGTATCTAGCAATTGTATAAATTACAGGTATGCATGACATTGACCTCATTAACAATATTATGAGACTACAAATAGTACTTTGTGAAGCTAATATTTAAATTAAACCTAAATCAAAAGAATGAAAGTTTAAATATTAAGTGTACCTATGTAAATTTGTAATATGCATCACACAGACAAGTTCACATACCCTTTCAAACAATTGTGCTTTCAGTACACACACCAATCGAACAGGACACGTCTGTATGATGAATATTTCATAGAATCATCTTCATTCATGACATCAATACGATTATCCATTGCAACGAACCACTCATTATATATAACCTTGCCATGCGCGTAAGGGGACTATTAAATGTAGTGTTTAAAGTAGATTTGGGGATTTCAAAAATACGATGATGACGCTTACTTCGTTTATTGAGCTTAAAGTTGAAGTGATCTATCAATGGAGCATCTATGAAACCATTTATGATCTTATGGAGAATTTGTAAGTCTGAAATGTTACGTCTTGCCTGCAAACTAAACATCTCAAAATGCCGTAACCTATCATTGTAGTCAGGAATAGTTTTACGAATTCCATTTTTCATACATAGATAAATAACCAAACGAGCTTGTACAGATTCAACCACATCCACGTTTGAATAATAGGGAGACCATATAGTGAAACAATACTCCAAGGAGCTCCTCACAAGAGCGTTATAAAGTATAATAATGGCACTGTTGCTGCGAAACGGTTTAGTCCTCAGTATTATAAAACCAAGCATTCTTTTAGCTTTATTGATTACACTCTCAGCGTATACCATCACGCATATATTCCTAGAAGGTTATGCAGAGGTGTACACCAACACTTTGCCCGTATGTTTGGGTCCTATAATAGGGTCAAACTTATTTCCAATAACTAGGCTTAAATAATATCCATACTCTGAACTGCTACTGAGAATTCCATAGAAACCCTCGATAACACTGCTCAATCTGGGAATCGAACAGAATAATCCTACTTGAAAGAAAGAAAGAAAAGTAATATAATATACTTCCTACTAATATTATAAATGTGAAAGTTTGTGAGGATGGATGGATGGATGTTTGTTAATATACCTACCACGCTAAAACTACTGAACGGAATTTGATGAAACTTTACAGTATTATTATTTATACATTAGAATAACATATAGGCTATAATTTATTACGATTTTGAGTTTATTAACCAAATAAAAACAATAATTAAAAGTAAATTTTCCTGGCGAATTTCGTGGATCCCATAGCCATGACAATAGGGCAGGTGAAGGCAAGTGCGGTTTTTAGTCGGTATGAGTCCGACATACCCTGCCACCTCCCCGGGTGGCGGAGGAACCATGAGGATTTTCCGTACTATAAAAAAAAATTAAAAAAAAAGGCCGACGAAGTCGCGGACAGAAGCTAGTAATAAATATAACCAAAATATAATATGGGAAATAGGAAAGGACCTAAAGCAGAGACTAATAGGCAACTCTTTTAGGTTAACAGGTGGAGACACTGTCGGCAATAACCGACCATCCGAAACTCCGAGAAACAGCGGAGAATTTCATAGTAAAATAAATCACACAACCCAGAAGGTTTTTTTTTATAGAACGGAAAATTCTCATGGTTCCTCCGCCACCCGGGGAGGCGGCAGGGTATGTCGGACACGTACCAACTAAAAACAGCACTTTCCTTATCTTGCCTTATTGTCATGGCCATGGGATCCGTGAAATTCACCACGACCATGACAGGCTGTGGTCCAGCACTCGCTGTTCTATCAATTAGCGGGGCCTTGCCCTGTATCCTATCTGAAGGCTGGACTCAACTCAGAACCTGAAGCTTAGTAGCCACAATTACAACCGCTAGATCGTTGAGGCATATAATCATGACGTAGGTATTTTACAATGCTATTAAAAACTTTAGCAATATTGTTGAGTTGAACTTCACCGCGTTTATAGAAATACCAAAAACAAAAGGCTAACAGCTGTGTTAACAATCATTTTGAAACTTCATTTTGACAAAATTCGTGGCTTTTGTGTAAACAAGAACGTCTTTGAAGAGTTGCTAAAAGAAGACTTCAAATAGTTTGTAGTTGTGCCCTTTAATTTTCGTACTATTTACATAATGTTTATGAAAATAAACGCAATAGAATAACTTCAAAAACTATTTTAATTACGTTAAATTAGAGACTTTAAAAAACATTTTATATAGGTATAGTACTCGTGTTTTTTTTAATAAATGACGAAAATTTATTATAATAAAAATATACTAAGATGCTTAGATAAAAAAAAAAGAAAGCGTTTGTTCATTTTTAATTAATTCCCACTGAAAATTAACTTTTTCTGCTTTACACTCTTTACGAAATACATGAGTAGTTTATTTGAAAAAGTAAAACAAATACACATGCTTTAATTGTTTTATTTAATCTGAGGTTAAAAAAATACTTATCTAACAGAGTATTAACTATAAAAAAGACAAACGCGTGGAGAACAAGAGTTATTATATCGATCTTATTTTTACAACTTGAATACTTATGTAACATGACACATACAATAATAATATTATATTATACATTTCGAGTTATTACTGAGAATTTTAAAGAAAAATCATAATAGCACTATACTCGATCTGGGGATTGAACCCAGGACATGAAGCGTAGCAGTCGCTAACGAAAACTAGGATAATGTAGCGTCATTTTTTAAACATTACTCTATTCTGTTATTAAAAAAAAAACCAACACAGCACGGTCATCTTGTATTTAAAATTAATCATAGTGTATAGAATTCTGCTAGTCAAGCCCTTTCATTTGATACCTACTTATATTGAGGTAGTTATGAAATAATAATATATGTAATCGAACATTTTGTAGCGGCGGCCATCTTGGACTTATTTTCATCAAACATAGCTAAGAAAACTACCGACTAATTCACCCTTCAAACAAAATAAAAAACGGTCCATTCGTTCGGGAGCCACGATGCCACAGACACACACACAGACGGACAGAAACGTCAAACATTTAACACGCCATCGTTTTTACGCCCGGGGTTAAAATAGGCTACAAATTAATTTGTAATGTCACTACTCGATAGCCTTAATAGACCCTAAGTTAACATCCTTAAAAGACTTCCCCAAAGCTCGTAACTTCTCAAAATAACTTAGGGGAGTGTTCACCTACGCATCGGGGTAACTATTTTCTTCAAGTTTTTCCCCAGCGAGTATGAAGGCGAATGAGAATTTATTTGATAGGGGGGAATTGAGCGGATACTATTACGAAGCTCTTCGGCTTTTTAATAAAATATGATGTTTTTGTGTTCTTATTGGTCTTTCTGACTAATAAACTTCGATATTGCTCAGAAATTGGGTTGCGGAGTCGTTGAATTGAATTGGGTTGGCTGATGGCAGTTACTTCGTGTAAAATATTGATATTTAGAGTACGCTGGAAGCCAACTTTATAATATAAGTTATTTAAAAAGTAACGCTAAATAACTTTAAAATCTTAGCATGGAAAATGCCAAAAAGTACAAAAAGATAACTTTAATATGGTTTGAAAAAGGATAGAATGTGAAATCGAATATTCATAAAACCGCTTTTTAAAATTTTTTTCTGATTGGAAAATGAATGAATAGATTTTTGAATAGGTGAAAAACCTATTAAATCACTAAACGGCGCACTAATAAAAATACCTTTTACTTTACATTTTTTATAAGATATAGGTTAGCGTTTGACCACAATCTCACCTGCTGGTAAGTGATAATGTGTGGTCTAAGGTGTGTGCTACATGCTTACCTAAAAGATACCTATTCACTCGTAACCATGGACGCTGTAAAGGGTCCGAAACGTCGGGATTAATAATATCAATATACGCGATAAAATCCGTAAAAAGTAGTTTTATTTCAATGTATAATATTCGCGTAAATGTCAGAAATCAATATTCTGCGTAATTCTTATTAAGTTCCTGAAATACTCAAAGGTAGTTGTTTTCACAGGAAATTGTATCCACAAGCTTACATAAAACCTCCTTACTTTTTTCTTGCATAAGGTATTTTCATACGTTCATGTAGAAGCTAAGAGCTTTTTAATTGCAAATACATTACATAATGTTAATGGTTCTGTTTTAAAAGCACTTGAATATTTACATATTAGTTGTAGCCCGCGGGTTCATTCGTATGTCATAGGGTTTTTGAGACTTTGTAGCCTGTGTCCTTCTCCAAGGTCTAATCTATGAATTTCATCAAAACCCGTTCAGCGGT
Source organism: Acronicta alni (assembly GCA_964056405.1). Classification (NCBI taxonomy): domain Eukaryota; kingdom Metazoa; phylum Arthropoda; class Insecta; order Lepidoptera; family Noctuidae; genus Acronicta; species Acronicta alni. The sequence goes on along the minus strand of OZ043915.1, from coordinate 14,613,136 downwards.
TTAGGTGCGAAGCCGTAAAACAGACAGAGTTACTTTTGCGTTTATAACATTAATAGGGATAAACGACTATCAAAATATATATATTATTAAACTAATACGAAACTGGAATAAAGAAAAATCATACAGCAAAAAAGACTGCCTCCAAGGTTCGATTTCCAGGTCGTACATAGTGTTATTGGGTTTTTCTATGAAATTTTCAGAAGCAGTTCGGAATTTAAATTTTTCCTGATTGATAGCTGATGTTAAAGTCTATTTTCCAATATATTTATATCCTGATTTTCCAAGAAAGTTTTTCATAAACTTTATTTATTTTGGGCGAGTTTCTCGGAATATTTTAACGTTATTTTTAAAATAAAATGTACTCTGTATTTTTTATAGCACTAACGAGGCAAATAAACATACGGTCCACCTGATCGTAGGTGACTACGGTAGCCTATAGACGCTTGTAACACCAGGGCTATTACTTGCGTGTGCCGATCCTGTAAAATGAAAGAGGTATAGTTGGGTTAGCAGTATAAGGGTCAAAGTCCCTTCTATACCAACACAATATTTCCTCACAGGGCACTGGCAACCTTGATCACCGTTAGTTTTTGCTGAGTGAAACCCATATTTTTACTATGGAAGTCTATTTTAAGAAATCTGTTATTGCACGTATGTATCTTCGCACACTAATACGATACTGTATAAATATTTCCACGCACGCCCACACACATACATACACATTATTACTATTAAGTTTTATAAAAACGAGTTAAACTACTTCTATTTTTTACTATCTATCTTATTTCTATTGGTCTGGTGCTTGTAAGCGCGACTGCTACGCTACAAGGTCCTAAGTTTGATTCCCAGATGGATCAATATTGTTATTAAACCTTCGGGGAACACAGGCTTGTCGGTATGTTATACCTAATTCAAAAATTTGGAACTTGAGATGTAAAATGAATGTATTTAAAATGGAACTCGGGACCTAAAACTATATAAAACATCCATTTAAAATATCGACACTTAATACAATCTTAGTACCGCTAAGAATACCCTGAAAGACGAAACGGGCTTAAAATGGCTAACAATGAAAAACCCTAGTGCCATTGCTGCTAAATCGCAATCGCTACTAAGAACGCGATTCATAGTTGATGGACTCTCGTTAACGTTAAGCTGAGAACACAACAGGTGCGGCCTAGCTGTCATTCGGCCACAACCGTCGTACTGGCCGCACGCGCGCTCGGATCGCTCCGTATTCGAAATATAAAAACTTTACTCCAAATTCAAATAGTGCTGTGAACGTGACGTTTGAAGTGTGACAGTTTTTTGTTAAAATTATAAAATCTATTTTTGAATATTATATTAGATTTGTGTGTGTGTTCTGTTTATGAAAATGGACTCGGTTTATTAAAGGTACGTTTTTTTTTTAATCTATTATGTAAATAAGGGCTTCAAGAACTTTCATAATGCAAATAATAATTATCTTTAATTTTAATCATAATAATTGTGATTTTAAAATTACGACACGTAATTTTTATATCTGATGTAAGTTAAAGTATAGGTTTTTATTAATTTAATATAAATAGACGTTGACGTTTATTCAACAAATTGTTTTTTTTTTAATTAGTAGGTACTCATTAATTGTTTTAAATAATCATTTGGAAATTGAAAGCACATTCACTTAAAAAATCTGACGATACCAAGTTTTCACTTAGTACTTTTTTTAGGGAAGAAGGTTAAAAACCTCCTTATTGTACATACGTTTTGATAACATTTAGGTAATATCAAAAATAAAATATTTGCTCATCAACAATTACAATAAATAGCCGGTAATTTAACTCGAATAAAAATCGATTGCATAATTTTATTATTAGTACTCGTTTTCACTCCAGAAATTAAAATTCTACAAATATTTTTCATTGTTCAACAAAGTTAAACTTTTTCTGGATGAGGATATTTTAAAGTACTGAGAGAAGTGCAGGAATTCGAATAATTTTAATTCGAAATAACAGTTTAGATATGGTATAAAATAATACTTTTAACTGTGATTAGGATTAATAATACTTAGTACCTAATTGTGACATTGTCATTAAAGGACTTTTTCTATCTAGAATCTATCTTCAAGATGAGGGTTTTTAAATCAAAAGAAATTCAATCTTATGTTGTTAATTCATCAATAAAATAGTCCTTTTTTTGGTCTTTCCGTATTAAAAGACATCTCTTTGGACCGAAAGACCAAAACATTTTGTAGATTTTGAAAGAAATATTGTAATTTGAGTATCGAAAGTTAAATTAGGGACGTAATTATTTTTAAAGTGTTTAGTATAGGTTGGGTATTATTAAACATATTAACACTAATAAGTCAGTGTCTACTTATTTTTAAACAGCTGTCTGGATTTGTATTGGAATCAAGCCATAGGTTTATTTTAATAGACAGTCAACGTTGTTATTAATTAAATCTTAGGAAGTAATAAGTTGTTTTTGATTTATTTCTTGGACGTATATCAAACCAAATGTTGAATTTAAAGAATTCTTAAATTATGCTACAAAATAAAAATATTGAAAAGATAATACTAAACATAAGGTATGTTACCATCGTGCCTGTATTCCTGTAAGGGTCAGGCAGAGGTGTACCAATATACTCTTACAATTACTTATTCGCCAGTATGTTTTTTAAGGTCCTATGTAATAGGGGCGAGCCTATTGCCATTAACCGGGCAAAAATATAAACTCCTAGTCGTCCTAATCGCGACTGCTCCGCTTGAGGTCTTAGATTCGATTCTCAGGTAAATTCTCAGTAGCAGCTCGATGTTTGGATTTTTACCTGATGGCAATAGGGTCGCCCCTATTACATGAGTAGTAACTAGACGGCGAACTGTGAATGTACTTTGGTACATCTCTGCCAAACTCTTCGAAGAATATAGTTGTCCGGTCTTTATTGTGTCAAAATCAATAATTCATGGAATTCCGACAGTTTTGTCTATTAAATCTGGCAGTCATTTAGTGCCATTGAATGACCATCCTGATATAATGGTATTATCAGAATGGTCAGACTTGGGCTCCAGGTGTATGGTATAGAACATCTTTTGATAATTGATTTCTGACATTTACGCGAATATTATACATTGAAATAAAACTACTTATACGGATTTTATCGCGTTATATTGATATTATTAATCCCGACGTTTCGTGTGGTCAACCCGTGACATGGACGCTATAAAGGGTCCGAAACGTCGGGCTTAATGATATCAATATAACGCGATAAAATCCGAAAAAAGTAGTTTTATTTCAATCTTTTGATAACTTCGAGCGTTGCTTCCCAACATTATTTATTTATCTTTTATTGGGAAAGTTAGCGATATTCCGGATAAACAAATATCAACCGCAAACTGAGTTGAAACAAACTTTCAGGCCATATTTCAGCCGTTCCATTTTTTACTTGACTGGAACTATCGTGAATTTTCGTTGATTTATCTTTTTATATCATGCTAAATTGGGGTGGTAAGATTTTCTTTTTCTTTCATGGAAGTTAATTCTAGATTTTAGTTAAAAATTTTACTTGTTTTTTCATTGATATCCCTCGAACTATATTTGGAAAAATATATAATAACCACGTACGTCATCAGGCTTAAAGATATCACTATTATTAATCGTTCAATAGTATGACGTCAGTAGCCTGATAAGTTTCTATAGTCGCAGGATTTTGTAACCAATAATAAAAAAACTAGAGCACGTCCATATTATTGTTATATTACTTAAATATTATACTTATTAATATAACTTAAAATGGGTTCTGCGGATTACGTATAACGTAATAAACAGACCGACAGATAGTATTAGTTTGTATGAGAACGTGAGGTGCTCGTGGCTAAGTAATAACTAAGCTGATCAACCGATCTGCAAGGTTAAGCTGCGCTAGTCGCGGTCAGGCTGTGGATGGGTGACCATTCTTAACACATCGAGATCCCTCCGTGCCTCGGAGAGCCTGTAAAGTCGTCAGTCCCGGTTGTCATACGAACACCTATGACAATCGTTAGTGTTAGTCAGAAGCCCAAAAAGCCTGACAACCAGTCTATCTTCAGGGTATCGGTATTACCCAAAAATTGGGTTGCGGAGGTCTGATGGCAGTTGCGTCGTGTAAAATACTGATATCTAGCCGCATCTGGTTAGACTGGAAGCCGACCCCAATATATAATACTTATGAAAAAAGCTCTGAGATAAAAAAGTAGCTATATATGAGAACGTCTCCGCTAAAACATTTTTTTTAAATAAAAAACTAGTGTACTAGTAACAAGTATTTATGAGTCCCTTGCAGCTAAGAGAAACAAATTATTTTATAAGGTAATAAAAGCACATTCTCACCTACTAGTACCTCAATTACCACGCAACATCACAAACAAGTGAAGCATGTTACCCAGTTAAACCCTGTCGTACACAGTGCGAAGTATATTCAATTTGTCAACGAAGGAAAGGCCGTTAACGCGATCGGAAAGGGAAATGTGCGGTGTGCGGTGAACCTTCTCACATATTTACTGAGTTACTTAGTGAGCAAATGTGTGATAACCGCTTGTAGTGGCTGCAAATTTTTTGACAGACATTTTATTGCGTGGTAGAATAATAAGGTTATGCCTGGTATTCTCCCATAATACACAGCGTGACGTCATGTAAAAAAAAATTTTTTAGTAGTCCACATATTTTATATCTCGTGTTTTCATCTGTAAATTTAGTTATTTAATTACTTTTTTTGTTAATGTTTATAAATGTGCAATGCAGTTACTAGTGACCTCGGTCATCAGTTCAATACAATGTACACCTGGCTGTAAAGTCGTCATGCTCCCTTCGATGTCATTGCTTGTGGTAGGGGCATTGGTCGGGTCACCTCCTTCCCTCCAAAATGGCGAGTGGGGTGATGGCTGATCCGTGCGTTATGCTCGTGAACACATATGGCCAGCAAGTCGACCAGTCACCACAAGCAGCACCCGCTGCTTGTGGTGACTGGTCGAAGTTGGTCCAAGTTGCCTGAATCGCTTTGTAGGCCCTATGCATAGTTTTTATGATTGCTTGTGTGCGCCAACTCACCAATATATTTAATTAAAGAGGAGGCTGGCTACTCTCTACTGATGCAATGCAAAAACATGTGCAATAGAAAAGTAAATGTAAGCAACATACAATTTTGATTTATATAATTTTATCGGTATATAAACGAAATAAGTAAACTAAAAGGCAGAAATGTGTTGCTGGGGAATTTGTTGCGCCGCTTCTTCTTCCCAGCTAAAACACTAGGAGGCGGTGATGGGCGGGCGTTTTGGGGGCTGTCTTAAATGTAAAAATGACGTTCAAAAAGTACTATCTAGTAGTCTATCTTAAATACATTATTTTGACTTTGACTTTAACTTTAATGCATGAGAATTTTCCACATTACGAAAAAATACAAAACTGAGCTCAGAGGCAAAAATATATAACATCACCAGAAAATTATAAAATAATAAACGTATGAAGTCAAGTCCAGAGGTTGGCGTGAGGCCTAATCTGGTAGCTTAACCAGCAATCTTCCAGGGCAAGTAGCCCTGCTTAATCTACCGTCAAATGATTGTCTTGATATAAATGTTGGGGTTCCTCTGATAGCGGCAAAACACATTATAAAATTTCGATATTATATTCCATAAGTGCAATGAAAAGGATTGGTAAAAGTGAAAATGCTTTTATTCAGGAATGAACGGTCGAAAAAAAATTAAGTACCATACAGGCAGACATGTGTGTTTTGTTAAAGATTGTGTAATAATGTATCACGCAATATGTGTCAAAACGCAGGTATTGGAAGCTGCTACACATCAAACCCTTTGACGGGTAATTATTTAAATCACAATTTATGTAAAGATGCAGATTTCGTTCGCAACCTGTATACCTATCTCTTTTATTGACTGTACAAAGAGCCCAAGATGAGTTCCGGTAGACAACTCCTCGAACGGAAACTGAAAATTAATGAAAACAGGATATTTTACCAAGGCGTACGGCGGACGTAAAATACATATATTATTTGTGATGGACTGGTTAGAAAGCTGAAAGCAGCTATGGCTCTTTCTTCAAAAGGCCATCTCAGACATTGCCCTACATTGTAAGATTGAATAATTGAATATAGTAATAATGTTATTTATATTTTTAAATGTTGGCCAACATTTAAAAATATAAATGCAGCCGGTGTACTTAACCAGACGTGTCTTCAAACCCATATATTTTTTTTTTAATAATACAAGTGATAAAAAAATAATACTTATGTAAAAATATAAATAAAATGAATAATAGTAAATTATTTGTTATGAAGAAGATACGGGTGACATTTAATGTAAGAGAGTGATAACTTGGTAGACAAGAAATGTTCAATTGCCCCCATACTAGGAAAATCCTGGGTCACAGAGGGTTATCTGTCCATTAAGATATTTTATAATATTATATTTTATGTGATATTAAATATGATGCTACAATTTAAAGCAGGTAGCAATAAAGAACAAAGAAAGAACCAAATCCAAAGAACACAATTAAAGAGTTACCTACCAGTACAAGCATTGTTGATAACGCTTCAAGGTAAGTAAGTAAAAGCATTCCCGAGATAACAAAATCTTCACTCCTGGGACAAAGTCACGTTTCTCAAGTGTTGGAGAATATGTAATGAAATGGATCCTTAAACAGCTCAAATGTGTAGACCTTGTTAGATTGAAGGTTTAACATAGAAAAATGCTTATTGTATGTCAATAAAAAATATAACCACCTTCCAAAAATAATAATTAAAGAATTGCTTTTTACGAAATTTAAAAACAAACTCTTCACCTTTTTATTACAAAAAAAAATACTACAGCGTTAGTGAATATTTAGAAGATAAGATATTATAAAACATAAATGTAAGTAGGTTAGAGAAAGATTATTTAATATTAGTTGATTTTTTCTCTTTGTTAATAACAACAGTCTTACTTATTATTATAATTATATATTTTTGTACGCCTCATGGGGCAGAATATGTCGTACTTTAAAATTAAGACCAACACCTGTATTTTTACGCATACCATATTTTAGCAAATAAATACATTTGATTTGATTTGATAGGAAGGGTTCGGATTACCTGTGCTGAGTGCCTTGGAATTACCAACTACACGATGTAGCTGAGAGAAGTAAAGATGAAAAACAGTTTGGTTTTGATTAATATCGAATGGCAATTAATGACAGTTTTTAATTAATGAGTTTCTAACTAAAATACATTGTGCTTAATGTTTAGGAAATGCAAGTCTACTTAATAAGAACCTCTGAGGTTGCTCTTATACAGGCTGTTACAAAACTACCCGTATGGTATGGTATGGAATGGTATAACGGGCTGGTTTCCGCAACTCCACGACAAAGCGCGAATTAGCGTGCGAGTGGGAATGTTTGGTTCATTCGAACCACCCTAACTCTTCGAGAAAAGCCGCCAGGCGTTTAATGTTGCTGACAGCTTCTCGGAGAGTGCTCGGGTTACTTAGGTACTTTGCCCTGTATGTAGCGACCCCAGGACAGTGCAGAAGCATGTGGGCCGCTGTCTCGTCTTCCTTCAGGCAGCCTCTGCAGAGGGGGCTGTCTGTGACTCCTATAACTACCCGTAAACTACCCATAAAGCTGAGAGGAGGTTAAAAGGGACCTTATAACGAGTCCATTCACAATATTTAAGGACCGTAGTAACGTTGTATATCATACCCCAAAAAAAGGAAAACAACAACATTTATGAATGAAAAATAGAAAAACTATTAAAGTAGACAATTATTAGGTAAAATAGGTACGTCGGCCTTTCTGTTAAATAATCTGGTTCCCTGACATGACAGCTGACAAAATTATTGGCTTTGATAATTAATTATATTTTTACGGGGTATTTTGTAACACGTTATTTATTAAATAAGAATGCGTTGGATCACATATTATGTCATGATGAGCATGAAAAATTGACGTAAGAGTCGACAATTATTATTGTTTTCGATCTGGTTCCATCTCTTTCTCGCATGGTACTGAAACGTGTGTCGACTGAAAGAAATAGCACGAGAGTCACACTTTTTAATTTTTAATGGCAAACAATAATCAACTATTACTGTAAATGCAATACTGACCGCTGCTAATAGCACCCCACCTTTATCCAGCACACAGTCGCTACATTAATATGTTCCCGTCCGGAAAGAAACGATAATCCCTTCGGAAAAGGTCCACTAAGTATGTTTGGTTTTAGGGCATTCGATGAAGTTTCTGAAACAGCCGCCAAGAAATATTATCCCTAGCGGTATTGGAATTGGAGATTTTGGGAGATTATGCTTAGGCGTGGGATAAAAATGTACCATTCCTTACTTTCCTACTTAGTATTATAAATGAGAATGTAACTCTGCCTGTTTGTTACGCTTTCAAACTTCTAAACCACTTTTTTTACCGTGGGAGAGCCATGCTTCGGCACGAATGGGCCGGCTCGACCGGACTTGATACCACGGCCTCACAGAAAACCGGCGTGAAATAACGTTTTCGTTGTGTTTCGTCGAGTGAGTGAGGATACCGGAGGCCCAAACCCCTTAAAAGGGCGGCAACGCACCTGAAACTCCTCTGGTGTTGCGGGTGTCCATGGGCGGCGGTAATCGCTTACCATCAGGTGATCCGTCTGCTCGTTTGCCCACCCTATCACATAAAAAAAAAAAAAAAAAACGAGGAAACGTTGTGTTGGCAGTGGGGGGATTTTAACCCTTATACTGCCAACCCAACTATTCCTCTTTCAATACAGGTTCGGCAACGCGCAAGTGATACTCCTGGTGTTGCAAGCGTCTATAGGCTACGGTAACCGCTTACCATCAGGTGGGCCGTATGCTTGTTTGCCACCTTAGTATAATAAAATAAAATAACCACTGGACCAATTTTGATGAAATTTGGTACAGAGATATATTAGATTTTGGAGAAGATAGACTACCTTTTGTACCAAAAAATCTTTTGTTACGCGAGTAAAATCGCGGTGAACACCTAGCAGATTTATAACTCTCTTTTTTCTCTCTTTTTGGTCTTGCTACCTTATGCGGTCCTGCGAAATGTGAGGTGATGTATTCGCTCCCTTGATCGAGTGTAGTTTTATTAACTTTTTATGTAAATAAATTCTGAGATACATATACGGAAGCTTGATTTTGTACTTACCCGAAAACATAATTTAAAAAAACACCATCATGCCTGTATTACCCTAAGGGTTAAATAGGTGTAATACACACCCGTACATAAAACCTGATCCCGAAGGCCGCTTCACATTACAGGGAGTAACTGCTTCACTTTTGTGTGCGTTGACTCATAAAGGTCATATAATCGAGATTGCTACGCTTGAGGTTTTAGGTTCGATTCCCAGATTGAGTAAAGTGTTATTGAGTTTTTATAAAAAATTCTCAGTAGCAGCTAGGATCTTGAGTTTGTGCTCGGTTAATGGCAATAGGCTCATCCCTTATATTACATGGGACTTAAACATACCGGCAAACTGTGGATGTACTTTAGTTAACCTTTGCTTAAACCTTCGGGGAACTATGTACTTAATTAAAGAAATGAACCATGATTATCTGAGTTTGTTTCGGCGTTTCTTTTCAGAGGTCGTCAGATAGGAAATATCAGCGCCATCTAGTATTAAATATAGATTTATAAGTGTCTTTATAAGATTTATTTACAGAAATAACTAATCATTTATCATTTCAAACTTAACCACTTCACAGTGATGACATTTCACGATAGTATATTGTTCCAGAACTCAATACTGCACTGTCATGCCGGCTTTATTTCTGGACCAAAGCTAAATGCAATTTCTTGTTCTCGTCGGAATGTTCATTATGAAGACTTGCGACCTTTGTTACGTCACAACCCTGTGTCAGCCATGATAAATGAGGCTAATCCTTTTTAGCTTACGGATTCAAAAATTTGCGTTGGCGTTCCGTCTCTTTTTAGCTTAGCGTTTAGAGATATTTCTGTCTCCCTTTTGTGGGGAACTTCATTGTGTTGTGTAAAATACTGAAATCTGTTTTGTGTTGAACTGAATGGGTGAAGTGAATTGTTGATGATTGAATTTTGTTATTTTGTATTCTTCGTTCATAAATTATTGATCATTTGTTGAAAATAATTAAATTTGTTCTGACATAGTTTGTTATTGCAGGTAAGAGAATAACTGAGAAGTTGCGCATAAAATAACGTTACGTTATCGTTAGAAATTCCAAAATAGATGGCGACCTCTGTGGTCTAGTGGTTCGAGTGCCGGACTGCTGATCATGGGGTCGTGGGTTCGATCCCCACAGGACACAAATATTTGTGTGGATAAAACATGATTTGTGTTTGCCTAGGTGTTTCTTATGTATTATAAGTATGTATTTACAAAAATAAAGTATATAAGTATTATATCCATTGTCTAGAACTAGATGGTGTTGTGTAAAATGTCCCAAAAATATTATATTATATTATATTATTCCATAAGTCCAGACGCCAGCAGGTCAAGCTATACAAAACTGTCAAACTTTCCCAATCGAATATGACCTTATTGTTTTGTGTTAAAGTTGAAAATCTATCAAAGAAATTTGACAGATTTGGGTAGCTTGATGTGCAGGCTGGCCTCTGTACATAATGGATGCCAAATTCATACGAATATTGTGTGAAAGAAAAACCTAAAAAGCCTGAGAATCTACTCTCCGGATATCGGAATTGCCCAGAAATTGGGTTTAAAAGGTCTTAGCAGTCGCTTCGTGTAAAATATTGATATTCAGCCGCATCTGGATAGACTGGAAGCCAAACCCACATAGTTGGGAAAAAGCTCGGACGAGAATGATGAAAGGAAAACTATAATTAATTAATGGCCTAAACTGCGCAATGGCTTTGATCTCATAGTAAAATTTGACGAAATGTAATCAAGATACTACAATATACATACAATACACAATATAGATACAATAGATATTTGAGTAACCGAGTTTCTTGCCGGTTCTTCTCCATAGGAAACGACTAATTTGGAACCGTGCACCTAGACTCGACATTTCATATGTGCCTGTATATGGTTTATATGAAAATAAAACTATTTTGATTTTGAAAAAAGATATTGTAGAACAATAAACAACAAATTAAATAAATTATTATTGTTATAATTGTTAATTATTATACTGTATTGTTATTGTCTATTCTAACAACAATAAACAGCAACAAGAAATTCAATATTGAATATTGAACTATTTCATAAAGTTCTTCAATGTCTTTTTTGAAGATAGTGCAGTTTCAAAGTAAAAATATTTACACTAGATCTTTAAAATTATTCAAAAGTGCAGAAGTACAGATAAAATCGTGTATTTCTTTTGTTTTTTTTTTTTACTTTTTTTAATCAATCTGACGGGTGGTGTATGGTTAAGGTGGTGGTCACCTCGCCACTTATTGTTGCGCCGAGTGTCATAGGTTTGAATCTCGCCCAACAAACATAATTGTGTTAAGCACAGATTAAATGTTTCGAGACTGTGTACATTGTGTCCATTGGGGAAAGTAGTAGCATTTTAAAGAAAAAATAAAATAAAGAAAGAATATTTCAATAAAAACATATTAAATAAATGTCACCTCACAGCCTCACAACCTCACAGCATTTACACTCATGCCAGCTCCATACATCATCCTTTTACACATGGACTATAGTATATACACACACAGACCTACACATATTACCTACTAGAAACAATCATTAGTGAGCTGTTTTTTTATATTGACGATTCAATTAAGACCTTTGCTCTCGCTTGATCTTGCTAAATCAATGATCTCACGCGATGTGGTAGTCCTTAAAAATATTATGTCATTTTATTTTGTTGATCGGGTTTTTAGAAACGAATAAAGGCTTAGTTTAAATTCAGAATGGCAAATATTATAGTGCTCCACGAGGAAACGTGTTGGCAGAGGGGGGACTTTGACCCTTATACGATCAACCCAACCATTCCTCTTTCGTTTTACAGGGTCGGCAACGTGCAAGTAACACCCCTGGTGTTGCAAGTGTCTATAGGGTACGGTAACCGTTTAACATCAGATGGGCCGTATGCTTGTTTGCCACCTCAGTAGTATAAAAAAATAAAACAGAATGCCCGCTAAAAAACGGTCGACTGTCAACGTTTAAGATAGTATACCACGACACGTTTACTCCCAATATGTTCACGTTATAAGAATATTATGTAATAAAATAGGTTTATAATTATTATAGTATTTTCTATCTACATTACAAAATTAATAACCTATACATAAATTTATTTATTAATTCATATTTATTTTTCAGTACCTAGTTAGGTATTTAAGAGTGTTATATTATTTCTTTAAAAAAAAAAAATTTTGCCCCACACTAGGATTTTCTCCTGTATCGCGGGTGCGTTTACAAACACAAACTTTCACATACACAAACACCCAGACCTGAAACAACTACCTATAGGTATACAATTAATATTTTATAATAATAATATTATTATGAAAGTTGATTATTTATTTATTTTATTTATCATGATTTTGTTAATTGTACCTACACTTGACATACCCTATATTAATTAATCAACGATCACTCAAAGGTTAGCTGGTAAACCCTTGAGTGATCATTGAAAACTCAAAATTCATCATAAATCACATTCAACATTTTTATTGTGTTTTGTTAATATATGTTCTATGTGTACAATAAAGAATAAGAATACAATAGTACTCACAAAAATCATTAAAAATAAATTACGAAACATATTCTCATTGGATACCCGCCGTCTTTACAAATATCTCCACATCAAAACGACCAAAATGATGATCAGGGTACAATAAAAAGCTACCTAAAAGTAGATGTCGCTAGTGTCAACGTAACACAAAGAGTACCGTTCAAAAGACGAGAAAAACGCGACCCAGAAATTCTTCTTTGAAAAACGAACGCAGCTGTGGTATTTTTTCGCAAAGAATTTTTGGTAATGTAGAGGTATTTAATTGAATCGAATGAATATTGCTATAATTTATTGTTTGTCTGGGTGTTTCCTATGTATTATAAGTATGTATTTACAAAAAAAAAAGTATATATGTATTATATCCATTGTCTAGTACCCATAGTACAAGCTCTGCTTAGTTTGGGACTAGATGGTGTTGTGTAAAATGTCCCAAAAATATTATATTTTTTTCCACGAAACACCGCTCATTATAATGTTTTACAACAACAGATTAGTAGATAAGAGCTAGCTAAATAATGGGCGCGGGATCGATTCTGACGGGTGACTATTATTATTATATTAATTAAAAATTAATGCTTCCACGTAAACGGTTTTGGATAGTTCTTGAAATTTATTTTATTAGGTTTTTGAACTTATACTAAGTACGTTAATTTTATTTAAAGGTACTTACTATACAACATTTTTTAAATAAAAATCTAACATTTTACAATACCTATATGACTTTTTGGTAAATTTAGACTAATTTAGAGCATACGTAAACTTGGCTTATTTTACCAAACATGACAACAGGGATTTGAAAGGGTCTCAATGTGTCAATAATGCCATTGAGTGATCGTCATCATCAACCATCCTGAACAATTTTTTAATTATTTTGCTAACACTACTACTACATATACATACATACATACCATCACGCTTGTATTCCCCGAAGGGTTAGGCAGAGGTGTACTAATGTACACCCACATTTCGCCGGTATGTTTAGGTCCCATGTAATAGGGGGCGAGCCTATTGCCATTAACCGGGCACAAATCCAGACTCCGAGCTGCTACTGAGAATTTCATAGAAAAAATCCAATAACACTGCTCGACCTGGGGATCGAGCCCAGGACCTCTAGCGTAGCAGTCGCGCTTAGGACCACTAGACTAATGAGGCACTACTATTACAATTTTTAATTATATGGAACACTAGGCTCGTTTGAAAAAGACAAGGTCGCAAGTAGCTACGCACAGAGAGTAGTAGAAGATTAGGGAGGGCTTTGCCCTGCAGTGGGAGACTAGGCTTGTAAAACAATATTTAAAAATACTTCCCACCGTCTACACTGCGTGCTAAAGAGAGTTGTATAAGGGACCTATCATTACCAGACAGTTCTAGGTATTCTGTTAAACATTGTAGCCTACACCTTAGGGTATTGCATGTGTAATATAAATAATTTATATATTTTTTTCCACGAAACACCGCTCATTATAATGTTTTACAACAACAGATTAGTAGATAAGAGCTAGCTAAATAATGGGCGCGGGATCGATTCTGACGGGTGACTATTAGACACTGTCAACGTCGTTCGTCTTTGTCAATTAGTTGCTACATTGATCGTGAATGTGTCACGAACATTTACGGGAATAATATGCTACGCTGTGCATGTGTGATGTCACTTAGGAGCAGACACGAAAACGAAAATGGTTTGATAAACACACAATTATCATCATCATTATCATCAACCCATATACTGTCCCACTGTTGGGTACGGGTCTCCCCTCAGGATGAGAAGGCTTAGGCTACAGTCCTGTATAGGCTATATACGCTGGCCTAATGCGGGTTGGCAGACTTCACACACCGCCGAGAAAATCTCTCAGGCATGCAGGTTTCCTCATGATGTTTTCCTTCACCGTTTAAGCGAGTGATAATTAATTATAAATACGCACATAATTTCGAAAAGTTAGAGATGCTTGGATTCGAACTCGAGACCTTTGATTTGCCAGTCCAATGGTCATACCTCGAGGCTATCACTGCTAAGCACACAATAAGTTTGCATCTATGATTTGATTTTAAAATAAAAACATACCATCACGCCTGTATTCCCCGAAGGATTAGGCAGAGGTGTAGTAATGTACACCCACATTTCGCCGGTATGTTAAAGTCCCATGTAATAGGGGGCGAGTCTATTGCCATTACACAAATCCAGACTCCAAGCTGCTACTGAGAATTTCATAGAAAAACCCAATAACACTTTGCTTGACCTGGGGATCGAACCCAGGACCTCTAGCATGGTTAGGACCGCTAGACTAATGAGGCAGTCTTCAGATTAATAAATATAAATGTGTTGTTAATTAAAAAAATATGTAGGTACCCACAGTATCTTCTGTGTGATTACGTTTGGTGATTAAGCCTTTGTCATTAAAGGCTCATTCTGAATTAGCTACTATGAATTAACCGGATATATTCAGTTCAGTGTCAACACAATCATGTTAACACTGAACGTATCCGTCTGTTATTGTATGATAAATTCCAATAATCCTTGTGTTCGCTTCTAGCCATTGAGATATTAAAGAAAATAATTTCATATTATAATATCAATACATACGTTTCACGATAAATGTTTTTGTACATTCGCGGTCAAAATATAACGTGAATTTAAAAATAAATTTTTTTGGAAGAAAAATTCGATTTCAGGTAGGAGTCGAATCTGCGTCCCTGGACATGTTAGCAAACTAAGCTTCTGAGACCTATGATGTCAAATTTTTCTTCCAAACTCTACGTCTATTAGGTGCCGTTAGCAACCATCTATTGAAGAATCTTCAACAGATATAGCTTACTTTATAGTTAGCACAATGCCAAACGATGTTCCTTACCTTTACTTACTAGTTATTTATCAGTTAGTTTTTTATCATAATTATTTAATGGTTAACGCACGCTAAACATTCCTAAATATAATAAATTCAATTCAATTTTGTTTCACAGTGTGCACAATAAGGTTTAAAATGTCATATTATTACATTATTAATTCATTTTAATATTGATAGGCAATCATAACAAAAGTCTTTTAACAATTTGTTTAAATAAACTCATTTTATGAAAACTTTTTTCTTTCAAAATTTTTTTTTTGTTTTGTAGATTTACTCATTGAATGTTTTACCTCAATATAACCAATATGAACGAATTAAAGTGACATTTTCGTAATTATAAAAACACATTTCAACCAATTTAAGCCAGAACGACGCGTAATTGCGCTAGTAGGTATATTTTTTGCAGGGGATCTCATGGGGGACTTTAATCGGTAGATTTTTTGTGGCCCCATGTGAAACTGACTATAAATAGAGCAACATCTACAAAAACAACATTAATTTTGGTTATATAATATAATTATAATAAGGGTTTTTAATGAACATGAAAGCGCAGCTTAGGATGGCCTCCAACGAGATGTACAGACGACCTGGTAAAGCTAGCTGGTAGTAGTTTTACACAGGCTACATATAATCGGCCTTTATAAAGGTCTATGGGGGAGGCCTTTGCTCAGCAATAGACCTCCTGTGACTAATATAATGATAATATTAGTATTTACGTAGGTAAGTTATTTTAAATGAAATTGGATATCTGTAGAGAATTGTTACACATTTTTATCCTGTGAATTAAATGTTTCAATAAGTTTATTTTTCGCTTTTTAGTGCTGATATTTTTTTTAAGTCGGTTTTTCTTTTTTTAAAAGTGTTTATAATAAATCAACACGGTATTTAGACCACGACTGTACCTACATTTTATTTATATCCTTATTCAGTATTGTTTGGAGAATTGAATACTAACAATAATAGGTACCGATTTAGCCTCAACTAACACTGTCAGTTTCGAGATAGAACTGAGATATTGTGATCTGAATAGAATCACATTTATTTTTCCAGATAAAGATGTATTTGTTCTGTAATACAGTATAATATTTTCCAATAATACTGTACCTACCTATCTACTGTACCATATTTAGTATATATTTATTGTTTATGTATTTAAGAGAGGTAGGGTCTAGTGGGAGTCATTCCACTCAAATTGGAGCTCCCCGACTGGGGAAGTACGCCTTGCAGAAAATCGAAGTGAAATAACACTGCAATAGACTCGCCCCCTATTACATGGGACCTAAACATATCGGCAAACTGTGGATGGACGTTGGTATAACCCTGTCTAACTCTTCAGAGAATACTGGCGTGATTGTATGAGTGCATAGAACTCGTGGCTTCTGATTCAGAAGCCGATCACTCAATCTCTTTACCAAACATGAGGTTAGCCGGATTCATGTCATCATGTCAGTTAGGAAATGCCGGAACTGTCTAGCTTAAAAAAATGTTAAATATTGACTTGTAAAAGTGTCTTTAAAAGATCTATTTACAGAAATAAATATCATCATTTATCATCATGCTCTAGTATGTTCACGTTTCATAGGCTATCTAGTAGGCTATCTTCTAAATTATTCAACTGTTCATTATTTATCAGCAGTCTATACGCGCTCTGCAAATCTAATTTACGATAATCGCCTTAATTACTTCAACGCATCTAATCAATCCGCGTCAAAATGCAAAGTCACAAAACACTTCCATTTATTTCGTTATGTCAAACTTCCGTAACACCCCTTATCAGTGGCTGTCCTATTTTCCTAACACAAAAAGTAGGTTGGATGACGTCATGACTTCTGCGTTTCCCGGGCCCAAGTGTAGGAAACGACAGAAGGTATATTTCTTGTGGGGCTTATAATATGGTTAAATCAATATTTAGCATGTTACGCGCGGGGAACTTCATAAAAACTTTTTATTACTGTAGTATACGTGTGTGTTTACATAAACACAAATATACACACACGTGTGTGTGTGTATATTTTGATATGATGACAAATAAGCATTTGGGCCTGATGTTAAGCGGCAACCGTACTTTATAGACGCTAGCAACACAAGTGGTATCACTCGAGCGTTGCCATCTTGAGACTTCAATTGTTAAATCTCATATGCCAAGTAATGTTGTTGTATTTATGAAGTTTCTTGCCGGTTATTCTCCATAAAACCCACTTTTCGGAACCGTGCAACTAGTTTTGACTTTTCAAATGTTCTTTAATGGACTAACTGAAATAAAATATTTGACACGTTTGGCGCAACAGCTGAGCGTTCAGCTTTTGCGCTACAGGTTGTGGGTTCGATCCCTACACGTAACAAATATCTGTATGACCTACAGGTAGTTGTTTCGGGTATGGGTGTTTGTGTAGAAAGAAAAAATCGACCTCGGGCAGGGTTTGAACCTGTGTCCTATAAGACGTATAATGAGGAAGAGAAATTCGATAAGTCTTAGTTTAGTTGGATAAAGCGTCCGAGAGGGAGATAGCTTCAAACTCTGCCTAAGATAAAATTTTTGTTTCTCTTAAATTTATATCTTCAAAAAATTGTCACTGGTTTGTATGAGTACACATTAGTTAGATTTAGTATTCATATCTAGTATAGTAGGTTATATAATTCACTAGGAAAAAAAAAAACAAACTAATATTTATTCTGCACGTGGTCCTTCTGTGTATATCTGTAGTATGGTGTTGTCAAGTTTTGCGACAGTATAAATCAGAAGATAAACGGCTTCGCTAATGTTCGGCGTATTTCACTGAAAATTGATGATACATTAGTCTAAGCGACTGCTTCGCTGGAGGTCTTAGATTATATTCCCAGATCAAGCAAAGTGTTGTTGATTTAACTTGGTCATTGCTTTTAATTTCTTTGATAGATTTTCGACATTGATACAATATAATAAGGTTCATGTTCAATTTAGAAAATTTAGATAGGTTGCTATCGAAAACAAATTTAGTATCAATGGGATATCGCATAGTCTTATCTACCTACACATTTTGTTAAGTAAATCATACAAGCTAAGACTGATTGTTTTTTTGTAATAAAATACATATAATTATGTATAAATACAATCACTCACTCACTTATCAAATTATAAAAGAAATGCTGTAGTTTAACATACTTTTTTTCACATTATTGACACTGCTCGTTTAGACGTAATCTCCAAATAAAAATAATTAAAAATCGTATAACTGTCTTAACAAAACAAAGGTGATCGTCCTATCAGAATAAATAAAAAAATTTTTTGGTAAATTTTACACATCACCATCTAGTCCCGATCTAAGCAGAGCTTATACTATGGGTACTAGACGATGGATTTAATACATATTATATACTTTGTTTTGTAAATACGTACTTATAATACATAAGAAACACCCAGACAAACATAAACACTTATGTTCATCCACAGATATGGATTAGAAATATCTGTGTGTTGTTAATGACATAAATATTTGTGTCCTGTGGGAATCAAACCCACGATCACATGATCAGCAATCCGACACGCGAACCACTAGACCACAGATGTCAGGAATATCAGCGTTGTGGTGTTATGTTTTTTTTATGTCGCAGGATTATGCTGAGATTGGAGCCTTTTTGCCCCCATACAGGGTTGCTGTAACAAACTGTAACAATTAATTAATTTCTGTAGGAATTCAACTCAAAAGTTTTCTTTCTTTTTTCAAAGCACTGCAATAAAC
This sequence comes from Acronicta alni, assembly GCA_964056405.1. Taxonomy (NCBI): domain Eukaryota; kingdom Metazoa; phylum Arthropoda; class Insecta; order Lepidoptera; family Noctuidae; genus Acronicta; species Acronicta alni. The sequence goes on along the minus strand of OZ043915.1, from coordinate 14,593,876 downwards.
AAGACTAGAGTACGTTGAGTGCAAGTATTACTATATCAATGGTCCTACGTGTTAGTGGGTTTTTCTATGAAATTCTCAGTAGCAGCTCGGAGTCTGGATTTGTGCCCGGTTAATGGCAATAGGCTCGCCCCCTATTACATGGGACCTAAACATACCGGCGAAATGTGGGTGTACATTAGTACACCTCTGCCTAACCCTTCGGGGAATACAGGCGTGATGGTATGTTTATGTTATGGTCCTACGTCTGTAAGGTGCGCCTCAGATTAAAACTAACACTAAGGTATTAATACTGGCTAACACGCGAGCATTTTCTGGCAAATTGGTCTAGTTATCTTTTTGTATTTTTTGGCATTTTCTATGCTAAGATTTTAAAGTTATTTAGCGAAGGAAAAATTCGACCGCGGGCAGGATTCGAACCTGCGTCTTCTGGTTAGATACACCAGACGCTATGACCACTAATTCACCGCGAGTCCCACCCGCCACAGCGACAGCGGTTTTTATCTGGAGCCCCAGTGTTTCACGTTTTATTTGTGGTGGTTGATGGTAATACAAGGCGCACTGTGGGTGTACATTACCTCTGCCTGACCCATCTGGGAACATAGGCGTAATGATGCTATAAAAAAACGTGGCGATATATTTGTGGCCGACATACATTACATAACTACCCATACTTATAACGTTGAAAGCTGAGCATTAGAATTAATTCCATTAAATTTACACTAGGTAACCGTGACGTGACATCTAGCCAACTGTAAAGTACTGATAACGTGGATCCACTGTGTCCATAAAACTTAGCGGTGTTGCTTAGATATAACTTAAACAAATTTAACTTACATTTATACTTGTGAGCTTAGAAATGAGAGGTAACTAACTAACGACGACTAGTGGTTTGAGTAACAAACCCACAATTTGCTTAGGTCATAGGTCATGTTTAGGTCCCATGTAATAGGGGGCGAGCCTATTGCCATAAACCGGGTACAAATCCAATCTACAAGCTGCTACTGTAAATCTCATAGAAATACCAAATAACATCGAACAAAGGATCTCTCACAGCAGTCGTGCTTACAACACTAGACTAATGAGACAATAAGCACTAAAGTTATTTGTCACCTCGCTAATGACATCTGCGTTTTGACAGAAATTGTCTAATGTGTCACGCAATATTATGTCAAAACACAGGTGCGTTAGCTGCCTACATAAGTACCAAACCTTTTGGCGGATAAAAATTTATAACGAAAATTACGTCAATTTGTAGATGTGATTCGCTACCTCTTTTGACTCTTTTGTTCATCATCATCATGCTGTCTCACTACTGAGAACGGATCTCCTCTCAGAACAAAATGAATTAGGCTATATATCACCACGCTGCCTTAGTGCAGGTTGGCAGATTTCATACACCGTCGAGAAAAACGTCCAGGCAGGCAGGTATGAAATCTGACTGCCTGGACGGTGAAGGAAAACATCGTGATGTTTAAACTCCTTCACCGTTTAGGTGAGTGATAATTAATTATAAATACGGACATGATTTTGAAAAATTTTACGAGGTCCGTGCGTGCCTTGGATTCTTGAAACCTTTGACTTGGCAATCGAATAGAATCACTAGGCTATCACTGCTTTTTAACTTACTTTTTTGTTAACTGTACGTAAATTCTAAGACTACATTAAATAATTATTGAAGCTTTATTGGTTTTGCCTTGGTAAGCCGGACTGCTAGAATTGTTTGGTTTCAATTCCCTAGGACAAAATAAAGTGATTATTGAGTTTTTCTATGAAATTCTCAGTAGCAGCTCATAGGCTCAATAGGTTTGCCCCCAAAAATAAAGGTGAACTGCGGGTATAAATAAGTGCATTGGTTCACCTCTGCCTAAACCTTCAAGGAATATAGCCGTGATTGTACTTTATGAATAAAAATTAAAGTCAAACAGCTGAGAGGCAGAGGTACTAGGAGCACATAAAAGCTAACAGGTTCACTTTATTACATTGTTTCATGATTCGCTATCTGTGACTTCAATCGACCTATCGACCTAGGTCTTAACTTTAATAGCTTGTCTTTATGAGCTAGGAACAAAGTAAGGCAACTTTACCGTTCAAGTATTTTCACTTACGTAGGACTTTCATGTTGAAGTATTTTTATAACAATCGCGAGATCGTAATAAAAAGTCATGACATAACATCACGCCAGTTGTTAAGCATGTACTGATGTACAATCGACGAAAAACTTAAGTATCTGTATACCTATCTTCTTTGTCAACTAAATAGAATATAGTTCGACGTCTGTGGTGTAGTGGCCCGAGTGTTGGACTGCTAATCACGAGGTCATAGGTACGATTTCTATACAAATATTTATGTGATGAACATAAATTTTTGCGTTTGCCTAGGTGTTTTTTATGTAAGAATGTATTTACAAAGAAATAAGTTTTTATCCATTGTCTAAACCATAGCCACAGCCACTGTCTCTGCTTAGTTGGGGACCAGACCGTGCTGTGTAAAATATACCAAATTTTTATTATTATTATTATTTGTTCTGTGTTTTGACAAAGATAGCGTATTATATCACGCAATATTTATGTCAAACCTACTAGGCCTTATTAGGCTAGCCTAAGTGAACTATAACCTAATCACTCTCATCCTGAGAGGACGCCCGTGCCTACCAGAGGGATAGTATATAGGTTGATAATGATGATATGTCAAAACACAGGTTACGCTAACTGCCTGAATATCAAACAATATTGTGTAATGTCAAGATTGTTTGAATACCTAACTTTTATGGTTACTGTACAGAGGCCAGCTCATGAAGCTACCACAATTTGTAAATTTCTTTGATTGATTTTCAACTTTATCACAAAAATATAAGGTTCATATTCAATTGGGAAAATTTTACAGTTTTGGATAGGTTGACCTACTGGCGTCTGTACATTCACAGTTCGTTGCTATATCTTTAAGTGTCATGTTATAGGGCCAACCATGGGGCGTATTCCCATTTCTTTTTCAGCCACCATCGTCCATTTTCAGGACAAAGGCACCCCTACCTTCCTTCCACTCACTTGTTAGAGCATTCTGCGGCCAATTCTTCCATTCCGAAAGGTTAGACATTGTATTTATTACAATTATCTATTTTTTATAGAAAATAATATTCCCAAGATGGTTACGCAATAAATTTTGCCGATGTCCGACTATGAAGCTACAATAATAATCCCTTGAAGCCAATTTTCATTTACCTAAAAGTAATTTATAGCAAAGTTTAAGTAATTAGAATTTAGGTCTCAATTCATTATCTCAATCCACTTAGTCGTGTTTTGAGGTGCTGTTAAAACCAATTAATTATTCAATTAAAGCACCAATAAGTACTTGAAATTAGTGTGGAAAAGGCGTTTAGGTAACATAATACTGAATATAAAATAAAAAGGTTATAAGTGTATTTGAATCTTAATATCTTTTGGTTTACAATTTATTTTTTATTTTATTAGAAAAAAATAATTCAATATCTATGACAAAAGAATTGGTTTTCGTAATTATGTTAGAACAGGGGTTAAAAAGTAAATATTATTATACCAAAATTTTAAGAACATCACGGCTCCAAAACTTGTCACGATGTTTTTTCTGTAACGTAAATATTTAATGGTTATCTAAGCAATTATTTCGCATAAGTAACTCTCACAGGTCATTAACAGTTATTTATTAAAAGTCTTAATGAAAATTGCAACATTTTCAGCGACTTTCGTTGCTAATTGTACTGTATGTAAACCAAACAGTTCGCGATCGTTTTCCGATTGAAAGAGAGAGGGATGTCGCTCTATAAATAAATAGCACCATCACTTTTTCACAACCTAAAGAAATGATCGCTTAACACGTTGTGGTATGGCCCCTGGTATATTTCTAAGTATCATTTAATTAGTCTTTTCTAATTTAAAAACCGTGTGATACTGCTCGATTAGGAAATCGAACTTTGAGACCACTCTATCAAGGGATGAATTTTATTCGGATTCGAATGAAATAATTCGTTCTATCGATATAATATCGATATATAATGTACTGATTTCTGATAGGTATGTACTTATAGTTTGACCATACGTGTGGCGCAGCGGCTAAGCGATCGGCTCTACGTCACGAATTACCTACATGTAGTTGTTCTGGGTCTGGATGTTTATAAATTTGAAAGTTTGTGTTTGTAAACGCACCCACGATACAAGAGAAAACTCTAGTGTAAAGCAAGATTAAAAAAAAATAGACATTGAAATAAAACTAGGTACCTACTCTTTGTTATGAATTTTATCAACACATCCGCCGGGTGGATGTGTTGATAAAATCCAGTGACCATGGATGCCGTAAAGTATTCATTCATTGACATAAGGTCAATATATAGTGATAAAATCCAAAAGAGGTTTTATTTCAGTAAATAATTATAAATAAATTCAAATTTGAGTTAAGCTCGGCTTTGTACAGAGGCGACATCAAGCTAGGTTTTGCAGCTCTGATATTTTATTTTTACCAGGATAATGGCAATAATTATAGTCTCACTCCTTTTAACATGAGACCTAAACATATTTTATGAGCTCTGGGTGCACATTTGTACAGAAGCTAGCACATCAAGCTACCACAATCTGTCAAATTTCTTTGATAGATTTTCAACTTTAACACAAATGTATAAGGTTCATATTCAATTGGGAAAATTTGACAGTTTTGGATAGCTTGACCTGCTGGCATCTGTACATGTAGTACACCTCTGCCTAACCTTTCCGGGAATACAGGCGTGAAGATAATAATAATTAGCATTGATATAAAGATATTAATTTTATCTGTAATATTCGGCTTATATAGAATTAACCCAGCTTACCTGCTAAACTTAAATGGAGTATTTTTAAACTCTGAACAGGGTTAAAGTTTTTAAGTACTTTTGCTTCGATAGAATCTGCGGTTTTCAAAGTTTTTACTCGAGTTAGCACGGTAAGGATCGACTGCTTTACAAGTCTTGTCTTAGCTATTAAAATTGTTGTAGAATGAAACGTTTTGTTAGTTTGTTTGGGTCTAGGTTTTTTGTTGTTCCATACTTTTATCGGCTAAAAGTACCTTTAACTTTTTGAAATACTATTTCTAAATCAAGTACATACAATTGCGACTGCTACTCCAGAGATCGTGGGTTCTATTCTCAGGGCGAGAAAAGTGTTATTGGGTTTTCCTGTCAAATTATCGATAGCAGCTCGGAGTTAGGATTTGTGCTCAGTTAATGGAAACATGATTTATAGATTATGAGTACTAAGGATCAGCATAATCTTTTTTTATATACCACTAAGGTTGCAAACAGGTATACGGTCCACCTGGTAGTGGTTAACGTAGACGTAACGCCTATAGACGCTGTTGTTGAGTCTGTAAAACGAAAGAGGAATAGTTGGCTTGGCAGTATAAGGATCAAAGTCGCCCCACCGACCGACAAGTTTCCTCGCGGAGCACTGGCAACCTCAACATATTTTTAGCAATAGAAGTGAGGAAAAAACTGATTCCCGTCGCTATAACGACTGCTAGACTAATGAGGTAGTATTACTTACTAAAAAATAAAATAAATTACTTCAGCCTTTTATTGCCAACCATTATTTTGTTCGTAATTCATTTCTTTCACATTCCCACCTTCACACGTCGTAGGCCATTCATTTCTTTTAGATCGTTCATTTTATAGACCCGAGCTCGAAACCTACTCTCAATTACTAGCCACCTGGCTCAAGGCACTTATAGGTGTAATGAAAAATGTTAGACTATTCTAGACCATTTTGTTTTTGCGCTATTTTTCTTTATACCATTTTCTCAGTACCCAAAGTTGGGAAGACGTTAGATTATAGTTAGAAGATAAGGTAAACAAGTATACGGCCCACCTGATGGGAAGCGGTTACCGTAGCCTATAGACGCTTGTAACACCAGGGATGTTACTTGCGCGTTACCGATCCTGTAAAACGAAAGAGCAATAGTTGGGTTGGCAGTATAAGGGTCAAAGTCCCCCCCACTGCCAACACAACTTTCCTCGTGGAGCACTGGACGTCTAGTTTTTTTACAGCCTCAACTGCCTCGTTAGCCTAGTAATCCTAAGTGCAACTGTTATGCTAGAGGTCCTGGGTTCGTTTCCCATATCAAACAAAGTGTTATTGTGTTTTGCTGCGAAATTCTCAGTAACAGCTTGGAATTCGGATTTGTACCCAGGTCATACCTTACAGGGGTATTACTATGGGACCTTACACATACCAGCGCATTGTGTATACTAGTATACTTCTGTTTAAACTTTTAGGAAATACAGGCGTGATGTTATGGAGGCTGCCAATTTATTTTTATCAATATTAAATTTAAGGTGGGAACTCTGTCCACGCTGCAGTGTTGTTCTAACTAACACTAACGACTGTTATAGAAGTTTGTATGATAACCGGGACCTAAGGCTTTATGTGTTTTCCGAGGCACAAAACGGAATTTAAGTACTAGAAAGAAACATATGTACTAATTGACACAGTCTTGGACAATGCACAGAATAATATTAAAACATGACGAAATAACAAATAAAATAACAATCAAAATTGTATGCCTCACGGCTTTGTTAAATTGGCCCAAGTTCAGCTAAATGCCAGAACGCTGGTGAGCTGACTGGCACTGGTTTTCAACTGGACCTTTAAAAGTGATGCAAACCAGTTTTCAATAACAGTATAATATTATAGTTGAAGTACAGACGTCAGCAAGGTCTTTTCAGAGCAGAGTACAAAACGCCCCACCACTTTCCTTGGAGCGGTGGGTAGTGAATAAAGCATTTCCAACACCGTCAAAAAAAAGAGTTTAGCGGTGAATTAACTCAACGAGTGGCGATTATAATACATCGACAGCATTATAGCTGCATTATAGCAGCGAAAAAAAATTGTCACGAGCCAAGAATTGCCGAAAATTCTTATATCATCTACCATCAACCTAAATACTGTCCCACTGCTGGGTACGGGTCTCTTCTCAAATTAAGAGAGATTAGGCTGCAGTCCACCACGCTGGCGTAATGCGGGTTGGTAGACTTTACACACCGTTGAGAAAAGTATCCAAGGTATGCAGGTTTGCTCAGGATGTTTTTCTTAACCGTTTCAGCGAGTGATAATTAATTATTAATACACACTTCGAAAAGTCAGAGGTTCGTGCCTTGAAACATTTGACTAGGCATTCCAATGGTCATTTCACTAGGCTATCACTGCGTTCTATCACTTCTTCTATCATAATAGTTATTTAAATGTACATTTTAAAGTGGCTTGTCCGTTTCGTCCCTTACATTTTCAGCTTAGTCTATGTAAATTTTATTTTAAGACTAAAAAGTGACAAGCCTTCTTAGTAAGTCTGCTCGTAGACAGTTTCATAACTTTTTTGTAGACACGCTAAGTACTTGACACATTACGCTTTCAAACTCATTTTACATTTCACTCAGTAAGTGGGTCGTCTAGGATAGTCTTTACCTCCTATTAATATTTATAAGTACATAGTTTTTTTATTTTTTTTTACGTTAAACTTAAAACTACCTACATCGGATTATTGTAATCATACTTTTTCTTTTTTTTTATTATTGTTCTCATGTAAGTGACTTCCGTCTTAATGAGAAATAAAGATCTTTAGACCGATAGTACAGAGGCCAGTACATCAAGCTACCACAATCTGTTAAATTTATTTGATTGATTTTCAACTTTAAAACACAACAATAAGGTTCATATTCAATTGAGAAAATTTGTCTTTTGTTTTTTGTTTTGGATAGCTTGAACTGCTGGCTTCTGTACAACAACAATGCCTCGGGGCAACAGGCGTGTTATGTTATTTTTTTTTTATATACCTCTAAGGTAGCAAACAAATATACGGCCCACCTAATGGTACGTGGTTACCGCAGCTTATAGACGCTTGTAACAGGAGTATCACTTGCGTTTTGGAATAGTCGAGTTGGCAGTTAAAGGGTTTAAGTCCCCCCACTGCCAACACAACATTTCCTCGCAGAGCACTGGCAACCTTGCTCACCGTAAAGAACACAACACAGCTCGAAGCAGTGTTATTTCATTTCGAGTTTCTGCAAGGCGGAGGTACTTCCCCAGTGCAGACAGCTCCAATTTGAATGGAATGACTCCCACTACCTTTCTTATGTCAAGGTGTGTTATGTTATGGTGTATGTTGCTAAATATTAACAAAACATACATTTTGGAAATAAATAATCTCGGTTATGATTCGTACCTTCGTCCACGACTCGACTCCTCCGGTTAAGTCAACTAAAGTGGTTCGAATCCTAGCTGAAGCTGAATTATTCTTTCACTAAAATTTAGGTTATATAATTTATATATTTTAATAACAATAAAAATATTTTGAATTAAATTCCAATGTCACTCCATACCTTCATTATTCCAAAAACCAACCTCAAGAATAATCTAAAACAAACCGGTATTTTTTTATTACACTCTCACTTCAAGTAGGTGTCCGGTAATTATACCCGGTACGCCCCTCCCCAGTTAATGGGTACACTTAGGACCTAAAAAGGTATGATAGTGGACACTTGATTTACTGTTATTGTCTGTACTGCGGTTATGAGAACGGCGGGAAAATGTTTTATGTACTACAAATAGGTTAGTTATTATCACGATGTTATATCATTGTTTTATGAGCGGCAAATACCACAGGGGTAGGGTTACCAGATAGAAAATCTAAATTTCGGAGAAAAAGCTTGATTTCCATTGAAAAATTCTGAGATATTATCGAATTCTCTCGCAAACGTAATTCACAATTTTGCAGCCCGCGGTACGACGCGTGGACAGTGTGTGTAGATACTATCTACATCTACCATCTGTCCTACGCATTTTAAATTAGTCTATAAAAAAGAAGATTTCTTTTTTTTAATAAAAAAGATTCGAAAAACCTACTCTATTTTATTGAAAATCAGAAAAATAAGAAGACCCTAGAAATCTTGAGATCTCAGGACAAATCCTTAGATAACGATTTAGGAATAGTAGGTTACTTTACTCCAGGGTCATAAACAGGGCTACTGCGCGCTTCTGATGAAATAGTTATTGGACTAGTGGACTGTAGCTTAATATCCTTGCTTTGCCGGTAGGTATAGGTCCCATGTAATAAGGGGCGACCATTGCTACTGAGATTATTTTATATTTAATATAATATATATTTAATACCCAGTAATACTTTGCTCTTTGCTCGACCTGGGAATCGAATCCAGATCCTCTAGTGTAGCGATTACCAACTATTTTTACGGAACTTATACCATTATATTGATTTAATGAAATTTATGACGTTTATGATTCTTTGCCGCATCCATGGTCACTATAATCAACATAGCGCGATAAAATTGGTAAAAAATAGTTATATTTCAATGTCTATATTCGCGTAAAGGTCAGAAACAAGTAGGTAGATTATTTTAAATACACATAATTATAGGGTCGTCATTATGTTTATACATTTTTAAACAATAAATTATATATAAAAAAATAATGGAAATTACATTTTCATTTGCTAAAGATACTCACGGTGGCTTATTGGTCACCCATAGCATCTGGTGTACCTAACCAGAAGACGCAGGTACGAATCCTGCCCGCGGTTGAATTTTTCCTTCGCGAAATAACTTTAAAATTTTAGCATGGAAAATGCCAAAAAAATATAAAAAGTTAAAAATAATACTATTAAATATTACTTTCTTACTTTTGGGTATAATACTTTACATCGCGTTTCTACAAAGCTCTTGTCATCGCATTTACAGCGGGTTTAATGGCTCCAATCTCTATTGAGCCGACTGTGACAATTACGTTCATTGCGAGAGCTCTCTCAACTCGTCCGAATTACGGCCACTTTTCTTTTACGTTGTTACCTCTTGTGTTGACGCCTTAATTCGCCGGCGTTATGGCCCTAAGAGACTCAATAAGTATGGAATAAAGCTGTAAGGCTCAACTCTCACTGGCGAGAAGCGAAGCGTCGCGACATATTCTAACATTTTAATTGTATTTAATGAATTCTATTTCCATTAACTAACGTACAGGTTTGTATAAAGAAAATATAACCGACTGAAATTAATTAATCCGAGGCGAGAATGCGCGTGACGTCGCGCCCTTTCAGTTTAATGTACCTATATAGTATAATGTATATAGGTACTTATATTGATTTCTGACATTTACGCGAATATTATACATACACACATATTATTAATCCCGACGTTACGGACCCTTTACAGCGTCCATGGTCACGGGTAGACTGGACGCTGTAAAGGGTCCGAAACGTCGGGATTAATAATATCAATATACGCGATAAAATCCGTAAAAAGTAGTTTTATTTCAATGTATATAGGTACTTTTTTAAAATATAAATAAATAAAAAAACTCAAGCAGCCTCCTGCCTGAGTGCTTTAGCCAACTAAGCTGCCTGTGCAGTAACATTTTTTTCCTCGTTTGACGTCTTATAGGTAACGTCAGCGACATCTATCGAAGACATATTACTATGTTTTTCAACCGGCATGACTTACTTTACAGTTATTTTAATGCCAAACGATGTTGCCTTACCTTTTTATTAGTAGAAAAATTCGACAGGCAGTGGTAGCTTAGTTATGTAAAGCGTCCGGTGTACTTAACCGGAGGGACGTAGGTTCAAACCCTGCCTGAGATCGAATTTTTCTTACTCTAAAATTTATACCTTTTAAAAAAATGTAGCATGCGTTATTGCTAAATATAATAATACAACTATACACTATACTATTTCAGTATGAGTATATAATTATGTCGCGACGATTCGCTTCGTCACTGCGCCAGTGGGAGTTAAGCTTAAAAGGGAATTGTTCAAGTAAAACTGAAGTTTTTGTGTGTTTTCGGCGTATATCAGTGTATTTGAATGAAAAGGAGGTTGAGAAAGGTTATTATGTACTTCAATTTGAAACAGAATAAGTGTAAAAGCCTTATCTATATGGGGCCCGTTATGTGAAGAAACTTTTTGAATTTGGGTATAAAGTGAAAATTAGCGCGCCCTTTAAATTTTTTGAAGGCAGAAACGCTCTTCATATACAAATACCCACGGGTCGGGACACGGGTCTCCTTTCAGATTGTGAAGTATTAGGCTATAGACCACCACGCTGGCCTAGTGCGACTTGGCAGATTCAGGTTTTCTCACGATGTATTTCTTCACCGTTTAAGTGAGTGAAAATTAATTTATATCTAATACGCACATGAACCTCAAAAATCAGAAGTGCTTGCCTTGACCTCGAGACTTTTGACTTGGCAGTCCAATGGTCATATATTATCGCTAGACTATCATTGTTTCAGAAAATAGGACAGGTATAATATGGGTGATATTCAAATTAAAAGAGGCGGCAAGAATAATTACAAGATATGAATTCAATACGAACGAAAATGATTTTTTATTATAAGTAGGTAAGTAGTACCTTGAGATTTAAAAAAAACATAGTAAACAAATCAGTGTCTTTTTTCCAAAAAAAAAAAGGACAGCAGGATATAAAAATGTCATGTTTGTACGTCAGAAATGTCAAACCTTTTGATAAATTATTCGAGCGCGTCCCTTCATGGCGCCGAATCCATAGCGAAAATGTACACCGACAGGTATGCCTTGGCCCAATAATGTCATAATAATATCATTCAGCGTGTCATATTGATGGTGTTCATTTACATGGATATTGAGACAGTTGAGCATAAGGGTTAGATTCCCGTGACGAGCAGTATTTGTAAGATTTTCTAATATATTATCAGCACACTGGGGTTGTGCTCAGTCAGGCTCAACTCTATTACGTGAAACTTAAAAAAAAGGATGAACTGCCGTAGTCATTAAAACGTTATTTTTTATAGTCCGGGAAATTCTCACGGATTATAAAAAATAATAGATCGTTCACCATCTGGGGAGGCGGTATGTTGGCCTCGTACCGACTAAGAACCGCACTTGTCTTCACCTGCCCTATAGTTATGGCCTTACTATATTAAAAAAGCAGTGATAGCCTAGTGGTATGACCATTGGACTGCTAAGGTGAAGATCTTGAGTACGAATTGACGCACTCTGACTTTTCTGTATTAATAATTAATTATCACTCGCTTAAACGGTGAAGGAAAACATTGTGAGGAAACCTGCATGCCTTAGAGATTTTTTTCGACGGCGTGTGAAGTCTGCTAACCCGCACTAGGCCAGCGTGGTGGAAGTACTCTAATCCCTCTCATTCTGTGAGAGGAGACCCGTGCCCAGCAGTGGGACAGTACCTATATGGGTTGATGATAATGATATTACTGTACTGTGCGATCGAGACTGAGATGCGATTGACGCGTTATAGTTTTAACATAACGTCCCATCACGCCTGAACTCCCCGAAAGATTAGGCAGGGGTGTAAAAATACCCGTAAGTCGCCGGTATATTTAGACCTCATGTAATAATAGACGGACTGCCATTAAAAGGGCAAAAATCTGAGCTGGTACCCAGTTTTTTTTATATCACTAAGGTGGCAAACAAGCATATGGTCCACCTGATGGTAAGCGGTTACCGTAGCCAATAGAAGCTTGTAACACCAAGGGTATCATTTGCTCGTTGCCGACCCTGTAAAATGAAACAGAAATAGTTGAGTTGGCAGTGTAACGGTCAAGGTCCCCGCACTGCAAACACAACATTTCTTCACGGAGCACTGGCAACATTGCACACCGTAAGGAACACAACACAGCACAAAGTTGTTTCACTTCAGCTCCAATTTGAGTGGAATCACTCTATTAAATTTTTAAAATAGAATTTCATAAAAAACCCAATATCACTTTGCTGTAGCTGGGAATGTAACCCAGGACGCCTAGCGTAGCTATCGCGCTTAGGATCATTAGACTTACGAGACATTCTAGTATTAAATCAAATACAATAATCAACCGAATTATCGGAGGAATAAAAATGTTAACTGTTTTGACAGCTGTCAAAAGTGTCACCTGATCGCGTCATTTACTACGAATAAAACAAATCTATGTAATATACATCGTTGTCGACATGACAAATATTTTCCCTCATCTCTGAAACATAATGCTCTTACTCTTGAATAATTCGCATTATAATACGAGAAATAATCAGCACAATCGCTAGACTGACGGAGGACATTTATTTCCTTTTGTTTGTTGAGAGGAAGAGAAGTGGATGTGCATAGAATGGAACGTTCCAGGTTAGTTCCGCGTCGCTCGAGTGCATTGTATTAATGTGACAAGCGTTAAGTAGCAGACATTATTACATGAATAGCAACTGTGCTACCGTTAAATTAATTATATTTCTTGCAACATTATTGTCATGAACAGCTTAAGACAATTTAAATGTATAATTATTTACCTATAGAAACATGTACCTACATTGTAATATTCTTCAGGCAGTATAGGTGCAGCGATATGATTTCAAATTTAATTTAATAGACTACTATTATGATTAAATAATTAATTATTAATTATCGTACCAATTTCGCTAATGAACACGTTACAGGATACCTAGATTATTGGCAGTTACTAAATCAAATAGAGCAATTTATCAATTTACCATCGAATCGATTTGACATGTTTAAGAACCGTGGGTCATTAGTTACATTACGAAATGTTGAATTAGTCCATTGAATAAAATATATTTTATAATATGATTGATCGAATCGAATCGATAAACGAAAAAATGCAGTGTGCCGTTTCGTCAAATGTAACCCTTGGCTCGCTGGCCTCTTTAAATTTTTATCCTAACTAACCTAAACTTTTAATAATGTTAACTAAGTTAACCTTTAAATGTCTGCCTAACCCATCCTCTTACACCGATCTCTGTTAATGTCTATTGATACGCCTTTTTCCCATATGAATATAACATAAACTAAACGCTACTTGCAACGATTCTTATTGGATTGATTGGGTGGAATCGAAACTTATACTTAGCAGTCGCGCTGACTTTATTTGTTTATTTAGTCCACTACGAACTACCCTCTTTTTTTCTCCTTTTTCCTGTCCGTCCAAAGGTTGTGTGGTAGATATAGCTATTAGAGATAAGACCGCCATTGTACCCTTATTTTAATTAATTCAAATTGTTGTTCCTTATCATGGTGTGCAATAAAGATTATTCTATTCTATTCACTAGGCTAATGAGACATATTGACGACCTCTGTGGACTAGCGGTCCGAGTGCCGGACTACTGATCATGGGGTCGTGGGTTCGATTCCCACAGGACACAAATATTTGTGTGGATAAAAACATGAGTATTTGTGTTTGTCTGGGTGTTTCTTATGTATTATAAGTATGTATTTACAGAAAAAAAAGTATATATGTATTATATCCATTGTCTAGTACCCATAGTACAAGCTCTGCTTAGTTTGGGACTAGATGGTGTTGTGTAAAATGTCCCAAAAAATATTATATTATATTATTCTTGCTACGAGCAAAAGAAGTATGCATCTTTTGCTTCTTCCACATTCATATTATATGTGAAATATATTTATAAATGTGGACGAAGCAAACCCGTGAAAAAAAAACCGGCCAAGTGCGATTCGGACTCGCACCGAGGGTTCCGTACAAACCTCTGGGTATACTTTTGATTGCGTTGACAAAGAATTTTCATTTTGTGACAGCTTAAGGTATTATAGACCTGAGTATTTGATATGAATTTCAATTTAATACCTCTACGCGTTCATGAGGAAGGGGTAGTACCTGTAAAATTATTAAAAATATTTTTATTATATGTTGGAACCAAAAATTTACGGTTTTCGCAATTTTTCCTTTATCTGCGCTATTAGACGTTTCTTCGTACTAAATTTCAAGATTCTGAGTTCGCGGGAAGTACCCTGTAGGTTTTGATTCCCTTGCGAGTTTTGAAAATTTACGGAAATTTGCGGCATAAAGGACTGTATCTTTTGATTGCATTGGCTTAGAAGTTAGATTTTTTCACAGCTCCAAGGGACAGTAGACGTGAGTATTTGATATAAATTTCAGCTTGATATCTCCACGCGTTCCTGAAAAAAAGGGTCTTTACACCACTGTATGTTCAAAGTCCATATTTCTGCCTCCATACTTCACATAAAATTATAAATGTACCTGTTTTACACAAAGTATCGTTTTAAAATGACAAATGGAACACTTTTGTTGCCTCCAAATATTCATTACCGTTATATAAATTAAATTACAGCGACATCTAGTGAGCTGTGACAGAGATAAATATATCTTTGAGGGTAGAATGAGAAATTATAAATGTATTCCCTTGGAAAATATGTAAATATTGTGCAGAAGGAATCTCTTGTTTCATCTGTTGATTTAGAAGGTTTATTTTACACAATTATTTATAGCTGAATAAATCAAATTGGATCGTAATTAATTTGGATCTGCTTAAACTAATAAAGTAATATCTTGTAAGCTTATATAAATTAAGAAAGATAATAAATAAACAAATATTTCTGGTCAATTTTACACCGCTCCATCTAGTTCCAAACTAAGCAGAGCTTGTACTATCAATGGGTACAGTAACTAAACAATGGATATAATAACATAACATACCATCACGCCTGTATTCCCCGAAGGGTTAGGCAGAGGTGTACTAATGTACACCCACATTTCGATGGTATGTTTAGGTCCCATGTAATAGGGGGCGAGCCTATTGCCATTAACCGGGCACAAATCCAGACTCCGAGCTGCTACTGAGAATTTCATAGAAAAACCCAATAACACTTTGCTCGACCTGGGGATCGAACCCAAGACCCCTAGCGTACTTTTATAATACTTTTTTTTTAATGTAATACTTAATTTACATATCAAACACTCAGATAAACAGAAATACTTAAAGTTCATTACATAAATATTTGTGTTCTGTGGGAATCGAACCTACGACCTCATGATCAGCAGTGCGACATGCGACCACTAGACCACAGACGTCGTCAACTAGTACTTGTTACTGTTTTATGGAGACCTCGCGTTCTCCGCAGACAATGGTCCACCTTCCATCTTGCCCCGCATGACTTGTACGATCAGCAACGAAAGTCGTTGAACACAGATTATGAAAACATTGCGATGTTTTCATAATCTGTGTTCAACGACTTCCAAAACTTAACAAGAGATTTTTCTATTAAGGTAACCTAAATATTTAATGATCATCTATGGCATTATTTCGAATAACCTTCACAGATCAGTAACTTCGTACTTATTAAAAATCATATTGAAGATTGCAACTTGTTCAGCGACTTTCTTGTCGACTGTACACGCGAGTAGGTATTGCAAACGTAGCCCCAGTTGTTTAAGTTTGGGTCGTGCAAGTCAGTCTACACTCGCTTAATTGAAATAATTTTAATGTTATTCCTTTTCCTACACGCTAAGACGAAGAACAACCAATTATATTTGTTTACTCTTTACATCCCCAAAAATCTGCCTGAAGGCATTCCATTTAATTCGTAGATTCGTAGAATCGTAGATTTTAGACTCAACATTATTTTCTGGCTTTCGTGGGTAGGTGCCTACTCTCACATAAAGAAATCATGAATTTGAGAAAATAAAGGCAAAATATTATAAATGGCGTGTTGTTTAGGTAGGTACTGGAAAACAGAAATTGTCACTGGCTATTTCGGTTCAAGTAAATCATTAAAAATATGTCAAAAACATTCAACAACAACATTAAATTATGAATGACAACAGTGCAGTATTTGTGTTTGACAGATATAAATACATTTTCAATCAACAAATCCATTTCACCTATCGATAATTCGAAAGCCCGAAAACTCATCTACCAGACTCGGGTGCAGATTATCAAAACGATTGTTGTCGAGCCGATTCAATAATATAATCGATTTTATAATTGGAATCGATTCTGATTCCGGAATCCAATGATTTGGCATCAGTAATCGGAATTGGTTTCATTTGAAGTCTGAGGATCTGAGATATTAAATGGCTTAGATTTTGGCTTAGATAAATAAGTTTAATTAACTAAAGACTGGCGGCTCCTTTGTTATTTTTACTACAGATGAAGTGGTTAGACCTGCGAAGAATTTATTTTTTTGCCAGATCTGTAACTTTTTGACTGCATTCGCCCATATTTGCCATACTGCCGAAGGAGGAGGTAATGTTTATCGACCGTAAATATGTATATGCATGTACGTATGGCTAATTGTTTGGCACGCTCTACAGCCTAAATTGTTAGACGGGTTTCAACATAATACGAGGTGTCATTAGTACCATTAGTCATTAGTTTGATTCAGTTGTGGGAGTGGCATAGGGTATAATGCTTTATTTTACTAAGGCGTCCGCTGAAAAAAAGTGAAGAGATAATTAAAAATTGGGATATATGTTTACGGGTATAAAATAAAAGATCTGCTTTCTTTTATAATTAAAAAACAAAAAGTGAAATAAATTGTTAAAATATGAAATCCGAACTTAATAATTATTAAATGAACCTGAAAAACCCGACTGCGTTATAAAATACTCAATAAAATGTGTAAAATAAGTTCTACAACTTAAATATTGGTAAATACATTGCAGACGGGGAAAGGCAAACAGATGCTTTGTTCCATTGCTTAATATTCTACCTTGTCTCCGCCTGGTATACTAATAATAAATGTATACTAGTAATAAATAGTGTTCTTATAATATAATAATTATAGTATTTTTTAGCGCTGGCGTGTTTTTTGTTTTATTAAAATTTTCAATTATAGACAACTCAACGACTCGATATGTAATCATCGAGTCGTTGAGCAAATTATGTTAGAACTACACGACTATGAAGTCGACTTCATGGTCATGGTACAGACGCCAGTAGGTCAAGCTATCCAAAACTGTCGAATTTTCCGAATTGAATATGAACCTTATTGTTTTTAAATTCGACAGTTTTCAACATCCATTCGGGTAGTATTGATGTTTTTATTTTATTTTATTCCTAGTAACAGATCGGTTGAGTATAGAATATTTAGAAACATAGGAACAACATTGCATCGCCCATGGGAATACTTTTATTGCTGGCATGTGGCGACCGTCGCATCGTGGAAAAACGCAATCGAGATACCACTTGACACGTGTATTTTAAACTAGATACTTGTCGTTCTGGTTCTCTAGAAAAAATATATTATGAAACCAAGGGCTTTTATAAACATGAAAATCCAGTATTTCTTAATAATTATAATTGAAAAAAGCAGTACTTATTTTAAGTTTTTCTTTGTGACATTTTTACGTAGTCCCGAATTAAACAGAGTTTTTACTATATAAAGGTTTATAATACATATATATATTTATTTAACAAAAAAAGATTATTATATTTTGTTATTAAAAACTTCTACCTATTGATAATTTTCTGTCTAAATTCACTCTTTATTTTTTTAATTCCTTGTGAAGTTAAAAAAAATCATTCAATTGGCTGTTATTTTAATGTTTACTGAAAAAAATGTAATGTGGGTTAAGCCAAGTTTAAGTAAAGGTAAGATATTAGAAACAATTCAAAAAGGACATGTACAGAGGCCAGCACATCAAGCTACCACAATCTGACAAATTTATTTGATTGATTTTCAACTTTAAATATAAAATGATAAGGTTCATATTCAATTGGAAAAATTTGACAGTTTTGGATAGGTTGACCTGCTAGCGTCTGTACATCGGTATTGTGACAAGTATCCCATCAAAAACATTCTGTAAAAAATTAGCCAAGTCTCGATGGAGCTGCTTGTTTATCTCTAAAAAGTAATGAAATCTAGCTAGACAAAGTCGTAGTATGAATGTTCGTTGAGAATACAATTTGAACATTCATTATACGTTAGTGGGTACAAGTCAACGGCCAAGTCACAGAACATTAACTATAAATAATAAAGAAATCGCAGTAAGGAACCTTAGACTTGGCACGACTTTGTCTAGCTAGATTTCATTACTTTTTAGAGATAAACAAGCAGCTCCATCGAGACTTGGCTAGTTTTTTACAGAATGTTTTTGATGGGATTTCACTTCTTTTTGTAGAAACGTGGGCTTATTATATGTCGATATCTCTAATAGTTTGGTTGGGCTCTTGTGTTTTCTAATCAGGGTCACCCGGGTACTCCAGATCTTCGATTATCTTAGTTTTTATAGTTTTCCCTTTATGTGGCCATTAAACCCTAACTCTGTACCAAATTTCAGCTCTTTGAGTTTATGGGAAGTACTAGTTCTATTTTGATGATCATGAGTGAGTGAGTGAGCGAGTGTCATAAATGCGAAACTTTGCTTTCGCTTAACTTCAGAACTAAATGACCTACAGACTTGAAATTTTGGATTTTAAGTAAGTAATTATAGTTTACTGGATGACGAAAATTTCTGCCTTCTGGTCTTATCCAGAGGTTCTCAAATAGGGGCCTGAAAATGCGGCGAAATGGTTCCAGTAAAGGATGGTACGGCAGTGTTTGCTTCGCGCTCGTCTTAGCGGGGGCATTGCCGTGCCCCCAGATATCAGTACCTATCACGTATATCGATATTAAGGTAGCGGTATTGCTGTGAAAGAAATTTAAGGGAAACAATCAGTACAATTTAGTACATGAAAGGATTCATGAACAAGTAGTTAGTCAATAATTTTATGGGGTTAGAATATAATTAATTTAAAAGATACCTACAAAATTATACAGTGGTGACAAACTAATAGAATATCCTATCGGATACGGTTAGATGAGATGGCGAGCGCTTCAACTAATCGAAAATCTAGTACTTGTATCGTTCTAGATTTTCAACTTTCATGAAGCGCTCGTGCATACACACGTGTCATTTTAAAATAAAGCCTCTAAAATAAAGTTTGTTAATCTTATCCTCTGAAAAGAAATTAGGGCATTACGGGCTTTTTTAAAGTCCAGTTATAGTAGTGTCATATTATGTAATTTTCACCACGGCTTTTTGAAGGAAGAGCTTAAGCAGCTCTTAACTGTCGGCACGCATACATCAGTCAACCATTATTTTGGGGGCTCAACGACCAGTCTTGTAATGCTATGAATTAATTATTAGTTCATATTAATATTGTGAGCAGTGATAGCCTAGTGGTATGACCATTGGACTGCCAAGTCGAAGGTCTCGAGTTCGAACCCAAGGCACGCACTTCTGACTTTTCGAATTCATGTGCGTATTAATAATTAATTATCACTCGCTTAAACGGTGAAGGAAAACATCGTGAGGAAACCTGCACACCTTAGAGATTTTTCTCGACGGTTTGTGAAGTCTGCCAACCCGCACTAGGCCAGCGTGGTGGACTATAGCCTAATCCCCCTCAATATGAGAGGAGACCCGTGCCCAGCAGTGGGATAGTATATGGGTTGATGATGATTAATATTGTGAGACAATAGTTGTTTCCATTACTACCAATTACTCCTTATTAGTCTAGTGGTTTTAAGCACGACTGCTACGCCAGAGGTCCTAAGTTCAATTCCTAGGTCGAGCAGTGATTGGGTTTTCTAATAAAATTCTTAGTAGGCATTTGGTGTTTGGATTTGCGCAGAAAAAATGGCAGACAAGTACGGAATTCAGTACTTTTTCTCATCAACCGAGCTTTTTCCCAACCATATAGGGGTTGGCTTCCAGTCTTAGCAGATGCGGCTGCATATCAGTATTCTACACGAAGCGATTGCCATCAGACCTCTGCATCCCATTTCTGGATAAAACTGATATCATGAGGACAGACTGGTTGTCAGACTTTTTGAGCTTCTGACTACCACCAACAACTGTTATAGATGTTCGTATAACAACAGGAACCGACAACTTTACGTGCTCTCCTAGGCACTGAAGGGTTTTTCATTGTATTAAAAATGGTCTCCCATCCACAGACTGGCAACGACTAGCGCAGCTTAACCTTGCAGATCGGTTGATCAGTGTACTTATTACTTAGCCACGAGCCCCTCATATTTTATATACTACAGAGAATCTGCCATATGAAGTGTTAGATACTATGTAGTATAATTTATATAGGTTCGTATAATATCTTAGATGATGGGTTACTCGTGTGTGCATTATTAATCACGGAGCGAGACAAGCCGATAATATTATAAAGCCTGTACCTAAATCCCTAAGGAATAGAAACTATGACAATACAATACAAAATAGGCTTTATTGCCCTTTTGTTTACGGACTAATTCTCAGACAGGAGCTTGTCCATTTATTGGTGTATATTTTTATTTGTTTATGTTTGACATTTTTGTTATTAATTTATTAACCAGTTTGTCATTTTTTATCTGTTATAGAATCTATGAACTAGATTTTAATTTAAATAAACAACTCATAAGGAGACATAATGAGTAACAAAATCTTATTCATCTAAAGATTTTCTTGCTCTTCACAATATTAAAAAAATCTTGTCTGAATCATCAGAAGTGTTTTTAACGTGCAACTAGTTTTGACTTTTCAAAAGTGCCGTAATGGTCTAATTGAAATAAAATGTTTGACTTTGGATTTGACTTTGACTTTGGCTTTGACTTTGACTTTGACTTTGACTTAGACTTTGACCTTGACTGACTTTGATTTTGACTTTTGACTCTGAATTAACCTTACTTTAAAAGATTGCTCTAGGTACAATTACCTAGAGCCATCTTTTAAAGTAAATACAATTTCAAAAATTAATCTTTTGTCAACATTCATCAAGCATCACTCCTTCCATTAAGACGTATTCATTCAATAATACGACGCTTGCAAATTAATCAGCTACATCCAAGACTTGCAATTTCTCCGACTTCGAATCCTCCATCGAAGTCGAACCATTTACATAAGAAGATTAATCTAAAATTTTATACCGTAACTGGATTTGCATCCATTATAATAACGTACTCAATAAAAACTTTCAACCGACCTGTCAAACTTGAGATGTTCGTAATTTATAAAGCGAAATGCTAATTTGATACAAAATATTTGAAAGAGACGTAAACCGGAGAGAATATTTCAAGTTTTAACAAGAAAAGTCCGAATCGTCCGCTTGGGATCGTTTTACATCAGAACCTAATTTGGTAACGGAACATGGATAAAGAGATTTGAAATCGTAATTAGGGATCAATGGATTGTTTCAATCTCGGAAGAAATGAGAAAAAAAATAAAATATTTATCGAACTTCAATGACTTCATCATGAACCTATATACTGTCCCACAGCTGGGCACGGGTCTCCTCTCAAGATGAGAGGGATTAGGCTATAGTCTACCACGCTGGCCTAATGCGGGTTGGCAGACTTCACACATCATGAAACCATATACCTACTGTCCCACTGCTGGGCACGGGTTTCCTGTACAGAATGAGAGGGATTAGGCTATAGTCCACTACGCTGGCCTAGTGCGGGTAGGCTGACTTCACACGCCTTCGAGAAAATCTTTCAATTTTCAGGTTTCTAAACAAAGTTTTCCTTCACCGTTGAAGCAAGTGTTAATTAATTATTAATACGCACATGATTCGAAAAGTCAGAGGTGCGTGCCTTGGATTCGAACTCGAGACTTTTGAATGACCAGTCCAATGGTCATACCAATAAGCTATCAATACATTTTGCCACTTCAACGGCGTACTCACTGGTATATTTATAATGTTTCTATGATACAATTTGTCCCTTACAGAAGTGCTCAGCATTTGCAAAAGGTACGTCGTGGTAGAAAACATAGTGTATTTTTTTTCATACAAAATATCAACACAATAGAGTTAAAAAATAGTTATACACAATGAATTCAGTATATTTTAAGACAAAGTTTGCACTACAACAATAATTTTAAAAATAAAATAAACTGTTCTGTGTTATTATTAGGGTGATTCAGGTAATAGTTTCAGGAAACTACAGAACTACAGTGCTCCACGAGGAAACGTTGTGTTGGTGGACTTTGGACAGTGGGGGCACTTTGACCCTTATACCTACTGCCAACCCAACTATTCCTCTTTCATTACAGGGTCGGTAACGCACAAGTGATACTCCTGGTGTTGCAAGCATCTACAGGTTACGGTGACCGCATACCACCAGGTCAGCCGTATGCTTGTTTGCCATCTTAGTAGACTAAAAAAAAATTACGAAGTGGTATTTATACAATATTTTGTTTTGATTAGTTCGATTCGAAATTTACATTGCAACTGGTTTATCGCACAAAGAAAACAACACTGGATATCGTTTTCATAGTGTTGCACAAATCTAGTTACGTTAACGAGGTACTGCGATGCTCATAGGTGATTACTAAGCGCTTAATTACTATCTTTATCAACACGAGGTGAGGCGTTGATAGTTTGTGTAATAGTTGAGCGGATGTATTAGTCATTTACGCTATATTATTCTGCCAACCCACACTAGGCCAGCGTGGTGTTCTATAGCCTAATCCCTCTCATTCCTTGAGAGGAGACCCGTGCCCAGCAGTGGGACAGTATATGGGTTGATGATGATGAGTCATTAACGCGATAAGGCAAGGCCTCGTCAATTGAAAGTGTCCAACAACAGCTGGACCATAGCCTGTGATGGTCGTGGTTAATTTCACGGATCCCATGGCTATGATTAAGGGCAACTGAAGGCAAGTACGGTTTTTAGTCGGTCCGACATACTCTGCCACTTCCCCAGGTGGCGGGTGATCCATGAGAATTTGTCGTACTAAAAAAAAGGCATTAACGCATCGGTTTCAAGAATTAATCTAGCTAAAAGATATCTAAAGGTCTCTCTAATTATGTATACATTTCATAAACAAATTTAATATATTATTATTAGCATTGAATATGATTAACAATTTTGTCTATTAATGTGCGCTTTACTTTACTGTTTCATCTTATATTCTTCTGTGTGTCTTTGTAACTGTGAATACTGTATCTTCTACTTTAATATTACGCTAATGTTGTGCATGTCTGTAATTGATGTAAACACTAGTCTATATCTTTGTCTTTAAAATATCAATGTTTGTGTTTATATTGTTGATGTGCTTTGAATAAAAAAATAAAAGAACTTTACAATGTTCGCTTACAACAGAAAAACTAATATTCTTAAAACGCTCGTTTTACCATTAACGTGGCAAACAAGCATACGGTCCACCTGATGTTAAGCGGTTACCGTAGCTTATAGACGCTTGTAATACCAGGGGTATCTCTTGCGTGTTGCTGATTCTGTAAAATGAAAGAGGAATAGGCCAAACTATATATCATATACTAATATACTCGCAACAGTATAAGGGTCAAAGTCACGCCACTGCGAACACAATGTTTCCTCGCAGAGATTTTCTATATTAGTCTACTGCTGGACGTAGCCCAGTCCTAGGGAGCTTGATATTAGATATCTCTCATCCAGTCACTGCCAGCTTCGCAGAAATTGCTTTAAGACCGCCAATTGTATTACTTTAAGTTTTTTTTAAATATGCTACAATAAAAAATGTTTTATTTATCTTTAATAATATGGTACAACGTTTAATAAAGTATATTGATTCCACAGTAGCATGAAGGACGTATATTACTGTTTGTAAAGTCCGTCCAAACTCGATTAGTTACATCAAAGGAATATTAAATCGCCCATCATTAGAGACCGCAGTGAAAACAAATAGGCTATGTTTTTATTATAACTCATGTGACCTCTGATTGACCTTAACATTACGTAGTTGATTTTGATGTCAATATGACGTATTTAGTTATACTGAAAATAACAACATTTGTTTCATTTCGCGGTATCAGCTATGTTTTGTTTATTATATTAGTCACATACTGAGTGAATAATGAGCTTAAAGAACACTAGCGGTTACCCGCGGCTTCAGTAGGCTTATTTGATAAATGATAGATGATATTAAATAGTAATGTATTTAATAGTAAATAGATTTTTTAAAGACACTTTTACAAGTCAATAATAAACATATTTTTTTTTAAAGCTATATAGATGGCTCCGGCATTTCCTAGCTGACGACCTCTGAGAAGAAACGCCGAAACAAACTCAGAGAGTCATAGTCTCTTTTAAAGTCTAGACAGAGTAGTGGTAAGAAATATGTGTCTTACAATGTAGGGCAACGTCTGAAATGGCCTTTTGAAGAAAGACCCTTAGCGGCTTTGAGTAGACCAGTCCCAATTGACGGCACGCATGCATCAGTCATTGTGTAGCTCAACCATAATTTAGGGAGCTCAACAATCCGTCGCACGACGATACCAGATCAGAGAAACATTTGCGTAGGCCATATAAAAAAGGCTCAAAACTACCAGACTGTTCAAAGCTGAGTATGTATATTTGCCACCTTAGTGGTATTAAAAAAAAAATAGTTACTTTCGCATTTTTTTTATGGGATAGGGAGCAATCGAGCAGACGGTTCGCCTGATGGTAAGCGATTTCCACCGCCCATGGACACTCGCAACACCAGAGGAGTCACAAGCGCGTTGCCGGCCTTTAAAAGGGAGTACGCTCTTTTCTTGAAGGTTTGAAGGTCATTTTGGTCCGGAAATACTGCAGGCGACAGTTCATTCCATAGTTCATTTATAATATTAGTTGGAAATTAGGGATAAGTATATTTTTATCTTAGCATTATAGGTTATGTCCTGCCTCATTGGTGGTGCTAAGCGTGACTGTTACGCTTGAGGTCCTGGATTCAATTCCCAGATCGTGCAGTATTTTTCTATTTCTCTAGCAGTAGCAGCTATAGACGCGTTAGGAGTTTGGTTTTGTGCTCGGTTAATGGGAATAGGCTATTACACTTATTTTTTCATATTACACATTTTGTTGTGACTCCTCTGGTATTGCGGGTATCCATGGGCGGTGGTAATCGCTTACCATCAGGCGATCCGTCTACTCGTTTGCCCCCTTTGCTTAAAAAAACACATGGCGAACTACGAGTATGTGTGTATGGGTTTATTAGCACATTTCTGCCTTACCCTTTGAGGGATACAGGCCTCTATTTATGTATGTTATAGTTGGAAAATGAGCATTACTTAATTATGATAATTACAGAAATAACAATAAGCCATTTGTTTTCACCAAAGTAAATAATAATAAGCTATAGGTAAATAATAGAATAAATAAGCTAACGCCAGGTATTCTCTTCTCACGTTGCTTCGCGGTGACGTCACTAATGTCAAGACAAGTACAGTTGCCTTTGCTTGACATCTTCAATACAATTAAAGAGATTTATAATTCAAGATAAATATAAAATAAATTGCTGAGTAGGCCACTTATTTTTATCTATTGTTTTTCGTCTATTTATTTAATTAAGTCCGCCTTATTACACACCAAAACACAATTATAAAAATAAAATGTGACGAAGTTAAAGTAGATACAGACACCAGTGGATCAAGATATCCAAATTCCAAAACTGACAATTTATCCCAAATAAATAAGACCCTTATTATTTTGTATTAAAGTTGAAAATGTATCAAAGAAATTTGACAGGTAGGTAGCTTGATGGTCTGGCCTCTGTTTTATGAGCGGTCTCATCGCACAAGGCAATCTCTTCACTAATGTAAAATGTAAACTATACTTGCAAAAATGCATTTCGCTCGGAAAAAATATTACCACATAGTGACACCATATTAAACGTCAGACTATCAATGATGGCACTACGAAGTACCCACGTGACCTATCTGTCACGAGAAAATAATACCTTTTATTATTACTACCATGGTAAAACATTATCTTCATACCGGTGACAGATGTCAAATAAACGTCAAATTCATATATTTATCTCAGCGATTTCGCGAGTAAATCTTTTTCTACCTTATTTTTTTACATGTATCATCGGTATCAAGCCATGTTTCATGAAGCACACATACACACATGACCTCTGATTGAGCCCCAACATAGGTAGTGGATACTTACGTCATCAAGACGTCGCGCGTCGTTTGTCACACAAGCAAACAGAGAACATGCCATACTGGTCAAATTCCACTTTATAAGCTAATATCACGTCATTCACTTAAGGTAGGGATGTTCAAGTAACTGGTATTTTTATATAGGTATTAGTTTTGTTTGAACTGGCTACAATTTTTGACGATTAGGATAGGGTAAAATAATGATATCTGGCCTTTATTTATGTATTAAGATCGAACCAAACTTTCCGACATAATTAGTAGATTTAGCAGGCTTATGTTATATTGATTAAATAATTAAATAATAATTATATCGATTATTATTTTCATATTATAAATAATGACTAATAATTTTGATAAAGTTTAATAATTAAAAGTACTTGTTATGATTGGTCAAGATACTGTCAAACTTCAACGACCAATCATAAGCAAGTAAATTGGCGGGAAGGGAATAAAAACAGCAGGCATGTATTGGCGGGTTTTCGTGATTATAGAAGATCGAGAATAATCTTTTATGTCTTACTAGCGACCCGCCCCCACTTCGCACGGGTGCAATATACATGTATTATACATATTATGAACCTTCCTCTTCAATCACTCTATCTATTAAAAAAAACCGCGTCAAAATCCGTTGCGTAGTTTTAAAGATTTAAGCATACATAAGGATATACCGTGGGAGAGCCATGCTTCGGCATGAATGGGCCGGCTCGACCGGACTTGATACCACGGCCTCACAGAAAACCGGCGTGAAATAACGTTTTCGTTGTGTTTCGTCGAGTGAGTGAGGATACCGGAGGCCCAAACCCCTTAAAAGGGCGGCAACGCACCTGAAACTCCTCTGGTGTTGCGGGTGTCCATGGGCGGCTGTAATCGCTTACCATCAGGCGTCTGGTTGATGAACTAATACGGTTCACTTTTATAAATTGGCAGTGAGTGGGCACATAGCTCGTAGAACAGGTGATCTGATGGAATTTCATGCATTATGAGCACAAACGAATTGAGGTGGCTTTATATTACTCGCAAATTGTTTAACTATTGACACGATATGAAAAAGAAGGAGAAGCACAAATGTCATATCTTTCACGAGATCACGAGGTCGTGGTATCGATTCTCACAGGACATAAATAAATAGAAACAAAATATAAGTGATGAACACAAGTGTTTATGTTTTTGGGACTTCCTTATGTATTATAAAGGGTGGTATTTAATACTTTAACTGTAAATCCCCTTTTTTCAATCAAAATATTCGAAATTAGCACCAAAAATACTGAATTGCACACTAAATTTACATCAAATACTCACTTTCTTGGTCTTCAGATTCGGTATTATTCAGATTTGGTTCTGGCACTCGCCGGCCGCTTCCGCGGCACCGCTCGCTTCGCTCGCTCGGCTCGTGCGTTGTGTGGTCACAGTTCTAACCTAACCTAACCGATATCTGTATTTTGCTGCTCAATCAGTAATTTTGTCGCTCAATCAGTATTTTTGATGCGCGGTTTATTATATTCCTATTATAAATATGTATTTACTAAGTAAGTTTTATACAAAAATGTATTATATCCAGTCTAGCCCCCACATTAAAAGCTCACCTTGGTTTGAGAATAGATGGTGCTGTATAAAAATGTCTCAAATATTTATTATATTTCTTTTTCTTTATTTAGAAAACCAACAGCGATACATATAGTGCGTTACATAATATATACATATAAAAACAGTTTAGTATGGCTAATAATAGGTTTCCCTGTTTAACATAATTTGTGTATATCATGCAAACGGATTTAGAACAAAACAGTAAGTATAAACAAAATAAAATTTTTGTTTCAAATGTAAAAAAAAACGTTTGTCATTTGTCTTTTAACCTGAGCTTTAATTAAAACTAGGTTTTGTGCAGTTAAATTAATCAACTTGAGAGAAATAGCTATTATAGGTTCGAGTAATGCGAGTCAGTACACAATTTTCAGCAGTTAGTTGCATATTTTATAAATAGGTACTTATCACGGCGTTCAAAAAGCAGTTTATGTTGAGTAAATGAGCTTTTGATTCCCATGGCCTCCATGGTAAAGCTAGCGTGACCTTGAACTTGACATTTATGTTTGTTATTACTTTTTCTAACAACTTTGTTGAGGTGTTAAACACTGAACTGTTAAACACTGTTCGTCTGGGTAACAATGACAGGTTTGCCAAATATTTTGCCACAAATATTTTACCACAAACGTTAGTGATCACAAACCCAAAAAAACTGACAACCAGTCCATTCTCAGGATATCGGTATTGCCCAGAATCTGGTTAGACTGAAAGCCGACTCCAACATATACGGGAAAAGGGTTGAAGAGTGGCGAACTCTCTAAAAATAAAACCTTGGAATACATACAGACGATTGGGACCATAGTTCTTCACGTTCCGACTATGGCCTTCATAGAGACTTTAGTTGTGATATAAGGAAGGTTTTTCGTTAGATACTAGCGAATGTCCATAAACCAATATAACATGACTTTCCATCAAGCCGAAATTTCCCAAAGATTATCTCTATTACTCTCTTTCAAAAGTTATTCGGTCTTAAAAATATCCAAAATAGCTTTTCTTCTGTTTTTTTATCGAAAGAAAGTAAATAAGTAGCAGATTTATTTTTAGTTTAATTGGCTTTACTGGCCTTAAATCTTTTAGTACATTAGCAAATGTTGCCATTATCTACTCACGTAAACTGGTACTACATCAAGTAAAACAATCTATAACTATTTAAATCAATCTCTACCGACTCGACTGCAAAGATACCCGATGACCCAATTAACAGTTTCCGCTCAAGTAAGATACAATTTTAATCGCTTATAATATCCACGAGACAGGAAATCAGTCTAAAATATTTATACAAGCATCATTTTGAATCTGCTTACAGAAATTCAAATCATTGGGGGTAATTAATTCAAAATGGTGAGTAAGTAATCAGTTTAGTTATTGGACATTGAAATTGGTGTCAATTTTGAGAATTATGGTCTCATTTAATGATGATTAAATATAGCATAATAAAGTAGCATGCTTCATAAATATAGCATAAAGCCAATGATATCGCGGTTCGCACTTTATGCTATAATGCTATAAAGCTATTTTACTTTAGATCGCATATCACTCTCTCTCTCTATCAAGCAACTGTCCGTCCGGCGCGGCCCGCCCGTTTTGCCGTAACATAACAAGGAGGCATATAAATTAAGCATACTATAATGCACATAAAAAATCGTATGCTTAAAAAATTAAGCATAAATAGCATTAAGCATGTTATTGATTTATAGCAACTTTGAACAACACTAGTCTCATTTATTAATATAGATTGAATATAGGTACTGTTTGTATCCCGATTTACACCCATTGTTTGCTGACATATTTTAGGCTCCATGTAATAGAATAGATGCAAATCCATACATCAATATGCTACTGAGAATCGATTATTAGAAAAATCCCTATCCGATATTGATATTGTCCTAGGTTCTCATACTAAGCAGTCGTACTTACAACCACTAGACTAGAATAAGGATCTTCACAAGTCTGAAGTAATCATACGCCATGCTTAAAAAATAACTATTAGTTAAATTCAATTAGTCATTGACTGTGTCTTACAGTAAAGTCTACAGCTAAGTACTAGCTCATCGCAAAATCGATACAGCTATAAATAGCCGTTCAGACTCAAATAAAAGCATCATTTTAAATAAATGTATCCGCTACCCGAGAAAAATATCCAGCCAGCTTCCAAGATAGATTACGGGGAATCTAGATGCCTAAAGAAGTTTTTCATGTATTTTTATTTGTCACAGGAGAAGTAGACATGTACTTGATATATGTTTACACTGGAAAAGCTTTTAAAGATTTTATTAATAGGGTGGGTATATTCGACTAAAATACCCATTAAAAATGGCCACTTTTCTACCAGGCATAATAAGCTGGTTCTACACGAGCACTCTAATTTCATCAGTCCACATGGCGTGGAGATGAAGATAAAAAATCGATCAAACACACGTATACTCCACTCCAAATGGGCGTGCTACAGTACTCCATTTCTCGGTCATTCTGCGTCTCACATTCTGTCCTTATAATAGCCGTGTTTATTACTCATAACATAACATTACGCCTGTATTCCCCTAAGGGTGAGATAGAGATGTACCAATATACACCCACAGTTCGCCAGTATGTTTAAGTCCCATTTCATATTAGAAATTTTACAGAAAAACCAAATAACAATTTGCTCGATCTCTACTGTAGCAATCGCGCTTAGGACCACTAGACTATCGAGGCACCTTTTTTAAATTTGTAAATGGTAATTAGATAGGAGTTTATTAGAGCTCATTAGCTTTCATCGAAGTAAAGATGGCGTTTTAACATTATCTTTGTATCTACTTTCGTGCTCTTTGTGCCCACCACCTGCACCTTGAGAGACCTTTGGTCTACCACTGAAAACGTCTGAATGTGGCGATATTCTGGTCAAATTTAATAATATTTATACTTGTTCCATCAACACTAAGAATAAGTAGATTATCTTTGTAATGTTCTTGTGAGTGAAATATAACCTTTTTGGAGAACCTCACCAATAGGATCGACGTGTTTTTCTGATGGAGGAAACTTTAAAGACAAAGATATATTTATTTGCTGTAACATGTGTGAATTACAATACAAAATTATATGCATGCAATGGTGTTAAAAAAATAACTAAGAGCTAATAACATGTTATACCTTTGAAGGCGTACAAATATTGAAAATTGTTATTGAATCCAATTATAAATAATTCAGATACAGAAAACAAAACAGTCACTCAAACATTGAAATTGTATTAAATTATATAACGTCATAATAGAAATCAACATTTATCATGTATGAAATCATGTATAATAAAATAACATTTCTCAGTCAGCATCTTTATTAGTTTTATTTTAAATAAATTTGAATTTAATAGTTTTATGTCCTTTGGGATTTTATTATAAATCTTTGGACCCATGCATACAATACTTTTGTAACAGTGCAGTCTTAGCTGGATCTAAATAATAGTCCATTCAAAACTACTTTGATGTCTAACCATTGGAAGAGAAGTAACAAAATGGTTGAAGTCAACTTTTAGTCTAATAGGCCCTTGTCCTACACGGTCATAAATCTCTTCAGCATCAATTAAGGGGCATCATACACCAGGGTAAAGCGCTGTTTAGCATTACGGCTTAGTCTCAAAGGGGTGCTAAAGCAACTTCATGAATATGCATGAATGCGGAACATAATTATCCGAAATGTGATTACGTAGGCTCCGTGCCAAGAAGTTGTAGCCTGTGATTGAGCTAGATTGACTTGAACTAGGTCTTATTTTCTTTTAAATTAAATTGATTTTCAATAATTGACAATTATTAGTCATCATGACGTTTTTATTTTACTGTACTATTGATTGTCATGGGTTTTCTCTCTTAAAGAGACGAAGAAGAAGAGAGAAACGTGATGCCTTTGCGAGCACAGAACTGAGATTCCTGAGTACTGCTACTCGATACCTAGAATCTATTGCCACACCTAGCAAAATTTCATAATATTTTTTTATTTTATATCTCAAAATAATTATAATTGACCGATAACTTGTATGTGTAGTGTAAACTATAAATATAAGTTGGTTAATAAATAAATAAATAAAATAAAACGAGATCAAGCTAGACAGTCAGCAGTTTAGCAAGACCAAACACGAATTGGATGGTTATTTATTTATTTATTTATTTATTTATTTAAGGCACATCAACAATATAAACACAAACATTGATATTTTAAAGACAAAGATATAGACTAGTGTTTACATCAATTACAGACATGCACAACATTAGCGTAGTATTAAAGTAGAAGATACAGTATTCACAGTTACAGAGACACACAGAAGAATATAAGATTAAACAGTAAAGTAAAGCGCACATTAATAGACAAAATTGTTAATCATATTCAATGCAAATAATAATATTTTAAATGTGTTTATGAAATGTATACATAATTTTACATTTACTTATTTATTGTTTGTTTATTTATAGGTACATATATTCATTTATTTATTTAAACATGATTTTATTTTTATTTTATTACTTATTTTTTATAATCTTTGACCTAAGGAGCGTGGGGTGGTCGTGAAAGATATCCAGTCCATACAAAGCACACCAACTATTATATGTAGACACCAATCTGACTATCGGGGTATTCAAGCCTAGATTCGTTCTGCATCGGGGAATATTAAAAAAGGATTTACATTTTCTGCGAGAGTTTATCTTAGGAACATTTATTTCAATACGCTCAAGAAGACCGTGTGTCATAGAAGATCCGGTAACAATACTCTGCAAACAGATCAAATCGAACATACGACGGTGAAGATGCAAGCTGCACATTCGGAAGAAGACTAGCCTTTCTTCATACAGGCTTTTGGCACTAATGCCAGATACTCGGAATGCAAGGTGTCTCGTGAAAGACCTTATTCTTATACATAACTAGCTGTGTCCCTAGGTTTCACCCGCCCTGAGTTTTCCTTTTTTTTCGGCTCTTTAGGATCATGGCGTGATGTTAAATACCCTATAACCTTCCTCAGAAAATGGACTGGATGAATGGACATACTGGAAGTTTCAGAGATTATCGCGTTCAAAGAAACGAACCAAAAACTATTCAGCTTTGAGTATATATTATTATAGATTATAAATATCATGTTGTTTTGTTGTTTTAAAAGAAGTGTCTATGGAGTTTCTTGCCGGTTCTTCTCCATAAGACCCACTTCTTGGAACCGTGCAACCAGTTTTGACTTTTCAAAAGTGCTATTTTAATGATCTAATTGAAATAAAACATTTGACTTTGACTTTATACCGTGAAGGTAAATGCATCCAAAACATGCTGATTTTTGTGGTTTTGCTAGTATCCTTAAAATTTTGCGAGGATATTCCTCAATTCCGTTTTAGAAAGGAGGTAACTAACTTACATTTGCTCAAACTCAGAAAAAGCTTGACCAGTGGCATAAGTCCTTCCTTTTTTAGCTTGAGTTCGTCCATCACCTGAGCTCTTTTTAGGCCCAAACAATTTCTTGATCAGAGCCCCTTTTAACCCAGAGTTTAGATCTGTGAGGAAGAAAACCATACTTGCTTATTTATTTTGGCAAATTAAGTGAAGATAAATATGTATGGAACAGCTGATTTCTTTCTACGGAATCGTGAGAAAAATCAGCAACTATTACTATCCATGATCATGAGTACAATGGTCTCTAAATATTTCACTTTAATTTTTAAAATGAGGGTTTTATACAGCCTCGTCACTAACAACGCGATAATGTCTAGTAATTGCATTAGCTATGTCTCATTCTACGTAAAGCCCCGAACACACGTTCGTATACAGCTCGCTCAATGCAAGTGTCTATTTTCTGATTCCAACTGGCACGTTCGTAATTACTCTCAGCCCACATTACTGTCTCCCTATTGGACGGTCGAACAAGTTTATTACTTTTTAATTTTCTGCTGCCTTTTGTTTTTGATGGAAGCTGTGTTTGATTGTTTGGGATTTAGCGAAAGAGTTGTTTGTATTGAGACATTGTTGTGTGGTTATTACTTACCAAAAGTTATAACTGTCTTAATGGTTTATTGGTCACGATCGCGGATGCTGAGCGGGAACTCCTAAGTTCGGATCTCGGGTCGAGTAATATTAAAAAGTATTATTGGGTTTTTCATTGATATTCTTAGCTGCAGTGGTTGGAAGTTAGGATTCGTGCCCGGTTATTGGCATCAGGCTTGTCTCTATTATATAGGACCTCAAAAATACTTGCGTACTCTAGGTGTACAATAATCTACCACTTCCCTATGTTATAATTTCCTTCAAAAGGTCACAAAAGCAAACAGCTTTATTGTCAAACAAGCAAATAACATTTGGGAGTATGTCACGGGAGACTTAACAAACTTATAACGGACAAAAAGTACAGATTCAAATCCCAGATGCGAACAAATGACTGTGGATTTTTTATACCACTAAGGTGGCAAACAAGCACACGGCCCCACCTGATGGTAAGCGGTTCCTGTAGCCTACAGACGCTTGTAACACTTGTAACTTGCTTGTAACTTAAAGCATTGTTGACCCTGTAAAACGAAAGAGGAATACTTGGGTTGGCAGTATAAGGGTCAAAGTCCACTCACACAACACAACGTTTCCTCGCGGAGCACTGGCAACCTTGCTCACCGTTAGGAACATAACACAGCTCAAAGCAGGGTTATTTCACTTCGATTTTCTTCAAGGCGGAGGTACTTCCCCAGTCGGGCAGCTCAAATTTCAGTGGAATTACTCCCACTATGCCCTACCTCTCTCAATCTATCTTAAATTCTCCGGTGGGAGTCAAATCCAAAACACCCAACGCAACGGTAGTGGTGAGGTGACTCAGTCCAGTCAGAACATTACTATTGTACAGACAACATAATATATAAAATGTATTACATACCTACTAAATATATAATATAGTCATTATTATTGCGGTTCACCTGTTCTGGAGAGGAGACCGCGATGCAAACATGGCGGTTCTGATATTAGCCTCTTATAATATTATGATTTATGTTCGCTACAATTTTAGAAGAGGTGCTCATAGCTAAGTAGTAACCGATCTGCAAGGTTAAGCTGCGCTGGCCGCGGTCAGTCTGTGGATGGGTAACCATTCTTAACACATCGAGAACCCTACGTGCCTCGGAGAGCACGTAAAGGCGTCAGTCTTGGTTGCCATGTGGACATCTATGACAAAAAAATAGTAGTCAGAAGCCCAAAAAGCCTGACGACCAGTCTATCCTCAGGATATTGGTATTTCCCAGTGTTGCAGATATCTGATGGCAATCGCTTCGTGTAAAATACTGATATTCAGCCGCATCTGCCAGACTGGAAACTGACCCCAACATAGTTGGAAAAAGGGCTAGGAAGAAGAAGAAGAATTGAAGTAGGCGGTGAGCCTATAGTCAGTAACCGAGCACAATATCCAAACTCCAAGCTGATACTGAGAATTTACTAGAAAAAAGCTTGACCTGTAAATCAAACCCTCTAGAATAGCAATGGCACTTAAAAATAACAAGAAAATAATCATTCTAGTCATTATAATATATGTACCACGTTTCTCATATAGCAAGTAGGTATACGTCTAAAATTCAATATAATCCGTTGGTTTACTGTTAAGAGCGACAGGAAATTATCTATTGAGAAGCGTTCTATTCACGGCCGAGGTCGCATGACATTTCAATACACAGTATTAAATGTAATACAGTTCCAATATAATATAGATACCTATTTAATACGTTCTTATACAGAAGAATAACAGATACTTTCTGATATTCTTCTTTTAAAATTAATCTTCTTTAAAATATTACGATAAACTTTAAAACAGTGCTAATAAATATTTAACGACACGTTTGACCCAGCGGTTGAGCGATCAACTTCTGCGCAATGTGCTGTGGGTACAATCATGGAACAAAATATATAATAGTATGACATTTTTTTTATACCACTAAAGGTGGCCACCAGTAAGCATACGGCCCACCTGATGGTAAGCGGTTACCGTAGCCAATAGACGCTTGTAATACCAGTGATATGTAAAACGACCCTGTAAAACGAAAGAGGAATAGTTGGGTTGGCAGTATAAGGGTCAAAGTCCACTGCCAACACAACGTTTCCTCGCGGAGCACTGGCAACCTTGCACACCGTAAGAAACACAACATAACTCAAAGCAGTGTTATTTCACTTCGATTTTCTGCAAGGCGGAGGTACTTCCCCAGTCGGGCAGCTCAATTTGAGAGGAATTACTCACACTGCCCTACCTCCATTGACATAATTATAGTTTTTGGTGTTTTTTTTCTTTTTAAGTGGCACACATGTGGCTTGGTTCTGCGGTTGATAAACAGTGATATACAGCTCTTTTTGCTTGGATCTTTTTTACCAGCCGATAGTATTGATATTTAGCATCAGTTTGGTGCACTCAACTCATTTTTGACCATATTATGGATTGGATCCTTGTCGTGTAACTACGTCCAAATGTGTTTTTTTTTCTTTCTTTCTAACTTACCTTTTTTCAACGTAACCATTATTGAGTGCTTTACATGAAAGGTGCCCGTATAATTAACGGTTTATATTATATTGTATTGCAGTGTTGTTATTATAGCGATTACAAGAGTAATGGGCATATTCCGGCACACTATCGCGATTTGAGGGTCAAATAACTTTATTATAGGGTAATTTAGAAATATTTTTGGTAAGAAAATCGTTATAAGAAATGGTTTACTTAATTTAAGTATATGTTAATTTTCATATCATATACCTCGAGTTTCTAACGATTACCATTGCTACTTATGAAGTATTTTTTCTTACATTTGCTGCCTTTTTGAACTATCATCAGGGCTGTTTTTATTCAAAGGGTTAGCAGAGGTGCACCAATATAATTATAACCACAGTTCGCCGGTTTTTTTATTCCATGTAATAGAGAGCGAGCTTATTGCCATTAACTACTATGCCATGAGCTACTACCGAAAATGGATAACTGCTAATGAGAATCGAACCCAGTACCTGAGCGTAGCAGTTGCGCTTTCGGCCACTAGGCTAATAAGACAGTTAATAACATAAATATCTACGAATCTGAACGCTGTTAAGGGTCCGAAACGTCGGGATTAATAATATCAATATACGCGATAAAATCCGTAAAAAGTAGTTTTATTTCAAAATATCTACGAATTTTACCACGTATGTATGTGATAAAATCCGTAAAGTTGTTTTTATTTTTCAATAGTACCAAAATATTCGACCGCGGGCAGGATTCGAACTTGCCTTCTGTTTAAATACAAGTTTCTTCGTTAAAATAACAAAAATCTTAGCATGGAAAATTCAAATGAGAAAAAAATAGTTTTGAAGTATCTTTGACGCAGACAAATTTTTATGCAAATAAAGAATTTGAATTTGAAATAAAATTATACATGCATTTTTTTCATCCGTCTCATAGAGCTTAAGACTTATAATGCCAGTTTTAGTAGGTACATTGAACTTTTTAATAAATAACTTTACGATGAAGGTAATTCAGTAGATATTGTTTTTATTTTGTTTTATGGCGGGGCACTGGCCGCTTGAGTAAAACGTCGCCAGTAAATTAAAATGAAAGAAGTTGGTTTCAGCTGACAGTTTTCCGTGCACACAAATATAAAAAGATAAAAGTTTAAAAAGATAAATGTTGAATTTTCCTTTGTTTTCAGTTTACGTTGGGAGTATTGAGATGGAGGGACATGCACTTTGCTTTGAACTATTGGAGAATAATGACTTCAACGTATATCTTTTTTTAAGAGAGGTAGGGTATTTAGTCGAAGTGAAATAACACAGCTTTGGGCTGTGTTGTGTTCTTAACGGTGAGCAAGCTTGTCAGTGCTCCATGAGGACGACGTTGTGTTGAACCTTAGATTGCCAATCCAACTATTCCTCTGTCGTTTTACAGGGATAGCAACGCGCAAGTGATACCCCTGGTATTGCAAGCGTCTATAGGCTCCGGTAACCGTTTACCATCAGGTGGGCCATATGCTTGTTTGCCAGCTTAGTGGAATAAAACAAAAAAATGTGCAATGAATACTGGGCTTGCACTGATGAGGCAGTCGTGATGGTATGTCACCAATTCCATAAGAGGTGGCTCGACCCTAATACATAAGTGCTCCCAAGTACAACCGTTGAGTTTGAAGTTTTCTGTTTGTCTCTTCGGTTAAGCAAAGTGTTGTTGATTTTAATATAATATTAAAAAACTCCGAGTAAAAATCTGAAGTATTAATATATTATCATAAATCTCATAATAAGGGGATTCTAGTGGGAGAGAATCCTAAATAATACTCTAGTTATTTGAAAATAGAGCTCCATAGCGAGCAGTAGCATACCAGGTAGGAAAATACCCACGTCGTGGTGCAATTTCATTCATTCTAGAGTTGTCTATGAATTGCTCTTGCGTGGGCTGAGTATACAGTTCTATAGTCATAAGTCACACGCATCCCGACGGCCTTTTCATATTTATGCGACTCGACACTCAGCTAATATAAAGCTCACAGTGAAACTAGGTCACCTAGTATCTTTCAGATGGCTAATGTGTAAAATTGTGGCTATAGACCAAAATAGTTAGAAGAAGTAAGTATCCTCATCTTCTAATTACCGAAAAAAAAATTAAGGGTCCTCATCGTTATGAACAACTTTTACTGGGACCAACCCTGAAATCTCGAAAAAAATATTGTGACGACCCTTCTGGAACGGTATTCTTGAATTAATTAATCAGTCAACGTAATCCTCTTTCGAATTTGGAACAATTTGAAGAATGATTTTTAAAAAGGTTCGGTGTTTATTTTCATTCCAAATTAAAGAGGGTAAGAGTAAGTTGAATAAAATCAACTGTCACTAGCATTTTATTTAATTTTTGGAATTTCGACCTTGTTGCTCATATAAAGACTTTTGTGATCTAGACGACCTCTGTGATCTAGCGGTTCGAGTGCCGGATTGCTGATTATGGGGTCGTGGGTTCGATTCCTACAGGACACAAATATTTGTGTGGATAAAACATGAGTATTTGTGTTTGTCTGGGTGTTTCTTATGTATTATAAGTATGTATTTACAACAAAAAAAAAATATATAAGTATTACATCCATTGTCTAGTACCCATAGTACAAGCTCTGCTTAGTTTGGGACTAGATGGTGTTGTGTAAAATGTTCCAAAAATATTATATTATATTATTATATTTTAAAAATAGTTTTTTTTTCTATTGTAAGGCTTTGTATTATTTTGATGGTATCATTTTTAATTCGAAGATTATCTGTTGGCAATTTAAAATTCGAAAGTTCGTTCAATTTTCTGTATCAATCGTTATTTTGTTGCTTAGGCACCTTTTATTTAAGTGGTCCTTACGCTATTAAGAATTTAGAAATTAATTAAAATGACAATAGGCAGATAAGTTTATTGAACATCAACTATTATGGGTACCTACATTAAGACACCAGCCTAATCCTTCGAGAATACTGCCGCGATAATATACGTGACCAAAAAAAAGTTAACTCTTTTATATAATCCGGAATTCCTTTGTCTGTATTTATTCTCCAAAAAAATATGTGTGGTTTGACATAAAAGAACATTATTACTTCCTCACAATTTAATACAAAAGCAATCAAAACGCTTCAAGATAAACCAGAACACAACCTGTAAGAATAGGTATCTGAAAGCACCTCGTCTAATCAGACACCCGCATCGGCAAAACAATAATCACGGGAAGGGACCAAATCAACATTGTAGGGAACACTTGAGGCGGAAAGATTAAAAGAAAATAAAAGGGAAAGGGAATTGTTGTATTGTCACACAAAAAGACACAACAAAAGAAGGTTGGTTGTCACATTGTTAACCTATTTCTAATAGAAACTTTTTTTCGCCAATTGTGAGGATTTTTTAATGACAGATCGATGACGAAGTCAATGAATAGTACTAATATTAAGTGAAGAAACGATACTCAATTCCCTTTGTGAAGCGGAAAACCTCATGGATCGTCTGTCTGCTGGGGGAGATGGCATACGTTCGACTGGTACCGACTATTAACCACACTTGCCCTATAGCCATGGGATCGGTGAAATTCGATACGACCACATTCTGTCAGATTTCACCGTCACCCGCAAATTAAAGAATCGGCTTGTGGTACGCACTACAAGGCAGATATCGTTCGCCGCATGCGTTTGAATGTATTTTGGTTTAATGGAATGGTACCTATACTAATATTTTTTAATTTTAATCGGTGCGCTTGTCTATGCAGTGTCAGGGTTGTGACGCGGTTCTCACGAAAGTCTACCATAGGTATTCGAATAAAAACCTATAGTTACTGATATTTTCACATATTCTCCGATGCAGGGAAGGACTAACAGAACGATCTATCATGAACAGAAAAACCAATGCAAATCGCAAATAAATTTATCTATTTATTTTATTCATCTAGTCACGTTGTAGTTAGTCAAACTGCTAACGAAATTTGTTACTATTCTCTGATTTGCCTACTTCCAAACTTATTTGGGGTCTAAAGACTCAGTTCGCTGTGGTTGGAAAGTAATTTTAGAACTAGTTCATTTGCGCAAAGAACGATCTGGAAATACGTAACAACCCTTTTTAGTTTTAGCCAATCTGAAACTTAAAAGAGAGAAAATGTTCCTCCTTAATTTAGCAGTTATTTTACATAGCATCTCGACCTGTATCCCGAAGGGGTAAGCAGAGATATACTAAAGTGCACCCACAAACATTGTGGGTCTGTCCTTAGGTTGTATAGGGGGTCAGCCTATTTATTGCTTTTAATCGCCCATAAATCTCCGTGCCTCGGCAGGCAAAGCCATCGGTCCCAGCTATCATATGAATACCTGCCTATGACAATCGTTACTGGTAGTCAGAAACCCAAAAAGCCTGACCACCAGTCTATCCTCAGGACATTGCTATTACTCAGAAATCGGGTTGCGGAGGTCTGACCTTTTCTTTAAACTGTGGGGGCTAACATAGCCAGCAACACTTCGACCAAATGTGATCTGTTGTGTTAACCCCTGCATGATACATTCCTTACTCTTCAAAGACGTGATTAATGAAGACGGCTAACCCACTAAGAGGAAGGAACCTCTAGTCTTCCGGCTTCGGGTATCCGTTGCCGAGATGACTCATCCGTTTCGCCGGACGTCACAATCTATGAGGTAATCAATTTTATAAAATAACCCAATAACACTGCTCGGCCTTGAAACCGAAATCAGGATCTGAAGCGTAGCAATCGCGCTTTCGACCACTAATCTAAAGCGGCAGTTTTAATTCTTTGAAGAAAAAAAAAATACTGTCATGAACAGTTTTCATTATCCACGATATTACTTATACTAATGAAATAGAAACTGATATTTTTTTCAAGAAATTACTTTTTTATTTACTTTCTTTTCTCAGAAATTTTGCGCTTGGATAATATTTAATCTAATGAAATTGTAGTGTCAGTGGTTAGATTTTTTGTGTAATATTAATGTTTATACCCGACTGCCGAAGGAGGATTCTTAGTAGTTATGGAAATTATATTAGGTATACAGGGTGGAAGGGACATCGCCGCGCAACGGCTTACCATGACTTCAGTAAATGATTCTGGACCCCCCTGCGTTGGAATTTTTC
The DNA here is from genome assembly GCA_964056405.1 of Acronicta alni. Lineage (NCBI taxonomy): Eukaryota > Metazoa > Arthropoda > Insecta > Lepidoptera > Noctuidae > Acronicta > Acronicta alni. The sequence goes on along the minus strand of OZ043915.1, from coordinate 14,552,037 downwards.
GTCGGCTTTTTCTTAAATTTTACAACTCACAAGTGACTCCCCTCCTACTAAAGGAAGGATCCTCAAACCAGGCAGGTGATTTTGCCTGGCTGGCCACGGCCAGACGGTTGATTTCGGGCGGTTGTATATCTGCAAATTGTGTTGCAAATGTTGCTTGCGCCATTCAGGATTTTGTACGTAGTTCCATGTAGCGCAGTAGACGTCGCTATAAACCTTATTGTTTTGTATTAAAGTTAAAAATCTATCTAAGAAATTTGACAGATTGGGGTAGCTTGATGTCCTGGCCTCTGTACATTAGTACACCTCTGCCAACCCTTCCGGGAATACAGACGTGTCGGTATGTTTTTAAGTGATAATAAATATAGACTTGTTTGAGCAGCTAGTACTCGATCCTCATTACTTAACACTTCAATCACTCGGCAGTACGTACGGACCTACGTGGAGCGATGCGAACAAGCCACGATGTGTTCCTAATTAAGTTTCCAAGTCTACTGCCAGTTTGACGGGTTCGTAATTACACATCACAGCTTGCGATTACGCGTATAGATAGTTGATGGTTGAGTTTACGCTGAAAATTGTTGAAATGTCTCAAATAAGCCATTTTTATGAACACGTTACATTGTTATGTTCATTCATCACCAACCCATACTATACTATCCAACTGCTAGGCAAGAGCCTCCTCTCAGATTGAGTTTTTATTATTTTTATGTAAATTCAAACACACCTTTTTCTCGTTTGCATCGTAAACAACCTCACCATCATCGAGTGCTGTTGTGTCCATTCAAAGAGTGCCTGGAAGAAATCGTAGACCGCGAAAACCCCATTGTATGTCTATGTCTTCAAATACTAAATGTATGCCAGCAAGTTATCCAAAACTGTCAAATTTCCCTAATTGAATAATATATGAACCTTATTGTTTTGTATTGAAGTTGAAAATCAATCAAAGAAATTTGATAGATTGTGGTAGCTTGATGTCCTGGCCGCTGTATGTGTTTGTATACTAATTAATTACTTGGTGTACAATCAATTATAATATAAATACATAAATTGAGAGGGATTAGGCTATGGTCCACCACGCTAGCTTTGTGCGGTTTGGTAGACTTCACACACCATCGAGAAAAATCTCTAAAGCATGCAGGTTGTTATGTTAAGAAACATTAATTCTTTTAGATATAGCATAATCTGTATTCCCCGATAGTCATAGGTGTTCGTATTATAACCAGAACCGACGGTTTTACGTGCTCTCCGAGGCACGGAGGGGTCTCGATGTGTTATGAATGGTCACCCATCCACAGACTGACCGCGGGTAGCGCAGCTTAACCTTGCAGATAGGTAGATCAGATTAGTTATTCTTTAGCCACGAGTAAATAGTGGATTTGCAATGAATACAGGTTGCAAAAAAGTGGTGTTGTAAATTAGTAGTAGGGTTTCAAGATCAAAGGTTTATTGTGTTTGCAAAAGCAGCTACGATTCTAAGAATCATGATGAAGAAATTTATCACGGAAAATATCTAGAGTGAGAGGTAATTATTAAAAAAGTGCTGAGTAAGATGAGAAAAAAAATAACGAGTATTACGTATGTCGTCAAAACAAAGGACCTTTAAACGTCTCATTGCCTAATCTCATTTTCAGAAAAATATAACGGAATTGTCTAGAATATTACTTACTAAAATATTCAGAATTCTATACAGTAATGTAGAAAACCGTTCGTGTGGAGGACATCCAATTTGTACTGAACATGCGACATAAAGTTGCTTTATCGTTTGTGGCAGCCATATTCTTGGTTCGAATTTTGAATTCGGAACTTCGTTGAAGTCACCAGGATATACTTACCAATATAGTCTTAGTTTCGTAAATGCCTAATAGATATTCTACTATACGTCAACATGTCACATCAAACGCGAATGAGTTGCATTGAGTTGAGATCGTAAATTAACCCATAGTACCACATTTAGGAGAATAATTCTGAGTGTTTTTCTTTAATTATATAAAGCTTCAGTTTCGTAATTGTCACTTTTTGACAATATTCCACGATACGTCAAACGCGATCAATAATTATATTTTGAACATTTTATAAGTTACTACGAAATTCCTTCAGTTTGCATCTGTAAATCTTGATATATTAAAGCGTCATTGGTACCACTAAGATTTCTGAGAGATGACAATTACTTAATTTGTGTTAATAAAGCTTGGAGAACGATACGAATGAAGGCATAATTTAATTATAAAACAATTAACGCAAGAATAATGTTAACAGGAATACAAAAAAACTAAGTATTTGTACGTGCGTATGTGTGCGCGCGCATGTATATGAGTGTGTATGTATAGCGGTGAGCTTTCTACATAAAAACTACAAAACATCAAAATCAAGCTCAGAATCTAATCACATAAAATGTGTAAGCTTCCCATCTACCACAAGTACTTAAAGTCAACTGAGAGGAACTAATTGTCATACTTAAAAACGATGGTCTTGCACACCGTGTTAATGACACACTATTAAGTCGTTTTAAGCCGACACCTTTCTGCGAACCGTTTTAAACGCTGAGAATTTTGCTGGTGTTGGTTTTACATGGGGTAGCGACGAATATGGTATTATGTTTTGTGTAGCATTAAACTTATATGGAGAACATGAGAACAGATTAACAGTACGTATGTACTTATGCTCAAAACGGTCGTTCTTCGCCCTCCCTCACTTTTTTTTAAACTTCTAAGGTGGCAAACAAGCATACGGCCTACCTGATGGTAAGCGGTTACCGTAGCCTATAGACGCTTGCAACACCAGGAGTATCACTTGAGCGTTGCCGACCCTGTATAGAAAGATAAATGGTTGGGTTGGCAGTATAAGAGTCAAAGTCCCCCCACTGCCAACACAACGTTTCCTCGTGGAGGCTTGCAACCTTGCTCACCGTAAGAACACAACACAGCTCAAAGCTGTGTGATTTTACTTCGATTTCTGCAAGGCGGAGGTACTTCTCCAGTCGGGCAGATCCTCTTAAACTTGAGACCACTCGAGATCCACTCTCCGCATTTTGTTGTTGTTTTTGTTGTCTATACTTCAAGGGTGTGCCAAACATCATATGAACATTATATACCTATCTACAAAATAATGTGTGTATACAGTGTCATCTATAAATTACAACAGTATTATACTATTCAGAGTCAGTGAAAATAAAAGGCTAGAAAGAAGAAGATCAGATAAAGAGCTCTCTTAAAAAACCATAATTGCCAACAACATTCTCACGTTTCCATAATCCCGATAAGAGTTCCACGTAAAGTTTAATTCAAGATAGCACACCTTTCACTAAATACGTCTTGAGGTTTTCCGTGTCCTGCAAAATTTATCGCCTCGTTTTCCGGAAACCCGAGATTGCCGACGTGCTGCGATAAAAGAAGACTTTAAAAATGACTAAACTAAGTTAAAAGGCTTTTTTCGGTGCAATAAGGATAAGTAGACGGAGATTCAAAGTTTTTGAATCCCGGTTAAATGATGGTAATCAATCTAAACGATGTGGCGTGAGGTTTTGAAGAACGAATCTTTGGATTTTTAGGATGAGAGCATAAAAAGATGAAAAACTTGTACTTTGCATAAGTTTTTAGTGTGCGTAACATAAACAAAATATACCATCACGCCTGTATTCCCCGAAGGGTTAGGCAGAGCTGTATTAATTATTGTACACCCACAGTTTGCTGGTATATTTAGATCCCATCTAATAGGGGGCGAATCTATTGCCATTAACCAGGCACAAGTCCATACTCAAAATATCTGCTCCTGAGTTTTCATAGAAAACCCTAATAATACTTCGCTCTACCTGAGAATCGAACTTAGGCCCTCTAGTATAGCAGTCACGCTTAGGATGACTAGGTTAATGAGGCAGTAGCCTCCATTACGTTCATATTAGATTGGTAAAGTAAAGATATTCTTCGATCCTATTAATCTATAAATGCTCCTTGATGTATCAAGCATGGCTGTGTTCAAACAGATTGACTATTAATTTTATACAAAGCTGGTATTACTTATACAAGCCTGTAATTAGGACGGAGGCCAATACTACAAGTCAGAAAGAAATTAATAGCAATTATCGATGTCCGATATTACCACTATTCTTCGTAATTGCGATTATGTGCCAATAACCATTGCTAATGAAGAACTTTTAGTACCTATATCTATAAAAGGTTTCCATTACGATAGTAGTAACACTATGGTAAGAGTGGCTCGTGGCTAAGTTATAACTACACTGATCAACCAATTTGCAATGTTAAGAGGTCAGGCTGTGGAGCCCCCTATTATATGGGACTTAAACATAATTATGAGAGGGATTAGGCTATTAATAGTCCACCACGCTAGCCTAGTGCTGGTTGGCAGACTTCACACGCCGTCGAGAAAATCTCTAAGGCATGCAGGTTTCCTCACGATGTTTTCCTTCTCACCGTTGCCTAATCGCTCTCATATTGTGAGAGGAGACCCGTGCCCAGCTGGGGGACAGTATGTGGGTTGATGACGATGAAACATAATTATACTGGAAAACGGTGGGTGTACATTTAATACACCTCTGCTTAATCCTTCGGGGAACTAGTCCACTTCAGATATGAATATTTACTACACTAGGAGAATCAGTTCGACTTTTTGGGACTCGTAAACAGAATTTTGCTCCATTATTTTCCAACTATTTTCTCTCTTCCTTAAAATCACTGATGACCAAAATAAAACTTAATTTCTTAAAATGATCAGAGTTTACAAAATCTGAATCAATTGATGTTATTAAGTTGTATGATTGACAGACAGTTCAAAGTTACGTCGACCCCTCGTTAACCGCCGGATTTGGGGCCACTTCGCCCCTTTTACCGGCTTAGTTTTAAATGCTTCTAAATTATTTAATTCTAAAAGAGAATTTCTTGAGGCATCTGTAAAGGGAGCGATTTTTGGGTTTACTTTGTGGATATTTGTTCAGAAATATTGATTTGCTTTTTTAATGTAATATTAATATAGCTACTCGTAGAGTAAGCTTGTTCGGGAACTCGACATGATTGTCGAAATAGGTTTCAATAATTTTAAAAATGATGAACTCCGAGACGGTATGTATTTTTAATAAAACTTGCTAAATAAAATGTAGGGTACTTTTTCCCTAAGGCCAACCAAACTTTTATCTCTGATATTTGTCATAAATATGATTGATCGTCGATTCATCTAAGTATTATAATTTTATTCAATAGGTAAAGATTTTTTCATTTGTATTTTCTGTTTGACCTTTTCTCAAAAGATTTCGAAGCGTGATTCTAATAATATGATTTATTTATTTTATTACATACTCAATAATTATATTCAGCAGTACACAATATTTAAATCAGAATGACCCAGTTTATTTTAATCTGTCATTTTTCTACAAAATGTATAAAGATGAGGTATTTGAAATTATCATTAATCTTCTTTATCTTGTTACAGATGCTAAGGAAAATAAAGGAGGGATAATAACGACAAAAGAAAATGTATCCGGAGAGCATCCACATTTACGAAATAAGATGAATGAAGTACAGACAAAAATGAGACTGATACTAAACGGAACACGGCACGATGCATGAACAGAGCTATAGATCTTTATCTAAAAATGTACCGGAATTGTATGAACCGATTGAAGAATCAGTCAATTATACTATAGACAATATCTTCGATGTTTTTGGCAATGGAACTGATAATGGAACAGATGTATTAGATGAGGGTCATGCAGTGAACAATTGGTGGGCCCTGTCAGCTATTATGCTGGTGGTGTGTACGGCAGCTGGAAATGTACTGGTGTGTTTGGCAATATATTTGGAGAGGAGATTGCAGAATGTGACGAATTATTTCTTGATGTCGCTCGCGATTACTGATCTGCTAGTTGCTATATTGGTGATGCCGCTTGGAATTCTGACACTGCTCCGAGGTAAGATTCGTTTCATTGTTACTTAAAAAAAATATCGATAAGTATATTGTAACTGCTACTAATAATAATAATTCATAATTTAACTGAAATATCGTCAGTACCACCGTATTGTATAGAGCTTTTACATTCTTGTACCACCGTTCTAAGCGTTGACAATAAAGTTAGGTTTTTAATTTAGTTTGACAAATTACCGCCATAATATAAACAGGAAGCGAAGGTTCACTTGGAGTGTGAGTCAACACTAATTTCTAGTAAAATAATATTGATTTCTGACATTATTAACTGACTGACTGATTAATAATATCAATATACGCGATAAAATCCGTAAAAAGTAGTTTTATTTCAATAGTAAAATAATGTTTATTTCTTTCTTTCCAAAGAAAAAAGCATTAAATGACCTGTTTATCAGCTCAAAAACCTTTAACACCAGTACTGTATTTAAAACAAAATTGTATTAAAATATTGATTAGCTATCTACCATGAACCATTATCAAATTACGGAACATATAAGTTACGAACGTATATATTTCTATTTCACATATACATTTGCGGGTAGTGCACACAATTGAGGTAGCAAAAATACTATGAAATACCTTATAATCTCGGGAATGTTGCTTAAATTATGACATCATACAATTTCAAGCTGCTTTTACGATATTTTCAAGTGGGAAAATAGAGGGATAGAAAGGCACATACTTCGCTATGTGAAGTCCTATTTTTTATTCAACAGACATAAGACTGTTCAGTGGTAGCCTCCGCTTATTAAAATTGCAATGTCCCTAGGTCACGTCACGTCTACCCAGAACTGTGTGCTACATATCCATTATTGTACAATTTCACTTGCTGTTCCGCGCAGTTTTACTCGCATCTCAAAAAAACTTTTTGAAATAAAACATAGTCTATGTCCTTCTCCAAGGTCTAGTCTATCTCTTTACCAAATTTTATCAAATTCGATGAAACAGTTTAGACGTGAAAGCGTAACAGATAGACAGGGTAACTTTCACATTTATAATACTAAGTAGGGTTTTCTGATACTTTCTGATATTGGTAGAATGAATTAATTTAGGCAAGTAATTTCGCTTTTTGTATTGTATTTTTTTTCCTAGCAGCAGTTCATTAAATGATTAAATGATATTTATTTCTGTAAATAGATCTTTTAAAGACACTTTTACAAGACAATATTTAACATTTTTTTTAAGCTAGATGGCTCCGGCATTTCCTGACTAAAATCCATTAGAAATCCGACCTTTTAGTTATAATGACGTTATGAAGTAGACTGAAAAGTTCGATGTCTTGGCAATACACACATTAATATGATGCTTATTAATATTAATCAAACTTGATATTTGAAACCTTTATTACTTACGTCGGTTATAAGCAGTTTGCATCCAACGACTCCCAGCGCCCTTTAGTCCGTCCATATCCATCCATTGTGGAAGTCTATGGGGGAGGCCTTTGTTCAGCAGTGGACCTCCCGTGGCTGATATGATGATGATTATTATTACGTCATTTAGAGGATAATGAAAGTCAAGGTTTCATAGTAAATAAAAAAACTTAAAATTGTATGAGTCAAATATTTAGATTTATAACCCCTAAAATCTATCTATCTAGAGTTGATTTTTTAATAAATCTGCGTTGATGTTAAATTATATGTCCGAAATAATCAGGAAATGAAACTTCTACCTATTAATTTGTGTTATGTTACCGTATACTTGGTTTTAATTAGTTTACGTTGGAACGATAAAGTTTACCGGCGATAAATACTGAAAGCTATGGGCCTGAAAAATGTGCTGACAGCCTTATCTGACGCATAAATAAGGATAATGTGTTTGTTTTTTGTAAAACGCGACAGCAACGGTTAGGCGGATTCTATAGAAAATCCGTTTTTTTTTACCTATATTGCATGCTATATTGTAAAACTAGAATCTTTTGATTGCGTTGACATAGAAGCTTGAATTTTTTACATCTTGAAGACTTCTATCAAGAAGTCTTCAATGTATACAAAAACGGGACTTAATACGATTTTGTATACGTCCCGTTTTTGTATACATAGTATAAAACAAAATCGCTTCACTCTGTACTCTGGCAACGGATTTAAATACGGTTTTCACTATCATTTAAAGATAGTTCCTTCCGAAAGGTTTATATGCTTGTTATTAGCACAGACGCCAGCAGGTTTTCCCAATTGAATATGAACCTTATGATGTTGTATTAAAGTTGAAAATCAATCAAAGAGATTTGACAGATTGTGGTAGTTTGATGTGCTGGCTTCTGTATTGTACTCGTGCAAAGCTGGGTTAGGTTGCTAGTGATATAATAAATCTTAACTGGTAGCACAGACAGACATACGAACAAAGGCTTTCTTCTGAAGCTAAGGGTACCGATGTTTTCTTTTTGCGGTACAAATGAAATATTCACTGATTTCTAAAACAAGGTTAGGGTTTATTCAAATTATAAGGTAATCAAATTATTAAGAAAGACCCTCATAACTTCGGTAGGCGGTTGCGTAACTCGATTTCAGTTTGCACAGCCTCGATTAGTGGTTCCCAAAATTAATTTGTATAAGAAACAATGCTATTATGAATTGATTGAGTGGAAACTTGATTACTTTGATGTGAAATTTCATAAAAGTTTTACAGGTATTGAGATACAAAGATAAACATTTTATTGAATTTTATTTAAACATTTTATTATCTTTACGGGGCAAACTTGGGACCAAGTTTTTAACGTAGCACAAATAGGATTTGACAAAATTACCCAGTGCCTAGCTTTTAATACTCTGTCGCTTAATGTGGACAAAACTAAATATCTAGTCTTTAGTATCAAACAACCAAAGGCAATTGATATGAATAAACATTGTATTGTTGCTCATAATCACTCGCTGAATACTATATGTCCCTGTAATTGTCCCAAACTACAAAATGCTGCTACGATCAAGTATCTGGGAATCATTATTGACGAGAGAATGAGCTTTGCACCTCATATCGAACTATTGACTGGGCGAACTCGAAAACTTATATATATCTTTAAGCAACTAAGACACATTGCGGACCCTTATATATTAAAAATGGTTTACTTTGCCTTGTGCCAATCTCTGTTAACCTATTGTGTTTCTTCTTGGGGTGGTGCCTGCAAGAGTAATTTGATAGGACTTCACTGTGATATTGATTGGTATAAATAAATTTCACTTAAATGTAACATCTTTAAACTATTTTTCATAATGTATTGTTGCTAAATTGGTGTTTGCTACTGAACAACATGTCAAAATAACAGTGTCACTGGAAGGCTGCTGGTACTTATACGAGTAGCTCAGGGTTTCCTTTTTTAAGTACCAGCTGTATATTATCTGATCATTCCTGCGCATAATTTGTACTGATATCTACTATTATGTAAACATATATGTGAAACAATAAATACATTATTATTCTCGTATTTATTTAATTTCTTATTTACATTATATTTTTAAATATTTTTACAAAAAAAGAAAACAAAAACATTTAAAAATATAAAAAAATAGTCAGACCACCGATATCACATTATTATTATTATTATTAATTAATTTATCTATCTAATAATACCTACATTGTTTTGAGTTACAATAGGGTATTTTACACCGTATCAGAAAATATATAAATAGATTTTGCAACAAATAAACGAGAAACAATGATATTTATTTATAAAAATGCATTTTTATAATTCCATTTTAAAAATCGTCTTTTAACAACTTAATCTGTTCTTCGCCATATTGGGTGCCGCAGTGACTTCACTCTGATAGTACATAAAATAGATTTTTATCTTGCTCTGTAGAAATAAAATGTTGACCATTAAAAATGTTTTTTAAGACATTTTTCGGTTTTATAAATTTGAAATAAAAATTCTACTGTAAACCAGTAGAATACGACTTCAAGAATGATTTAATCAGTTTTCAAAGAAGGGTGTATATATTATATTATTTTATTCTCTATATTTTATATTATAAATATTACATAAATATAAATATTTGGGACGTCTTTTTACACAACACGACTTATCAAACCATCAGAAGTTATCCTATGGGTACCAAACAATGAATATAATAGGCATAGACATTGAAGTATAGCTACTATTTTGTCATTGCTACGACGTAAATGTGATTGAATTGCTACGACATAGGATATGGCATTGTAATCATGTAGTAATAGTGATGTCAATGTTACGACGTAGTGATTTGGCGTTACTACGACGTAGTCATTGGGAATTGCTACGCCGTAGAGGTGATAGCATGGCTACGACGTAGCAATTTAGCATTATAATAATAATAATGACAAACATTTTTGTTACAAAGTCTTACTTAGGTATATTATTTACATTACAATAGGTGCCTAAACTAGATAATCCTGAGTTTCAGCCGTTGCTACGATGTAGTTTTATGGCATTGTTAGGTCGTACTGATAATAACTATGCTACATCGTATAATGATGTCAATGTGACGACATAATGGTGATTATCAGTGTTACTATGCTACATCGTATAATGTTGTCAACGTGACGACATATTGGTGATTATCAGTGTTACGAAATAATGATGATGTCATTGCTACGACGTAGTAATAATATGATTGCTACGCCATTTAAATTCTCGTGAGTGTTATTTCTCTGAGACTTGATGTCGTGTCTTTCTGTGTAATAATCTTCATTACTATGTATAACCTTAACGTGGCCTTCCAATAACCGAGCCGAACGTCAGAAGGAAAAACAAATTTAATTAATTCTTCAATAATCGTAACTCAGATCACAATTGACTATTGAATAGAAAACTAAAATGGTATACATAAATTAAAACAGCAATTATGATTTGCAAGTTAAATTTAACGATTCGACCTACTTCACGTAAATTTCCAAAGAATACTTTTTTGGCCTATTTTATATATTATATATCAATCTATGAGTCTGAGGAAGACATTGCTTTGAGCTGTAAGCATTATTAAGATGACAATTAAAAAATATTTTGTTTATCAGAAATAATAATATTTCTATTTAACATAAATTCACGCCTGTATTGCCTGAAGGGTTAGACAAAGATGCAGTCATGTATACCGGTATATTTTAGGTCTAATGTAATAAGGGGCGAGTCTATTGCCATTGTTCGGGCAGATCCAAACTCCTAGCTCCTACTAAGAATTCAAAATTCAATTGAACCTTAACACTAAATCAAAATGAAACAATTGAATAAAGTAGAATTTTGTCAATATAAAGTCAGTCTACCCGTGACCATGAACGCTGTAAAGGGTCCGAAACGTCGGGATTAATAATATTAATATAACGCGATAAAATCCGTAAAAAGTAGTTTTATTTCAATGTATAATATTCGCGTAAATGTCAGAAAAAAATATTTTATTAACTCAATAATCAAACCATAAAACTAACAATTAAAACCTCAAACTATTTTTAAAACCATATCACTTTCGCGGGGCTTTTAACAAATATGTCAACAGCAGGACCGCACCTCACTAAGTAAACACGCGGTTGTTGACAACCCTACCACCGCCACCGCTCATTAGCCCCCAATCGATGTTTGCTGACGCCAAATTACTCGGAATATTATCCAAAATAGATTTGGCACTATTCTTTGGTAAGGTCGGGTCTGACTGTAAGTGGGGTGAAAAATATAAGTATTTAATTTACTGTGTTCCACGCTGTTATCTCTTTTATAGACTTTACTGTAATTACGTGGAAAAAAGCTAATTTTAGGTTTTCAGAAGTATCGGTTCTAATTTAACCTGGTACGGTCGACAAAACAGTTTAGTATACAGGCAGCTAATTAACATCTGTATTTTGTTAAAAATTTTGTAATAATGTATCACGCAATATGTGTCATAACGCAGGTATTGTAAGCTGCTACACATCAAACCCTTTGATGATAATTATTTAAATCACAATCTGTGTAAAGATGCAGATTTCGTTCGCTACCTGTATACCAATCCATTTTGTTGACTGTACACTGGCGATGCCGCATTTCTATTGTTATTTGTATTGTCAATATAATTTTTATTAATACTTGGGTAAAAGTGTACTAATAATGTGCCTGGTTCATAGAGTTGTGAGCTGCTACTGTGTTGTGAATGATCACCCATCAACAGATTAGCCACAACTAGCGCAGCTTAACCTTATAGATCGGTTGGTCTCCGTAGATTAGTACTTAGCCATGAGCCCCTCAGAGCCTTATGTGTATTATTATTTTTTATTTCTGTTATATTTGTAACGGGGTGAAATAAAATGTATTTTAGATGTATCCACGCCGCAGTTACTTTTTAAGGAGCAACAGAATGCAACACCATAACATTAGGTAACATTCTTCAACTTTTGCGACTGCTTGTTATTCTTTGTTGAATGATCGCATCCACACCGCCAATAACATAAAGTAAGAAATAGTAACCAGCGAGTTGCACAGCATATATTCACGAACTAACAAATGTTATCGATAGTTACCATCATGTTGACGCAAATTTACCTAATAAAGCAACGTATACTAACAAAAAATAACTTTTTGCTGGGATGTTGCCCACTAACACTTGGCAACGTTTTTCCACAAAAAGTAACTGCGGTGTGGATGCACCCTTTTCTGAAAAGATAACTTTTAGTGGCAAATTTTACATGACAATATTTATTTATTTATTCACTAGATGGTGCCTACAAAAATAAAAAACTCATTCGCTTATAAATACACCAATCCCCAATAACAACAGAGGGCAGACAGTAATATGAACTGTAGCATACGTCACATGATTTCACTGTATCTATGAAAACCTCTGGGAAATCAAAAAATCCAGCCGAAGCTTTGTTTTTCCTGTGAAATAGAGCAACAATAACCAGGGTGTGAGGGATTTGCTTCCAAATAGCAAATAATTTTGTGATGTAGGGATCTAATGAAAGTAATCGTCTCTGCATCACCCAAAAGTTGTCGGGTATAAAATGCCTAAAGCATTAAGACCGCCCTAGTTTAAATTAAGAACATTCAAAGTATTAAGAGAGGGCATAGTGGGAGTAATTCCACTCAAATTGGAGCTGCCCGACTGGGGAAGTACCTCCACCTTGCAGAAAATCGAAGTAATAAATAACACTGCTTTTAGCTATGTTGTGTTCCTAACGGTGAGCAAGGTTGCTAGTGCTCCGCGAGGAAACGTTGTGTCGGCTGTGGGGGGACTGTGACCCTTATACACTGTCAACCCAACTATTCCTCTTTCGTTTTACAGGGTCGGCAACGCGCAAGTGATACCCCTGGTGTTACAAGCACCTATAGGCAACGGTAACTGTTTACCATCAGGTGGGCCGTATGCTTGTTTGGCACCTTAATCACTACATAGTATAAAACAAAGTCGCTTTCTCTGTCCCTATATCCCTATGTATGCTTAAATCTTTAAACTACGCAGCGGATTTTGATGCGGTTTTTTTAATAGATACAGTGATTCAAGAGGAAGGTTTATATGTATAATACATATATGTTATTAGTACATTGCATCCGTGCAAAGCGGGGGCGGGTCGCTAGTAATGGAATAAAAAAAATAACTTTCTTAGGAACATTCATTTCACAGTACGGAATAAATAACTTAACGTAACATACGTAACTTATACACGGTTAGCCTATTGCCATTAACCAGGAAGAATACAAAATTCCGAGCTGCTACTGAGAATTTCATATAACAAGCAATTATAGCACTGCTCGAATTAGGAATTGAACCCAGGACCCTCAGAACTGGCGTAGCAGTCGCTCTTTTGATCACAATACATAAAAATATAAACCCTTTTTGAAAAAATGTGGTTAATATTTTTTTTCTGGTAATTAATTATTTTTTGCCATGTCACTATTGGAACTCGATAATCTTATTACAATAAAAAAATAAAATTAATAGTTTTAACGATTCTCTTTTCAAATTATTGAACTGAAATGAATAGATTTCTAACAACGAGTTATTGTGTTAACAACTTTGAATATTGATAATTGTATGAGTATTTTAATTAAAATATGAAAGCAATTAATTGTAAAATAATTCATGTTTATTTTTATTCAATAGGTAATTACACTATTCACTAATCGAAATGAATAGTTGAATGATATTTAAAACTAGCTACTGCCCACTGTTTCACCTGCATCTCAAAAGGCTTTTAGTAAGAAAAGGTAGCTTATGTCCTTCTCCATAGTCTAATCTATCTTTGTACCAAATTTCTTCAAAATTGATTCAGTTCTTTTGGCGTTAAAGCGTAACAAACAGACAGAGAGCTACTTACGCATTTATAATATTAGTAGAGATTTTCTCACCGAGCATTTACATTTTGCATTTCTACATTTTAAAGAAATCTTAAAAAAAATGATTAAAGTTATAATTATATTTATTAAAATAATTATTTTCTACCATCACGCCTATTCTCCCCGAAGGGTTAGGTGGAAGTGTACTAATGTACCCACACCCACTTTGCCTGTATGTTTAGGCCTCATGTAATAGGGAGCAAATCTATTGCCATTGATCGGGCACAAATCCAAACTCCAAGCTGCTGCTAAAAGTTTCATAGAAAATTTGAATAATGCTCTGCTTACCTGGAAATCGAACCCAAGTTCTCAAGCGTAACAGTTGCGCTTAAGACCACTGGCTAATTAGTCAGTCATTTTTCTTCATTTTACTACTCTATCTCCCCTAATCTTAATCATAATGTATTTAGACAAAAAGTATTATGTAGGCTAAGCACCATTATCACGTAGGAAATTGGTCTTTTGCTACGGCGTAGTAGGTGACGAGCTACGTCGTAGCAAAATTGTAGCTTCCTACACGCGTCCCTAAAATAACAAAAAGTATATTCAATACCTTTGAAAGAGGTTTATTCTGAGTTCAAAAAATACTTAATTAACGAACACAAAGTACTCTCAGACTAAATAAAGGCTGTTGTTGATACAAATATTTATCTCAGGGCAATGATACTGGCGAGGTTCGTCTTAACCACTACACCAAACACGTAGTCAAGTCTGTTTTTCATTTATATTTCTACAATACATAATAACACTTCTGCCCCGGTGTACTAATGTACGCCCACAGTTCAAAGATTTGCAAGTAGTTATACTTCTGCCTAACCCTTAATGTAATATTTAAGCATGATCATATTATGTTATATCTCAGGGCTTTGTTGAGTCATAACTCAGTTACTGTTAAGAAAGTATGAAACAACATGTACGAGTTAATATAATCATTCATCATCAACCCATATACTGTCCCACTGCTGGGCACGGGTCTCCTCTCATATTGAGAGGGATTAGGCTGTAGTTCACCACGCTGGCCTAGTGCGGGTTGGCAGACTTCACAAACCGTCGAGAAAAATCTCTAAGGTATGCAGGTTTCCTCACGATGTTTTCCTTCACCGTTTCAGCTAGTGATAATTAATTATTAATACGCACATGAATTCGAAAAGTCAGAGGTGCGTGCCTTGGGTTCGAACTCGACACCTTCGACTTGGCAGTCCAATGGTCATACCACTAGGCTATCACTGCTTTTTGTTAATATAAATTGTAACATAAATGTGCCTGTTAAGAAAGTTGCTGAAGCAATTTGGAATAACTATATCAAAAATTAAATAAATGTATGTCTGTCACATTTTATATTGACAGGGTTCGTTCGCATACTGTGTTAATATCGTGATAATAATGTTGCAAAAGATAAAGTTTTACAGATTAAAAAGCTTCATCCCTGTCCCGCCCCCTGAAGTAACATAGCGGTATCTCTCTCTGATATCTCAAAAAATATAGTGAACACGTTTTGTTACGGGCCCAGTTTCGTCACCTTGTAATAATTAGGAAAGTAGAATACCTTAAATTATGTCTGATAGTAATTTTATTTACAGCTCATCTTGTAAACAATTAGGCTCCCACCCTGTCTCATAGATACAAGGTATCACCCGCCCATCAGATAATGGCAACCCTTGTTTATTGCTCTAAAGAAAGTGACATGACATTAAACATCACTGTTGACAGCTAGACAATTCTAGCTGCCTTCAATTTTGTTTTTTTATGTTTTAAAACTAAAAAACTACGCGACCGAGATCTTTGAAGACGAATACTGCCATGTAAGATAATTGTTTTCAGGATGAGCCGTGTATTAAAATTATGAGTATATATATATATTCATTCCTGTCTCCCATTGTCAGATACTAGAGATTCCCATTTTCTACAAGAAAATATAGCATTATTTTATGAAATCAAATTTGCCAATTCACTTATTTTGGGACAATATGGTAATCATAAGTGCATAAAATTTAAAAACCGGTAATTATCTCTCTTTTATCCATGACTTGTTGTAGTCAGGTTGGTGTCCTAAAACATTAATATATTTAATGACCACAAGGTTGAGAAAAAATAAGAATCTTGTACTTTCCACAAGAAACAGGTGAAGCCACATACGATGCTAGTATTCATTATATCTTTGCTATAAATCCTTTGCAAAATAACAGAAACGAGATATGAATGGCCGACATAATCCCTGTAATATCCCTGACGCCATATATTATTTGAAATATAACTCACTGAGGCGGATTTATATGTGTTTGGGAGTTTTCGTGTATTTATGTTTGTTGGTATGAAGAGAGAATGAGTTGTAGACTTGAAGTACCTACGACATACATTAAAAAAGGCTAGTATTTAACTGCAAATCAAAAAAAGTCGTTTTGTATAACAAAATAATTCCCAATCCTAAGCAAAAATTCTTATTGCACAGCAAAAATACTTATTGCACAGAAAAATAATCACCTCAAAGTATTGTTATTATATACACTTTCTTGGTTTTCAGATTCGGTATCATTCTGATTTGGTTCTCAATCTGTATTTTGCTGCTCAATCAGTAATTTTGTCGCTCAATCAGTATTTTTGATGCGCGGTTTATTATATTCCATTAAAAAACAAGGTCTTAATTTTAAAAGCAATATTTTATAAGCCTTAATAATAATCCCTGTCGCTATTTCCCTGCTAATACTATAAATACACAAGTTACTATGTCTGCCTGTCTGTTACGCTTTCACGCCTGAACTGTTGACCCAATTTTGGTGAAGTTTTGGTATGGAGATAGAGTAGACCTTAGACAAATCCAAACTGCGAGCTGATACTAAAAATTTCAGAGAAAAACGCAATGACCGTTTAGTCGACCTGGGAATTAAACCCAGGACGTCGTGTAGAGGTTGCGCTTACGATAGATAACGAATTAGTTTTTATATGTTATAATATACAATTTAAAAATACAGTATGATTTACTATTTTTTTTAACTTTGCCCCACACTGAGATTTTCTCTTGTATCGCGGGTGCGTTTACAAACTTTCACATACACATACACCCAGACCCGGAAAAAATACATGTAGGTCATACAAATATTTGTGAAATGGAACCCACAACCCGTGGTGCAGAAGCCAATCGGTCAGCCGCTACGCCAAACGTGTCGTCCTATCTTTTTAATTGTCATAGCATTTGGCGTATTTAACCAGAAGACGCAGGTTCGAATCCTACCCGCAGTCGATTTTTTCCTACGCTAAAATAACAATTATGATTATTAAATAAAGAATTCAAATTTTAAAAATCGAAACCAATATTCTGCTTAATCCATAAACTAAAATTTAAAAACACCATATTTTGCTCTAATAACAGCAAATTGCTAAAGTAAATCCAATTAAGCCAGGTAAACGCTAAACAATAACTCGTTGGTCGGTCAAGCAGAAATATTAAATCATTTACGTTGCACGTTGCGGCTTCGCAGACCAACATGCTGAATACAGCACAAATGCTCACAGAGGTATTAAAACTTCGTACTAGAGTAGCCAGTAGCGTGCCGTACAGTGCCGGTAAATGTATGATTTTTGAATGAGCATGTTTAAGTAAGTTATTTATTTTCGCAACATTTCTAACATGGCATGCATAATGTAACATAAATTTCTGTGCACACCACTAAAAGCATATGAAATAACGGGGTTTGAACCTTTTTGTATGGAAGCTGGCATATAGGGCCCGCCGCCATTTTTTTTTTTTTTAAACGCGTCGCACGATGAAAGTGGTATGTTTGGGTAGAGGACACATAAACGAACAAAAAATGTCACTAACATGGTACCCCAAAATGTCACGTTACCGAGATATTTGGAGGTAAAGATGAGTAATGATTGTCGTTGTAGGTACTCATATGACGATATATACCTCCGAAAAAAAATTAAAATGGCGGCGGGTTGATATGCCAGATAGGTTCTATCCCCTTTTTGCGGAGTTAACTCGGTGGTAAGGGAATACTTTGACCGCCAGCCTTTTGAAAGTTTCCTGATCACAGAAAAGGGTCCTCTATCTTACTCTTCAAGGATACAGATGTGAAGGTAGGTGTTTTTTAAATCACCATCCTCTGAACATTTTCCCAGCTGTTTATCAGTATTTTACACTAAATGACTGCCGTCAGACCTCTGCACCCAATTTCTGGGCAATACACAATATCCTAAGGATCGACTGGTTGTCAGGCTTTTTGCGCTTCTGACTACCACTAACGATTGTCATAGATTTTCACATGACAACAGGGATCGACGGCTTTACTTGCTCTCCAAAGCTCGGAGGGTCCCGATGTGTTAAGAATATCACCCATCCATACACCGACCACGGCTAGCGCAGCTTAACCTTGCAGGTCTGTTGATCAGCATAGTTATAATTTAGCCACGATTTTTTAATTTGGAAAAAATATAAATTTACTTTGCATCGATGTCAACATTTGCGGCAAGCTAATTTCGTTGCTGAGACCTCAACAACTGAATGATATGGAAACTACTTCACGTTACATTTATCATATTAACTCAATGCACATGTTATAATTTATTAAAATTGTTGGTTACCCCACAACGCTTTACTGTAACTGGTTGTAAATTGTGAGTTTTGCAATGATATTACGACTAGCTGATGCCCACTGTTTTGCTTACATTCTAAAGAACTCTTTGAAATGAAAGGTAACCTATGTCTTTCTCCAATATATCATTCAAAATTCATAAAAAAATATTAATAATTTATAAATGCTGAAACAATTTTGATGAGAATAATATTTCAGAATATAATTGTTCTAAGGTCTCTTTTTAAAAAGCAGTGATAGACTAGCCTAGTGGTATGACTGGACCAAGTCGGACATCTAGAGTTCGAATCCCCGGCACGCATCACTGATTTTTCAAAATCATGTGCATATTGATATTAATTATTGTGAGGGAAAACATCGTGAGGAAACCTGCGTATCTTAGAGATTTTCTCGACGGCGTGTAAAGTCTGCCAACCCGCACCAGGCCAGCGTGGTGGTAGACTATAGCCAAATCCGTCTCAATCTGAGAGGAGACCCGTGACCAGCAGTGGGGCGGTATAATACTTAATATATGTATAATAATATAATTATTCACAATAAAACTGTCAAATTTCTTTGATACATTTTCAACTTCAATAGAAAACTATTGTGAAAATTTGACAGTTTTGGATAGCTTGACCTGCTGGCTTCTATACATAGGCAGTGAATAAACGTAATCTTCGTGATGTAGATTACGTTATAAATATTTATACGCCAAAAGGTTTGGTACTTATGGAACTAACAATACCTGCGTTTTGACACATATTGCGTGATACATTGCTACACAATCCTAGGGCCGGCGCAAATATGGCGGAGTGCAGTGCGGAGCATTTATCACTGACAAAGCATTATCATCTTTGAGAACATGGAAATAAGATCGAAAATCAATTAGCACTGCAAATAATCTCACTTAGTCATGCTCTAGTAGATTATTTATGGACTTAATTAATTTTCGATCTTATTTCAACGCACACAAAGTGCCTTTAGTCAAAACACAGTGGTTGTTAACTGCCTGTATCATCCACCGAGCCTTTTCCCAACTACGTTGAGGTCGGCTTTCAGTCTAACCAGATGCGGTTGAATAGCAGTATTTATATAATCAATAAAATTGAAGAGTCTGTTTGTAATTCCTAATTAACAGCTTTTCACTAAATGCATATGAAACTTACATTAAAAAAAACATTTTTTTTTCTGAAAGTTTCATTAAAATCGGCCAGCCAATTCAGAGACAGACAGTCTGTCTGTCAGTTTGTTTGTTGAAACTTTCACTGGCAGATAGCTGATGTTCTAAGAAGTAAATTAGGTTACTTTTATTTAGAAAAAAAATAGATTTCCGAGAAAACGAAATTGTAACCAATGAAATAGTGAACAACTACGCGTCGCCAACAGTATGAAGGTAAAATTCTTTTGGGCCGCGAGTGAAACCGCGAGCAACTGCTAGTTTTACATAAAATTACTTCCATTGACCAAACTGCCTCTGCAACCTAATTTTGTTGGTAATACCGATACCCTGAGGATAGACTGGTTGTCAGGCTTTTGAGCTTCTGACTACCACTAACGATTATCATAAGTGTTAGTATGCCAACCGAGACCGACGGTTTACGTTCTCTCCGAGTCTCGATGTGTAAAAAATGGTCACCCATCCACAGACTGACTTCAGCTAGCGCAGCTTAACCTAATAGACTGGTTTATCAACGTAGTTATTATGTAACCTCACAGCTGCCTGTATACCTCTTTGGTCAGCTGTACTTTCTTTTATGCCTAGCTGTATATATTTGTAATCTTCGCAACATTCCTAAATAATTGTTCTCTCATGTAAGTATCCAATGTATAATTATTATTATATCGAACATCTTTGTAAACAACGATAATTTGAAAGAGTAACCATGGAGTTTCTTGCCGACTTTTCTCCATAGGAAACTTCTAATTAGGAACCATACACCTAGACTCGACATTTCATAAGTGCCTGTATATGTTTTATATGAAAATAAAACTATTTTGATTGATTGTATACAAAAATGATGATGTCATTTCAGTTACTTCAGTACTAAATTCTGTAAGCGTCATAAAAGAGCCTCACGCTTCACAGCAGATTGTAGCTAGACCAATATGGCAGTTAATATATTAACAACACTATTTATCAACGCCGTGCCTCGTCACGTCACAGAAATTACACGTTCTGCAGATGTGTGCAAAAATGGAGCTAGATGAAAAATGTACGCTGATGCTCGCACGAAAATGGTCCCGTTAGGTAGTCTCTTTAATATTCCTAAAAGATACCATACCATAGCATTACATAACTCCCGTATTCCCTGAAGGGTTAGGCATAGGTAATAGAGAGCGAGCCTATTGCCATTAATCGGGCACGCAAACTCTGAGCTGCTACTGAGAATTTCATAGAAAAATCAATAACAATTTTCTTGCTCGTTCTGGTACCTTTCTTTAATTGCCCCACCTGGGAATTGAACCCAGAACTTCCGGTGTAGCAGTTGTACCAGACTACTAGGCTAATGAGACAGTTCCCAGAAGATGCCTCACAGTTAATTTTCCACTCACTATAAAAAGGTGGAAATATTTCGTTACTATTAATCCTTTTTGCTATCCTACGGGTAAGTAAGAATTCCATCTCACAATGTAAGAGAATATCAATTCTAGTATTTCTATTTATTATTTTGATTCATATTTTGATGACGTCTATACTTCGAGTGTCGGACTGCTGATCACGAGGTCGTGCGTTCGATTCCCACAGGACACAAATATTTATGAGATGAATAGAAGTTATTTTTATTTGGCTGGGTGTTTACTATGTAATATAAGTATGTATTAACAAAAAAATAATCTATAATTATGATAATATTAAAGAATCAATAATTAAATCCTATAAAAAATGTTGCCTTATAAAATTTATATGGCAACATTTTTAACAGAGAAATATAAATATATTTCTCTGTTATTTTCTCCATATTTAAGGTCTAACCATAATTAAATTAAATTCTTTCCAACAAAAAAAAATCTTACCATAATATATTTAAACGTGAAAATGTTTTGCTACAAATGGTACGTAATTGTATTACATTCCAATTTGGAGGGCTCACATGAGATAGAATGTTGCGAAATTGTGAAAATTCGATATAGGTACCGTAAAATAATCAGTGTAATTTGATTTCAGCGCATATTATTTGCTTATATCACGTATAATACGAAGAATATCTAATATAAGGTGAACGGTTTCTAAGGCGCTCTACACACGAACCCATAGGCTGGTCGGCGGGTACAACCGAACAAACACTCGTATTACCTGTTCTTAAGTAATTTCTTAATTAAGTTAAGCTTATACTATGGGTTAGTATCTATAGTTCCAAACTTTGTTTAGTTTGGGACTAAATTCTGTTGGATAAAATTAACGCAAATGTTCAAAAACAGCAAAGCTTGTATGGGTTGGTATCCAACTAATAACCAATCCAAGTGCAAGCTTTGCTTAGTTTGGGACTAACATATTTAGTTGGGGAAAAACGTAAATCAGTGATTAGTTTTACTCAAGTAAACACTTTTATTTATATAAACTGGTGTAGGCGTCAAATATTAGGTCTCTGACACCAAGTCGGGTTGATTCGGTGTGTTCAGAGCTTTGCATTTGTCGAACATCCAATATCGGCAATCTCGATGCCTATTCTTCACGAGTACCTGCTTCGGCCGTATTTCGCAATGGATCCCAATGAGTTCTGACATGTTTATGGCTTTGGTTTCAACCTCACAGACTCGGTTCACCCACATCCATTATTTTGGTAATAGTTTGGACGTGTAAAGGCTAGTATCTAAGCTACAATTATGTTTATCTATCCATCTGCAAGGTCAAGGGACGTTTGCCACTATGAGTCTATGGGTGGACGATAATTGTATCAGATCGAATCAGCTCTATACTCCGGAAAACATGTGAATAGTCATTGAAATAAAACTACTTTGTACGGATTTTATCGCGTTATATTGATATTATTAATCCCGACATTTCGGACCCTGTACAGTTTCACTGGTTAAGGATAGCCATGGATGCTTTAAAGGGTCCGAAACGTCGGGATTAATTACATCAATATAAGGTGATAAAATCCTAAAAAAAAAAAAATTTCAATGTCTAGTATTCGCGTAAAGTATCAAAAACCAACATGTTAATAGTATTATTAACTATGATTATAATCGAATGTAAATTTAAGGTGCACTTGCCGTGGTCAGTTTATAATGATGTTTATAGTGGTAAGAAAGTATTGGGAGTTAGTACTAATCACAAACTGGTGAGTGAGTAATACTAAGTGAGTGGTACTATCTTTAAGATAAAGGTATTGCCTCTTCCCAAGTGTTGGGTTCGACTTTCAGTCTAATGAGATGCGGCTGAATAACAGTATTTTCGCGACTGCAATTAGAGCTCCACAACACATTTTATAGGCAATACCGATATCCTGAAGATGGACTGGTTGTCAAGTTTTTTGGGCTTTTGACTAATAGATCGACATCTATTGGCCTACTGTATAAAATGCTCAGTATGATATTCAGTCACCTCTAGTTAGATTGGATGCCAACCCTTACCTACATAGAAAAAGAAACACAAGCAAAATGATAATAATAAAATCAGGAGCTTGTGGAAGTTAGGGTTACAGGAAACCGGGGCGGCTCCGCTATTCCGGTATTGTTTGATCCGATACAAAGTTCTCAAGTAACAAACACACATTGTTTCCTGTTAAAACGCGGTAGAGATGTTTGTTCGAAAAATATACAAAGCAGCTGGTGCATAAAACGCGGGAACTTTGAATCAAAGCCATTCGAATGAATAGTATACAATAATAAATATTTAGGACATTTTCATAACACTATCTAGTCCCAAACTAAGCAGAGCTTGTAGTAAACAATGGACTTTGTTTTTGTAAATACATACTTATAATAATACATAATACCTAAGCACCCAGCCAAACAAACATTTTTATTCATTACATAAATATTTGTGTCCTATGGGAATCGAACTCACGACTAAGTATCAAACAAAGTAACTATCCGCGTCACTGCAACTGTGTGAAGCAAGAGCGGATTACTAGTAAATAAAAAAAAACTAAAGCTATATTAAAAAAAAAAGAATATTGATGACAGTACGACAGTGAAATGAGAGTATGTATTTGACTTTAATTGTATGTAGTCGGACGGATCATTTAAACGTACCACAAAACCAAACTTAAATCCTTATCTAGACTTCCATACTTTATTATTGATGTGAAAATAACTGTGTCTGGTTACTTATTACGTTTTTCCTAAACCGCTGAACTAATTTTAATGAAATTTGTTACAGACATAGATTGGACCTTAAAAAAGGATATATGCTACCTTTTGTCTTGCGAAACCGCGGGAAACATTAAGTTATAATCAATAATGTTTTATTGTTACAGGTTACTTTCCATTGCCTGCAGTATACTGTTTGTGCTGGCTCTGTCTCGACGTGCTGCTCTGTACTGCATCCATCATGCATCTATGCACCATCAGCGTCGATAGGTATGCTAAGTTGATAATACTGAAATATTATGTAGAGTTGATGTATACATCCACAGTTTGTATATTTTAAGTCCTGTGTAACAATATAATAATAATTCTTTATTGACTTAATAAAAATATGTTCCCAACAGGGTATAGGTATTATGTACAGAATGTTACAAAACTACCCGTAAAGCCGAGAGGAGGTTAAATGGGGCCTTATAACGAGTACATTCACAATATTTAAGAACCGTAGCAACGCTGTATAACATACCCAAAAAAAAGGAAAACAATAACATTTAAGGATGAAAAATATAAAAACTATTAAAGTAGCCAATTATTAGGTGAAATAAGTACGTAGGCCTTTCTGTTAAATAATTTGGTTTTCTGACATGACAACTGACAAAATTTTTGTCTTTGATAGTTAATTATATTTTTACGGGGTATTTTGTAACACGTTGTATATGTGTCATAGAGGGTTAGTTTATTACAATTATTAGTAATCTCTGTTTCGACGTGCATCTGTGCACCATTAGCATCTACAGGTGCGTTAATTCATTTTCATTAACGCTAATGTCATTATATGATTACATTATCCAAAAGCCCGATTAATGCATGATTGCATTAGTTAATAATTCGAGGCAATAAAACTCATTTGGAGTGTGGGTTTTCAGATAATTATTCAAATATAGATTTTAATAGAAATTTACATACATACACTCACGCCTTTTTCCCTTAGGGGTAGGCAGAAACTAAAGAACGCCACTTGCTACGATTCTTGCATACTTCTTTCGCTTCGACCACATTCATATAATATCTTGTCATACATACACGCCGGTTACGAGTGTATGTATGTATTTACATATAAATTTTACCTTAACCGAACTCTCAATGTTTTAATTGATGAGATCTCTTATTTTTAATTATTTTTTGAACACACATTATTAATTTTCATTATCATCAACCTATGTACTGTCCCACTGCTGGGCACGGGTCCCCTCTCAGGTTGAGAGGGTGATCAATCAATGGTCAAGTGCGGGTTGGCAGATTTCACGAACCCTTGAGAAAAATATCTAAGGCATGCAGGTTTCCTCACAATTTTGTTTCAGCGAGTGATACACACTTTGAAAAGTCAAACTAGTTTGACTTTTCAAAAGTGCTATTTTAATGGTCTAATTGAAATAAAATATTTGACTTTGACTTTGATAATTAATTATTATTAATATGGTAATGAGTTTGAAAAGTCAGAGGTGCGTGCCTTGGCTTCGAACCCGAAACTTTTAACTTGGCAGTCCAATGGTCATATCACGAGACTATCACTGCTTTAATAATAATAATAAATTTGTTTATTAATGGCAACTAGGCCCAATTGTTAGTAACAGAGTTCTTAATAATTATGTTAGTAATCAAAACATAGGTACAACAAATACAAACACAGACATCAAGTTTTAGGTCTTTTGACCAGCACATCCATCGCGTGCAACAACCAAGGTGTGTCGTATTTCTCTACTAACATACTTAGGATGCTGTTGGAGCTAGACCGTGCCCTTGATAAAAGTGAATTCGTTTTGTTCCGAATTATGGCGTAAAAGTCATTGGTATGCGCATTCGCAAACATACTGGACGCACTACAATAACGCGGTAGTCCCAGCAGCATCCTGAAGCAGTTATTGTACTGTACACGCAGGGAGTCTAACGACCTCCTGGTATACTTTACCCACAGGCCGCTCGTGTAGAACGATTGGCAATACGCCTTGAACAAAGTTATTTTAACCTCATTGCTGCAACGAGCAAACCTGTGTATCAACATATTGGCTCTGACTGCTAGCGCTCTACGCTCCCGGTCTATGTCCATTTCATCTTTGAGGTCACTGGTTAGAAAGTGTCCTAGGTATTTAAATTTGTATACTCTTTTGAGAGGCCGACCGTTTAGATTTATCACCGGCTCACTTTTTATACTTCTCCCAGCGGCCTCAAAGACCAAGTATTCACTTTTGTTTACATTATAAACAAGCCCATGTTTTGCGACATATTGCTCACAAACATGTAACATTTCCCTGATCGAGCCAGCCGTTGGCCCCAGCAGAACCATGTCGTCAGCATAACTCAAGTTGTTTACACAAACATTATCTACCCAGCATCCGACACGCTTACTGCTGAGTTCAGCGATCAGGCCATTTATGTACAGGTTGAAAAGTTTAGGTGAGGTCAGGCCACCCTGCCTCACCCCACATTCCAGCCTGTACGTTTCGGACAGAGTTCCTCCCCATCGTACACAATTAAGCTGGTTACCGTACCAATATTGAAAAATCCTTAAAAGTTCAACGGATATTCCCGCTTCCTCCAGCTTACCCCACAGGACATCATAGGCCACCAGGTCAAATGCCTTAGAAAGGTCGAGGAAGCAGGCATATATTGGAGTGTTTCTTTCCGTGTAATATCGGACAGTTTGCTTGAGGGCAAGAATTTCGCTCTCAGTAGAAAGTTTGGGCCTAAACCCAAACTGCGCGTCATGTATTTGTAAAATATTACTTAGCTCTTTATCAAGCAGACTGTCCAATACTTTTGATATTACGGTAGCCAGTGATATTGGTCTGTAGTTGGAAGGATCAGCGATATCACCAGTCTTGTTCTTTAGAATAGGAACCACTATTGTTTTCATCATGTCTAGCGGCAGGTACGAGTGACTTATGCAGAGTGTAAAAAACATAGCTAGTACCCTTGGTAAGTGTACGCCTGCATGTTTTAGGTGCTCAATACTGAGACTGTCATGCCCGGGTGATTTGCCTCTAGACATTTTATTTATAACTTCCGCCACCCGCTTGCCAGAGTAACAAGAAAGACACTTACCATGACCAGTCCCAGCATCGATTCCCTTACTTGTTGGTCCCATTGGTGATGACACTACAAAAAGGTCCTTGAACATACTGGCAATATCTTCCGTAGAAGCGCAGCCCCCGACATTCACAGGAAGACCCGGCTTGAGGTTAAGCTTATTGGTGGACTTCCAAAACTGAGCAAAATTGTTTAATGACCTTTGCGACGCCAAAATGTCCATTTTGATTTGGTCTTGATGTTTCTGGCACCATTTAAGCCTGCCCCTAAAAATTTTTTGACTTTCTCGCATTTTATCCCACAACAGACCGGAGTGCGGTTTGTTATGCTGTTCCCAAACTTGATGCCTCAGCTGAGCCTCCCTGTGGGCATCGTGTACATGCTTATTCCATCCAACGACACGACCTTTCATTTTTGTTTGTTTCTGACCATAGGTTTGAATAGCTGACTCCGTCAATATCGCCACGATATCACCATACAACTTGTCTAGCCTTAATCTATGGGCAGTGTTACTACACATTTTATCAGCACACGTCATAAACTGCTCGGGAAAATTAATGTTTCTGAGCTTACTATTACAAAGGTCATGGTATCCTCTGATCTGACTGTCGTTTCGCACACGCCACAGCACTTCGCTGTGGGTTTGTTCTGCATTTCTTTTTATTTTCGGCACTACAGTATTCAGATTACATTTAATGGTTAAAGGTAAGTGGTCCGACCAGAAGACACCATAATCTATGCTTACACTGTTAACGGATTGCCACGCGGCATCAGTAACAATACAGTGATCAAGCCAGCGCCTGCTTCCGTTAATATCACTGATATAGGTATAGATTTCAGAGTTACTACGCAACTTTTCGCTATCAGCGCATATCCATTGCTGCTCTGAACAAAAATTACATAGCTCTTTCCAAAATGGCTGGTTGGGATGTGAGTTATAATCACCAAGCATGAATATGGCCTCCACTTCACTATCTACAACTATAGCACTCATTTCACTTAAGCAATCCGTAAATTCTCTCATATTTTCTACACTATCTGTAGGCATATACACACTGAATACTATGATAGATCGATCACACATAGTCGCTTTTATAGCCATAAGCCTTACACTTTCGCATTGTAGCACCTTCACAGACTGAAAAACGCCTTTTCGCCATAGTAAGGCAACACCACCATACGGGCGCCCTATAAGAATCTCCGCAGATGTGTCGACTGCAGACTTGCCAGTATACTCGAAGCTCTCATCGATTGTTCCTAGTAACGGTATGTCGTGAGGCAGTAACCACGTTTCTTGCAGCGCAACTATGTCGGCGGTTTTGCAAATACGTCGTACACTGTCCAAGGAACGCCTAATGGACTTGCAATTGAATGTCACTAAATTACACAATTCTTTTGTTTTATTGTTAGGATCCATGAACGATTTATTTTAAATTCATAGCATTATCATATTATTATGTGCTGCTACTTTGAGCTTTTTTCATTAAAAACTACAAAGCGCCTAAAACAAATACCTTCTGGCCATAACGCATCATTCAAAAACATATATGATTTGTTTCTTGGGACCCATAACTTGTAAGAATCATAATATTTTTCCTTTTTTGCATTAATTTTCTCTAAAGTAACCTTTTCTCGAGTTTTGTTCCATATAAAATCTATTATGTCCGATTCTTGGGTTTGTTTACATACGTTTGATATGTAAAGAGGAACTATGACCTCTGCTGCCCTGAATTTAGTGTTCAAATCAGATGAATAAGTTCCCGTATTACTGATAAACTTATTATATGAACGCTTCTTTTTGTTTTGGACCACCTGCCAGTTGTTATCTATCTGTGCCTTAAGAACATCTGCCATCGTAGGTTTAGTAGCAAACTGGTTTTGCACGCTCGTATTTGTTTGATTAGTCATGTCATTTTCGCTCGTTTGGGTAGTATCTATATTAATGCAACATACGCCTTCTGCGCGCGCGCACACAGGTGAACTGTCATTGTTCGAAACCGCAGTAGACGCCTCCGTACATTCCATTTCCGTATTGCTAGTGCATAAAGGCGCATCCCTCCTGTGTGAAACCGCAGTGCTGGCCTCCACGTGCGTGTGCAACGGTGACAACAACTCAACGCTTTGTATGGGGACAAGCGAGACAGCGTTACTAGTTACATTATTCACCAGATTGGCGGGTGACGTTTGCCCACCGACAGTTTTGCTATTTACGTCGTTTTTTACGCTTACCGACCTACCTTCTTCTAAGCCTTTTGATTTTGTTACCTTTAAATCTTCTTTAGAAACATAGTCCGTTTTTATCCTATTCACCTCCTGTTGTAGCCATAGAATATCCTTAAGTAAGCGAGTTGCATCAAGGTGGTCAAAGGTGACAGGAGGGAGCCTATGCAGCTCTCTGGCCACAAAGATGGGCACTTTTTCAGGATCCTCTGCATCCGTAGCTTTAAGCAATTCAATAATATCTTCTAGGTCCCGGTTGGTTTTACCTTCCTTTCTACGCTTCTTCATTTTCTTGTTTGAGAAGGCTTCAAACAATAACTTTTTGGCCGTTATAATTTCCTCTGAGTCAAATGCTGTATTGCAAATTCTGATCAACGTATTCTCATCCATCACAGTCATTTTATTGTATATAAAAGCTAACACTTCACTTATCACTATATTGCAGGAGCAACACTTAACAAAGTTAGAGGTCATTGTCCTCACACTCGCACGTACGCACTGTGACAACGACTTAGCTCGCGCGCGGTCAGCTGACGACTGACGGCTTTAAGTCTAATTTTAATGGTTGATAAATTTGAGCCTTAAACATTCTAGACAGCTTCTTAAAACGAATAAATATTTTATGTTAACTCGTTCTTTGTTGGAATTCGAGACAGATATATTTTTGTCCTTTATTTTTAGTACAGTATTGTACCTTATACAAAATCGATGTCAGGTGTGTAGTTCTCGTAACAAGCGTGTGTGTAGGACAATATGTATATAGGAACTAAGTAAAAGTAGTGGTGCAGATGAAACCTAAAGTCATCACCTACTCCAATGAGAAACAGGCGTGGAAGTGTGTATACTAATTATTTATATTTATTGCAGGTATCTCTCCCTTCGATATCCAATGAGGTTCGGAAGAAACAAGACGAGGAAGAGAGTAACAGTAAAGATCGCCTTCGTTTGGATCCTGTCATCAGCTATGAGTCTTCCATTGAGCTTAAAGTACTCTAAGGTTAGTTTCTCTAGGTCTTTTATTCTCCCAGGGATGTGCCTTAATAGGCGGTGCTCAGGGGGTTATGGGGTGGTCTATTAAGAGAACACAGTGCCCCCATCCATGTGCTGATGGTGGCCACCGGGGTGATTTTAGTGGGTAAGAATCCCACCACGGTCTAACACGGTCTAGACCGGTAGCTTTTTGAAGGTTTCCCCCGTAAACAAAAAAAGGTCTTTTAATCTAACGACATAATAATATTAGAATTTGGAATATATCTGTTTATTTGCTGCATGGTTTAATTGTGACATATGTATTCTGGTAAATCGCGGCAGGCAATGCTTAGTCCAATCTATCAGCTTCCATAAAAGTAAACTTAAGTTCAACATAATAGTTCGAACCGCGCGCGGTAGATCGTAACCCCGGCGACCTACCGACATTGGCTTGCAACGTGGCATGCTCTAGCGCACCCACCATTCACCTTGCCTAATAGGTCAGCGCGGTATCCGTTACGTGTAGGTCTAGATCTTTCAAATGCAATAATTGTTCGTAAGTCTTTCGCCAGGAACTAATCTTAATTTATACAAAAACTAGTTGTGGCCTGCGGTTTTATCCGTTTTTCAGCTCTTAACAGTCGTACCGTAATGACCTTCTAGCCCTATAACCTTCTTCAAGATTAAGGCTATCAAATTCTTTAATATATTTTTTATCCGACTGGTAACTCCAGAAATCAGCGCGTTCAACTAAAACACCAGACAATCTATTTGATTTTATTATATTGGAAAAATATCACAGTAAATATAAATTTAGTATCTGAAACCCTCTATAAAAGGTTCATATACTAAATTATCAGAACTACAGCAATTTGTGAGACGAATTGCATATAATTTTGGAGCCAATTGGCAGCTTGTCAACTATACCTAATAGGTATATCGTTAAAGACTAACCCCACCTACCGTGGGTATGCCACATGTGGTGCAAATAGGGTTTGACACAAATTGTATCTACTTATTTATGCCACTTAAGTATAATAGCATGAAATTATGTAAAACTATGCCATGTGAGTCGATTCGTTTATATAAATGATTGATTTTTGGCAAGTACCTATGTACCTATTTTTTATTCTTGATTGCATGTAGTTAAAAAGGAAATTGTGACAAAATCGCAGCTTAGGACGGCCTTCAACAAGAGCGGCGGCGTGCATCCAACTACTTTCGCTAAAAGTAGTTGGATGCAGGCGACATGACGTATTGATATAATTATGATTTTTTTTTGACGCAGTTTGAAGTCTGTTAATCCGCTTGAACACTTAGGTTAAAGCTTACTAACCCTGTATAGTTATATGGTTCTTTTATCCGCCTTGCAACAGAAAATGGGCACCGTAACCGTACCGGCATGGACTCCATCGTCATCATTATAAATCTTGTGCCCTAAATAAATATTGTAAGACAGCGTGGTGAACTAAATACCCCCTAATTTCCCCTTACCATTCTATAATAATAATTAATTATGAGTTAATTTTTATCTCCAAAAATTAATTACAAATATAGATGACATTTTGCTTGACAAAATTTTGCAATTTGTGAGAGATCTAGAGTCTAAACTAAGCCAAGGCCTGTATTTTAGAATTCTGGCAGGAAACTCGTACATAACAGAGAGAGAATAATGCCTTGAATGAATCATCATCAACAACAATACCTACACAAGACAATCAACCTTAAGAGCATGAGCTTTTTAAGTTCATTGTGTCATGCCTTTGGGGTTATTTTGGCTCCACTGTTGCTCATGAAGAAAGCTAAATTAATATAACTTCTAAACTTCAATTAAACAGAACTTGCAAACTATTAAATTAACGTGCTTCAGAAATAAATTAATTGCAATAGTTTCACTTAGACCTACTCCTTGATCGGTCTGGTGTGTTCTAATAAAGCTAAATTTTCAGACGAACTAATTGTTTTAATTTTACTTGAAAGTGTTGTTTTGAATGAATTCCTATAGAAGTGATACTTCATTAAGTTTAGTAATTTGTATAGGCGTTGACCTGTGTGCTAAAATCGACACTTTTAATTACCGATTGATTAAAACATCTATATACGTGAAGAGAAAACTTATTATATATATTACTAGCTGCCCCCGCAAACGTTGTTTTGACATAAAAAAAAATTAAAATTTAGGGGTATGAAAAATAGATGTTGGCCTATTCTCAGACCTCCCCGATAAGCACAAAAAATTTCAACAAAATCGGTCAAGCCGTTTCGGAGGAGTATGGCAACAAAAACTGTGACACGAGAATTTTATATATTAGATTAGATTAGACAGGTAGGGCATAGTAGCAAGTACCTCCGCCTTGCAGAAAATCGAAATGAAATAACACAGCTTTGAGCTGTGTTGTGTTCCTTACGGTGAGCAATGTTGCCAGTGCTCCGCGAGGAAACGTTGTGTTGGCAGTGGGGGGACTTTCTTTGACCTTCCTCTTTCGTTTTATAGGGTCGACAATGCGAAATGATGATACCTCGATGTTACAAGCGTCTATAAGCTACGGTAACCGCTTACCATCAGGCGGGCCGTATGCTTATTTGCCACCATAATGGTATAAAAGAAAAAAAAAAATTGCGCGCACGGAGGAGTTTGGGATTTGGTATAGTTAAAATTAATATGACTATGGAATGCAGAAAGCTAAAATTTATACCTAATTTAAATAAGTACATTTATTTATTGAAAAAAACACTAATACATGAAAATAATTGTTTATCCATCTGAATCCTCTTGTGAAGTCACTAACAATTGAATGATATCGTTGTTGTTTTCTGACCTAGGGATGAACCATAAACAATTTGCCAACCGCTCGTCTTACAAAGGAATGTGGATCGTTGGACTGAATCGTATCGCCTTACTTGGCTTCGATAAGTGGTTTCGATTGTACCTGTAGAGTTTATCCGAAATTCGATCATGTATTCAGATGTACTGAATACATGATCGAATTTCAGATCTTAACTAAGATAATTTCTGTAGTAAAATCTAAATTTAATAAGATATTAGAATGTATAACCATCCTCCATCCTCCGAGCCTTTTTCCAACTATGTTGAGGTCGGCTTCCAGTTTAACCAGATGCAGCTGAATATCAGTATTTTACACGAAACGACTGCCATCAGACCTAAGAGCTACCCAATTTTCTGGTTAATACAGATATCCTGAGGATAGACTGGTTGTCAGACTTTTTGGGCTTCTGAGTACCACTAACGACTGTCATAGACGTTTGTATGACAATAGGGACCGACGGCTTTACGTGCTCTCCGAGGCACGGAGGGTCTTGGTGTGTTAAGAATGGTTACTACATGCCTTGCCTGCTATACAATCGAAAATTTAAACATATGTGTATAGTTACCTCTTGTATAGTGTCATATGTCAGTCTGGCAAAGAAAATCTAAACAAATCGGTATTAGTTTTTTTTTATACCACTAAGTGGCTAACAAGCATACGGCCCACCTGATGGTAAGTAATCATTCTCTCTCTCTATAAGATAATGTTCACTAAGAGTATTCACTAAGAGAGGAAATATTAATAAGTTGCTTGTATTGATGAATATGAAGTGATAGCCTAGTGACGTGACTATTGAACTTCCAAGGCCTAGTCCCAGTTCGAATCCAAAGAACACATCTCTAATTTTTCCAAATATGTGCGTATAATTAATTATAATAATAATAATATTTATTTCTCTTCACAATGACAAACGTATTCTAGATTTCACATAGGTATTGTTTTTTTTTTCTATTTTAGCAATGTGAGGAGCTGGTGTCTAAGTTAGGCGTAAAATACCTGTATTACAGATCACCAGGCCCCCACCCCACAGAAGAACAGAAATTTTAAATAAAAATTATCACTAGCTTAGACGGTGAAGTAAAACATCGTGAGGATACCTGCAAACTTTTTTGAAGGCATGTTAAGTTTATAAGCCCGCATTACCCCCATTGTGTTGGACTATAGCCTAAAATGCTTGTAAAAGCTTCACATACAGTATAATTGGGACACTGTCTCTTAAGATACAGATTATCCTAGTTTAAAAGACAGAGTTTAATCTATTGTGTACAGATTTTTGCAGCATCCAAATGTTTAATGTTTGTATCTACCATAACAAAAAGAATTGTAAACATACATCAAGTACAACTGTCTGTATTAAAATAAAATGTCAGCGACCTACTGCGAGAATGCCTAAAATATTGCAAGAATTTATCAAATACGATAAAAAAAATTGAGTTCAAAAGAAAATACTTAGTACCTAAGTCTTAAGCACTTTTAAGATTTAAAAGAAAACAAAAAGTATTGGAAATCTTTTGATATTAATGTGAACATTATTCATTCGGATAAAGTTAATGCTACAGGCTTTTGCGGGTAAATCTACCGTAATTGCGAATGCTAAAAGAATTTGTATGATATAAAGAAATAACAAATTAAACCCATTATATGGGTTACAAAGTAATATTGTAAAATGGTATACCTAAAATAATATAAACCACTATATTTTTTCTTTTAATCTTTTAAAGGCTTTTATCTAAAAAAACTCTTATAGCCCCATCGTGTCTTTAACATAGTTAGGTTAGTTTAGTTAGTGGTCGAATTATACCTACAACAAGGATGATTACAAAAAATATAATTATTAATAATTTTTAAGGAGCTACATATAGGTAGGTACATAAATTATTTTAGCGAAGGACAAATTCGACTGCGGGCAGGATTCAAACCTGCGTCTTCTGGTTAGTTACACCAGACGCTATGACCACTAAGCCACCATAATAATGACGTCACCATAAAGAAGTAAATTCAGAATGTGAAGGCAAATTTCGATCTAGCGGGTGGGACTCGCGGTGGCCCGCCGTCGAATTTTTCCTTCGCTAAAATAGCTTAATAGAATATATTATAATTAGACTAATGAGACTGCCTCATTAGTCTAGTGGTCCTAAGCGCGACTGCTACGCTAGAGGTCCTGGGTTCGATCCCCAGGTCGAGCAAAGTGTTATTGGGTTTTTCTATGAAATTCTCAGTAGCAGCTCGGAGTCTGGATTTGTGCCAGGTTAATGGCAATAGGCTCGCCCCCTATTACATGGGACCTAAAACATACCGGCGAAATGTGGGTGTACATTAGTACACTTCTACCTAACCCTTTGGAGAATACAGGCGTGATGGTGTGTTTTTTATTATAATTAGAAGGTATAATTTGGTAATTATAGGCGATAATCGAAATCGGAATGAGAAATAGTGTGATAAGAGAACGTTGCTGCTTAAAAGACGATGTAGTGACGAGGATTGAGAAGAATATGCTGAGATGGTTTGGGCATGTCGAGAGAATGGATGAAAGGCGACTAACAAAAAGGATTTTTATGGCGAATGTCAGTGGAACCGCCGAGAGGAGACGCCCTAGAAAAACTTATGCCGACCTTATTGGTGAGCTTCTTCAAAAAGGTCAGGTGCGTAGTACTCGCAACCGGCGTGTATGTAATGTATGAGAAGATATATATGAATGTGGTCGAAGCAAAAGAAGTTTGCAAGAATCGTAGCAAGTGGCGTTCTTTAGTTACTGCCTACCCCCATGGGAAAAATGCGTGAGTGTATGTATGTTAATGAACTAAAAAAACTATATTGATCAAGTTTCGAAAGACCTTTTCGAAAACTATTCAAAAGAAATATTTCACCGTATAATAATTATGATGGAATGAACTAAAATTTTCTTGGAAAGTCATTTTCTAAATTGGATAGCTGGGAACTCGTTCGAAAAACTTCTTCAAGCAAAATCAAACTTCAGTGGCTTTATGCTCTAGACAGGAATAGATTTTTTTTTAAATTAGACAGTATTCTCGTTATAAAAACTGTCATAAGGAAAATTAGTTTCATTATAATGTTATCTTTTTGATGACCTCTGTGTTCTAGTGGTTTCAGTGCCGGTCTGCTGATTTCGAGATCACTGTGGGTTCGATTCCTACATGACAAATAAATAATAACAAATAATATTACAAACATTATTGGACAATTATACCTGCTAGGTATCTACTGATCTGTTTGAAGTCGGTGCCCTCGATTTCCATGGGATTCCATCATCAGATCCTGACTTGGTGCCAATGGGACCTCAGAAGTATATTATTTCAAATAAAAAAATAATTTTGGGAGATGCGGTGCGATGCGGGAGAAATCGGTGGACATACATAAAAAAAAAAACGTACAGTCGAATATAGAAACTCCTCCTTTTTTGAAGCCGTTTAAAAAACAGCGAGTGCTTGATAATATATTACAAGTAAATGCTCTAGTCTATACCTGCCTTAAGCAAATAATACGAATATGAACATTTTTGTTTTACCAATTTGCCTGACATAAAATACGTTACTGTTTTTTGAAATTGATATTGTTTCAATCATGCAGTTCATTAGTTTTGTTAGCTCTTCGTAGTTTATGTTTGCTTTATACCACTGCGTACCAAAATATTAATGGATTTTAAACATAACATACCATCAAGCCTGCAATCCCCGAAGGGTTAGGCAGAGTTGTACTAGTACACCCCACAGTTCGGTATGTTTAGGTCCCATTTAATAGGGTCGCACCTATTGCCATTCAGAGGGCACAAAATTCCGAGCTGCTATTGAGATTTCATAGAAAAAACCATTGTAACAAACCTAATAACCTAAACCGACGACCTCTGTGGTCTAGCGGTTCGAGTGCCGGACTGCTGATCATGGGGTCGTGGGTTCGATTCACACAAATATTTGTGTGGATAAAACATGAGTATTTGTGTTTGTCTGGGTGTTTCTTATGTATTATAAGTATGTATTTACAAAAAAAAAGTATATTATGTATTATATCCATTGTCTAGTACCCATAGTACAAGCTCTGCTTAGTTTGGGACTAGATGGTATTGTGTAAAATGTCCCAAAAATATTATATTATTATTAATAATAAGACGTTGCTCGACCTGGAAATGAAACCCAGGAACTCCAGTGTAGCAGTCGCGCTTTAGAGAAGAACCGGCAAGAAACTCCATGGTTACTCTTTTAAATTATCATTCTGGACAATGATGTTCGATAAAATAATAGTTATACAGTACAATAATAATTATACAATACAATAATAATTATACAATGCAATAATAATTAATTATATTATAACAATTTAGGAACACTTGCGAAGATTAAAAATATATTAAACTAGCTTCTGTCCGCGACTTTGTCCGCGTGAAAAAGTTACTTTTTTATCCTTGTAATTTGGCTAAAAAAATTAACTAAAAATCGTTAAACTATAGTCTATTATGTTATTCTAATGTATGTATAACATACATTAGAATGTATTATACTGTTAATTTTCATCAAAATCCTTTCAGTAGTTTTAGCGTGAAAGAGTAAAAAACCACCATCCATCCTCACAAACTTTCACATTTATAATTAT
The DNA here is from genome assembly GCA_964056405.1 of Acronicta alni. NCBI lineage: Eukaryota > Metazoa > Arthropoda > Insecta > Lepidoptera > Noctuidae > Acronicta > Acronicta alni. The sequence continues at coordinate 14,514,301 of OZ043915.1, read as the reverse complement.
TAGTAGGTTTAGTAGGATAGGGTAGGATTGCTAATATATACTAAATAATATAATATTTTTGGGACATTTGACACAACACCATCTAGTCCCAAACTAAGCAGAGTTTGTACTATAGGTACAAGACAATGGATATAATACTTATATACTTTTTTTTTTGTAAATACATACTTATAATACATAAGAAACACCCAGACAAACACAAATACTCATGTTTTATCCACACAAATATTTGCGTCCTGTGGGAATTGAACCCACGACCTCATGATCAGCAGTCCGGTACTCGAACCGCTAGACCACAGAGGTCGTCTGATACCAATGCCTAATGCCTGGCTAATGCCAAAACAGTACAGTCACATAAGCTATTTATAAGCACTTAATAGAATAAAAAAAAATCACCAAGAGACGATCGTATCAGACATTTTCCTTAAGAAAGAAAGCGCTTAAGTAATATGAATGCCTCTCTAGAGCGTACTAGACCCGAGATCTACGTATTTTTCAATTACCTATATACTTACGAATACAGGATTATATTATTGTATTGACCAGTGCCTAAAGGAAAATGCTTATAGAAAATACACATAACTCACCACGACGCCTGTATTCCCCGAAGGGTTAGGTTAGGTAAATTATAACGATAATTAAAAGTTACTTTTCCACGCGGACAAAGTAGCGGGCAGCAGCTAGTGAATAATAATCTTTTATTCAAATACTGCTTATCAATATTAGGTACAAAGTCGTAAGTATATTATTTAGTTCACATTATGCCTGAACTAGGTGATCCTGAGTTTCAGGAAAGAAATATATAAATACATAATATTAATGACTAAAATAATCAAATCACACAATCATTGTAGTTATGGTTTGTCATCTAAAATTGATTTTCATAATAAAAAAGCTGAATATTGTTTGAAGTAAAACAATGTGCAACACATTTATTTCAAGTTTATGGCTATTCATCAGAAACTTCAACAGTGACGTCATTTCTAAGGTAAAATGAAAGTCAAGCTACTTTATGTATTAACATCGTATAATTTGTAGGACTAAAAATAGATAAAATAGTTAAACGACACGAAATCTAGAAATAGTTTCGGATTCAAAATTAATTACTTTTTACTTGACGTACCGATTTTTCTAGTTCTCGTCCTAAAATATATTTTCACTTCTATCAGGCTACGTCATACAATCCTAGTACATTTTTTATGTGAATCTAATCTTGTACCCCATTGCACGATGCCTATAACTTTGTGCCGCGTCATATTGATCGCAGACCGTGAAATTAAAAGACCACTATATTGTCAAAGGTGGAATTGATTTCTGTTGTTATTTTAGGTTGGATTGAAGAGATGTTTTGATAGGATCTCTTAAAAATATAGTAAGTACCTACCTGCGGTAATACTCAATAATATATAGCGTGTAGAAGATCGGACTTTGTGGCATTCACTAGGAGAGGCCTATGTCCAGCAGTGGACGAATATGGGCTGATGATAATGATGATGATGATATAGCGTGTATTGATTTTTGTCATTCTAACGTTCTGACGTTTCGGATGCGTCCATGGTCACAGGTGGACTGTCTGGAGTCTACCCGTGACTATGGACGCTTTAAAGAGTCCGAAACGTCGGGATTAATAATATCAATATAACGCGATAAAATCCGTTTTATTTTATTAAAGCGTGTAGTACATTTTTTCACAGATAACTTTAGACAAAATAAGTGCTTTATTATACCTACTTATGTGATGGACAGAAGTGTTTGTGTTTGTGTGGGTGTGTCTTATCCTACTATTATTATAAATGTGAATGTTTGTGAGGATGGATGGATGCCTTGATTGGTGGATGTTTTTTACTCTTTCATCCTAAAACTACTGAAAGGATTTTGATGAAACTTTACAGTATTATTTTATTATTTATACATCAGAATAACACATAGCCACATTTATAACGATTTTGAGTTAATTAGCCAAATTACAACGACAATTAAAAGTAACATTATTATAAGTATTATTTACAAGTATTAATATAATATTTATTGTACAAGTTCTGCTTAGTTTGGTACTAGATGGTGCTGAGTAAATTATTTATTTATTAAATATATTTATGACGATTTATTATGAATTGTGAAATAATAACGTTTTGTGTTGCTCTGTGAAAAAAGGAGATTTCTTGAGAATTTCATATAAAAACTCAATGACACTTTGCTCGACCTGGGAATTGAATCCAGGACCTCTAGTATAGCAGTCGAGCTTACGGGCACTAGACCAATGAGGAAGTTAATGATCTATTTACATAAAAATAAATCGTCACCCATCCACAGACTGACCGCGGCTACTGCAGCGATAACCCTGCAGATCGGTTGATCAGCTTAGTTTTAACATAGCCACGAGCTCATCTGTCTTTATAAGACCTATTTACAGAAATTAAATATAACATCATAGAATAGAATCAGATGTGTAAGAAGTTAAATAATTTAGTTATATTTTTTATTATATTTAGGTATAACAATATGTGTTTTTACGTTACTAAGAGTAACGTAAAGAAGGAGACCCTTTCACACATTTAAGTACTCCCATAAATCATCGGTTATATCTGAAGTGTGAAATGAAAATATATTTTTGGAGCTAAATTGATTTCCATTTATGTGCAGTCTGTATGAGAGTTCACAACTAGAGTTATTTCTCTAAAATAAAATACGATTGGCTTTTACATTGATGAATTGATCCCTTGGGTGCTTTGAATTTAAATGATAAATGTTGTAGGTATACCGTTACCAGCAACCCTCCCCCGGTTGCACGGGTGCAATGTACTAATAACATGCATGTATTATACAATACATTAAACCTTTGTCTCTATCTATTAATGGAAATCGCATAAAAATCCGTTGTTTAAAAGATCTGAGCGTACAGACAGCGAGAGCGACTTTGTTTTGAAGTTTTAGGCCACAGAATGAAAAGTATTATGTACGTTGTAAAATTGCCCCTCAGCACAAACTTATCAGTTCGTGAATACTACGAATAACTGCGGAGAGCGGTAGGTACCAGGGTTGCCTTCAGGTACCTACCTTCTTCTATCTATAGGATATTACTGGTATGACCCAGAAATTGGGCTGCAAAGGTCTGGCTATAGTCTGTCAGTCAGCCTCATCTGGTTAGATCCGACCCCTCGGATAGTTGAGGAAGGATAGGAAAGGAGGAGTTAAGAATCCGGGATCACGTATCCACTTATTTATACAAAAAATTGTTGAAATTTAGTACAGAGATTCATTATAACTTGGAGAAGAACAAACGCTACCTTTTGTTTATACTTAAAACATTTTTTTTTTGTATTGATTTCTGACATTTACGCGAATATTATACATTGAAATAAAACTACTTTTTACGGATTTTATCGCACCGGTAGACACCGTACATAGATCTACCCGTGACCATGGACGCTGTAAAGGGTCCGAAACGTCGGGATTAATAATATCAATATACGCGATAAAATCCGTAAAAAGTAGTTTTATTTCAATTTATTTTTTGTTTTTATTTTTAACTATCACTCATACCCGAACGAAATTTCTACTAACATTTTCTCTGGAGACAATCCTTCTGTATTTTCATAATATTATGAAAATACAGAAGGATTATGTCCAGAGAATATGTTAGTAGAAATTCAACAATTCCCCGATGACATCACATCACATTTTAGGTAAAGCCATACAGGACTGTGTGTTACAACTCTCTTGACAGTTATCACGTTACGTAAATGGTCCTATGCGCCTCTCAAAGGACCAGGAACCCTGCTTCCGATATTTAAATAAGATTAGTTTTTGTTTTATACAACTTTAAGTCGGCAAACCGAAGAGCAAGGATTAAGCGATGGGTCGTTTGTCAAAATTTTATTTCATAGTCTGGAAGGTGGTAGTGATGGGTGGTTTTAGTCGGTATACTGGCCACCTGTAGCCTGATTCACGTAAATAAAACACAGCGACACAGCGACTTAATCGTTGAAACAGTTTTCCTATTCACATCTGTCAATCGGAGCGATTTAGAAGTCGTCCTATTGAAAAATAACTGTACTAATACTAATACAGAACTGTATGAAAACGATTCGATCGCGGACGTGAATAGGAAAACTGTTTCAACGATTAAGTCGCTGCGACATCGCTACGGTTTTAATTACGTGAATCGGGCTACTGGCCGGAGAGCCCGAAATAACCGTCCCGGATCCCCGAGCGGCATGCATAAGGATCATTTCCCCACCGGATAAAAAAAAGGTATCTCGATCCTTAGGTTGGCCACTAGCAATAGTTTTAAAGACATTTATTTAAAGAACTTTTAAATTTTCGAAAACTTCAATAGATTACTTTATGATCATGTATCTGTCAGCCCCTTTTTAAATTATATTTTTTCATTACTGTATTTTTTTTTAATTGATTTTATTTTTACAATAATTATGTTGTCATTATGTGTTATTGTGTGTATGATAATATGTAGTTGTTAGAATGTTAACATAGTTCAACTTTTTCATGTGCGCGTGAAATTAAAAAATGTTGCTGAAATGTCAGGTGCCAGCTGAAAATCAGTGCTGTGTTTATATGCACAGCAAATACTGAGCTGACTCTCCTGCCACACATAGCTTCTTTTTGTTAATTGTATTTATTCCTTTTTTGTTAAATAATTTTGTGTATGTGTGGCAAATAAATGGTTTAAAAACATTTTCTTGATATAATTAAAACTAAGCGAAGAAAATACAAGTTTATTCAATCAGTAAAAACTAATTAAAAATATAGTTTTACTAAATTACCACTTGATCGGCAATTTGTAACTCAATTCTACTTGAACGAACGATTACCAACTTTTCCAATCTCTATCTACCATTATTTACGTTTATTTCCAATTAATTAATCTTAGTCCATTGCATAAAATAAAATAAAAAAGATCAATTAAATTGAAACTTAATCCCAAATTCAATTGATAACTTGTTGATCAATTATTTGATAAAGTTTCTATAATCGTGTTTGTTTCAATTGAAAATGGAATCCGATAACAAATAAACTTAAGGACGGCAGTTGAGTGGAGTTCATTTACAAATAATGGGTGTTCTATCCAATTATAAAATTGTTCAATTGTAATGTTACCTTTTTACTGAAATTAATAGGTATTAATTGAAATAAAACTACTTTTTACAAATTTTATCGTTATATTGATATTTTAAATCCCGAGGTTTCGGAACCTCTACATCGTCCATGGATAGACTGAGGTGGTAGGCGTCTTGATGTTAACCGGACAGCTACCTAAATTTTTGTTATTTACTTTTTACTTTATTTTTATTTCAATGGCGTAAGTGTCAGAAAATCAAATAATATTAATTACATAATTACTAATTAGTAAATACCTTTTGTATCAAAAAGTCCATTTGGGATGAAAGTGTAACCATAATAGAACCTATCTATCTTTGTATCAAAATTCATCCTAATTGGTTTAGTGGTTTAGGCGTAAAAACATAACAAACCGAGTTACTTTCACATATATAATTATAAATATGGATTTCAGTCTCTATACACAATCTATTTATTCACTTAATCACGTTTGCTAATTATGGAACGTTACCTTTAAGCTTGTCAATCAAAATTCAACCTTCATCTAATATACCCATGCTTCAAATTACAAGGACAAAGTTGATAAGATTCAATTAATATCATTCATTACAATTTCAATAGTCAATCGTGCGATTGACAATGCGTCGTTACGTTTGAAGGACTACTTAATTATAATATATCTACAGTAATATGGCCTCATTTCTGTAGTGGTCACAAGCACGGCTGTTGAGTAACGTTCTGGATTCGATTCCCGGGTCAACAATGTTATTAATATTATAATTTTTCGTCACAACCTTAAGCACTGCGCATAGGGTCATGTAATCTAATGTTGTAAATGTCTAAATAAGACATATAATGTGAAATAACACTGCTTTGAGCTGTTGTGTTCCTTACGGTGAGCAAGGTTGCCAGTGCTCCGTGATTGGCGTGGTGAACCGTTGTATTGGCAGTGGGGGGACTTTGACCCTTATACTGCCAACCCAACTATTCGTCTTTCGTTTTACAGGGTCGGCAACGCGCAAGTGATACCCCTGGCGTTGCAAGCGTCTATAAGCTACGGTAACCGCTTATCATCAGGTGGGCCGTATGCTTGCTTGCCACCTTAGTGGTATAAAATAGTAACCCATTCTTCTCTTTCACAGAATGCAGATTCAGTCCTCATTGACGGCTCGTGCCAGGTTCCAGACAACTTGTACAAGGCCATCGGGTCTATCATCTCGTTCTACATACCTCTGGGGGTGATGCTGTTGACATATGCTCTGACAATCCAACTCCTGGCACGGCAGAGGAAGGGCTTGGGAGCTGGCTGGGCCCCAGGCTGGCTTGGAGCACCTCCAATAGGTATTTAATTATTTTTTTTGAGATTTTCATCTAGGATTTTTTCATAGCTATGATGATTTACGTTGTCTTGCCTGATGGTAAGCATAGACGAAGAGAGAAGCCATAGGGCTGTGCATAACTATGAAAAATAAATTTTCACAAATACAAACGTGATTTTTAATCGATAGACAAAGTTTGAAACCTCGCGATCCAAATATGTAGATAGACATACAACGTTTTCATCTCAAAATCTCTCAAATATTATGATTTTAAAGAGGCTAATAACCACGTGGATCAATTGATCTGAAAGTTTAAGTTGTGCTTGCCGCGGTCAGTCTATGGATGAAACGTCACATCCTGTCTTAGAAAGCACTTTGCGCTCGGCTAAGTACTGGTTATCATGCGACCACCTATAACAATCGTTAGTAGTAGTCAGAAGCCCGAAAAACCTGACAACCACTTTTTATGTAAGGATAATTGCCTAGAAATTAATTTACATTCTCATCATCAACAACCCATATACTGTACCACTGCTGAGTCCACCACACTGGCCTAGAGCGCGTTGGCACACTTCAGACACTGTCGAGAAAATCTCTAAGGCAGGTTTTATCACGATATTTTCCTTTACCGTTCAAGTGAGTGATAAATTAATTAATAGTACGCATATGAATTCGAAAAGTTAGAGGTCAGCCTTGGATTCAAACTCGAGATCTTTGACTTGGCAGTCCAATAGCCATATCACTAGGCTATCACTGGTTTAGGTTTGATGGTATTCGTAACATAACATGGCGATATTGAGCCACATATAGTTCATTGAAATAAAACTACTTTTTACGGATTTTATCGCGTTATATTAATATTATTAATCCCGACGTCTCGGACCCTTTACAGCGTCCATGGTCACGTGTAGACTGACAGTTTACCCGTGACCATAATAATATCAATATAACGCGATAAAATCCGTAAAAATCAGTTTTATTTCAATGTATAATATTCGCGTAAATGTCAGAAATCTACCCATATAGTTCAACTCAAAGCTGATGTCAAAATACTCGTAGTAGGGAAGCTAGGATGGCTAGTTAATTTTTCTAACCCAACTAAACCATGGCGTCGAAATGTTCATTTTCTCAACAATAACAACTTAATTTAACTGTAGGTTTGCAATCCCACGAAAAAGGTCTCCGAGATTAAAAACCACTCATACTGAGCGAGGTTGAGGCTTGATTTTAATAGGATTTTGAGTCTGAATTACATCTGGTGGTACACACGGTGAGATAGCATTGACAATAATTCATTTAGGGGGAGAGAAAGGGTTTAAGGAAGTTTGTAAACGAATCCCCTCGTTCATTTGCCCTATACCAATTTTAAATAAATAATTCTTAAGTAGTCTAATCATGTTAATAAACAAACTCGAATTTTGTTAAAAAAATGTAATATTGTGATCTCTCTCTCCGTTTTTTTATTAACGATGTTGATTAGTCGATCATGATTCTCGTCTGCATCACATACCATCACGCCTGTATTCCCTGAAGGGTTAGGTACAGGTGTACTAGTGTACACCCCAGGTTCACCGGCAGGTCGCATGTAATAAGGTGCGATTGCCATTTCAAAGGGAAAAAATTAAAACTCCGAGCTGCTTGGATTTTTTTAAGAATTTTATAGAAAATTACAATAGCAATGCACGACCTGAGAATCGCACCCGGAACCTCTAGCATAGGAGGTGCGCTTAGAACCACTAGACTTTTGAAATTTGCATCACGTGTTACGATAATGCATATTATCCTAAAACGTAAGTATCGATCATATTATCCACGTTTCTCATGGGTTCTTTACTTTGGTTATAAATATCAAATACCTAATGATTCAATATTTTGTTATTACTCTTGCCTATGTTGAAATTTGTTTCTTTTCATAAAGACTTTCTTGAAGATTTACCACAGAGGTTTCCATTCATCTTGCCGATGTGATAAGTAAATGGAAAACAGATTTTGACTACGTCATGTCCTTTCATACCGCCATTTCAATTTGACATAAGTGGATTTATTCCTAATTCAAATCCCGACATTTTCGGATGAAAACACTGAGAAATGTTTTGCGGTTTAAACGACTGTGTGTCCCATAATTTTTGCCAGTCTAAAAGTACTCCTGTTAATCTCTGCGGAATCATCGAGATGTAGTAATTATGGAGTAAAAAATGCTTTTAGGGTAAATCCTAAAGGTTCTTGATTAGATTGCCGATATATTAATCGATCCGGAGATCAGTCCGGACTTCGGTTGTATTATCTGTGTTGAAAAGAATTGCTTTTTGCGTATTTATGTGGAATTTTTCACTTAATTTATTAATGCATGGCTGAATGGAAGAGTTATTGGGTGAACGTGAGGGAGAATGAAAGAGAAAGCGATGTGTAAAAGGAAAGGGAGAGATGTTGGACGTTAAAAGAACATCTAATACCATGGAAAAAGCACTCAATAAATAAATATAAATGTATTTGGTACTTTTTACACAGCACCATCTACGGTACTAGATATTTTTTTAAATATAGTACGAAACAATCAGACAAACACTATGTTCACACAAATATTTGTGTCCTGGATGGGGTTCGAAGCCGCAACCTCGTCGTGATCCGCAGTCCAACACTCGAACTACTACACCACAGACGTCAACAAAAAGTATCAAAGTTGAGTGAGCATACGCAGGTAGTGCACAATGAAAGAGCTCAGCAAATGTTAATGTTATATTAGTATATTTTTGTATTTTATGGCATTTTTCATGCTAAGATTTTAAAGTTAAGTAAAGGAAAAATTCGACTGCGGGCAAGATTCGAACCTGCGTCTTCTGGTTAGGTACACTAGACGCTATGACCACTAAGCCACCGCAATACTTACCCGCCGTGTCGAATTTTGCCTTCGCTTTTTGAAAAGCAAGTATTTTGCTCCTCAACCGACACGACTTATTTTACAGTTAAGTAGTTAAATGTCAAATTTTTTATTCTAATTTTGTGAATTTTTCCTTTGCTTAATAACTTTAAAATCTTTGCATGGAAAATGCCAAAAAATACAAAAAGATAGTTATTAGGTAAGGTGGCATCGTTCGACATTGAACTAACTGTAAAGTAGATTTTATATGAAAATGTACGGATTAGAAACACACGCACAGGATTGCGTAGCATACGATAAGTTTCTCTGATGAATACGTTTTTTATATAAAATAAAGAGTCCAGACACATTGCATACGTTGCGTACGTGGGATCAATCTGTTTCTACCTTAACTTATTATAGATAATTCTGGTTTTACATAAAAAAATACAAATTATAATATCTTATTCTACTTAAGTTTCTCGAAATTTAAACAGTACCGAATTTGTTGAGTAGTTCACAAATTCTCCTCCGAATTTTGCGGCAACTCAAAGTTATTAACATCAAAATTTTCCATTAATTTGATCTCATCTAAAATTAATTTGAATATAAGCTTCAGTATGAAAATATTAACTTAATTAGACCGTAATGTTGGTCAAAGGGATGTTTTTGATAAAATATTAATTATTAATAGCAGAATCAACATTTCATTGAATAAATTTAAAACGCATTTAGTATAATTTCTATGGTATTCCTAATTAACCATTTAACATAAAATACCAGCATTCCGCCAAATATTTGGCCGCGGTGTCCTAAAATACACCAACAGTTCGCTAGTCTCGCCGATCAACTCCAAATCACGGCAAAGGTCTTTACAGAAATTAAATTAAAGTTAACATTTCGTTCAATGAGAGTATAGAGAATTGTGTCTTATTGAGGAGTCATATGAAGGAACTACAGCTCTACGTCAAATATTAATCGGTTAAAAGCTTCTATATTTGATCTGTGGAAGCAAACTCCCCCATGTCCCCTCGATGTCCCCTCCAAAGGGTAGTCTACTAATATTTACTTGTAACTACGATGAGCGAATTCGGCCGATAGAGCGTTTTTTCAACATCCGTAATCTGTTTGTGCATTGGAAATATTACATTTGGGCAAATATTTGATGGCCATATTTATAACTTCACGCCTGTGTTCTCCAAAAGGTTAGGTAGATGTGTATAATTGAAGTACAGCCACGAGCATCAATGTGTATAATAAATAGACTTATCGGAATTCTAAACATATTTTCTCTTGAGGTTTTGACATGGAGTTATGAACGTAGAATTTTCATTTTTTTATACTACTAAGGTGGCAAACAGGCATACAGCCCACCTGATAGAAAGCGGTTATCGTAGCCTATTGACGCTTGTAACACCAGGGCTAACACTTGCGCGTTGCCGACCCTTTAAAACGAAAGAGGAATTGGCATTGTAAGTGTCAAAGTCTCCACTGCCAACAGAACGTTTCCTCGCGGAGCACTGGCAACCTTGCTAAATGTAAGGAACACAACACAGCTCAAAGCAGTGTTATTTCACTTCGATTTTCTGCAAGGCGGAGGTATTTCCCCAGTCGGGCAGCTACAATTTGAGTGGAATAAATCCCACTATGCCCTACCTCTCGAAAAAAAATATACTTATGAAGTTAGTTATTCTATTGCTCTCTTATCTAGTTAGTTACTCTATTTATGATTGAACATAATGTGGTTCTACTGATCAAGTAAATAATGATACGGTTCGTAAAGCGACTGAGCGATTGGTTTCTATACCTCTGATCGGGGATTATGGTTCCCGCATAGAACAGATATTGTGTATGTTCGACAGGTTGTTTCTATTTATGTTTAGTTTTAACCAATAATGTATTTATTCAATATTTTTATTTAATGTGTAAGTAGCAATATTGTAAATGTTACTAAGTCATATGGTGGTATTCCAACATACCCATATTTTATGTAATGTAGGTGCAATGTTTTTTTTTTTTTTTTTTATTTCTACATTTTTAAGGAACTTTTACGCGTAGCGTATGCCAGTTCCATCATACCCTAAACACAGAGGTACATTAAAAATAACTACATTACAAATTATTTATATCGGCCATAAATTCGAACAACATTTTCGCATCTGCACCATTTGGTTGAGATAAAATTTCATGAAAAATCCCTATGTCTCTTTTATTCAAGTTGAAGACCCTTATTAAATTATTCCTAATCGACTCATACCGCACACATTCCATTAATAAATGGTGTAAGTCTTCGACAACTCCACAATCTTCACAATTGGGGGAAGTCGTTTTCTTCATCATGAAGGTAAATTTCCTACATGGAATGTGTCCAGATCTGAGCCGATGAGCAACAACAACTAACTTCCTATTTATATTACTGTCCATGAACCAGGGCACACGAAGAGGCCGACACTGTATCGTTTTATACCATATTCCTTTGTCTAGTGAACGTTTGTTGAAGTACTCCTTCCACAAATCATAGCAATTATTTTTAAATTTAGGCAAATTCTATAGACGTCAAATTAAAACTTGCTCACGACGCCAAACGACGGCATGGCACGTCAAAAATATCACTTGCTTGGCGTAGAGAACACAGATATTCATTATTACGTGGCGGTCAAAAGGTTAAGATAACATTGCACCTAAGAACCTAGGAATATTCGTATGCCTCTTGCAGAGATGGATGTGTCGGAAAACTAATTGTATCATAACAATTTTTGTACCAAATACTTGGTGAATAATTATCTTTATCTTTGTTCGAAGTCTCCTAGACTTCAAAAATTCTTATAAACACAAACAAGGTGTTTGTTGTACAGAAAATAAAAACTGTTACTAGTTAGAAAATATAAACAACACAGCTTACACCGAATGACACTAAACATCGTACGTTGATATTTTACGACCTTACAAAATGCCAAACCCATTCTTCAAACATATTCTGAAAATAAGTAAATCCTCCAACACAAAAAATGGCCTTGATCAATTTGTCAGCGCGTCGCCATTTATGTAATGTCTTGTCATTTACCCTAATGTCACATTAAGTTAAATCGCTTCACATATGTGGGTACTTACGTACATTGATATAAGTACTTAGTGGGTAGCTCGTTGCTAGGCAACATCCTTGCTAGGCAACATCCTTGGTTGTCGGGGCTTCTCAGGTCTTACTGTCGATGAGATGCTTTTTTTTCTGTTCTACCTCTTTGGAAACTTAACTAACCACGAGCCCGCTTGTTGTATTTTTTTGGCGTTTACATCGGAGTTTTAATACGAAAAATCTTGTTAGTAAACTTACCTGTAATCGGATGTCTAGCTTTAAGACTGACCTTAACATGATGCTTTCATAATGTCCGTGCTAGATTTTCGTTGATATTAAAATGTTGTTAAAACAAAATAATTACAGACATTAGAAAATTGATTGTTATCAAACTTTTCAGCGCTTGAGTAAAAACAATTACACCATCACGCCTGTATTCCTCGAGGGGTAAGGCAGAGCTGTACTAATGTACAGACGCCAGTAGGGTGAATATGAACCTTAGTGTTTTGTTTTAAACTTGAATATCTATCAAAGAAATTTGACAGACTGGGGTAAAGAAAGAAAAAAAAACTCGTATAATTACATGTACATGAGGGGCTCGTTGCTTAGTAATAACTAAGCTGGTCAACCGATCTGCAAGGTTAAGCTGACGTAGCCGTGGTTTAAACCCATCGATTTAAAAAAAAACTGAGACCCCGCCGTGCCTCGGAGCGTACACAAAGCCGTCGATTTCGGCTGTCATACGACTACCTAAGACAGCCGTTAGTGATAGTCAGAAGCCCAGAAGCCCAAAAAGTCTATCCTCAGGATATCGGTATGTCCCAGATATTGAGATGCGTAAGTCTGCTTGCAGTCGCTTCGCGTAAAATATTCAGCGGCGGCATCTGGTTAGACTGGAAGCCGACTCCAACACAGTAAAAAGGTAAGGAGGTTGAATACACGCACACATACAATGGAAATTATAATTTAAAAAAATACAAAAAAACCTAAGAAGAATATTCAAAGCAAAAAGGCGGCTCTCGATAAGTCATAATTTAATGATGACATTCGTGAATTTATACGAATTCTAAATTTGAATTTATTTTAGAAAAAATATTCAATGTACCATTTATATGTCTCTGTATTCATCAGTTGATATTATACAACCATTGTAATATTAGCATACGGCCACACACAACCGACGTAATCCTTTGGGATGAACGCGAGAGCTCCAATTGGCATACGTCATACCAAAGGTTGGTTTACACGCAACGATCCGTGATGATCAGTGTAAACGGGTTACGTGAGTTGTTAAGTGATGTTACAATGGCAAATAGTAAGCCACGCGAGAATACAAAATACTAACTGTTGCCCGTGGTATCACCCGCATACCAAAGGGGACAAAATATAGCCTATGTCCAAATCTAATATATCTCTGTACCAAATTTCATCAAAATCGTTTCAGCGGTTTAAGCGTGAAAGCGTAACACACAGAGTAACTTTCGTATTTAAAAGAAGTAGGTATGTATTAGTAGAGATGAATGTGTTTCCGACCTACTTGATTTTGGAAAATAAAAAAATAATGTTGAATAAAGCGGATAGGTTAAAATTAAACGTTTGGATTTTGTTAGAAAAACAATAAAAATGAAAAAAGGGAGAAGATTTCAGTGTTTGTTTTCTCAAATAAAATAAAAATTCAATAAAATACCTACCTAATCTTAGAATCAATCTTCAAAGAAATGTTATTTATCCCAAAGGATCTAATAAGAACGAATGACATTGACATATATACCCCAACAAAAACCCTCTTATATTAATGAAATTCGTTCACTATTTTGTTTTATGAAAACAAGGAATGTTAAAAATGCGGGAAAATAAACGTTTTGCTTATTTCCTGAGAGACTTGAAGTAGGTAATGAAAAAAATATAATCAATCAAAAATGTTACAAAAACTTTGGGCTCAATTATTACTTTGTGAATTTTTCAATTCCCGACTTCCCTACTAAAATTATAAATGCCATAGCAACTTTGTCTGTCTGTTACACTTTCACGCCTAAACCGTTGAACCGTTTTTGATGAAATTTGGTACAGAGATATATAGAGAAGGTTTTGGTATAGACTATAGATAAGGACATAGGCTACCTTTTTTGTAGCCTATGGGATTTGGTCACCCACATCCCAAAAGCTGTTGCTCGTGGTTGTAAAACCAAGCTAGTATTTTATATTTATTATTGTCCTGTTTTGTGCCTGTCAGAATAAATTTTCTTTCTTTCTTTCTTTCTTTCTTTCTTTCTTTCTTTCTTTCTTTCTTTCTTTCTTTCTTTCTAGAAAAAGAAATGTTGAATATACTTCAAAATTTCATCAATATGTTTTTACCAACCAATAAAATACTTTGTCAAAATTTAATTTGTTTATAAAGTTGTGATGGTACAGACGCCAGCAGGTCAACCTATCCAAAACTGTCAAATTTTCCCAATTGAATATGAACCTTACAGTTTTGTATTAAAGTTGAAAATCAATTAAAGAAATTTGACAGATTGTGGTAGCTTGATGTGCTAGCCTCTGTACTATTAGCAATATTACCATTTCCAAAATATACTTTATACAATTTTTATGTCTGTATTCATCAGTTGATATTATACGACCATTAATATGACTGTGTATGACTGTTTGATGCCAAAATAAAAAGTAAAATAAAAAATAATAGTAGTAATGTTAGCATACGATCTCACACAATCGACGTAATGAATGCAAGGTTGCCAGTGCTCTACGAGGAAACGCTGTGTTGGCAGTGACTTTTTTATACTGCTAAGGTGGCAAACAAGCTTACGGCCTACCTTATGGTAAGCGGTTACAGTAGCCTATAGATGCTTGTAATACCAGGGGTATCATGCGCATAGTGGCAGTAATTCCACTCATATTAGAGCTGCCCGAATGGAGAAGTACCTTCGCCTTGCAGAAAACCGAAGTGAATAACATTGCTTTGAGCTGCGTTTCCTTACAGTGAGCAAGGTGTGCTCACCGTTAGGAAGTACTCCGAGAGGAAACGTTGTGTTGGCAGTGACTTTGACCCATATAATAATTCTTCAACATTTTATCAAAATGACGACGTCTGTGGTCTAGTGGTTCGAATTCGACTGCTGATCATGGGGTCGTGGGTTCGATTCCTACAGGACACAAATATGTGTGGGTAAAACATGAGTATTTGTGTTTGTCTGGGTGTTTCTTGTATGATGTCTGATGTATTATAAGTATGTATTTACAAAAAAAAAGGATATAAGTATTATATCCATTGTCTAGTACCCATAGTACAAGCTCTGCTTAGTTTGGGACTAGATGGTGCTGTGTAAAAATGTCCCAAAATATGTGCCATAAACCATACACAGTTAAAACCTCACGGGACTACAAATTGGTATCTATCAATGCGAAGGCCGCTTTACACGTTACGGCTCTAACGAGTTACATCAATTTAGACGTAAAACTGTAAATGGATTACTTTGACGGTCGATTCGAACTAATGTTTTTTTAATGTTGGAAAAGTGTTGATAGATATAAATAAGCGCTCGAATTTTTATCTAAAAAGTTTTTGAATTTGGATTCTTACGATAATGTAAAGGAATTCTTTACATTTATTTTTGTAATGTCTTTTGATGTTTCGTAGATATCGATTCTGATTAAGATATAGTTGAAAGATTGAGTGTAATAGATTGCTATTATGTACTAACTTTCATTTTTCTTCATGCCCTAAATACTCCTTTGATGTAAGATTAGGATTTTTAAAGTTATCAGTAATACGTTGCTACCAATCCACGAATTACTTTATATTTAAAATAAAATAATAAATAAACAAGAAAACCCGACTGCGTTAGAAAGCAGGCATCATCTCTCCATTTTTGTTCATCATCATCAACCCATATACTGTCCCACTGCTGGGCAAGGGCTAAAAATGTCTGTCTGTTCCACGCAGTTTCACCCGTATCCCAAAAGGCTTTTTAAGACAAAAGGTAATCTATATTTTTTTCCAAAGACCGATCTACCTTTGTACCAAAATTGATCAAAATTGGATCAGTGATTCAGAAGGCCTACTCCCTATCTCCGTCAACGAAGTTACGAGCCGTTCGAAAGTTCTCCGAAACTTCGGAGTTCGATAAAACAAGTGTCAAATTCAATTTTTCGAACGGGTAAAAACACATCGAGAATAGGGACAACTGTCAAATTGTATTGGCATTCATTCTTAGATCGGGCTCCGAATAAATCATCCATCCGTAGGTGATACAGCGTAGGAAACGCCGCCCATAACTAATAAATAATAATAATAAATTGATTTATTTTCTCTTCACAATAGGTTCACAATTTAGGTAGTATATACATTGGTCTTAAATTTCACCTATGTGAGAGACTTGTGCCTGATGTAGGTTTTTAATTAAAAACCTGTATTACAGGTCACCAGTGAGACTAAGTTCAAAACTACGGACTTCGTGCTTAGGGAGTAGACCCCCTCGTGTGAAAGCTTAACAGGCAGACAGAGTTACTTTCGCGTTTATAATATTAGTAGGTTTTGTGCAAATAAGAATATTTCTTATTCTTTTCAACTCATAAGAACCTCCTCCTTTTTAAATCAGATGAATAATAAATCAAATTGATTAATCAAATACATTAAGACTGCTTTTGAACTCTCATATACATACATAAAGCATAAATAGATTGCTCTAGATTCAACACCAAAGACCACGAGGCAATAATTTCCTCATAAACCACTTTCTCCGTGGAAACTGTTGAACTAAAGTAAAAGCGTGCTCGTCCATCAAAACGTTTCATTACAATGGCCTTGAACAAATAACCTAGGTATAATCACCGGGCTGCCTACCACTTTTGTGTACTTAATTTTGATCGATTCCGGTCGAACGATGTCGGACAAATACAGACACATTTCCAAATTAGTGTTTATTGATACTTACGTCTGTTTTTATTTGGGTCTTTATCGATTCGATTATTGTTTCTACGAAAGCTAAGTAATAAGTACGTTGTTCCAATCTGCAAGGTTAAGTCGAACTTGTCAAAGTCAGTCTGTGGAAGGGTGACTATTCTTCTTAACACATGGAAACCTTCCGTCTCGGAGATCACATTAAGTAGTTATTCTGAGTTGTCATAGCAACTCCTTTTTTCTAGTACGAAAAATTCTTATGGATCCTCCGCCCGGGGAGGTGGCAGGGTATGTCAGACTCAGTCGCTCGTCCGAGCTAAACTCCAGAGTCTGGAACATCGCCGCAAAGTCGCTAGCTTGTCAGTTTTTTATCGGATGCATTTCGGAGAGTGTGCATCAGATCTCCACGATCTTATACCCCCTTGCCCTTTCTACTATCGGACGATCAGAAGCACGAAAAAGCGTCATCGATTCATGGTGGATATCCCAAAAGCCCGAACGAAACGCTTTAAATCAAGTTTCATCATGCGTACCGCTGAAATGTGGAATGAGCTTCCCGAGTGGGTCTTCCCCAATAACTATAATCTGTGTGTCTTTAAATCTCGAGTGAATCGGTTTCTTCTAGGCAAGCGCGCTCCACCGTAGATTGCAGTGTCGCTTAACATCAGGCGAACTAGTGGTCGTAGGCCTATCGTGAATAAAAAAAAAGAAAAAAAAAGACTCGTACCGACTAAAAACCGCACTAGCCTTCACTAGCCCTATAATGACTATAGGGCTAGTGAAGGCTAGTGCGGTCATGGGATCCGCGAATTTCGCCACGACCATAACGGGGTCTTACTAACACCCAGGACAATCGTTAGTGATAGTCAGAAGCCATAAAGCCTGACCACTGATAGGATATTGGTATTACTCAGATATTGGGTTGCGAAGGTCCATTTTATTTCTTACTTATACTACCTATCTATTACCTAAACCTTACCTGATTAATTGTTCAAAATTATGGCAGTAGTTGGATAATAACGCCTGTGGGTGACGATGGCAATTAACAAATATATCTTAAACGAATGAGCTTCCACGATTCGAATTCAAATAATATTCACTTCAAAATAATATTAAGAAGGCTTTTGTTAGGCGGCTGGGTCAAGGGTTTGATGCAGAAAGCGGTACTCCTGGACACGGTACGCATCGTCAAGAGGTTCCTCTCACTGGGACCCTGCACACCGGTAGCTTGGATACTGTTCCCGGCTACTATTTTTTAATATTTTTAAATGTTTTATCACTTTTTTATATTATTTGTTAAAAAAAAAAACTTATACACCTACATTGAAATAACGACGTTCCGGATCCTTTACAGCGTCGATGGTCACGGGTAGATTGACCCTACGGGTAGTCTACCCGTGACCATGGACGTCGGGATTAATAATATCTATATAACGCGATAAAATCCGTAAAAAGTAGTTTTATTTCAAAAGAATAAAATATCAATTATATGTTGTGTATAAATGAATAAAGGGAATAATAATAAAAAGTTTATTTCATAAAAGTACTACAGTGACATAGACACGTTAAAATACTTTCCCGTAACGCAGTCGTCACGTTTTCGTCCGTACAAAATTTTTAAATCTACTTTAATCGAACAATCCACAGGGAATCCATTCAATTATTATCACTTCATATTGAGGAAATTGCGTTAAAAAAACCAATTCGTTGGGTCTTATTTAATTTGATTGTTTTTTTTTTGGGTTGATTATTCTGTGTTGGTTGGAGTGGTCGAATATGGTTAATATTTAGTTAGGATAAGAGTACAGAAAGTTAAAATGGAGGACCTTTTTAAACTATTTTGGGGTCTTACTAGATTCTGAACATACTGAATATCAGTACTTTACAAGAAGCGACTGCCATCACACTTACACAAAATAAAAAAACGCTCGGGTCGTGGTCCAAGTCCCCGTCTCCTTTTCAAGGAAATATCAAAGAGAATGGTCGACTCTTTGCGTGACCAGAGGGTTGGCTTGTTTCTAGCGTAACGTATAAGCATTGCCATTCAGTCAGTCTTCTGGGCACATTGCCGGACGACAGCGATGCAGAGGATTTCATTGAGGCTTACTAGTGTATGCTTTTTTTTTGGTTTGATATAGGTATGTATATTTTGTAAATATGTAAGTATTATTTTAGTTAGCCTATTATAAAATAATGTCTTACACAAACCATTCACTGGGTAATACTGTTATTCTAACGATAAACTGGTCAAGCTTTATGGGCTTCTGATTTCCACTGTCAATTAACCCATCCATAGAGTGTCTGTGGCAAGTACAAATTAACATTGCATATCGATTGCGTAGCTATTCCTTACTCATGAAGTATTTATGGTGGTAAAAACTGCTGCTCAGTTCGTCTTGAATCATCATCATTAAACGATTTACTGTCCCATTACTGCTAGGCATGGGTCTCCTCTCACAGAATAAGAGGGATTAGCCTATGGTAGACAATGGTCTACCACGCTGGCCTAGTGCGGGTTGGCAGTCTTCTCACGCCGTCGAGATGATCTCTAAGACCACTGCTTGGTCTCTATTCGACAGCCTTTTCGCCAACCATCAGTTCTACGAGCTAAATATTGTATCTAAATATAGCTCAATCGTATTATGAGCCTTCCAAACCCCAAATACGGCGGAACACTCAAAGCATTACACACATTTTACCCTAAGCACATTAATGCCATTTACGGCTTACATTTAGGACAATATGGTGTAACATTATATTACATACACAAATACAATTAGGATGGCAACGTAGATGGTAGAAACATAGATATGATTAGCCAGAAAATTAAGGACGTGTTATGTTATACATATATCAATGTTGTTGTTTTTTATTAATCACTTACCTGGTTACTGAACTTACGCGAATATTAAACATCGAAATTAAACTACTTTTTACGGATTCTTTCGCGATTTTCTTTCACAAGGACTTTTTGATTATTAAATGTGATGTAATGCTGAGCTTTGTCAAACGTATGCTTATAAACTGCTGGTTTTCTGTAACGGCAGTATTTGATATCTGCGATGTGTTCTTTCACGCAGGTCCCTATGCTTCTGTTACCATGGATGTTGTAAAAATCCACAAATTTGGGAATTAAATAATATCAATATAACGCGAAATTATTCGTAAAATGTAGTTTTTAGCTTTCAGCCGCAATTCTGTTGTAGACATACATAGACAGACAGGAGAACCTATTATGTTTTATTATTATATAACACGTCTACAATTTGTGACGTAACCGTCACTCGGGAATAGTGTTGCTATCCGTCAGTGATAGAATATTCATTATCGGATCATAAGTTCCCTACATAAAAATCTCTTTTTATTATTAATTAATTCACATCGCAAAATATAAATAGCAGTTGTATAATAGTATTTAGTTTAAGAGAGGTAGGCCATAGCGGAAGTAATTCCACTCAAATTGAAGCTGCCCGACTGTTGAAGTATCTCCGC
Source organism: Acronicta alni (assembly GCA_964056405.1). Lineage (NCBI taxonomy): Eukaryota > Metazoa > Arthropoda > Insecta > Lepidoptera > Noctuidae > Acronicta > Acronicta alni. The sequence goes on along the minus strand of OZ043915.1, from coordinate 14,493,578 downwards.
CATGCAGAAAATCGAAGTGAAATAAAACTGGTTTGAGCTGTGTTGTGTTCCTTACAGTGAGCAAGGTTGTCAGAGCTCTGCTAGGAAACGTTGTATGAGCAGTGGGAGGACCTTGACCCTTATGCTGCTAACCCAACTGTTCCTTTTTTGATTTACCAGGTCGGCAACATGCAAGTGATAACCCTGGTGTTTCCAGCGTCTATAGGCTACGGTAACCGCTTACCATCAGGTGGAATGCTTGTTTGCCACCTTAGTAGTATAAATTTAGACCCTGTTAAAGATTCGTAATGTAGCCATTTGCCTTATTTTCGGTGCTGTAATAGTTGTAGGTTGGTATTTTTCTAAAAAATATAATAATGTGTAAGTAAGATCTCATTTGCAAACCAAAAACAGATTTTGGGTACCAACCCAAAATCTGTTAATAAGGGACCACCCTTATTATATTTATCATCACCCCATTTACTGCCTCACTGCTGAGCACAGGTCACTTCGTCAAGATAAGAAGGGTTAGGCCAAGTCCATCACGCTGGCGTAGATAACCTAAAGCACCCCACCGAACTATGTATGTAAGTACACGAGTATACCTCTGTCTAATACTTCAAGTATATAATATTAAATTTAATATAATATACTGGTACGTTGTATATTATGTTAAACTTTGCCACTTAAGAATCTAACCCAAGACTTCACGCTCGGAAAAACAAGACATTGAATCTTCTGAGACTCCACGATCTACAACTACTTATACGAATTGTGACGTAATCACCTCCCATATTCTAATTTACTTATACAGATAGTGATATTGCGTGGCGATACGTCAGATCCTCTTAGTGGGGACGAGCGTGGGCGTCGAAATTCGGGAACGCGCATAATCGCGTTATTTATCAACGCCTTAGAAGGGTTAAGCCTTTTTAGTGCGACAAACACGCCTGTTGATATTTGTAAAACGCTTTTAAAATAGATATTTTAAATTTTATGTCGCATGACAAGATTAATTCTAAATAGGTATCTACGTATTTTTTTATAGAATAGAATATGTTTTAATTGCTGTGAATGTGATAACAGTGAGATAAAGAGCCGAGTAGTATGATCATTGGATTGCCAAGTTGAAGGTCTCGAGTTCGAATCCAAGGCACGCACTTCTGACTTTTTGAAGTCATGTGCGTATTAATAATCAATTATCACTCGCTTAAACGGTGAAGGAAAACATCGTGAGGAAACCTCATGTCTTAGAGATTTTCTCGACGGCGTGTGAAGTCTGCCAACCCGCACTAGACCAGCGTGGTGGCCTATAGCCTAATCCCTCTTAATCTGTGAGAGGAGACCCGTGCCCAGCAGTGGGACAGTATATACGAGTAGGTTGATGATGCTGTGAATGTAGGGATATAAAATAAAGGTTTTAATAAGATGCCCTGATCCTCGTATAATCTAAACAGTATATGCATATGAACATTAAGTTAATAAATACGTCGTCAATAATTAATAATGTTTATAAAGAAATGTGTTGCTGAGGATTTTGTTGCGCCGCTCCTTCTTCCCAGCTAAAACACTAGGAAGCGATGAATGGCGGACATTTTGGGGGCTGTCTTAATGTAAAAATGACTTCAAAAAAGTACTAAATTATTTTGACATTGACTTTAAAAATTAAATTACGTATCTGCATCAATTAAATTACGTAGATTTATGGAAAAACTCCTTTAATCACAGGCGATAACTCCAACGTCCAGGGTGTTACTCAACTTACGTAGCTGTCGTACTAACCGGACGTTGTTCGTTTGAGTCCCTGTTCCTTTCACAAAAACACTGAATTCCATTGTCTTATAATCTAGGTACTTGTCTTACATTGTCTTATAATTCACTGTCTTATAATCTAAATCACTCAACCGCATTTCCTTTAGATATATACAGTGCGAGTCTTCGTAATGTGCACATATTAAAATATGGAAATCTATGCTTAATTTTATCGACAAAAACCATTTTGGAAATTTAAAAAAACCTAAATTGAATGACCTCCGTGTAAATAAAACGGTATAAAACTACTTTTTACGGATATTATTAATCCCGACGTTTCGGACCCTTTACAGCGTCCATGGTCACGGGTAGAGTGGAAAGTCTGTCCGAAATGTCGGGATTAATAATATCAATATACGCGATAAAATCCGTAAAAAGTAGTTTTATTTCAATGTATAATATTCGCGTAAATGTCAGAAATCAAAACGGTATAACTTTTAAACTTAATGATCTATCATAACAAAACAAAATCAATAATGATTAGTAATAATAAATTAGGGGGAATAAACTGTGCTCAATTGAACATTACAATATCTTTTTTAGTAAAAATCTTTTTTTTCTACCATTTTCTTTTACACAAAGGAAAGTAGTGAACTTTAACATAATTTAAAGTATGATTTTTGGTGATAAAATTATACATAGTTTATATCCACAATATGAAGACACAATGTAGAGAAAGTGAAACCGCTTGTTGTTTTGAGTGGACTACGTAAACAGAATAGGTAAGGGGTTTTAGGCTGCCCACTGTCTGCGTTTGTACCTTTGACCATAGATAAGCCACTGTTATGTATTAGGCATACAAATTCCTGTGTCTACAGACAGTTTTTGATTAAAGTACTATGAAATGCCACGTAACGTATCAGCAATAAATTTTGATGACGTTACCTTTAAGACTCAACCATTAATCGTAAGATTTAAACCATTTTTATTTACGAAAATGCGATCGTTATTTTTTTATAGCTTAATTTCTCCACAATTTGAACAAATTTTTTTTTTGTCCATCTCTAGTCTAGTCTAGTGTTTATCCAGGTTACAATTCCCAGGGCAATAAAAGTGAGCGAAGTTTTATTAGTATTTTCAATGAAATTCTCAGTAGCGACTCGAAGTTTGGATTTGCGTTTAGTAGCAATAGGCTCGCCCCCTATTACATGGAACCTAAATATACCGGTGAACTGTAGTACACTTCTACCTAACCCTTCGGGGAATAAAAACGTAATGGAATATGTAATTTAGTTGTTGAAATTAGAAATATAAAAATAATTACTTACCTACTTAAAATTATGATTACAACTGATATTTACTGATATTTATTCGCTAGTTCCCTTATTTATATCGCTAGTTCCCTTATTTATATTCTCTTCGTAATAAGTATAAAGTTTATAAATTATTTTATTTCTTGAATCATAACTTTGGTTCATAAACCTATTGTTTACACATTCTTTGTTGTTTACTAACACCCTAACATCTATCAAAATTATAACTTTCATTTTTAATATTTTTATTATGTTGGTATTTTAAGTGTTGCCATTGATATAATTATTTGTACACATTATTTTTTTTATTATGTTTTTATTTATTTTTTATTTTTTCAATTCTGTTATGTATGGTTTGTTGTGCGTCAGACGGACGAAAAATAAATACTTTTCTTTCTTTCTTTCTGATTGGCACCGTATTTTGACCCCGATGTGAGGTACAAAATAAAAGCTTTTTCTTTCTTTCTTTTCTTTTACCCTATTAATACCTACCCAATAAACCACAACAAAGTCCACTTTACTTAACAATTAGCAAGATGAAGAAGGTATAATAATTTAATATAATTTTTAAGGAAAATTGGAAAACACGAAAGTGATGAAATGTTTTTTTTTTATGATCTTGATGAATCAAAAACTGAGTTGCTCGATTGTCGGCGCCCACAAGAAGATGAAAGCTGAATAAAGACAGATTAATTGTTTTTTTAGTCTTAACTGACGTCTGAAAAGACGCTGACTGTATTTTAATCAAAAACATAAGTGTGTGTTTGTGTGGGTGTTTCTTATGTATTATAAGTATGTATTTCCAAAAAAGAAGTATATAAGTATTACATCCATTGCCTAGTACCCATAGTACAAGCTCTGCTTAGTTCGGGACTACGGACTAGATGGTGCTGTGTATAAATATATCAAATGTCCCAAATCATACTCCCTGGCAACTATGTCAGCGGGGTCAGCTTCCAGACTAAGCCCTTCCGGCTGAATATGAGTATGAGTTACACGAAGTGACCTCATGTCATCATGTGTTAATGCGATCATTTTTAGGTTGTGAGAAAGGGTTGGCGCTATGTAATTTATAGATCGACATCCCTCTCTCTCAATCGGAAAACTATCGCAATAATAGGTGGTGGTGCGGCCTCAGAACCCTACAACCCAATTTCTAGACATTTTCCCTAGAAGTAACTGGATGTCAAACTTTTTGGCCTTCTAACTACCACTAACGATAGATTCATATGACAACTGGTACCGACGGCTTTACGTACTCTCAAAAGGACTCCTGCTGGTTCGATATGCTAGGAACGGTCACCCATCTATACACTGATCGCAGTAAGCCCAGCTTAACTTTTCACATCGATTAATCAACCTAGTTATTAGTCACGAGTCACTCTCAGGTGTTAAACTTATTATTGCTTCTAAACCACCGTTGCAAAATGAAGTCGTTTCAATAAAAAAAATTGTCATGGTTTCCAGAGAGCCAATGAGCGCATCTCCTTCCGTTCATTACCCACTAAACTCATTACGTACCTATGTTTATCTTAGCTGTTTTCAAAGGATAAACAATGAACTTTATTAGTATTAAGCAGGTCGGTAGTTTTATTGAAATGTTTATTAAAACACTAACGTACAATGTGGTGAAATAGAACACACAAATACCTAAATCATTTTGTATTTTTTGGCATTTTCCATGTAAGATTGTAAAGTTATTTTAGCGAAGGAAAAATTCGACTACGGGCAGGATTAGAACATGGCTGTGATCTGGTTAGGTACATCAGACGCTATCGCCATCAGTCCCACCTGCTAGGTCGAAATTTGTCTTCACATTCTGAATTTACGTCTTTATGGTGACTTCAGTAACACCTATTGAAAAGCAAGATTTTGCTTCTCAACCGACATGACTTTACAGTTAGTTCAATACCGAACGATGCCACCTTACCTATTAACTATCCTATTTCCTATATCTGGCGGGTGGGATTCGTGGTGGCTTAGTGGTCATAGCGTCTGGTGTACCTAACCAGAAGACGCAGGTTCGAATCCTGCCCGAAGTCGAACTTTTCCTGCGCTAAAATTTCACAACTATGGTCTAAAAGTTTATTCTCTTCTTTACCAGGTCGACGCTGCACATGGCGAAGATTCCTGGGACCCCGAGGAGGTACGCCCCAGCATTCTGCGGCATCAACCGAGACCGAGCTGCCACCAATCGATACTAGAGACCTTTGGATCCAAGACTCGAGGTATGAAGCACGGAGGTCTGTGGTTTAATGTTTATGTTTTTCAGAAACTGCCTAGAGGTCTTCAAGATCATCAGAATATACAGCAGTTCCAGTATTTTGTGTTGTTCGGGCTCTTTATCTTGTTAGAAAGAGTTGTGTTCCTAGAATTCATTTCATTGCATTTTAAGAGTGCTGTTATATCGAAGAACTGTTTTGCTTCTCTGTTTTGTCTATTACTGTTGCATCTATGTTGTTTATTAGTGAACATTGTTAATATTATTATAGTATGTGTTTTTACTATATCTAGTAGTTTTCGAGTTAGATGTATCTTGGGATAGATGTCATTTTGTAAAGATTACAAGATAAAAGAGCTTAAGAACGGGTTTCTTGGCCTTTACTGAAAGAGGCCCATGGCCAGTGGTGGACGAATATGGGCTAATGAAACCTTACGAAAAGTAGGCCAAGTTTCTCACAAAATGCTTGAGAAATGTCGTCAATGCCAGAGCAAATAAGCGTTGGTTAGATCTGCATGGGTGCATGCTGAGAAAGCCACACAGAAAAGTCTAGAAAGATAGGACACCTTGAACTGTCAGTGGGACATTACGGTCACCAACGAAAGTCGCCGAACACAACCAAATTTTGAAAACATCACAGCACCAAAAATTTTAATTAAATTCTAGTTAGGTAAAAGCTTGTAATTATCTTATTTCAAAGAAGTCGTGCTACCGTCTCGGGATAGTACCTTCTAGATAATAAAAAAATTTAAAGCGTTTTAAAAAGGATGTCACCAAAATCTGTCCAAATGATGTACCGAAGGTACACTTATTGGTAGAAATGCCCCGTATTACGCTGGTTAAAACTCTAGTCATACATTTTTTTATTTTTTATAAATTATAACTAAGGGATGAGAAAAATAACTTTAAATTTGAAAATACGCACGCCATTTTAACACACTAGTATCAGTGTCATAGTGTTTTTATAGTAAAAACTGACAACTTGACAGCTATCTGCTGTCAGTGTCAGTTTTGGAATGTCAATCGCACGCCATTTTGGCACAGTATTAACAGTTTCATAGTGATTTCATAGTAAAAACTGTCAACTTGACAGCTGTCATCTACCTCAGGTACAAATTTGGGCCGAGTTTTATGGACTTTTGATGCTCCTTTAATCGTGTTCAGAGACTTTCGTTGCTGACTTTAGCTGTAACATAATGTTAGACTCGCATCCAGGTAACAAAAAGAATGTTTAAATTATAAGAATTACCCTGCAATACGTAAATAATACCTACCGTTTCATTTTTTATATTAACAGTAGGTGTCTAGGTTGATAAAACAAAATGTGTTTAAAATTATAAGAATTTATTGCTGCCCTATAATGCTTTGCTGCAAGATGGGATAATTAAATCGCAGAAAACCAACTATCCGAAAAATAAACACAACTAAAAATGCACAAGAAAGATGCAGAAAATGCCATTTTAATTTTAGAAAATACGTTTGTTTTAAAACGTCCAAGGATGCATCTTACTTGAAAAATTAAGTAATTTGTATGTAGAATTGTAGATGCATAAATTTATCAGTGTTTAACCGTTGTGCTGAATTGCATACAAGGTCCCAGGGACGACATTGTGCATTTTAAACGATTTATTCAAGGGTTAAATTTTAGCTTAAATTTGCATGTTTGTTGCATGTTGTTAACGCTCTGTAAGTCAGTGTGCACATTATTTTTTTAATATTATATTTTATAAAACTAGTAATACACACACATTAAAACACATGTTATTCTTCTTTACTTCCACCACGATAAACAAGAAAATACTGAAATTATATCAGTAGATAACGAAGAAATCACTATTCTTCGATTTATTACCTCAACAGCTTAATTTTTTTTAATTGCTAGAAATGGCAGGTCTAATAAAATTTAACGCGAAAGATGGTCAACTAACGATAGTTTACGATTTTTTTGTAAAGTTAATCAAAAAGTTCAAAAAAAAACTTTTAATTAATCTTTAAAACCAATAGCAGAATCGAGTTGTCACTATTGTTACAAGATCCTTAAATCTAATATTCGGTACCAGGAGTTCAACCTTATTGGCACTTATTGCACTACACTGCTGTATAATTTTTAAGTGTATAATTGTAAACTTTTTCTGTGGAAATATAATCGTTCTATTTAATTTAATATTATTATATTAAACAAAGCATACTTCATAGGATATTAGCGCTCTGTAGTTCAGACTAGGTTACCCCCGATTGTTAGTAATTGGTCCAGCCGGATATTGTAACAAGAAAATTATAGCATACATTACAATTTGCAACTAAGCAAACCCAAATAGGAGTAAATTACATACTTCAATACAAAATACCAAGAAAATAAACCAACACAAAAGGTTCTGCATTCAAATTCATACATTATATAGGGACATTACTGACGTATTAGATTTTTATTGTGTAGGTACAGCGCACGATTGTGTTACCTCATGACTTAGCTCGGAAATCAATTGTCTTATCTTGTTCTGTATGTGAGGCTTTGTTGCTTGTTACGCATTTACGATACAGAAGAAAATCGATAAGACCAAGTGTTTAAAAAATTTAATATTATACATAATTGTACGGTGGCTCTTACAAAATTTTCAGTAGGAGCTTGAAGATCAGATTTATGTCCGGTTAACGGTGTTCACACAGACCAAAAAAAAAGATGGATTTGGTGATATAAAAAAAAAGGTTTATTGCAAAAATTTGTATAACTTTTACAGTAAATCTTACATAGGGACCTCCTTTTAAGTAAAAGATATACCTGTGCTAGTGGGACCCGGTACTATAACAAAACAAAATAAGAAACTTAGAGAAATATTCTAAAATAGTGCGTGTGAGTGTGTATGAGAGAGAGACTGTGTGTGTGTGTGTTTTAAAAAGAGTGTATGGTATTTGAAATATTTTGAAAGTTTTAATCAAATTATGCAATAATACGATAAACAAGTCGCGGAATCATTAAGCGTGATTTTTGAGTGATTTTGTGTGACTATGATTGAATGAAAATGAATGACGAATGAGTGATGTATGTGAGATGACTGGTGGAGTATATGGTTCGATATAAATCAATATAAAATGCGTCTTATTACTAAGACAATATGGTCCACAAACAAATACCGTTGACAAGGGTAAAGCTCGCCCCTATTAATTAGGACTTAAAACATTCCGGTGAAGTGTCAGTGTAGGTCAAGTTCATTTAAATATTACGCGATGTAGGCGGAATATCACGAAAAAAATCGTAATTTACTACTTGTTTGCCATAAGAAACAATCAAATCGTTCTATTTAAGTATCGTATATAATGCAGGGAGTTCAAGAAAAAAGGAATTCTGCTTATATGAATAAAAGTGTTGAATACTAAAACTCTACCCCGACAATATTTTTGAAAAAATAAAACGTATTCATTTTGTAGTACTTGAACCGTTTAAAGTCTTGAGTATTTTTTCACCGTTATCTTAACAGCCATAGGAGGTCCACTCCGGACTTCCCTAAGGACCGGTTATATACCACCTGCATCCAACGACTCCTTTACCAGGTCGTCTGTTCGTCTCGTTGGTGGCCGTCCTACGTTGCGGTTTCTGGTGCCCGGTCTCTAATCTAGAACCTTTTTGCCCCGTTGGCCATTAGTCATACTATTATAACCATGACCTTGCATTTTTTCATACCACTAAGTTGGCAAACAAGCTTACGGCCCACCTGCTGGTAAGTGGTTACCGTAGCCTATAGACGCTTGCAAAACCAGGAGAATCACTTGTGCTTTGCCAACCTACTAAAACAAAAGAGGATTATTTAGGTTGGCAGTATATGGGTCAAAGCCACTGCCAACACAATGTTTCCTTGTGGAGCGCTGGCAACCTTGCTCACCGTAAGAAACGCAACACAGCTCAAAACGGTGTTCACTTCGATTTTCTGCAAGGCGAAGGTACTTCCCCAGTTGGGCAGCTCCAATTTGAGTGGAATTACTCCCGGTATGCCCTAGCTCTCTTAAAATTACATTGCATAAAAGTAGCTGGCACGCTCCAGCTACTTTACGCCACTAAGCAATAATGTGGTATCATTATTGTGTTCCAGTTTGAAGGAAAATAATTGTACCCGGTGAAATTTCTGAGCATAAGAAAATCAACAATTGAGATTTCAAGATAACAACGCCCTATTGATAATATTAGTGCTGCTAGCATCCATGGGCTGCGGCTTACCACCAGATGACCCGTATACTTATTTCTCATCTTATTACAATAAAAAAACACGTGGTTGTACCTGCTAAACCAAAACCAACTGTGAAACAATAGTTCAAGATCAATTTAAACTACCGGGGCACTCAACGACCACCTCGTCCGAATGGGCCGAAAAAGAAGCAGAAGCGACAGAAAGTCCTGCAAACAAGCCAATTACATCGCAACAGAGGCTTCCCGCAGAGGCACTACCAACATCTCTTTGGTGTAGGAACGTCAATGCACATTTATCTAAGCTTGTATGGATACAGGTGACGGAATGTATCTTAATATTTCAAGGGTTATTTTACAACGGAACCTTAAAATTATTCCACCATTTGTACCACTTAATTCAAAATTACGAGAAACACCATACTGCATAGCCGTTTTCCTGTGAAACTGGAATGTGTTTTTTTTAATTGGATCGAAATCGCAATGTTGAATCGTAAGTAGAAAGAATAAACACGCAAGGGAAACATTACGTTATTCCTAGAAACTTATCGCATTGTAAAATTGTAATGTGTAGAAATCTAACCCTAAAAATGTTGTAGCAAATGCCAAGAAGTATTTCCGGAATGGTTAGGATGAGGTGTACTAATGTACACCCATAGCTCTATGTTAAGGTTGTCTCCCTGACCTAGTGTCTGTCAACCGGGTGAAAATTCAAACTCTGGGCTGCATCTGAGAAGTTCATAGAAAAACCCAATAAAACTGTTCGATCAAGAAATGGAACCCAGGACCTTAAGATCAGACGCGCTTGCGTTACTCAGGTGCGTTTACCACTTAGCTAGGTGAGGTAGTTACCGTGAATAAAAATCTTTATATTCGTTTAATTATCTGAATATTGGTGCTCCTTCACCGCGAGCATTCGCCTTTAATGTCGAGCAGAACATAGTCGAGCATCATATCACTGCGAGTACACCATCGAGCATTGTAGTTTCAGTTTTTTTTATACCACTAAGGTGGCAAACAAGCATACGACCCACCTGATGGTAAACGGATACCGTAGCCTATAGACGATTGTAACACCAGGGTATCACTTGCGCGTTGCCGACCCTGTAAACGAAAGAGGAATAATTAGGTTGGCAGTATATGGTTCAAAGCTCCCCCCACTGCCAACACAATGTTTCCTCGCGGAGCACAGGGAACCTTGCTCACCGTAAGGAACACGACACAACTCAAAACAGTGTTCTTTAAAACGGTTAAAGATATTATTTTTCCCAAAAGATTTCAGAGAAAAATACAATAATTTAAAAAAATATATTAACCAATTAGCGTAGTTAGTAGGGTAGTTGTAGAAAAAGTACATAAATATAGTAAGATTTGTATCAGTGTTTTAAGTAAAAAAGTATTCGCACAGAAACAATGCATGTTTATTAAGGCCTATGACTTAGTATTTCACTTCGATTTTCTGCAAGGCGGAGGTACTTCCCCAGTCGGGCAGCTTAAATGGTGGAATTAATCCCACTATGTCCTACCTCGACTGGACTCGATGAATCTTATTGTTACATTTCATGCGAATGCTCGTTAGTCCGGGAGGTAGTAAATATTGTAACTCAAAATCGAATCTTGGATTGTTACATTACGGACGGATGCTCCCGGTGCGAAAGCGTCTTTATGCACACACACACATTTTGACTAGTGTGTCATCAGCATGGAGGACTCTACTTACACTAAAACTAATTTTAGGTACTCCATATCTATAAGTGACTTGTTAATAGCTTCCTATCATCTAGATCAGAGGTTCCCAGACTTATTTTCCTCATAGACCACTTTCAAAATTTAGCTTTTTGTTCCGGTGGACCCTCTGCAGCTACATTTCTACCATATTCCCAAAACTCGACAACGTTTGTCACGCCAACGTAGACACCCGTCGAGTCTCCCGTGGACCCATGTGGGTCCACCTGGACCACTTTGGGAACTAATGGTTTAGATGATGTTATTTTTTATGTTTCTTTAGCTTTAAGTCTATTATGCTCTAAATAAATAAATAGATAGTCCCACTTTACACATTAGCAAAGAGGGTTATTCTAAATATGCACGGTGTCTGTGGCAGACAGTAACGGGTTGAGTGCAGTGTTGAGTTTTATTTCTGAACTCGCTTATTGTAGTAACATGTCGGCAATTAAAATGAATGTTCTGCAAAATGGATTTTGTACATTCAGTTGTAGAGTGGCTACTTGTGCACAGAGATACGTTGATAATGATGAATTTAATTATAAATTTATTTTTCTAAATAAAATCTTTAAAAAAAACTTTTACAAGTCAATATTTAATATTAGATGGCGCCGACATTTCCTCTGACGACCTCTGAGAAGAAACACTGAAATAAGCTGTGTGAAATATGGTTTATTTTAAAGTCCAGTCAGAAACAGTACTCACGCTTATCAATTATCTATGTGTTTTATCTCGTATGGGCAAAATCTGAACTGACTTTTTGAAGAAAAAGCTGCTATGCAGCTTTGAGTTGGCCAGTCTTGCTGACGACACGCATACATTAGTCATCGTGTAGCTCAATAATTGTTTAAGGAACTCAACGACCCGTCGCTCGACAAGATAGCAAGAATGGGGCTCGTGGCTAAGTAATAACCACGCTGATCAATCATTCTGCAAGCTTGAACTACGCTTGCAAGAGTCAGGAACATTTTTTAACCTAAAGACGTCTCCGTTCTTCGAAGAATACAATAATTCTATTCCATATTTAGAATCTCTCCAAGGAATCTCTACGCGTTGGACCTGTGACTCGCGAAAACCTGCCGAAGGTTTGGATGTCTTCCTCACGAGAGATATGGCGTGATATCCAAAGTGGAGATTTATAATAATAATATTCTTATTATTGATTTTATTAGCTAAGTAATAACTAAGCTGATCAACCGATCTGCAAGGTTAAGCTGCGGTAGTCGCGGTCAGTCTGTGGATGGGTGATCATTCTTAACACAACGAGACCCCTCCGTGCCTCAGAGATCACGTTAAGCCGGCGGTCCCGGTTGTCATACGAACACCTGTGACAATCGTTAGTGGTAGTCAGAAGGCCAAAAAACTTGACAACCAGTCTATCCTCAGGGTATCGGTATTACCCAAAATTAGGTTGCGGAGGTCTGATGGCAGTCGCTTCATGTAAAATACTGATAAGCCGACCCCAACATAGTTGGGAAAAGGCTCGGAGAAAGATTCAAAGTCAAATGTTTTATTTCAATTAGACCATTAAAATAGCACTTTTGAAAAGTCAAAACTAGTTGCACGGTTCCAAGAAGTGGGTCTTATGGAGAAGAACCGGCAAGAAATTCCATAGACACTCTTTTTTAAAAAACATGATTACAATGATATTCTTAGTTTACAATTTTTGTTATGAATAGTTACTGAGAACCATGTAGTTTGATGTGTACCTACTAATAAATAAATCCAATATAACACATAGAAAGAATAAATAAAAAAAAGATTGCCATTGAGAGTCCGGTCTGACCAGCCCCAACAGACGGCACCCGCTCACAAGTATGACGTGTGTGTCGGCGTCGATCGACTCAACCATGTTGTAGGGAATAAAACGACCCCACACACAACGCCACCATCAGTAGGACATTTTAGTGAGCATGACAAGCTCAGACCGCAAGGCAATCGGAAGGCACAATAGAATTTTCGTGTCATTTATAAATATAGGCACTAGGTATATGCAACACCAATAATTATTGATTGCCTATACATTAGTGAAACGTTCCGAACTAGCTACGAATCATTCCTCAACTAAATGTACAATATATTCTATTACAATTTCGATCACCTCGCTTAATTCCCCATTCTAAAGGAGAACGAGCTACAAATGAACGTTATTCAATCAGTACAATTTACTAGCACTTTGTATTCTAAATGAAGCCCTTCGCTAGTCTCTTAAGTGGTTTAAATGAATTGCGTTTTTTGTCTTTTTACTTAGATTTTGATCGCCAAGGCCAGTGATTTTAGTATATAAAGTATTATATCTATTGTCTAGTACATATTGCACAAGTTTTGCTTAGTTTGGGACTAGACAGTGCTATTTAAAAATTGATGAAAATATTTATTTAAAATTTCATTTGATTTTAACTACATCAGGCCTCCATCAGGTCCCATTTAATAGAGGGTAAGATTATTGCCATTTACCGTTTACAGATTCAAACTCCGAGCTGCTACTGAGAATTTCTTAGAAAAACCCAATAACAATGCTCGACCTGAAAATGGAATCCAGGATCCCTTGCGTAGCAATCGCGTTTAAGGCCACTAGACTGAGAGGCAGTAACATCTGGATACACGTTTCAATATTCTCCGCTCCAATGCACTGTTAATATGATAATTGAAAGCTTACGTATAGTATCATCGGATGCTACAGAAATCCCCCCATAACAATATCTATTCAATACGATACAATATTGACATGGATATTGTCGATGTCTACTATTCATCGCGATAACTGACGCTCGATTAACTAACAAAGGAACTCGAAGCACAGAATAGTAGGTAGCCCAGGGGCCTAAAATGGTCGCATAACGTGTCGTATATCCAGTATAAGCTAGACTATAAGTGTGTGAAAAACTTATACATTAACAGGTCATTTAAGAGTGGTATTGTATAGTGGGAGTAATTCCACTCAAATTGGACCTGCCCGAGGAAGTACCTCGGCCTTGCATTAAATCTAAGTGAAATAACACTACTTTGAGCTGTTTTGTGTACCTTACGGTAGGCAAGGTTGCCAAGTGCCCCGCGAGGTATACTTTGACCCTTATACTGCCAACCCTACTATTCCTGTTTTGTTTTACATGGTCAGCAATGCGCAAGTGATACCCCTGTTGTTCTGAGCGTCTATAGGCTACGGTAACCGCTTACCTGGTGGGCCGTATACTTGGTTGCCACCTTAGTGGAATAAAAAAAAATCATAATAAAATTATTCGATTATTTCCTTTAATTAAGTCAAATCCTGGACCTTGCTCAGACCAATAAATGGTCGTGGTTAATAGAAATTCTTACATATGTTTACAACTACCTCCCGTTGGAATAGAGAGAGACTATTGATTTCCGCTTCCTACGATCCCGGAACAAAACTTTCGCTTCTAAATGAAGCGAAAGTTTTGTGCCGGGATCGTAGTCGTTCAATAACCTCAAGCAAGATAGAGTTAATAACTTACAATGAAAAAAAAGTTTAAGTATCTAAAAGTATCACAGATTCAATTAAATCCTTTAAATAAAAAAACTATATCGCTGTAAAAAGATCGTATTTTAAAAAACAAAAGAGGTAAGGCTAAATCTGCCAGACTTCTGTTTATAAAATAGAAAAAAAAAACTGAAACGCGAAACTAATTTATACTTGAAGAAACAGCTTCTATACAAAACAGAATAGAATTTAAGACAAAAAGCTTGAGAGAAAATAATGCTTGTAGATAATATTTTCAGCCTTAGAAGTAATATTTTTTGAAAGCGATAAAAATATATTAAATATTAAGAATGAGGCTGCTTATTAATCAACTAAAAGCATTGGTAAAGCTTAAATATACATTTTGGGATGTCGTTTTATATAAAAATACACCTGTTTCTACATTTTAGTATATAAGGAGAAACTTTTTGTTGGTCAGAAGTAGTTAAAGGGAAAGGCGAACGGCAGATTTCGTACCGCATACGTTTTGTTGTTGTTCTGTTATAGAATTTGTACCATTTATTAAGGCAACTAAGCCATTTATTTTCATGTAAGTATATTATTTTTAGAACTTCGGATTAATTAATAATATCAATAGAAATATTTTAATAAATAAACGTTATAAAATCGTAAACTAAACGCAGTTATGTTTTTAGAAGTTGCTATATGTAAAATAACACAAATATCGAAATGATAATTAATTATTTAGAAATAGAAATAACATTAAATATAATCGGGAATAAGATCGTGGAATTCTGATGGACAATCTCCCTAATGCTAACAACCCTTTGCGGCGATGTTCCAGACTTCATCATTATCAACCTGTGCACTACAAAGTCCACTGCTGGAAATAGGTATCTCCTAATGCACCCCATTGAGTAGGTACGATCTCAATCTACCTACTTAATGGTAAGTAAAACACTACAAAGATAGCAACAAGCAATTTAGAACATTTACTTGTATCACAAAATCAATGTTTATGTACCTATTAACAATCTATATTGGGACACTAGGTACATAACCTTAAAAAATAAAACTGGTTATAACTTTTACGTCCCAAGTTCTAAAAATCTAAGAATTTAAAAAGGGCTCGTCTATCATATTAACTACCAATTAAAACAAAAAATATCCCAAAACACGAAATTTTATTACCGGTACGAAATTCCCATACAAGTCTGCCAATCTCCTTTATGACTTAACTGGACTTAGTGGCGAGGCACCGTATAGCTTCAGCCAGGAGCACTTATAGACTAAGCAGCAACAGCAGCTAAGAGCGTCCCCTAACAGGACTCAGACCTCGGCTTAGGGTGTTGCTAGCCCCCCCCAGCAACAACAACTAGAGACAGCGATCCAGCGGTCCTTAGTTGTAAATGCGGGGCAAATTTAAACCTACGGGCTCGACGCAGGTCAGCTCGCGATAAAGTCTGAGCTTTATAAAATCAGGGGTGAGGGTCAAAATGCTAAAAGGCTACACTTAGCAATTACTCATAAGCTAATTTTGTTTTTCAAAACAGCTGCCGTATTTGGGTTCGGCCCCTGTGTCGCGGGGGACTTTACAAACTTATAACTAACGGACACAAAGTACAGCCAAATTCGAAACAAATACCTGTAAATCACACAAAGATTTGTCTTGAGTGGGAATTGAACCCACAGCACCTGGAATGACAGTAGTGGTGAGGTGACCACCTTAACGGCTTCAACAATTTGCAGTGAAATATAGGATATTAGTAATTCCTCTAGAATTTATTCATATTTGGAACCTATACAGCTAATATAATTCTAATATGAATTAGCAACAAAACAAACAACCAAAAAGGATGTCATAAACCAATCAAACTTTTTAAAACTCGTTCCTTATTCAAAAATATTTTCAACATCATACATCATGTTGCAAAACAGATAAACAACCTGTTTTCAAATTCGCGGTGACGTAACTTATTCATTAAAAATATTGAATTCATTTTTATCCCCTTAAAAACACACATTTTACAAAAATATAACTTTGACATTCATAAAGCTTTTAGAATGTCATTTTTTTTAAATATTCCGAGTGGTTCTGTAGATTATTATTATTTAAAGACCCACGCATTTCAATTACCATTACACATTACCATACATTTCTCAACACTGAACATTTGTGTACTTAGTACTTTGATTTTGTATGATGTACTTTGATTGATTTACTTATCGAGTAATCTCGCATCGCGTTAGTGCTCGTCATCTTTATGGTTTAGAGTTTTTTTTATGTTAATATTTTTAGCAGTGATAACCCAGTGGTATGACCATTGGACTTCCAAGTCGAAGGTTTCGAGTTCGAATCCACAGCACGCATCTCTGACTTTTCGAAATCATGTGCGTATTAATAATTAATTATCACTCGCTTAAACGGTGGAGGAAAGCATCGTGAGGAAACCTGCATGTCCTAGACATTTTCCATCAGACCTCCGCAACCCAATTTTTCGGTAATACCGACACCCTGAAGATAGACTAGTTGTCAGGCTTTTTGGGCTTCTGACTACCACCAACGATTGTCATAGGTGTTGGTATGACAACCGGGACGAACGGATCATGTTTTCATGCTCTCCGAGGCACGGATAATAGTAGTAGTAACGAGTCGTGATAATATGTAACTATGTTATACCCATTCCACGAAATAACGCTTGTGAAATATAAATTAATGATAGCTACATCAATTTTAAATGACGGTCCCATTTCTTTAAAACAATTTCTTTTTTGTTAATACAAACTATATAAAAGAACTTACCGCAAACTAAATAGTATTATTTACCTTCAGAGAATTCGTGCTTTATTTTTTAACTACGTATTTTGTCGTACTTTTAACTACATATTATAATATATGGAACTTAAAAATAAGCAAATCTTTTAATGGGTTCAATTTTACAGTTTTTTTTGCCCACAGTTTTGTCGGCCATATTGCTTTATTACAAAAAAAAACATAGCTTGTGTAACCTTCTCACTGAATCAATCGACACCTCATTTCTCAAAATATGATAAGTAGTTTTGGATCTATAATAAACTTAGACTTTCATCATCAGAACACTTCCTTTTCCGTAATCGAGTAAATAGTAATCCAAACAATCTCCATGGTTATCTTCAAATATAAACATAGATATTTGTTACTAGCTATTGCCCGTGGTTTCTCTTGCATCCCAAAAAGCTTTTTTTTTAACAAAAGCTTATGTCCATCTCCGTGATCTAATCTAATTCTGTACGAAATTTCATTAAAATCAATTCAGCGGTTAAGGTGTGAAAGAGTAACAGACAGCCAGACTGACAGATAGACCGAGAGTTTTTTTCGCATTTATAATATTAGTAGAGATAACTGCATATTTTAAAATTTTACTTAGGGTTTTCATAATGTATCTTACTTAGCAAAAAAATACAAATTCAAATTACCTACTCCTGTAAATGAAATGGTAACTTTTTAGTGTAAAAAATACGATTACTTTTTTTGTATAAAAAAGTCAACATCAGTCATTCTCATCCATCGTTCAAGCCAGTAGCATTTGAATTGTAAATTCTGTGTTATTAGCATAAAGTACAAAATTCACTGAAGCTTAAGTGCTATTCATTTGACACCGAAATCAAATCGCATTGATGTTTGTTCACCACAAAAGGGAAATCTTTTGTTGAGATTTTCTTTGGGCGTTTTTTTTTTCATTTTGCTTTTACGTCCACCGTTTTTTTAAGCTGTCAGGAAAACATAGAAGATAAAAGTAAATTATATTTAAAATAGTAACAGTAGTAAATGCGAGTGTCATACATACAATAATAATAATAATTATTATTATTATTTTATATCACAAAGGTGGCAAACAAGCATACGACCCACCTGATGAGAAGCGGTTACAGTAGCCTATAGACACTTGTAGCACCAGGGGTATCACTTGCGCGTTGCCCACCCTGTAAATCAAGAGAGGAATAGTTGAGTTGGCAGTATAAGGAACACATTCCCCCACTGCCAACACAACGTTTCCTCGCACAGCACTGGCAACCTTGCTCACCGTAAGGAACGCAGCAGCTCAAAGCAGTGTTATTTTACTTTAATTTTCTGCACGATGGAGGTACTTTCTATGCCCTCTTACTATGCCCTCACTCTCATGAAATTAATAAAATGTACTTATCCCCAATTAAAAAAAAACTGAATCCCTAGGTCTACCAGAAGTTTAATGAGCGATAGATAAACGTAGCTTTTGAGGTAATTTTGTTGTGTGGAAAGTCCTCTATGATTTCCCCTGTCGTCTTATCAAATCACCAGAGGAAACAAAAACAAACACAAAATAATTACTTGTGATGCTATCATCAGTCGTTCATAATAGTCCCGGTAGAACTGCAACTAATTGTTAGTTAATCAGCCTCTCAAAACTTGTCGCCTATCTGAAAATTTGTTAAGTATTTCGGTTTACAAATTTAAAATTAATTTTATTTTCGAGACTTTGTTGAGTACGGTTGCTCCATGAAAATACCGCTTAACAATTTTCAGCGAAATTCCAAGAAAGTTTCACAGCTTTTAAGCTACATTACTCATCAAAAGTTAACTCAAAGTAGGCCATATAATTGTTGAATCCCGGTAGACACGGCTAGCGCTTTGAGGGTTCCCGTACAATATGAACGAACACGAATGCCGTAATGAAATCATTATTATTCAAGCAGGCATGAAATTCGACGTCCTTTTACCTTTTATTTAAAGCGATCACGCACGATTGACATGATGAATGTGTAATCAACTGGATGGAATGTTTTCACCCTAAAAGCACAGTACAATAAGTATCTACTTCATACAGTAGCTCGATATTGAAAGCCCAAAAAAATGAGTGGGTCACGATATATGCGACAAATACACGCGTCATTTTTTATACGACCGATGCGACAACACAATAGTGACGTAGGCCGCACGCATCGGTCGTTTCTAACTCGAAAGCAGCGTTTCTTTATTAATATAGTATTTTTAAACTCTTGCTTTTCATTAATTACTTAATTGACATTAAAATGACAAAGACACAATGTCATAATAAATAAAGTTTTACTCAGCGTTTTGGAATAAGTCACAGCATATTATATTATATAGCTAGTGATAATGAATAAAGGTTTGGTATTTTGAGCTACTGTATGTAGTTACGCTGTGTCATTAGAGCTTGCTTTCCATATAACATAACCTAATAATGCCTAATACGTGTTACATGTTCATGTCCCATGTGAATGTCAATGTGTAGTCCTCATACATTATGTGTTGTGTTGCACAGCGAGCCTGCCCCGTCAGCAATGACAGCACTGCATCAGTTTGGGGCAGAGATGTTGCGTCTATCTCGCGGCTTGGAAGCTTCTGCGGCGACAAAGCCACAATACAGAGGGTATATAACAATTGGCATTATTTGTTCGCTTCAAAATTAACCCGCTGTTTGAAGGAGCCGAAACTGCCCACAATAATGATGATCATGTTCTAATACAAACATATTTTACAGGACCAACATATCTGAACGAGGTGGAATGCTCACACCTGGTTCCTTGAGCGTCTCGTCCAGCTCACCGTCATCGATGCTCCAAGATCGACGGAGACCTTCGTCTGCTGGAGACCCAAACACTCCTCTACACAGGCCAAGAAGTGCATCGGATGACGAAAGCAACGAAGGTTTGCTTGCACCTGCAGCCTTGACATCAAAATCACGGAGCTCTGAAGACGGTCTTCTTTTACCACCACCTTGCACCTGTCCGTATTTTGGGTCTGAATCTACTCCTCCAAGGCGTACCACCGAAGTTATTATAGTTCCTGGTGGAGACATTAACGGTTGCAATGGCTATCCTAGAAATGGCAACATGAAAGATGAACAGTCAACTCCATTTTTTAGAAGGTCTAGTCGAGGTGCTGCGTCCATGGTTACTTGGGACGAAGCGAAGAGATTTCGAAGAGGCTCAAGTTTTGGGGGAGCTAGAACTACTCTCTCTACTCCCATTCGCAGTATCCGCGCTCAAAGAACAATAGCCAGATCTCAACAAGTAACTGCGAGTCCTCAACGTCAAACGCCCAGAACTCACCATTCTAGAAATTCTAGTGTGATTTCCAGAAATTCTTCTAGGCACGGTAGAATTCTGCGCTTGGAGCAAAAAGCGACGAAAGTTTTAGGAGTTGTATTTTTCACGTTTGTAATTCTGTGGGCTCCATTTTTTATCCTAAATATGGTGCCGGCCGTATGTCCTGATTGTGAGGAGAGGATTGCGCCATGGGTGTATGACTTCGCCTTATGGCTAGGGTATGCCAGCTCGATGGTAAACCCAATTTTCTACACTATATTCAATAAGATATTCAGACAAGCTTTCAAGAAGGTTCTAATGTGCGGGTACTGTAAGTCAAGGAGGTAGCCTGCACCCTGGGAGCGCGTTCGCCCCACTTCAGACCCTGGTCTCGGAGCGCTCTCAGTAAATAGAAATATCAGATCTCAGTTTGTATGAACTCAATGAAGAGCTTTAAGTATTACGCTTCTAGGTTTCAGTATGCGTCAGTGGATTTTAGTTAATAATGTAAGGTCACACTACCAAAACTATGAACAGGCTACATAATAATAATACCAATGTGGTGTACTTTTAGTCTTAAAAAAATTTGCGAAGTACTCTTGAACTATTTTATTTTAATACTTCTACTTCCGAATGAAAGCAGTAATTTACTCATTAAACCCCAACAAAGAGTTTCCAATAAATTATACTTTTGACAAATGATGTTCAAAATTAATAACGGCAGTTTTTTATTATTATTAATAAATACCTGTAATGTCCGACTGCAGGGCAAAGATAAGTGGAAGAAGAGTGGGGAGGACTTTCAGTTTTTTTTTATAAATAAACGATTTTTTTTAAGCAACAGATAACTTCTTTGTAACCTAACACACAAGCACTCAAGTAGCATACAGCACTATAAAAAAGTAGGCCTTTAATATCGGAACAGAGCAGTAACCTAGTAGCCCTCGCATTTATAGACTACATAAATGTTTATTTTTATATTCATAATGCTGTAGACTACTCACACTACACTTTAATGCGGCGCACAAATAGAAAATATCTGCCTTCACACTGACCTCATTACATTTCTACACAATTAGTAAAGAACTACATTTCTTACCATTCGGAGAACCAAATAATTTTAATTGAAAGTAATATTAGAAAATCTGGTGAAATAAATTTACATAAAATAGCTGTAAATACAATTTAAAATAACTCAATAATAGTCTAAATTCCATTTAAAATAAGTCTTCATGTTCACTTAAAAAATAAAGAATTTCTTCTTTCTTTATTTAATTTTAGTGTATGAATAAACAATTCAATAATTAAAAGTAATAAAATAAAACAATTGTATTCTACATAATTATAATAACACATTACGTATTTTCGTTGTTACGTCTGAGAATAAAATACCACATAATGGACTAATTTTTAAAGACTGATTGTTTTATTAGAAGGTACTCAGCTGGGTTTTACGTTTAATTTTGTTAGAATAGCTTGCTTGTGTGTATAGTTGTAATTGAACAATTAATGAGTCGCGATGGATTATGAATACATAGTACACGTAATAGAGTACATTTTGTTTTGTAGCACTTGAATGCTATTGGATGTTGCAAAAAGAGATAACTCTGCAAGTATATAGAGGCCAGCACGTCAAGCTACCCCAATCTGTCAAATTTGTTTGATAGATTTTCAACTTTAAAACAAAATCCTACGGTTAATTTTTAATTGGGAATATTTAAAAGTTTTGAATAAATTGACCTGGTGGCGTCGGTACCTCTGCAAAATCACTGAATACAAAAGAATGTATTAAAATTAAGTCAATAAATGAAATAAAAATAATTTAATAAATAAAATGTTGTCTAAGTGAATTTGCAGAGTTGAATATTATGTGAATAATTTTCCAGAGTAAAATTAGAAAAATCACTTTGTAAAAATTATAATAATTATTTATTACTACGTAGATATGTGTTCGTTAAAATTGATTAAGTTTACATCAAATGCCAAGTACATTCTAGTCCTATATTAGATTAAGTAAATAGTTAATTCAATGTGATGTTATGTAAGTACATACCTATAATATTATTATTATTAAAATAATTTAATCTTGGTGGCTTAAATAAAACTGCGACCACTCCAGACTATACTGTCTAGTGTAAGCGCGAATGCTTCGTTATAGGATCTGGGTTCAATTCCCTGATAGAGCAGTGTTATTGGGATTTTCTATAAACTTCTCAGTAGCAGGTCGGAGTATGGATTTTTGCCTGGTTGGATGGCAATAAGCTCACCCTTAATACATGAGACTTAAACATACCGGCGAATTATAGGTATACATTGGTATACCTCTGCCTAAACCTTCGGGGAATACAGGCGTAATGGTATGTTTGTGTTATGTAGAAATAAAACAACTTTTTGTGAATTTTATCGCAGTACTTTACCGTATCCATGGTCATGGAAGGACGTGACCATAGATGCTGTATAGGATCCTAAATATAGAGACTAAATAACGTCAATATACGGCGATAAAATCTGATATATTTTGTATTCCATGTCCATGTAAAAAGTTCTGTTTAAAGTTTGCAAAAAATGTTTAGAAATAAGTCAACTCCACAGTTTTTGTTTTCTGTTTTGGCAATGTTCAGTCGACTTGTATCATGTACTTTATTTAGGCCAGCTAAAGTTGTTCGATTAAATAAAATCGGATTTTAATAATCGGATAGAGTATCAGCGATATCCTATTAACTAAATGAACGTTCCTTTATGAAAATCGTATGCTTGTAGCCAGCTTTACATCTGTAAATATCGTATTATTTGTGTTTTTCTTTTATGTAAAGAAAAATACGCCTAAAGCTAGTAAATACTATGAAGTTCAAGAAAATACGACCTAATACCTTTTTGATTTTTGTATTTTTTTAAATGTAACTGACGTAAGTAAAATAGATAGATTAAAACGAAATGTCTCGTTGTATCACGCAAATAATAAAAATGTAAATACATAAAATATTTATTACAAAATGTTAAATGGAAGTAATAATCTATAAAATGTAAATATACATATATAATATGGCAGTGTTTAAGAAAACTGGTGTCAATAATTATGATTTCATCGTTAAAATTAATTAAACGATTGGATCGTACCTACCCATTTTTTATTTTACATTTGAAAATTTTCGAAATATTGCTTCATTAGCCTAGTTGCAAGCGGCGCTGTTGAAAGTTTGGCCCTGGGTTCGATTCCCAATTCAATCTAATTAAATTTTATTAGTTTTTTTAAAGACTTTTCTATACCTACTATAACATTGAATTTAAGTACGGTTAATGGGAATATGCTCTGCTTTTATTACATGGTACCTATCTAAAAAAATACCAGTATAGGTACTCTTTTGCATAACCTTCAGAACCTATCCCTCGAGATAATGCAGGGGTGATGATATATCAAAGCATTTAGTTAACTTCCTTCACGGGCTTTTCAATAAAGTTGAAAAATAGAATGCGAAATCCCCATCATTTAGATGGCTGGCAGCACTAATGTACCTCACCTCTGCCTCGTACAACAAAACTTTGGAGTGAACTGTCGCCTGCAATATTTCTGGACATAAACTATTTTATAACCTTCAAGAAAAGAGCGTACTGCCTTTTAAAGGCCGGCAACGCCCTTGTGACTCCTCTGGTGTTGCGGGTGTCCATGGGCAGCGGTAATCGCTTACCATCAGGCGATCCGTCAGTTCATTTGCCCCCTATTCATTTAAAAAAAAAGTAACAGCTCACTAGAAATCGAACATTGCAGTCGTAAATTGTTCCCACATCATTTTATTACATTTCTATAGAGAAAGAAACTAAAAAGTCCTGCGACTGACAGTGTTATTACAGAAATAGTTACCTAACTTCCAGTTTAACCAGATGCGGCTGAATATCAGTATTTTACACGAAGAGGCTGCCATCAAACCTCCGCATCCGAATTTCTTGTCAATACCGCTGAGGATAAACTACTTATTAGGCAGGCTTTTTGGGCTTCTGACTAACACTAACGATTTACGTGCTCTCCAAGGTATGGAGGGGTTAAAAATTGTCACCCATCCAGAGACTGGCCGCGGGTAGTGCAGCTTAACCTTGCAGATCGGATGATCAGAGTAGTTAGTTGCTTAGCCACGAGCCCCCCGAGGTAGGTACTTATATTCTTTTCAATATTTTCAAACGCTAGTCAACTTCGTCTCTTTGATATTCACATTCGTATGAAAATTTAATAAATTGTGAGCCTTATGCGCCGGATAAAGTGCAGTTACAAAGGAAAACAGTTTTGAAATTTATTCATATTTCCTATTCAAATCAGGTAGAGTGTTCCCTAAAGAAATTTCAAGAATGTTGCATAAATTTTTTATGTCGTCATAGAAAGAGAAAGAGAGTGGGTCTTTTTTTTTCTAAAGCCTCCAAATTATCTGGCCAGCATTTTTTTGGGCCTTCCGCCTAATCCCGCTCATGGGTATAATGTGTTATCGAGTGAGGAATGGTTATGTAAATGTTATCATTTTTTTCTTTTAATAAATATTCCTAATAAACACAGTCAAAAAAACAATTGCAATTGGGCAGTACCCTTTTGATTTGATACGGAAAAAATCTGTTTGATCGTCCGCCACCTCGGAAGGCAGCAGAGTATGAACGAATAGATTAATGATTTAAGGTCAACACTTTGGGACCCAAGTCAGTATTTGTGCCCAACTTCTAATTAAAAATAATGTCTTATGATGATATATTTATAGATAGCTACGCCATTATAAAGCTATATGGATATATGTACTACTAGTACTGGTATGTATTATAGGTACTACAAACACAAATAATACATCGCCAATCAATAAAATGTAAGAGAGGATTGTCTGGCAATTGAATATCATTTTATGTTAATGTATTTCGAACAATACAAAGTAATTGGGTGCCAATTTAAATCATGTAAAGCAATCGTTCGATTAAATGCACCGTCCAAAATAGATTATTCAATGTAACAGTTCATTCACACCATCATAGTCCTCCCAACTGTGTTGAGGTCGGGTTCCAGTCTAACCAGCTCTGGCAAATTAGTATTTTACACAAAGTGACTGCCACCAAACCTCCGCAACCGAATTTCTTGGCAATACCGATACCCTGAAGATAGGTTGTCAGAGTATTTGAGCTTCTGACTACCACTAACGCTTGTTATAGGCGTTCATATAACAATTGGGACCAACGGCTTTACGTGCTTTCCAGAGGGGATTCGATGTAGTAAAAATGGTCACCCATCCATAGACTGTACGCGGCTAGCGCAGCTTAACCTTGCAGATCGGTTTAATTCATACCAGTAAGTATAAATGTATATACATTTTGTAGATATATAGCTTTCCCATATGGATAGCTGCAGGCTGATATGTATATTGTGTACAGTAAAGATTACGTCACGAATGTAATGTACAATCTACAAAAAAGTTACGTGTACAGATAATGTAATGCTTACATACCAAAAACTTTCGTGGATAAGACTATCCGCGAAAGTTTTTGTTTTACTGACTTTATTTTCTACTATTTAGATATAGAGACAGACATATGTATATCTAAATTTTAATAGTAGAAAACAAAGTCAGTGTCCACGTTTGTCTTGATGTTTCTCCGTTTATTTTTAAACCTCTTATGGTATTTTGATACAAATGTCACTGACAGTTAGATAATTTATTCCGGAAACATTACCCATGTTTAATAAATGCATGTTAATGAAACAATGCCGGGACTGATCACTAGCCATCTATTACGTTTTCTATATTAAGACGCGATTTTCATTATCTACTACTTATGACATTTCATTTCGTATAACCATTAACTCTCCACAGAGTATAAATATAGAACTCGTGCGCTTGCTAACAACGCACGTCCTGTTAAATTAAGTAAAGGAGATTCTGGCAGGCTCTATTCTAGGAATAAGCAAGCTGATGGTGGTCGCGTGCGCTAAACAAAAGCAAGTAGTCTTTGCGTACCCTAATTACGTATTATCTCTGTCTAGTAACTCTTTTGTCGACTTGCAATTGATTGACACAACACGTGATCGAATTGAGTATCAATCCTATATGGAATTAATTTAATCCAATTACGAAGTCTTAATTGCATTGGCAACACTGATTATGAGTGTTCAATTTATTTGAATTACTAATATGTTTACTACGAGGCTAAAATGAATAATGAATTATGTAAGTAGGTACTTACATAAATTAATTTTACTTGTGTAGAGGGTTGATCAGATAACTCCTTATACTTATTTACTCTCTGAAGCTTAATAAACGACATCTGTGGTTCGCACATCTCACAGGACAAAAATATTTATGTGATGTACATAAGTGTTTGTGTTTGTCTGTGTGTTTCTTATGTATTATAAGTATGTATTAACAAAGCTTTGCTTAGTTTGGGACTAGATGGTGCTGTGTAAAATTGATCAAGATTATTTATTGTTATTATTATTCCCGGATATATTCACTACCTTGAGTCGCAACTAGGCTTTAATTTTGCTCCAGCATAGCTAAAGGAATAAAACTCCAAAAGGAATGGTAAGTAAAAAGGATTTATGTAAAGTTAATTCAACTTTTTGGTGTGACCAACATTACAGTGTAGAACAACGTGGCTCTATAAGAAAGTAAAATGAAAAAAAAAGTTTTTCGGACGTCAAACTCACTGGCACGCGGTGCACCCCTTAAGGTTAAGGCCGCGTACTCACAATATAGTTTTCTACTGAGAATCCTGCAGATCGTTATAATAAAAACAACAGCTTCAAGTGACTTTTATTTTGAACTTAATACTGTGACAATGACGTTACTTAGTATGTATATTCATCGAAGGGTTAGGCAAAGGTTTACTAAATAATTATGTACTCATAGTTAGCTGGTATGGTATAAAGTAGCGTTAAGGGGCGAACGATAATATTAGTAGGATAAATTAAAGAGCTCAGTGGAAGGAGATGTGGATCACATACGCCAGATATTTTTTTTTTATACCACTAAGGTGGCAAACAAGCATACGGCCCACCTGATTGTTGGCGGTTACCGTAGGCTGTAGACGTTTGCAATGGGGTATCAGTTGCGTGTTGCTGACCCTGTATCACTAAAGAGAAATAGTTGATGGGTTGGCAGTATAAGGGTCAAAGTCATCCCACAGCTGATACAACGTTTTTTAACGCTTCCTCACCGTAAGGAACATAACACAGCTCAAAACAATGTAAACATTTTTTTAAAATATTTTTGGCATGGCTTCAGAAATCGAATCGAATTAACATTACATGGCACTAAGGCCGTGCCATGTAATGTTAATTCGATTCGATTTTCTATAGAAACAAAAACAAAACATAAAAATTAAATAGAAACACAATCCTGTGCATCATGTGCGCTTAGCTTTACACAAAGTTCTGGCAACTGACAGATGGCGAAATAACCACCTTATTTTTCACTCGAATGCGTCACACAGGGTTGGGATGGGTGTTTTGCGGTCAACCTGGTTACGTCACTGCGATTAGAGTTTCTTTCTCCGAGCATTTTCCCAACTATATTGGGGTCGGCTTCCAGTCTAATCAGATGCGGCTGAATATCAGTATTTTACACGAAGCGACTGCCATCAGACCTCCGCAGCCAAATTTTTGGGTAATCCTCAGTCTACCCTGAGGATAGACTGTTGTCAGGCTTTTTGGGCTTCTGACTACCACTAATGATTAATTGTCATAGGTGTTCGTATGACAACACCCATCCACAGACTGACCACGACTAGCGCAGCTTAAGCTTGTAGATCAATTGATCAGCTTAGTTATTCCTTATACAAGAGCCCCTGCGACTAGATTTTTTACTAAATAAATAGAAATGTTTAAAGGTAGCGGTAAGCACGACTGCTATGCTTGCGGTCTTGGATTCTATTCCCAGATCAAGCAAAGTTTTAATTGGGGTTTTTTTTTTCTCTTTTTCCTGTCCATCCAAAGTGTGCAAGGTTGTCTGGTAGATATCGACGACGACGTCTGTGGTCTAGTGGTTCGAGTACCGGACTGCTGATCATGGGGTCGTGGGTTCGATTCCCACAGGACACAAATATTTGTGTGGTTAAAACATAAGTGTTTGTGTTTGTCTGGGTGTTTCTATGTATTATAAGTACCTATGTATTTACAAAAAAAAGTATATAAGTATTATATCCATTATCTAGTACCCATAGTACAAGCTTTGCTTAGTTTGGGACTAGATGGTGCTGTGTAAAATTGTCCAAGAATATATTTATTTATTTATATCGCTATTAGCGATAAGACCGCCATTGTACCCTTAATTTAGTTAATTCCTATAATGCTTTTTATCATGGTGAGCAATAAAGATTATTCTATCTATATACATATCTATGAAATTCTCAGTAGCAACTAGAAGTTTGGATTTGTGCTCGATTAATGACTATAGGTTCGCCCTCTATTATTTATGGGCACTAAACATATCAGCGAAATGTGGGAATACTCCTCTGCCTAACCCTTTGGCTGGTATATTCTAACAACAAACTGAGCTCGTTGAAGTTAATAATGAACATTTATGTAAATATCTATTGTAAAAGTTGATTAATAAAAAATAAAAAATGATGATAACAGTTTTTTATTGACGTAAAACAGTTCATGATGAATGAAATCGAAAAATGAATTGAAAATCTTGCTCCTTTTCCAAGTCAATTAGAAATGAAAGGTAAGGTGAGCATTCTTTAAGGATTATTACAGACCAAACTGTCAAAATATCCCAACTGAAAATGAATTTTAATATT
Source organism: Acronicta alni (assembly GCA_964056405.1). Taxonomy (NCBI): domain Eukaryota; kingdom Metazoa; phylum Arthropoda; class Insecta; order Lepidoptera; family Noctuidae; genus Acronicta; species Acronicta alni. The sequence goes on along the minus strand of OZ043915.1, from coordinate 14,464,137 downwards.
TTATGTTAAAGTTGAAAATCTATCGAATAAATTTCACAGATTGGGGTAGCTTGATATGCTGGCCTCTGTACATACCTTTTTTTATTGTTTTTATAAGATCCAATATAAGGCTTTACGGAATAGGGGAATAATAATTTTATTTGTCATCAAAAAATACAATGTAACGTTTACTAGCATATGATGTAGGTAGTTGGCAATTTCAGTATGTTTATGGCACCAATAATTCAGCTATAAACTCCGTAGTTTATGGTAAGATTAGATTGGCATGGCAACTGGCATATGGCCCAGTGTTTAGCCAGAAAAACGCTGTATTTCTTTCCCTTTTATTGCACTAATAAATAGTTTGATATTTCTTTTATGTGTGATATTTTATTGATACTGTTAACGTCGGCTGAAGCAGGAACTTTATCGTGTTTGAATAAACGAACTCACAGAAAAACAAAAGCCAAATACGTTGTGGAAGTTCTAAAGAACAAAAATTAAGGCTGTCTTTTTTTATGTAGAAAATCCTTGCGGTCGGGAGTAGTCACCTGCTCCATAGTAGGTATATTATACTGTACTTGAGCAGTATAATATAATTATATTTTCAAAAAAATACCAGACACGGTAGCGAGTATCGTTCAAGATTTTTTGGGAAATTTAAACAAAAACATAACATACCATCACGCCTATTTTCCCCGAAGAGTTAGGCAGAGGACTAACGTTAGATACCCGTAATTTCCTGGTGTATTTAGGTCCCATCTAATATTGCAATTTTTTTAAACAGGAACAAATACAAACTCTCGAGTTGCTACCGAGACCTTAATAGAAAACCCAATAACACTGCTTGACCTGGGAATCGAATCACCCTCGAAGCACCCTCTACTATAACAGTCACGTCACTACCACAAGACTAATGAAGTAGTTTAAAATGTCTAAACAGAAACAGTTTAAAATTTATATTAAGTGGATAAAGAGGCCATTTTCGTTTTCGTACTTGTATTCAAAGAACAATGGCAAGTCTAGAACAAAATAATACCTGAGAATTTTTGGACCGTCTATGTATGAAAAAATGTTAAAACCATAGGAGTTCTATTACTTAAACATAATCACCAAGATTTTTTGTTTGAGATGGCCACAAAAAAAAGATATTACCATTTTTATATTTGAGGTTATGTCAAATTGTTAATATGAAATTCGTAATCGACACGGATTGATATAATTGTCCATCATGAACTTATTCATTAAATAATGACTAGTTTGTGATCATAATATATAATTTATATCAAAAACAATAGTCATCATATTTTAATGTTACTAAGTACCTAAACAATCCTGATTTGAGAATGGGACCCATAATCATAATGAATCATGGTATGTAACATGCATCTACTCAGAAATGGAGTAGCAACTAATCTCATTTGAGTGATCTTATTGAATCTCTAAACATGAAATCATTTTTAATTATTTCTATTTTGGTTCTGGTCCCTAATGAGTATTTAAGCCTTTGCAACTGCATTCATGTAACATACTTACTTTTATGGAATATGAAAGTATAGAATTAAGTATTTAGTTGTTGCTATTACACCTATTCAGCATTTAGGGATAAAATAAAACAGGTCTTTTTTTTAATATTTATTCATTCTCTCTTAGAAATATGTCATCTAGGAACTCTGCAGGTGCTGATATATTATCTTGGTGCCTAGCCCATCTAAGATACCATATGGATTTTGGCCTGGGAATTACTACAGGATCCTCTTAGGGTTTATTATCCTGCGAGATATTTTCATTTTTGGGTACTACTTCATCATCAACCCATATACTGTCCCACTGCTGGGCACGGGTCTCCTCTCATATTGAGAGGGATTAGGCTGTAGTCCACTGTACTCCTTCGGTTGATCTTAATTCATCAACACGGTTGACATGGAGAAATTCTCTCTTAGTACACAACCAACAGGCATGACACACTATGTGAAGGTATCAACTACAATCAAAATAAATAAAATTAGGAACTGTTTGTAATTAAACAACAAGATAACATTTGCAATCTCATATTAGTATTGCCCAGAAATTGGGTTGCAGCGGTTGATGGAAGGTAGTTGATTCATGTAATACTGAAATCCCTGTTGACCCTAACATAGTTGAAAAAGGCTGGAAGGATGATAACATTTGTAGTCTTAGTATGTTTTAGATTTGAGACGGGTTTTTCTTTATCATAAAGGCATTTCATACCTGTTCGGTTCTATTTTATTTTGAATAAGATTAATCATGTTCTGTTGTAGTTTTGTTGGGTTGTTTCTTATTATTTTGTCACTGCCTCTGTGCAATAGAACAGCCACACACTAGACAGACATTGGTATTACCTTGTTGACTTGGTCCAAATTGTATATCAACAGAAGAAACGTTTTGCTGTAAATTCTGATTTACTGCAGCCAATGAGAGTTCTCAATATGCTTCACAAAATATCATCATCATTGGTAATCTGTAAGATAAGGTAATCAATGCATATACAAACGATGCATAAAATAATTATTATTATGATAGGTTATTTTGTATGGTATGCATTTTTTGAGTAGTTGAACTTATGCTAGTTCCACAGTATTAAAAGTAAACATATAAGTAGGTTTATGTAAATCTTTAAAACTTACGATTCATGGATAAACGCAGGTGCAGAGCAAGGTACAAACTCTTGTATTTAGAATTTTTGATCCATTGGCGATTCGATATCGCTGAAGCGTGTTGACGAAAATGTTTTAATTCACGCAGATTAAACGTGTAGTCTCGCTACGTCTTTCCATCTTCGAGGCCGAGCACACAAAAGAAAAATCTTGAGGCACACTCGGAGGACAACCGTTTTAAAGAAATCAATTGGTTGTTTACAGCTGAGATCGTCCGTGAGAAAGCACAAGTCTTATGATATGGGGAAGAAAATCAGCAAAAGTCAAAATAAAGCTAAACAATTAACCAACAATATTAATAAACGTGACCATGAACAAACAACGACAATGTCACTAAGTGTTGTCATTACATTTTATTTTAGGAATGATGGCAATCTGAGATCGATTAATCGAAGAATCGATTTTTCAGGTCCATAAGATCAATTCTTAAATCGATGTGTACTGAGATCCAGAGAATCGATATTTCACCCTTGAAAATCGCCATTCGATTTTTTCATGAAATAAATACTTATATTTTAAAAATAAATACATATATTCTTCGTACCTGATCTGACTGATCTGGTAATAAAAATAATTGTTATTATCGAATTCTCTGAACCAAAAAAATACTGATTTTACTGATAAGAGATCATTTATGTACATTATAAGTTACATTATACACATTATAAATAGAAACTTGGAAAAAAATTTTTTTTTTGAAATCTCGATTCTTTGTGAATCTATTCATCAGCTAACAATTCGAATCGATTTAAAAATTGATCTTTTTCGTAAAGAATCGCCATCCCCAACCTTTTTATGAGTATTTTATAAATCTGTTGACAAAAATAAAAGTAAAGAAGCTGTTTTAACAAGCTTAGATAAACACTATTGTTTTGAATTTGGCATTGTCTTAGGGTATAATGCTTTAACTGTGTTTTATATTTTATGTATCGTTTTTTATAAAGTGGCAACTCTGAGGATCGATTTTTTTGTCAATATGGCAAATACCGGATATGAGTAATCAAGTAAAACACAATTAAATGTAATATTTTAACCTCAGCCTTTACATGAAAAACTAATTAGGTACAAAAAATGCACAAATTGGATCACTAAGATCTGCATAGGTCACATTTTTAGACGCTTCCTAAAACACTCAGGTATAATCTTGCCATTGTTCTTTAAATGACATTACTTGTAGGAGCACCTTTATTCCATAACGTAATTGTACGCGCCATAAGTACCTGTAATTTAATCTGTTTACGCCTACAGGTAAAAAAGACATTTATTATTGAATCCAGCGGCTTCCTATTTACTGTAGGAAACAAGGATAATACAATGATAAGTCGCTTTTTATCTCTTTTCGTCGCCATTTTATCAGGAAATGAACAAGATATTGCAGAGTTTTGGATGTTTCGTGTATTTTTGTTGTTTTAATTTAGATTAAAAATTCCAATTTACTTGACGTTGTCAAACGACCATATTATGTGTGTTTTGACATGTATTACGTATTTATTTATGGATGTAAAAATTATCCTCTAGTTCGAATCCAAGGCACGCACCTCTGACTTTTTTAAATCATGTGTAAATTAATAATTAATTATCACTCGCTTAAACGGTGAAGCAAAACATCGTGAGGAAACGTGCATGCTTCTCGAAGACGTGTGAAGTCGTGTTCGATACTCGTTTCGGAATAAACACCTAAACGACTGTTTATCTCTGGCAGTTTTTTGTTACCAAGATAGAAATAGCAAAGCTCAGGTGGTTAGGCGAAGTAAAAACTTTTTAAAGATTATTACAATAAAAAAGATTTTAGTTAGAAACTAGAATGTTCAAGTCATAAGTTTAATCATTTGTAAAAATATTGACGCATTATACGAATCAGGTGCACTGTCATATAAAATAATTTAAAAAAAACTAAATGAACAAAGTTTTTTAGTTTGAATGATGCAGCACTTGATTGTATCAATAAAGCTTTAGAATAATTTTCTTCTCAAACAAATATTTTTAATTAAAAGGTTTTTAATGAAAGAATTTACTAAATGAAAAATTGTCAATGCCTGCTAATTATAAATTCGAAAGTAACTCCGTCTGTGACGCTTTCGGGCCTAGACCGCTGAACCAATTCGATGAAATTTGGTACAAAGATAGATTAGATCATGAAGAAGGACGTAGGCCTACTGATCCTTTTAGGATGCGTGGTAATATTATCCTACTAAGATTATAAATGTAAAAGTTTGTGAGGATGGATGGATGGATGCATGGATGGATGGACTGAACGGATTTTGATGAAACTTTACAATATTATTATTTATACATCAGAATAACATATAGGCTATAATTTATAACGATTTTGAGTTAGTTAGCCAAATTACAACGATAATTAAAAGTAATTTTCCACGGAAACGAAGTCGCGGGCAGAAACTATAATTATAGCTAGTAAAAGTATGTTATATAATTATATTAATAAAAAAGTTAGCATTCAGAGCAGGAGTAAGTTGTTGCATACTTGTTTCAAACAATTATCTCCATGACATGTACAAACAAACAGCCTGTTTTACCCAGAAACCACAGGGCAATCTCCAGAAAACAAGAACCTAAAATATATTCCTGAAGCTGAAGCTTTAAAGTATATTAAAGCTTCGCCCGAAACCGCAGAACACGCTTGTTATATCTAACCCGCCGTCGGACCTCAGTCACGTCCCGTCACGTTCCCGTCACGCCCCCGTCCCGCGGCCGCACCGCCCCTGTCCCGTGACGCGCCCGCACGATTAATTACACCCACGCTGGACCGTACAAGAGTGTTGAAAGTAAACGAGATTTCCAACTTTGCGTATTAATAAAATGAAATTAAAACTTTTTCTTTTATATGTTTAGGTTTTGGAGTTCATTTAATTTGTTTTGGATAAAATTAATTCCGTTTTTTCAGAATACTTTCAACTATTACTTTTGATAATCATTTAAGACATAATTATAGGGCATAGTGGGAGTAATTCCACTCAAATTGGCCGACTGTGGAAGTACTCGTACTTCGTACCTTGCAGAAAATCCAAGTGAAATAAAACACTACTTTAAAGAAAGAAAAACTACTTTCGTCGGGGATTAATATAACGCGATAAAATCTGTAAAAAGTAGATTTATATAATATTTTTTCGGTAGTTATAAAATAAGGGGGTATAGCCAGAGTATTCCCCGAAGAGTTATTTAAGGTCTTCATAGTTTACCAGATTTTTTTTAGGTCCTATGTGCTAAGGCCCTAATTACTATTAACAGAGCACGAATCCAACCTCCCAGTGGCTACTGAGAAGTACCTACATAGGAAACACTTCGCCCAAAATTGGAATCGAACCTTCAGTCACGTGGCGACTTAATCTTGGCATATGATAGTTGTACGGTCCGAGTCACAAGTCCAGTAGTAGTTTCACAAATGTATCGCATCAAAACAAGTCGCACTTACGACCTTTTTCTATAACAAACATTTTGCACACATACACGATCTCGTAAATCGCACTCTTTCATCATTATCTAAACAGAAAGAGTGCGATATAATGATCATTTGCCTTAGTGACAAACCACACACTATCACCTTCTCGTAGTTATACTGTTTGACCGGTAAATGTTTGCATTGAAATCACTCACACATGTGTGTATACGCGCAGTACCGTGCAGGTGAATATGATCGTTGACGTGCTACTGGACTTATGGCCCCAGACTGTACATCAATGCTCCGCTGAATCGTCTTGCGCATTTTTATATAAAATGGACGTGACGGTATAAACTCTTTTCTGTGAATTCGTTCTTCCCACTTAGGACCGGAAAAACGTGATCTTGAAAGTAGGTACTCAAACTTTCGTTATTGAAACCTTCAAGCACGTGGCTTTGCTCAATGTCAACACCAAGGTCAAGGTTACTTACGTCAACTTTATGAATACAAGTCTTTTGCTGCCTCCAAGTAGTTTTGATGTGATTCGGATTGATTGAAGAGTGCCGGTATAATTTTAAGCACTTGAGACTTTAATGTTCCTCAAATAGCTTAGGGTTTTTAAGTGCTATTGCTAATATTAAATGGGACCCAAACCATACCGGTATATATTAGTACACCTCTGCCTAACACTTACACTTGCGACATACATAGAATTGGTAATCGGTAATAAATTTTACTGGTTGCCATAAGAATAAAGAAGAAAGAAAGAAAGAGAAAATATTTATTTGGCAACAGACGTGCAAATAAACTTAATTAATAGGAACCTAGTTAATTACTTAAAATGTTTTTTTTTTAATGTCCGCGACACTAAAGGTTACCACTCAGCATAATGCTTTGTTATGGTACAAGACCATAACAAAGCGCTGATTTTCAGTGGCAACCTAGTGAGAGTGACGTACGGATATAAAGTTAGCCGGATTTGTAATAAACTTAGAGCTTTTTTATGTAATCTTTATGTTAATTTACGTTAAACGGCTGTGACTACTTTATGACATTATCGTGTGTTTAATTTTTATTTATTTTTATGTTATTAAAAACAAAATACCTTTCTAGCTTAGACTCTAGTACAATACCCTCATTGATTCTGTGATTGGGTACTGTAGGTATATCAAGCTATGGTAGAAATTTTAAAACTTACCTTGGTGAAATTCATAACGTATTGTTGAAAATAAAGGAATATAAAAACACTTTGGGAAATACAGGTGTGATGGTATATTATGCTATAAATTGGAGTGCGAAAAGACCTCCCTATCTACGAGTGATATAGATGGTATTCCAGCGCACCATGGGTAGCTTTTATGTTTGATAGCACCTTTGCTTTAGGGGCTGAGGCAACGCCTTTCTGCACCACCGGTTGTGGGCCGCCGTATTTTGCACAGCCGTACGGATCAAATAATTATTTGAATGACCTACAGACCTATTCCGTGTCTGGGTGCTGGTGTATGCGAAATATTGTGTTTACCTACGATACCTTCTGGAGAAAATCCCAGTGTGATTGGTGATGGTTTTAAAAAAGAAAAATGACCATAAAGTCAATAATATTATCTATGAACCATAAAATACATAAATAATAAAGTGTAAAGACTTCATTTGAAAATCCTACGCAAAACGTGAGAATTTGCAGCCGTTTCGTTTTTTATTCAATGCAACTGGCATTTGAAAAATATCAGACCGGCTGCAAATTGCATATAATTAAAATAATAACATTGAATTTACGCCACTGTAGTGTATGTAAGTTAGGTAAGTATCATTAGTATTATTCTGTATGTGTGTGTAACCAGACCTTATTTAGTATTAGACAAGTAAGCATTATATTCGGATCATGTACGCTCAATCTTTGTGAACACAATAAATCGAGACGTTATTCGGAACTGATGTCTTTCTTTTACCTCGACACTTCACCACACTGTAAACCTTTTATAATGACCGTGACTCAGTGAGTATAACCGATCGATTATGTTCACTGAAAAAAAAAACTTTAATATTGTTTTTTTTTTTTGATAAAAGAAAGAAATAAACGTATTTGATAGAATGATATTTATTTCTGTAAGTAGATCTCTTAAAGACACTTTTACAAGTCAATGTTTTACATTTTTTTTAACCTAGATGGCTCCGGCATTTCCTAACTGACGACCTCTGAGAAGAAACACTGAAACAAACTAACGAAAAGCGAATCATAGTCTCTTTTAAAGTCTTGACAAAAATAGTGAACAGTGGTATTCCAAAACCATCCGGGTGATAATAATAATAATATTTCCGATACAGGGTGAAGTCTCGTTTTTGTCGAGTGGATGCCGTCCTGTGTTGCGGATCGTGTTACACCTCCTATGCTATCCTTTGCGCCCCAAATCTTGCAGTCAAAGCGATCTCTGCATAGCTACTGACGACGCTGTAGAAATAGCAAAGTTCTGGACGAACAACATTTAAAATTCGTACCATCGACACGAAGAAGAAGCGGTATGCTCTTTTTTTATAATGCTACGGTATGGTATGGTATAGTGGTTTCCGCAAATCCACGACAAAGCGCGTATTTTGCGTGCGGGTGGGAATATGTGGTTCATTCGAACCACCCTAACCCTTCGAGAAAAGCCGCCAGGCGTTTAATGTTGCTGATAGCTTCTCTATACTATTCTTGTATACCCCTAACGTGGCAAACTAGCATACGGCCCACCTAAGCATAACCGCTTACCATCAGGTGGGCCGTAGCATATAGACGCATGTAACACCAGTGGTATCATTTGCGCGTTGACGGCCCTGTAAAACGAAAGAGGAATAGTTGGTTTGGCAGTATAAGGGTGAAAGTCCCTCCGCTGCCAGCACAACGTTTCCTCGTGGAGCACTGTTGTCTTGTTGATGCAGCGCCTTTCAGAGCTCTATCTATCTATCAGCCACGGACGTCTACTGCTGAACATAGGCCTCCCCTAATGATTGCCACAAAAATTGGTATCCATCGACCTGCGACCCTTACGAGGTCATCCGTCCCCCTAGTTGGGGGCCGTCCTACGCTACGCTTTCAAAGCTCTATTGAGAACCTTGAGAGTTTTCTATAATAATTCTAGGTCCTGATGAGTTGAGAATAGTTAACCATTCATAGACTGACTACGGGAAGATTTTCATATCGATCGATCAACTCGGGTTTATCCACGGGCCTGTATACCTACCCTAATATAAATAGCATTAGTATCCATATCACCCAGTTTTTCTTCTGTATTTCCGGAATAGCATGAAATATTTTTCCATTCGTTCTTTTTATGATCGACGATTTCTTGTACGATTGCACAGGAACGGACTCAGAGAGTCTACTTAAACAACTTTTTTTTGTCGACCGTTAATATCAAAAAGAAAAAAATATATAATTATATTAGAATAATTTATTAATTGATAATCATTGATATTACAAAAAAAATAGTTAAATTGTTCATGATTAAACATGAAAATTTATAATTATTTTTCAAAATATAGGATTTGTAGTCTGGGTCCATCTCAGTTACTGCCTAAGTATTACTAAAAAATAATTTCTTAATAATTAATCATTTACATTACTAAAAAATGTTTTTATAAGAATTTAAAATCTATAATTATTTCCTCAAAATAACTGTCTTGTACCTAACTCAGTCACTGCTATAATTATTATTATGTACCTTCATAATACTGATTGGAAACACATTAATTAATGACATTCATTAATAAAAACGCATTATTAGATCGAACCCATATTAATTTAACAAGTCACGCAACAAAATAATTAGACACAATAGAAAATCTACTACGAATATTTCAATTTACTGAATATCAATCAACGCAGAGAAAATAAGAAAAAAAGATACTGATTTTGTCTGATATTTATTCCCACCCCAAGGGTTTTTGAGACAAAAAGTAGCCATTTTACTTTCGGTTAAACAGCTGAACGAAAACATCGTGAAGAAACCTGCATACCTTAATATCCTTCTGCAAGGTCTAATCTATCTCTGTACCAAATTACATTAAAATCGGGTCTGCAGTTTAGGCGTGAAAGCCTTAAAGATAGACCAAGTTAATTTCAGATTGATATTTTTTTATTAGGCCTAACATCAGTATAATAAACTTTGAACTTAGCTGTAGTAACAAATTAACAGTAGCGTCTACACTACACTAGACATTATCTATATCATCCATATCATCCGTATCATCCGTATCATTCGTATCATCCGTATCATCCGTATCATCCGTATCATCCGTATCATCCGTATCATCCGTATCATCCGTATCATCCGTATCATCCGTATCATCCGTATCATCCGTATCATCCGTATCATCCATATCATCCATATCATCCATTAATCGTATAAAAAGCCATAGAATCGTAAAAAGTAGTTTTATTTCAACAATCAAATCGTTATATCGTTAATTCAACACAGAACGTTAAAAATAAACTTCACAAATTCTTTCATTACAATATTAATCTAAATAGCATTTCTTAAGCTCGGTGATCTAGCTGTTCTTTTTCATTAGACCAAATAATATGCTGTCATCAATTTCCATTTGAACAACAATGTGGATTATCTTTTGTATTGGCTGTGAAATTGTCTACAATATGATACGGAGAATCTTGTAGTTTAAATTTAAATTGAATTGCTTCAAATATTCCAAATTTCTTTGAAATATGAACCGCGATGTACTCAATATTAATGAATAATTTTAGACTATTTTCTAAGATACTTATAATTAAATTAAACTTTAAAATAGTATAAGAACAAATAAGCTATTATGCTAAAACCCTTACAAACGTATTACGAAATTTTAAAGACTATACATTTTCCAGTTAGGGTTTTTACACTATTTGCATTCTTACAACTAGTATTTTTGTGCGTTTTTCAAGTATTTATTCTTTGTGGAAACAAACCTATTGTGACATTTGACTCACACAGTGGGAAAACGAGTCTCTGGCCCAGAATTCGGCTCTGGCTACATCCTTCGATGACACGATACAGCGCTATCGATGATAGATGTCGGTTTTTGCAAACCAATCCATTGAATTGGAACTTCGCCAGCCATAAATCCATGTTCTGTGTTTGCTCAGAAATCTTGTTACGAGGATTTTTTATGCTTATAAAGTTAAGTAGGTGCTGACTTACATTTCCATAGAATAAAATGTGTTAGATGACAGGTAAATTAACCGTTTACAATACATTGAACACTAAAAAAAAAGATTTACACGAACTTTGTACCCGAAACCAGTGCTCGGATAAAACGGTTGTCAAACTTTTTGCGCTTTGGACAACTACGAACGCGATAAATGACAACCGCCGATCCGACGTCTGTAAGCACAGCTTTACCTTGCAGATAAAAATAAACAAATTATCATCTTATACAGCTTTAATGTACACTTATTTTTTTGTAACACAAATATAATACTATCTTTTTCAAAAGATAGTTAGTAGGTAAGGTAGCATCGTTCGACATCGAACTAACTGTAAAGTAAGTCGTGTCGGTTGAAAAGCAAAACCTTGCTTTTCAATAGGTGTCACTGACGTCACCATAAAGACGTAAATTCTGAATGTGAAGGCAAAATTCGTCGTGGCGGGTGGGACTCGCGGTGGCTTAGCGGTCATAGCGTCTGGTGTACCTAACCAGAAGACGCAGGTTCGAATCCTGCCCGCGGTCGAATTTTTCCTTCGCTAAATAACTTTACAAATATAATAATTAAGGGTTGTACGTCCAATTTTGAGAAATAAAAAAAATATTTGTTTATTGCTGGTATACCGAGAGCAATAAATACATATTGAGTTATTAATTAAAATTAGTAATAATACAGGTGCTGATTTATAAGTACATATATATATACCTACCTATAATGGGCACTTTTAATACCTAAACCTACCTTTTTCTACTGAAATATCTAATTATGTAGTTATTATAGGAATAAAAACATGAGTTCGTTCCATCGTAGATCACAGTGTCGCACTGGTGGTGAAAACGTAGGTAGATCAAGATTAAAAAAATACATATATACATACATACCATCACACCTGTATTCTCCGAAGGGTTAGGCAGAGGTGTACTAATACACCCACATTTCGCCGGTATGTTTTAGGTCCCATGTAATAGGGGGCGAGCCTATTGCCATTAACCGGGCACAAATCCAGACTCCGAGCTGCTACTGAGAATTTCATTGAAAAACCCAATAACACTTTGCTCGACCTGGGGATCGAACCCAAGACCTCTAGCGTAGCAGTCGGAATAAAAAAAAAAAAAAACAAAAAAAACGAGGTTCAACAACATTATTATTAGGTATTTACAGTCGGTTGCAATAAAACGTTATTCCAACCGTTGGTAGTTTTGGTTACTGGAGACATATCTCTAGTAAGCAAGATATGTTATTAAGAATCATAATCATAATTTGATCTGTTCATGAGCCCATCAATATCTAGAAAGAATTATAAAAACCGGACATGTTCGTATCGGACTCGCCCACCGAGGGTTTCGTACAAATTTGTAGATATAAAATTATTATTATGAATAGTTTAGGAATCGAATCTAATTACACATATTTAGTATAAGACGATGCTACTGGCCAAATTCTGGGTCAACGGAAAGTACTCTATAAATTTTAATTCCCTTGAGAGTGGCGAAATATTTGGCCGTATCTTTTTTTTTTACTCTAACTTAGGGCTTGATTTTTTCACAGCTTCAAGGTACTGTAGACCTGAGTACCTATATGGTTTCAATTTCAACTTGAAACCTCTACGCGTTCCTGAGATAAAGGGTCTTGATAGACAGACAGACGAACAACAAAGTGATGCTATAAGAGTTCTGTTTTTTTTTCCTTTTGGGGTACAGATCCCTAAAAATAAATGATACTGTTTTACACCGCGCCTCAGAAAAATATGGGTTTAAAAATGACCTACTATTTCATTCGACATGATAGATGGCGCTATCCACCACATTCTATTTTTAAAACCTAAATTTATTGCCCACTAATGTATAACTCTCAAAACGTTTTCTTATTTCAAATGTTTACTCGTTTGAAAAACAAATGGTTTTGACCGAATAGTGCTCTTGTGAGTTGTAAGACCGTAGTGTTTGGATTATCTGAAACCTAGCTATTATCCGTGGTTTCATACGCATCCGAAAGGACCTTTTGAGACATAAGGTAGCCCTATATCCTTCTCCGAGGTCTAATCTATCTGTATACCATATTTTATCAATAATATTATTGGACAATTTTACACAGCACCATCTAGTCCCAAACTAAGTAGAGCTTGTACTATGGGTACTAGACAATGGATATAATATTAATATACGTTTTTTTTGTAAATAAATGCATATAATACTTACATAAGAAACACTCAGACAAACGCAAATTATGTTCATCACAGAAATATTTGTTTCTTGTGGGAATTGAGCCCACGACCTGGTGATCAGCAGTCTGACACGCGAACCGCTAGACCACAGACGTCGTCTATCGATTCAGCGGCTTACGTGTAAAATCGTAACAGATAGACAGTTACTTTCATACTTATAAACACCCCATAAAACTTAGCTCCAGACCTCAAGTGTGCCAATAAATGAATCTTGTCTACCAAATATGTTCGCATAAAAACTCCCCAAACAGCATTCAAAGCAAATAAAATCTCAAATGTCAAAACGGATCGCATCGCAAACAACAGATTACATTGGACAGCTATCCCGCAAACAACACCAGTATTAAAATAATAGTCGGGGAATGGAACTTTAAATTGAATCGCATCCCACGGGATCCACCAGTCATTTCCAGCTCGGAAAACTTTTGCAAAACATTATGTGATTTTTTTGTTGTTGTTGTTGACGGATAGTTGTGTAGTATCGCTATTTAGAGAGTTAAGGTTAGAGGCGCTCATAGTTATAACTAAGCTGGTTATCTGATCTGCAAGGTTAAGCTGCGCTAGTCGCGGCCAGTTTGCGGGTGACCCTTCTTAACACATCGTGACACCTTCGTGCTTCGGAGAGCACGTAAAGCCGTCGGTCCCGGTTGTCATACGATCAGCTATGACAATCGTTGGGTAGTCAGAAGCTCGAAAATCCTGACTGCCAGACTATCCTCAGGATATCGGTATTAGGTACCCAGAAATTGGGTTGCGGTAGTCTGATGGCAGTCGCTTCGTGTAAAATACCGATATTCAGCCGCATCTGGTTACACTGGAAGCCGACCCCAATATAGTTGGGAAACAGTTTGATGGATGGTGAGTAAAGGATAATTATTCTGTCTGTCCATTTATTATACACGGAACAAAATATTTGTATTAAATACAGGTTAGGTAGTTGATCCGAGTCTGGGTGTTTGTGTATATAAACAAGTGTAAACGCACCCACGATACGGGAGATAATTCTAGTGAAGAGAAGGTTTAAAAAAAACTATCTATCTATTTATTATCTGCATACCTTAGAGATTCTTCTCGACGGTTTGTGAAGTCTGCCAACCCGCACTAGGCCAGCGTGGTGGACTGTAGCCTAATCCCTCTCAATATGAGAGGAGACCCGTGCCCAGCAGTGGGACAGTATATGGGTTGATGATGTTGATGTTGTTGATCTATCTATCTATCTATCTATTACTCAGCTCAATTCCCCCCAACTCAAACTCTCGGACACAATAGAACAAAAATGGCGCTTAAAGTTTATTCTTTTCTATTCTAAAATTAAAAACTTACTAGTCTGTGTTTTATCTCATATCCCCAAGTAATTTTTTTTTTCAAAAAGTAGCCTATGAGTATCTGAGAGTGCAATATAGTCACATTTTATCAAAAACCATAAGGCTATTAAAGCGAAAAAAGATTAACAGACAAACTAACTAGAAAGAGGAATAGATATTTATTCTCAAGAAAAATGATACAGAAAAGTTCTTATAATTTACTTAGTAGGTACAGTACAGTGTGCGAGGGAAGGCCGCACTGATCCAGCGAGGGACCACAATCTGTCATGGTCGTGGCGAATTTCACGGATCCCATGGGGATATTGAAAGGCACACTACAGGGCAAGTGAAGGCAAACTAGTACGGTTTTTAGCCGGTACGAGTCGACATACCCTGCTACCTCCCTAGGTGGTGGATGATACAGTAGGATATTCCGTACTATACAAAACGAAAGATATAGTACCTACAACGTGTTCCGCCCTTGTACAGGTATGCAAATATTACTTTTAATATTATTTTATTAATTTTATGGTAGTTCTACTATCCTATCCTGTCCTACTTCCTATCTAATATATAAAATTCTCGTGTCACAGTTTTCGTTGCCATACTCCTCCGAAACGGCTTGACCGATTTTGATGAATTTTTTTTTGCTTATCGGGGAGGTCTGAGAATAGGCCAACATCTGTTTTTCATACCACTATTTTTTTTTTATGGCAAAACAACGTTTGCGGGGTCAACTAGTTAAATTATAAATGTGAAAGTTTGTGAGGATGGACGTATGGATGGATGGATGTTTGTTACTTTTTCACGCTAAAACTACTGAACGGATTATGATGAAACTTTACAGTAGTATTATTTATGCATCAGAATAACATATAGGCTATAATTTATAATGATTTTGAGTTAGCTAAGCTTTTAATTATCGTTGTAACTTTAGGCAAGTTAACTTGGCTAAAGTTACAACGATAATTAAAAGTAAGATTTCCACGCGGACGAAGTCGCGGGCAGAAACTTATTTAAGATATAAGTATGGATTTTCTATTGCATTTATTTCTTGATTTTGCAACGCTGTATTTTATGAACTAAACAAAGGCTGACACCTTTCCCGAGGAAACTTACTGCAGCAAAACGGTAGCGCTTTGTTTTTAAATTTTAAGTAAGCTCGGCAATCTTTTCTATAAATAATGCAATAAATTGTGCAGCATTTTGTTCTTTTTAGAAGTCAAAGTCAAGTCAAATAATTTATTCAAGGTAGACTACTAGATAGTACTTTATGAACGTCATTTTTACATTTAAGACAGCCCCCAAAACGCCCGCCCTTCACCGCCTCCTAGTGTTTTAGCTGGGAAGAAGAAGCGGCGCAACAAATTCCCCAGCAACACATTTCTGTCTTGTAATTTACTCATGTAAATAGCGGTAAAATTATATAAAACAAAATTTGATGTTGCTTAAATTTACTATTCTATTGCTTTATGTCAGCACATGTTTTTACATCGAAATTTATACTCAAGCATCATCATAAAAAGAAGCCAGAGTTTATAGTTTGGTGGTGCTAGTATTCTGCTTTAGATGGAAGTAGCAAGGGTTTGTCCTGGGTACCACAGCATCACCTCAATATTCTGTCGGTAAGCCAAAATATGCTGTTGTATTTCGGTTTATGTTCCTTAAACTTAATCATGTTAGTGAAGTCCTTCGCGACACAGGGCTAATTCCCTAGTGCAGGGACTGTCTTTTTAATGAAAAAACAATGCACTTAGTGAGCTACTTTTTAAATTACTGGGCGTGTTTATTACACTTATTAACTGAGGTTTCAAGGTAACAAGGCGCTAGTAGTACTGGTATTCTCTATGTGACTATTTCGATGAAAAGGTTCATCATCAGCCCATATACTGTCCCACTGCTGGGTACGGGTCTCCTCTCGCAGATGAGAGGGATTAAACTCTTTCACGATGTGAAATGTGTGTTATGTCAACTGATGATAGTTGGTTAATTATATTCAATGTTTTTTGCGTTAATTTAACGATTACAGACATAAGTTTTTCGTACGGTCATAACAAAACCTCAATTGAATTATAAATTAAATAAATAAAACAGTTTTTACTGAATTTCATTAGTGCCAAATACGAGACAAACCGACTTGACTCTGTTTATTTAAGTAAATAAGTTACGATGGGACAAAAACTTCACGGTACAGGACAGTTAAGTCGCTTTAATGTTAGAGCATTCGATCTTCTAGTAACTAATTATATAAACGGTTTTTTTTTTTAATTTGTTTTGTCTATTATGTTCATAACCATTCATTAGGATTAAGATGTTACTTTTGTCTATGGATGTGAGCAGTCCTGAAAGGTTCTGCTAAAAATCCTATTAATATTATAAATGTGAATGTAAGTTTGTGAAGATGGATGGATGGATGTTATTATTTCATGCTAAAATTATTGAACGGATTTTGATGAAGCTTTACAGTATTATTATTTATATAGTCATCTGCCCGGGACTTCGTCCGCGTGGAAAAGTTACTTTTTACTATAGTTGCCATTTGGCTAATTAACTCAAAATCGTTATAAATTATAGCTTATATGTTAATTATTCTGATGTATAAATAGTAATACCTACTGGAAGGTTTTATCAAAATCCGTTGAGTAGTTTTAGCTTGAAAGAGTAACAAACATCCGTCGATCCATCCATCGTCACAAACTTTCACATTTATAATATTAGTAAGTATGGATAGGATAGGATGTTTTATTAGTTTTATTGAATATTTACTTGTATAATAGAAATAGTCATTCCTTTATTTTCATAAACAAAAAATAATCTGGTTTGCACTGTAAACCTACTACCCTAATTTTGTCCAGTGAAATTGCGATAAGGCCGCCCATTGTGTCTTCAAATAAAAAATGTATGTGTCTAATTACTTGGTGTGCAATAAAGTATAAGTACATTATAATTTATTTAAAACGGTACATACCAATTACAATAACTGAAGACACAGAAACTTATACCTACTACATTTTACTAAAATAAATACAAACACGATTATACATTCTTCTCACAAAAACGCAAACATTCTGACAGTATAAACGGCCATTCATCCAAAAACAAGTCACAGTCAGGATTGGCGCACAGGAGAACGTTTAGAGCAGACAGCCAGCGTGGTATTGGTGACTTAGCACGCGCCATGGTGCGACACCAGGGCACGGCAAACAAAAGGTGTCTTCGGTTGCGACGGTAGTTGTTGGGAACAAAAAATCTACACAACTCATCATGCAGATCAGGTGCATCAATCTTACCCCGGAGTATTTTGCACATTATTATAAGTTGGTGCTTTAATACAAATAAATTAACGTCGGCATTGAATGCGCCAACCTTACCACAACTACCAACATTAAGGTTTTGCGTCGGACCTCAGTAGATTAGTTGCCATCACAAAAACACCGCCACACATTGTCGGAGCTACCTCGTTCGTCCATTCATAAATAATCGCCACAAAAGGCCGTGTAAAAACGACCAAGAATGTTGATCCTGTTATTTAGGACTTAAGTAAGTATATGTCTGTCCGTCTGTATTAACCCTTCAAGTAACGTAATGTTTTACTTGAAGTGTTAAGACAGACTTATAATTGTGTCATATCTGTAGTATCTGTAGTATCTGTAGTATCTGTAGTATCTGTAGTATCTGTAGTATCTGTAGTATCTGTAGTATCTGTAGTATCTGTAGTATCTGTAGTATCTGTAGTATCTGTAGTATCTGTAGTATCTGTAGTATCTGTAGTATCTGTAGTATCTGTAGTATCTGTAGTATCTGTAGTATCTGTAGTATCTGTAGTATCTGTAGTATCTGTAGTATCTGTAGTATCTGCAGTATCTGTAGTATTTGTAGTATTTGTAGTTTATTGTAATTATATTTTTTTCTCGACGACGGTGTGGTGAAGTATGCCAACCCGCACTAGGCAAGCGCGGACTGGTAGACTAGTGGACTGTAGCTTAATCCATCTCAATCTAAGAGGAGACCCGTGCCCAGCAGTGGGACAGTATATGGGTTGATGATGATTCCGAACTGGCTTTTTGAAAAAGGAACGGAGAAAACGTTCTCTCCATTCATAAAAATTCCCACCTATACAATCAGGAGATTTCTACAGAGCTTACATCTACAAATTACAATATCTACCAAATCCTTTTGTCGGACAGGGTTAGGCCGACCCAACCCTGCCTTAATTAACTCAGGACCCGACCAAGATTTCAATTATAATGGTACCAAAGCTATGCTTAAAACATTATCATTTGCACTCTGAATGTAATGGAATGTAGTTTATAGGAGTTAGTTCTGATATAGATTTTAGGTACGGTAATTGAAGCAGTATAGTTAGATTTTCATTAAATTTGAATGACAGATGAAAATACATTATGACGGAGATAGAGGACTAAGCACTGGGTAGAGTGAAGAAATATGTTAAAAGGTTTATAATGAAAAACATTATTAACCTAAAGTAACAGTTGAAGAACATATATTTTAAGGCAAAGCCGCGAAGTAAGCATTTACATTTTAATTAATTAATAATTTATTTTCTCTAAGAGATAAATCCAAAGGAATAAATAATAAAATAATAATCTTAACATGTACAATATATTTGTTGACCGCTGGTACCCAAAGTTAGATTTAACTTATGGTATCATTATCTATGGAGAGAGCCATGCTTGACATGAGATTACAAGGTTGCGTTCGCAATGTCAAAATCCGACGTCGCAAAAAAATACTTGACATCATCTATAAATTGTGACACTAAAGTGACCATGGGCGGGACACCTGGCAAGGAGACACGATGGTAGGTGGAGTAAGCTTGTTACAAAGTGGTATCCTAGAATGGGTAAGCGAAGCGTAGGACGTCCGGAAACCAGGGGGGCTGATGACATAAAAAAGGTAGTAGGAGCAAATTGGATGAGTAGACAAGTGACAGAAAATGTTAGCATAAAAGAAAAGAAGGCTTATACTCAGCAGTGGGATAATACAAGCTGAGAATGATTACTATGATAATGGTTACCAGGGCTCTTGTAATTAATTGCAATACTTACACCTCAGCCTATTCTAGAGTGCTAAAATACAGGCCTAGGCTTAGTTTAGACTCCAGATCTCCCACAAATTACAGATCAAACTTGTCATGTTTTCTTAATGTTCAAAATAAGTACCTACTACCTAGACCTACCAATTGTAAAACTTTTCTCAATTTTGTATCCCTAATATTGTAATTTGTGGAGATGAAATAAACGCATTTTTATTATTATTATTATTATTTCGGGGAATATAGGTGTGATGGTGTGTAGTGATAATAAAATTACAGTACATAAAAAACTTGACTGCAACAAATATTTTAAAGTAGATACGTATTTTCTTATTCAATTCTGAGCAGTTAGTAAATATTTTTATACAGTACAAACAACCCGCTTTCGCTTTGCAGAGGTACAATGTACCTACTACATGCATGTATTATAAACCTTTCTCTTGAATCACTCTCTTTTGCTGAAAACCGTTGTGTAGTTTAAAAGATCTAAGCGTACAGACAGCGGAACCGAATTAGTTTTATAGTATCTAAAGATTAAGATAAATTGCAAATTAATTTATTAAACTAAATGGTCATCTTCGTTTTTAAGAGGTGGTCAGTACAAAGCAGACTAAGTTTTGCCTAGTCCACTGAAGCGTAAAATCAACCTCCTTTCTCCATTTTTGCGAATATTACGACCACAAAAGGAACATTTGATTTGGTATCTAACCATCCCTTCAGAAAACACAGGAAAAGGACCAATTTGCCCAAGAATAAAAATTGTGGAATATTACTTTTTGTTCGCCAATAAAATTCACGGACGGCGCAGATTTACCAAACAATTGGGATTCGCCCTGCGAAGGGCAAGGAAATGTGCCAATAGCACGGACCCATTTACATAGGGTTGCCATATTTTGTTATCGTTTCTCCATATCAAAATTTTAAAATTACTATCTGCCAAATAGGGCTGCTACACGTGAGGTCTTTAGTTTGATTCCCAAGTTGTGCAAAGTATTATTGAGGTTTTCTATAAATTTAGTAACAGCATGGAGTTCAGATTTGACTAGTTTAATACAAGGCACTTACCATAATCTAACCTTTGGGACACAGACGACAAGATAGCGTATGTAATTTAAATAGTTAAATGGGTTTAAATTTTCTAATTTTGTTGTATTTATTTTTTTGCATGTTCAATAAATAAATAAAGGACATCATGAAGGGAAACGATAGAAGGGAAGACACCAAATATACTTCACCAAATACTAATGTAAGCAATTTTTTGCTGTGTTTTTTTTTCTTTAACTGTCTCATTAGTCTAGTGGTCGCAAGCGCAACGCTAGGGTCCTGAGTTCGATCCGGTCGAGCAGTGTAATAGAGTAATGAAACATCTGTTTTTTTTTTTCGATATTTCAGGGTTGGTTTTATAGTGAACGTTGTTTATAATCATGAGTACTTTCACCCCCTAAAAGGTTAACAGTAAATTAAAAATCACCGCGCTCAGAATTGTATGAAACTCTTCGTAGGCAGATGGTAGATATTTACATCTACCACAATATAGACGTCTAATAAAAAACATTTTACTAACATTTTTTATAAAAAAGTTGCGTGTGATAAAATATTTTAACGCATAAAAATTAAACAAGGCGAGAGTGATTTACTTTAAAAACCGTATGTGAAACTAAAAATAAAACTCAACCTAGACTAACGAAGTCTTTTAAGAAAAAAATGACATTTATAAATGGCATTTTAAAGTTAAAAACTCTATGGCAGCCCGTCGTGAACGTAGACGTCTGCGAATGAAGACAAATTCACGATGGAGGCAACCCTAGGCGGACTCATATTTCATCCGCGAATCAGACTCCCCATTGATTTGTCATTGTCGTAAGGGTACGGCGTGTAGCAAAGATATAGAAATAATGGAACTGGCTTTAGGGCAGCCCTAGTAAAATATCGATTTCTGACTTGTCACAAAATAAATAAAAAAAATCTTATATTTTAAACGCGAGCGCGGAACCAAATATTCCATATTTTTGTATCGTTTATTTGTAATTGATTGACACTATCCATTT
Source organism: Acronicta alni (assembly GCA_964056405.1). NCBI lineage: Eukaryota > Metazoa > Arthropoda > Insecta > Lepidoptera > Noctuidae > Acronicta > Acronicta alni. The sequence continues at coordinate 14,442,269 of OZ043915.1, read as the reverse complement.
GTGAATAACATAAGTTTAGTTTAATTGAGTTATAAAAAAATAACACGCATCAAATTGTGGACATGTAAAAAAATCCTTGAGCTAGCCTTCTATAGCAATCGTTATGTACCGATAGGTTTCATCACCATCATCATCAACCCATACACCTGTCCACTGCTGGGTACGGGTCTCCTCTCATATTGAGAGGGATTAGGCTATAGTCCAACACGTTGGCCTAATGCGGCTTGACAGACAAAGCAAACAAAGCGTCGAGAAATCTCTAAGGCACGGAAGTTTGCTCACGACCTTCACCTTGACGTTCCGTTTCGTAACTGCACGATTACTTATTTTTGAATAAATCAAAAACATTCATATCTTTTAATTCCCAACTCCTAGCGACTCAATTTTTTTTTTCATAATATAAACTTGCATGTGAACGGTGCTTCTTTAATTTTGGGTCCAATCTCGCCATTCTTCTTTATAATGTTGAAAAAAAAGGAAATAATATTAATTGAGATATTTACAGACTGATAATTTAATTTTTCTGTGAAAGAATAACATTCGGGCCAGTAAGTAACCTTGATGCAACCGCAACCATGAGTCTAGAGAATTCTAAATATACCATTTTATTTTTCGAATTCCTTGGAGACATTTTAAAGTCCACGCGCTTCTAGACAGCTGACATCATTGGAAACTATAAAAGGTCTGATTTTACGTTCGCCGAAAGTGTGGGACGGAATCGACGTCGACACGAATGTATCAACCAAAGCTTTTGTTCAGTACCAGCTAATTTCACTAATGACGACATCGCTGACGTCATTGTACCGACAGCATGAAAAATTTGTACTTCACAAAATATGACGTGGTTTCGTGTGTATTGCAAAAAATCGTAACATGACTATTTATTATTATAGGTTTTTTTTATGTAGCCTCTTTTGTGTCTCACTGGAGGGCAAAGGCTTCCCCTATCTTAGTCCAGGACTCTCTATCCTGTCTATATATATAGGTTAATTAATTTGTAAATATGTTGCATTTTGAAATTATTGCCTCATTAGTCTAGCAGTCGGTTGAGCAAAGTGTTATTGGGTTGTCCTATGTGCTTACTCTCAGTAGCATCTAAACATACTGACAAACTGGAGATGCACATTGGTACACCTCTGCCTAACCCTTCGGGGAATATAAGCGTGACGGTAGGTTATGTTATCAACATAACATAACATAAACATACAACACTAAATAGTAAAATACATCAAGTGACGTGACTTGACTGCCCGTTTGCTGTACCGGTTAAATTGGTAACCGGCACCATCTAGTATTAATTAAATATTTACTTGTAAAAGTGACTTTAAATTATTTACATACCATCACGCCTGTATTCCCCGAAGGGTTAGGCAGTGGTGTACTAATGTACACCCACATTTCGCCGGTATGTTTAGGTCCCATGTAATAGGGGGCGAGCCTATTGCCATTAACCGGGCACAAATCCAGACTCCGAGCTGCTACTGAGAATTTCATAGAAAAACCCAATAACACTTTGCTCGACCTGGGGATCGAACCCAGGACCTCTAGCGTAGCAGTCGCGCCTAGGATCACTAGACTAATGAGGCAGTCAGTTTAAATGATTTATTTACAGAAATAAATATCATCATCAGCTACGAACCCCTAGTGGGAGCTGTCTTTTCTCAACCCATATACTGTCCCACTACTGGGCACGGGTCTCCTCTCACAAAATGAGAGGGATTAGGGTATAGTCCACCACGCTGGCCTAGTGCGGGTTATCAGACTTCACACACCGTCGACAAAATCTCTAAGGCATGGGTTTCCTCACGATGTTTTCCTTCACCGTTTATGCGAGTGATAATTAATTATTAATACGCAAATGATTTCGAAAAGTCAGAGGTGCGGGCCCGGGATACGAACTCGAGACCTTCGACTTGGCAGTCCAATGGTCATACCACTAGGCTATCACTGCCTGATCTTTCTAAGTTTTTTTTAAATACAATAGCAAAATACGAAACCTCACTTCTGATGGTAACTGTACCTACATTGAATGCAGCAAAAATTATTCGCGTGGATTTTAAGCGACGTGTTGATTGATATTCGGCAAGTTAAGCTGGGTTCACGTTTGAAGGTGAATTTTAATTTGCGAACTTGAAATCAAATCGTGTCTACAACATTTTGAAGTGTTATAAGCACGCGATATATTTTCTCCTGCAGTGAAGAATTATTACCTCTCGTTTACGATTGGAATCCATACTTCCCTTCAACTTTATAAATGCAAAAGTAAGACTGTTTGTCACGATTTCAAGCCTAAACAACTGAACCGGTTTCTGTGAAATCAGGTACAGATATAAATCTGTATATATGCCGTAAGTTGGCCAAAGATTTTCATAGTGGGGGAATTTCACGCATGTATTAAATGTATGAAATTATGAATGCGCGATAGTGGGGGTAGTCCCCCACTATAAAATCTTCGGCCAACAGCTTAATCGCCGGTAACTGAACCTAATTTCATCAAAATTGGTGCAGTGGCCTTGGACCGCCAAGGTCTAATCTATATTACATCTGGAGAAGGACATGGTGATCTTTTGTCTCAAAAACCTTTGAAATACGGGTGACACCACGATCGACAGCCAATAAAATTAAATTAAAACAAAGACCTTGTTAAGACAAAAGCTTGATTATGTTTTTTTTTATTGTACTAAGGTGGCAAACAAGTATTACGGCCCACCTGATGGTAAGCGGTTACCGTAGCCTATAGACGCTTGCAACACTAGTTGAGTATAGGGGTCAAAGTCCTCCCACTGGCGACACAACGTTTCCTCGTGGAGCACTGGCAACTTTGCTCCCCGTAAGAAACACAACACAGTTCAAAGCAGTGTTCTTTTACTTCGATTTTCAGCAATCTGAAAAATAAAAAATGCAATGTATTTCCTTAGGATGCATTCTATCTCCGTTCCAAATTTTATTGAAACCTGTTCAGTAGAGAAGGATAAAAGGTAACAAATAAACAGACAGGCAAATAGTTCCGCATTTATAATATTAGTATTAGTTTTAGCTGCGATTTCTGAACGAGACGTAGTTCATCATTCTTCGAGTTTGGGTTTGGTTTCCAGTTTAACAAGAAATGTTAGTATTTTACACGAAGTGATTGCCATCAACCACGGCAACCCAATTTCTGGATTAATACCGATATCCAGAAGATAGACTGGTTGTCAGGCTTTTTGAGGTTCTGACTAAAACTAACAACTGTCATATACGTTCGTATGACAACCGGGACCGATGGCTTTACGTGCTCTCCGAGATACGAGCAAGACTTAGTTATTGCTTTATTCATTCGGGGCTTGCATTCACGAGGTTAACACACGGGTAAACACATCCTTCTATCGTTTTTCTGGATAAATAATAGCCTAAATAACAATAAGTGCTGATTATAAACTATAATAAAATTGTAGTACTGAGATGCTTCATAGAAAACTTCTAATACTTAATGTTTATGGCATATACTCAACAATATGTTTAGAATAGCATAAGCACACAGACAAATATTCTTATAGACGCATGGACACACACACAAACACTAACATACTATAATACTTGTTATAAACGTACTTGCTTTATCGTACATACAAATAAAGATCCTAATATGCCTATTTTTTAGATCGAATGACACATAAAAAAACATGAACAAGTAACTCTTCGTGGATCCAAAGTTTTTAGATATCCATTTTCAAATATCGATTTAGCTGAATTGATACCTGAGCGATGCAATCTTGGCATTCAATTCACGGAATTTGAACCGGTGAATACGTATAGATTTGTTTGAATAAAACTGAATACGATGCAGTTCATATCTATAAGTCTCTTTGATATTTCAACGGCTTTTAGAGGTCGAGAAGACAATATTAAAGGAAAAACAAACGGAGGAAACACAAAAAAAATAATTATGTTTCTTACTTACTTTCTTTCTTGAAAACTGTTTAATCAATCTTGAGGTCGTATTTAATTATTATTTTTATTTTTATTTCAATGTTATAAACTATTTTTATTATGATTTTGAATCTTCGCACGGAAACACTAGCCACCAGGTATTTTCGACTCGTGACGTCACTCCGTTAGTAAACAATAATAAAGAGATTGAAATAAAACTACTTTTTACGGATTTTATCGCGTATATTGATATTATTAATCCCAGATATCATATTGATATAATCCCATTGAGGGATTAATAATATCAATATACGCGATAAAATCCGTAAAAAGTAGTTTTATTTCAATGTATAATATTCGCGTAAATGTCAGAAATCAATATAATAATAAAGAGCACGACAAAAATCATGATTCTGTACTATCAGAGTGACGTCACGTTAGAACCTAACTACCCTCGTTAAATTTCTCCTTAAGCTGTATACACCAATACAAAATAATCACCTACAACAAGGTAGTTTACATTTAATAGAACGTGAGACGTCGAAATTGGATTACCTATTCGGGTCGTTCGTAACGTATACGTCACTATTATAGGATCAACATGATCGGGCATATGCGCCCGTGTGCCAGTATTTGCCGGGTTACGTATCGTATTTAGCCCCGTTATGACGCGATAGGTTGGTAATAAAATTGTGGTACACGATGGTGTTGATACTGTAGGATCCGTTGATGAACTGTTTATTTATTTATGCTATGGTTATTTTGTAGAATAAACGGTGAAATTTTTGATAAATTACGATACTGTGTTTTAGGCTTTACCTGGTGAACTATAATCTAATCACTCTCATTCTGTGAGGAGACCCGTGCTCAACAGTATATGGGTTGATGATGATGATATAAAAAATTGCGGAAGTAATTTAGTCTGTTTATCTGACTTTGTCTGTTACCTTTTCACGTCGAAATCGCTGAACACATTTTAATAAATTTTGGCAAGGAGACAAACTGCATCCTGAGAAAGGACACAGGCTATCTTTCTACTATATAATATTATAAATGTGAAAGTTTGTGAGGATGGATATTTGTTACTCTTTCACGCTAAAACTACTGAGCGGATTTTGATGAAACTTTACAGTATTATTATTTATACATCAGAATAACATACAGGCTACAATTTATAACATTTTGAGTTTATTAGCCAAATTGCAACGATAATTAAAAGTAAATTTTCCACGCGGACTAAGTCACGGGCAGAAGCTAGTTTATTTCATAAATGCAACTGCCCGCGAATTCATACGTACTCTAAAACGTATGAATTCGCGGGCAGTTGCATTGTATACTAAACACAATAATTGTTTATTAATTTCATAACTAGTTCCCTTTTTTCCGCCACTATTGAACTGCTTCATTAGCGTAGTGGACGTGAGCACGACTGCTACACTTGAGATCCTGGGATTGACTCCCAGGTTCAGCAAAATATTGATGGATTTTTATGAAAATCTCAGTAGCAGCAAAGTTTGTCAGTTGCTTTATATAGTTTATTAGTCACTACTGTTTGTAAATGGGAGAACTGTTTAGAACTTTATTTTATGCCTAGCTGTATTTTATTTAATTGTAATCTTCGCAACATCCCTAAATTCTTCTCTCATTTAAGTATCCAATTTATAATTATTATTGTACCGAACATCATTGTAAACCACTATAATTTAAAAGAGTAACCATAGAGTTTCTTGCCGGTTCTTCTCCATAGGAAACGACCAATTTGGAACCGTGCACCTAGACTCGACATTTTATAAGTGCCTGTATATGGTTTATATGAAAATAAAACTATTTAGATTGATTGATTGATTGATTTGGAGTTGTGCCTGATTAATAAAAATAGAGTCAAATATACCGGCGAACTGTGGTTGTACAGTCAACAAAAGTGTTAAATATACAGACAGCAAACGAAATATGCATTTTTATACAGATTTCGACATAAATAATTACACGCCAAAGGGTTAGGTATGTAGCTGCTTACTATACCTACGTTTTGACACATATTGCGTGATACATTATTACACTATCTTTATCAAAACAGATTATTAATTAGCTGCATGTATACCTTACTCTTTTGTTGACCGTACATTAGAGCACCTCTACCTAACCTATGGTCTGTTATGTGTAGTAATTAAACACTAGAAAAATTGTAGGTGAGTTATCGGCCCTTAAGGCTGGGTCCTTAAATAAGACGTATGACTTTTGCCAGTCACTTTTTATTTTAAAATAACCAAAATGAAAATTCCTTTGAAAATGTCAGCAATAGTTTCCTAGCATCTAACAATAGGGGAAAAAAGCTTTTAGAGAACAGCGCTTTTATTATTAATCAAGTCTATTGTCCTTTTAAAATGAAACAGTTGTTAAATTTTATCTTCATAGGATTGTCTTTGATAGAACTGAGCTCCATTGCGGCTGAAATTGAGTTAAATAACTGGTGATTTCAGGACAAGAAAAAAATGTGTTTAAACGGTTGTTGATCTTCCGTAGAGAGGATGAATGAATGGAGATTGATGAAAAAAATATACGATGTGAGTATTGACGGAATTGGAAGTTTTAAGGATTTTACCCGTGGCCCGATCTTATGATCCGCTTTATTTAGAAACTCATAAATTCCTACTATATCCTTATTAATCCTTTCTTCTTCAATTGGAGAGCTCAGCTTTTGTCGGTGGAGCAATCGACTTTCTTCTTCTTCAATTGGAGAGCTCAGCTTTTGTCGGTGGAGCAATCGACACTGTTCTCTGTCTCCTGTTTTTCAATTCACCTCTTGATACGAGCTCTATTAATCCCTACTAATATATATTAATTATAAATGCGAAAGTAGCTCTGTCTGTCTGTTTGTTATACTTTCACGTCTAAACCGTTAAACCGAAAATGTTAATGAAATTTTGTACAAAAAGATAGCATTTGTCCGTCTCTAAGGTCTAATGACGGACAAAGGCTACCTTTTGTCTCAGAAAGTCTATTGAGATGCGACTGAAACTGCAGGCAAAAGCTAGTATAGAGTATAACTTAGACAATACGCTTTGTTTTTCATAACCAATGGATTTTCAAAAAATATCATAATATTAATTAATGATCAACCTAACTCACTAACAACACAAGAAAGTTAACTCAAAATATAAGTTCAATAAGGACCATTTTGTGTATTAAAAGACCTCGAAGTGGACCCAAAGTGAGAGAAAGGACAATGACGAAAAATCCAAGTGACGAATGAAGAGGCCACTTGATAGAAGATTACAATTTACCAACTTTCCACTCGACTTTCTGCTTCGAATAGTCTTGTTGATACGAGATATGGTCCTAGTGTTAGCGGACAGCTATAAGCCTTTTCTTCTTCTTTTCAAACTGTTTATTTATTTAAAAAAAGTTTAATTTGAATACATAGCATTATAAACTACTGCTACTAACTGTACTGCTCATTTTCAAAGATATCTCTTCTGTATGAGAGGCTTTTTCGACGGGATATAAAGTCTACCAACCCGCATTCGGTCAGCATGGTGATGTATAGCCTAACCCTTTTGATTTTGAGAGGAGACCCGTGTATAGTAAATAGGTGTTGGTATGACAACCGAGACCTACGGCTTTCCGTGATCTCCTAGAAGTGGAGGAGCTTAGATTTGCTTAGAATCTTCACTAATAGACTGATCGCGGCAAACTTAGCATATCCTTCTAGAATAAATTTACCAATATGGTACCCAAGAGAAAATTACCCACAAGTCCCTCATGAGAATATAATAGTTATTTAATTTATTAATATTTGAATATATAAAGGCTTTAGATACTACTTCAAAAAACATTATTGTAATTTAATGTAAAAATATTTCGTGTTTTCTAAGAACTTAAATACAACATATTCAACTTGTTATATTACAAAAATATTCATTTACATAATCTAGAAAATATGAAATTACCATTTCGTATAACATCATAATTTTGTTAAGGTCGAGCCAAAAATAGCGTACCTACTGAATTATTTATTCATAATACTGAGAATTTATGGCACATAGCAGGTGTGTTTAAAAATGTTACGCCCATCAAAAAAGTGTCGTTTCAATCCATAATGCATGCCTTGCGGTTTTATACTTAGAACATGACGTTATGTTTCTTCAAGGTACCAAAGACTGTTTCGTAGAGTATTATATCGTGCAAAACCATAGGATCGAAGGACCAAAACAGTTTGCATGAATATTTAAATGCCAAATCGTAATCGTGTGTTTAAAAATGTTTCAGAACTGGTTTAATTTTTGTAAGGTCCCATGTTTTTAAACATTGAAAAGTAATCTTCTGATAACGTGTTTATCACCCGCAAAGGTTTAATTTTCGAAATAGTTTGTATGCTCATATTTTTCCGCTCACATTCCTACCAAGCCTTTTGTAGACCCTTGTCCCAACCTGAGACAGTAATAGCCCATTACTGATCCAAATTCGATGGTCAAATAAAGATTATTTTTATTTCGTGAAAAGTCACATTAATTTGTTTTCCCATTACTTTGACGCAAAATGAAGGACCTCTATCTTTATTTAAATTTAACTTAATTGCATTTAACCCTACAGCCTGCTTGAAAGTACAAACAGGGTTTTTAAACACGCACACAAAAGGGCTCTTACTCTTGATACACATGAAAGAACTCAGTAAAACGATTAACATGAATATTTGAGCCGAGATGGATCAAAGGACCATAAAGAAGTGACATTTAGTTGGACCTAGATCCAACACATGTACGGTGTCCTGTAGGATGTGATAACAAGTCCTATGGCCCTGTGTGGAAGGGAAGAACAATTTTTAGCCAGTAAGCCAGAATTTGAGATAATACACAATCTCCATTACAGTGGAGACTTTTATAATTAAAAAAGAATTCCACTCGCAGCGTGGCAGAGGACCCATGAGAATTTTTGACATTTTAAAGTTAGGTACTACTTTTACTTTAGCCGTGGTGACCTGTTAAGCGACTAGTCAGCTGTTTTGGTCAATTATGCTAGTTTTTTTAATTTTTTGGTTTACTCTGAGGGCCTAAACATGGGTATCACAAAAAGGAATGGTATTTTTGCACGCTGAGGTGTATCACTTCCATACATTTTATTTTAGTCATATTGTTAATTAGGCATCTGACGGATTCGGCCCCCGATGTCGTTAACTTATTTGTAAATGTCTGAAAATAGAATAAAATACTGAAGTAGTATAGGCATTAAGAATGTAAGACGGTCAAGTACTTCATGGATCGATGTCCGTATATTTACGGCCGGCCCAAGTAATTGTATGTAATTTGTTATTTATGTCAGAGTTTTAAGGACTATTTTCGTAATTCAGGAGTATAAATACTAAATTTATCGGAAAAATTTAGTTTATTTTAGAACGTTTTAAAGTTACTTAAAAATATGAATGTAATATATTTTTACTATTAACTTACCCACACGTTGAAAGTGTTTTTAGGTACAAGTTTAGTTTTTATCATTTTACGTTGGTACAGACAACTGCACAAATAAGGTGGATGGATGCGGGCTGCCCACGACCGGGATGGTTGGCGCTCTTTGGGGGAGGCCTACGTTCAGCAGTGGACGGCTATAGGCTGATATGAATGAATGAAATACTTAGGAAGCATTTATCCATATATTATATTATATTATATATTACTAATACACGACGTATAACCCAGTTATCGCTATCAGAAACGATCACTCAAAGGTCAAAAACTAAATTTTGATTGAATCTCCCTTGTACATTGCGTTTTTTTAGAATATATTCTGTGTTTGCGTAGGTATAAGAAAGAATAATAAAAAATAATCAATGAACACTGTTCATTTTTTTACTAATAAGTAATTATGATAACTATAAAAACTGTATAATATACTGTACGACTGTCCGTACAATAATAGCTATTAGAAACTATTTTCGGTTTGAAGGGCAAGTGAGACATAACAACTGACGTTTCAAGGTGGCGACTCACTAGGAATACACTTGGTGTTACCAGCGTTCATGAGCTGGGGTTACTACTTACCATTAGACGGGTCATCATGTTCATTTGCCATTTAATTTTTATAAAAAACAAATTTAATGAATAAGTAGGTAAACCTAGAAACTACAGTAACTGTAGCAGTTTTGAATAATTAATAGATAATTATGAAATCGATTTACACGACAGCAATTTACACTTAATTATAAATCCCTTCGATATCGATGCAATAATGGTTATCGATTACATAGCATTAGGGGTGAACGGTAAAGATATTAAATTCAAGTTAATTGCTTATGACAGGGAACTTTTAAAGAGAAGTTATTTTCTTTTGTATTTCGCATGTATTTAGGCAAATTAAACGCTATCTTTCTTACACATAATATTATTATAATAGTAATAAATATAATTATATCCTTTGCAGACGGGATACAATGGCTAGATATAAACACAAAGTACACCCAGCCTACAAACAAACACGTGTGGATAACACAAAAAAAAACAGCCACCGATATCTGTCAGTCAATGCTAATTTTAATATGTAGTAGATCTGTATTAAAAGGCAGATGGCGCTAGTTTTCTGTATAATAAAACCTTTTGCTGACTGTGCTTATCATAATTTATTTGACCCCTGTCCCTAAACAAAAAAAAGAATCCTAACTTAAAAACAACACTCAACTTTCGTTTCGACCCGTATAAATTATATCAGTCGGTAATATCAATTCATAAATGATTCCCAAGTTTCCTTCAACTCGAAGCTTTTGTTTAAGTTAAACTGACCAAGTAGTTTCAAGTTCCGAACTGGGGGTATAACCCTTCTAATGAAATGAAACGAATCGGACCCGAGAGGGCATTTGGGACCAACTTGTTGAAGTTTATGGACTTTGAACTATATTCAGATAAAGGCCGAGTTACGTCTGGTAAATAATGAAGTAGTTTAATAGAGGGTTATCATTTTGGGGAAGTTTATCAGACCGTGAAAGAAAACTATCAATCATCAACCCATATATTTGTCTCACTGGTGGGCACGGGTCTCCTCTCACAGGATTAGGCTATAGTCTACCACTCTGGTCTAGTGCGGGTTGGCAGACTTCACACGCCGTCGAGAAAATTTCTAAGGCATGCAGATTTCCTCACGATGTTTTCACCTTCACCGTTCAAGTGAGTGATAATTAATTATTAATACGCACATGATTTCGAAAAGTCAGAGGTGCGTGCCTTGGATTCCAACTCGAGATCTTCGACTTAGCAGTCCAATGGTCTTACCACTAGGCTATCACTGCTTTAAGTTATTGCTATAAGTTATTTAGCGGAGGAAAAATTCGACCGCGGGCAGGTTTCGAACCTGCACCTTCTGGATAGGTATACTAGACGCTGTAACCACAAGCTTAGTGTGGCAAATGCCAAAAATACAAAAAGATAGATGTTTATAAATTATAGAATGGTACAATGGGCGGTGTTATCCCTAAAAGTGATCTCTTCAAGATGGACACTAGAGAGACGGAAAGGGGACAAAAAGACTAAGTCTTTTTGTCCCCTTTCCGTCTCTATACTCTGATCCGAAGATTCTCAAGGTAAAGAACTAGCAAGATGCTTCGTTGTCTTTGATAATGTTACGAGTATCAACCAAATCAGAGTGTATAAAATAAAATGCAGTTAGCAGTGCATGTTATATTCATATGTACAGACGCCAGCAGGTCAAGCTATCCAAAACTGTCAAATTTCCCCAATTGGAAATGAACCTTATTGTGTTGTATTAAAGTTGAATATCTATCAAAGATATTTGACAGATTGTGGTAGCTTGATGTACTGGCCTCTGTACATACATACATTATACGTTTTCACGCCTGTCTCCTATTCCAGGCAGAGACTATAGATTTCCATTTGCTTCGATTCCGGCACATCACTTTCCCTTCATCTGCGTTCCTGCGTTCATTAACCTTCTCATGCATGACCGTCAGTTTAGGGTGCGTTACACCTGACCTTTTAAAGAACATTCGCAATTTGATCGTGGTACGTTCGCCAAAATCTCTTTCAACTCTTTATAATCTGCCTAATGCTTATTACAATTACCTATTGGTCATAACACAATAGGAAGAGACCAATCGCTTTATTGCCACAGTTTAAAATAGTGTTGCAGGAGGTGAACTGTAGCTTTACCTAATCCCACTAAATATTATTATAAAAACCTCTGTTTGTTATTATAACATGTTGTGGTCTCCTGTAATTAAGGAAGCACAAGGTTTAAATTTTAATGTAACACTATTATAAAATGTATTGTGTATTCTTTGTTGGAGATCCAAATAAATAAAAAAAAATAAAAAAAAACCTTTTATTGCGAGCGGAGACCTGCGACTAGCAGTGGGTCAGCAAATGATGATGATTTTAGTATCTGCGGGCAGTTACTAAGAAATATTTAAAGAAAGAGAAATATTTAAGAAATATATAAGAAATGTAAGTCTTGATTCGGCACCAATTCTGCGTCGCGTCAGTAATTTAATGAAAAACTATCATTATTTGAATGTTACTAAAAATATCATACCATCCATCACGCCTGTATTCCCCGAAGGGTTAGGCAGAGGTGTACCAATGTACACCCACATTTCGCCGGTATGTTTTAGGTTCCATGTAATAGGGCGAGCCTACTGCCATTAACCTGGCACAAATCCAAACTCCGAGCTGCTACTGAGAATTGAATATAAAAACCCAATAACACTTTGCTCGACCTGGGGATCGAACCGAGGACCTCTAGCGTAGTAGTCGCATTTAGGACCACTAGACTAATGAGGCAGTCAATATATCAAAGGACTCAATATTGTAGGCGTGGGAAAAACGGGGATTCAATGGAAAATTTACAGGTTGAACAGATATTTCTACGATTAATTAATTAATAAACATTTTTAGAGCTACTCGCTTTGTGTGGTAAAATTAATAGGTGCGCGTGGGTGTTTCATTCATTAACTGATAGAACTTAACAAATATTTTATTTTAATTAATATTCTTCGTAGAAATAGCTTCGTGCATAAATCAAATTACGTGTGTGATACCGTTTAACTTTTGTTTATATATATTGACGTACATTATATTATTTTATACTGTTGCTCTTCATACGGATAGCTTGACATTTTTTTCTGTGATAACTACCATTATAAACAAGCATACGAATGTTAAGCAGCATCCGGCATTTTTTTTTCTCTTTTTTCCTATCCATCCAAAGGTTGTCTGGTAGATATAGCTATTAGCGATAAGACCGCCATTGTACCCTTAATTTTAATTAATTCAAATTGTTTTTCCTTTTCATGGTGTGCAATAAAAAATTTTCTATCCTATTCCGCAGCCTATAGACGCCACTGCAACACTCACTATACCACGGTATCACTCGCACGTTGTCATCTTGAAATCTCAGTTGTTAATAAATATCATATGTGTCAAATCTTGTTTGCAGAGATAGTTTAAATTTTTCTCTTGTTTTACGTTTTTATGATTGAATGATGGTGAGTGATGAATGATTGGAAAAAAGGATGATAGATAAATAATTTACCTAAATCAAGTCACGGCCTGCAGCTTTTTGCAGCTGGCCGATATCTGTGAAGTCGCTGGAGGTCCTAGCAGAATACCAGCGCCGCATCATTTACCAAGATGAAGTGGCAAATGTTGAGTTAGGGTCCTTTTTTGTCCTCACGAAACAACTTTTTAATAGTTTTAGATATATATATATATATATTTTTTCTTTTATTTAGGTTTTGTTTTTTTTTACGTAGTTTATTGTGTTTATTTGTTGTCTGTGAGGATGAAATAAATATGTTTCTTTCTTTCTATATTCCCAGTAACATGGCTACACTATATTTCAAACTAGAACATAATAATGTAAACACATTATCGCTTAGCCCCAGAATACTTGGCACGCGGTGGTGCCACCTCTACATCTTATTAGATGGTCTCTCTGAACTTATTAAATGAACACTCTCCTGTGACATTGTGATGGTATTTTTTAATGTCACATGACATTACAACATTCCAATAATATGGTACGGTACTTTTGAATCATCAAATTATAAATGATGATAATAAATTATTTTTATTTCTGTAAATAGTATTAATGCTTATCAGATACGTGTTTTACAATGTGGAATAAAAATCTGAATACGCCTTTTGAAGAAAGGCCATAGCAGCTTTGAGTTGACAAGTCCTAACTGACGGCATGCATACATTACTCATCGTCTAGCTCAACCATTATTTAGAGAATTAAATCAAAATCTATAATTAAATATACTAAACGAAATACAAAGTTCCCGCTCAACAAAATACAGCCAAAAGGTTTTTAACCCAAATCCGTTAACCAAACTTATTTATCGTAGTGTAAACTAGAATTCAACACAGATACTCGTAAATCCGGTCGGAACAAATCTGTGAAAGGCTCAAAGCCTGCCATCTATCGGATGAAATGGATTGTTTGACCTCAAGCTGAAACAACTTGGATAGAGACTTTGGAGCCCCAGTGTCAGCGGATTTGATGTAGCAATTTCATGTACTTTATATATAACGTGCGACTGATTGAATGACGCATCACTGGTTCTTTTTTTAAAAGACAAAAAACTGGGTGAATTTCAACAAATGCCATTTTTTTTTTCATATCGGTGAACTTTTTCATTAATATTTTTTTGTATATTTTTCAGGTTTTATGTAATCTTTAGGATATCAAATATCCCCAACTTTAATATCATCAACGTAACATTTAAGACTAAGGAGAAAATTCAGTTTAAATTCTGGTTTCCACCGATATGACAAACTGGCACCGATTATTTTTTCTGTACACCGACATGATAAGTTTATCCACCGAAATGATGTACATATCCAGCGATATGATAATCTATCCACCTTTGAACATCAAAAAGCAAACGGTTAGTAGGTACCTATATATTTTTACAAGGGTGACTTAGAATGAAGACCTGAACTGAGGGTCTTATGTAAGTAGATGACATCAACTGATAATGATACGAAAGCATACCAAGCATATAACCCACCTGCTTGTAAGCAGCAACCACAACCTATAGAGGCCAGCAACATCAGTGGTATCTCGAGACCTCAGCTAATAATCCTCAATTTCCCTGACTGATTTACCCTTTAAACTGGAACACAATAATGTTATGGTAATACAATGCCGTGGTACCACCTCAAACGAACTCACTGGCAGAGATCTAACCGCAATTCCTTTCATAACACATAAAAAGGTTTAAATAAAAAAAAAAACAGGCTTGCTATTACCTGGCTTGAAAATCTTTTTGCTAAAGTATCTAGACAGTATTGCTAAAGCATTCTATTATAGATTAATATTATTGGGCCATTTTTACAAAGAGTCATCTAGTCCCAAGTTAAGCAGAGCTTGTATTATGGGTACGAACCAATGGATATAATAGGTACATATATAGTTTTAAAAAGACGTCGTCAAATTCATTATTGCTAAGCGATACCTTATTTATTATCTATTTATATTAAAGATTTATTTATTTATTTATATTATATATTAAAGATTATAAAAAATACTGGTTAACCAAAGGATTAAAACTTTCATGCAAAAATAAAAGACTTCTTAAAATATTGTGCTTAAAATCAAACAACCCTATCATAAATAAATATTATAAAAAATATGAAAAAATATTAAAACATACAGTAAACAAAGCTAAAAAATTACATTACATAAATAAATTAAAAAAGTCACAGAATAAAACTAAAACCATGTGGAATATAATACATGAGCGTACAAATAAAATTGCAACTAAAGAATATCATAATATTACACTTCAAATTCAAAATACTCTAATCTCAAACCCCCATCAAATAGCTAATGAATTTAACAATTTTTTTGCATTAGTCGGGGAAACAAGTACCTTAAAATCCGTCAATAAGCCGCGAACACTGCCTGTACTCCACTCCACCTTAAACACTTTCTTTCTTGAGCCAGTAAATTATCGTGAAATCTATAATATCATAAAAAGCCTTAAAAATAAACAAAGTTTCGGTATAGATGAACTTCCCCCTACTCTTATTAGACAGTGCGCAGACCAACTGGCATGGCCCTTCAGCGTGCTAATCAACCAATCTTTTGAAGAAGGCAAATTTCCTGATCTACTAAAAATAGCCATAATCAAACCAATACATAAAAAGAATTCTAAAACAGATCCGAGTAATTACCGTCCCATAGCCCTACTACCAACTGCTTCTAAAATTTTTGAAAAGACTATGTGCAACCGTGTTTACCGTTTCTGTGAAAAATACGAGATTTTTGATGAGAGTCAAAACAGATTCCGTAAACAACGTTCAACAACCCTTGCTGTCTATAAATACATACAGGAAACTATGAATATAATAAACAACAAACAATACGCAGTAGGAATACTCCTAGACATGACTAAGGCATACGATAGAGTACAATTTAACATTCTACTAGACAAGCTATATCAAATAGGAATTCGTGGAAAAGCGCACAAATGGTTTGAATCGTACCTTAAAAATAGAGAGCAATATGTAGAAATAGAAAATTATGACCTTAACCTTAAAGAAATCTTACACATTAGAAGTGACAAAAGAAATATAAACGCATCAATACCACAAGGCAGTGTAATCGGATGCTTACTTTTTTTGATTTACATCAACGACCTCCCCAAAATAACAAAGGAACCGTGTGTACTATTCGCGGATGACATATCACTGCTTACCTCATGCAAAAACGTGACTGGATTAAATGAGCGGCTTCAAAACATTTTTAATAAAATTGCAGACTGGATGAAATGCCATAACCTTGAAATCAACTATGGGAAAACTAAATTAATGACTTTTTATCCATACCAAAAGGTTCCCTTACAAATAGACTTTACCACAAACGGTACAAAAATTGAAAACGCCAAAGACTTTACATTATTAGGAATATCTATTGATACGAATCTAAACTGGAAGACACACATAAAAAACATCCGATCAAAAATATCTAGATTCGCCTATGCTCTCCGGGAAACTAAAAAGACCACTGACTTTCAAACAGCGTTAACCACCTACTATGCCTACGCTTATGCTTGGCTTAGTTACGGAATTATCTTGTGGGGTAATAGCACGGACGCACCTTCTCTTTTCATTCTCCAAAAAAAACTAATTCGTATCTTAACCAACATAGACCAAACCGATAGTTGCCAACCCTACTTTAAAAAACACAATATACTTACCTTACCGTGCATCTATATTCTAGAAATATGTAAGTTTGTTAGAAATAATATTACCTTCTTTACCAAACGTGGAGATAGACATACGAAAAGAACCCTAAGACACAAAAACCGATTAATGCTACCTACTTCCAACATGACCCTTCATTCCAATAGCCCGTACGTTATGTCGATAAAAATATATAATAAACTCCCAGAAGTTCTAAAAGAAGAACCTAAAAACAATACATTTATAAGTAAACTAAAAACAATACTCATAAATAAAGCCTATTATAATATAAAGGAATATATAGATGATAAAGACCTAAAATAAATAAACACAAACAATAAAATAAATTACGATTAAATAACTAATACAACTATATATTACAATTGTTAAAATAATAATACAGTAAAATATATAATAAAATAATAATACATAGTATAATAAAATAAAATATCTAATTAATAATAATACATAACATATATTAATACATACTATATACTTATAATACCCAATAATAACAATTATACTAATTAACTAATAAAGACATAAAAAATAAATCCTCCTCTCTTCCTAAATTGCTGTGCCCTACAGGGTCCATAATTGATTCTTGTCAATATATTATACCACCTTTGTACATTATGGTTGCAATAAAGAATATGAATATGAATATGAATATTATTTAAGAAGACAGTATTTTGTCTTCACTCAGCCCACCCGATAAAACACTGGTATTTTTTTTTATACAACTAAGCTGGCAAACAAGCATACGGCCCACCTGATGGTGAGCGGTTACCGTAGCCTATAGACGCTTGCAACACCAGGGGTATCACTTGTACGTGGTCGTTCTTGTAAAACGAAAGAGAAATAGTTAGGATGGCAGTATAAGGGTCACCACATACACACAGCTCAAAGCAGTGTTATTTCACTTCGTTTTTTTTTTTGCAAGGCGGAGATACTTTCCCAGTCGGGCAGCTCCAATTTGAGTGGAATTACTTCTACTATATATCTCGAAATACCTCTTGATATTCAGCAGGAGCAGGCAACGTGAGGGTTTTAAAAAGCAATCCGAACAGAATCGGTGCTATGCGGTTAGCCAGTTTTACGTTTGCTTTCATTTTTGAAACATGGATCTTTAAGCGCCTGGAAATGTATCGGTTAAAGTCTTGTTTACTCTTACGGCTATTACCAATTACAAATCTGTCGGTAGATTTCCTTACTAGAGACAGAAGTTTTGATATAAGGTATGGATTTTGATTTCTGACACTCGTGAATATTAGATATTGAAATAAAACTACTTTTTACGGATTTTATCGCAATGTATTGATCTTTTTAATCCCGACATTTCATATCCTTTACAGCGTCCATGGTCACAGGTAGACTGAGGTGATAGGTGTTTTAATGTTTTAATTACTGACAGTTGCCGTACATTTTTGGTCATTATTGGCGAATTAACAAATTTGTAGGGTAATCAATAAAAATTTAGGGGAATTAAGGTCGTTCGGCGTAAATTGGATTGCCAATAATTAACAAAAATTTAGGGTAGCTGTTACTACTTAAAACATCAAGACGCCATCGACCGCAGTGTACGCTGTGACCATGGACGCTGTAAAGGGTCCGAATCGTCGGGATTAACTATATCAATGTAACGCGATAAAATCCGTACCAAGTATTTTTATAACCTTATTTTGACATTATTTCTATGGAAAAATAATGTTAAAATCCTGTGTCTAGTAAGCAAATCTACCATTGATCTTTTATTGAGACCCACCGGTATTAGGTAGTTTTTACCCCCCCCCCCCCCCAGGGGTTCTCGCCTTGTCGCGGCGGGGGGGCTTAGTAACCGTGGATTGGACGCCCATGGTGAAGCGAAGCAGGAAGCCGCACTGGAGCGGCCAGTGTAGGTTGCGGTGTTGTCTGGGAGGCACCGCAACTGAGGCGGGCCGCGGTGTTGTATGGGCAACACTGCGGCTGAAGGGTTACGGGGCCGCGGCGGGAGAGGAGTGCCGGTATTACTGTGTGCCGTTCTCCCTGCCTTCCGCGGCCTCGGCGGGGTCGCAGCCGCAGGACTGCGGACACGGTAGGGCCTTGGGGCCGCAGGGGGAGAGGAATGTCAGTATTACGATACGCCGCTTTCCCTACCCTCTGCGGCCGAGGTGTGGACGGCGGCGGGACCACATATCTTTCCCGCCGCAAAGAGGGCCATGTGTGGCGGATTCGGGGTCATCAGTCGTTCATTGCACTTGGCCCTCATGGAGGGTCCACCAATGGACGTCCGCGGTGGGATCGCGGATAATGCGAGAGCGATTCCCGTGGTCCCACCACTATGCGGAAGGTGGCGATGGTGGTGGTTAAGTCGGTATGCTGGCCACCTGGCCGGAGAGCCCGACATAATCGTGCTGTATCCCAAAGCGGGGCGGCATGCATAAGGAGCATTTCCCCACCCGAAAAAAAAAAAGGTAGTTTTTACCCGACCCTGTGTGTCCTGTCAAGTAATTATATGCGCAATGTGCCTTCCGTAGCATTTTTTTTTTGTGATGAGGCTGGGCTAAAGCTGGCTGTTAACAGTTTCATTTGATTACCAGCAATCCATTAGAAGACCAGTGAGTAGGTATACACAATATCCTACTGCTTACAAAAACCATTACTAAAATATACAGTCTACCTCAGATCTTTCATCAATATAATGCAAAAATACCAAATAAAATGTACAAAGAGGAAAGGGGAGCCGTTTTTACATTCCCGCCACGCGAACTAGCAAAACCTGATATACATATACGTTCAGATATTGAAAAGCTTACTGATCGTGCCGGGAACATTTCAATTTCCATTCAATTCAGGTGTATATTGACAAAGCTGACTGGCGACCGGAATGCATTTACTTAAAAGCCTCAACAGAAGTAATATTTTGCGTTCGTGGCACTGTCAGGGTGCGAATTTATAAAGTCTACTCTATAAAATATTTTGGAAATCTACGAAAATTATTATTGTTGGTGATTTGAATAAAAACTTATTGGGAATATGGGCAATAGGATTTAGTCAAACACTATCTGATGCCTGCGGTTTCAACCGCATTTCAAAGGACCTTTTTGAGACAAAAGGTATCCTATATACTTTTCCAAGGCTAAAATCTATATCTTTACCAAATTTCCTCAAAATCGGTTTGGCGGCTTAGGCTTGCAAGCGTAACAGGCAAACAGACAGACAGAGTTACTTACGCATTTATAATATTAGTCGGGATAAAGTTGGGATTTATAAACTTCGAGCAAGAATTGGAATGGAACAAAATCGTAATCAACTACTTGTTGCCCATAGGTTATATATACGTCTAGCGGTTCGAGTGCCGGACTGCTGATCATGGGGTCATGGGTTCAATTCCCACAGGACACAAATATTTGTGTGGATAAAAACATGAGTATTTGTGTTTGTCTGGGTGTTTCTTATGTATAATAAGTATGTATTTACAAAAAAAAAGTATATAAGTATTATATCCATTGTCTAGTACCCATAGTACAAGCTCTGCTTAGTTTGGGACTAGATGGTGTTGTGTAAAATGTCCCAAAAATATTATATTATTATTATATTATAGGTAACAAGTCGCTCTGTCTAGTACCCGCTCTATGAGTCTCTATGCTCTATGACCTATCTTCGAAATTTCTTAATTTTAACCTACATAGGCGTAATGACAAAAATCTTCTGAAAGAAGTCTTGTGAAACCGTATTAGACTTACAACTTTAATTCCTATGTCTTGCATTTTTATTAACAAAGTCTATGCAATCTCAGTCCGATTTTTTGTAAGACACTTTCAAGACTTGAAACTGTAGATATAGATTATGGAAATACGCTGCTGCGGTAATATTAAGGTTACCTACGTTTTCCATTGTATTCTATGCGGGAATCGGGATGGAGCTTTTATTGACGATAGAAATAACAAAGAATTTAAAATTATTAAACTAGTTTTTTATCTGAATTAATCAACATTGTAATGAAGTAGCTGATGCTCGAGGTCTCACTTGCATTCCAAAGGATTTTTTGAGATAAAAAAGTATTTTATCGACGTGATCTGCTACACTAAGGTTTTGCATTACTTGCGACGTAGCCGCTTATTTTGTTCTGGGAATTTATGTAAAACTATTATGGAAATTTATGCGAGTATATATTTTTACTTAATAACACGTTTCAATGAGGTGGGGCTTAGGAGCAATGATTAGCCAATGAGGGTGCTATATCACGTCATTTTACGGCCCGCTCATTGGCTGTCGATGACGCGACTAGTGAGGATGAAGATGGCGAAGTGCTGAACAAGTATCTTATGTCGTTCTCCAAGGTCGAATCTATATTGTTTCATGTGTAAATAAATGAAACAATAAAGAACTTTAGACGTTGACTTTGAAAATGATGTCTAAACATTTTATTATACGGTATTATAAAATTTTACAACCGAAGTGGAAGAAAGAAATAAAAATGACGGCTTCGTATATTTTCCAGAAGGCTCTTTATCATGTCAGTATTAAGTTCTTAGCCATCCATTCGGTTCCTGATGAGGGTTCGTTAAATTAGCACGTTCCAACGATTCTCACCTGTTGCCATATAAAAGAGCTAGAGATTTCTGAGCAGGTTTTATTATAATTGACAGCTGTGTACCCGCTATAATTGCCGTTGATAAGTTAGAAACATAATTATTATACCATCACGCCTGTATTACCTTAAAGGATAGGCAGAGATGTAACACTAACAACCGACTGGGGAAGTACCTCCGCCTTACAGAAAATCGAAGTGAAATAACACTGCTTTGAGGTATATTGTGTTTCTTACGGTGAGCAATGTTACCTGTGCTCTGCGAGGAAACGTTGTGTTGGCAGGGGGAGGGGCTTGGACCCTTATGCTGCCAACCCAATTATTCCTCTTTCGTTTTACAGGGTCGGCAATGCGCAAGTGGTACTCAGCGCCTTTAAGCTACGGTAAAACAAAAATGTGATATGTGGGTGCACTTTAACACACTTCTGCCTAATTAGGGGGAACAAGCGTGATGGTATGTAATGTACATACGCCAGCAGGTCAAGCTATCCCAAACTGTAAAACATTCCCAATTTAATATGAGCCTTATCGTTTTGTTTTAAAGTTGAAAATAAATGAAAGAAATTTGGCAGAGTGTGGTGCTTGATGTGCTGGCCTCTGTACTTAATTAGGTAAAAATTATAGCATCATAGCTCCATTTCTCCAACCAAAAGAAATTTGTACGAGTGAGAATTTAATCCTTGCTCAAAGCAATTACGTTTTCAAGATTGTAATTAGCATATAACTGCTTATTAACGTCGTAAGAGGCTCATTTCGCGAATGCGCCCCTCTACAATATTCTCTTAAAAGTATAAAATTTCCCAAGGTAGAGATTAAGAATGTTTAAATTTTGCAAGTCATATAAATTTCAACTTTATGTCTGTAATGTTACGGCTGAATTTAGTATTAGTGGTGTGTAACGTGACTCCATTTAATTCGGATAAAGTACTCTAATATTTGGGTAAGAAATGTTAGGAAATAGCTGAGCTCTTGCAGAAATGACTGCATTGCAGTTGATATGCAGTTTGCCAAGATATTTTTAATTCTGATTTCGATATACTGACATTTTTCTGACATCTCCTTAAATAATTAATAATATAATAATAATAATTAAATAATTAAGGAGATAGAAAAATGTCAGTATATCCACTGATGTTGTTTGAGATCGAAGTGTATAGGTATAAACCTCATACAAAATATATTTGTTGATATGAGACCCGAATCTAAAACCTGCAGCGCAGAAGCTGATTCACTCTCCCACATTATATAAATAAATATAGTATAAAACAAAGTCGCTTCTCGCTGTCTAAGCATCTGTATGCTGAGATCTTTTAAACTAAGCAACGTATTTTAATGCGGTTTTCATAACCATTTTGATAATTTCTCCTAGAAAGTTTGTATAATATAATTATGCATGTTATTAGTATACACCGGTGCGAAATCGCTACGAGTCGCTAGTTAATTTATATACATTTACAATTGTACTGTAGACTAAAAATACAAAAGACAGTTGAAATATATCATCATGAACCCATATACTGTCCCACTGCTGGGCACGGGTCTCCTCTCAGATTGAGAGGAGAGGGATTAGGCTATAGTCCACCACGCTGGCCTAGTGCGGGTTGGCAGATTTCACACACCGTCGAGAAAAATCTCTAAGGTATGAAGGTTTCCTCACGATGTTTTCCTGAACCGTTTAATCGAGTGATAATTAATTAGCATTTAATTATTAGACCCGTATTAGCAGCAGTGGGACAGTATACAGCTTGATGATGATGATGACGCTCTTTCCTTGAAGGTTTGTTGTATTGATAATGTTGAAGGAGTAATTTAGTTATCTAAAGCGACCAGTGCTCGAATCCTGCTTCAAGTCGGATTTTACTTTTTAAACATTTTTAAATGCAGAAAATGATAAAGTAGGTATTCAGAAATCACCCGATATCGGTACTGAAACTCGTTTCTTGGGTAATAGCAGTCTTATCTCTTCTCTGGAGGATTGTAAGGCATGCATGCACTGCATCATTTACCTGCTCACTTATCTTCGAAAACCCGATTTCCCTTGGGTGTTGAAGCCACTGTAAAATGGCAGTTACTGAGTCAAACTAGATAATTTAGTTCAGATATTTAAAAAGGAAATATCTACGTAATCTCTTCTCTTAAAGATATAAATATTTGTAAAAGAAAAATTCTACCTCACGGTAGATTCGAACCTGCATCCTGCAGACAAATAAGCCACCTCCTCCGAGTCTTTTCCCATGGCAGTCGCTTCGTGTAAAATACTGATATTCAGCCGCATCTGGTTAGACTGGAAGCCGACCTGAACATGGGCAGGAAAAGGCTCGAAAAATAATGACTGTACTTGTATTTGCCGCATGGCAATCTGTTTCTGGCCCAATAAGCCACTTCTTTGGCTGATAAATATTTGTTGGCTGTTATAAACGAGAGCAATAAACTGTTGAAAAGTTTTCGGCAAACTCTCTCTTTGTCTCATTGTAGGAATCTTTTGGTGAGATTAGGGATGTATTTTTAGTCTGGTATGATGTAAAAGACGTGAAAATTACCACAATAACATACCAGTAAAGCTAAGTGTGACCCTACTATCCTAGACTACACTTTACAGTAAAGATATCGCACCTGCACAAGTTGTTAATCTCAACCTACCGAAGCACATTGCTTAATCGAGGTAGCAGCATTGAGGTATAAGTGGTAGATGTATAAAAGCATTAACATAATTATTACAAAATTTTGTACGCTCGGAGAATCAGGATATTCTCAAGGCACTATAAGCTTTTAAGCACCTGTTTATTTGTGTTTTTCTTTTTTTTATAGCAATAAGTTTGAAACTATTGTTTGTTTCATAGAAAAAATTGTACACAAATTAGTTTTTATAAACATATTTCAAATATCTTTTTGTATATTTTTTTTGGCATTTTCCATGCTAAGATTTTAAAGTTATTTAGAAAAGGAAAAATTGGACCGCGGGCAGGATTCGAACCTGCGTCTTCCCTATTGAAATGCAAGTTTTTGCTTTTCAACTGACGTCACCATAAAGACGTAAATTCAGTATGGGAAGGAAAAATTCGACATGATGGGTAGGAGTCGCGGTGGCTTAGTGGTCATAGCGTCTGGTGTACCTAACCAGAAGACGCAGGTTCGAATCCTGCCCGCGGTCCAATTTTTCCTTTTCTAAATAACTTTATATTTCAAATAATTAATATGTAACTTACTAATCGAAATTCACAACTTTTTAATATATATACAATAATTATGCAACCGTTTCTCAAATAATTCATTATTTTTTTATCATTTAAATTGACTAAATACTGTTGCTCAGTGTTTGCGATTGACAAATTGATTTGTTGAGTGAAATCTTCAACTCCTGTCTCTGCTGCATATCAATGTCTTCTCTAGTTCAAAATAACTCAATGGTTAACACACCGTCCGTTTTCCCTACAGCTTTTCTCGATCCCATATACTGTTGTAGAGCTTAAACGACTTCATCTCACTAATGTTTCTAGCTTTTAGATTACTTGAAGTGTACTTGTTGGAATATTTCTCGTAATTGAGGTCTTTTATTTATTTATTTGGTCAGCCAACAATTGTATATACTATAACAATTGAGTATTTGTGTTTGTCTGGGTGTTTCTTATGTATTATAAGTATGTATTTACAAAAAAAAAAGTATATAAGTATTATATCCATTGTCTAGTACCCATAGTACAAGCTCTGCTTAGTTTGGGACAAGATGGTGTTATGTAAAATGTCCCAAAAAAAAAAAAATTACATACATTAAAGCAGTGAGTAGACATTTTATGCGCAACAATGATTTACAGGCTTTAGGCATTACACATGCACAACTTTGGTAAACATCACAATTTCGATAAAAAAGAAAAGAATTGTATTTTTGTGTGTATGTTTGTAATGAATAAACTCAAAAATTACGGTGCCGATTTCAAAAATTCTTTCACCATTGGAAAGCTACATTCACCCTGAGTAACATAGGCTATATTTATTGCTAGAAAAGATTAGGGATCCTTACTACCGTGCGAAGGGACGGGCCGCTAGTAAAATATAAAGTAAAAATTTATCAGATTAAATTAAAATTACGTAGAATTAAAGATTTGTTCAACGTTCAAACCCATCGTCAGGGTTTACTTGAGCGAGTAGTTACAAGTTCTTAGTTCAGCAAGTTGGTAAGACAACCAAGTGAAATGGCAAAAGGACGCCTTATAATTTAATAATTTATGTTACGTATTTACTAGCCTGCGGTTCCACTCGAATCTCAAAGGACCATTTTGAGAGAAAACATAGTACCATGATGTTTCTAGATCGGAGGAGAGGGCGTTGAGGGACCGCTTCGAAGGAGATAATTGTTTGTGGAGCCTACTGGATTACGCATGCGTCGAGCTGATGCAGCGACCACTTTTTTGTACGAAAAATTCTCATGGATCATTTACCATCTGGGAAAGCAGCAGGGTATGTCAAACATGCGAAAGTAACTCTGTCTGTAACGCTTTCACGCCTAAACCGCTGGACCGATTTGAATGAAATTTTGGGCAGAGATAGATTAGACCTCGGAGAAGGACAAAATAAATAAATATTCTTGAACAATTTTACACAGCACCATCTAGTCCCAAACTAAGCAGAGCTTGTGCTATGGGTCCCAGACAATGGATCTAATACTTATATAATGTCGGGATTAATAATATCAATATAACGCGATAAAATCCGTAAAAAGTAGTTTTAATAGCGTAAGCGTAAAGTTTTAGTAGCGTAAATGTCAGAAATCAAAAAGAAATTCCTGTGGGAATCGAACCCACGACCTTATGATCAGCAGCCCGGCACTCAAACCGCTAGACTACAGAGGTCGTCAGGGCTACATTGGCTACCTTTTGTCTCAAAAAGCTCTTTAGTATGCGGGACTATAATTATCATTATCACAACAGAAAGGGCTCAACTTTTGAACAAAATCATCTGCCAAAACAACATTAACACGCTTTAGATCTAAATATAGTTACGTAATTTTCTTTTTTATTCTACTAAGGTGGCAAAAACAAGCATACTGCCACCTGATGGTAAGCGGTTACCGTAGCCTATAGACGCTTGCAACACCAGGAGTATCACTTGCGCATTGCCGACCCTGAATTGAAAGAGGAATAGTTGGGTTGGCAGTATAAGGGTCAAAGTCCCCCCACTGCCAATACAACGTTTCCTCGTGGAGCACTGGCAACCTTGCTCACCGTAAGAAACACAACACAGCTCAAAGCAGTGTTATTTTACTTCGATTTTCTGCACGGCGGAGGTACTTCCCCAGTCGGGCAGCTCCAATTTGAGTGGAATTACTCCCACTATGCCCTACCTCTCTTGAAAACCAAAAGTCTATGATCTATTTCTTAAATAAAACATTACCTTAGATGACTCAGAAAATTGTTTCTGATACACAAGATTGAACAGGTGGTAAGGCTATTAACTATGTTTTCATCAAATTCTATTTAGATATCTATTAACAACTGAATAAGCACTTAACCTTTCCTCGAATCGTTTTTAGTTTACGATTTTATGGTAGCGGTATCGATTGTTTATTTTGGAACTACTTACGAGTAATCGGGTTCTCGATTTCTAAGTAAGAATCGTAAAATAGACTGCCCTATTTACTATCGAATCATCAATACCTGCCTCATTAGCCTAGAGAATAGAATAGAATAATCTTTATTGCACACCATGATAAGGAATAACAATTTGAATTAATTAAAATAAGGGTACAATGGCGGTCTTATCGCTAATAGCTATATCTACCACACAACCTTTGGATGGACAGGAAAAAGGAGAAAAAAGAGGGTAGTTCGTAGTCCACTAAATAAACAAATAAAGTAATTGTCAGCGCGACTGCTAAGTTTAAGGTTCGATTCCTAGGTCGAGCAATGTGTCATTATTATATTTCTATGAAATTAACAGTAGCAGCTTTGAGTTCTTAAGTACTGTTAATGGTGACGTCTGTGGTCTTGTGGTTCACATGTTGGACTGCTGATCATGAGGTTGTGGATTCGATTCCAACAGAATACAAATATTTATGTGATGAACATATGTGTTTGTGTTTGTTTGGGTGTTTCTTGTATTATAAGTGTTTACAAAAATAATATTAAAATAATAATATTTCATTAATATGTACAGAGAACAGCACATCAAGCTACCCCAACCTGTCAATTTTTTTGATGGATTTTCAACTTTAACACAAAATTATAAGGTTCATATTCAATTGGGAAAATATGACAGTTTTGGATAGCTTGATGTGCTGGCGTCTGTACAAGGTCTGTTGTGCTGTGGCTAAATAAAATCTTTCTGTCTTTGCTTCACCAAGGAATTTAATCCAGGACCTCACGGCCTTCTCGACCACCAGAACTCTAGGACAATAAGATAAGAGAATGTCCGGACAAAAGATAGTTAGAACTACAAAGGAAATAGGTAAAGTTGTTCGAATAGTTCACACATTCCATTAGCGTTGACGACGGGCGACAATCCGGTTATAAACTTAGTCTAATGTGCAAGTTGGAACTTTCGAGAAATTTTTGCACTAGACCAAGTTAGGTTGCCAGTGCGTTGCCGGCCTTTGAGATAAGAATAGGCTCGCTTCTTGAAGGTTGATAGGTTATGGTCTGGGACAATGACCGGATTTAATTAAAGGGCGAGGCCTCTCCTCGGTCTCTACTCATAATGTTTCTCCGCTTACTTCTTCTAAACCACACAACAGATTTTGATACAATTATCACTGAAATAAAACTACTTTTTACGGATTTTATAGCGTTATATACATATTATTAATCCCGACGTTTCGGACCCTTTACAGCGTCCATGGTCAATTATCAATTAACAATAATTATCACTATCATTTAGATATTTTTTTCCAGTAGGTTTATTTGTATAATACATGTACGTTTTTAGTACATAGGACCCATGTAAAGCCGGAGCGGGTCGCTAGTACTTCATAAATTTCCCCGAAAATAAAAACAGTGTGTCATCGCTAGAAGCATTGAATGCGAGGTCATTAATCATGACGTATTAATGATGACGTAGTGTTATCACAATTAATCATTATTGGTACGAAACACTGAATCTTGATGACGTCAGTAATCGATTTCTTTTACCCTGATGATATTGGTAGTAGATTAAACTTAAGGAATTTATTGGGGTCGATTTAAATGTCATGAAATAAGAAAAATAACACTATGCTCAACCCATATGGTGTCCCACTGCTGAGATGTCACGGATCTCTTTTCATTGAGAGGGATTAGGCTAGTCCACCACGCTGGCCTAATGCAGGTTGGCACCGTAGAGAAAAATCTCTAAGACATGCATGTTCCTCACGATGTTTTCATTCACCATTTAAGCCAGTGATAATTATTTTTTAAAATACGGAGCAGTGATTGCCTCTTTATGTGACCATTGAACTGCCGAGTCAAAGGCCTCAACTTCGAATCTCTGACTTTTCGAAATCAAAATAACATTAACAAAAGAAAAAATCAATCTAAGAAGTGTTTGAACCTATGTCCCTGCTTAATACATTTCGGTTGAATATTATAGTATTCGTAGCAAGTGGCGTTCTTCAGTTTCTGCCTGCCCCCATGGGAAAAAGGCGTAAGTGTATGTATGTATTATAGTAATACGCCATCAGTAGGAATCGCTGACGTCACTAGAAATCTAATTTTCGCTAAAATGTATAGCTCGTTGAGATATACCCAATTGTGTTGGGGTCGGCTTCCAGTCTAACCAGATGCGGCAGACCTCCTCAACCCAATTTCTGGCCAACACCGATATCCTGAGGATAGACTGGTCGTCAGATTGCTTCTGACGACCACTAACGATTGTCATAAATGCTCGTATGACAACCGGGACCGAAATCTCTACGTGCTCCGAGACACGTAGGGGTGGATGTGATAAGAACGGTTACCCACATTAACGGTCTATAGTCGATGTGCGGAGTGCGAAGCGCACTTGCACCGCACTCCACCCCACCATTGAACATTATATATTTTTTTAATATAGTAGCTTTAATATATATAAAAAAACTTGAGAGGTGTCAAGGGACACCCGGATGGAACGAAGTTCCTTTCATTAAAATTTAATAATTAAAAATAAAAAAACCTGTATACACTCAACAATTCACAACGCGCGAAACTCAAATATTGTCATTCACTCAATAATATTTGAATGCTTGTCAACAATATTTGAATTTGTAAAAAAGTGTCGTGACAACTTTTCGCAAGAAATTTTTCCGTCTAGCCCCCTTTCACAAAGCGCGATAAGGAACTATGTTCCAATATTATATTATACATGTAATATTTTAATAGGTAGATACATTAGTTTACTTTATCTTATATTTATTCATGTTTTCTGTGTCCGTGTGTCAACTGCTCGGGTGCCAACTGAAAACCAGCGCTGGGTAATAAATACGCCCAGCATAATGCTGAGCTGGCAACCCATTCGGGGCAAGCATGCCGACAGCACATAATACAGTGATCCTTGTGGTCTTTTATATAATTATGTTCTAACATTATTTTAACTGTGTGTTGTACGGACCTTTTCCGAATAAATGTGATTTTCTTTCTTTATTTCTTTCCATCTACAAACTGACCGCAGATAGCGCAGCTTAACCTAGCAGACTAGTTGATCAGCATAGTTAAAACTTATCTACGAGCCCCTAAATCCAATTATATTATCAAAGTCCGTCAAATGGACGCCATCTTTTTCTTAAAATATTATTTTAAGACGTTGGGCTTAATTTAATTGAATATATTTTTTTTATAATATTTGGATCCCGGGAGAAATCATTGAAGATGAGCCTTAATCTCTTTATTTCACTTAGAATACTGTAATATAGGCACTCTCCAAAATATAATATTAAATTGTGTTACTTTATGTTTTTTTTTTTTACGAAAGTTTGATTGCGGTAACTACATCAAATAAAACGAATACGCACTAGGCCAGCGTGGTTGACTATAGCCTAATCTCTCTTTTTCAAAGAAGAGACTCGTGCCCAGCAGTGGGACAGTATATATATATATATAAATATATTTTTTATAGAAGAGGGAGCCAAACGGGCAAGCGGGTCACCTGATGGTAAGTGGTCACCGGCGCCCATTGACACCCACAACACCAGAGGGGTTGCAAGTGCGTTGCCAGCCTTTGAGATAAGAATAGGCTCGCTTCTATGGGTTGATGATGACGGTAATATACCATCACGCTTGTATTTTAGTTTTTTAGGCAGAGAAGTATAGGTACCTACTAATAGACACCACAGTTCGCCGGTATGTTTAGATCTTATGATCTCATCATCATCATAAGGGGCGAGCCTATTGCCATTAACTGCGCAAAAATCTAAACTCCGAGCTGCTACTTAGAAATAAAAATAATTATAATTGTAACACTGCTTGACCTGGGAATTTAACTAAGGACCACAAACGTAGCAGTCACAGAGACAATTTTGTTTTTTTTACGGTCCGAAACTATAGCCTACAAGCTGCTGCCCGCGGTTTCACCCTTATTTCAAGAGGCTTTTTGAGACAAAAGGCAGAGAAGGTTTTCTCCAAGGTCTAATCAATATTTTTATCAAATTTTATTTAAATCGCAACTTCTGCAATTTAGGCGTGAAAGCGTCACAGACAGACAGACATGAGTTATTTTCGCATTTATAATATTACTAGCTTCTGCTCCCGACTTCGTCCTCATGGGATGTTACTTTTACTTAATTATCGTTGCAATTTGGCTAATTAACTCAAATCGTTATAAATTATAGCCTATATGTTATTCTGATGTATAAATAGCAATACTGTAAAGTTTCTTCAAAATCCGTTCAGTAGTTTTAGCGTGAAAGAGTAACAAACATCTATCCATCCATCCATTTATCCTCACAAACTTTCACATTTATAATATATATATATATATGTAGGAGTAGCTATTCCCCGCGGTTTTATTTGCAGCCTAAAAGTCTTTTTAAGGCAAAAGGTAGCCTGTATCCTTCTACAAAGTTCAATCAATCTAGGTACTAATTTTCATCAAAATCGTAACGTAATAAAATCCGTGAGCAGTAGTTTTATTGCGATTTTAGATATTGGTACAAAAAGACATCTTTTTATTTAAAAATATATACTTTACCTAGTCTCCCTCTCGAGTGGTTCGTCTCAGAAGTTTACAAGAGCACGCCACCGCCTCAAGATACATCTTAAGAAAAATAATGGTACCAATAAATTCACACTTAAGATCCTTAGACCGACGTAAATAAAGTAAAGAAAAGTTTGGAATGTCCTTGAAAGTGTCAGTAGGAATTTAATGAATCGAAAATGTAGCCGAGTACAGTAGATACCTATTATAAAAATGGCTTTCATTCGTCACGATTCTATATTTTTGATAACAACAGAATTATGTTGGGATAAAAAACTAAAACTGATCTGCAAGGTTAAGCTACGCTAGCTGCGGTCAGTCTGTGGATGGGTGACCATTATTAACACATCGAGACCCTCCATGCCTTGGGGAGCACGTAAAGCCGTCGGTCTCGGTTATCATGCGAACACCTATGACAATAATTAGTGGCAGTCCACTTTTCTTCCTGAGTTTTAGTGCATCACTGTTCTCATTCCATGAAATCACTAGCCTAAAGGGGATTGACTTCTCAATGATGAATAGTCTATCTATATCAAATAGGTATTTTTAGGTCCTTATTACACGGAGTCTAAACATATACTATAACTTAACATACATTATTGTCGTTTTTAAAGAGACGCAACCAATCGTCGAAAATAATCGTAAGAGCTTAATAAAATTGCCTCACAAATACCAAACAAACGTAGAAATTCTTTCAAAGTGAATTTGAATTTCGCGTTCCAGTTTCCATATTCAAATATACGAATCAAAGAATGCCAGTCGCTCGGTAAAAAGGTTTTGTCTCTGGAAAATTTTGTTGATGCACTCTCCTCTCCACGGAACGTTAGGATTGCGTGGAGCTTAGTGAAGTGCATAGTGCTCTAAAGGAAATATATATATTATGGAAATAAATAATGTTATATGAAGTGTTCAGAGGGGCTCGTGGCTGATAGATTCGACGACGTCTGTGTCACATGAGTATCACGAGATTGGAGGTTCGGTTCCCCAATGACACAAAATATTTATGAAAACCTCCTGAGGAAACTAGAGATAAGACATTTTCTCGACGATGTGTATAGTCTGCCAACCCTCACTAGGCCAGCGTGGTGGACTATAGCCTAATCCCTCTCAATCTGAGAGGAGACCAGTGCCCAGCAGTGGGGCAGTATACGAGTTAATAATGATATAACAGGTGATAAGAAGCTTTATTTCAAAAACACACTTACTAGAAACCCGTTTGATGGATTGTGTATCTAAAACCTAATGAAAAAGAGGTCTTTTTCAATTGGTTGAGCTCTCATAAATAGCGAAGGAACCTTCCTTCGTGTATAGCGTAAATTTAGGACGGAATCAAGTGTAGCCTTTTCCACACTTCGGTTACTTTTTCAGGATTCAAGTTATAGGCTAGTGTGGGGATGTATAGATGACTAGTGCCCCCCATGGTGTCACCCGCCTTTTTTTAATTTTTGCTCAGCTCAGATCGTAGTGTGATATTATATAGCCTTCATTGATAAATGGACTATCTAACACAAAAATAATTTTTCAATTCTTTCTTGGACAAACATTCTTGGACAGTATTTACAGCACCATCTAGTCCCAAACTAAGCAGAGCTTGTACTATGGGTACTAGACAATGGATATAAATACTTATACACTTGTCGCAAGCGTATCGTTTCCGGAACGCCAGCGCCATCCTACCGACGTTGGCCACAACTCGCTGATACGTCATACATCGCGTGATGTCGAGTGGGGGTGCTTGACAGAGTCGTGTCGTTATCGTTGGGAGAGTGCGGCGCACATTCGTTGCCTGACTCTGGTCCGATACAGACGCACGGAACTGTCTCACGTTTCGTTCTGTTGAAGGGAAAAGCAAGTTAGCCTATCTACGTCCTTCAATTCTGTCATAAGAAATATCTACGCCCATATTATGTGCGACGGTGATGATTCTACCCATGGTTTTACCTTCTGTTCCGACTTACTTTTTTATACTTATAATACATAAGAAACACCCAGACAGACACTTATGTTCATCACATAAATATTTGTGTCCCGTTGGAATCAGACCGGCGGCGACCTCGTGGGTTCTGAGTTGGGTTGCTGAGGTCTGATAAAAGCCACTTATGGGTGAATTTCAACAAGAGATTTTATGTATCATTTCGGTGAGATTTTTTGTTTTGAATACATATTTTTAGTGACGAATAAAACTTTAGCCTATTTTATAACATTGTGCGTGAGTGGACATCAAATATCATCAAAACTCACATAAATATTTAAGGATGATTTTTTAAGAGTCCACTAAAATGAAAAGTGTCTACCGAAATGATAAAAAATACCACCGAAATGATAGACTATACACCGAAATGAAATAAATCCACCGAAATAATACAGCTAAGAACAACCGTGCCGGACAGCCAGGGTATCGTACTTTATTTGTTTATGAACTAATACTAATTTACTTGATATATTTTCAAAATAGTAAACGAAGCGCGATTAGAAAGCTTAAAGTTTCTGATTAATAACTAAGTTACGCCATTAATAGTAATACATAATGTCTACCTATTGCACTAAGAAAAAAATGTGAGGTATAATTTAGTTAAATTGATAACGAGATGAGAATAGTGTTTCTACATTTCATTCCGGTGGACTGTAATTGGTATAACTGACCACCGAATCCACTGAAATGATAACACTGAGATAATAAAATAATCCTCTATTTTATCATCTCAGTGTTATCATTTCAGTTCTACATTTAACTCCGAAATAAAATTATTAAAAAAATATGAACACTACTCAAATAAAACAGTACTTACGGCGAATTTAATACACAATTTTGAAACAAATTAAACAAATCTAGCACGAGTTATAACAGCCACCGAAATGAAACTATTTTTGTCCCCATATCACTGAAATGATAAACTTACTTTTTCTGCGGGAAACCGCAAGACGTTGGGACCGGTGCGTTCATGCCGAGAGTTTGAGTCGGACTGATCCGAAGTGAGGAAACGAGAGAGGGGCGTAACAACGCAATGTTGACGTGGCTATTCTACTAAAACTTACTGTCCTCTGAAATGATAACTTTTTTCCGGACAAAAGTTGACTGCTTGTCAAATCCATGACAAAGAAGATAAACAAACAAAAATAGTTTTATTTGATCGAATATATTATAATTTAATGATAACAAAATCGATTTAAATCCATATTACGAATGTATTTGGAGGGGAAGGTATTTTATGAGCGGAATTGGGTTCAGGACAGGCCACCGTGATGATAAAATAACACTTTGTAATTATTTTTTTGGTGTATTAGAGGGTAGAAATCAATGTTTTTTTTTGCCAAGGTAGTGAAGTACTTATGTTGTTGACAAAAAATATATAAAATAAAAAATCAGCACATTGCACTACCGTTCTCAGATTTGCGTGTATTTTTTTTGCTTGCGCAATTCACCCTTATATTATTAGATAGCTTAGATTAGAATTTCAGCCACATAATTATGGTTATACTGAAGGCTGACCCCAATATAATATGGGAAAAGGCTTGGAGGATAAATGATAGTGATGAATAAAAGGAAATGTATGTTGGAACCGCTCATAACTTACACCACCGATTACAAATATTCCCCCGAGCACCGAGGGGCCCATTGTAAAAATAGAATAGTAGCAACCCACTTTTTGGCACACTGTTTGTTATATCGCAAAGGAGACACGTTTTTTATCTATTTCAATTATTCTGGAAGAAAAAGGTCGGAACTTCGAAGTTGACAGAAAAATATCAACAGCAAATAATTCCTTTTTTCTCGGTATTTTTCTTTTTATAGACACTTCTACTTGGAAAGAAAGTAATAATTTTAGGCCTTAAGTTATAATTCTATTAGAATGTATCGCTGAAGGCTAGCTAACAGTGTTTGATAGAACGTTAACAAACCACTTGTGACGTCAATTTGATTTAAAATGACCCTACGCACCGGGTTGGCACTGTGAAATGTGCGCCCGCGTCGACATCGCGGTATGGGCTGGCGGGGATAATAACAAGGCAACTTTTATGAAATCATAACATAAATAATTGATGCCGGGAGTTAACTCAGCGTAGCAACCACTTACGCTGAGAATGCAGTGCCACCGTCATACAATAGAATTGCAGTTTAGCATTTTCATGTCATTCAATATTTTGTTTGTTATTTTAGTCTTTCTTCAGCCTTCAACTTAATTACTTGTAATTTCATTATTAAATTTAATTTGTAATAAATAAATATTTTTTTAAGTAATTTCCCGACCGCCGTAACATAACTGGCGCAGTCGGTAGGATCGCGACACTCTCGTTTCGAATAGAACTCTTCGGATAAGAGTGACGGTTCTCAAATCGTTCCTTCGCGATCCGCAACGAACCTATCGTGCGGTCGGACACCTGTATAGGGACTCTCTGGAGCATTGGAGGACCCTGATTGCTGTAAGAAGACTCGACAGGAGATGCAGTGGCTGCTTCGGTAAGTGCTCTTGTTCTTCCAAGTGTCCTTGCTCTATTTCCTGTCCTAGTTTATAATTTGTGTGTGTCTATAAGCTCAAATCGCGGTAGACAAGCACCCATTTGTATAGCGTTAAGATATTGCGTAAAAATTCCAAGTGAAATATTACACTTCTATTGTTTCGTTCGTGAGCCACTATACAAGTAAATAACAGTAAAACAATGTCGCTCAGAGACTACGATGCTAATTACAAACCTTATAAACTAGTTGCGGATTTAATGCCCAAATATGATGGCAATCCCAAATTATTAAACTATTATATTAGAGAAGTAGAAAAATTATTAGAATTAACTAGTGAAACAGATCGTAAACACCCGGCGTTATTCTGTCTTATTAAAAGTAGGCTTAGTGGTGCGGCTATTGATGCAATTGCTTATGAAAAGTACTTAGATTCCTGGGATTCAATTAAAACTGCATTAATTAGGCGTCTAGGAGAACCCCGTAACGAGATACAAGTTATGCAGGAGCTAACGCGCATACGTAGGTCAAAGAATGAAGATGCGGAAGGCTTTGGCAGGAGGCTTAGAGAATTATTAGATACCTTGTACTCTGTAGGCGAACATGGCAATAAATCGTATTATGAGAAAATGGTTATAGAACAATATGTAAATCAGTTAGACTTTCATGTTTCATTGGGTGTTAGAATCGCGAAGCCAGAAACGTTCGAAGCGGTTATTATTGCGGCTAGACAGGAAGAGGCTAGGCTTGCATATAATAGATCAAATAATTATATTGTTCCTTCAACGTCCCAAGCGAAACCAAAGCAGCATCATCCTAGTAATGTTCCTTTTCGTAATCAAGTAAACCCGTACATGCAACCTACTAGCTTTATTAATCAACCAATGATGCCATTTAATCAAAGTAACAATTTCGTGCCTCAACAAAATAGCATGGCCCCAGAACAGCGTCAACAATGGGTACAGTCTATGATACCCTGGAAAAATAAACCAGCCTCAGGTAACTTCAGAACAGGTGGTTCAGGCAATTGCAGGAGCGGTAACTCAAGGAACCAGCTCAACATCCCTAGACAACAGGTAAACCCTCCCCAGATATCGTCAGACGTCACCATGCGTACTGCAGACAAACCACTGAAGCCACAGTTTGCAACAGAAGGGCTGTTTTACATGCCAAGTCAAATGGACAGTCAAGCTGACCCAGGGCCGATCGAAAGTGAGTACTATGATCTTCCGAGTAGCAGTAATATCTTAGATTCGAGTTCAAACGTGGACGACCAAGAGGTTAGTTACAATCAGGATTTTATATTGGACGAGGATCAGGACAACCGGAGCTAGTATCAATTAACCTTCAAGCTAAAGAGCACCTGCCTTATATTGAGCTACCGGAATTTAATGGTAAGTTTTTAATAGATACAGGAGCCACACATTCTGCTGTTGCTTCTGATGTAATTTTTGGTACCATATTTGAATACTGTGTCGAAATAGAACCATTTCAGATAGTTACGGCCCATAGCTCATCTATTCACGATAAAGTAGTATATCTGCCATTACCCCCTGCCTTTAATAGCGATATAACACACAAATTTTTAATATTCGATTTTGACCCAAAGTATAAAGGCCTTATAGGTTTTGACCTCTTAAAGAAATTAAAGAGTAATATTGACTTTAATAATAACGTTTTACTTACCTCTACAGCAAAGATACCTATTCATTTTAACTATCCTGTAGAAAAGATTAAAATAGAACCTAGATGCGAAAAGATAGTTACAGTTAAGACAAATTACATAGATGGACAATACTTACATGATGATTTTTATTGGTCAGATAATTTAAAGTCACCAGCTGCAATAGTTAATGTTATAAATGGCTGCTTAAAAACTTCAGTTATTAATTTTAGTGACGACAAAAAATTTATCCCGGATAGACCCTGCATGGAATTAGAATCATATTCTCATACCAATAACCATGACAGTTATAAACTTAATTCTTTAAAAGTGCAGTCAGATATTGATCATATACTCAAAGAAAATTTAAAGAAAATTCGTACAGAACACATGAATGAAGAGGAAAAGCGTGAAATCATTAGGCTATGTTATCAATATAGGGACTTATTCTATTCCGAAGATATTCCACTTACCTTTACACACGCAGTCAAACACGAGCTAAGATTAAGCGATGAGACTCCGATCTTTGTACGTAGTTATAGACAACCCCCTAAACAACGTAATGAAATCCGTAAGCAAGTTGATAAGCTTTTACAGCAAGGCATTATTAGAGAAAGCATTTCCCCGTGGTCATGCCCCGTACATATCGTCCCGAAAAAACCCGATGCATCAGGAGAGGTCAAATGGAGACTTGTAATCGATTATAGACGACTTAATGATCGTATAATTGAAGACAAGTACCCCCTACCTAACATTCACGACATCTTAGATAGATTAGGCCGTGCCCAGTATTTCACCACCCTAGATCTTGCTAGTGGTTATCACCAAGTAGAAATGCACCCTAATGACATAGAGAAAACCGCTTTTACCACGGAACGAGGGCATTACGAATTTCTAAGAATGCCCTTCGGGTTAAAAAATGCACCGAGTACGTTCCAACGTTTAATGGATCACATCTTAAGAGGCATTGATAACATTTATACATATTTAGATGACGTCATTGTAATATCGACATCCTTACAACAGCATATTGAAAAGCTTAAACAGGTATTTGAAAGATTTAGGACCCATAACCTTAAGATTCAAATAAATAAGTCAGAATTTATACAAAAGCAAGTAAACTTCCTTGGACATGAACTGACAGACGAGGGCTTAAAACCTAACAAGGACAAAATTAAAGCAGTGTTGAATTTCCCTTTGCCTAAGTCTCAGAAAGACATAAAAGCTTTCCTAGGTCTTGTCGGCTATTATAGAAAATTTATTAAGGACTTTGCTAAGCTTACCAAACCCATGACACTATGTCTAAAGAAAAATAGTAAAGTTATTCATTCACCTGAGTTTTTGGAAGCCTTTAATAAGTGTAAGCAGATATTAACTAATGCCCCAATTTTACAATACCCCAATTTTGACGAACCCTTTATTCTTACCACTGATGCGTCAGATGTGGCATTAGGTGCAGTACTGGCACAAGGTACTGTAGGTTCCGATAAACCAATAGCATTTGCATCTCGAACCCTGTCAGATACTGAATCTCGCTACTCAACCATAGAAAAAGAGTTGCTTGCAATAGTGTGGTCTATAAAATACTTCAGACCTTACCTTTACGGCAGTAAATTTAACGGCGGTTAAAGCTTGCGGAATATGATTATAAAGTCATCTATAAAAAGGGCCGCCAAAATACTAACGCAGATGCTTTATCCCGCGCAAAGATATTTCACCATAGTATCGATTCATTAGCAGTTAATTTAGACGATAACGAGGATGATGAAATTATTAACAGAATATTTGATAATGCTCGTAGGGAAGCCGAAACTGAAACACAAGAAATAGTCACTCAAGGAACAAGTAGTAGTCAACCGCAAAACCCAAGCGTCCCCGAATCTCACGTAGGAACAGAATCCGATAGCATGAGTATAGTATCAGCTGAGCCAGAATTAGTATCTACTAAACACACGCAACCAGATAATGATAATAACGGCATACCTATAATATCAGACGCCATAGATAGGCAGTTAAAGCAATTTCATATTCGGTCAACACCTGGATCGACTTATAGAGTAGATAATAGATCCACTAATTCGAAGGTCGTAATTAAAGACGTATTTATTCCCATTAACAATACAGAATCAGAAATAATAAAATTTTTAAAGGAACATACAATTGCTAACCGAATATTCCATTGCTACTTTTATAACGAGGATCTGTACCACGCCTTCTCTAGAGTCTATACTACTATATTTAATGACCGCGGACCCAAGTTGATTAAGTGTACTACGCGTGTGACCCTAGTAGAAAACAAGACCGAACAACAGGAATTAATTAAAAAATATCATGAGGGTAAAACCGTTCATCGCGGTATTCAGGAGACATACAAACAGTTACATAGAAATTATCACTGGCCAAACATATTGCTTACCATCCAAAGATACGTTAACCAATGTGACACCTGTCTAAAGAACAAATGCGAAAGAAACCCTTTAAGACCCCCTTTAGCTATCACAGCCACCCCTCGTAAACCAATGGAACACCTATTCATGGACTTATATTCAACTGGAGGAGCAACATTCCTCACTATCATTGATAATTTCTCAAAGTATGCCCAAGCAGTCCCTTTAAACGCATCCAGCAGTGTCCATATAGCAGAAGCGTTGATACAAGTTTTCTCAGTGTTAGGTTTGCCATGTAAAATTACCACAGACTCCGATACTAAATTTGATAATGATGTCATAAAAGATATATGCGCATTACATAATATTCATATCCATTTTACCACGCCTTATAACCCTAACTCTAATTCCCCGGTAGAACGATTACACTCAACGTTAGCTGAAATAATTAGAATACAAAGAATGACCAATAAAGAGGACCCCATACAGTTAATCATGAAGTACTCTATAATAGCCTATAATAATGCTATTCATTCAGCAACAGACTATACACCTCACGAGCTTTTATTTGGACACACAGCATCTAGAAATCCGCTAGAACTATACTATCCAAAAGAATTTTATCAGGATTATGTTATTAAGCACCGAGCCAATGCTGAGGCAGTTCAAGAATGTATGGCAGCACACATGTCTAAAAATAAGGAGCAGGTGATAGCTAAACGTAATCAAGAAGCAGAACAAATTATGTTTAAGGTAGGTGAAACTGTTTATAAACAGGTAGCAAAGACAGCTCGCAATGACAAGACTAAGCCAGTCTTCAAGGGACCCTACAAGATAATTCACCTTCACCCCAACAATGTAGCTGAAATAGTAGGTAACCATCCAAACTCTAAGTCTATTAGAGTCCACTTTAAGTTACTACGGAGACCTCATCTTGTTGCAGGACCTTCGTTGCAGGAGCCGTCGTGTTCTACGCAACAGGAATCGTAACCCTTAACCCTATTAATAATGAAAATGGCATCCTTTTACTAAAGCAAGGACAACTTCTTAAACAAGATAACTACTTTAGTCTCGCTTGCGTTTACAATATATCAAACTTGCATCTTACGTCCATTAAATTAATGTCTTTATATGCAAGCACTAAAATAGTTGAAAATTTAGAGTCTGGAAAACTTCATAAGTCATATAGAGATCAAATAGAGTATAGCTTAGATTTAATATTTTTTTTTTTTTTTTATGTGATAGGGTGGGCAAACGAGCATACGGATCACCTGATCGTAAGCGATTACCGCCGCCCATGGACACCCGCAACACCAGAGGAGTTTCAGGTGCGTTGCCGCCCTTTTAAAGGGTTAATAGGTAAAAAAATGAAATATTTAGTTCCACAGGTTAGGAAACGACGTGGGCTTATTAACGGATTAGGAACAGTAGTCAAGGCTATTACAGGAAATCTTGACCACGATGACGCAGCAAAATTTGAAGATGAAATTTTAAGTATTAGAAATAAAATCAATAGTGTTCAGGTTGCTCAGAAGAAGTCTTTAGTTTTAGCAGAAAATACAATAGATGAGTTTAGCAATCAATTAAATAAGTTAAATAATAATCAGAAAAATTTGGCTAGCATATTATATAACATTACAAGAAATTCTAACAATATAACAAATCACCTACATTTCTTAGATATATACGTACAGATAGATTTTAGTTTACAGATTATCTTAGATAGGTTAATGCTATTAGAAGATGCTATGACATTCGCTCAAATGGGCACCATGCATCCTAGTATTATAAGTCCTCAAAATCTTATTGAGGAATTAATTAGCTTAGATAAAGTTTATTCGTTTAGACCAGTAGCTGATATTAGTCTAAGTAACATTCATATCATAGAAAAATCAATTAAAGTTAAGGCTTATAGTACAATACACTCTGTAAACTTTATCCTAGAAATCCCTTCAGTAGATTCAAATACCTATGACCTAATACACCTCTATTCTATTCCCAATAAAAACAACCTCACTATTATCCCAAAATCCAAATACCTTGCACTTGGGAACGATGAGTACGCTTACCTTGAAGAAGACTGTCAGCTGCTCACCGATGACATTCAACTCTGCAAGTCCCTGGAAACTAGAAGGATTGAAGATACCGAAGACTGCATCCCGTCCCTCATTCAACACCGTCAAGCTAATTGTACACATGAAAGGATGAACTTAAGAAGAGGAAAGATTCAGAAGATCAAAGATAACAGTTGGTTGTTAGTACTTAAAGAAGATGAAGTTATTAAGACACAGTGCAAAGCCAAGACGGACTACAAAAGGTTAAGCGGGATTTATCTCGTCACATTAACTGAAGATTGCCAAATTAATGTCATGAATAAAACATTAAGATCACATACAAACACCGTGGTCATTAACGAAGTCATACCTTTACCGGAACAACATCATGTGCTAGAAGAGACGATTAAATACGAACTACAACTAGAAGAAATTTCACTGGACAGCATCCATGAACTCATAAACCAGGCCAGCGATCTTTCCATACCAGATGAGGTCACTTGGCCAATGCTAGTAGCTACACCGAGTTGGACCACGCTACTTCTATATATAGTATTGATAATCGCAGCATCCTGGAAGCTGTACAAATGGAAGACCACAAAGATCCCGGAGGACACCAAGGGCTGCGAGGACGCCGCCAGAAGCAAGAGTTGCTTCTATCCTATGGAGGGAGGAGTTAACTCAGCGTAGCAACCACTTACGCTGAGAATGCAGTGCCACCGTCATACAATAGAATTGCAGTTTAGCATTTTCATGTCATTCAATATTTTGTTTGTTATTTTAGTCTTTCTTCAGCCTTCAACTTAATTACTTGTAATTTCATTATTAAATTTAATTTGTAATAAATAAATATTTTTTTTAAGTAATTTCCCGACCGCCGTAACATAACTCGGGCAAAAAAGTTGTTCGACTTTTTCGATCCTCCTGGTCTTACCGAAGAGTATACAACTACGTAACTGTCCTGCTGATCTGATATCGTCATACGACGGGTTGTTGAGCTCCCCAAATTATGGTCGAGCTACACAATGACTAATGCATGCATGCCGTCGGCTGGGACTGGTCTACTCAAAGCCGCTATGGCTGTTTCTTCAAAACGCCTGCATTGTAACCCTCACATATTTGGTACTACTACTATGTTGGAATATCTTGGTTTAAACAAAATGTCTGGACTTTAAAATAGACCATGATTCTCAGAGTTCGCTTTGGTGTTTCTACAGAGGCTGTCAGCTAGGTAATGCCAGAGTTGCCATCTAGTTTAAATAAATATAAAACATTGATATAAATAAAAGTGTCTTTAATAAATATTATCTATATTGATATACCGAAGTTGTCCGTAACCCACGATTTTGTATTACGGTACCTATTGCGGAACAAGTTGCACAAATTCTCCAGCCCACCTTCGTTTATATTCACAATAATTCGCTTCGCAGTCAACTAAACACGTATTTACAAACAAATGGAGCTACCGATGTTTTTCCTGTTCAATGTAATTTATGTTTACAAATTGTTTTGTTTATGTTTATATTGAAAACACGAGGCAAGGCTTAGTTTTCTAGAGTAATAGCCACATGGCATCATATTATTATCATGTTTTTGTTAATGTCTGTATTGTTATGATTATATTAATCTCAAAACATCAGCATCCTATATAGTCTCACTGCTGGGCATTAGGCTACAGTCCGTCACGCTGGCCTAGTGCAGGTTGGCAGGGGTCACACACCATTCGTCAGACGTCCATTGCACTTGGCCCTCCGAGAGGGTCCATCTATGGACGTCCGCGGTGGGATCACCGATCATGCTAGAGCGATTCCCGTGGTCCCACCACTATGCGGAAGGTGGTAGGGGTGGTAGTTTTAGTCGGTATGCTGGCCACCTAGCCGGATAGCCCGACATAACCGTCCCGTATCCCCGAGCGGGGCGGCATTCATAAGGAGCATTTCCCCAACCGAAAAAAAAGGGGTCACACACCATCGAGAAAAATCTCTAAGGCATGCAGGTTAACGATGTTTTCCTCCACCTTTTGAGGGAGTGATAAGTAAGAGTAGGTATTATAGGCACATGATTTCGAAAAGTCAGATTGATTCAGATTCAGAGACAGTGCAGTGCTTTCAATAGGCTATCACTACTTATCGCTTTAAAAAAAACATAACCTAACATAAACTTAAAGACATCAAGTCCCAAACTAAGCAGAGCTTGTGCTATGGGTAAGGTAGGACAATGGATATACACTTTTTTCTAAATATCTACTCAACCTGGGAATTAAACCTTCCTCTCTATAACCGCACCTGTTTTCAAACAAGACTCAAGATTGTCTCTTTAGAAAACTCTTAACACAAGAATTTGTTACTCACAAAAGTAAAAAGTTGTTTGTTGAATTTTAATTACAAACTTTGGTGTCGTGAAATTCAGACAGCAAACATTGTTTTGAAGGTGAAATTGTATAGCAGCAACAGTTTCAGCAATTTTATTTGGGCTAAAGTAACATATACTACATAGCTTTCAGATCTTTGGGTGAGCTCAGGCTGGATAAAAT
Source organism: Acronicta alni (assembly GCA_964056405.1). Lineage (NCBI taxonomy): Eukaryota > Metazoa > Arthropoda > Insecta > Lepidoptera > Noctuidae > Acronicta > Acronicta alni. The sequence continues at coordinate 14,397,367 of OZ043915.1, read as the reverse complement.
ATTTAAAAATACCAAATATCTTGTCTGTATTCCACAATGGTGCGAAATCATCTGTATGTTTAGGTCCCACGTATTAGGGGGAGCCTATTCCCATAAGATGGACACAAATCTAAACAGCGTGCTTTTGTAAACGCACCCACGATACAGGAGCAAATCCTAGTGTGGGGGTGCGTTTTAAAAAAAAAGTAATGTTTGGGTCTGCTTCTAGTCTAAATAGATGTGGCTGAATATCAGTATTATCATCCTGAGGATAGACTGGTTGTCAGGCTTTTTGGGCTTCTGATTTCGCGGATACCGACGTGTAAATGAAATAGCCAGGTGTGAAGAATAAGGCAAGAAATCTTGTCTCTCTCGCTTGTGTACACTGCGACTAACTTCGCAAGAATAATCCGTTCACGACGCATCTGCCTGAACAGCTGTTTGCCATCCTGCCAGACTGTACTATAATTAGCACGTACGTGACTTTTCTGTATAATTTGAAATACTTTATTGCTTCATACTTACATTTTATTGTTACACAAGGTTAGAGTTACAATAGTTTAGTATAAATTATGGTTACGACTGTTTTACTTGAAAATGCTGTATCTGTGGTTACACGAATTGTATAATATAATTCATAATTTAATAATTATGTTTGAAATATATTTCTTTTTCTTGCTTTAAAGATCAAAAACGTGATTTTAGTTTGTATACATACATAGCTGTGGTATGGAGATAAACATACCATGTAATGCAATTGCACTGTAATGAAAGTTTCGTGACATTGTACATTTAAAATAATAAAATCTAAAGTATAAGTAATAAAAAATTAATTAGGTAGGTATATAATTATAACTCAAAGTCATGCACCGCAACAATGTAATAATAATATTAAATATTTAGCATGCTAGTTTATGGCAAGATTTATAAACTATATTTTCAGAACGCACGCGTCAACTGCTACCACTTTTTTATTGCAGCTTCTTTTGTGTTCCTCTGCAGGGCAAAGGCTTCCCCTATCTTAGTCCAGAACTTTCTATCCTGTGCTTCTTTATACCACGTTGGCAAAATACGATCAAGATCATCTCGCCAACAACGCCTCTTCGGCGTAACAAATTAGTAGTGTAGAAAATAAAAAAACTATAAATATATTATAAATAGTTCAGGAATGGACCGCCGTCCCTGTTTTTATTGTGATTTAATTACAAATGGCTGGTTATCAGATTTTTTTATATCTGTAGTAGACGGTATTACTTGCTATATATTACATAGTTCCAGGTCAAAGAAAAAAACCCTATAAATTTTGATTCCCTGAGTCCTAAAAATGTATGAATCCTAAAAAGAGATATTAGTTACTTGATTATAAAAAACTAAAACGCTTCACGACAAAAACCCAGTACAAGTTTATATCAACCATGACACAAATTCCTAATTAAAATTACGTGCGCTTGTCCAAAAAAAATACCAACAAAAGTTGAGTTGTCCAAAAATTAAAATATTTGCTTTGTTTCACAAATGTTCGCGTGTCTCGTTTTGCGGGACCGTCGCCTCTGTGTCTTTGTGAGGCACGCTTTGTGTATGGATTTAACCTGTATGTTGCTCATTTTAAATAAATGTTTGTATGAAGAATTGAAGTTTTATTTATCACTGGAGAAGGAAAACCGGAGCAAAAAATGCATAACGTGACTTGCCATTTCTGTGATTCTAGACGCTAATAGTTAGTTACCTTTCAAAACGGAAGCCAAAAGGCATCCAGTTGTATGGCCTCCGGCTACAGTTGTTCAATTAATAATGCTTAAAAGTAGGAATAGTGTACATATTAATCTACACATAATATTATTATTTATCCTGACCGACAGATTCATCAAAGCTGAGCTTAAGCACTAGGGCTATAAACTTGAAATAAGGAAGCATTTTTGGAAATGTTACTCCTAAGGATGTAGATATATACATTTTTCTACCCGTGCAAAGCCTGAGCAGCTGGTCCAAATTATAATAACAGCTTCAGGATGCTGTTGGGACTGCCGCGTTATTGCAATGCGTCCAGTACCTATGTTTGCGTATGCGCATAGTGATGACTTTCGAAAAACGAATTCCCTTTTATCAAGAGCCTAGTCTAGCTCTAACAGCATCCTAAGTATATTTCAGTGCTTAAAAAGTTGTTGCAAACGAATATAATTGATGAACTTTTGTGACACAAACATAAAGAGTCAGTTACCAAATTTATTATAGTTTATTCTGTTTTTATTACTTAGTCTCGATGAACTGATTTATGTATTTTTTTATTGTACTCATTTTATCTACCCGCATGAATAGATGTTAAAGTTTTAGTAGTGAGACTAAGGAGTGGGCTGAAAACCAGCGTTGATCAACGTGGCAGCTATGCTTCAAATGGGACAACATTTTGCTCAGCCGGCTCCTTTTGTCACACTGCACATTTCTGTTTTTTGTTTTAAATTATTTTAAATATGTAAGTAAATTTTGTTTGATTGATGGCAATAAATATTATTTCTTTCTTTTCGTTTCTTTCAAAGATAAAATTCAAATCACGCGTAATAGTATAACAAATTAATTATTAAAGTCATGCACCTACTTACCCCATACAGCCACCTGCCAGTCAGCCAATTTCTTCACACACTTCACCATATTCCACATCACAATCACTTTCAAGTTCGAAACATATAAAGCAGACTCGTATAACCGCATATACCTATAAGTAGTTCGCACATTAATTACAAAGACGACAAAATCTATTTAATTTGAACCTTATGCTAGTGACACACGAATGACCCAACACGCCATTGTGATATGCTTGCTATATCCTTTACTCACTACAACACTTTCACATCACTATTCCTTGCAAGTTCGAAATGCCAAACGTAGTGTATAGCACGATTCTTTTAGCCGCACACAACTACCAACGCAATATTACTTATGAGTTCGAAAACCTGTGCAATAGAAATAGGGCCAAGTTGTTCTAGCCGAAGCACATCGAAGCGCAATAGATTCATTCTGCATATTGACCCCTAACTCCACAACATAATGCACGAATTTCTATTGATACCAAAAACCTGCGTCAGTTAGCAACTAAAATAAGAATTATTGCTACAACTAAAACAAAAAATTTGACGCTTCGACTCGACTCGGTAGTATAAATTGACCCTGCGCAAGATTCGCACACTGCACCACTTATAACCACAACACTTTTTAGTTCGAAAAACTAATCGCATCGGATAACGGGATTCTTGTACCATATTATCACCCTTCAGCGAGCAGTACACATCCAATCCTTCAATCACCACAATGTAAATTCAACACTACTGACGCATTCAACGGACTGCCCGCGGCGGTGACCCCGCGATACTGGACTTCACTATATAATAAAAACTGATTATAATTTTGTTCTGTCAGTAATTTTTAAAACTACCCGCAAATTATTGGTAATGGTGCGTTCGGAAACTATTACATCGATGTCATCTTATTAATTTGTGTTTTTAATTAAATTAATCTATTTACATAATGTAATTATATTTGCGTTTTTTTTTATTTGCTACCGCGGAAGAATTTTCCTTCGTACTGTTTGGGGATGATCTCAATAAAAAGAAGTAGGGCCGTTGAACTAATGAAATAATTTATTTGATCTTTCGAACATAAATATTACAATAATTATTTTTCTCCTAAAACATTTTCTCTATTTTGTTATTATAAGAATTGTTGCCTAGCAACCATTTGAAAAATGACATGTATTCGGCCAGCACTGTGCCGCCACTTACATTAAAAACTTTGTAGACGAAAATTCATATTTAGCTTGAACAAGTACTATGTGATAAAGAAGTACCGACTGATTTGATTGTTTTATGAGTAACAGGGAAATCAAATGTTTATTTTTTACAAATAACTTGTAATATAGATAAGGCGAATTTTATTTAGGTACTCAACTTTTTCAATGGTGTAGTTCTGGTGTTGGATGAGTATTAGAAAAATATTTTTTCGTAACAGGACCCAAAAGAAAGAAAGAAAAGTAAGTAAGATGGCATGTTATTAGTAAGATTTTGCTCACGCAATAAAAGAGCTAACGTAGAACTTCATCTTCTTAGGGTGAATACACCAATAAGCGGCTACGTCTTCAAGACGCCGGACATGAGCCTGGAAAAAGGAAGCCCCGCTACGTGCAACCAGGAAATTAATCGACGAGGAAGTTAATTGAAATCGCTTGTTACTGGGAAGAATGCCAATATGTTGCGCTACGTGTTGGGTTATCTGAATGGAATTGTATTTTGTTTGGGTGCCTCAAATGTAGACTTAGGGTAGCATAACAAGGGCGGCGCGCGTGTTTATCATACATCATCAACCTATATACTGTCCCACTGCCGGGCACGGGTTTCCTTCCAAAATTAGAGGGATTAGGCTATAGTCCTACACGCTGGTCTAGTGCGGATTGGCAGACTTCATACACCGTCGAGAAAAATCTCTAAGACATGCAGGTTTCCTCACGATGTCTTCCTTCACCGTTTTAAGCGAATGATAATTAATTATTAATACGCACATGATTTCGAAAAGTCTGAGGCCTTTTATTGGAACTCGTGACCTTCGAAGGGGCAGTTCAATGGTCATAACTAATCTATCACTGTTTGTCTTACGTGTGCCTTTGATAAGGACGCGAGGCTTCGCTTACTGAAGGGTTCAAGCGACTGCTGGACCACAGGTGGTCATTGTCGTGCCATCCACCACGACCCGATGTATGGGGCTCGTGGTTAAATTATGACTACGCTGATCAACCGATCTGCAAGGTTAAGCTTCGTTAGCCGCAGTCATTCTGGAACCTGTGCCTTGGAGAGCACTGATTTAAGCCGTTGTTCTGGACAATCGTTGGTGGTAGTCAGAAGCCCAAAAAGCCTGACAACCAGTCTATCCTCAAAATATAGTTGCTCCCCAGAAATAATTTACTTTTATTCAACACTTCTGCCCGCGATTTCGCCTGCGTAGATTTTACCTAAAAGTATCTAGTTGTTAAGCTTATTATTTTTTTAAATTTCCTACACAATGTTTTTAATTTTTTCATTCATAAGAACCTTATGAAAAAGTATTCCTCCACATCGCTGTCATCTAGTTACCAGAAGACTGGCCGCATTGCCATGTTGAATGGCAATGCTAATTCTTTGACCCAAGAATAAACCAGCCCCCTGTTCGCGCGAAGCGTCGATAAGTTTATTTGAAATTACAACCCAGAAATTGGGTTTGGAGGTCTGGTGGCAGTTGCATTGTGTAAAATACTGATACTCACCTGGTTAGACAGGAAACCGATCCTAACATAGTTGGGAAAAGCCTCGGAGGATAATGACTATATAATAAAAGATTACATATAACAGTATGTACTGATCACCTATTTTTTATACCACTAATGTGGCAAACAAGCATACGGCCCACCTGATGGTAAGCGGTTACCGTAGCCTATAGACGCCTGCAACAGCAGGGGCATTACTTGCGCGTGGCCGACCCTGTAAAACGAAAGAGTAAGTAAGTAGTTGGGTTGGCAGTATAAGGGTCAAAATCCCCCCACTGACATCGCAAGCGGAGCACTGGTAATCTTGGTCACCGTTAGAATCACAACACAGCTCAAATCTGTGTTATTTCACTTCGATTCTCTGCAAGGTACTTCCCCAGTCGGGCAGCACCAATTTGAGTGGAATAACTCCCACTATGCCCTACCTCTCTTCTGTCACCTGAGCTGCGTACATGTTTTTATTAAATTAGTGATGTGTATGACGGCGAATTTGCATTTATCGATATAATTCCGTTTTAATAATGCAGTAATTACAGTCGCGATTATTATTATCAACGGCTTTCACATTTTGTCAGGTAGAGTTTATTGGGTTACGGTTTATTAGCGCTTATTATTTCGGGGTTCAGGATTCAAAACATAGCATACCATCACACCTGTATTCCCGAAGGGTTTGGCAGAGGAGTACTGGTGTATATACATCAATAGTTCGCCGGTACGTTTAGGTTATTACACCTAAACCTTAACGACGATGTATTAGTGTACAATTATTCAGATGCCAGTACATCAAGCTACCCCAATTTGTCAAATTTCTTTGATAGATTTTCAATTTTAGTACAAAATGATAAGGTTAATATTCTATTAGGAAAATTTGACCGTTTTGTATAGCTTGACCTGCTGCCATCTGTACATTAATGCGTTTTTTCTCTGTTGATATTTTCTTGTTCTCACTCTTTCTCATACTAATTTATGTTATTTTTTGCTATATAAACTTTTGTTTAATCTGCAGAAGCTATGCAATAAAAAGTACTAGTATTAAACAAAACTTGGCATTTTCCTTAGTTCCTGTCGCCCACTTTTTTCGTGGGCATTGAAAATATTCTTGGCTTGATGATTTCTTACCCATCAATTGCACATCTTTAAATGTCGATAGCAAATGGAAAGGAAAGAATATAAGACACAGGAAAGATATAACATGTCATACGACCACGCCTAAAGCAGTGACAGCCTAGTAATATGACCATCATTGGACTGCCAAATCAATGGTCTTGAGTTCGAATCCAACGCATCTCTGACTCTCTCTCTTTCGAATTCATGTGCGTATTATCAAACATTTTTCTATGAAATTCTCAGTAGTTGCTCGCAGTTGGATATGTGCTTTGTTAATGATAATAGGCTCACCTACCTACCTACCGTTGAACTGTGGAAGTACATTAGTATACCTCTACCTAACCCTTCCGGGTAATACGGGGGTGATGATATGTATTTAGATTATAGAAAACAGACACTTTTTCTTCGGTTAACTTAAATTAGCAGAAAACAGACAAATGATGCAACAGTTTTTCCCTTCAGATAAAAAAAGGAACAAAATCCGAATTAATTACCGTCCGATTAGGGCTGTCAGCCCAATAACTGCTATTGAAAGCGATTAATTAAATAACGTTTATTATTAAACCACTTAATCACAAGAAACGAGGCGTCGCTTCGGTGTAGCGGAAACAATCGTGGCTAGTATTAACGTCACGTTTCAATGAAAAATACGGCAGGACCCGACCTTTATTGGGGCCGCTACCCGACTTACCCGAGCGAGCGATTGAAGCATTACCAGTGACGGGAATTGGTGTTTCTACCCGAATGGAGAAGACTTAAGTGGTTAATGTTTTGGGAAATGCAGATGAGAAGTTTTATCAGGATTTTATTCTATGATTGGGCCTCGAGTGAGAAAAAATTGCTGAGCACATTTTAGTAGAAATATGTTTTAAGAGATAACATAATATACGAGTAACATACCATTACGCCTGTATTCAGAGAATGAATTATAGGAAGAGGTGGAGTAACATATATGTGAGTGTACGTATGTGTATGCCCCTATTACATGGGACCTAAGCAGCCGGTAGGTATGTTTAGGTCCCATGTAATAGGCGGCATGTAACAGCAGTGACAACCTAGTGACATGACTATTGGACTGCCAGTGTCTCAACTTCAAATCCAAGGCACGCATCTTTGACTTTCGAAACCATAATTATGCATGTGTATTAATAATGAAATCAGTCGCTTAAACGGTGAAGGAACACATCGTGAGGAAAAATGCATGCCTTAGAGATTTTCTCGACGGCTTGTGAAGTTTGCTAACCCGCAATAGGCGTGGTGGATTTTAGCCTAATCCCTCTCATTCTCAGAGAATCCCCGTGCCCAGCAGTGGTCGTGCATATGCCAAAGGCAGTGGGCAGTAGAGCCTCGGAGATTAACGAGATCTCTTCATGACGTCGAGTTTCTGCAAGATCTCATTAGGATCACACATTAAGTAAGTTGTTCTTACAGTTAATTTTATTCCCTTCAGTAACTTTTTTTTAATATATCTGTACATTTTATGTAACACTTTGGTGGCTCGTCCTTTGAATACTATAACAGAATAGAGAGCCGCCTTGCAGAAAATCGAAGTGAAATAACACTGCTTTAAGCTGTGTGTTCCTTACGATGAGTAAAGTTGCCAGTGCTCCGCGAGGAAACGTTGTGTCGGCAGTGGGAGACTTTGACCCATAAGCTAACAAACTATTCCTCTCTCATTTTACAGATTCGGCAACACGCAAGTGATATCCCTGGTGTTCCAAGCGTCTATAGGCTACGGTAACCGCTTACCATCAGGTGGGCCGTATGCTTGTTCACCACCTTATTGGTATAAACATTTCTAAGTTATTCCAATTTCAAATTCTTAAAAACATCATAACATTTAGCATAATAAGGCCATTTACTCTGCACACATGTACTGCGAGACGCCGCCGATATAATTTGTTCGTATAATTCTGAAAACATGATATGTATCAAAGTAAAACCCACAAAGTTCGTGTATAACTCCGCACATATATTTTGCCCACGCACTGCCGACGGTGTTTTCACTGAAATTTTCCATCGCCTGATACTAAAAACTTTGGATATCACACATCTTAATTTCAGAAGACTAGCAAATGTGACGGCTTTGCTTTATTTTATACTTTGTTTCATCATTATTATCAACCAATTTACTGTCCCACGGTTGAAGACGGGTCTTCGTTTAGAATAAGGAAGGGTAGGTTATAGTTCACCACGCAGGCATACTGCGGGTTGGCAGACTTTACACGCCGTCGAGAAAGTCTCTTGCAGGTTTCCTCACGATATTTTCCTCCCGCTTGCAGAAAATCGATGTGTAATAACATAGTTGTAAGCTGAGTTGTGTTCCTAACAGTGAGCAAGGTTGCCAATGCTCCGCGAGGAAACGTTGTATTGTGGGGGGCTTTGATCTTTATGCTGCCAACCCAACTATTCCTCTTTACTTTTACAGGGTCGGCAACACTGGATACAAGTGATACCCCTAGTGTTGCAAACGTCTATAGGCTACGGTAACCGGTAACTTTGAAAACATACATTTAACCTTCAAACCAAAATTATTTAATACCTTTTTCGACAAAGAATATGAAATTACAATATCCAAAGATCCATTTCAAGTTTGTGAGAAAATAAGATTCAAGAGATTTGAATCAACGCAAAGTGTCGCCTAACAAAAGAAATTTAATCTTCGGGCATCCTGTGAAAAACTGCCCCAAGCGTAACAACGGGCTTGTTGCAAGGCTCAGTGGTTACTTGCGATTGTGCGACTTTTTTTACTAGTCTAGGTAGCAATGAAAAATTATATTTATGTTTGTTAATGAAATACATTAAAGTGACATTAAATTGTTTGAAGATATTGTGACAGGTCACTGTATGGCGTGGTAGATGGCTTCAGTACTTCCTAACTGACGACGTGTGTGAAGAAACGCCAAAACCAACTCATTGAATCGGCAATTTTATTTTTGTAGTCTTGTACAAGTAGGAGCAATATGTGAATGTTACAATACAGGGTATTGTTAGATGTCCTTTTGAAAAAAGAACCAAAAAGGCTTTGAGTAGATCAGTCCCAGCTGACGTCACGCATGCATCAGTAATTGTTTAGCTCTATTAAGCTTAACAACCCGTTGCACAAAAAGTCACTAAGGCTGCAATAGCTTCATCGGTTAATAAGTTAAGTATATACTAGGATTTCTAAGCGTAATAAGATTTTTTTAAGTGATAAATTATTTAAAATTAATATTATAGCAGATGTTGAGGAAAAAATAGCCAGGCTAAAGTGGGAATGGACAGGCCATGTCACCCAAATGTACCCTGATTGTTGGGCAAAAATTGTTAGTAGCTGGACGCCTGATAGCGCCGTCGAGGTCACCCGCGACGTAGGTGGCGCGACGATCTCGATATATTTCCATCGCAAAATTATCTCAATCTCAAAAATCGCAGCGACTTGTCGCAGCTCGGCAACCAAGCCTTCCTCTTCATTCCCCGACACACAACTGCATTGTTGTTGTACAAAAGCTTGTAAGTAAAGCTCTGACATCTATCCTATTGTGTAAGCCCGTCACATTTACACGATCAACATGTACTACATACTATGTCATTTAAGTAATGAGTTTTGATGTTAATCATAGGTCCTATATATTTTTTTACACTAGCTAAATGTTTAGCCTTAGTCTATCTTGTCTATTGATATGTATTAAAACAATATTTCTTGCCTGCACTAGGCAGACATAGGTTTATCCTTTTCCGCATAGTGGAAGATCACGGGAATCGCTATCGCATGATCCGCAATCCCACCACGGACGTCCAGTGTTGGAACCTCCCCACCCTCCTGCCACGATAAAGCAAGAACCCCTTGGGGGTGAGACATAGGTTTATCCTAGTATGGGCACCAAATATACCAGTATTTTATCACTTTCTTGTTTATTACGGAATATTTATTTTGGAATTAATTATTGTTATTATATTATCACGCCAGTATTCCCCTAAGGGTTATGTAGAGGAGTACTAAATTACACCCATAGTTCGTCGGTATGGGTGAAGGCCTCCTCCAGTGATGCCCATTTGATTCTGTCTTCAGCTACTTGTCTCCAGTTTGGACCAGCTATTGCTTATTAATATCATCTTCCCATCTTGTTATAGGTCTGCCTCCTGTTCTTTTGCCTAGTGGACCGTTCCAGAATGTTACTTTTTTGGTCCATCTGTAATCAGTTAGCCGCGCAACATGTCCTGCCCACTTCCATTTCAATTTTTGTGCGTAACTCAGAGCGTTTGTTACTTTAGTTATTTTTCTTATTTTAGTGTGCCGTATTTTATTCAGCTTCCTTATCTTTAGCATACTTCATTCGAGCCCTCTCTGACAGACGTTTATTTTTTTTCTTGTTTCAGCAGTGAATGCACTCTGAGCTGCTTATGAGAATTTCACAGAAAATATAATAACACTGCTTGAAGTCGGAATTAAAGGCAAGAGCTCTAGGTAGCAGTAATTTAAAAAAATCCCCAGATGTTCTCACTGTATCAATATTGCGTTTCCATACACAAACACCCAGACCTGGAACAACTACCTGTAGATCATATTTTTTTTTCCATACAGGGATCAAACCCATAACTCGTTGCGTAGAAACCGATCCCTCCGCCACTATACCAAATGGGTCATCAGAGTACTCTATTTCTTCTTTACAAAGATTGGCAAAGTAGAAGGAATCGTTATAGATATACTTATCACTATAACAGTAAGACCCACTTCATATAAATTACCAATAATATATTAATATTATTATTTTCCATTTTCCCTGAACATTTCTGGTAGGAAAAATAAGTGCGTTCGTACATTTCTGTCCGGTAGATTAAAGCCCTTTTTGCGATATTGGTGGTCCAATAAGTTCCTAACAATATCGATAACAAGTAACGAATATGATATTATTTTCTCTGGCCTACATTCTGATAAGGTACTCTGCCGTAGATACAGTCAGCAACGAAAGTCGCTGGACATATTGCAATCTTCTATACAATTTTTAACATGATTCACCTGACCTGTGAAGGTTGTGTGAAATCATTGCATTACCATTAAATACCATGACCATTAAATATTTACCTTAATTTCATAATAAAAAAATCTCTTGACAAGTGTTGGACAGCGTCCATGGTCACGGGTCTACCCGTGACCATGGACGCTGTAAAGGGTCCGAAACGTCGGGATTAATAATATCAATATACGCGATAAAATCCGTAAAAAGTAGTTTTATTTCAATGTATAATATTCGCGTAAATGTCAGAAATCAGTATATGGGTTAATGATGATGACGTAATTTAAACCTAGATAAACAAAGAGAACTTGCAGTACAGCCAATAAATCCACAGCGTATACAGCGTGATCACAATCAAGACTAATTAATCATCATTATTTTGTGTCCTCGCAAATCATGCGCTACAACGAACAATGGATATACAGGATGTAACCAAACTGAGCTCTATTTATAGCGATAGTTCGGTAATTTTCGAGGTAACACTATTGTATTGGCCCGAATAGGGTTGTGCTCGCATCTTTGTTTACTTAGGCTACGTCAATGACAGGGGTGTAACAATTAGTGAACCTTTTTAAGCTATTTTGGGAAGATAATGTTAGTAATTTTATAACAGGCACTTTAATCGGCAAGAACTTTTAAATGCTCGTCGGAAAACGTGGCTAATAAGTAAAAATAATAATATGACAGTTATGTCATGTCAAACACATAGCATCACGCTTATATTATTTGAAAGATTAGGGTTGAGGTGTACTAATCTACATCCACAGTCTGCCGGTATGTTTAGGTTCCATATAATAGGGGAAATTGGGGGCATAAAATCAAACTTATTTTTTTTTACCAATAAGGTGGCAAACGGCTCACCTGACGGTAAGCGGTTACCGTAGCCTATAGACGCTTGCAACACCACGCGTTGCTCTGTAAAACGAAAGAGGAATAATTCAGTTGACAGTATAAGGGTCAAACTCCCCCACTGGCCAACCCAAAGTTTCCTCGCGGAGCACTAGCAACCTTGCTCACCGTTAGGATCACAACACAGCTCAAAACTGTGTTATTTCACTTCGATTTTCTGCAAGGCACTTCAAGGTGCCACTGAGAATTGACATATCTCGGACCTCTGTGTGTGGGATGTATGTAATGTTAATTAATATCTTTGTATCTGATTTGCATCACAATGTTATTGTAACAAGCGTTCGGTTGTTCGTAGGATTTGAACGTTAACAGAGGCATCAGCGTGCAATAGTTTAAAGGAGCTGGAATTACCAACCTACTCGAAACATACCTACACTAGTGTGTACATGATTGTTATTCTGCCCTCCTGACTAAGTATAACTATGCTCAATTAATCGATCTGCGATGGTAAGCTACACTGGCCGCGGTCAGTATATAGATGTATGACTATTTAACATGTTGTATTATTTTAACATGTCGAGTTCCCTCCGCAGTTCGTAGGGAATAACTATGATAGCTGTTAATTAGTAAATTTTGATGTTAGTGAAAAAATAACTGACTCATTAGACTAGGGGTTGTAAGCGCGACTGCTACGCGAGTTCGATTTCCGGGTCGTGACAAAGTGTTGATGAGTTTTTCTGTGAAATTCCCAGTACCAGCACAGGGTTAACATATATGCTCGGTTAAAGGCAATAGGCTTACCCCTAGTACATGGGAACTAATCCTACTTGCGAAATGTTGTCGTCCATTTATACATACACCTCTGCTTATCCAGTTACAGTAGACCTCATTTCCTTTTTGTAAAATACAGTCACCTTCTCTTCTAAGCAAATATATACGAAATACTCTAAAGAATATTTTCTTCATGTTCCTTCCAAATGCGGAAGTTGAACAAAAAACTCACAATTTAACCTTGATCGTAAACCAAATGTTTTCGCAGTAAAGCTGGGTCATAAAGTAAAACCCTCACGTTACGGCTATATGTGTCTGTGACCAGCTGGTACCATAAGAATATGGGGAAAAAACCCCATAGATTTGTCGTAAGGAAACTTTAGGGACGGATTTCGATGAAAATCGGTCAGCTTCGATAGTAAAAAAATCGTATTTACTTTTTGCTGATCGAATAACCGTAGTGGATAATACTGAAGATCCTGGTAAAGATTTCATATTTATTTATTGCATTTATGGAATGCACAATACAGGTGGTAAATATTATAAACAGAAACAATTATGAACCCTGTAGGGCGCAGCAAAGAAATTTTTAAATTAAAAATTTTGGAGAGAGGAAGAGTTCTTCATATTTAATATGTAATAAGTAAGAGATAATGGGATAAACTATTTAAATTATTGCATTGTCATTAGTCCTTGATAAGTGTGCAGTTTCAAATTAATCCAGTGGAAAGAGAAGGAGATGAAAATGACATTCAAATATTTCGTGACATACAAGCGAAGCTAATAAAAGCTGACGTTTCGGACCCTTTACAGCGTCCATGGTCACGTCCGAAACGTCGGGATTAATAATATCAATATACGCGATAAAATCCGTAAAATGTAGTTTTATTTCAATGTATAATAATCGCGTAGGTAAATGTCAGAAATCAATGTAATAAAAGCGTGTTAAAAATATTTGAGGTTTTGCTTTTGTTGTCGTTTTGAGCTTAAAAACATCAATATGATCATCCTCAACCTCCGAGTGTTTTCCTAACTATAATATGTTGGGGTCCGCTACCAGTCTAACTAGATGCGGCTGAATATCAGTATTTTACACAAAACGATTGCCGTCAGACCTCCGCAACCCAATTTCTGGACGACACCGACATCCTGAGAATAGTCTGGTTGTCAGGCTTTTTGAGCTTCTGACTTCTGACTACCGCTAACGATTGTTATAGATTTTCGCATGACAACCGGGACCTACGGCTTCACATGCTCTCCGAGGCAAGGAGGAGTCGCGATGTGTTAAGGATGGTTACCCAACCAAAGAGCAACCGCAGCTAGCGCAGCTTAAATATCCAGATTCACCATAACCATGACAGGCATGGGAATCGCATTTAAGACCTCAAGCACAGCAATCGCGTTTATGACCACAAAGCTAATGAGCCAAATTATAATATTAGCATTACTGTCATGGTAATGTTTAGTCTAAAAATAAAAGTTTTTTTTTTCATAAAGGTACAGCCTTTACATGCAAGTGGGCTATGAGTAATGATTTGTTCTGATAGATACAAATGCGCTAATGATCAATCATGGGCTACTTCGCTACTTTCTGGGCTCGGACAGGAAGTTAAATTGATGAATACTGACCCCTGAGACTGACATTCTATAGATTGGAGAAAGCGGAAAATGTCGATGGATTTCTTTTGTTTCCACAATTCGGTTCGAATTTGTTTAAAAATCTGTTTTTTTGTAATTGGAATTGGAGGAGTTTATTATTATATCGGGGACTATTACATACTTCTTGGAATATTATATTTTACTTTTGACAGCCGCTTAAGAACGTAACTGTTACAAGATTCGTAGTAAAGTCTTTAATACTTTACTACGAATCTTGTAACAGTTACGTAGTACTTAGTAGTAAAGTTGTCAAAAAATGACATTTTATTTCACTGACCTCTTACTTGTATTAAAGAAGTCAGTGTTTTATTTCATTTTATCGTTTTAAAATTTGTCATCGCGAGGTAACTAGTGATGTAACCATACGACTCGGTACTCGATTCACACGATAAATCGATTCAAGTTTGTTTGAGCATTTGATCAATTTGATTATGTATTGTAAAGTGCACTAGATTAAAGTTCTGTTAAAAAATTTTACTTAAACTTTATTACTGTAGGTATTTTGAAATGATACAATGTTACGAAAGTTCAATTGGTCCTTAATTTAATATATTTAGTTACAATAACATTCATTCAATCACAAAAAAATCAAGAAAAAGCGATAGTCTTCAAAGCGAATCATTTTCTTCGGTTGCTATCGTCACCTGTAAATATTATTATTTCATTTTCAATTATATTATCAATATTTAAGTCTCTGTCAAATCTTCCTTTATTGATTTGTCGCGATGAGTGAAGATTGGTCACCCATCCACAGACTGACCGCGGCTAGCGCAGCAGATGCAGATCGGTTAATCAGCGTACTTATAACTTAGCTACCTCTTGATGAACTAAACTACCTACCTACCTACCACATAATACAATAAAAAGTTGGTACATATAACTTGTCTGCAGGCTATGAGTAATGACTTCTAGAGCCCACAATACATATATGGCATGATCAATCATTCCGTGCCCTATTTGCTCGAGTTGAGACCACGTGGAGATTATTAGTCTTATTAATTAGGAACCCACGGATATACATATATTTTTTAACAATTGTTAGTGTTCGTAGTTTCATGTTTTGGCCAAATAAACATTTTTTTTTCTTTCTTTCTTAGTTGAGCAATCTGATAGCCTTTTTATTATATTTATAATACGGAAAATCCTCATGGATCCTCCGCCACCCGGGGAGGTGTCAGGGTACGTCAGACTCGTACCGACTAAAAACCGCACTTGCCTTCACTTGGCCGTGGGATCCGCGATATTCGCCACGACCATGACGGGAGTAATCTTCTGATAGCGTAGTGATTTGACCATTGTAATGCCAAGTCAAAGGTCCGGAGTTCACTGGGACGCGTACTGTGGGTGTACATTAGTACACCTCTGCCTCACCTTTTGTGGAATACAGGCGTGATGGTATGTTATTTTTATTAACATTAACCGGGCATAAATATATCCAAACTCCAAACACTATGACACTGGTCGACCCTGGATTTGAACACAAGACCTCTTGCATAGCGGAGATCACTAGACTAATGAGGCCTAATTTATCCAGAAAAAATATGTAACTGATTAATATCCTTAAGCATATTCATCTCTACTTATGATTCCTATCAGAATTACGAAGACTGAAATCAATTATTCTAAATCAAATTCATTGTTTCACTGGAAACGAAATGAATCGAATAATTCCATGTTTTTTTATGCGAGAGTTTTCCTGATTAGCATAAATTTAATAATAAAGGAAAAACAAGGTTGCCATGGAAAAATCAACATTTCAATTATTAATAACATCCTTCCTATCCTAAAATGTGAAAGTTTGTGAGGATGTATGTTTGTTTCTCTTTAAACGCTTAACTACTAAAACTACTGAAACTTCACAGTATTTTTTTTTTTAAACAACAGATTAATTTATACAACAGAATAACACATAGGCTACAATTTATAACGATTTTGAGTTAATTTTCCAAATTACAACGATAATTAAAAGTAACTTTTCCACGCGGACGAAGTTAAGGGCAGAAGCTAGTACTACATAGTTATTCCAAGAAGCCCAAAAAGCCTGACAACCAGCCTATCCTCAGGCTATTGGTATTGCAATTGATTTGTGGAGGTCTGATGGCAGTAGCTTCGTGTAAAATACTGATATTCAGCCGCATCCGGTTAGACTGAAAGCTGACTCCAACATAGTTGGGAAAGGGTTCGGAGAATTTCGCTTGTTTTAGCCGAAGGATTAGGCAAATGTGTACTAAAGACTTACGCCCACAGTTCGCCAATATATTCGGTTTAAAGACATTTATTTCTCAAACATAGAACATCACAGTTCATTTACATAATGAAAAACATACTAACATATAACTCTGTGATCGAGAAAATAAATTAAGTTATGGTAACAAAAAAATGTAGTGTTAAAAATTGTTCTAACGTAGTTTTCTTGATCTTTATTTTAGTCGATAAGTCATAAAATTGACGATTTTTGGACTTTAATAATCGAATACATAATCATAATTATAACTAACCAATTCGACCGCGGGCAGGATTCGAACATGCGTCTTCTGGTTAAATAAACCAGACGCTATGACCACTAAGCCACCGCGAGTCCCACCCGCCTGGTCGTAATTTGCCTTCACATTCGAAATTTACGTCTTTATAGTGACGTCAGTAAAACCTATTGAAAAGTATTTTTTGGCAGTTTCCATGCTAAGATTCTGCTCGCCAGTTCTCTTTCCTTGGCTTGAACTTGGCTAGTCTCTCTCCGCGTGTCTAGATAGACTCGCCCTTGTTGTACATTATTGTACCTCTGCTTAACCCTTTAGGGAATTTAGGGATGATGGTATGCTAATATCTTAATTATCTCAATGAAATATGATCAGAAATATGAGCAATTTAACTAAAATGTAGTAGACATTACAAAGCATTAATTATAGATATTCATGATTAATGTTACAGCTTAGTAATCATAATCTCGGGCACAATACGTTGAATGAGATGTTTAAATTAGTGTTGTATCGCACTAATGGGTAATGGCTATGCATCTGACGCCACAAGTCTGAGAGGGTTAAGTAGAATGACTAAGTTCTTTTTTATATAGTACGGAAATTCGTCTGCCACCTAGGGAAGTGCCAGGGTATGTGGCATCCTACTGACTAAAAACCGCACTTGCCTTCTCTTACCCTATGTGTAATGGCCATGGGATTAATGAGATTCACCACGACCATAACAGGGTGTGGTCCAGCCCTCGCTGGACTGCTTCAATAGGCGAGGCTTCTCCTCGCTTCCTACTATAAGGCGCCCTCGTTGCCTACTGGGGCCTTTGAATGGTCGGGTGACGGACTTCCCAAGTCAGCCGCCCGCAGACCACAAGGTACAATTTAAGTTCTACAAGAGTTGAATAAAGTCATACAACAACTATACAGTACCCGCAGCTTCGCTTGTGTGGATGTCGACGGAGTAAATGTCCGTCTTTGCTTCGCTAATTGTTCCAATGTCAAATATGCTTCATCGATTGAGTCATTATTTATTTATTTATTACAGCGTGGAAGGCTAACAGCTAAAAACAATTTGAATAAAAAAAAGTTTGGGCAACATTAAGCCAATTACAAGCCTTTTAAGAGATCGCATTGTAAAAATATGTAGAAAACACCGTAATACAGACATGAGATTATTCTTGATTAAATAATAATTGGCTTATGCATCATCTTGCCGCTGACACACTAGTAACAAATGGATCAAAGGACCTTCCAGGGGGTCGGGTCGTAACAATTGCTTTTATATGGTGTTGCTATTCCTTGACACGTTAAAGCGGTACCATCATCATCCTACGCGCCTTTTCCCTACTATTTGGGTCGGCTTTCAGTCTAACCAGATGCGGCTGAATATCAGTATTTTATACGGAGCAACTGCCATCAGACCTCAGCAATCCAGTAGATTGGAGTGGACTACCCTGTGGATATAATGGTTTTTACGTCTTTCGGTTTCTGACTACCGCTAACGACTGTCATTACATAGGTGTTGGTATAACAAGTGGAACCGACGGCTTTACGTACTCTCTGAGGCACGTAGGGTCACCAATCCACAGATTGCGCAGCTTAATCTACTAAATCCGTAGATCTGCGTAGTTATAATTTAACCACGAGCCCCTCCTACATTTCCTACATATACAATTGTTCGATTCCGAGGTCGAGAAAATTTTCATAGGGTTTTTCTATGAAATTCTCAGTAGCACCTCGGAGTTTGGATTTGTGCCCGGTTGATAGCAACACTCCCGCTCCATTTTACACGAGACCTAACGGTGAGTAAGGTTGCTAATGCTCCGCGAGGAAATGTTGTGTTGGCAGTGGGGGTACTTTGACCCATAAACTGCCAACCCAACTATTACTCTTTCATTTTACAGGGTCGACAACGCGCAAGTGATACCACTGGTGTTGCAAGCTTCTATAGGCTACGGTAACCCCTTACCATCAGGTAGGCCGTATGCTCGTTTGCCACCTTAGTGGAAAAAAAAAAAAAAAACCTAAACATAATATATTTATGAGCTGCGGGTGCACATTTAAATAGTACACTGCCTAACCTTTCGGGACATACAAGCGTGATGATTATGTGTATTTTGTAGTTTTTTATACAAAGTGTTATTCATTATCCTCATTTTTCTCAATCCTGTTGCAATTTGCCAAAATCCCATCTAAGTTATGCTATATTTTAAGAAACTCCTACGCAAAAATTCATTATTTTAATCTAGACTCACTTGTTTGTTAGGTATGTTTAATTTTATTTTCCTTTTATCACAATTAAATTTAACGCCATCTAGTGGGTACTGCTTATTAAATTTTTGACAACCAAGTTACGGACTTACCTTGAAGAACGAGTATAAATGGTTAAAATGAACAGAGTACACGTAGTAACTTAACGTTATAGTTCACACTTCATAGATGGCGCTGGTTTAAAATTTCTTTAGGGATACCTATCTAACAGTAATAAGCAAAATCATTATTATCGTAACTTTTACAACTGGTATATCAATAATATCATTATACGTATTCGGCTTTATGTTAGGCAAAATAAGAGAAACAGTTTTGCAATGTAACAGAAACAGCAGGTCAACTTATCCAAAACTGTCCAATTTTCCCATTTGAAAATTAACCTTAACATGTGTGTTAAAGCTGAAAATCTATCAAAGAAATTTGACAGATTGATGTAGCTTGATGCATGAGCATCAATGTGTATACACTTAGCGAAATTCTAAAGTGATTTCCTCTTAGGGTCGATCGAAGGAAGATCGGTGACGTAAATTACGTCAGATGTGAATCAACCCTTAAAGTATTCACTGAAATTGTACGGAAATTATACGAACATAGTATTTTTAAAACTTTATTATGATGATATTAGTCTATCTCAAAGTTGCAATCGTCATTTCGCGAAAAAATCACTTTTGACTTTTAATTTGTGTTTAAAATTTGTGTATTCATGCTCGTGACCGTACTTACCTGATAATTATTATCTAATCAGCTAAGTAGATACAATACTGTTCAGTACCTATCTATTGTGTAATAACAGCATTATGTAAAATATAATATAGTAATAAAATAATTCAGATTTATAGTAGGAAATTATACAAAAGATGAAACAACATAATTTTATCTTAAATGTTACGATTTATTCCACTCAAGGCAGGTCCTCTCAGGACTCAATTTCCTAGCCTTTTTCCTAAGTTTGAATCAATTCCAGTATAACCAAAAATATAGCGGTATATCAGTCTTTGACATGAATCAACTGCCATCAGACCTCCTCCACACAATATCTGGACAATACCGATATCCTGTCGTCTAAAAAAGTAGTGATAGCCTAGTGATACAACCATTGGACTGCCAAGTCAAAGGTCCAGTCAAAATCCAAGGCACGCACTTCTTACTTTACAAAATCATGTAAGTACGTATTAATAATTAATTACCACTTGCTTGAACGGTGTAGGAAAACATCGTGAAGAAACTTGCATGCCTTAGACATTTATTCGACGGCGTGTGAAGTCTTCTAACCCGCAATAGATATTATAATTATTAGATGAATTATTATATTATTTAAGAAAAAAAAAATAGATTTCCGCGATCACATATCCACCCGTGCGAAACCGGGACGGGCCGCTAATATGCATAGGTATATATTATATTATATTATCATCATTCCCACAGCGACATGAGAATGAATATGGGTCCTATTAACATCAATTGTGGCATTCAATTTAATTATTATCAGTCTCGCTGTCAATCCATTTGCATACTCCACTAATTATTTATTCGAC
Organism: Acronicta alni; assembly: GCA_964056405.1. NCBI lineage: Eukaryota > Metazoa > Arthropoda > Insecta > Lepidoptera > Noctuidae > Acronicta > Acronicta alni. The sequence continues at coordinate 14,376,447 of OZ043915.1, read as the reverse complement.
ACGAAGTATTTTCCAAATAATTGTATGGACACGACACGTTGACACTTGAGAGTAATATAAAAACTGTAATATTACTTTTATGTTTAGTGAGGTTTGTCAGAGTTGAAAAATGTGACCGTTTGGAAATGGTAACATAATTGTGTAGTGATGTGATTTGTAGTGAAATCTTATCTATACTAAATACTAGATACCGAAAAGGACGTAGTAATACATTATTATCAGTGACGTTTTCAAAAAGAAAATAGGTAAGTATATAATACGTATTTATTTTATGTGAATTAAAGTTGTGGCGTTTTTATGTTTACTTACTATTTAATTTTCTTTTGAATACTACAATAGCATTAGTAGAATAGTAGGTATCGAATTTAAATACGTCAACATAATTATGTAATCAACACTTTTTTTTCATATTTTTTACTGTACTAATCCATTTAAATTCAGTACCTACATCAAATTCTGTGAACTATTACAAAAAGAATATAAATAACTCTTAAACTACACTTCCACATTTAATATTATAAACAGGAAAGGTTTGTATTTTAGTATGTTTGCAACGATTCTCAAAAACAACTGGACCGATTTTTAAACATTGTTTCACCATTAGAATACTACATTATCCCTGAGTAACTTAGGCTATATTTATCACTAGAAAAAATCCACCCGTGCGAAGATGGGCCGTTAGCTAACTAATCTTAGAGTTGAAATAGTATATTAGTAGTAAACTATTGGTGTTAAGTTAAGCGGGTGGTAGATCGGTGATTATTCCCCCCCGCATTGCACGGCGTAGTAGAGAGTGGTGATGCACCAATAACAGTAGCTCATGTACAGGGCTAACGCTTGAAGGGTCGCGAAAGTAATACGTAACAGTTATCGTGGCCCCTCTATGAAAGCGGACAGACAGGCACAACGGAGATTTTAGTGGGTGCGAGCCCCACATAACCTCATCGTATCCCTGACGGTGTCGTATGCGCCCAGGTAATTTTTCCACCAAAAAATAGGCTAGAATTTCGATGGGGTCGCGGAGGAATGTAAACCCAGCAAAAAGTGGTAAGGCGAAACACCCGTATGGTTTTAGTCGGTAGGCACCCTACGGGTGGAGACCGACACGCCCCGTCGCCTTCCCCGGGCGGTGGCACTCCATGAGGATTTCCATACGTTAAAAAAAGGGTAGCACTTTGATACCAAAAGAGTAAATAATGTTTCTAGCAACTCGAATATTTTTGATGACGTTTTGATGATGGCTCGTGGGCTTGCCACTCGGCTCAGTACGATATGAGGGAAGCCCTCGCCCTTGAAGGGGTTGACGATTGCTTAACCAGAGCCTGCTGGAGTGTGATGAGTTCTCAACCCCCTTGGCCCTGATCATGCAATGGAAAAGGATCATAACGCTAAAATTTGCATTAGTATCGTTTAAACTAGTATTTAATAACAGTAACATGCATTTTTTCTTTCAGATAAGTAAGCAAATGAGGACATCATGACGGTAGCTAAGAAACTAGTTGTAATTGGAGTGCCATTAGTAGCGTTGCTAATTGTAGTCGGATTCGCTTTGGGCTTTATCTTCTTTTATAAAAGGTAAGCACGTACTCATCAAATTGATTTTAAAGAAATTCATAAAGGAGGTTTTCAATTTTGATGATATCTTCGCCGATCGTTAACCGATTCCAATGTTTCTTTTTATTTAAATAGCGTTGTAAATTATGTTTGGATTCGCTTTGGGCTTTATCTTCTTTAATAAAGGTTTTAATAAAGGGCTTCTTTAATAAATTTAATAAGCACTTATGAAATTGATTTTAAAGAAATTAAAAAAGGAGGTTTTAAATTTCGACGGTATTTTTCCGGCGGTGTTGCGACTTTACAAATATGCAAAATGGACAAATACCTGTAGGTATGAACTGGTCTTGAGTACTTTTATGAATGGTGGGATTACTGTACCCATAATAGTCATATTATGGGTACAATTCCCACCACAAAAAATAACTGTATCATCCACAGATTTTGCATGTTTTTTAATATATTTTTTAAATAACGAACTATCAGTTCATACGTCCTTCGTTAGTGGTTTAACTTATCTTTTGAATGTTTGTTTATGAAGACTTTTTATGCTCTTACTTTTTATATGTACCACGGTTTTTATGTTATTGCTTGTTTAATTTTGATTAAGGATAAAATATACAAAAATTAAAAACATAATATTATTATATCTAAAGGCTATGCCTGTGGCTTAACTTTTATTGTAACCTATGTGATCCCACTGCTGAACATAAGTTTCCCCATCTCTTTCCACTGATCTCTGTTTAGTATCTGAGGCCAGTCTGCCGCAAAGCCAACAAGCATACGGCCCACCTTGTATGCAGTTATCGTAGTCTATAAACGCTTGTAACACCTTATCACTGGCGCGTTGCTGACTCTGTAAAACGAAAGAGGAATAGTTGGGTTAGGTCAAATTCTCACACTGCTGGGGTCGCGGAGGAATGTTCTCGCTCCCGTAACCCCAGCAAAAAGTGGTGAGGCGAAACACCCGTATGGTTTTAGTCGGTAGGTCACCCCCTATGGGTGGAGTCCGACACACCCCACCGCCTCCCCCGGGCGGTGGATAGTCCATGAGGATTTCCATACGTTAAAAAAAAAAAAAGGTCAAATTCTCACCACTGCCAACACAATGTTTCCTCGCGGAGCACTGGCAATCTTGCTCACCGTAAGGAACAACACAGCTCAAAGCAGTTTTATTTCACTTCATAATATTTAATACGTAATATTTATTTATTTTATATCGGATTATTATGTGTTAGAATTATTAAGAGTTTTGATGATTATTTTTTAATATAAGTATTAAATATTTCTTATGAAGAGTGATCGTTATGATGTAAAACGATAATAGGACTTGCCTAAAAAGTTATGTTAAAAAATGCGCACTCATTGCCGTAGTATGTAACCGTGTATGCAAGCAGTTTATACACACATACATTTCTCAGAATTACCCTAATTAGCTAGTTATTTCAAGGTTTGAAGCATTAAATGACAATAACCTTATTTTAAATAACAATTGACACTTGAACAGTTCGCGTTTGTTACTTTTACATTAATTTTAAAGATAAGCGCGTGTATGGTGTGACGTACATGTATAGAAATAAATATTTTCGGTAAGTAGCCGCTTTAACTTTAGATATTTGCATACTAATTCTGTTAATAAAATTGTGTAGAAAAAATGACACAGATTGACAGAAAAACTGTCAAATGTCTGATTTTGACAGTCGTAAAGGTCGCTGGGATTCATTGTACAGAAGCCAGTACATCAAGCTACCGCAATCTATCAAATTTCTTTAATTGATTTGCAACTTTAAAGCATTTTAATAAGGTTCATATTCAATTGGGAAATTTTGACAGTTTTGGATAGCTTGACCTGCTGGCGTCTGTACATATACGGCTTTGGCTGATATGACCATGATAAACCGAATTTATAAAGCTAAGCTTGGCTCATGCTACAGAGCTCGTCTAGATTTGCACTAACTAAACGTCATGTGATTTTTTTTATACCACTAAAGTGTTATATATACCTACGGCCCACCTGATGGTAAGCGGTTACCGTAGCCTATAGGCACTTGTGACACCGGGGTATCACTTGAGCGTTGCCGATCGTGTAAAACGAAAGAAGAATAGTTGGGTTGGCAGTGTAAGTATAAGGGTCAAAGTCCCACTGCTAATACATCGCTTTCTCGTAGAGCACTGGCAACCTTGCTCACCGTACACACACAACATAGTTAAAAACAGTGTTATTTGACTTCGATTTTCTGCAATGTGGAGGTACTTCCCCAGTCGGGCAAATCCAAATTGAGTGGAAATTACTGGGTATTTTTTATTTTATTGATTATAACCAACTTGCCTTAACAGTTCAGAATCACACAAACAAGTTATTGGTCTGTATAAACAAAGTCAAAAGGGAAACATACCTACTGAATTAAAATTAGAAAAGAAATTAGAATAATAACAAATAGAATAGAAATATCAATGTCAACTAGTTACAAGGAAATTATTAATTTATCATTTATAAATAAAACAATCTGAATATTAAATTTAAAAAAAAAAAACTAAGAGTAAATAATTATTTAAAATTCACACAAAATAACACTGGGTGGTATTTAATACTTTAACTGTAAATCCCCTTTTTTCAATCAAAATATTCGAAATTAGCACCAAAAATACTGAATTGCACACTAAATTTGCTCATTAAATACTCACTTTCTTGGTCTTCAGATTCGGTATTATTCAGATTTGGTTCTGGCATTCGCCATTCGATATCTGTATTTTGCTGCTCAATCAGTAATTTTGTTGCTCAATCAGTATTTTTGATGCAAGGTTTATTATATTCCAATAATAATTAACATTAAATTAGTCACAAGAGATTGTACTAGAGGCAGCGATGGATTCAAGGTAACGACTAGCAGCGCTCAGGAATCTCAGCTCAGTAGACGCAAAGATATCCAACGTGTCGTCAAATAATAAAATGTCGTTAATAAGGGTGAGAGCTACATACAATGGACTGGTTTTAAGGGATTTGGAACCGATTTGAGACACTGAAAATAGAGGACGTTGCCGAGGACGAAGTGTATGACAAATTGGAAGAGGTATATTAAAAGAAATGTTCTGTAAAAGCGAGGAGTTAAAGTAGGAACCGCGAATAAGACGGAAGGAATATTTAACTGCAGCAAGATTTCTTCTGACTTCTGACTGATTTGAGACTTACTAACTGAGATCTCAAGATGAGATCGCTTGTGATACTACTGGTGTTATTGGCGTCTATAGGCTGCATTTGCCGCTTACCATCAGGCAACCCGCTTGTTTGTCATCTTATTAAAATAATTAAAAACAAAGATATAATAAAATAAAAACAGCACAGCACCATCTAGTCCCAAACTAAGCAGAGTATACTATGGGTATGTACTAGACAATGGATATAATACTTATATACTTTTTTTGTAAATACATACTTATAATACATAAGAAACACCCAGACAAATACAAATTATGTTCATCAGATAAATATTTGTTCTGTGGGAATCCAACCCACACCTCGTGATCCAGTCCGACACGCGAGCTAGTTGCTCTCGTGGACTGGACCTCAGACGTCGTAAATTTCAGTTAAGTTTGTAAAAATGGAATCATATTGGCAGAATCCTGTTTCAAACAAAAACAAATCATGAATATAAGTTCTTACAAATATAATAAAACAAACATACCAAACTATATTACTCGTAGGGTTAGGCAAAGGTGTACGAATTTACCCAGGCCAACACATAAAGGTACCCTAATCTGTCAAATTTCTTTGATAGATCTTCAACTTTAACACATTACAATAAGGTTCATATTCAATTGAGAAACTTTGACAGTTTTGGATAGCTTGACCTGCTGACGTCTGGTACACCCACAGTTAGCCAGTAGGTATTATGTCCGACCTTTTTCTGAAAATTTCATAGAAAAACTCAATAACAATTTACAAATATACTAAAAAAGATGTAAATATAGCACCCACACAGGCTTTACCGTGCTGTTTACATCATCAGTTTTGATTAGTCTTATTTCAATCATCAATTTTATTGAATTCTGACACTTACGCGAAAATTAGACATTTAAATAGAACTAATGCAATAATTACTAGGAATTTATCTTTAATTTATCATTACTAGTTTACCCTAGGACCCTTTACAGCGTCTAGTCTACCCGTGACCATGGACGCTGTAAAGGGTCCGAAACGTCGAGATTAATAATATCAATATAACGCGATAAAATCCGTAAAAATAGTTTTATTTCAATGTTCATCATCAATTTATTTTCATGCGTGATGCTATGCATATTCATGTTAGCTCAAAAAACATTTTACGTAGGTATAATTAAAACTAAATCAAGGATAAATACCTAGTAATTATTACCGAGGTTATTGAAGAACTTAAAAACTGCAATCAACAGTTTGAAAATCAATTTTAAATAATTATAATAGTATAATAATTATATTCTTTAATTAATTAAGTGTACCGAACAGAGGAAAATATTATTTGAAATTTGGCTTATTCTGTGTTTTTGTTTCATTTATTGTGTGTATAAAAACAAAATATTTGTATACATATAAAGGCCTGTGTGGTACATTCATCGTCTTAGTGCTTGTCTGTGTGCTTAAGGAAACAGTCTTCCAAAAAACTTAGGATATATTAGATAGAAAAGTGTGTCCTTTAAAAAGTGTTTCTATCGTTCGCAGAGCGGCATCTTTTGTGTAAACATTTATAGAAAAATGTAATTAGTGCATTCAGCATTAGTTTTTACCGTGACTTCGCTTGTGTGGATATCGATTAATGCTAGTTACGATTATAAAATGTGTCGTTGACCCAGAACCTATGTGAAAAGAAATTTATTTATTTATTTAAGTACCTATATGTATAGATACAGCTTTACTGTACCTAAACCAATAAATTGCAATGTTCAAATTACAATACAAATTTCGAGTAAGTAGATGGCAAACAAAAAAATTACAAAATATTTCTAAGCACTACTTTGGTAGATTTGAGGCCTCACTATGCAGCACGCGTACCTACTCATCACACGTGTGCCTTCAGATAGGATGCAGGGCAAGGGCTCGCTGATTGATGGGGTCCGGCGAGTGCTGGATCACAGCCTGCCATGGTCTTGGTGAATTTCACGGATCCGGTACGAGTTCGACATACCCTGCCGCCTCCCCGGGTGGTGGACGATCCATGAAGATTCTCCGTAGGTACAGAGGCCAGCACAACAAGCTACCACAATCTATCAAATTTCTTTGATTGATTTTCAACTTTAATATGTTATGATAAGGTTCATATCCAATTGGGAAAACTTGACAGTTTTGGATAGCTTGACCTGTTGGCGTCTGTACTAATAAAAACAAATTGCTGACATTTACGCAAATATTATACATTGAAATAAAACTACTTTTTACGGATTTTATCGCGTTATATAGATATTAATCCCGACGTTTCGGACCTTTTACAGCGTCCATGGTCACGGGTAAAGTCTACCCGTGACCATGGACGCTGTAAAGGGTGACGTGTTATGTGTAATGATCGCGTGAACGCTAGGCGGTGTCCAATATTACGTGTATTGGTGTACGGCAGCACAGAGGTCAAGTACTACCGTGCACAGTGAGGTTTAGGGGCGAATGGAGACCCCTTTGTTTTCCCCCCAGTGACGTGCCGTAACAGAGGTTACACAGGGACGATTCTGTGGGGGTCTTAGAGGACATAGTGCCCACCTCTATGTGCCTATCTAAGAAACCTTCACTATTTATTGAGGTGCTCTTGTTCACTTATACTGAATATTGCACACTGTCGTTCTCTGTCTCTACATGGAATGTGTGCATGCACTCATCTTTATATGGACACGTTTTCGAGTGGTGTAAGTACGGTGAGGGCTAATCTAACGATTTAAATCTTTGATTTGTAATCGTTAATTTAAATATAACCATCGGTAATTTTACGATGTACCGTGAATCGACTGAAAGGGATACAAAAGTATATCTAACTATATATTCATATCGTATCTTCAATCATCAATTTAAGTACGTACATTTATATTATTATTGGGCAATAATTTTTCAATTAACCATTAATCAACGGATAGATAATGCTATAATCCAATATATCATGACTAGATATACGTAGAAAACCATATCTTCAATCATCAATTTAAATATCTATCATTGCACGTTGATTTGATTAACCGTGAATGAGCAAAAAGTCAGTTCATACCTAGTCCGATGCGATCTGTGATGAACATATTAAGTGTTTTTGTTTGTCTGGGTGTTTGTATTATATGTATGTATTTACAAAAAAAGTATAATATATATAAGTTTTATATCCATTGTCTAGTACCCATAGTACAAGCTCTGCTTAGTTTGGGACTAGATGATGGTGCTGTGTAAAATTGACCAGGATTTTTTTTTTATTATTTATCTATCTATTAGCGCTGCATCCTTAATCATCAATTGAAATGCAACATCGGCAACTGATTTTCCTGTTAACCGTGAATCAGCGGAATGTTGGGATAATCAGTGGTACAATAAAATATATCTAATCTTTAACTGTAGGAAAACTGTAACAAAAAATAATGTAATAAGATAATGTTTAAATTTTTGTCCGTACATTTGTCACACATCACGTGAAATCTGGATAGATTTTGATGCCAGCTTGCATCAAAACCAATAATGTATACTACAGATGCGGGTTTTAATAATATGTTTTTTTTAACAAAAAATAAATTGTAATCTACATACCTGAATATATTATACTAATAGGTGTATTTCATTTGCATCCCAAAGAAATTTTGGAGAAAAAAGGTAGCCTATTATATTCTTCACTAAGCTTAGTGAAGAATATAGGCTAAACCAATCTTGATAAATTTTGTATGGAAACAGATTGGTCTGTTTCCATACAACATTTATGAAAATTTGTTTAAGAGATTTAGGCATGAAAACATAACAAACATACAGTTATTTTCCAATTTATATTATTAGCATGGCCCAAGGCAGCCTCACTCACTGCTTAATAAATAATAATAAAAGCTTTAAAGATTAATTATTTTAAACTTGGCCTGTAGGTTGCTTATAAAATCATATTTTATGAATAAGAAATGAAATGTTAAAATTTCTTAATAAAATGAATACCTAACGTGAACAAATTTTTTTTAATTACTGCTTTAGCGAGTCAAGAAATATTTGCATTACAATAGGAAAACAATTGTTACGACCCTTTCCTTGACCTTCAGAGGGTTCCGTTTCTTCAATGAATTAATTTTTCACCCAATGAAACTGATATTAATATAATATAATATAATATTTTTGGGACATTTTACACAACACCATCTAGTCCCAAACTAAACAGAGCTTGTACTATGGGTACTAGACTATACTTATATATTTTTTTTGTAAATACATACTTATAATACATAAGAAACACCCAGACAAACACAAATATTCATGTTTTATCCACACAAATATTTGTGTCCTGTGGGAATTGAACCCACGACCCCATGATCAGCAGTCCGGCACTCGAACCGCTAGATCACAGAGGTCGTCAAATTAATTACAACATTTGAATAATTAGCGACACAAAGACGGACATTTATTCCGGCATTTGACATCCGCTCAAGCGAAGCCGCGGGAAAATGTAGTTGTTGTTACGATTGCTAAAATTGACAGCAAAAACTACATTAATAATTGATCAGATAATTACAGATAATTGCTTAAACAATTTGTGGTTTAATTATGATATAAAGGCCGAATCTCGTTAAAAGAAATGTGAAAAGTAAAGTTTAGGAGGGTTATTCTGGTAATTCGTTTTTAAAAAAAAAAAACATTTATTTCGCAATGGGTCTGTTTTTGACCGCTACTTTGTATGTTGGTAAGCAACAGTACGATCTATAATCGAGCATCCTTACCCACCAAAAACCTTGAAGGTTACCAGATTTTGATTATTAGTATGCCAACCCGCACTAGGCCAGCATGCAGCGTGGTGGACTATAGCCTAACCCATCTCATTGTGAGAGGAGACCCGTGCTCAGCAGTGGGTTGATGAAGATGATGATGAGATTGAAAATTAACCTAAAGAAGACGTTTATGACACTAATAATGAATGGAAATTATAGTTTGAACTTTTTTTTAAGTAACATAATTAGGTACTAAGGTACCGTGGTCTTCGAACATGATTTTGAATTCTACCCTTCGTCTTATAGTGACGTCAGCGCCATCTATTATCGCTATTACACAAATGGTACCAAAATTCATAGTAGTATGTAACCGTGTATGCAAGCAGTTTATACACACATACATTTCTCAAAATTACTCTAATTAGCTAGTTATTTGAAGGTTTGAAGCATTAAATGACAATAACCTTATTTTAAATAACAATTGACACTTGAACAGTTCGCGTTTGTTACTTTTACATTAATTTTAAAGATAAGCGCGTGTATGGTGTGACGTATATGTATAGAAATAAATATTTTCGGTAAGTAGCCGCTTTAACTTTAGATATTTACATACTATTACTAATTCTGTCAATATAATTGTGTAGAAAAAATCACACAGATTGATAGAAAAACTGTCAAATGTCTGATTTTGACAGTCGTAAAGGTCGCTGGGATTCATTGTATAGAAGCCAGTATATCAAGCTACCCCAATCTGTCAAATTTCTTTAATAGATTTGCAACTTTAAAGCATATTAATAAGGTTCATATTCAATTGGGAAATTTTGACAGTTTTGGATAGGTTGACCTGCTGGCGTCTGTACTTAGACGCCTTTGGCTGATATGACCATGATAAACCGAATGAATAAAGCTAGGCTTGGCTCATGCTACAGAGCTCGTCTAGATTTGCACTAACTAAACGTCATGTGATTTTTTTTTTACCACTAAAGTGTTAAACAAGCATACCTACGGCCCACCTGATGGTAAGGGGTTACCGTAGCCTATAGGCACTTGTAACACCAGGGGTATCACTTGAGCGTTGCCGATCGTGTAAAACGAAAGAGGAATAGTTGGGTTGGCAGTGTAAGTATAAGGGTCAAAGTCCCACTGCTAATACATCGCTTTAACGCAAATAAATTATTTTTCTTTTCTTTCTTTTCTCGTAGAGTACTGGCTACCTTGCTCACCGTCCACACACAACATAGCTCAAAGCAGTGTTATTTGACTTCGATTTTCTGCAAGGCGGAGGTACTTCCCCAATCGGGCAGCTCCAATTTGAGTGGAATTACGGGGAATTTGAGACTTACTAACTGAGATCTCAAGATAACAAAGCGCTTGTAATACTACTGGTGTTATTGGCGTCTATAGCCCGCTTATTTGTCATCTTATTAAAATAATTAAAAACAAAAAAAAAATTTACACAGCACCATCTAGTCCCAAACTAAGCAGAGTATACTATGGGTATGTACTAGACAATGGATATAATACTTATATACTTTTTTTTGTAAATACATACTTATAATACATAAGAAACACCCAGACAAATACAAATTATGTTCATCAGATTAATATTTGTGTTCTGTGGGAATCCAACACACACCTCGTGATCCAGTCCGACACGCGAGCTAGTTGCTCGCGTGGACTGGACCTCAGACGTCGTAAATTTCAGTTAAGTTTGTAAAAATGGAATCATATTGGCAGAATCCTGTTTCAAACAAAAACAAATCATGAATATAAGTTCTTACAAATATAATAAAACAAACATACCAAACTATATTACTCGTAGGGTTAGGCAAAGGTGTACGAATTTACCCAGGCCAACACATAAAGGTACCCTAATCTGTCAAATTTCTTTGATAGATCTTCAACTTTAACACATTACAATAAGGTTCATATTCAATTGAGAAATTTTGACAGTTTTGGATAGCTTGACCTGCTGACGTCTGGTACACCCACAGTTAGCAAGTAGGTATTATGTCCGACCTTTTTCTGAAAATTTCATAGAAAAACTCAATAACAATTTACAAATATACTAAAAAAGATGTAAATATAGCACCCACACAGGCTTTACCGTGCTGTTTACATCATCAGTTTTGATTAGTCTTATTTCAATCATCAATTTTATTGAATTCTGACACTTACGCGAAAATTAGACATTTAAATAGAACTAATGCAATAATTACTAGGAATTTATCTTTAATTTATCATTACTAGTTTACCCTAGGACCCTTTACAGCGTCTAGTCTACCCGTGACCATGGACGCTGTAAAGGGTCCGAAACGTCGGGATTAATAATATCAATATAACGCGATAAAATCCGTAAAAATAGTTTTATTTCATTGTTCATCATCAATTTATTTTCATGCGTGATGCTATGCATATTCATGTTAGCTCAAAAAACATTTTACGTAGGTATAATTAAAACTAAATCAAGGATAAATACCTAGTAATTATTACCGAGGTTATTGAAGAACTTAAAAACTGCAATCAACAGTTTGAAAATTAATTTTAAATAAAAATAGTATAACAATTATATTCTTTAAGTAATTAAGTGTACCGAACAGTGGAATTTTTTTTTTGAAATTTGGCTTATTCTGTGTTTTTGTTTCATTTATTGTGTGTATAAAAACAAATTATTTGTATACATATAAAGGCCTGTGTGGTACATTCATCGTCTTAGTGCTTGTCTGTGTGCTTAAGGAAACAGTCTTCCAAAAAACTTAGAATATATTAGATAGAAAAGTGTGTCCTTTAAAAAGTGTTTCTATCGTTCGCAGAGCGGCATATTTTGTGTAAACATTTATAGAAAAATGTAATTAGTGCATTCAGCATTAGTTTTTACCGTGATTTCGCTTGTGTGGATGTCGATTAAGTCTAGTTACGATTATAAAATGTGTCGTTGACCCAGAACCTATGTGAAAAGAAATTTATTTATTTATTTAAGTACCTATATATATAGATACAGCTTTACTGTACCTAAACCAATAAATTGCAATGTTCAAATTACAATACAAATTTCGAGTAAGTAGATGGCAAACAAAAAAAAATACAAAATTAATATTAAGCATTTATAAATAACGCTCTCTAAGCTGTAAAAAATATTTCTAAGCACTACTTTGATAGATTTGAGGCCTCAATAGGCAGCACGCGTACCTACTCATCACACGTGTGCCTTCAGATAGGATGCAGGGCAAGGGCTCGCTGATTGATGGGGTCCGGCGAGTGCTGGATCACAGCCTGCCATGGTCTTGGTGAATTTCACGGATCCGGTACGAGTTTGACATACCCTGCCGCCTCCCCGGGTGGTGGACGATCCATGAAGATTCTCCGTAGGTACAGAGGCCAGCACAACAAGCTACCACAATCTATCAAATTTCTTTGATTGATTTTCAACTTTAATATGTTATGATAAGGTTCATATCCAATTGGGAAAACTTGACAGTTTTGGATAGCTTGACCTGTTGGCGTCTGTACTAATAAAAACAAATTGCTGACATTTACGCAAATATTATACATTGAAATAAAACTACTTTTTACGGATTTTATCGCGTTATATAGATATTAATCCCGACGTTTCGGACCTTTTACAGCGTCCATGGTCACGGGTAAAGTCTACCCGTGACCATGGACGCTGTAAAGGGTGACGTGTTATGTGTAATGATCGCGTGAACGCTAGGCGGTGTCCAATATTACGTGTATTGGTGTACGGCAGCACAGAGGTCAAGTACTACCGTGCACAGTGAGGTTTAGGGGCGAATGGAGACCCCTTTGTTTTCCCCCCAGTGACGTGCCGTAACAGAGGTTACACAGGGACGATTCTGTGGGGGTCTTAGAGGACATAGTGCCCACCTCTATGTGCCTATCTAAGAAACCTTCACTATTTATTGAGGTGCTCTTGTTCACTTATACTGAATATTGCACACTGTCGTTCTCTGTCTCTACATGGAATGTGTGCATGCACTCATCTTTATATGGACACGTTTTCGAGTGGTGTAAGTACGGTGAGGGCTAATCTAACGATTTAAATCTTTGATTTGTAATCGTTAATTTAAATATTACCATCGGTAATTTTACGATGTACCGTGAATCGACTGAAAGGGATACAAAAGTATATCTAACTATCTATTCATATCGTATCTTCAATCATCAATTTAAGTACGTACATTTATATTATTATTGGGCAATAATTTTTCAATTAACCATTAATCAACGGATAGATAATGCTATAATCCAATATATCATGACTAGATATACGTAGAAAACCATATCTTCAATCATCAATTTAAATATCTATCATTGCACGTTGATTTGATTAACCGTGAATGAGCAAAAAGTCAGTTCATACCTAGTCCGATGCGATCTGTGATGAACATATTAAGTGTTTTTGTTTGTCTGGGTGTTTGTATTATATGTATGTATTTACAAAAAAAGTATAATATATATAAGTTTTATATACATTGTCTAGTACCCATAGTACAAGCTCTGCTTAGTTTGGGACTAGATGATGGTGCTGTGTAAAATTGTCCAGGAATATTTTTTTTATTATTTATCTATCTATTAGCGCTGCATCCTTAATCATCAATTGAAATGCAACATCGGCAACTGATTTTCCTGTTAACCGTGAATCAGCGGAATGTTGGGATAATCAGTGGTACAATAAAATATATCTAATCTTTAACTGTAGGAAAACTGTAACAAAAAATAATGTAATAAGATAATGTTTAAATTTTTGTCCGTACATTTGTCACACATCACGTGAAATCTGGATAGATTTTGATGCCAGCTTGCATCAAAACCAATAATGTATACTATAGATGCGGGTTTTAATATGTTTTTTTTAACAAAAAATAAACTGTAATCTACATACCTGAATATATTATACTAATAGGTGTATTTCATTTGCATCCCAAAGAAATTTTGGAGAAAAAAGGTAGCCTATATTCTTCACTAAGCTTAGTGAAGAATATAGGCTAAACCAATCTTGATAAATTTTGTATGGAAACAGATTGGTCTGTTTCCATACAACATTTATGAAAATTTGTTTAAGAGGTTTAGGCATGAAAACATAACAAACATACAGTTATTTTCCAATTTATATTAATAGCATGGACCAAAGCAGCCTCACTCACTGCTTAATAAATAATAATAAAAACTTTAAAGATTAATTATTTTAAACTTGGCCTGTAGGTTGCTTATAAAATCATATTTTATGATTAAGAAATGAAATGTGAAAATTTACTAACCTAACCTAACGTGAACATATTTTTTTTCATTACTGCTTTAGCGAGTCAAGAAATATTTGCATTACAATAGGAAAACAATTGTAACGACCCTCTCCTTGACCTTCAGAGGGTTCCGTTTCTTCAATGAATTAATTTTTCACCCAATGAAACTGATATTAATTACTACATTTGAATAATTAGCGACACAAAGACGGACATTTATTCCGGCATTTGACATCCGCTCAAGCGAAGCCGCGGGAAAATGTAGTTGTTGTTACGATTGCTAAAATTGACAACAAAAACTACATTAATAATTGATCAGATAATTACAGATAATTGCTTAAACAATTTGTGGTTTAATTATGATATAAAGGCCGAATCTCGTTAAAAGAAATGTGAAAAGTAAAGTTTAGGAGGTTTATTCTGGTACTTCGTTTTTTAAAGTAATTTTATTTTATTTCGCAATGGGTCTGCTTTTGACCGCTACTTTGTATGTTGGTAAGCAACAGTACGATCTATAATCGAGCATCCTTACCCACCAAAAACCTTGAAGGTTACCAGATTTTGATTATTAGCCTGCCAACCCGCAATAGGCCAGTATACAGCGTGGTGGACTATAGCCTAACCCATCTCATTGTGAGAGGAGACCCGTGCTCAGCAGTGGGTTGATGAATATGCTGATGAGATTGAAAATTAACCTAAAGAAGACGTTTATGACACTAATAATGAATGGAAATTATATTTTGATCATTTTTTTAAGTAACATAATAGGTACTAAGTCTGCGCCATGTATTATCGCTATTACACAAATGGTACCAGAATTCATAACATAATATACCATCAAGCCTGTATTCCCCGAAGGGTTAGGCAGAGATGTACTTATGTAATCCAAAGAACGTGTAAGTCCCATGAAATATGGGGCAAGCCCATTGTCATTACCTGGACACAAATCCAAACTCCAACTGCTACTGAAAATTTAATAGGAAAACTCAATACCAATTTGCTTGACCTAGGAATCGAACCGAGGACCTCTAGCGTATTAGTTGTGTTAGGACCACCAGACTAACGAGACATTTTTCAGCAGAAATCGCTTTCAGATAACAGCCCTGTTTACCCATGTTTACGTTTTATTTATTTTCTTACCATCGTACTAGTTAGACATTGAAACTCGACCGGAACTGTATTAAGATTTTTTTATGAGAATCGACCTTCTTCTTTACTTTAGTTTTATCTGTCTTTCAGAAGACACGCAGTGTTCGCATTGTTAAGACAGAATCCTTGTATAATGGAAGCTAAAATTGTTAGCACGATTTGTCTGTTGATTTTATTTGGATGGTAAGATGTTTGCAATTTAACATTAATATTTAATTTTTATTTATTTTAAAAAAATATTTCTGAAATATTATTTTAATAGGAAAAAACCAGTTTTTTTTTAATTTTCATTTAATTTAGTAGAATAAAAAAAAATACAATTATTTTTCAAAATAATTTACAATAATATGTATTTTTTTTTCTAAAACCAAAAATTAGAGAGACCCGATATTGTACTTGATTTTTTCACCAATAGAATTGGAATGTGTTTATTTTAAATAATTTATTTTAATCATAATAAACAATTTCCGATTACAAAACTTTGAAAAACATAAATAAAAAAAAAATTACAAACTTTTACAAAAAAAAATATTACATTATTAATTTCAAAAGTTAATAGTAGAAATTTCAATGGTGTTAATAAGGTCTAAATAAAATTATAGTATATACCAGAACTAATATTTTTAATATACGTTTACTTAAAATTATTTTGATGCACCTAGTTTTAGTTTTATTGTTTCGAACTTTTCACTTATCTATATTACATACAAAAATTAATACTTTTCGTTGGTAAGGGTATCACTTGAACATCTGCACTGATTACACTAATATTAATGGAAAACTTGTTGTTAATAAATAGTATTTTTTATTTTTATTTGAAATTTGTACAGGACAACAACCGTGGGATTAGCTAAGATTATTATAGTAATAAAAGTAACATCATTAGGTTAAGATGTGTTTTTGCATTGGTTGGTAAACCAAAAGGAAAACGAATTTTACACTTTAATCTGATTTAATTGCAGTTCAGAATCAATTGCATCGGAATCCAGACTGAAATTAGTGATTGATCACGATGGGGGAGCTGATGATGCTTTTGCTATAACCTTATGTTTACTCTACGAGAAATACTTTGGAGGGTAAGTTTGCCCCCAAAATTAAGTTTATTTTTTCAATTTTTAAAAAATGTATTTGCAATTTTCATAACAAATTGTGAGTATCACCTGACATATTTTAAAAGTGACTTTAAAGAATTTTTTAATTGTAATTTTTTTATGAAAATCCTTTAGTTACCTTGTTAGTTAATTTGAACTCATCATCATGACATAATATGCCAATTAGAGCTCTTCATTAAAAAACATAAATTTCCCGTTACGTTTTCTAGCCGCCCATAGATAGGGAACGTAACGGCCTATCCTCCAATGGATAGGGAACGTAACGGCTGTAACAGGCCTATTCTCCAATAGACAGGGAACCTAGCGGCTGTAATAGGCCTATCCTCCATAGATAGGGAACGTAACGGTTGGAACGGGCCTTAATAGGCGTGGAACAAGAAGTTCCGGAAAAATAATTATCTTAGTTTCCGCAGCCTCCAAATATTGTATTGCAGAAAAGGAGAGTTTTTGTACGGCACTCTTCTGAATAAATAAATAAATATTCTTGGACAATTTTACACAGCATCATCTAGTCCTAAAGTAAGCAGAGCTTGTACTACGAGTACTAGACAATGGATATAAATACTTATACACTTTTTCTTTGTAATTACATACTTATAATACATAAGAAACACCCAGACAAACACTAACCCTTTAAGTTCATCACATAAATAAATTTGTTCTGTGGGAATCGAACCCACGACCGACGATCACGACGTGATCCGAACCACTACACCACAGACGTCGTGAACGTTTCCATCTCGCAACAAAATAATAACATTTGTTTAAATTCATAAATCACGGGCTTATGGCTGAGTACTTATTACGCTGATCCACCAATCTGCAATTTTAAGTGCGCTAGCTGCGGTTAGTTTCTGGATGGGTGACCATTCTTAACACATCAAGACCCCTTCGACCTTCGAAGAGCACTATAGCCTTCGGTCCCGGTAGTCATACTTCACTATGACAATCATTAGTGATAGTTAGAAGCCCAAAATGCCTGACAACCAGTCTATACTTCAGAAATCCTGGGTTGCGAAATTCTGTTTCCGTGCAAAATATTCATATTTAACCGCATCTTAACTGGATGCGGTTGAATATGATTGAGAAAAGAATGCGACCCCAACATATAATATAAGATAATGAGTTTTTTTTTTAATTTCCTCGCCATTTTTAAGGGAATACACACCTCTTTGTATTTCCTTTGACATCGATACGTTCTCTGATTTATTTATTAGCATTGGCATTAATGATCAGCAATATTCTACGCTATAACACGTGTTTGTCATTTTCTAAACCAATAAACTTTTTACATTATTTTACATTGTTACTCAAGAAGTAAGTACCATAGGCACTATTGTTACTAAGTAGTTGGATGTATATTACAAACATTTCTATGTGTAATTAATCTCTATTTCACTATATAAACGCGATAGTAGGTAACTCTGTCTGTTTCGCTTTAAAGCCTAAGGTTGGTTCACATCTGACGTAATTTACGTCGTCGATCTTTCTTCGCGTAACGCCAGTACACATTATTCCAGACAAACATCTCATATCGTACACATTTGACCGAAGATGCGTTACTGAGTTTACTAAGCATAATATACGTGACCGTAGATCGGCGACGTAAATTACGTCAGATGTGATCTGATCCTCCTAAACCGTTGAACTGTTTTTGATGAAATTTGGTAGAAAGATATATTAGACTTTGGAAAAGGACATAGGTTACCCTTTGTCTCAAAATTCTCTTTAGGACGTGTTTGAAGCCACGGGCTAGTGGTAAATAATAGTCTCATTGCAAGCCGCCCGCCGTGTATTGTGCCTAATATAATTGTGCACCACGAAATATTTATGTAATTTTGTCGTCGCTTATCTCGTACAGAAACTATGGCTGGAGACGAGATATTGTAACAACAAAATTATGTCGCAGCATGTATTATACTGGCCCCCTAAACACCTCTCACACGCCGACGCGTCTCATCTGAATTTCGGATCCTATTAAAACCATAATTTTATTAAGTGCCTTAAGCACTGCTACGCTATAGGTCCTAGGTTTGATTTCCTGGTGGAGCGTAGCGGTATTCTATAAAATGGGTTTTTCTATGAAATTCTCAGTAGCAGCTCGGAGTTTGGATTTCTGCCCGGTTAATGGAAATAGACTCACCCCTATAACATGGGACCCAAAAAAACGGCAAACTGTGGGTGTACATTGGTATACCTCTGCCTATCCCCTCGGGGAATACAGGCGTGATGGTATGTTATATTTATGTAACTGTTTTTTTTTTTCAGACCAAACGTAGTTGCCTTGACGACTACGCATGGAAATGTGAATTTAAGTCAAGTCATAATCAACAGTGATAGAATATTAACCCTAAGCAATAGAAATGATGTAAGAACCGAACATTTTTTTTATACTACTAAGGTGGCAAACAAGCATACGGCCCACCTGATTATAAGTGGTTACCGTAGCCTATAGACGCTTGTAACACCAGGGGTGTCACTTGCGCGTTGCCGTTCCTGTAAAACGAAAGGAATAGTTGAGTTGGCAGTATAAGGGTCAAAGTCCCCCCACTTTGGAACACAACGTTTCCTCGTGGAGCACTGGATTTGTATCTTCTTTACTTATTTTACGTTTAGTTCATGTTGGTTGAGAAGCAAAAATTTGCTTTTCAATAGGTGTTACTGACTTCACCATAAAGAAGTAAATTCTGAATGTGAAGGCAAAATTCGTCATGGCGGGTGGGACTGGCGGTGACTTAATCGTCATAGCGTCTGGTGTACCTAACCAGAAGACGCAGGATCGAATCCTGCTTGCAGTCGAATTCTTCCTTCGCTAAATAAATTTAAAATCTTAGCATGGAAATGCCAAAAAATGATACAAAAAGATATTCTTGTATTCTTATTTGGTTTTTCTATGAAATCGCAGTCGCAATCATACTTGTACAATTGCGCGAAGGGTAAGGTTAGGAGGTGTACCAATGTATACCCACAGTTCGGTGGTAAGGTTAGGTCCCATGTAATAGGTGGCAAGCCTGTAGCTATTAATTGGGCACAAATCCCATTTCCGAGCTGCTACAGAGAATTACATAGAAAACCCAATAACACTAGTCGATCAAGGAATTGAATTCAGGATCTCTAGCGTATCAGTTGCGCTAGACAAAGCTTGACTTAACACTTACGAGCAGAGTTGGGATTTGTACCCGGTTAGAGGCATTAGGGTTGTCCCCTGTTACATGGAACTTAAACATACTGGCGAACTGTGAGTGTATCCTCTGTCTGTATCTTCGGAGAATACATGCATGCCCAACAACACGCCCAAATTTCAGTGAGTAAGTGGTATTTTGCTGTTTCAGGTACCGATATATGCAGGCGCCAACCAAGCTTTGGTCTCAGGAATCGTATCTGATTACTATTACGGCTACGACGGACTAGGAGACGATGGCTATTTACCTCCTGGGCCTATTAAAGTCGAGAAAGAACCCTCTGCAATTGCTCTTGTGGAACTTTCCAAGAAATACGAAGGTATGCATTGCATTGGGTAGTTGTTTATTTGTTTTCAGAAGATCATCTGGAATTAAGAGGCCAGCACATCAAAGTTCCACAATCTGTCAAATTTCTTTGATTGATTTTCTACTTTAACACAAAATAATAAGGTTCATATTCAATTGGGAAAATTTGACAGTTTTGGATTTTGCTTGACTTGCTGACGTCTGTACATCCCAACATAGGATAAGGTGGCTTTCTGGGGAGAGCTTTAGTATTTTACAGGCGGTACCATCAGACCTAGGAAAGGTCTATTTTACATAGACGTATCAGAGAGTATCTGAAAGGATCCGAAGTAAAACAGGTTTAAACTTTGCCTGATTAACCTAAATAAGAGATTCCGGTCGTTAGATTTCGCAATCAAGTAGATGGAAAAAATGTTATTCCTATTCTTTCAAACTAAAGTTTATCAACGAAGTGTATACTTCTTTCTTATATTAACCGCAGAAGCAATACCTATGTCGACTAATATTTTATCGTAATTACAATATTTTGCATCCTAAGGGTCTGAGCAGACGATGAGATGATAGCACGTAAATGGAAATCTCCTAATGCATTTTGCCCTTCGTGTGCTTTCATCAGCAGGTCAAGCTATCAAAAACCATCAAATTTTCCAAGTCAAGTTGTCTCCAATGGGTGTAGGTTCTCCAAGAATCGTGGCTAGCCCATTGCCACTTCAGCGTTCTCATCCTTTGAGCTATGTGAAAGCTAAGAATAGAAGAAAAGAAGTTACATAAAACAAAAGTTGATGAGCCCTGTCATTATGTTTCAGGAGAACTTATAGTCATAGCCGTTGGTCCCCTTAGCAACGTGGCGCTAGCAGCGAGGTTAGATCCCGAGTTCATTGGCAGACTTGCACATCTCTACGTTGGCGGAGGCCATATTTATAGTAAGTATTGTTGGTAGTAGGTTTTGGGTATGCTGCAAAGTTTGTTTGGAGAGATACCACCGTATTGCCATAATGCCTTTCTGCCTTTAGGCAATAATGTGTTTACATTATATAGCCAGTGAAATTACTGGGCATATGAAAGAAAGAAAACCACATTTATTCGGACAAGGTCCGTACAACACACAGATAACAATTAAAATAAAGAATGAACATACAAAAACCACAAAGATCACCACTTACTGTCATGCTTGTCCCGAATGAGCTGCCAACTCAGCATTATGCCGGGCGTATTTAGTACTGAAAACCAGCACTGTATATAGAGTGCTGGTTTTCAGTTGGCAAGGGGAAGTTTCTCCACGTTTCCAGCTCGAAGGCGCGCGTATAGCCAACTCACGCGCCGTATACTGTGTTAAGCGATTGGTACCCTACTCTCGGTATCGCCTTGAAATTGGAATGCGGAGGTCTTATCTTCCATAAATCCTCTGCGTCCCAATATCTACGCGATACCAAGGTACTGCTCCCTTGGTGTAAAATGCTGAAGTAATATTCAGCCACATCTGGTTATTGGAAGCCGACCCTGAAATAGTTGGAAAAGGCTAGTTGATTCCGGGAGGAGACTCGTGACGAGCAATGAAAAGTTAAATGTACAGTTCATGATGACGATTTCTTAATTCAACAGATGCTGAACACACTTCCCCGGAATTCAATGCAGACATGGACCCTGAAGCTTACTTCATCGTCGCAGACAGTGCCATAGCAAACAAAGTGACGTTCGTGCCATTTTCACAGATCTACTCGTCCTTCAATATTTCAGCTGTAAGTTGATTTTATTACTTCTTTGTGTGTGGGAAATTTATAACATCGATTATACATATTATACTAGATTTTTTTAATCAAATTCAGAATTAGGCTATAGTCTATTACGGCCTGATTCGAGTTGCCAGACTTCTCATCATCATCATCATCATCATCAGCCCATATTCGTCCACTGCTGGACGTAGGCCTCTCCCAATAAACGCCACAAAGCCCGATCTTCGGCTTTCCTCATCCAGTCACTGCCAGCTGCCTTCCGCAAGTCGTCACTCCACCTGGCCGGCGGCGGCGGGCGTCCTACACTACGCTTATCTAGACGCGGTCGCCACTCGAGAACTCGTTTGCTCCACCGTTTATCAGTTCTCCGCGAGATGTGACCGGCCCATTGCCACTTTAGCTTGCTTATTCTTTGAGCTAAGTCGGCAACTTTGGTTCTCTGACGGATAACTTCGTTGCGAATTTTATCCCTCAGAGACTCAGACTTCTCACACCATCCAGCAAATCTGAAAGGCATGCTTCACAATGTTTTCCTTCACCGATTAGCGAGTGATATTAATTACTAGCTTTTACACAAGAAATCGTACGCATAGACTTAGTAACACAATTTTTGTCGGATTATTTACACGGGATTAGAAGTACTGAATATGTTAGTGCTATTCATAAAACTTAGATTCTGCCCGGTTTAGTTTCCCGGAAATTCAGGAAAGTCTCGCATTTTTCGGGATTTAATTTTTAAATTCATTGCTGCGACCGTAGTCGGTGTTTTGATGATAATGGTGTCTTTTAATGATGGTATAAAACATTTCGTTCATTTCAGGATTGGCGGTACAACGTATTAGGTTTAATACCGACTCCAATAATAAAAGCACTGAATGGTTTCGAGCGAATCTCATCGGTAGGAGATACTCTTTGGATACAACTGGACCCAGCCGTAGCTGCTTTGGCTCTGAATAATAATATAGTGGAAGAATTTAAATACACCAATAACAGCATTGAACTGTGCGGTGAGTTGGGTACTACCATAGTATACATTTGAATTGGACGGGCTCGTAGCTCAGTAATAACTAAGCTGATCAATCAATCTGCAAGGTTAAGCTGCACTAACCGCAGACAGTCTGTGGATGGGTGACCATTCTTAACAATTCATGACCCCTCTGTACCTCGGGAGCACACAAAGCCGACGAAGAGTACGAAAGCGTTATTTAATTATACAATAGAGGTATAAGGTAATGAGCTAAATTGCTCTTTGAATCGGTACAGAATATTACATATTTTATATACTACTAAGGTGGCAAACAAGCATACGTGTACACAAATAAATGCATTTGATTTGATTTGATGGTAAGCAGTTACCGAAGTCTATAGAAAAAAAAAGTCAAAGTCCCCCCACTGCTAACACAAAGTTTCCTCGCGGAGCCCTGCGCTCGCTCCGCCGAACTCCGAAAAACTCAGCAGCTCGAGCAAAGCATTTCACCTAAAATCATCATCAACTCATTATACTGTCCCACTGCTGAGCACGTTTTTCCTCTCAGATGAGAGGGATTAGGCTGTAGTCCACCACACTGGACTATTGCGGTTTGGCAGACTTCACACGCCGTCGAGAATATCCCTAAGGTATGCAGGTTTCCTCACGATGTTTTCCTTCACCGTTTAAGCGAGTGATAATTAATTATTAATGCGCACATGATTTCGAAAAGTCAGAGGTGCGAACCTTGGATTCAAATACGAGACCTTCGAATTGGTAGTCCAATGGTCATACCACTTGGCTATCAATGCTATTTATATATGTATATAAAAATTTTAGGAATAAAATTAATTAATATTATTTCACAGGTCACCAACGAAGCATCAACACGAACGATTTCCAATCTTCAGAACCAAATGTTCGATTGGTATACGCAGCAAATCAGGATCGCTACAAGAAATTCCTGATCGATGTGTATTCAGCTGAATTGTCTAATTAATTTTACTTTAAGCTCGTTATTTTTTACTATATTTGGCATGCATGTAAACATTATAAGAACAATGCATATGTTAATAGATTTTAACATGCGTAATTGTCAAAAATAATAAAGATAACTAGCAGGTAAGAATCGTCGAAATCGGCTCACGCGTTTGTACCCTATATTGCCACAAAGGAACAAACATACATACATACATTAGCTGATGAACACATTACCCTCCTTTGTATCGCACAGTCAGGTAAAAAGGTAGGCCAACATAGTTCAGTATTGAACTAATTGTAAGAGCGGTTTCGCACTATGTCCTATCCGAATCGGATCCGAATCTGTGAACTGGAGATTCACGGATGACGTAGTGAAATCGGTTGACGGAAATCGGATCTAGTGTGTAGACCACCATAGAAATAGTTCTACGTATACTCTGGACCGTATTTTCACGGATTCTGATAGAATTCGAATCGGACGTAGTGCGAAACTACTCTAAAGTCAAGTCAGTTGAAGAACATAGTAATATTTTATTTCAATAGATGTCGCTGACAACACTACAAAAGAGATTGGATATCACGAATAGTGATGTCAGTAGCTTAATTGGCTAAATTGTCTGTTATCCATCAGGAGAGAGAGGCGGGTGCTAATCCTGGTTGAGATCAAATTTTTCTTTCGCTAAAATTTGTAACATTTTATTTGGGTACATTATAAATAATAAGGATACCACGAAAATATAAAATTAGAATTACTTCTTCCAGTTGTCTTTTTGCTTTAGGGTTTAGTAAACGAGGCATAAGGGAAGTGCAGTACCTAGGTCTGTCGCTGCCGAGTGCATAACACAAAATACACAATAGATTGGCATTGACGTCATTTTAATAACATTCTATCCTTAACTTGCAATTTATCAATGAAAATGGACAGATAAAATTATATGCTATCTGTTTACGACATTTGTTTCAATTAAACAGTCTTGACCAATTGTTTTCAGTAAGTCAATTTGATTAAATTTGCTATTAAAAATCAAGTAGGAGGACATTAGAATTACCCATAATTTTCTCGTGTTTTTGTAAAAAAGGGATTGAGTTTCGTAAGTGAACTGAATTGAACTTCCAATAAAATAAATTTAGAGGTAATTCATACACTCACATCTTTTTGCAATGGGGGTAGGCAGAAAGAAAGAACGCCATTTGCTACGCATTCTTGCATACTTCTTTCACTTCGTCCACGTTCATAAATCTTGTCATACACATGCCGGTTGCAAGTACTACGCACATGACCTTTATGAAGAACCCCACCAATAAGGTCGGCGTAAGTTTTCAATGATTGATTATATGTTACAAATGTTTAGAAATATACTTATTTAATTAATACACTTGAATACTGTACTGTAAAATACTGACTGTATTTGTAAATACTTTTGAGTACAGAGGTCAGCACATCAAGCTACCATATTCTATCAAATTTCTTTGATAGATTTTTAACTTTAATACAAAACTATAAGGTTCATTTTCAATTCGTAAAATTTGCCAGTTTTGGATAGCTTGACCTGCTGGCGTCTGTACATGTTGTCTTAATATTCTATTGACCCTTATAATAAGAAATTGTTAAATGCCTCCTTTGTTAATAAAAATAATATTATTGTAAACCATAATTATTTTGTTATTCTTTAGAATGCATGCTGCGTTGCTTAAATCTCATTTTTTTATTTCTTTATGAAGATCTAGGATTATTTTTATGACAAGCTTAATCTTGACCAAATAATATAATATTATTGCTGTCCAATCAATTTTTAACTTCAGTATATAAGTCAATCATTACGATTCCTCGTATTTGCATAATTACTTATTTTGGTCTCTACGTCCATGGTTGTTTGTAATTATTGTAATTAATTGACTTTATTTGTATATAAAAAAAACAATAAACAGTCAAAACCGTCGAGAATCGTGACTAATTTGGCTTAATGATACGTAATAAGTAAGATCTAAGAAAAACCCGCAAGAGGTATTTTTAAGATATCCTTATAAAATTTGCAATTCATTAGAGCAGCTGCGAGAGGGAAGAGGGAATGAGACGGGAATATTTTCGAAGGTCATCGACCGGAATATTTACATTTTGTGCGCGATCGTTGACTCTCGCGCAACTACGTCACAGTCGCACGCGCCGGTAAACGTGGTATTATTTTATCAACATAATATTGATATTGCATTAGACACAGTGATAAGTTTTGTAGGTAAACAAAGAAAATAAGGGAAATATATTCAAAGTCATAGTTATTTTTGCCTTTGAAGTGCGTGGGAGTGCCAGTGTGTTCCGAAACTGGATTTTTAAAATGGCTGAAAAAGCGTAAGTCTTTTGTATTTTTTATTAACTTGTCATAGATTCCAATAGAATGACTAGTTTTACACTAATTATTAAGATAAGAGATTGTGGTTAGCTCATTACAACCACAGATAAGTATTTTTAATAAATTCACTTTTAAAATATAAAAATGAATGTGGGTAAAAGACCTACCTAAGCATTATCATAAACAGTGGGCCACTCAAAAAAATACTGAGTGAACGCAACAGACAATTAACAATGTATTCTGGCGTCTGAGGGTCTACTCCCTATCTCCGTCAACGAAGTTACGAGCCGTTCGAAAGTACTTCGAAACTTCGGAGTCCGATAAAACAAGTGTTGACACTTGTTTCAATTTTTCGAACGGGTAAAAAAACATCGAGAGTCGGGACAACTGTCAGTGTTGTCATTCATTCTTAGTTTGGGCCCCGAACGAATCATCTGTCCGTAGGTGATACGGAGTAGGAAATGCCCGTAACGAAGGTCGAAACTACAGACTTCTTGCTTAGGGAGCAGACCCCCTGCGCCGGCGGCGTTGTGACCACACAAAACCTTTAAATTTACGGCTAGACGGACCATCCTGAACAAAATCTACTAGAGCCGGATTAACGGTAAGATGGAAAAGCAAATGCCTATGGACCCCACATCGTTAAGAGAGCCCTGAGGACAATATACCTAATTATCAGAGGTCGGAATTAGGTAGAGTTATTTGTGTACAGACGCCAGCAGGTCAAGCTATCCAAAACTGTCAAATATTCCCAATTGAATATGAACCTTAATGGTTTGTGTTGAAGTTGAAAATCAATCAAAGAAATTTGACAGATTGTGGTAGCTTGATGTGCTGGCCTCTGTACTTACACTGATTTCATATATACAAAGTGGTTATGCCTCAAATACCGAGATTAATTTTAAGGCGCAGAAAACATCCCGTTAATTAAAAAATATATTTACTTTTACACAATTTGAACCACTGCTCGCGCGACGTTGCCAAACTTACATCAGCGACATCGGATTGTCGACATCGATGGAATTAATGTAAATGCTAATATACATTGTATGTTAAATATCTTTGTTTTATTTGTCTTATCTATCTCTGAGGTTTTTCGCTCCGCCTGAGTTGCGATGTCTCCCACACGATACCACAACCTATAGTAACCGCTCCAATGCAGGCTTCGGTCCAAGCCCGCAGGAGCAGCCCCTCCCTGGGGTTCTACTTCGCTTCACCGTGGGCCATAAATCTACGGTTACTAAGCCCCCCCCGCCGGGACAAGGTGAGAATCCCTTGGGGGGGGAATATACTACGTTCCTCAACACGACGACGACTTTTTGATTCAATTTTGTAATTATTTTTTAATTGTTGCGTTGGTAAAATACTCTTCAATATTCTATTGTCCTCCAACGCCACCACAAATTAGTATGCCACATTGGTAACAAGTTTGCGCTGGATCATAAATTAATGTCAAATTAGTCATAGTGGTACTGAGATACACTCGACCTATCTGTTATTTAGTTTATCTTAAAAATCGGCCGATCTCACACGTTTCAACGATGTTTAGAATATTAATAGTTTTGATTATTTGTGTCAATTGGTATGTCGCTTTTTTTAATTTTATTACAACTGGTTTGTGTAGTATATTGGGAAATTGTGAAAGTGCAGTTTGGTTTCGTTTCTGTTACGTTGTGGTGTACTGTAGATGTGAGCAAAATCTAGCAACACACGTAATCTTATAAAATCTAGTAAACCTGTTTCTGTACATTGAAAATATGTAAAAAAACAAAGTTCAGGTTTATATAACGTAACCCGATTATTATACAATATATAAACGTGAACAGTAAATAGTGATTGGAATTATTGTCTGTTAAAGCTTGTCTCAAAAAATACGAAATAGATTATAACTTGTTCACTTATTGATTTCTCATACTTACGCGAATAGAAATTGAAATAAAACTACTTTTTTTACGGATTTTATCGTGTTTCGGACCCCTTACAGCGTCCACGGTTACGGTAAAGGATCCGAAACGTCGGTTGATATTAATAACACAATATAACGCGATTAAATCCGTTAAAATAGTAGGTTGTGTTCACTGTTGGAATACTTAGGTAGAGGTGGACGTAGGATCCTATTGCCATTAACCAAGCAGAAATCCAAACACCGCTTTCTACTGCGAATATCATCAGAAATCCAATCACACTGTGCGACCTGGAAATTGAACCTGGAACCTCTAGCGTAACATTTGAGCTTAGGGCCTTAGACTAACGAGGCAGTTGTTATAAATGGTTCTTGAATATTGTGATTAGTCAGTGAGCGGTAGATTTATGTCGATTTGTATATTATAAATATATGAACAAATACATATTTCTTTCTTTCTTTCTTGCTTGCTTTCTTTCTTTCTTTGTAATATTTACAGCAATAACTTCGAAATAAAAGTGCTTTTTACGGTTTGTTTTAATACTTTAGTTTTGTAGGTAATATCAATATACGCGAAAAAATCCAGTAGTTTTATTCCAATGTCTAATATTCGCGTCAGTGTCGGAAATCAATATACAGCAATAGTTATTATTGATTTTTTTATATAGGTACCACTAAGGCGGCAAACACGCATACTTCCCACCTGGTGGTAAGTGGTTACCATAATATAGACGCTTGCAACACCAGTTGCGTGTTGCCGACCCTGTATCTACAGAGAAAGTGGAGTAGTTGGGTTGGCAGTATAAGCGTCAAAGTCCCCCCGTTTCTAACACAACGTTTCTTCGCACTAGCAACCTTGCTCACCGTGTGCTTGAAGTTACTGATAAAATTGTAACTAACTGTCTTATCTTGGTTTTGTTTGATGATAACCAGATCATTTGTAAAAGATGGTGTAATACTAGTGACTTATGTTGTAAGCCGTTTGTGATAAAACTTATCAAATGATTTGACATCTATGATAATTATCATCAACCCATATACTGTCCCACTGCTTGGCAAGGGTCTCCTCTCACAGAATTAGAGGGATTAGGCTATAGTCCACCACGCAGGCCTAGTGCGGGTTGGCAGACTTTATATACCGACGAGAAAAATCTCTAAGGCATGCAGGTTTCCTCACGATGTTTTCCTTCACCGATTAAGCGAGTGATAATTAATTATTAATACGCACATGAATTCGAAAAGTCAGGGGTGCGTGCCTTAGATTCGAACTCCAGACCTTTGACTTGGTAGTCCGATGATCATTTCATTAGGCTAACAGTGCTGAAAAAGATAATAACAGACCTCAATTATATTAGTCATTATTATAAATATGATGATTCTTAAAAATATGTCATGTACCTATTTCATCATCAGTCTATATATTCGTTATCTACTGGCTATAATCCTCAGTGAATGCTACAGAGCCTGGCGTTCATCTCTCCATCCAGTCTACCTTACTTATTTGCACAAGTACTGTGTACAAAACCACAAAGAGCTAATTGAACCTCGTAAACAATTACGTTTACAAATACTCAAACATTTTTATTTTATTTGCAGCTTATCAACTCTCGAAAGGAAACCAAAGTTCATAATAGACAATGATGCTGGCGGTGATGATGCTATGGCCATATTCTTGGCTTTGCTGTACGAGAAACATTTTGATGGGTGAGAAGTTATATTTTTTTATAAAAATGCGACGTATTTATAAATTGCTGATGTAGCCCAAACGACCACAAAACATAAATGAAGTTCAACTGGCGGTGCTGCCCGATGATTGGTGGACCAAAATAACTACTAAGTGGAGCCCAAGACTTGTGGCCGGCGGCGTGTCAGACTAAAATGAGATGTGGAGACGACTTTGATAGATTTTAGCAGATTAGATCCACTCAGGATCGAGATAGATGAAGACATGAGGATGAGATTAGATGAAGATAATGACTAGGCTAACCTTAAACGTATTAACAATTTATAAATCTCCCATCTTGAGGCCTTTTGTAAAAATGATGGCCAGGTAAAATACTTAATCATCTACTGCTTATTCATCTTTTGTGCAAAGTATTAAATTTCAAAAACAAATGGTGAAATGGGCCAACTTATGGTCAAACTTGCCTTGTCAGCTTAGTTCATTTTTTTTTCAGTATGAGCAATCAAAGTTGAGTGATAGTAAATTAGAAATACTTTAACCGATGATATTTCCTATTTTTTCTCAGAAAAATATTATTTTTGGATCTGCTTTGATTTGAAAATAATTAGCGTAAATACTTGAGATTCCGCAACAGTAAAAAAAAATTAAAATAATTGAAAACTGTAGTCATAATGCCAAAAATTTTTTGTACTATTTTTGTGTTTTTTTTTTAAATGGCTGTTACTTGGGAACCGTAGCGAATAAATCGATGAATTTATTTTTTTTACTGGGCCCGCCATTAGTAGGCCTTTCCCCTGTTTCCGGCTTATCTGTTCTGTGACAGCCTGTATAAGGGATTATTACTAACACGATTTTGTTTTCTGAATGATGAAATATGAATTGAAATAAAACACCATCCATGGTAGGGCCCATGGATAGACTGATGAGATTTCCCGTGACCATTACTAGCCATAAATGCTGTAAAGGATCCGAAAAGTAAGATTCACAATATATATTTAAAATAACATCCTATCGATTTAATAGCGTTACGATTAAATCGATCGTATGTTATTGATATACACATTATATTATTTATATTAATTAGTATTATTATAATTATATACGAACTTAAATAGATATTTGCATAGTTTGAAAGTTTATTTTAACTACGATTTCAGACCAAAATTGCTGGCATTAACCACAGGCAACGGAAATACAAATGAAGATAACGTTTGTTACAACAACCAAAGGATACTGAGAGTCGCCCAAAGACAAGATGTGAGTAGTGGTAGATAAGATACTATCTATAGGAATGCACAATTATGATTAAACATTACAACTTTATATCAATTAGTACTTTTATCTAAGTAGGCAATGTCAAAGTTGAACAAATTAACTAGTTTATCGTAAACTGTGTCATAAATGACTATGATTGTAACTTGCATAATAATTTGCACGTTCCATTTATCTGCACGAGTTTATGTTATCTTCAATGTTTATTAAATGTAGTAGTGTAATATTGCTTCCTAGTTTTTTTTTTAAGTTTATTAATTTTATAATAATATTATAGATAAAAGGTAGTCTATGTGCTTTATCAGGAAGCAATCTATCTCCTTGCTTAATATATGAAAATATGTTCAATATATTTAAAATTTGGTAGGTACGGAGATATATACGATTTGAATTCGAAAGTTCTTTGAGATGCGAGTAAAACATTTATATTTGTATGTGTAGACTTGACTGCGAAGTAATAGCTCTCATTTTTCTGAATCATGTAAGTAGGTACGTGTTAATAATATCACTCGATTAAACGGTAAAGGAAAAAGATCGTGAGAAGACTTGCATGCCTTAGAGATTTTCTCAAGGGCGTGGGAAATCCTCTGTGAGGAGACCCTTGCCCAGCAGTGGAACAGGTGAACTGATGATGATGTTTGCCTCCTAAAATTCCAGGTGCCAAT
The DNA here is from genome assembly GCA_964056405.1 of Acronicta alni. Lineage (NCBI taxonomy): Eukaryota > Metazoa > Arthropoda > Insecta > Lepidoptera > Noctuidae > Acronicta > Acronicta alni. The sequence goes on along the minus strand of OZ043915.1, from coordinate 14,344,437 downwards.
CTATAGAGGTTCTAAAGGATCTTTAGTTGTGACTCCACCAGTTACCGACTACTATGGCAAGGATGGTTTAGGTGATACGGGAGAAACCTTCCCAGACCTGGTGCCACCGAAACCTGAGAACGCTGTTAATGCTCTTATTGATTACTCCAAGACTTATGAAGGTAAAAGATATTAGTTATTTTTTACCATAGCTATTTGGTATTAATGCGTGCTTAACATTTTTAAATATATACTATAAATTATTCTTTTGCTAAAAAGATTGCTGGGATAATAATGTTCAATTGTTGACCCATTATTTTATGTTTTATAAAACACTGACCTGACAATTTTTTGTACCAATACAAGTAGTATTGCCTTGACTAGTTGTTTTTTTATTAAATTTGGCATTAACGTATGACAAACATTTTGAAAGATATACATTTTAGCGAAAGAAAAATCCTGCCTGAGATTCAATGTTTCTTTCGCAAAAATGTATCTACCTATATCTTTGAAAAAGTATTATCATCCTTTTGAACAAAAGGAAATAGATATAAAAAATATTAGTTGCAAGCAACTTGGTTATAAGTTGTAATTCAAGAGGTACATCATGATTAGCTTATTATAGGCATGCATTGGGAAGATAGTAAAAAATATCTACTAAACAGAGATAATAATTGTTTTTTTTTTTTTTCAGGTGATTTGACTGTGATAACTATTGGAACATTAACGAATGTAGCATTAGCTATTAAACTGGACCCTGATTTCTTATCAAGGCTTAACCATTTGTATATTGGAGCTGGTCATATTCATAGTAAGTCACAAAATCTTGTAAATATAAAGTATTTATGTTATTGTGATATAATTGTTTAAATTTGTGATTGTGATTTTTTTGATCTGGCTAGTTTATCTTAATTGTAAATGCCTAGCTATCTACCACTCGAATTACCACCAAACAGTTTATTGTCTCTCGAAGTACCTACAGATACCCAGAAGAGTAATATAATTATGCTTATTTATACTTTCCATCAGGCAAGACTTGTGTTAAATGTTTACTTTGAATCCGAATAAATGTTAATGTTGTGGCGTGGAAATGGCGTGGTGTGGAAATCGTTGGTAATATATGATAGTGATGCAGAATAGAATAGAATATTTTTTATTGCATACCATAAATAAATGCCAAATACCAGTTTATAAAAATCATAGAATGCTGCAATGTTCGATCTAATCGCAAAAAGCGATCTCTTACCTACAACCTTTGTATAGACTCCAAAGAAACGATTAGGAAATAATTAGGTAGTCTAGCGTATAAAAGTCTAGTATATAGATTTACTTTCAACAAGAAGAAGTATTTCCACCCGAATATGGTGATTAGGTACCTGTTTTTACTTTCATTACAGGTGAAAAGAACCCAACACCAGAATTCAATGCTCATATGGACGTAGAAGCGTATCACATAGTAGCACGGAATGCTACTCCAGACAAGGTTACTGTATTTCCCTTCTCACAGGCCAAGGAATTTGTCAATTTTAGTAAGGTGAGTTGTTCGTCACATCAACATCAACACACACTTAACACACACCCAAACATATATTCAACACACACACGTGCGCACAAACAAACACACACACAACACATTGCAGTTTTCACTTTATATCATATTTTATCCTAATTAGTTTGTGAAACGTTCTCAACATTGTTATATTCATTGTTTATTGATTTGTAAGGGATGAAGCGAGACAGTTCAAATACAAATACTTTCTGTAACTTAGTGGGGCTGACAAAATTATGTATGCAACTGTCTGAGATAAAATAAAAACATTTTTATTTATTATTTATTCGTATTAAATCATCTCAAAGAAGGCAGAAGCTATCTCAGCTAACTATGTCTAAAAATTTCAGGAGTGGAGACAAAACACTCTCGGAGCTATAGACACAGACATAATAAAAGCACAGAATAAATATGAGCAGGTTTCCTTGAAGGTCGAAGATAGCTGGCAAGCCCTGGATCCTGCTACAATTTCACTGTTCCTCAAGCCTGATCTAGTTGCAGAGTACAAGTATTCTAAGAATGATATTACTTTATGTGGTGAGTCATAGTCAAGTAAAAATTTTATATTTAAGACGAAGATAAGATTACAGTTTTGGTTGTGAGAAACATAAAAAAAATATACATCATTATGTACCACCGGATCCCCGAAAAGCTATCAGAGATAATATGCTGATGAGCAATACAGTCGGCTGGATCTTAGACCCGAATTTATGTTTTAGGGGGCGAGGTTATCGCCATTAATCGGACACAAATTCGAGATGAAAATGTTACATAAAATCCCAATAACATTTTAGTAGACCTGGGAATGAAATGTTCTCGAGTGGAGATCATACACCGGGAAACGCAGCGTAGGACGGCCTCCAACGAGAAGGACGGACGACCTGGTAAAGGTCGCTGGAAGTCGTTGGATGCAAGCGGCTTATAACCGGTCCTTGTGGAAGTCTATAGGGGGAGGCCTTTGTTCAGCAGATAGACGACACGTTTTGCGCAGCAGCTGAGCAGTCGGCTTCTATGACACGGAACAAATATTTGTATGATTTACAGGTAGTTTTTCCTTGTGTGGGTATTTTTGTATGTGATAACTTGTGTTTGTCAACGCACTCACGATACAGGAGAAAATCTTAGTGTGGGGCAAAAGTGGGGCGGTTTAAAAAAAGAAATGGACCTCTTATGATAGATAATGATGATGATACCTGGGAATCGATCACGGGAATATAGATCGCTGTTAGATGTTTTTAAAAATGTTTATATTTTCAGGTGAGAAGAGAGGAATAAACACAAACGAGTTTGTGGAAAAAGAGAACGCTAATGTTCGATTAGCATATTCAGTAAAAACGGAAGAATACGGAAAATTTCTTCTAGAAGTTTTTGGATCCGAAAGTTCTTCACATAAATCTAACTAATGGTGTAGGTATTTAATTACTATGTAAATGATAAAAATTAACATGTAAAAATTACATAATTTTATTACACCTATTACCGGTACTTGCAGCTTTAACAAGCAAAGTGCCAAGAAGGCCTGATTGGGCAACAGTTGCTAAGCAAACATCTAAACTCTAACCGGACTTGGACTTTAGCTTAGAGCATTACAAAATCCCGCCTTTATCGGTAAATCATTTTTTTTCTATTTGTGTAACATAGGTAGTGAATAGTGAATCATCATTAATTTTACTGTTCCACCACCAGGGCCGTCTTAAGCTATGCCGGGGCCCTAAGGCACACAAGAATTTGGGGCTCTGTTGGAATGTAAAAAAAGTGAATTCCAAATAATATTCTCCTAATCTTATATTTATTATTCTGCTGATCTTTTGTTTATTATGGTTCATTGGTACAAATCAAATGTACTCCTTATGTACTCCTTATGTACTTCTTATGTACTCCTTATGTACTCCTTATGTACTCCTAATGTACTCCTTATGTACTCCTTATGTACTCCTTATGTACTCCTTATGTACTCCTTATGTACTCCTTATGTACTCCTTATGTACTCCTTATGTACTCTTTATGTACTCCTTATGTACTCCTTATGTACTCCTTATGTACTCCTTATGTACTCCTTATGTACTTCTTATGTACTCCTTATGAACTCCTTATGTACTCCTAATGTACTCCTTATGTACTCCTTATGTACTCCTTATGTACTCCTTATGTACTCCTTATGTACTCCTTATGTACTCCTTATGTACTCCTTATGTACTCTTTATGTACTCCTTATGTACTCCTTATGTACTCCTTATGTACTCCTTATGTACTCCTTATGTACTCCTTATGTACTCCTTATGTACTCCTTATGTACTCCTTATGTACTCCTTATGTACTCCTTATGTACTCCGTATGTACTCCTTATGTTGTCTAAAGTCACCAGGAATCGTATCGCTAGGAGACTTGACGAGTTTCAGCCTCCCGAACAGATCGGGTTTCGCTCAAGGTATGGCACCATAGACCACATCCAAACAATGAGGCAGATTATACAGAAGTCCGTCGAGTGTAATCGGCCCTGTGCCTAGCGTGTGTGGACTATGAGTTCTGGAATCCTTACAGAGATGTCAAGTGGACTATCGTTATATTGAAGTGCTGAGATCTCTTTAGGAATGTCCAAGTACAGGACCAACCGTCTAAACTTATCCAATTGCGGAGAAGCATGAGACAGGGATTTCTCAGTTCTCGAGCGCAGTGGAATTGTTTAAATTAAATTTTTTGTTAAAATTTCATCAGCGTACCCGGATTAGGAGATTTTCTAAGCTTGTAATATTATTAACTCACAGTAGCTAGAAGTAGAGGTTTCAGCATTTAATGTGTGTTGGTCATTTATGTCATACGTAGGATCTTTATTCAGAAGATTTTTTTTTGCAATGAATGAAGGTTTGAACCCTAGATGGTCTAGTTAATTAAATTTATCTTTTAAGTATTTTAAATAATTTTATTATTAAAATGTTCACTATCTTTTTGTATATTTTTGGCATTTTCCATGCTAAGATTTTAAAGTTATTTAGAAAAGGAAAAATACGACCGCGGGCAGGATTCGAACCAGAAGACGCAGGTTCGAATCCTGCCCGCGGTCGTATTTTTTCTTTTTCTAAATAACTTTAAAATGTTCACTGTTTAGAAAATGATAAGAGAAATTGTTCTGGTTTCCGATTAAAATTTGCTAAGTTACCTCTTATCTTCATTACTTATCCTGTTATAATTTGACCAACAATATGATTTAGCTGTAATTATATAAATTAAATACATAGATTTGCCGAAAATAAAAAATAAAAACACCAGGGTATAAGTATGGCTTGATCGGATCTGCATCACAAAGGTTGTCCGGTAGAAAATGCCTAGACCACCTTTGCACCCTTTTTTGTTCATAACGAATAAATAAATATGGTCTCTTGGGAGCCCCCGTGACGATGGGCACGGGCCCCGCGTGCCCTTATGGTAGAGACGGTACTGCCCACCACTGAGCACGGATCTCCTCTCAGATTGAGAAGGGTTATCATAGTCTACCACGCTGGCCTAATGCGGGTTGGCAGACATCACACGCAAGGTAATCTCTTAGGAATGCAGGTGCACATTGGTTTCCTTGACCGTTTAAGTAAGCCGTGACAATGAATCATGATTACGAAAATTTAGAAGTTCGAGCCTTGGATTCGGACTCAAGACCTTTAACATTGCATTGCATTCACTAGGCTACTACTGGATTGTGTTGAACGTGTCGATATAGTTTTTCGTCACTTTTACTAGTCATTTTTTTTTCTAACCACCGGCTTGAAGTAAGCGCCATCTAGTAGCGCCAGAAAACATTACCTCCACGCCATAAAGTTATACCTCCGGCCCAATGAGCAATGCTGCAATAAGAAGCCAGTTAACAAGAACTGAAAATATTGTTCACTCTATAGCATGACATCTAGTAGTTGTTTCAAGCAGGTTGAGGTTGTATAACCTCGATTCATTTTTAAGTTCTTAAACTTTCCGATGGATGGCGTAAGTTTACATAAATAAGCCTAGAACATTGAAATCTAGAACACTCCTTACTTCGCTATAATAATTATATAGTTATTATAATATATTTGCGAAAGTCGTTGTCTGTCTATCTGTTACGCTTTAAAGCCTAAACCACTGAACTCATTTTAATGAAATTTGGTACAGAGATAGATTAGACCTTGGTGGAGGACATAGGTTTTTATCTTAGAGGCCTTTGGAATACAGGTGAAACCAGGGCAACAGATAGTAAATATATAAAACTGACCAAAAAATCTGTAGGTAGGATTTTATTTAAATTTTATACAGTAAATATTTTTTTATGAAAAGAAAACCGACTTCCAGCATTGTGTGTAAAAATAAGAGGTATATGGTTTTCTCATGGATGCCACACGGGAAGCACCAGCTTTCAATTAAAAAAAAATATACAGTCGAATTGAGAACCTCCTCCTTTTTTGAAGTTAGTTAGAAACGACTCTTAACACAATATCAGGCTTGTCTTTTCTTCAGTCCTTTGCTTGTAAGCAATTTTGTAAGCCTTATATTGGAGGAACCAGGGCTGAGGAATGTAAATATTCCTTTATCTAATCAAGAAATTCAGAAGTAATTTCGCTCATTTACTGCCTCACTTTTGTGAACAAGCTTCCTTTTAAATCAGGCACGCTTAGAACCACTAGCGTAACGAGGCAATGCATTTCTTCAAAAAAACGAAAAATCCAGTCTATACCTGAATTATCAAAACATTCCACGCTCAAAACCAATTCTTCTGCTACACAGACCAGCAATGGTCGCAAAATTATAAACTATTGCCTCCAAGCCGCCATGTATTTTATTACCAAACCTTGGACAAAAATGTTAGTTATTATAGCCTGAATCTCTATCCGAAAAAGTCCGTGTTTCAAGTAATAAAAAAATACATTTTATGGTGTCATAAAAATCACAGTTCGATTCCATTTATGATTGCGGTCAACATAAAATTTATGACTTAATTTCTTTATGGTCTCAATATGACAATAGTCAGGTCATAGGGTATTAAAACTATGTGGTTATTATGATGGATATTGTATACTTCATCATCATCATCATATTATGTATCAGCCACAAGAGGTCCACTGCTGAACAGCCTCTCCCATAGACTTCCACAAGGACCCGATAAATGCCGCTTGCATCCATTGACCTTTATCAGGTCGTCCGTCCATCTCGTTTGAGGCCGTTCTACTCTGCGAGAACCTTTTTGCTCCAGCGGCCATCAGTTCTACGAGCTACTAATAAAAGAAGAAAGAAAACTGCCTCGTTAGTCTAGTGGTCCTAAGCGCCACTGCTACGCTAGAGGTCCTGGGTTCAATTCCTAGGTAGAGCAGAGTTAGGGAGGTAGTGTTATTGGAGTTTTCTATGAAATTATCAGTAGCAGCCTGGTATTTGGATTGTGCCTAATGGCAATAGGCTCATTACATTGGTAAACCTCTGCCTAACCCTTTAGGGAATACGATTGTGATCCGTTACAATATCTGCTCCTTTTCTAATTAATTTATTTTATCCATGCATATTGTATGGATAAAATAATTTTAAATTATTGATAAATAAATTCTTTCTAATAAACAATGTAAAACAATAAACATGTTTTTAAACTTCTAACTGTAATCGATCAACCTGTCGCAATGAAACAAGATCTTAGGCGTGTTATGACAGCCGACCAAGTTCTTGACTTTAATTCAATGGTTTGTTAATAACACACCGATAGAAATATAAGCGAACTAAATAACTTAATCCTAGCCTTCCCCTAATTACATTGCGATCAGCTCCTAGTCTCACCAAATGCGGCTAAATATCCGTATTTCACACGACACGAGTCCCTCATACCTCCGCAACTCAATTTCAAAGCAATACTTATAACCTGAGGATAAACTGGTTGACAGGTTTTTTTGATTTCTGACTACCATGATTATCATCAACCTGGGCACGGGCTTCCTCTCAGAGTGAGGGGGATTAGGCTATAGTCAACCACGCTGGCCTAAAGTGCGGATGGCAGATTTTGGCATACACGCTCGAGAAAAATCTCTAAAGCATGCAGGATTCCTTACGATTTTTTCCTTCACTGTTTAAGCAAGTGATAGTTAATTAATAATACGCACATGAATTCGAAAAGTCAGAGGCGTGCCCTGGATTGTGTCATATCAATATGCTATCAATTTTCTGACTACCACTAACGATTAGTATTTCTCATAGGATAATATGACAACCGGGACCGACCGTTGGTTTATGTCTTCTCCGAAAACATGAACTGGTTTTTAAGCGATAAGAATGATAATGATGATGGATTGTGGAGTATTTTCTTCGCGTTAAACAGTAGTACAATACAACGGCATCTGTAAAAGGCTAGGAGATTGACGAAAAACAACTTAAAGTCGACACAAGACGCCACATTTATAAAGTTCGCCAAACGTATCTCCCGTAGGTGACTTCCAGAACTCGGCAACTTCTGATTAGCATAATTAACGCGAGATGACGGTTGAGCACAAAGTTGTAATGCGTAATAGCAAACGTTAATGTTCTCAAGTACCCTCGTCGAGGGATATTTTAACTTTGTACGGTTACACTTTTGAAACGATTCAAGGTAGGCCGAAATTTTGCTGTGAATTACTTTAAGCCAAATTAAATTTGAGCTTACATTAAGGGAGGTCTGTTAACAGTGATGAAATATGGTACAGAGGCTACGGTAACCACTTACGATCAGGTGGGCGGCGGTATGCTTGTTTGCCGCCTTATTGGTATAAAAAAAACATCACATGGACAACACGGACTCGTACCGACTAAAAACCGCACTTTTCTTCACTTGCCCTATAATCATGCCCATGGGACTCATGAAATTTACCATGACCATAACAGTGAAAATAGATTCCTATCAGAAAACTAATTAGTAGTTATTTCATTCTCCCTTATAGACTCAATAAGTTAACCGTTCATTTTGTAAACTACATGAAACTTATGTAAGTACTCAATTTCAACAAAGGTATAATTTCCTGGAATAATTTGCTTGTAAACAACGCGTGACTGACTTGGATACATGGTATTAACTTTGATAGTTTGCGTCCCTCCGGCGATTTACCCACGAGTTTCATTGCTGTGAACTTGGTCTTACAAACTTTAGAAACACACGTCATATAAATAGGTAGTATGAATCTACTCATGGCTGTGGGATTCGTAATATTCTCCCCTTCAAGATTACGGCTTTCTGGCCAACGTCTACGATCTGAGGAACTAAGTCGATCGATTTGAAATATACCTATTTGTCAGATTTGAGAGTTCGAGCAAGTGTTCTATGAAATTATCAGTAGCAGCTGGAAGGTTTGTGCCCAAATAGTAGCAATAAGCTCACCCCTTATTACATGGGACCTAAACTCGGCGAAATGGTACATTTTACATTAGTGTATACCTCTGCCTTACTCTTCGGGGAATACAGGCGTAACAGTATGTTATGTATGTTTTATTTGGCATTGAAGTACTGACTCCTAAGTCACAGGATCACCTAGTTTAGGAGCCAGGATTTACCTTATTCAGGTAACCTTAATTAATTGAGTTTGTATTTGTATTCAAGGTAATATTTTTTAAGGTTTCTGTAGAAATAAACATTATTATTATTACTGTTACGAGCTGGGGTTCGGGATAAATTAAATGTCACCAATTTAACCGATAAACAATTAAAACTTTAATTATCCACACGAATACAAAACACAAATCACCAGTATGTCGCTATACTAGTTCACTTCACAATTCACTATCGCACTGTAGTCGCTTCGTAGTTCACTTCGATCTTCACTTGTCCGTGTCCACAATCGAACTGCCTTGCCGGCCCCTTAGGACCGCTATTTATATGGCTCAGAAAGTTCCAGAATCGAATAATCCGGAAAATGCTACAAAAAATACGAGTAGGTACTCGCGCGCCTATTGTTTCGCGGGCGTTGACCTCGGCCTATTGTGTCGCGAGCCACGTGTCCTTGAGGTATTGTTATAGGCACTTATAGATATAAGTACCTACCTATACCTACGCGAGTGTCGAGATTAAACTTCCACGCGTTTCTAGAACCTTCGTGAGCCATCTCAGTCGTTCTATTACGTATCCGGCGTAACATTACTAATTATTTATTTATGTACACACTTAGATACCAGAAAGGAGCCAGCTTAGGACTATTTAGTACAAAGGTAAAAAGGTTCTAAAGAAATCTTTTCCAGCAGACCTGCGAGAGGAGAATTGAAAAAGAAAAAATGTAGACAACAGTGTGAAAAGAAGCAAATACTAAAATATATACAGGCGAACATATTATAACAATTACAAATATTTAAGATTTATGATAATTATGATACTTTATGTTTAAGATTAAGAGAGGTAGGGCATAGTGGGAGTAATTCCACTAAATTTATATGGGACTAACTTTGGGGTATACCCTTTCAAATAAAAAATAATTATCAAAATCGGTCTACACTGTAAAAAGTTATGCGTGGTCATACATAAAAAAAATACACGTCGACTTGAGAACCTCCTCCGTTTTTTGTTTTTCGTCGGTTGAAAAAATATAGACATGATAGTGAATACTGTTCAGATTACTGCCTGGTCCTGAAATATCTCACGAAAACAAAGCACAAAGTAAGATAGTCACTCAAATAAGAAATAAAACCGACAATATTGTCCGTGCTCATAAGTGTAAACCCTCTCGTGCCGGGAGTGGAGCGACATTTAGCAAATTGCTCCGTTAACGGTAGTCTAGAGTCATCTGTGTTTTACTTAAGCATTTTTTGTTCTTTAAGCCCACCTGCTTTGAGATTAAGGAGCCGCTTTGTAAAATGTATTCGTCAGTTAAGAGTATTTTGTGGAATTTGTTCAAATGAGTAGCTTTGTGTGCGGCGTTTGGAAACAAAATATACCACCGCACCTAATATCGTGGAGTCAGGCAAAAATGTACAAATTTTCCGGATTGTTTATGTCTCGTGTAATTAAGGATGAGCCTATTAAAGACGAGTAAGGAATGCATAATGCTGGAGCGACACATAAGATCACATTTAGCCGAAATGTTGTTCGCTAAGCCAAACCCCAAAGTAAGATAAGGACGAGCTGTTAACCGGACACAAATCGAAAATCTAAAACAAATGAACACTGCATACGTCCTATGAACAATATTTTTATAATTGAACTGAAACTTCTTTTTACGGATTTCCATTTACAGAGACCATGGTCTTGGGTGGACCATGGACGCTGTAAAGGTTCCGAAACGTCACAATTAATAATACCAAAACAGCGCGATAAAATCCGTAAAAAGTATTTTTATTTTAATGTCAAACACTTATGTGAATAACATAAGTGTTAGAAATCAAAGAGAGGTAGGGCATAGTGCGAGTAATTTCACTCAAATTGTATCTGCGAGACAGGGGCAGTACCTCCACTTTGCAGAAAATCGAAGTGAAATAACACTGCTTTGAGTTGTGTTGTGTTCCTTACGGTGAGCTAGGTTGCCAGTGCTCCACAAGGAAGTGTAGGCAGTGGGGAACACTGCTTGGAGTTGTGTTGTGTTCCTTACGGTGAGCTAGGTTGCCAGTGCTCCACAAGGAAGTGTAGGCAGTGGGGAGACTTTGACCCTAATACTGCCTACCCAGCTATTCCTCTTTCGTTTTACAGGGTTGGTAACGCGCAAGTGATGCCGAACTCTTGTGTTGAAAGCGTCTATAGGCTACGGTTACCATTTCCCTCAGATGGACCGTATACTTGATCGCACCTTAGTGGTTTAATAATAATTTAGTTACATACGGATACATAAAAATCTATGCATTTCCAATATAAGCTGACCTTATACTGTATAGGCTTTCCATACAATTAGAGATCTGCTTTTACTGGAAATTAAAGCTTGAATATAGCTGTGCGTACAACAAGAAATTGCCTTAATTATCAACATGATCGTTTTATTACGTTTACATTTAAGTAGACCTTACATACTCTTTGATGTTCATTGGATTTCAATGCTGAATTGTAATGTGGTTTCATTAACTTTGATGTCTAAAATTGTGGTGTTTGTGCCGTAATTTCTGTTCATATGGTTCTTGTTTATGTTCGTGTGGAAATGACAGTAATGAGTTGCATTAGAGAATTAAATTCTACTAGGTATTCTCTTTTATTACATAATAAATTACATTTGCCATGCCTGACAAGCCACACATGTTTCTATATTATTATTGTAACATCTATTTAACTTGTGGAGTACAATAAATGTATTGAGTATTTTGTGTTAATTATTAATACATTGACATGATCTTTTTGTATGTTTTGGCATTTTCCATGCTAAGATTTTAAAGTTACTATCCTGCCCGCGGTCGAATTTTACAATGACATTGTATATATTACTTGAGCACAGAGGTGGCCACTTTTATTGCGATATCAGTGACGTTCTTTAGTTCCTCAAACGTGCAGGTGTACGTGCACTTTGGTCACTGCAGTATGGTCTGGTGTACTTATCAGGGGCACAGCACTCTGACTCGGCGAGGGTGACGCGACGGCAGGATAAATCCCCAAACCGTTCCAAAATAAAAATTCGTTTTCAAGAAGATTCTTGAAAATTGATTTTGTGTCCAAAGTTGGATATGTCATAATTTATAGTCATGAACCTATGGAAAATTGGGTTGCGGAGGTCTGATGGCAGTCGCTTTGTGTAAAATACTGATATTCAGCTGTTTCTAGTTAGACTGAAAGCCGACCACAACATTGAGAACATGCTAGAAGGATAATGGCCTCCTCATCAACCCATATATGCACAGAATGAGCGGGATTAGGCTTTAGTCCACCACGCTGGCCTAGTGCGGGTTGGCAGACTTCACACGCCATCGAGAAAATCTCTAGGCAAGGCATGCAGGTTTCCTCACAAAGTTTTCCTTCACCATTTAAGCGGGTGCTAATTAATTATTAATAGACACATGATTTCGAAAAGTCAGAAGTCCGTGCCTTGGATTCGAACTCGAGACTTTCGCCTTGGCAGTCCATAGAAATGATGAAATGATATTTGTTTTCTGTATATCTATAGATCTTTTAAAGACACTTTTACAAGTCAATGTTTTGATTTTTTATGCTAGAAGGCATTTGCTAACTAACGATTTCTGAGAAAAAACACCGAGACAAACTCAGAGAATCATGGTCTCTTTTAAAGTCTACGGTCAGCCAATGGTCGTACCACTAGGTTATCACTGATTTTTATGATATGATGGCCTACAGAAAATTGAATAGACTAAGAATAAGGTTATTACGATTGTATTTATTTATATACTTATTGTACAGAGAAGTGTACAAAGGTCTGTATGTACCTGAACTTTTCTTGTCTCGAGTTTGTAGCGATTTAAGAAAAATCTCTTTTTTTTTTCAATGTTAAGAGCCGGCTTCCGTCTCCAAAGTGCAGGCAGAGCCCGGAACAACTCCCCCGCTCCGTTTCTTTGTAACACAGGACATTGTAATTCTTAAAGAATGTTTCGCTATCGTGAAAGTGGATCTGAAGCATTTTTAAGGTCATGATTTTTTTTTTTGCTTTTTTACTATTTTGATATAGGTACAGACCATATAGAGAATCAAACCTCCAGAATGGCATGGCCCTGACCAAAACACGGGGTCTATTAAGTTTTTAGGCATAAGTATTTTGCCTATCCTTCTAAAAAAAGCGAATTTCTTTATACTGTAAAAAAATATTTTTTCGAGAGAATTTTCTCGATTGAAAATTAACCTTTGTATTAAAGTTGAAAAAGCTTGATGTGCTGACCTCTGTTGGTACCATATCAATTGTTTGAAATACCTTGCATATACTAGGGTAGATTTGGTGTCAGATTATAATCATGCTTACTATAAAATATAATCAGTATAATTGTGTAATAAAACCATACGCACAAAAGAATCCTTAGTTTGAACCTGTACAGAACAGGAGAATGGCGATAAGCTCGCCTACCTATCATTGCTGTACATATAGGCATGACGGTATCCATGTATGATAGTGTTTTGTGTACTACTTTTTATACCACTTAGGTGGCAAACAAGCAACCGTAGCCTAATAGACGCTTGCAACACCAGGGGTATCACTTGCGTGTTGTCAAATCCTGTAAAACGAAAGAGGAATAATTGGGTTGGCAGTATAAGGGTCAAAGTCCCCCCACTGCCAACACGTTTACTTGAGGAACACTGGCAACCTTGCTCACCGTTAGGTTAGGTTAAGTCAACAATTATACAGCTCAACACACAACACAGCTCACTTTGGTATACATAGGTAGGTACAGTTATTGTACATATGCATACAATACTTTTTTTTAATATGGAAAGCATCAACTTCCATATCACAATATCTATAAAACCAAATAATTGGTTTTAGAGATAAAAATTTGGTTTGCGTCATCGGTGACATCATAATGTTACCAAATATTAAATGTTGGATTTCTATTATCTTTGATAATCTCATGATCTGGCAAAGCTATATGCTAATAAAGCTTTACAGTATTCGGTAGAATATGAATCTTCTTTCAACCGTCCTCTCTACATGACCTGTAAAGTATTTTAACTTAATTATATTTTCATATACTTACTTATCTATAATTTGGTTTTTAGCTCCGCGTGGACTATACAAAAAAAAAACAAAATTTATGCCCGAATTAATCAAGTATGTACAAAAAAAGGAAAAGAAAATAATTAATCACGAATAGTCTATGAAAGAAAATAGAACGAAATATTATTCTTGAGAAAACAAAACATTTCAACCACGGTCTTTTATAAACAAACTTTCATATTCATCACATTCATGAAAACAGTAAAACAATAACAGAATATGTAAATAAAAAAAAACAATAGTAAATTATTATTTTTGTACTACATGAACGAATTCATAGACTAACGCAAATGCTCTCGTCCGCACAGATTCCCGCCAGTTTCCCATGAGATTCTGAGTATTGCAGACGCGTTACCCGTGACGTCACTCGCGCGTTCGAAATACGAAACACGCGGAGAATCATTTTCTTCTTAAAAAAATAAGAGTTCGTTTCCTTTGTGCCTTGTTTAATTATTTAATAATACTGCAGTATTTTGTGAGTGGATTTAAAAAATTAAAGTGAAACTTTAATTTGTTTGAAGTGTTTATTCGTGAGAAGAGCAGGTGTTGGAAAATGGATGTCTAAATTTTCTTCGAAAAAGGTTTGTTATTTTTATTAATTCGTTTTTTTTCTGCGGGTATTTCAAATTTCAAAAACTTTTTTCATATGTGATTTACTTAGCAATAAATACGATATTGTGTTTATTTCATGGAATGGCACTGCAATAATGATATACAGGTATAATAACTATATATTTTATAATGACAACCGAAAAAATGTTTACTTGCTTAATTAAAATTCATTATCAACTACCAATTGATTTGAACTGAAAGTTCCATTGTTAGTTTATTTATCTAAAGTATCTTAGTAGATTTCAGACAGACTTGGAAAATAAAAAAAAAAAAAACTAAGGAAAAATATTGGACTTAATTATTTCCAATTAATTACGTTCAAAATCATAATTATGTTCAAATAATTATTTATAAAAGATAGCCTGGCATACTCTTTCTCCGATTAAAACCTTTTTTCAAATAAAGATTAAAAAATAATTGCTTTTTAAAACATTTAAAACTATTGTTCTTACACGCTTTCACCCTAGGATGTTGACCCAAACACTTTTGCCACAATCACAGGAATAAAATTGACAACACTGAAAAAAAAGTTTGTCCATTACGCGGATTTGATTGATGTCTCAACAAACTTTGGAGTGTTTCGGGATTCCGTTCGGATATCGGAAGTAAAATACCGATACTTTAGGAAAAGCTAAAATAAAAGTTTTTTTACCTTTTACCGTGTAGTGAAAGTAAAGATTACGTACTATCACCCATGTTCATTCGCATGTCATGTCCCGGAATATCAGCTGAAAGAAGTTTTCAGATCTCCTCTTTTCTGATTCGGACGGCCTAGAGCAGAATTGAGCATGATTCCCTTCATTTAGATCCTCAGGTCTGCATGTCCAATCCTCAATTTCCTCAGGTCGAACAAAGTGTTATTAGGTTTTACTATGAAATTCTAAGTAGGTCGGAGTTTAGATTTGCGCCCTGTTAATGACAATAGGGTTGCCTCTAAATGACATGGGACCTAAACATAACGGTGACCTGGGGTGTATTTTGGCATAACTGTGCCTAATCGTTCGGGGAGTACAGGTGGGATGATAATATGGTATTTCTTCTACATCCCCGATGGAGTTAGGACGCTTTAAAAACTAGGAGGAGAACCAACGCCTGATCCCAAATCGTAAGACAAATGCCTAAGGACTCTACATAGCAAGTAGCTAAATGAAGAGGATTTACTCAATGTTTTGGAATAACTTTTAAGAAAGTCTTCAATAGACTTTTTGAAATCGTGTGCAATTATGTAGATATCACTCACGTGAGGAAACCTGCATGCCATAGAAATTTTCTCGACGAAAGTGAGGTATGCCAACCTGCATTAGGGCAGCGTGGTGGACTATAGCCTAACCCGAGTGGAAAGCCCAGCAGGACAGTAAATGGGTTGATTATGATCACGAGAAGCAGGTAGTTTAACAGCACCCAGCGGAGATAGTTTCACGAAAGATACAATGAACGTAACCAAGCCAGGCATACTGTATAAAATTCAAGATAAACAAACCGAACCAAAATTAGCAGCTTTACGCATAGTGGTATATACAATGCTAGATAATTATCTTACTCGATCATTTTTATTTGTAGCAAAACTTGTGACCTATCAAGTAGAAAAATCCATCAAAGTTGAATTGGCAATGTGCAAAGTTGAATTGGCAATGGACAAAGTTGAATTGGCCAAGTGCAAAGCTGAATTAGCAATGTGCACAGTTGTGTAAAAGTATTTGAGCATTACATACGAGACCCATGCGAGAGTAAACAATGTAGGGTGCATTTAATAATGTTGCTTGCACGACAGACACGCCAGGAGTGATTGATCGATGAGAAAACGGGCAAAAGCGGTACGCTGTGCTGTTACAACACAATTTTGTAGAAATAATTCCAACCATTTTAAAATTTCTGTTACTTAGAATTATAATGTATTAGATACATAACCATCATAATACATAATACTAATGTATACTCACAGTTTGCTATGTTAAGGTTCTATTTAATAGTTGGCAAGCCTTTTATAAATTTTATTTAATTCACAAAAAGATAAATAAAAAATATTGATTATTTAAATAATAAGTGCAAAAAACTAAAGTACAAAATATAATGGTAATGGCCGTATGCTTGTTTGCCTTCGTAATATTTAAAAAAAAAGCAAGAACTATGGGTGTACTAGTTAGTACTTCAGTACACCTATGCCTTTAACCCTTTGGGGAATACAGGCGCGATGGTATGTTATGTTTATCATTATTTATTACTAGTTTCTGCCCGTGACTTCATCCACGTGGAAAAGTAACTGTTAATTATCGTTGAGAAAGAAAAAAGAGTAACAAATATCCATCGACACATTTATCCATCCTCACAAACTTGCAATTTTATAATATTATTTATTATTACTATGAACAGGCACGGTAAACTCAAATAATCAGATTAAGGCAAATTTAAGCCCAGGTTTCTATAAAAGTCACTGTATTCATGAATAAGTCTATTTCTACAATAATGTTACCTTTCAACACGTCAGTTTTCATTTTC
This sequence comes from Acronicta alni, assembly GCA_964056405.1. Taxonomy (NCBI): domain Eukaryota; kingdom Metazoa; phylum Arthropoda; class Insecta; order Lepidoptera; family Noctuidae; genus Acronicta; species Acronicta alni. The sequence continues at coordinate 14,327,220 of OZ043915.1, read as the reverse complement.
GTTTCGGTCCGACGGATGCTTCTGGACGAATTTAGATTAGACTTTTATAGTATAAAGCTCATAACTCTAGTTGAAATTTTATATTGGCTATATTTTCATTTGAGTTATGCATTGTATAATTTCTGTTTACATAGGTTTAAAACATGCATAATAAGTCTATAATGTGCAAGTTTCCCACTTGCACAATAGTCTAATTTTTTACAGATTACAGTAACCAGCTACTTTTTGTCTCTGGACAATAATCATTCATGAACTATTAATAATATAATAATATAATATTTTTTGGATATTTTTACACAACACATCTAGTCCCAAACTAAGCAGAGCTTGTACTATGGGTACTAGACAATGGATATAATACTTATGTACTTGTTTTTTTTGGTAAATACATACTTATAAATATAAGAAACACCCAGGCAAACACAAATACTCCTGTTTTATCCACACAAATATTTGTCTCCTGTGGGAATCGAACCCACGACCCCATGATCAGCAGTCTCTGCCGATCGTACTCGAACCGCTAGACCACAGAGGTCGTCAACTGTTGTACTGTTCATCATTGAACTGTTGGCATTGCTTTTAATGTTTTATTTGTAATATAAGTGACCCCTTCTGAAGGAGTTCGAGCATCAATCATGATATTACCAACCTGCCCCCACAAATTCACTGTCATAATTTATCATGACCGAAAATTATAATAGAATGTCCGAAACAAGTAAAGCGCAATGTCATTTATATTGGATATGTCCAGTTTCGCAACGCAATGCCGTTTTTTTGGTCCTTTGATACGAAACGAAGCTATTTTTGCAAACGGATTCACGTTTTTGTTTGTTTGCCCACGGGATTTTGTGTGTTTTTCGCCGCGGTATTTGAGGTTTAATTTCAGTATTTTGACATATTCTGTTTGGGTTTCGCAAAGAATAAACCCACATGAACATCATCCGTGGGATGGGTAAAAGGAAACGAATAAAAAGAAGTAACCAATGGAGCCAGTTTTTTGGATATGTAGGTACCTACTTACTCTTTTATGTTGCTATATATTTTGTTTTCTAATATTTGTAGCAATAATAATACCACTATTTACTTAAGTAGTTGTACTCAGACCAACCATAACTTAATTTTAAAAAGTGTAAAATAAAAAAGTAAATTAATAAATTTAAAAAATCCGAATGAAAAGAAAAATCAAGAAGTTTTTTTTAATTAATTTATTGTAATATTTGACACTGATCATTATTTTTCACCGATTTTTATAAAAAACACTAGGCTTTTCTCCTGTATCGTATTAATTATATAAAAAAAATATCACGGCTTTAACTTTTAAAAAATTGAAACGGGTAGACTGAGACTACTCCTGAGTCTACCCGTGACCATGGACGCTGTAAAGGGTCCGAAACGTCGGGATTAATAATATCAATATAACGCGATAAAATCCTTACAAAGTAGTTTTATTTAAATGTCAGAAATCAACCCATTAACTCTTTGCTGGATCCCGGAATGAAATCCAAGACTTCACAGCCACGTTTTATTAGGAATCTGTAAACTTCAAATGTTTTACTTCTATTACGTGGAGCATTAAAATATGTAGATATTTTGAAGATTAAAAACTATTTACATATTTCCAACAAGTGGGTGGACAAAAAAACCATTGCTAATTCTTTAAAAAAAACATAGCTTCATACAATGTCTTTCTGAATAGTTTTGTGGTATAATGCAATTTGATGTACAGAGGCCAACACATCAAGCTACCAAAATCTGTCAAATTTCTTTGATAGATTTTCAACTTTATTGCAAAGTAATAAGGTTCATATTTTATTGGAAAAATTTGACAGTTTTGGATAGCTTGACCTGCTGGCGTCTGTACAATCAACCCAATAAATAAACAGAAAAAGATGCTAAGTATAGCAAGCAAGAGTCGACCAGCTCTGACAGACTACTGTCTGTCGGTTGATGAGGATGACGTTTGTATTGGCGCTTGTTTGGGATAAAACGACATTTTAAGTGAGCATGACAAACTTTGTACCTAATTACTTAATTGTGATATGAATTAAGGCCAGGAATATTATAATTCCAGAATAATCTAATAGAAAAAAGTCGTTACGAAGCTGCGAGTCGGAGACCTTCAGAATGACGTTGCAAATCCATTATTCTGGTCATCCTATTATATTTTTCGCTCATGATAAATATTCTTTTACAGGCTTTCTCGCTGCCATTACCCTTGGGAATAAGGTCAATGCTAGTTTGAATATATTTTTTATGGTAGGGGAAACATAATGTGTTTGTTCCTTATAACACCATAAACATTATTATTTTTTGTTAAACACGCTGGGTTAGAAAGATAAAATAAATACCTCGTTATTTTGAAAAAGGAGGTAACATAGCTATTTGGAAAGAAATTTCCCGCACTACGGAACAAGACCTTTTTATAGCAAGGAAAATCCTTACGTATTCTGTGCCACCTCGGGAGGTGGCATGGTTTGAAATGAAATGATATTTATTTTCTGTAAATATATCTTTTAAGGACACTGCACGCCATCTCAGGTGATGTTTGTAGTGATGGTGCGATATAATATTTATTACTCAGTACGAAATATAATGCCATATCACATTACGTGCTAAAGCACTGTTTCGCGCATGTCTTAACACAGGGCTTATTCCTTACGCAATAGGCAGCGCGTATTTTATCCACGCGTACAGTTAGGTCGAATAGGAAGCGAGGTGACCTTGCCCTTTGATGGGGTACAGTGACCGTAGCGGACAATTGTCTGTTGTGGTGTATGTCAGGGATCTCTTTGTGGACACTTGCCCTCCCATTTAGTCAGTACAAGCCCGACACATTCGGAAATGTTCCGCGGATCTGGTATCGTCGTGCGACGGGTTATTGAGCTCCCTCTACTATGGTCGAGCTACACCTATGACTGACGTATGCGCGTGTCGGCTCGGATTGTTCTACTCAAAACCGCTGTGGCTCTTTCTTCAAAATTACTCACATTTTGATATTATTACGTCTGCACTTTAAAATAGAGACCATGATTCTGAGTTTTTTCGTTGTTTCTTTTCAGAAATCGTCAGTTAGGAAATGTCGGAGCCATCTAGCTTAAAAAAAATGTAAATATGTCTTAAAAAGATCTATTTATAGAAATAAATATATAGCATTATCATTTATTAAAAGCTTCCAGTTAATTTATATTACATTTGTCATTAAAGCATGACAATCATTTTAAAGATAAAATAAATGTTAGCGAAAGACAAATTAATTTATTATTGTAAAAATAGTCGGCAGAAATAGAGGTCTGGGAAGGATGCTCGGGAGAGGTTCGAATCTTGCCTGAAATCGATTTTTTCTTTCGCAAAAATTTATACCTTTAAAAACTTCTAATTATTTCCTTCAAAAAGACGTATCTACAATTACCCCATCTACATTACCGAAGGAATTACTTACCAATGTCGCTATAAAGTTAATTGACGACGCTTATTATGGCGCTCGAAGAAAGTTCAATGCTAAAACCATTATCTCCAGTTCAAGGGTAATGGACAAACTTGAACGGATCTTATGAGACGGGAATAAATATAGGGCAACGGGTTATGCAGATATTATCTTGAGTAAATATTTTCCTGGTGTACTGATTATTATTTCTGATTATCTAAAATACACAGTTCACTCACGGACAACAGTTCTTACATAAATATATAGTTGTTGCAACTTTGACTCCCAAGATACTTGATACTTGCGTTTAGTTTGGGAGTCACTGTCTATTTACACGAAGTACCTAATCTGTCCTTATTTATTTTTAAGCTAACAATGTAACGAAGGACTGAATAAATTTTATTATTTTATTGTACTTTTAGCATCAGATGCACTGCTCCGCGAGGAAACGTTGTATTGGCAATGGTGTGACTTTGACCCTTATACTGCCAACCCAACTATTCCTCTTTCATTTTACAGGGTCGGCAACGCGCAAGTGATACCCCTGGAGTTACAAGCGTCTATAGTAGGTGAGCCGTCTGTTTGTTTGCCACCTTAGTGGTATAAAAAAGAATAATAATATAAAACAGATATATCTGGCCATACAAACTATTTTGAGATGTAATTGCTTAAACCCACAAACATGGTCGCCTTTTCAAAAAAAATAGGTTGTGCCTTTCTAATAAGTTCTGTTACTTTCTCCTACATCGTATGTAGTTGAGTGCATGTACATAACCATAACATAATATACCATCACGCCTGTATTCGACGAAGGGTAAGGCAGAAGTGTAGACAGGTAGAATGCGTTTCCTAAATATCAACCCATTTAATATTCCACTACTGGGCACAAATCTCCTCTCAGGCTTTGGGGTAGGGCCACTACGCTGGCCTAGTGCAATGTCTTTTATTCACTGTTTAAGCGAATTATAATTTTAAAACGCAAATGGTTTTGAGGAGTCAGAGGAGCGTGCCCCAGATTCCTATTCAAGACCTTCGAGTTTGCGGTCTAATGGTAATCGTATCACTACGCTATCACTGGTACATTCAAGCTTGTAATTGTGTTTTGATGTTAATTTCACAGAATACGCAGGATTCGCCGTTTACCGTTCCCATTTTAATTAATTAAAATACAAAGATTTTCAGAAATTCTATAATATTTCTTGAAATTATTTCAATCAAGGGTCACCTTTCGGAATGAAAGGGATTAGGCTATAGTTCCTTCACGCTGGCCTAATGCGAGTGGTTTACTTCACACGCCGTCCAGAAAATCTCTCTGGCATGAAGGTTTCCTCAAGATATTCTTCAGACAATCGTAGGTAATGGTGTATCCACACCGCAGTTACTACTACCGCACTTGTAGAGCAATATTTCTAAGTGTTAGTGGGCAACATCCGACAGCAAAAAAATATTTGTTGATAGTATATATTGCCGTGAAAGTTGAAGAATGTTACCTAATGTTATCGTGTTGCATTCTGTTGCTCCACAAAAAGTAACTGCGGTGTGGGTGCACCATTAATTATATTAATACGTACATGATTTCGTAAAATCAATTCAAAAGTTATTGATGATTATTTCAAAAGTGTGCCTTGGATTACTCAGGACCTTTGACTTTGCAGTCCAATGGTCTACATATCACTAGGCTCTCTGCTTAATATCTAATATACAACTGGTTCATTCGGCAAAGTTGTAGATACTATAATCTTACGAATGTTTCATCAATTTTGATCCACATCTTTATGAAGGAAATCTGTGTTTATGTGTACTAAAAATAACACTGTTTACTACTTCGGGCTACTAAAACAGATCCGTCACTGACTAACACCGCAGAGGTGAAAACATTTCATTTTATTAATGAACTAGACTTTGATCGCGGTTTCGCTTACGTTTTCAGCGTGGTGGACTATAGCCTTGTGGAGAGGCGAGGTGTATTGCCCCTCCATCCAAAGGGAGGATCCTCCAACCAGGCGGGAGTTTTGCCTGGCGGGCCACGGCCCGAAGGTTGATGTCGGGCGGTTGTATATATGCAACTTTTCGTTGCGAATGTTGCTTGCGCGATTCAGGCCTTCGTAGTGCTATGTAGCGCGGTAGATGTCTAATCCCTCTCATTCTGTGAGAGGAGACCCGTCCAGGAGTGGGACAGTATATGGGTTGATGATGATGAATAGAAAGCCACATTATTTGTGAGTATCATAGGCAATTTTTATGTATAATAGATGAATGTTATTAGGTAGTACATTGCCCCCGTGCGAAGCCGGGGCGGGTCGCTTGTAATATTATAAAGTTGAAGATTTTGTTTGAACGCGCTAATCTCAGGAAAATATGTATGTGTTGGATATTCATTTTGTTGAGGAAAGATATAGGCTTTATAACATTACACTACGACTTTTAGGATCCCAGCAAAAAGGAAAAAGTTGGGGCTGATGAAATAATTATATTCTAATTGTTGCAGTTATTATATATTTAATTATGTATAACCTAAACTTTAAGGGTAACCGATTTCAATTAGAATATCCCCTAATAAACTGAAGTAACAAAGCTTGTACAGACGCCAGCAGTTCAAGCTATCCAAAACTGTCAAATTTTCCCAATTGAAAATAAACCATATTACTATGTGTTAAACTTGAAACCTATCAAAGAAATTTGACATATTGGGGTAGCTTGATGTGCTGACCTCTGTACGTAGGCCACGCAGGCGCATATCATTAGTCCGAGATTGTTTAACATTGTATACCGAGCGTGCTAGTTGCTTGCATTTTGTATATAAAATAAATCGAAATAGTTCCAGCTTTTCATGTTTTACCGAGAATTAATTAACTTCTACTTTTTTTATGGCAAACAAGCATATGTCCCACCAGATGGTAAACGGTTACCGTATCCTATAGACGTTTGACTGAAATGGTTGGGCTCTTTGGGGGAGGTCTACGTTCAGCAGTGGAAGGCAACAGGCTGATATTATCATGATGATGATGATAGACAATACTTGCGTGTTGCTGACCCTGTAAAACGAAAGAGGAATAGTTGGATTGGCAGTATAAGGGTCAAAGTCCCCCCACTGCAAACACAACGTTTCCTCGCGGAACACTGGCGACCTTGCTCACCGTAAGGAACACAACACAACTCAAAACAGTGTTATTTTGCTTCAATTTTCTGCAAGGTGGAGGTACTTCCACAGTCGGGAGCTCCCGGATTTGATAGAATATCGTGAGAACAGACTGATTGTCTGGCTTTTTGGATTACTTTTGGGCTTCTACTACTACTAACGACTGTCATAAGTGTTAGTATGACAACTTTACGTGCTTTCCTAGGCACGGGCCACTTTATCCCTATATATACAAATATCAATACCTGTATCTATATATACTTACATACAAAAACAAAACATATACACAAAAACACGCCTGTAATCCTCGAAGGTTTAGGCAGAAATATACTAATGTACCTACACCCACAGTTCACTGGTACGTTTTGGGTCCCATGTAACTGAGAGCGATCCTATTGCTATTAACCTTCTTCTTCTCATAGTGCCTCTCCGACTAGCGGAGATTGGCAGTCAATTTAACAAATTCATCTCTATCTCTAGCGAGGCGAAAGAGTTGGGCTGCACTCGCTATCCCCTTCCACTTCCTGATGTTTCGGAGCCTAAATTTCGTTCTCCGACCAACACGATTTTTGCCCGCAATTTTTTCCATCATAATAAGTTTGCTATTAACCACAAATCTAAATTCCAAGCTACTACTGAGATTATAAGAAAAGCTACCAGGCTATACCACCCTTGGCCATTGTCTTAAGGAAGTCAATTAGTTACATCGTCAAATATTCATACCGTGCGATTCCAGAGGCATTTTCTCCCACGCACGCTTAGGTTGTAGTTTCAGCTCCTGGTCCAGGATTTCCCGAAAGACTATAGCATGGGGTTGTTCAAAAAGGGTGTGAAAAGATTTTTACAGGTGTCGCAAGCATCTATAGGCTACGGTAACCGCTTACCATCAGGTGGGCCGTATGATTGTTTGCCACCTTAATGGTATAAAAAAAAAACATATTTTTTTATAGAAAATACTCGTCATTTCCTGTTTGTGCCATCCCTAAAATCATAATATACTTCTTTCTTATAGTAGCAAGATCTTGACCCTAGCGAGGGTAGTTGACAACAAAACTCCGGAACCCTTTGACGCGGTCACGGGGCCCTAAAATGTCGTTTTCTATTTTTACACAAAAGTTAAATGAAAACGGTAGAAGATCCATTCAGCTCATACTTTTATGACGCACGTGTAGATATTAGAGGATTTGTAAAGCACTTTTATAATAAGCATAAGCAGGGATAGCCTAGTGCTATGACCATTAGAGTGCTAAGTCCAAGGTCTCGAATTCGAATACAAGGCACACACCTCTGACTTTTTGAATTCATGTGCGTATTAATTATCACTCGCTTAAACGGTGGAGGAAAACATCGTGAAGAAATCTGCATACAACCTGTGCCATAGAGATTTTTCTTGACGGCTTTTGAAGTCTGAAAACCAGCACTAAGACAGCGTGGTGGACTATAGCCTAATCCCTCTCAATCTGAGAGGAGACCCGTACCCAGTAGTGGGACAGTATATAGTATATTGGTGATGTGAAAGCATTTTTAAAATCATCTGACTGCCTGTGGTTTTAAGCGCGATTGCGATTGCTGTGTTTGGAGTTTTACCAGGTTAATGACAACAGTTTCACCCTCTATTACATGGGACCTTAACATACCGGCGCACTGTGGGTGTACATTAGTACACCTCTTACTAACCCTTTCGGGGGACAGGCGTAATGACCTTTCAGAGGTGAAAGAGCTGATTTTTTTTCGTATTTAGAGGAACTGTGCTAATCTCTTCAGCTTAGCTCAACCCTGTGTCTATATTTAGAACCTTTAAAGCATCTTTTCAAACAACTTTCAATGTAATGAGGTCATTCACAGAAAGTTTCAAATTTCCTCCATGATGGCCCCGACTGGGATTAAGTTGTCTGGACGTGTGGGTGTTGTAAGGAAAATAAGTTATACAAATACATGGCCTGCTAGATCTATTACATGTGGGTCATAATCAAATATCGCGGAAAAAGTGTTATCACTTATTTTCTCCATGTTAATGATACAATTATTAAATAATTCTTCTAATCAGACGCAAAGGTGCTAATCTAAATTACCTGCATAATGTGGAATATTCAGTGCATTTTCATTAAATGACATTTTTTATGCCTGTAGGTGAAACTACAGTAGGTGATATACTGTAGGTGAAAGTCCCCTTCTGTGGACCTGTTACTATTGAGGGTTGGTAACTTTGCATGCGTATTAAAAATAAATGTTTTCTTTTATCATTGTCACCCTTTTAATAATCAATCACTAACATTTAGAGCTTTCATGTTCTTGAAAGTTCGTGTTTTTTCTCGATAACAAATATTTCGGTAAGTGTGTACTGAATTAATACGAAAAACGTTGCTTTAATGAGTTTTAAGATCTTCTTTAAGAAATTTTCATTGTTGCTTTTCTAACATAATAAAATGAGACTTTATATTCAATTTTGTACAAGACGGTCCCTTCTGTGGAAGTCTTTTCTGAGTTTCTGTGTCCACCGAAGGGGACAACTGTCAACAGAATGGAAAATCACCCAAGTATAACATGGCATTATAGTGAAGCAGGCCATGGTAAAGGAGCTCCCAAGGGTGTGGAAGGTTGGATTAAGCGTACATATGACCAATCAGTTGAGAAATTCTAACGTGTTTTAAGAAAACTATCCAATTAGATAACTTCAATAATTCATACAAATTTTCACATACTGAGTGATGGACCCACCACGCAATATAGATTTAAACTATGTTTCATTCAATAAAATTATCTTGGCAAAATTTTAAATGTTATATCATGGCAATATAGTGAAGCAGGCTATAGAAAAGGAGTTACAGATGGTGTAGGAGGTTGTGTTAAGTAGACATCTGACCAATCAGTTGCAACTGGGCCCGATATTTCAGATTTTATTTCTATGTTAACTTGCGCGAAAACTAAATGTAAAGGTATTGAAGTGATTGGTATAGATGATTCCGATGTAGCAGAAATTGAAGAAATTATAGCATCTAATACTTCACACCTTTTTAAAGTTACACTTAAAGTTCACCAAATTTCCTTGTCAGAAAGTAACCAAATGTACTTCATGCAAGACGGTTAAGTTGTATATTCTGTGCAGCTCATATCAAATGCAGCTACTATTAGATTGGACAAATGACTTGTTACGTTCACCGTCAAAAGACCCCAGTTCGCCGCATAGTGCATCAATCCTAATTCCTTTAAGCCCTAACCTTTTATCCAGAATAGGACCTCTGAATGCCTCTTCTGGTACCAATTTAAGCAATTCTCGCACCTCTGAAGGCTCAATAGAAATACGTTCTCCAGTTACTTCTAGTAAGTAACTAGGAGACTGCACTTTGAAGATGTTTATTCAGAAGATTCTGATGATTTTGTTATACCACTTCATAGAACCAAGAGACTGAGCAATGTTAATATTTTCAACGATACTGATACTTTTTAATGGTTGTGTGAATTAGAGAAGTATAGTGAATTAAAATGATTATTTTGATCTCTACTGTTCTCTCTCTATCTCTACTGTGGACAAATAATAATACCTCCAGTGGAATCTCAAAAACTTTTTTTTTTAAGAATTTATGATGATCTGACAAAAAAATAATTTTGTATATTTTATTAGGCCGATTACATTTAATAATAATAATAATAAATAATAATATTTATTTCACAAAAATTAAATACATTTTATAACAATATAATATGATCATCAACAAGCTTAATCAAATAAATCAGTAGGACATCTGTGTCTGAACTAGATAAATTAATATCTGTGACTCAGACAACAGTGCTCTTCCCTATTTATGTAAACATTAAAAACTAAAGCTAACAACTAATGTGGCCGAAATGTTATGCTTATTACTGCAATTGGAAAGATAATATTAATAATAATACTAGATTAATTAGTTAAATAATTAGTGAATTATATAATTAGTGAAATAAGTCCCCCTTGTGTGTAGAATGTAGATGAATGAGTGTATGTGGGAGGGTGAGTACGAAATTTACTGTGGTACGATAAGGAGGTTTTCGGTTTCATCATATGTTAGTTTATGAATGTAGTCAAACAATACCTTCTTACAGTTTCTTTTATTTAATGGATATATATATCTATAATATGATTAAGTTTTTTGTAAAGATATGGGCCTATAAAACAGAAGTATTTATTTACGAACGGGTGTTTAAACACGGGTCTGTCTGAGAGTGTTATGAGTTTTCGTCGTCTAGATGGGATTGCTGTTTTATCAAGGTTTATTCTTGAATGTTGTTTCAAGATGGTAAGGAGAATAAACAATTGACGGACTGAGAGAACTTCACAAGATTGATAGAGCTGATAAGTTGGAAACAGATAAGGACGGAAGGTCACCTTAAGAACAGCTCTTTGGGCTACCTCAGTTGGTTTTAAAATAGTTTTTGGCGCGCCTCCCCACACCGTAATACAGTAGCCTAAGACAGATTGACCGAGTGCCAGGTATACTTGCTTAATTAATTTGGGATCTGCAGCATGTCGCAGGTTTTTGAATACATATATAAGTTTTCGGAGTCGTGCTGTAACAAGTTCTATGTGTGGTTTAAAGGAGAGGTTATTATCTAATATTATTCCTAAATATTTAATCTTATTGGTTTTGGACAAAGATGGACATTGGCAAATTCCACTGTTGCAACATTTGTGTGCAATCAAGGAGAGAAATGGGGGAGGTGGGGAAGAGTTACGCATAGAAAACGTTATGTATTGTGTTTTATCCGCATTAAGTGTCAGGATATTGTTGTTCAACCAGTGGCATACGATATCAAAGCCACGCTGAGCGTCTCTGTAAACTAGTTCCCACGTGTCTGCCGAGAACAGGAGAACTGTGTCATCTGCATAAGAAACTATTCTTCCACCAACAGAGGTAAGCTCACACAGGTCGTTTAAGTATGCAAGGAAAAGACTAGGACCCAAAATACTGCCTTGCGGCAAGCCATAGTTGACAGTTAAGTCACTGCTTATAACATTATCAATCTTGACACATTGCGAGCGACCTGTGAGGTAACTTTGAAACAGTTTCAGCTGTGTACCTCTTATACCCAACCTTTCCAGTTTATTGAGAAGCAGTGGCACAGAGACCGTGTCAAAGGCCTTTGCCAGGTCCAAAAATATGCCAACAGTTTTTTTACCCGAGTCAATATTCTTAACCACATAATCTACAAGCTCGTGGACTGCATCATCTGTAAACTTTCCTGCTCTGAAACCGTATTGGTTGTTCGAAAGAAGGTCGTTTGTTTCCAGATATTTAACCATTCTGGTGTTGATGATGCGTTCCAAGAGCTTAGAGACCGCCGGGAGGATGGAAATGGGCCTGTAGTTGGTGACACGGTCTCTATCGCCAGATTTATGGATAGGAAGTACCACAGACTTCTTCAAAACAGTTGGAAATATTCCCTCATGCAAACACAAATTAAAAATATGTGTCAGTGCAGGGACGAGGACATGTCTGTTTTCTTTTAAAACGTCATTCGGTATATTGTCCCATCCAGCGGTGCAGACATTTTTAAGGTTAAGGATTAGGCGCTCTACTTCTAACACATCCGTGTCAAGCATAACAAAAGATTTAGTCGACCCTGAAGACTGTACCCTAAAATCACTGGAGTGTGAGGGATCCCGACATCTTGTAATATTTTGGGCTAATATTTGTCCCACCGTGACAAAGAACTCGTTCACATCTTCTAAGGACTGTGTTGGGCAAGAAGTATTTATTAATTCTGTAGCGTCACTTTTTACTTTTACTGTGTTTGTGATATTTTTGATAGCGTTCCATATTTTTTTATTATTTTTACCCGCTTCTTCTAGCAGTTTTTTTTCATAGGATATTTTAACTTTTTTTATAAAATTATTGCAAAAGTTTCTGTATCTGGTGTAAATTATACTGGTGATTAATATATTCTGGTGTAACTATAGCAGTTTCTGAACCAATCTTTAATATAAGACAATTAAAGTCTAAACACGGCGGTTCGTCAACAACGACATTGAGGCTAGTTTTAATGTACACAGATACTCCGTCATTTTGATTAATCAATTTTGTCGATGAGTATGTATTGTAACCGTCCAATTTTGGTATCGTAAAACAGCATGATAACCAGCATTCCGTCAAAATAATAACATCACATGCAAAACGTAGTCTACTCAACATAACAACGAGACTATCAAAATTGCGTGATATGCTGCGAATGTTCTGAGTTAAAATAGTGAGACATTTCGCGGGATTAGTTATTAAGTTCTTGCAATCCTCAACATCACAATACAGAGATTCTGAAACAGAAATTTTATCTATTTCCGAAGCTATATCATCCATTTATATAAACATAATATATAGCAGATGATCATTTAACATAAAACAGGTAAGGCTTTTGCATAAGTGGAAAACGATAGAAGTGTATAGGTTAACACTTGATATTGAAAAATTACCAGCAGCCAGTACTCTTATTCTATAGTGATATAAAATCCTAGACATATGATTTAGAGACATTATACTTGATGTATTAAGTTTATACTCGAATGAGACATTTCGAAACCAAGAAACCAGAAGCGTTTGTGTGATGTGTAAAACTTGTGAATGTATTAAGTAAATTTGGAAACAAAGAAAAATATTTATAATAAAAATAGCATGCAAAATAGATTGGCTCACAGTAGATATGGAAAAACATTGCGCACTATAAAGAATTACTACAATGTAACATGTTTGCAAAGATAGTCATACGGACTTCCTCTTCAATTTAGCGAGGTCTGCTTCTTCATTAATGCGGATAGGTGCCATTCCCTCCTTCTTACGTAAGTATATTTTACCATAAGAGGTCCAACAATAAGCGTATTCATTAGAACTAGCAAAATCTCTCGCGAGGAAGAACAAACGCCTCCCCTTGGAAGTGAGACATTCAGATATATAGATCGGCTTAGGTGTAGTGTCTTGTCCAAATAAGCCGGTGTTTAATTTTTCGGATTTTTCCTGGTGTGTGAGTTTTTTGAAACTTTTCATGACGCTTTCCTTAGTGAGAACAGAAGTTAATTCAAGTACAATCGGTTTAATTACGCCAGGTTTAGCGAAAGGGCGATAAACATCTCTTATATCCGAGGTGTTTATTTGAAGGTTCAGGATGTTACCAATTTTCTTAACGGCATTACAAAGGTCTTCTTTGGTCTCATTTTGAAGTTTTGGAATATTTCTGATCTCTAGCTTAGTTGTGAATGACTGTTTTTCAAGATTATCCACCTTGTTTTCCAGTAGCTTTATGTACGAGATGTGTTCCTGGCGTTCCTGTTTCAAACACTCCAACTGTTTTTGTAATTCATCATATTTGATAGATAAAGTCGACATTGATAAGTTTATACTATCATTCTGGGATTTTATTTCCATTAAAGAGGATTCCAGATTGTCTAATCTCGCTCTTTGTTCGGAGGCAAATTTTGAGAACAAATCACGCACTTCTTCCATAAAGCAACTAAGTTCATTTTCACGTTTTCTCTTCAGACGGCCTGTATTAACGCTAACCTGGCTATCGGTGATTTGCAAATCAGATAAACTACCACCGTCAACACTTTCAGAATCCGTATCGGTTATAATCGATTGTTTTGGCGGGGTACGTTTTAGTGGCATTTTGTTTACGAATCGTTAGTGAAAAAGCACCAGGGCAACAAGTCAGCGCAGTGGTAGAAACCAGTTGCAGTTAACAACGTCACTAGGCGGGGCCTAGTAATCCAATTAGTTAATGAGGTGATTAGCTAATTAGCTAATTAGCCACAGTCCTCCAATCGCTTAATGATAGGGTGTGGCTACAACGACACCACGGATGTGGGAGGTGCGCACGCGCAATAGTCGGTAATAATTGGTTTCTTACGTAGTCTTGGACATGTGGGCGGGTTCTTCGCAACTAGAAGACGGCTCAGGTACCAGGGGTGAACGAATTGCAGGAGTAATTTGTCATGCACTGTCTTCGTCGCGTCACTGTTGTTGAAAGTTGTAAAGAGCTCCTCGGTGATTATGCACTCCTATTTTTTTACTTGATTTTATATTAGTTAAATGAATTAATTTTCTAAATTTAAAAATGCTAATAGTACTGGGGCACGTCTATACCTTACGGCAGTCCGGGGGAAGAGGAAATTATAATGGTTTCAAGTTATTTGTGTTCTTTTAAGATTTACAATATTGTTGTGAAAGTTGTTTTCAATCATTTCTGTGGTCAACTTGATATTTTCTGTGGCCTAAAAAAAGTAAATAGTGGCAATATTTCCAAAAATTATTATATTCGATCTTTTTCAGACTTAGGGTTATGTTATTTTGAATATTTTGCAATTGAAAGTTGATTTTGCATGCAATCTGATGACTTTTATTTTTATCAAAAACTAAACTTCGATTTTGATTATAACCCAAGTAAAAAAGAAGAAAGAAAGAAAATTTATTGACTGCACACAATCCACACAAGACATTACAGAATTATTATAAAACAAAGACAAAGACAAAGACAAATACAAATAAAAGTTATAAATGATTCCGGAAACAACGCGGATTCGCGGCTTGCGCTGGCGCATTTCACTCGCCCGGTGCGCCCCGCGGCGGCGGCGGCCCCGCCCCACCCCCCGTACATGTTGTTGATGGATACAGTGCGTAGGTGAGTAATCAAATATACCTACTTGACTTTAAGTACTATTTAGTACGTAGGTACAACGCTAGAAAAATAGGATTAAGCCAGAATAAATAATTTGCAAGGGAATATAATAAACGTTACGCTTTCACGCCTAAACCGCTGAACGGATTTTGATACAATTTGGAACAAAGATAGATTAGACTTCATAGAAGGATATGGACTAACTTTTGTCTCAAAAAGCTCTTTTGAAATCGGGTGAAACCGCGGCAATAAAAAGTCCGAAATAATTTCATATCCTTAACCGTAACCGTAGGTAAAATATAATCCAATATCTATCCGAAATTACATATCCATAACATCCCTAATAGATATGTAATACTAAGAGACGCACATAGAAGAAAACGCAAAAGATAACACCCTTACATTTCTCGATATCGCAAAGGGTATTAAAATTTGGGCCTTCCTAATACCAGAAACGAGAAAATCTCAACAAAGTATTCGAGACAAGAATTTCCGCCAATAGCATCATTGGAAGTTTTGTTAATAATCCTAACTGCGTTCTATAAGTATAGGGAAGTTAAATAAAGTCGAAGGTTACTGGGTTGAGATTCGGTGCGTGTGTTGTGTGGGTGAGTACAGACGCTAGCAGGTCCATCTATTCAAAACTGATAAAAAACATATTTTCCCCATTGAATATGAACCTTATTATTTTGTTTTAAAGTTGAAAATCAATTAAAGAAATTTGACAGGGTTTAGTAGCTTGATGTGCTGACTTCTGTACACTGTTTTAGTGTGCTAAATAATACCTGCGCTAGCCGCGGTCAATCTGTGGATGGGTGATCATTTTTAACACATCAAGATCCGTGCGTCGGAGAGCAAGTAAAGCCGTTGGTCCCGATTGTGAACCTAAGACAATAGGTAGTAGTAAGTAGTGGTGTTCTTTCCTTATTTTAACTGTGTGTTGTGCGGACCTTGTCCGAATAAATGTGTAAATGTGTTTTTCTTTCTTTCTTCTTTCTTTCTAGTTAGATGTTACGGGGGTCTGATGGCAATAGCTTCGTGTAAAATACTGATTTTCCACCGCAAAGCAGCAGCATTTTTCCTACGGAAAAACTAGTATCACTTTCTTCACCCAAAGTTTCACTCTCACATCATCATCATCGTCATCAACCCATATACTGTCCCACTGCTGGGCACGGGTCTCCTTTCAGATTGAGAGGGATAAGGCTATAGTCCACCACGCTGGCCTAGTGCGGGTTGGCAGACTTCCTTTGTGGTAAATTTTTAAGGCATGCAGGTTTCCTCACGATGTTTCCTTCGTCGTATAAGCGAGTCATAATTAATTATTGATTAATACACACGTTAATTCGAAAAGGCAGAGATGCGAGCCTTAGATTCGAAATATTTCTATTTTATAATCTAATTAAAAAAAAAACTCGTGTCACAATGTTTGTTATCATACCTCCGACACGGGTTGATTGATTTTTATGATTTTTTGTTGTGTATATTTGGTAGGTCTGAGAATAGGTCATTGGCTATTTTTATACTCCCAGGGTTTTAAGAAATGGTTAGATTTTTTTTATGGCAAAACAACGTTTGCCCGGCCAGCTAGTAATATCTACTGTAATATTAATATTTTCATATAATTTAATTTTGCATTGATTATGTATCTATACAATGTTATACGTATAATGTTGATAGCTTTATAATATTAGAAGTCTCTGCATAAAGGGTAATGGCAATAACAAATAATATACAGAGTATCTCTGAACATTACATATGCATACAATAAACTGTTTGCTGATACCGACAACAGGAAGAGAGAAAGTCGTTTCCCTCCCTAGCATTCCGGATATCCTGCACGAGCCAGGGAATGTTACACAATGCAGGTTCATTTTGTTCATTCATTTTAATATCATAACATATGATCACGCCTGTATTCTCGGAAAGGTGGTTTATTTTTTATTTTATTTTAATCATAGGGAACAACAAACAGCTACAAAATACAGTGTTACAAAAAGAGATACACATAAATAAGTACAATATTGTAGTCCACAACGCTGTTCACAGATAAAGCTGTGGAATATGGTATTTAATTAGTAAAACGCTAGGATAATAGTTGAAGAATGATAACAATAAAAACTAGACTAACTTGACTATCGCGTCCATCCATCCATCTACACTTTTACACAATAGAATAAAATAATCAAGAGAGCTCCTTTAATATAAGACCCTTGAACTTACTGGGAGAACATGCAAAAATATCAATGTGTTCAAAAGTCTTATTATAGTTATCTAAGATTCTGCGAACAGGCGAGCGCAGACCAGTATTAGAATGACAAGTTGTAGTAGAAAATAGTCTGCCAGCGCACACCTTTCGCTTATACACTGTTCTAGGAACAACATAGCACAAAAATATGTTTATAAAGGTAGGTGTTAGTACTGCCCATGTTGCAGAATTCGTTTAGGATACCAACGCATTGCCAACCATTCTAGCACTAAGCACTAGCGCTAACTATAATGTTAGCACAATATTGCTTAGCGCTATCATCTTTGTTTGGTGTTGCGGTTTGATGGGCAATGTAGACAGTGAAATTACTGGACACATAAATCAAAGCTAAGTCAGCTAAATGCCCCTTCATAAACCTGTTTACTGAGTAACATAAGACAGTCTTCGAGAAAATCGGTCAAGTACATACGCCTTCCAGCTAAGCTTAGAAGATTTCTTAATTTATCCGTTTTAATGGTCCCAGTTCCGTTGCGTTTGAGCAAACATCACTACCTTTAATTTCCACTTGAACTAGTTAATATTATTATTCATCCTACCTAACTACTCTAACGCACCCTCTAATGGTCGAGCTACACAAGGACTGACGCATGCGAGCTGTCGGCTGGGATTGGCCTTCTCAAAGCCGCTGTGGCTCTTTCTTCAAAGGGCCATTTCAGACATCGCCCTACATTGTGACACATATTATATTTGATATTATTATGTCTGGACTTTAAAAGAAACCATGATTCTCTTAGTTTGTTTTGGTGTAACTTCTCAGAAATCGTCAGTTAAGAAATTAACTTAAAAGATCTATTTACAGAAAATATATATAATTTCATCATATTTTCATTTCAACGATTGTTATAGGTGTCTAATGGTCGAGCTACACAAGGACTGACGCATGCGAGCTGTCGGCTGGGATTGGCCTTCTCAAAGCCGCTGTGGCTCTTTCTTCAAAGGGCCATTTCAGACATCGCCCTACATTGTGACACATATTATATTTGATATTATTATGTCTGGACTTTAAAAGAAACCATGATTCTCTTAGTTTGTTTTGGTGTAACTTCTCAGAAATCGTCAGTTAAGAAATTAACTTAAAAGATCTATTTACAGAAAATATATATAATTTCATCATATTTTCATTTCAACGATTGTTATAGGTGTTCGTATGACAACCGGGCAGACGGCTTTACGTGCTCCGTGAAGAAACGGTGTGTCGGCAGTACTTTTTACAGACTTTGACCCTTATACTGCCAACCCAACTTACCCAACTATTCCCCTTTCTTTTTACAGGGTCGGCAACGCGCAAGTGATACCCCTGGTGTTACAAGCGTCTATAGGCTACGGTAACCGCTTACCATCAGGTGGGCCGTCTGCTTATTTGCCGCTTCATTGGTATAAAAAAAAAATGTTCTGCCTCATTAGCAGGACTCGTCAGAGCAACTGCTACTTTAGAGGTTCCCAGATTAAACAAAAGTGTTAATAGGTTTTACTGAGAAATTCTCAGAAGAAGCTTGGAATTTATATTAGTACCTGATTCATTGCAATAGGCTTGTCCTTTATTACATGGGACCTAAACATTCCAGCGAATTGTGGGTGTACTTTATCACACCTCTGCCTAATCCTTCGGAGAATACAGGTGTGATGGTAAGTTAAGTTATAAGTATGCCCGATGCAAGAAAGTTGGTCCAACCTGACATCATTTACAAATGCATATGACATTTGAAAGTGAAACACCCATTCGCTTACGTGAATTTGATGCAACAACCTACTCTGCGTGAGTAATGCATTGAGGTATTACGAACTCGTGGTACCGTTTTTACGTTATAAGTTGCTGTCATGCAACTTTCAAGTACCTATTATCTTATTAATTGAAAGTTGCAAGAAGCATAGAAGCAACCATTAAGAGAAACATTCTTTTTTATTTATTTTTTATATATTTATTATCTTTATGTATTATTTTTGTTGCATTTTCATGATATAAGGTTATTTTTTCTTCGCTAATATAACTTTATTTTTATTTATTTTAAATTTTCCCACATTATTAAGGTTAAATAAATTAGTAACCTTTCGTGTTGCAATTAGCGACCACATCTTACGTTTACTGTTTACCATTGTTTGCCAACTTGCGTCATGGTTAGCATTTGGGATTTATTAACTAAATGAGTTGTAGAGGAATCTCCTCAACTTACAGTTAATACATCCACTTTGTGTTTTATGTTTTAGTTTAGTAATAACTCAATGGAACCGTGACGTGGTAAGGTCATAAGTCAAACTGTAGGTCGAGCCTGTTGGACTGTGTGGGGAGTTCGCCGAGTATGGGTTAATTTAACTTGAAGTTTAACAAGGGTGTTATTAATGTAGTTCTCAAATGTCTCTATTTGTATGTTTAATGAAGTTTCATACTTTATTAGTTTATATGTTTAGTTAGTAATATTATTTCGTATGTAGGACAGCTTGTATTCTGTTTTGACGTCAGAAAAGCTTTGAAATATAACTAACTAGCTGTTGCTCATGAATTCACTCGTATTCTTAAGGATTTTTTGAGACAAAACCTTTTCCAAAGTCTAATCTATCTCTTTACCAAATTTCATTAAAATCTGTTCAGCAGTTTGGGAGTGAAAGCGTGACAGACAGAGTTATTTTCGCATTTATAATATTAGTAGGGATTTGTAGGATTATTTTTTCGTTTCAACCAACAGACTGTCAATAGATATCGGTATTTATTGTATCATCATCAACCCATATACTGTCCAACTGCTGGGCGCGGGTCTCCTCTCATATTGAGAGGAGGGATTAGGCTAGATAGTCCACCACGCTGGCCTAGTGCTGGTTGGCAGACTTCACAAACCGTCGAGAAAAATCTCTAAGGTATGCAGGTTTCGTCACGATATTTTCCTTCACCGTTCTTAAGCGAGTAATTATTAATTATTAATACGCACATGAATTCGAAAAGTCAGAGGTGCGTGCCTTGGCTTCGAACTCGAGACTTTCGACTTGGCAGTCCAATGGACATACCACTATGCTATCACTGCTTACTTTCGTATAATTTAAAATATTAGTATGGTTTAATCGACTAAAATATGGACCGAACCTATCCAGACATCGGATAGTGCAAAAAAGTGTCGTCATATTGTAATATTGAATCTAAGGAATTATTGTGTTAGCTATTGATGAGAATGTTAGCCTATAATATTATTCTAGATCTAGACCCTATTCTCTTGGGACCACTATCAGATTAACTATCACTGTAATTAAGTTCTAGTGTTTGTGGAACAATACTACATGAGTTACAATACATAATATAGAATCTTGATATAGCGAATGAAGGACGATTGGCAAAAGGAATTTACAAGGTAAATTTCGGTCGACTTTAGAAGATGTCACCCTTGAAGAAAATAATATGCTAATCTTATTGGTTGGAAGGAAAAACATAGTGAGGAAACCTGCTGAGATTGGCCTTTGAGCACCTGTGTCTAAGGCATCAGCCCGAAACAATATTTAGCTAAGGACTATTGAACTTTGATGACCTTTAGGAGAGGTAGGGCATAGTGGGAGTACTTCCACTCATTTTGCAGTTGCCCGACTGGGGAAGTACCACCGCCTTCCAGAAAATCGAAAAAACACTGCTTTGAGCTGTGTTGTATACCTTACGGTAAGCAGTGGTGGCAGGCAGTAGGGGGACTGTGACCCTTATTCTGCCAACCCAACTATTTCTCTTTCGTTTTACAGGGTCGGCAACACGAAAGTGTAGCGTTGCAAGCGTTTATAGGCTACGGTAACCGTTTACCATCAGGTGGGCCGCTAGACCACTAAGCTGACCTAATTCAGGTTGGTAGACTTCCACGCCGGCAAGAAAATCACAAATAGGTTTCCTCACATGATTTACCTTGAACGTTTAAGAGATCGATAATGATAATTTAACCCTACCTATTACTGTTTTCTAGTCTTTTTTATCCTCACAAAATTAAATAATAGAACATCTGGAACATTCTACATCGCATCCATTCTTGGCTGTCAGATCATTTCTCATCTCTAATGCGAGCCTTCACAGTGTCAAGCCAACGCTTTTTAGAATCCCACGAGGTTGCTTCAAACTAAGACAGACACAACATTATTACATTCCAGGTCCTTCTACGAGTATATAGAACTAGCGATTGTCCGCGGTTTCAATCACGGTTTATATTTTTTTGAGACTTCAAATGTTAGAACACTCTTGAAGTCTCAAAAAAATATAAACCGCCATTGAAACCGCAGTTTGACGACGTCTGTGGTCTAGTGGTCCACGTGTCGGACTGCTGATCACGAGGTCGTAGGTTCGATTCCCACAGAACACATATTTATGTGATAAACAATAAGTGTTTGTGTTTGGGTATTTGTTATATAATTTTATAATGTATTTACAAAATAAAAGTATATAAGTATCATATCCATTGTGTAGTACTAATAGCTCTGCTTAATTCGGGACTAGATAGTGTTCTGTGAAATTATCCAGGATTTTTTTTTTTTTTTTTTGACGGGGTTGGGTATGCTTTATGCACTACCCACCACTCCAGGAAGAGCGGTGAGGTGTGTCTCGACTCTGAAAAACGCGATCTACCGATTAAAACCAACCTCGGCGTTTCTAAAGTATCCTAAGTGGAATCTATCTGCTTGACAAATATTTTCGAATTCTGTCTGTCTGTGGATTAAGCGTGAAAAGGTACTTATAGAGAGACTTTTTACTCTAGTAAAAAGTCTCTCTATAAGTACTTTTAAAATTCTGTCCGTGACCTCATCTGTGTGCACTTAACCTGGATAAAAAGTATACTGTGTTAATCTAGGTTAACTATCTGTATGCCAAACTTCATCCAAATCCGTGCAGTAGTTTTTGTGTAAAGGTTTTCAAACACCCTCACATACCTACTTTCATATGTAAGATTAGTAAGAAGTACACAATCTGTTTTGGTATTGCAAGCCTCCACTTCATTAGGCTTTATGTGGATTACACAACTGTGGAATCGAATACGCAAATCGTGGTCGGGTAATAAATAGCAAGTAAATTATAAAATAGTACCTAAAGATAATACCGATTTGTTCAATAACATCTAACCAGCTCTACATACACGTACTTATTTTATGTCCAAATGAATATTAAAACGAACATCACTATGATGTACTATATTTTGAACGAAATTGCCAAGATCACGGCCTTCTCTAGTGTAACTACATTACTCA
The DNA here is from genome assembly GCA_964056405.1 of Acronicta alni. Taxonomy (NCBI): domain Eukaryota; kingdom Metazoa; phylum Arthropoda; class Insecta; order Lepidoptera; family Noctuidae; genus Acronicta; species Acronicta alni. The sequence continues at coordinate 14,304,555 of OZ043915.1, read as the reverse complement.
TAAAATATAAAAAAAATTCGTGCTCAAGCAACACCCTGGCGATATTTTCTTGTGTACTCAGGAACATAAAATTTAACGATATCGTGCATATAAATATACCTACGTACGTGCGTCTGAGTACTCGTCGAATCTGACTCGGCTGGGCAGCGTTCGGGAAACTTCGCAACGTTTTTTCGTCAACAATACCGCAGTGCCTGAAGACTGAAGACCTGGTCTTTATCCAGTGTGTGTTACCAGTGATGACTTACGGCATAGCGACGTAGTTGCTCACAATAGATCTCATAAGGAAGCTCAGGGTCACTCAGCGTGGGAGACCTATGCCTCGTATTTCTCTACGCGACCAAATCAGAAATGAGGAGATCCGTACAAGAACGAAAGTTACCGACATAGTTGAAAGGCTTAGTAAGCTTAACGGGCAATGAGTGGGGCACATAGCTCGTTGAAATGATTGCCGCTGGAGCAAAAAGGTTTTGTTCAGCAGTGGATCTCTTGTCACTGATATGATCATAATGATGATGACGATGTTTTTGTATATGGGGCCGTATTACGTAAGCAGAATTTTACTCCTTCGCCCCCAAGCGAAAGTAAGCAAAGCTTAACCCACCTCCTTTTCTTATTGCATTAGTATGATTTATACAATCTGTTCAAGTTTCTTTATTTATTTAAATTTTACAATTCATGAGCAAAAATCTATCGTTATCCTTCGAGCCGTTTCCCAACTATGTTGGGGTCGGCCAGTCAAACCAGATGCGGCTGAATATCAGTATTTTAGACGAAGCGACTGACATCAGAAACCAAGTTCTGAGAAATATCGACATCCTGAGGATAGACTGGTGGTCAGGTTTTTTGGGCTTCTGACTACTATTAACGTTCGTCATAATTAGGTATCTTTTTGTATATTTTTTTTTGCATTTTCCATGCTAAGATTTTAAAGTTATTTTAGCGAAGGAAAAATTCGACTGCGGGCAGATAACCTTCGCCTAGGTATAATCTATCTCTGTATCTAATTTCATCAAAATCAGTTCAGCGGTTTAGGCGTGACAGCTTAACAGACAGACAGATTTACTTTGCCATTTATAATATTAGGAGGGATTTAGCTTGTACTGTCCCACTCCTGAGGCCTCTTTCCATTTAACAATTTACTTATGAATCGAAAATCTTCATAATAACTTTAAGCATAATTTCATCAATTTATAACTTTGTAAACAAACTCCAACCTAAATAAAACTTAATACTTAAATATTAATTTAATTAATAATACCATTAATTAACGCCAACACTCATAATTAATGAGGCTTTAATGCTATCATTGGACGCACAGAAAATCGCGCCAAGTTCTCAAGCACTGCCATTATTGTTAATGTAAAATGATGATTTTTTCAGCACAGATGTCGCTTAGAGTTGAAAGTGAATTTTAAAATAAATGACTTCAGCAACTCCAGAAAATAAGGCTACGCGAAGAGGATTAACTCATTTCTCGCTTAGCTCCAACCTCGCAAGGTGTGCTCAATTTTCCTTAAGTAAACTGAACTTTACTGCAGTGGAATGTTTATAGGATGTGCTCAGTACTATAAGTGATGCTCATTTCTCGTTCCGCTTGCAATGTAACCTTGTCGTAATATATCCATGAAAGTGCCTCATAACTAAATGGAGAGTTGAATTTTTTACTCTCACATTTTTTCCATAATCGCGTGCTTATTGTAAGATTTATTAAAGCACGGAGGTATTCGAGTAATTCAGCTGACTACTGTTGAATTCATTTGCATATTCAGATGCAAGAATTTTGTGAATTATTTAAAGCTTTTTTCTCTGTAGCAGCTCGGAACTTGCAATAATCTCGCCCCCTATTATATGTATATGACCTAAACATACTGGAGAAAATGGGTCTGCATATGACCGCTACTTTGCCTGTTATTAAGCAACGTCGTTGTGTATGATGGGGCACGCTTTCTTCACAAAAACTTGTTTACTTGAACCTTAAATAAATATCTAGAAACACATATAACAATGAGTACACTCCTTGGTGGTACCCATAATAAGAGAATTAATAAAATGCTTAGTGCGGGAGTATAGGACGTCAACAATATAGGGGTTGACTATCTGATGATGGAAAGGGCTTAAAGGTATTAAATTGTGTAATTCTAATTGTGGAAATCAAGCTACTTTACTTTCTTAGATAGATTTTCAACCTTAATACGAAACAATAAGGTTCATGTTCAATTGGGAAAATTTGTCTTGGGTAAATTAATTATCGCTTAAACGGTGAAGGAAAATATCGTGAGGAAACCTGCATTTCTGAGAGACTATCGACTGCGTGTGGAGTCTGCCAACCCACAGTAGGCCAGCGTGATGGAATATAACCTAATCCCTCTCTTTCTAAAAGGAGACCCGTCCATAACAGTGGGACAGTATATGGGTTGATGACGATGATGGTATTTTTTAGAATACTTCGTATATAATTAATAGGTTTGTAATCTTTAAGAATTAATATAAATGATTTGAAGCTGTAAATTTTAATTTGAAAACCATTCAAAAGCATTTACGCTTTAACAATTAAGATGTGGATAACAAATTTCAAAAGTTATCACATTACTCTATCGGGTCAAAACAAACAAGAAATTTAAACGTTTGTTTGGAACTTTGTTCTGTTAACGCTATCAGGTTATCATAAACAAAATTAGGCTTTTATTTCGAAACGAATTTTGAAGTTCAAATTTCGCCCTCAATTGAAACTTTCACTACCTTTTTTTTTAACCTACTCGTGATTTAAGTGTGATCAATTATTTGTGTCGTAAATATGGTCATGAGAAGCCTGACAATCAGTCTATACTTAGGGCTAGTATTTAACAGCAAATAAACAAATGTCTGTATTAACGAAATAATTCCCAATCCTAAGCAAAAATACTTATTGCACAGCAAAATTGTCACCTCAAAATATTCAGGTTTGGTTCTGGCGATGTGTGGTCACAGTTCTAACATAACCTAACGGATATCTGTAGTTTGCTGCTCAGTCAGTAATTTTGCCGCTCAATCAGATTTTTTATTTTTGATGCGCGGTTTATTATATTCATAGGAATATTAGATTCATAAGTATAGACTTAGGATATCGATATTGCCCATAAATGGGGTTGTAGAAGATTTTACGAAGCGACTACCTCTCGTTAGACTTGAAGCCACCCCAGCATAGCTGGAAAAAAGCTGGGAGAGTAATGGTCGGATTTCAAACAACACTAGATACTAAAATGACCTCATTAAAAACGTGAAGAAAAATGACAAATATTTGTAGTTAATTATTATGTCCAAACTGATTTTCGTATTTTCTTTGTAACTGCTTTTATTAAATATATTACTATACATGATATCATAAATAATATTTAATAGCGATCACTTTTATTAAATTTTTTAGATCCAAAAACCTCTAGAAAATCGGAACAACTTTCTTGTGTTTATAAAGGTTAAAACCTATTGGATTATTGTTTTAACCTTTATAAATTTCAAATAAAAAAAATATTCATTCATCTTGTGATGAAACATTAAAATAAAAACTACTTTTTTATGGATTTTATCTCTTTATATTCCCGATGTTTCGGACTCTTTACAGCGTCAATGGTCACGGGTAGACTTAGGAGTTTGAAGTTTTAATGTTAAAATTATTAACTACGCACGCAAAATGAGCTTGTCCGTGTCCTTTGTTCTTGCAATTTTAGGCTTGGATTTAGATTTAAATCTATACTGGGATTCCAGGTAGATGGTAAGCCAATGTAACCAATTCAATGTCACAACACAGACATTATAACATGTAAAACATTGCATAGACATGACAGATGTCAATAAAACGTCAAATTCATACATTTCTCAGCGAATTCTAATGTTTTTTCTAACTCTTGATTCTAGCTTTGTTTTATGAAATACGAGTCTAGCAACAAATCCAGTATCCAAAAAGGATTTTATCCAAAGCGTATCTACTAAAAATAAAATGTCTTTTTAAATTAGGATGTCAATCAGAACGCGGTCGTTTATCTAGATTCCCGATATCTTATTACATTTGGCTTGGAGATGGAATACTCAAGGCTGGATCCAAACAGAATTGAGCTAGAAAACTTTTCTTAAATAGGTTAGCGAGCCGTAAGAAATGGGCTTGGAATGTTCTAGTTAGGCTAGATAAAAGGTAAGGAGAAATTGAAATTATTGATTTAAGTAGTGACAATTATTCATTTGTTTTTTTTTATAATCTTCTAATATTATAAATGTGAAAGTTTGTGATTATGGATGTATGGATGTTTGTTACTCTTTCACGCTAAAACTACTGAACAGATTTTGATGAAACTTTACAGTATTATTATTTATACATCAGAATAACTGAAAGGCTATAATATATAACGATTTTGAGTTAATTAGCCAAATTACAACGATAATAAAAGTAACTTTTCTACGCAGATGAAGCCGCGGGTAGAAGCTAGTAGGTAATAACTTGAGACATACTATCACGCCTTTATATTCCCCGAAAGGCTAGGCACAGGTACTGATGAAAACATACAGCTCGCCGGTATGTTTAGGTCGCATGTAGTAAGAGGCGAGCCAAACCGGGACACATCTAAGCTCCGAGCTACGAGTACAAAAAATCATAGGAAAACCCAATAAAACTTTGCTCGGCCTGGGAATGGAAACCTAGGTAGTTAGTAGCAGCGCTCACGCAGATGTATTGTGTTCCTTACGGTGAGCAAGGTTGCCAGTGCTCCGCGAGGATAGGTTGTGTTGGCAGTGGGAGTACTTTGACCCTTATACGGCCAACCCAACTTTTCCTCTATCATTTTACAGGGTCGGCAACGCGCAAGTGATACCCTTGGTGTTACAAGCGCCTATAGGCTACGGTAACCGCTCACCATCAGGTGGGCCGTATGCTTATTTGCCACCTTATATATAAAATAACGGCCACTAGACTGATGAGGCGGTTTCCAACATACAATCATGTGACATGTTTGTTGGTAGACTTGGCTGTTTAATAGGTAAGTTAAGAGTACTTGCGGCTTCTTAGCTGTATTCAGACACCTGGTACCGATACTTCGATCAATATTCCTAGAAGTTGGTGACTTTATTAGAGGGACAAAATAAATTTAGATTCAGGTATGTTGCAATAAAGCCCAGCTCACTCTCTTTTCTAGAAAAATGAAAATACTAAAGATAATATTTATGGAAAGGAATCTGGACGATTTCTGGATTGTTGTAATAACCAAAATGTTGGCATATATTTTATTTTAATTAATAAATCCGCAAAGGCAGTCCGCGTTGCTGAATTCTGGGCCGGATGAATATGAGTCTGTAATAGGTATATTATTTTGTTGACACGCTAAGAAGAAGAATAATAAATCTTTATTACTCAAAAATATACACATGAAAAATACATAGGACAGTAGCCTCCACTCTAGGATTCTCTGTCATGGATACTAGTCTCTATCATCGGAAGAAATACAAGTGTATATACATTAAGTTATTTTTTATTAATTAATAAAAAATAACTTAATGCATTAAGTTATAATTTAAGACAGTCTCTGCAATTTGATATAATGTATTTAGATATAGAGTAATGCAAACAATAAATGTTCAGTTTAACTCAAAAGTGACTGTAGTGAGCACTCGTCTGTCTCTTAAGTCCAAGGCTGCTCTCATCTTTGGGATTGATCGACCAAATCCAAATACGAGCTCTTGAGGTGATAGGCATGCTAAGAGGCTGATTGGCAATGATTCGTTGTTTGAATCCAAACTTCAGAGCCTTGAACATCGGCACAAAGGCTTTTCTGTTCTTTATAGTGACATTTTGACAAGTATGAGAGCCTAGTAGTAGTGGTATGTCTATTGGACTGCCAAGTCGAAGGTCTTGAGTTCAAATCAAAGGCACGCACCTCTGACTTTTCGCATCATGTACGTGAGGAAATGCATGCCCTAGGGATTTTCTCTACAGTATGTTAAGTCTGCCAACCGCACTAGGTGCGCGTGGTGGACTATAGCCTAATCCCGCTCATTCTATGGGAGGAGACCAGTGCCCAGCAGTGGACAGTATATGTGTTGATGATGAAGATGCATTGGATTTAGCAACAACTCGTATATTGTCCCACTGCTGATCAGGGTGTCCTTTTAGAATGAGAATGCATAGCAAAAGCATTCTCATTCGAAAAGGACACCCTGATCTTTATCTTATAATAATAATTATCATTATCATTATACTATAATATAATAATTGTTGCGCGGAAATCATTATCAATTTAACTGACCACAACGTTTCAGTCAGATTCCTTTATCCGTAGTGAATAGAAGAAAAAGCCAAAAGGTTTTCTTGTTATGTATCAAGAATACTTTTGAACAATAATTTGAGAAGTAGGGTATTCCTCAAACGGTCAAGTTTCGTCCTCAATTCCGTCAAGGCTGAGCGGTTCGTATAAGATCCTTTTTGATGACCGTATCCTGTTGATAATATGATATACCTTTTACAATCAAAATGTCTCGATACTGAGATTTACAGAAGTACTTAGTGTTTGTGTTTTTCTGGCTGATTCTTACTTATTATACGTAAGTAGTGTTTTTTATTTTTTTATTCACGATAGGCCTACGCTTGACCACTAGTTCGCCTGATGTTAAGCGACACTGCGATCTACGGTGGAGCGCGCTTGCCTAGAAGAAACCGATTCACTCGAGATTTAAAGACACACAGATTATAGTTATTGGGGAAGACCCAGTCAGGAAGCTCATTCCACATTTCAGCGGTACGCATGATGAAACTTGATTTAAAGCGTCAATTAAATAAAATTAATTAATTAATTAAAATATTAAATCCATTTTTAATATTTTCTTGTCGATTATTCACCATAATGGTGAAGCGCTCATAGAGCTCAAAGAGAAAACCTTTCAGGCAGATATCTTAACAATAATTCTCTAGACCATAAAAGCGAGTGATAATTATTTATTAATACGCAAGTGATACAATACAATAGTGGAAGATTAGGCTAGTGCGGTTATTAGTCGGTACGAGTCCGCAATACACTGCCGCCGCTTTCCCTGGTGGTGAACGATCCGTTAGGATTTTCGGCAGAAATCAATCACTGCTTAAAGATTAGTAATTACTGTTATGGGCTTATCAAGATCTCTCTACTAAACACAGGACGGCGGCTTAGCTCTGTCCCGACGTTGCTGATGTCCATGGGTGGCGGTTACCACTTACCATCAGATGGGCCACTTGCTCGTCTGCCACTGTAGGCAATAAAAAAATCAACAGAAAAGGACGCAGAATCTGATACAGAGTAAAATGCACTTTAATGATATATTCATTTAAAGTGCATTTTACTTTACGAAAGCATTCCAGCCGAACGATAATCTTAAAACAAAAGAGCAACTAGTAGCTAAGTGGCTTGATGTTACCTAATATGATATCAGGGACAATGCCAGATAACAATTATTGTTCTCTGTTATTTCATATGGCCGTGACGTCATAAATTCCGAATGCTGCCAACGATTCAGGAATTTGGTTTGACGTTTCAACGTCAGTCTGAACACAAGGCCAAGAAATATGTTTGTTTTTACCAACAAATGTTACGGATAACATTTTTTTTGGTGACGTTAATGTCGGAGTGATAGGTTGAATGATTGATGTTCTAATGTTCTATAGATTTTCCAAATTCGGAAATCGGAAATAAAAACTGCCTCATTGGTCTAGTGTCCCTACATTTGAGCCCCATTATTAGATATTTCTGTGAACTACTCAGTAGCAGCTCGGTGTTCGGAGATATGCCTGACTACATGAAAGAAATAGTAATAATACTTTTGGGACATTTTTACACAACACCATCCAGTCCCAAACTAAGCAGAGCTTGTACAGTCGACAAAAGCGTTTGGTATACAGGGAGCGAACGAAATCTGCATCTTTACACAGATTGTGATTTAAATAATTACCCGTCAAAGGGTTTGATGAGTAGCAGCTTACAATACCTGCGTTTCGACACATATTGCGTGATATATAATTACACAATCTTTAAAAAAAAAACTTGAGAGGTGTCAAGGGACACCCGGATGGAACGAAGTTCCTTTCATTAAAATTTAATAATTACATACATACATACACTCACGCCTTTTTCCCATAGGGGTAGGCAGAAACTAAAGAACGCCACTTGCTACGATTCTTGCATACTTCTTTCGCTTCGACCACATTCATACATCTGAATTGAGAAGAATATGCTGAGATGGTTTGGGCATGTCGAGAGAATGGATGAAAGGCGACCAACAAAAAGGATTTATATGGCGAATGTCAGTGGAACCGCCGAGAGGAGACGCCCTAGAAAAACTTATACCGACCTTATTGGTGAGGTTCTTCAAAAAGGTCAGGTGCGTAGTACTCGCAACCGGCGTGTATGTATGTATTTAATAATTAAAAATAAAAAAACCTGTATACACTCAACAATTCACAACGCGCGAAATTCAAATATTGTCATTCACTCAATAATATTTGAATGCTTGTCAACAATATTTGAATTTCGAAAAAAAGTGTCGTGACAACTTTTTCGTAAGAATTTTTTCCGTCTAGCCCCCTTTCACAACGCGCGATAAGGAACTTCGTTCCAAAAACACGATGTTTAATTAGCTGCCTGTATACTTAACTCTTTTTTCGACCGTACTTAGATACTTATTTTTTGTAAATACCTACGTATAATAATTATATAAGAAACACCCAGACAAACACAAATACTCATGTTTTATCCACACAAATATTTGTGTCCTGTGGGAATCGAACCATGATCAGCAGTCCGGGTGATCTGACACTCGAACCGCTAGACCACAGAGATTGTCAACAATAATGAAACATATATTCAGCTGCAAATGAGACGTAACTACATATACTTTCAATTTTATATTAAAACAAAAGAACATATAGTCAATGTAAATGGCTATAGGCTCGCGCCTATTACAATAAATACCCTTTTTTGTAGTACGAATAATCCTCATGGATAATCTGTCACCTGGGGAGGTAAAATCATAATTATGTCTGCAACTGTGTATGGACTACTAAATACTTACCTTCTTTCATCATTTTTCATCATCATCACCATGACAGAACAGGCTATAGTCTGGTGTGATCACCGGATCCCATCAAGGTTCTTCCAGCGTGTCCTGATAAATGCACGCATACCTCACCTAGAAATCGAAGTTAAATAACACTGCTTTGAGCTATGTTGTGTTCCTTACGGTGAGCAAAGTCACCAGTACTCCGCGAGGAAACGTTGTGTTGGCAGTTGGGAGACTTTGACCCTTATACTGCACACCCAACTATTCCTTTTTCGTTTTATAGGGTTGGAAACGCGCAAGTGATACCCCTGGTGTTACAAGCGTCTATAGGCTACGGTTGCCACTTACCACCAGGTGGGCCGCATGCTTGTTTACCACCTTAGTGATATAAATAAAGGTAGGTATATGCAAAATTTCAGGATACGATACGAACAGAGGTAGTTAAATAAAAGCTTGTAAAAATAAATGATCGAGCGGTGGTTACCAAGTAAGCCCGCAAATCACACTTGATGGATCCCGTAGGCTTGTTTGCGCCCTCCGGCGCTCGGCACTTCTACTGTAGATCGAGAGGAAGGTGGATATTTCAGTCTACTATTCCACCGCCTCTTATGAATAACTTGCTTTGCAGTAGGAGACATAGTACACAAACACTACCTAACAAGAAAAATACGACTCTGCGTCAGTTCACCTCTATCTAGTGACGGTTTCTCAAATATCCAATTAGTTTTAATACTCGCAGTTTATACGAAAAATTACATTGTATGTAGTAGACGACGAAGTATAAAATTCAATGTTATTAGCACAGACTATCACAAAAGCTGAGAAATTTCTAGACACGGTGCTGCTTATCTCTTACATTGTATTATACTTTTTCCAACTTTATATTAATAATAAACGTTGTAACTTGGCGCTAGCAACAAAAGTAAGGTGATAACTCCGTTGTTCTTTAAGGGCGATGCGCCAAATCTGACGTTAACGCCCACTGAACTTGTGTTAATAATGAAGAATAAGAATCTTTTTATCCCCAAGAGCTGTTGTAAACTAGGATTTTTCGTCTAGTATATTCAGTAGCTACATCATTAATAGGTGATGTTATTATATTACCCAAAACCAACAATCCTTTTAAGATTATTTAGAAAAGGAAAAATTCGACCGCGGGCAGGATTCGAACCTGCGTCTTCTGGTTAGGTACACCAGACGCTATGACCACTAAGCCACCGCGATACCTACCCGTCATGTCGAATTTTTCCTTCACATACTGAATTTACGTCTTTATGGTGACGTCAGTAACACCTATTGAAATGCAAGTTTTTGCTTTTCAACCGACACGACTTACTTTACAGTTAGTTCAATGTCGAACGATGCCACCTTACCTTCTAACTATATTTTTGTATATTTTTGGCATTTTCCATGCTGGTAGGTATCGCGGTGGCTTAGTGGTCATAGCGTCTGGTGTACCTAACCAGAAGACGCAGGTTCGAATCCTGCCCGCGGTCGAATTTTTCCTTTTCTAAATAACTTTAAAATCTTAGCATGGAAAATGCCAAAAATATACAAAAAGATAATCCTTTTAAGAAACAAACTATAAAATATCCCAACCCAATTTATGGGTAATACCGATACCCTGAGGATAGACTGGTTGTCAGGCTTTTTGGGCTTCTGACTACCACTAAACGATTGTCATAGGTGTTCGTATGACAACCGGGACCGACGGCTTTACATGCTCTCCGAGGCACGGAGGGGTGTTGATGTGTTAAGAATGGTCACCCATCCACAGACTGACCGCGACTAGCGCAGCTTAACCTTGCAGATTTGTTGATAATTTTAGATAATACTGAGCCCGGAGCCCCTTATATTTCAAGGTTATACAGACAAAACCAAAAGATCAAATCCGGCCAATTCATAGCCAAGTGGCGAGCCAGTTTGATAAAAAAGTAAAATAGAACGCACAGATCACAGTGACCAGAGATTTCCAAATCAAGGTCAGGGGAGCGCCAGAAAGCTCTTCGCCATTTTAATGATAGCTCGAAGCCTCTAAATTACCATATTCTTTGTTGAAAATCTGTAACCTTCATAGTTTCATTGGTAAATAATACTAATATTATAAAGACGGCAGTTGTTTTCTGGCAAAGCTGATCACCCAAAAAATATTACGTAATATCTGTCATAAGTAAAGGGTCGTAAGCGACTGTTACAAAGGAGGTTTTAGGTAGATACCGTGAACGAAAAATTGTATCATTTCCAATTATATTTTTTTTTTGCATTTTCCGTGCTAATATTATGTACTTAGTAATTTTAGCGAAGGAAAAATTCGACTGCGGGCAGGATTTGAATCTGCGTCCTGCTATGGCCACTAAGCGTCCCAACCGCCAGGTTGAAATTTGGCTTCACATTCTGAATTTACGTCTTTATGGTGACGTCAGTCACATCTATTGAAAAGCAGACAAGTATTGAACCAGAAGATGCAGGCTCGAATCCTGCCCGCAATTGAATTTTTCCTTCGCTAAAAAACAACAAACAGATGTGAAAGAAAAAAAAAATTGCTCGGCCTGGGAATCGGAACCAGGATCTCGAGTGTAGCAGTCGCACTTAGGACCACTAGACTAATGAGGCAGTTATGCGACTTCGTTCGCGTGGAAAAGTTACTTTAAATTATCGTTGTAATTTGGCTAATTAACTCAAAATCGTTATAAATTGCAGCCTATTCTGATGTGTAAATAATAATGGGTATCTACTGTAAAGTTTCATCCAAATCCGTTCAGTATCCATCCATCCATCCTCACAAACTTTCACATAATATTAGTAGGATATTATGTTAGTGTAACATTCTATCCTAAAACATTAAGACCTACTTTAATCCAAGACCTTACACACTCGAGCACAGCTGGCCTCCACACCTCAGGTCCACCTTGTAACCTGAGCCGTCATGCTCTATTAAGAAACAACGTATGGAAACCAGTAATACATGTGCGCAGAAATGCATGGTCTACCGCATTCTCATTGTACCTGAATGCATTTACCGGGCACAATACAATATCAATACCTGTAGCGCAAAGTTGAATAAATTTTCTGAATATCAATAGCATTGTTGGTAGTGCAGGTGTTGGATATTGAAAATTTACTCTGGATATTCTTAGCCTTATAAATACAGGGTGTCTAAGACAGCGGGAGACTTCAATCAATATGACCATCCCAAATAAGTTAGATCAAGTACAAAGAAAAGTCATTTAGTTTAAAAAGAAAAAAAGTAGGTACAAATCAAATTAATGCATATTCAATTATGCTGGTTTTATAATAATATCTGACAAAATATGATATATAAAAACTTCTATCTTCAATTTACGTATGTATAAATATTTGTGTGTATTTGAGTGAGTCCCTTGATGGCTTAGATTCACAATAATGAGCCTGGTAGATGATCCTCAAGATGTTTTCCTTCACGGTGTAAGCGATGTATAATAATTAATTACTAATACGCACATACCTAATTTCTAAAAGTCAGAAGTGCCTTACATTCGCACTCAAAACCTACGTCTTGGAAGTACAATGCTCATATCACATGGCTCTGGTTACAATTCTAGATGTGTTATACCAACAACAATGCTAAACAAAAAGATAGTTAGAAGGTAAGGTGGCATCGTTCGACATTGAACTAACTTTAAAGTAAGTTGTGTCGGTTGAAAAGCAAAAACTTGCTCTTCAATAGGTGTTACTGACGTCACCATAAAGACGTAAATTCAGTATGGGAAGGAAAAATTCGACATGACCGGTAGGAGTCGCGGTGGCTTAGTGGTCATAGCGTCTGGTGTACCTAACCAGAAGACGCAGGTTCGAATCCTGCCCGCGGTCGAATTTTTCCTTTTCTAAATAACTTTAAAATCTTAGCATGGAAAATGCCAAAAATATACAAAAAGATAATGCTAAACACATTAATAATGATTTAGGAACCTTCAAGGTGAGAGTGAATAGGCATTATTTGAGTTTGCGTGGTACATCCTCGGCAGTATCGTTACTTACCATCAGGTGAGGTGTACCAAACGCAATAAAATAAAAAAATATTCCGATAAATCTTAAAAGCCCATGGAATGAAACACTTTGCAGTCGACGTGTTAATGTTGAGCTGTCAATAAACACTTACTGCACTGAAAACACCCTTATCTCCTAGCCGACATTTTTGTGCCAATTCCTCAAATTTCACGTATCGTAATTCAATATTTTGAGTAGGCAGTCTTGGTAGAATGTTTTAGTGTAAACTTGACTTGATTTAATTTAGAATTTTGGTGATACAATTTCGATTGGTTGATTCGATTTTGATATAGGTGTGTCAGGTGATGGACTTATCTTATTAGGCGCGTGCCTCGAATTGTACTTAAAAAAGTAGTCGGTATAGAAGTACTGTTTCTTTACTTTAGTATTATTTTCTTGTACGAGTCTCATCATCCATTTTTTCTATAATAATAACGTGACAAACAAGTACACGGATTACCTGATGGTAAGCGACTACCGTAGCCTATAGACACTTGCAACACCAGGAGTATCGCTTGGGCGTTGCTGACCCTGTAAAACGAAAGAGTAATAGTTGGGTTGGCAGTATAAGGGTCAAAGTCCGCCTACTGCGGGAACACGTTTCCTCGTGTAGCACTGACAACCTCGCTCACTGTAAAAAACGCAACACAGCTCAAAGTAATGTTATTTCACTTCGATTTTCTGAAAGGCAAAGGTACTTCGCCAGTCGGGCAGCTCCAATTTGAGTGGAATTACTCCCACTATGCCCTACCTCTCATGGGTTCGATTCCCACAAGACACCAATATTTATGTAATGGGACCTATCTACCTACTTAATCATACCGATGAAATGTGAATGTACAGATTCCAGCAGGTTAAGCTATCCAAAACTATCAAAATTTTCCCAATTGAATATGAACCTTATTATTTTGTTTTAAAGTTGATTATCGTCGATTAAAGAAATTTGTCAGAATTTTGTGGTAGCGTGATGTGCTGGCCTCTGTACATTGATTTATTCTGCCTAACCCTTCCAAGAATAGAAGAGAGATGGTATGTCATATAATCTTAACGTAAAAAACTAATAAATTCCGTGAAAACGCTGTGTAAACGGAATCGCAAAATAAATTCATACAATGATTTCTAAAACCAGACTCCATTCAATATACTCCACCGTATCTGCAGCGCGCATGCATTTCTCAACAAAATTAAAGTGGCCGAGAATTCTAAGGAAATGTTTATTCGGTAAACTGACCTGGGAACTGAAGGATTGTTTGTTAACCTTCCTAACTTACATTGAGCTTTATGATATTACAAACAAGAGAGCATTGTACGGTATTTCTATGTTTTCTTTTTTAAAAATAGTGTTGTCAAAACAGTGTCGGCACATCTAGCCTAGTGTTCCGCTTGAGTTTATTTTTATATACGCTTTATTGCACACCAATAACACAATTCCAAAAGAAATGCGGCGGAAAAGCTTATGTAGGTATATATATAGATATAATGGGCGGTTTTATCGCACAAGCCGATCTCTTCCAGACAACCTTTGGGTAGACTGGAAGAAACAAAACACAGTTAAGCTATATGGATACCACTTAATCGATATTTTTTTATGACAGGTATCCGTATTATTTCGAAATCATGCTTAAACAGTGTAGGAAAATACCTTGAGCAAACCTAAGAGATTTTTTCTACAGCATGTGGAATATACCAACCCGCGCTAGGATGTACTTAAATCTAACCTCTCTTTTACATAACACATTTTAAACATACCCAGCCGATGATAATCGTTAACTGTAGTCTATAGACGCTTGAAACACAAGGGGTATCACTTGCGCATTGCCGACCCTGTAAAACAAAAGAGAAATAGTTGAGCAGGCAGTATACGGGTCAAAGTCCCCCCACTACCAACACACGTTGTGTGTGTTCCTCGCCACTGGCAACCATGCCCACCGTAAGGAACACAGTACAGCTCATAGCAGTGTTATTTCACGTAGATTTTCTGAAAGTACTTCCTAATTCTTGCAGCTCCAGTTTGAGTGGAATTACTCTCACTATGCCCTACCTCTCTTATTTATTTAAGGCACTTGAACGATTTATTCACATAGACAAACATACATTATATTCTATGTAAACTAGACATGACAGTATGGTGAATTTTCGCTTAAAGAAGTGATCAGCACTTAGTACACATTACAATATATCATTAGATCGAATTTAAGATTATGTGTTATAAAAAAAATGAGATTAAATGGGTTAATGATGAAGACGATTACTAAAATGATTTTATTCATGTCCATTCTCTTGAAAAATAAAATGACGTATCCAAGTTTTTTTAACTCGATTCAGTTCTGTTATGACGGACAAGCGCCATGTGTTGACGACATATCAATGTAGCAACAATTTACGATGTGTATATTGCGTTAATTTATAGCCAATACTATGCGTCATGTTTAGATGATGTACAGGAACGTATTCAGAGTGTTTCATTTATTTAGTTTTCATTTTAATAGGCAGCTCCCACACTAGGGCACACAATAAAGCCTGCGTTGGGACTTTACTAACATACAAGTACAATTAACGGATAAAAAGTACTCCCAAACTCGATACAAATACGATTCAGTGAACACACAAAGATTTATTTTGAGTAGGAATCCACGACACCCGGCGCAACGGTAGCGTGGTGGCGAGGTGATTTTTCTATCTTATTAAAACTGCCCTTGCCCTGCAGTGGAACACAAAAGAGGTTACATTAAAGATAAGATAAGAGATTTTTAAGAGCCAGCAATATATCAGCAATTCCTCAGCTCTGGTGTCGTAATTAGTCAATCCACGGTTACTTACCAGGTAGTATTTGATACTATAATTTGTGTTTCTAAGGGCACCCTAGGATAGCAGAAACCCTAATGTCGGGCACAATATCAAAATAAGAAACCTTTCTACCAAGTGTTATGAAGTTGTTTTGTTTTTCAGACAATTCATGTTTCCATGAAAAGCGCTTTCAAAGGTGTTGACTTCAACCCAACTTAACCTTAGACTTGCAAAATAGATACACGTGTCGCACTTGAGCCTCAAAAAGGTTCGAACTATGAAAATATTTTTCCTTAAAACAAGACAATATAGGCATCGCTCATATCGTCACAAACTTATGTGCATTTAATTCTAACATTTGCGTAAATATTTTTGTGTGAGAAAGCAAAGATGGAATAAGCTTGCAACACGAGGGGTATCACTTGCGCGTTGCCGACCTTGTAAAACGAAAGAGGAATAGTTGAGTTGGCACTATAACGACCACAGTCCTCTCACTGCCCACACAAAATTTCCTCGCGGAGCACTGGCAACCTTACTCGTTGTTAGGAACACATCACAGCTCAAAGCAGTAAGTATTATGTCAATTCGGTTTTCTGCCACGCAGAGGTACTAAGCTGCCCGACTTGGGATGCTTCCCCAGTCGGGCAGCAATAAAGCGGCAAAAAAAAATTACTTAAAGAATTTGAATTTTTCTAACACAGGTCTACATGTGTTAGAAAAATTCAAGATTCAATTTTGCGTCCTTCAGTTCAAGAACATATAAAAAAAATACCTAGGTACTGAAAATTCGTTGTAATTTTTTTTCATCAAAATTTTACTGATTTTCGCCACAATGAAGACCCGATAAGATATAATATTTTAACAGAGTCCTTCATCATGTTATGAGGTATACTTTACCGCCAATAAATTGTTATGCCTCCGCATTGCCACAGTACAGTTAGGTACAAAAGTTTTAATGTAAATTTGTAGGCAAAAATATGTACCCAGCGCTTCGGCACTTGTACTTTTATTTTTGTGGTCAAAACACGCGTGCCTTTGATTAGAATACGAGGTAAGGTTATGCATGTAGGGTGTAAGTACACTGCCAACTGTCCATTTATATTTTCTTACAGGATCCGTGTCCATCCAATGGTGTTCTGTAAGAAATTTCTCTTAGCGATAATACCGCCAATAATTGTATTACTTTGAGTTTATTTGTTTTAAGCTTTTTGGTGTACAATAACGAATATTCTATCTATCTAAGGCCTCGCCAATTGAAGGGGTCCATCGGCTGCTGGACCACAGCATGTCTTGATCATGGAATTTTCACGGATCCTATGGCCATGGGCAAGTGAAGGCAAGTACGGTTTTTAGTCGATGCGAGTCAGACATTGCCAGCTGCATCCTCAAGTAGCTTGCTACTTGAGGGCCTGCGATCTATAAGAATTTTGCGTACTATAAAAAAGGACCATGACAGTATCAAATACAGAGAATTCTTAAAGAATCTCGAACTGTACTTAACCTACTTTGAATTAAAACTACTTTTTACGGATTTTATCGCGTTATACCTATTGATATTATTAATCCTGACGTTTCGGACGCTGTAAAGGGTCACGGGTAGACTGAGGTGGTGGGCGTCTTGACATAATTACTAAATAATGATAAAAATATAATAAGATAAAAATGATAAAATCCGCAAAAATATAAAATGGTAAAAATGATAAAATCCGTAAAAATTAGTTTTATTTCAATGTATAATACTCGCGTAAATGTCAGAAATCAATATGACATGTAGTATGTAACCTACTTTACAAATTTACGCGCACGATACTCGCTAGCGTCTACGACAACAAAACTATACCTATGACTATATGAATACGAATATTTTTCGTTTGACGCTATCACTAAAAATCCTTTAGACAGACTTATTACTTGGTGTTGTACAGTCGCCAGCAGAACTGTCAAATTTTCCTAATTGCAAATGAACCTTATCGTTTTGTACTAAAGTCAAAACTCTATCAAAGAAATTTGATAGATCGTGGTGGCTTGATGTGCTGGCTACTGTATAAAAAGCAGGCAAGAATTGACATCAATTCAGATTGGTGGCACTTTTAAATATTGCGTTATGGCATTGGTACTTCTGAATTTTGAACGAAGTGTAACAGCTTCATTACAAATTCTTGGTGGGTAAATGAGAAAGCTACGGGGTATCATTGAATTTATTACCTCAAGCACACTTGGTAGCTTCACTGTAACCATCATCTTCCTAACCTATTTACAACAGAATTGTCCCCTGGAAGAATTTGAGGATGAATTGTGTATGCCACTTATTTGTATGAGTCAGAAATTGGGTTGAAGTCGCTTCGTGAAACATACTGATATTCAGCCGCATATAGTTAAACTGGGAGCCGACCCAGGACTAGACGTTTTAGAAGACCAACCCAATTTCTGGTTAATACATTGCTATTAACCAGAAATTGGGTATTGATCCTGAAGAACCGTTCCACTAGGAAACGTTGTGTTGGCAGTGGAGGGGCTTTGACCCGTAGAAAACCAAACCAACTATTCCTCTTTCGTTTTAAAGGGTCGGCAACGCGCAACTGATACCCCTGGTATTACAAGCGTCTATAGGCTACGGTAACCGCTTACCATCAGGTGGACCGAACGCTTGTTTGCCACCTTAATAGTATAAGGATAGTTCAGTTATCAGACTTTTTAGGTTTCTCACTGACACTAATCTTAATCTTAACTGTGGGGACTGGCATAGCCAGCTACACTTCGACCAAATGTGATCTGTTGTGTTAACCCCTGCATGATACATTCCTTACTCTTCAAAGACGTGGTTAATGAAGGCGGCTAACCCACTAAGAGGAAGGAAACTGTAGTCTTCCAGCTTCGGGTATCCGTTGCCGAGATGACTCATCCGTTTCGCCGCTAGGACGTCACAATCACACAAAATGTGCTGCATTGTTTCCTTAAATTGACCACAGGCTCTGCAATCGTTATTCAAAGCCAGTTTCATTTTAAGGAGCATGTCGTTAGTTGCAAAATGCCCTGTAAGGGCTCCGATGACAGCTCGGGCTTTGTCCCTTCTGTTATTCAGTATGAATTGCGAGTTGCGTGTGGTGCTGCTGCCGAAAAACTTTCGTGAGTGTTCTAGCCCTAGGCTATTACACCACTCCTCTTTATGTTTTGTATCGGCATAATCCTGTAAGACCTTTTTGATGGTACATGCTGGTTGTCCCATACAGGTTCTGGTCCAATCATGTCATTTGCCGATCCGGTTCTAGCTAACTCATCGGCCTTCTCATTTCCTATAATGCCTACATGCCCTGGGACCCAAACTAGTTGTAACTTGTTCCTGAGGCCTAGCTCATTGAGAGTTTTGATAGCATTTAGAACTAGTATTGGGTTTACTTTGCAGGAGGTCAGAGCCTTCAGTCACTGACACTAACGACTGTCATAGATGTTAGTATCCGGGACCGACGATTCGACGTGATAGTTTAGTGATACGCCCAGGAGTATCGCTAAAAATATGGCTATAAGAATATGTCTATAAGATACTTGCTTACTAGTAGGTGGGCCATATCCTTTTTTGCGACCTTCAATCAATCAATCAATAAGCCCTCTATCCTGAACTCCCGTCTGTTTTGAAGTGTTTATTTTCCTCATTTAGATGATATCTCTAATTTCAGTGTGCCTTTTGACAAAGGCCTCCTCTAACATTTTCCATTGTGTTCTATCTCTGGCAACCCTTCACCAGTAAGGGCCCGCTGTAAGCTTCAACTCATCTTCCCATCTCTTAAGTTGTCTTCCCCACACACAAACTGGTATTCCAGAGATGGAATACCAGTCTGTGTGTGGGGAAGACAAGTCTGTCACAATTTCACTGCACTTTTCCTGAGTACTGCTTAACATGTGGCCGGTCCATCTCCATTTTAATTGTTTGGGACCTTAATGGTATAAAAAAAAATCGCCCGTTCGTATGACAGTTTATAGAGGCCCATATGTTCGAGCCGCTTGAACTGAGAGCCATTTTCAAGATGAATAGCCAGTTTTAGTCGTAAAAACTTTTAAACGTTTGTATTAGTTACACTTTGGAGAAGTTCTCTTCATGAGTTAGCCAATTTGGTGTTATATATAGGTTTATCTAGTGCGTTAAGTAGTAGGTATGCTATATGTACTGAAGTAGCGTGACTTGTTAAAAATGTTTAGTGATGGATTGAAAAAGTCTACTCATTTATTTTCATGAGCTTGCGTTGAAGTAAATAAGTAAGTCATGTGCTTACACGACTTACTTATTTACTTAATAATAATACATTTTATTTGGCACTTCAACGGCTTCGTTGAAGTGCCAAATAAAATGTTTTTGTGTTACAAGACATTTATATTGACTTTCAAATATATTTTTTAATGCATGAAAACCATGTGAAAGTTATCATGCCATATCCCCAAAGAGGTTTCGCGATCGAGATCCAGTGATGTTGGTTTTAAATATAACAAAGTCTATAAAAAAATACATAGGTATAGACGTAAGCAAAACTGTATTTTTTTTCCAATTGAACATGAACCTTCTTAATTTTTTTTTAGTTCAAAATCTGTGAAAGAAATTTGTCAGATTGGACTTAGCTTGAAGTGCTGGCCTCTTTACATACGCAAGAGAATATTATTTTGAATCTTGAGATCTACCTAATAATAAAGTAAAGATAGGTAGGTACATAAATGTATATTACTTTTAAGCAATGCTATGTTAAGGCGTTGTTAGTTTTAACTATGTACATACAGACGAACAACGAAAAGGTCTAGCTAAGTCTCTAATACGGTTGACAGTATTATACTTGAACCGCGTAGTAAGCTAAGTAATGTCAAAGAAAATTAGACAATCTTTTGTCTAAGTTTTGTTCAATCTTGGTGATCCTTGTTTTTCTTGAAACTAGTTTTCAAAACTAAACTAGCAACTCTAGTTGAGTTCCGATTTATGCTCGGTTAGTAGCAATATAATAGTCCTCTATTACGTGGAATCCATAACATCGGAAGGTATGAATTCTTTTTTTTTATACGACTAAGGTGGCAAACAAGCATACGGCCCACCTGATGGTAAGCGGTTACCCTAGCCTATAAACGCTTGTAACACCAGGGGTATCACTTGCACGTTGCCAACTCTAT